>JBBGZY010000496.1:0-1493451 GCA_037952925.1 Lithobates clamitans | reverse complement strand
TCAATTTTTCTATTTTTTTCAAAGTTTTATTGAGAGATCCATACTTGTTTATTCCTACCTTGTCTCTCGGGTGGAATTTACCAATTTCTCTGTGCCTAAATATTTTGTACATGCCTAAATACTTCAATAAACCCTTTGTAAATAAGAAACTAAGAAAAACATGTTTTTTTTTCAAAATGTTTGGTATTTTTTTCATTTATATAGCAAAAAATAAAAAAACCCAGTGGTGATTAAAACAAACAAAAAAAGCTCTATTATAAAATGTTCATTTGGGTACAGTGTTGCATGACTGAGTAATAGTCATTCAAAGTGTGTGAGTACTGAAAACTTAAAAATGCCTTGGCGGGTAGGGGGTGAAAGTGTCCAGTATTGAGGCGGTTAAAGGAATTTTTTGTAGATGGATACATGGTCTCATTCTCATGCCCTTTGTTTGATTGGAAAGGGGGTCCCATTCAATTTGTTTTTGTTTTTTGCAACAAAAGTTCAATCGAAAACGGTAATATAATTTAGTGGCAGATGGTAATTTTTTTTCTTTGTAAACATTACTTTTGTTGTAGCAAAGGCAGTTTTAGGGCATCACCCAAGCGTGTTTTTAAAGAAACCTTGTATTTTTAATGTTTCACTTTAAGCATTACTTAAAAAGCTGCTCTGCAGATAATGGTATTTAAAAAAAAATGTTTTTATTGGTACTGGTCCCCCAGGGCAGTGTCTAGCTCTTTATGTCTATTGTTTGACAATCTTTTGCCTAACTGCCTTGTAATTTGTCAGAACTGAGTTTGGGGAACATCACGCAAACCAAATCTGGGTATTACAATAGTGCATTTTTCTGAAACAGCCTTTGGAAAGCTGCTAGATTTTGGTTAATTATTTTTAGAGCTCTTGTGTGAGCGCATTAAGCAATTAGTAAGATCTTCTTCCCTTTCCCTCAATTCCATTTTGTTGTTAAGTTCATATAAAACAAAAAGGTGTTTGTATGTATGTTTGTTTGATTTACTTTTTGATCTTTTTGCTTTAAGCCAAGTTTTCAGCATGCTGTCTGGCAGAATGTCTCTGTGCACTAAGCCCTTCTGGATAGCACTGAAGGGAGAGCAAAATGAAAGTTCGAGCTGTGACTTACGTGTAAGATACTTTTGATCCAGGAAAGCTTGTGAAGCTTACATCCAAAGCTACTAGGAAGATGGGATGAGACATGCAGTTTCTTTGTATAGATTTTTCTATATCACTGTATGTAAAGGATTACACAAAAAAATAATTATATACAGTAATGTTTCAGAAGCACGGGGTTCATCAATGCAAAATAGAAATCCCAAGTAAATGTAAGAAAACCAGTCCAGTTATGTGGTCATTCAAACATTAATAAATGTATTTTAAACACCATTCATACAGTATACTTACCTTCAACTTCTTTTTAATGTTATTCCCCCAATCCCCTGCAGAGGTGGCAAAGTACAAAGTATGAGAAGACATTCAGCTCAGATTGACTATTTTGTTGTTTCTTAAATATCCAGTATTCTTTTGTAACAACACATTTATGTTTGGGTCTGGTTTGACAAAACAGTCCTGCAATTCTGTTGCTCTCATCCCTTAAAGAAGGAGTCTTGCTAAATTTTTTTTTTTTTAATTCATAGGTTCATTACAAAGAATTCCACATCAATTGTATTCTCTATTACAACATTTGAAACTTCTAATATACTGTAGCTGCTCACTCCTTAAAGTTTACAGCTCTATCAAGTAACAGTTACAGTATATATGTGTCAGTCTTACACAAGCAATCCAGCAATCATAGGCAGCATCTGGACAAAAAGGTTTGTATTAATTCAGATCTAATGCAACCTACAAATGTCCTATAACACTTTTTTCCACCTGAAAACATTGAGTACCTATAAATTAACAAACAGAATTTTGCTATATTGTATTGAGAAATACTTACTGTATGCCTAGCTTATTTTATCATTTCTTTAATACTATGCAAATTACCAGTCATATTACATAGTAGCATTGTGGATACCGTGGTTGCTAGAGGCCGTGTAAAGAAGGGGAAAAACAAAGATGTTCTATCATTGTAAAGAAATAGGGACGGGCGAACGTTTCGGGCCGAGCATCAGTTTGGGCCGAACATTTGCCCGTTCAATCATTCGCCGAACACCCGAATTTGCAGGGTGTTCACCCCAACGAACACTCTGCAATGCATTGAGTGCTGCACAGTGCATTCTGCACTCTGATTGGGCAAAGCCTTGTCCAATTAGGGCACAGTGTATGCTGGTTGTTAAGGAGCAGGGACAGGAAGCTGGCCGCTGCATCCTTAACAACCGATAAGTCATTAGCTGTTAATGGGTTTTCCCACTGAGAGCTGAACAAAAAATAAAGAAAAAAATTGACATGGGGTTCCCCCAGTCCATACTAGGCCCGGGATCTGGGGACCCCCTTGTTAAAGGGGGCTTCCAGATTCCCATAAGCCCCCTTTAACAAGAAGGTCCCCAGATCCCTCCCCTATGTGAATGAGTATCGGGTACATAGTACCCTTACCCATTCACCAAAAACGTGGGAAAAAATAATAAATATAAAAGACAGTTTTTGACAAATCCTTTATTAATAAATAAAAAAATAGTGTCCGTCAATGTAAATCATGCCACCTGCTGACCTGAAAAAATAAAAAAAATAAAAAACGATCCTGGGAGGCATCGCACAGAATGTCTCCTTTCCGCTTTGACATTTCTTATAAATGTAAGGGGCGGAGCCACCTAGCTACATCATCCGATGGCTCTGTCCCTACGTGACGTCACATGCCCAGCATGCACCAGTCTGTGACATCAGAAGGGGTACTGGGTAATGTAGCTAGGTGACCCCGCCCCTTACCTATATAAGAGATGTCAAAGCAGAGAGGAGTCAGAACGTTTTTTAATTTTTTTAATTTTTGGGTCAGCGGGTGGCATGATTGACAATGGATTTACATTGAGGGACACTTTTTTTTTGGTTTATTATTTTTTTAATAAAGGATTAGTCAAAAACTGTCTCTTGTGTGCCACTTTTTTGGTGAATGGGTAGGGGTACTATGTACCGATACTCATTTACATGGGGTGTGGGATCTTGGGGTCCTCTTGTTAAAGGGGGCTTCCAGATTCCGATAGGGTCTGGTATGGACTGGGGGTAACCCCACGCCATTTTTTCTTTATTTTTTCAATAGCCAGGTGCAATTGCAACCGCAAATCAGTTTAAATCGGATTTGATTTGTTTATTTTTCTTTAGAAATGTCATTTTTGCTGCAGCATGTTTTATGCATGCTACAGATGTGCCACTTTACAGGCACATTAAGGGGACCTCGGACACTATATTTAACCACTTGCCGACCGCCTCACGCAGATATACTGCGGCAGAATGGCTCGGGCAGGCAAAGTAACGTATGGGTACATTACTTGCCTCCCATGGGCGGGGGGTCGGCTTCTGTCCCCAAGCTATCAGAGGTGAGGGGGAGGCCATCCATTCGTGGCCACCCCCTCGCAATTGCTCCCAGTCAATGAGAATCTTTATAGTAAACAGCGGCAGAGGAAGTGATGTCATCGCTCCTCGGCTCGGTATTTTCCGTTCCGGCGCCGAGGAGAGAAGACATCTGAGTGAGTACACCAAACACTACACACACAGTAAAACACACCAGGCACACTTTACACCCCCCATAACCCCTGATCCCCCCCTGATCACCCCCTAATCACCCCCAGTGACACCAAGCAGTTTTTTTTTTCTGATTACTGCCTTGGTGTCAGTTTGTGACAGTTAGAAGTGGTAGGGCAGTTAGTATTAGCCCCCTTTAGGTCTAGGGTACCCCCTAACCCCCAATAAAGTTTTAAGCCCTTGATCCCCCCCCCGTTGCCAGTGTCACTAAGCGATCGTTTTTCTGATCGCTGTATTAGTGTCCCTGGTGACGCTAGTTAGGGAGGTAAATATATATGTTCACCGTCAGCGTTTTATAGCGTCAGGGACCCCCATATACTACCTAATAAAGGTTTTAACCCCTTGATTGCCCCCTAGTTAACCCTTTTACCAGTGATCACCGTATAACTGTTACGGGTGACGCTGGTTAGTTAGTTAGTTTATTTTTTATAGTGTCAGGACACCCGCTGTTTATTACCTAATAAAGGTTTAGCCCCCTGATCGCCCTGCGGTGATATAACTTAGGTTTTAGGGTCAGATAGGGTCTGAGTCGCCCCAGGCAGCGTCAGGTTAGCGCCAGTACCGCTAACACCCACGCAAGCACCGTAGACCTCCCTTAGTGGTATAGTATCTGAACGGATCAATATCTGATCTGATCAGATCTATACTAGCGTCCCCAGCAGTTTAGGGTTCCCAAAAATGCAGTGTTAGTGGGATCAGCCCAGATACCTGCTAGCTCCTGCATTTTGCCCCTCCGCCCGGCCCAGCCCAGCCCACCCAAGTGCAGTATCGATTGATCACTGTCACTTACAAAACACTAAACACATAACTGCAGCGTTCGCAGAGTCAGGCCTGATCCCTGCAATCGCTAACAGTTTTTTGGTAGTGTTTTGGTGAACTGGCAAGCACCAGCCCCAGACAGCGTCAGGTTAGTGCCAGTAGCGCTAACACCCACGCACGCACTGTACACCTCCCTTAGTGGTATAGTATCTGAACGGATCAATATATGATCCGTTCAGATCTATACTAGCGTCCCCAGCAGTTTAGGGTTCCCAAACACGCAGTGTTAGCAGGATCAGTCCAGATACCTGCTAGCACCTGCGTTTTGCCCCTCCGCCCAGCCCAGCCCACCCAAGTGCAGTATCGATCGATCACTGTCACTCACAAAACACTAAACACATAACTGCAGCGTTCGCAGAGTCAGGCCTGATCCCTGCGATTGCTAACAGTTTTTTGGTAGTGTTTTGGTGAACTGGCAAGCACCAGCGGCCTAGTACACCCCGGTCGTAGTCAAACCAGCACTGCAGTAACACTTGGTGACGTGGCGAGTCCCATAAATGCAGTTCAAGCTGGTGAGGTGGCAAGCACAAGTAGTGTCCCGCTGCCACCAAGAAGAAGACAAACACAGGCCCGTCGTGCCCATAATGCCCTTCCTGCTGCATTCGCCAATCCTAATTGGGAACCCACCACTTCTGCAGCACCCGTACTTCCCTCATTCACATCCCCAACCAAATGCAGTCGGCTGCATGAGAGGCATTTGCTTTATGTACTCCCGAGTACCCCTACCCAACGAACCCCCCCAAAAAGATGTCGTGTCTGCAGCAAGCACGGATATAGGCGTGACATCCGCTATTATTGTCCCTCCTGTCCTGACAATCCTGATCTTTGCATTGGTGAATGTTTTGAATGCTACCATACACTAGTTGAGTATTAGCGTAGGGTACAGCATTACACAGACTAGGCACACTTTCACAGGGTCTCCCAAGATGCCATCGTATTTTGAGAGACCTGAACCTGGAACCGGTTACAGTTATAAAAGTTACAGTTACAAAAAAAAGTGTAAAAAAAAAATATATATATATATATAAAATAAAAAAAAAATAGTTGTCGTTTTATTGTTCTCTCTCTATTCTCGCTCTATTGTTCTGCTCTTTTTTACTGTATTCTATTCTGCAATGTTTTATTGTTATTATGTTTTATCATGTTTGCTTTTCAGGTATGCAATTTTTTATACTTTACTGTTTACTGTGTTTTATTGTTAACCCTTTTTTTGTCTTCAGGTATGCCATTCAGCTGCAGCGTGGATTTATATATCTTGACAGCAATGATATATAAAGCCGTGACTCTAGCGGAGGTGATATATGCCGAAGCATGGGGGCAGCAGGGGCGGAGGAGCGATTTGCTCCTAACTTTTGGGGCAGATGCCCCCATTCTTCAGCATATATAAATGGTGCATGTATGCCCATCATTAGAAGTGGGTGGATGAAGGGAGGGATTCTAATGGTGGGCATACCCACCGATCAATATCTTTTTTTCGTTCAGCCCACAGGCTGCATGAAAAAAAAAGATTATAATATATGCCCAACAAGGAACAGCAACGTACTGGTATGTTGCTGGACTTTGAGTGGTTATACCAGAATGATGCCTGCAGGTTTAGGCATCATCTTGGTATCATTCTTTTCAGCCAGCGGTCGGCTTTCATGTAAAAGCAATGCTAGTGGTAATTAGCCTCTAGACTGCTTTTACAAGCATTGGGAGGGAATGCCCCCCCACCGTCTTCCATGTTTTTCTCTGGCCCTCCTGTCCCAACAGGGAACCTGAGAATGCAGCCGGTGATTCAGCCATCTGACCATAGAGCTGATAAGAGACCAGAGTGGCTTCAAACATCTCTATGGCCTAAGAAACCAGAAGCTACAATCATGTCATGACTTTGCCGGATGTAAACGGCGCCATTGGGAAATTGGGAAAGCATTTTATCACACCGATCTTGGTGTGGTTAGATGCTTTGAGGGCAGAGGAGAGATCTAGGGTCTAATAGACCCCAATTTTTTTCAAAAAAGAGTACCTGTCACTACCTATTGCTATCATAGGGGATATTTACATTCCCTGAGATAACAATAAAAATGATTTAAAAAAATGAAAGGAACAGTTTAAAAATAAGATAAAAATGCAAAAAAATAATAAAGAAAAAAAAAAAAAGAGCACCCCTGTCCCCCCATGCTCTCGCGCAAAGGGGAAAGCAAGCGTCGGTCTGGCGTCAAATGTAAACAGCAATTGCACCATACGTGTGAGGTATCACCGCGAAGGTCAGATCGAGGGCAGTAATTTTAGCAGTAGACCTCCTTTGTAAATCTAAAGTGGTAACCTGTAAAGGCTTTTAAAGGCTTTTAAAAATGTATTTAGTTTGTCGCCACTGCACGTTTGTGCGCAATTTTAAAGCATGTCATGTTTGGTATCCATGTACTCAGCCTAAGATCATCTTTTTTATTTCATCAAACATTTAGGCAATATAGTGTGTTTTAGTGCATTAAAATTTAAAAAAGTGTGCTTTTTCCCAAAAAAATGCGTTTGCAAAATCGCTGCACAAATACTGTGTAAAAAAAAAAAAAATGAAACACCCACCATTTTAATCTGTAGGGCATTTGCTTTATAAAAAATATATAATGTTTGGGGGTTCAAAGTAATTTTCTTGCAAAAAAAAATATTTTTTTCATGTAAACAAAAAGTGTCAGAAAGGACTTTGTCTTCAAGTCGTTAGAAGAGTGGGTGACGTGTGACATAAGCTTCTAAATGTTGTGCATAAAATGCCAGGACAGTTCAAAACCTCCCCAAATTACCCCATTTTGGAAAGTAGACACCTTAAACTATTTTCTGAGAGGCATGTCGAGTCCATGGAATATTTCATATTGTGATACAAGTTGCGGGAAAAAGACATTTTTTTTTTCTTGCACAAAGTTGTCAATAAATGATATATTACTCAAACATGCCAGGGGAATATGTTAAATTACACCCCAAAATACATTCTGTTGCTTCTCCTGAGTACCACATGTGTGAGACTTTTTGGGAGCCTAGCCGCGTACGGGACCCCGAAAACCAAGCACCGCCTTCAGGCTTTCTAAGGGCGTAAATTTTTTATTTCACTCTTCACTGTCTATCACAGTTTCGAAGGCCATGGAATGCCCAGGTGGCACAAACCCCCCAAATTACCCTATTTTGGAAAGTAGACACCCCAAGCTATTTGCTGAGAGGTATAGTGAGTATTTTGCAGACCTTACTTTTTGTCACAAAGTTTTAAAAAAAGAAAAAAGAAAAAAAAATTTATCTTGTCTTTCTTCATTTTCAAAAACAAATGAGAGCTGCAAAATACTCACTATGCCTCTCAGCAAATAGCTTGGGATGTCTACTTTCCAAAATGGGGTCATTTGGGGGGGGGGTGCTATCTTGGCATTTTATGGCCTTCAAAACTGTGATAGGTAGTAAGGAGTGAATCAAAAATTTACGCCCCTAGAAATCCTGAAGGCGGTGATAGGGCCCTGTACGCGGCTAGGCTCCCAAAAAGTCCCACACATGTGGTATCCCCATACTCAGGAGAAGCAGCTAAATGTATTTTGGGGTGCAATTCCACATATGCCCATGGCCTGTGTGAGTAATATATCATTTAGTGACAACTTTGTGCAAAGAAATAAAAAAATAAAAAAAAAATGTTACTTTCCCACAACTTGTGTCAAAATATAAAATATTCCATGGACTCAACATGCCTCTCTGTATGAGCAATATATCATTTAGTGACAACTTTTTGTAATTTTTTTTTTTTGTCATTCAATCACTTGGGACAAAAAAATGAATATTCAATGGGCTCAACATGCCTCTCGGCAACTTCCTTGGGGTGTTTACTTTCCAAAATTGGGTAATTTGGGGGGTTTTGTACTGCCCTGCCATTTTAGCACCTCAAGAAATGACAAAGGCAGTCATAAACTAAAAGCTGTGTAAATTTCAGAAAATGTACCCTAGTTTGTAGACGCTATAACTTTTGCGCAAACCAATAAATATACGCTTATTGACATTTTTTTTACCAAAGACATGTGGCCGAATACATTTTGGCCTAAATGTATGACTAAAATTGAGTTTATTGTATTTTTTATATAACAAAAAGTAAAAAATATCATTTTTTTTTCCATTTATAGCGCAAAAAATAAAAAACGTAGACGTGATCAAATACCATCAAAAGAAAGCTCTATTTGAGGGAAGAAAAGGATGCAAATTTTGTTTGGGTACAGCATTGCATGACCGCGCAATTAGCAGTTAAAGTGATGCAGTGCAAATTGTAAAAAGTGCTCTGGTCAGCAAGGGGGTAAATCCTTCCGGGGCTGAAGTGGTTAAAGGAATTTTTCATTTTTATTGTTGCACTTTAAGCATAATTAAACTCACTGCTCCTGCAAAAATTGTTTTAAAAAAAAAGAATTATTGATACATGTCCCACAGACCCTCATACCCCTTTTATGTTGAATTACTTGCATATAAGTATGGGCACTTTTAGATTTTTTTCTGTTCGGCTCCCATAGTGAACCAAACAGGGGGGTGTTCTGCCCATCATTATAAAGGAACTGTGAATTTTAAGCAGGCCATAAATTAGTCAAATACAAGGAAAATTATTGTTGATCGTGAGATCGTTCGCTTTTCACATCATTAGTGTTCCAGCTGTGACACACAATTTTGGTGGCGCAATCTAAAATGCCTAATCCAGCAAGCTGAATTTTTTTTTTTTTTTAGAAAAACTAAACAAACAATGACACAATTGTATATGCCATTTTAATTTTTCGATTGTCAGTTTTCCACTTGTCTATGGCCAGCCTTACCTTCCTTTTTTGTCTTAGTATGGAATTTTCAGATGTTATTTCTAGTTTGGATGGGGTTAGTAATGTTCCATATAATATGGCTTCAGGAGGGACAATTGTTATTGTAAATGAAAAGTTGGTATAAAGTTAGGGTTGCTTGAATAATGATTTTCATAAGTTTAGGAGTTACCTCCTAAAGGAAGCCTACCTTTATCCTAAGTATATCCATTTAATTATTGTGTATACAATTAATTAGTATGGCCAAGTATTCTCCTTCAACTTTTGGTTGGAAAGGTATTTAAAATTTAAGTCCAGTGATTATAGGAACTGAGGTTCTTGAATTCTAGAACTTCCTTGGGATATTAACCTCTGTACACCATCTGGAGCCAGGGTTTTAAATGCACCATGACACCCAAAGCTGGTAGGCAGGGCTCCCATGCTTGTTGCACTATAATTGTCTGCACAGTACAGTTGTAATCAGGAGCCATGACTAATGGCTCTTGATTGTCAGTAGTTAATTGTGACAGCTCAGTCACAATTCTGGGGGTGCCAATGAAGCACGCCCCAGAACAAAACAGTGACATATAAATGCAATACTGGACAATAAGGTCCACCCACTCTGCTGCTGCATATGCACGATATTACCAAAAGTATTGGGACATCTGCCTTTACACACACATGAACTTTAATGGCATCCCAGTCTTATAGGGCGTACACACGGTTGGACTTTGTTCGGACATTCCGACAACAAAATCCTAGGATTTTTTCCAACGGATGTTGGCTCAAACTTGTTTTGTCTACACACAGTCGCACAAAGTTGTCGGAATTTCCGATCGCCCACCACGTGGTCACGTACACCACGTACGACGAGACTAGAAAAGGCCGGTTCAGAACCAAGCGCGGCACCCTTTGGGCTCCTTTTGCTAATCTCGTGTTAGTAAAAGTTTGGTGAGAGACGATTCGCACTTTTTCAGACTCCTGGCTTTCAGATCGTTTTCTGCCGTTCAGTTTGTGCTTGTGGGTTTGTATCTGCTCTTCAGTGCGTGCAAGCAAGTTCCGCGTGACTTAGTCATTGTATTCATGTTCATTCGTTACTGTTTTTCAGGTCGCTCTTCACAGGCCTTGCTGTTCTTCAGTGCGTGCTGTTACTTCGTTCTGAGCAGCCGACCGTTTTCTAGCCATGTTTCGTATGCGTACTCCTCGTAGAGTTCGTGCTGTGCGGGGGCTTGGTGTTGGGGTCCTGACCTTGACACAAGTCCAGTCCATGAACAGGGTGGGGAGGAGTTCATGGACCAAGAATTGGTTGCTTCAGCGTGACCAGTTCTCTCACATGCCTTTGCTCCGTGAGATCCGTGAGAATAATCCTGATGATTTCAGGAACTTTCTCAGGATGACGGACCCCGTGTTTCACCGTTTGTTGGCTTCGCTGACCCCTTATATTAGCAGGCAGGATACCTGCATGAGGCAAGCCATCACTCCGGAGCAGAGGTTGGTCGCTACCCTGCGGTATTTGGCGACAGGGAGAAGTCTGCAGGACTTAAAGTTCTCGACTGGCATCTCCCCCCAGGCTCTGGGGATCATTATCCCAGAGACCTGTTCTGCCATCATCCAGGTCCTGCAGAAGGAGTATATGAAGGTAAGATTTTTATCCTTTAATATCACATTTTATTGTATTGAATGTTTGCTAATATATTGTATTTCTTTCCTCATTACCTAATTACCATGATTGTAATATGCTGTGAATGTCCCCTTTCTCCTCATGCATGCTGGATTTTTATGTAATTATTATTTTAGGTCCTTCATACATATTTGCCCTTCAATAACCTCCCCAGCATGGTGTCTCCTGGCCTATATTCACCTCATGTAGTCACTTAACAATGTATTTTATCAGCTCCATAGTAGTGCTTTACCCCAAACACCCCCTAAAATGTTTAGAAATGTTATTTTTGCTTTAACTTCAGGCAGAGTGGCAGAGGCTTTTTTTTGGTGGTGTCCCCAAATAATTTTTAGTAACCCTCCCTCCCCCAACTGCTAAGTCAGCTGATCCCAATTCTCTATCCTCAATCATCTATCTGCTGACTTTGCCAAACCCATACACACTATACCCATCTCTTTTGTGCTCAGATTTATGGATGAATTCCCCAAAGCATGTAGTGCAAGGGCCTGCCTGTATACTTTCAAATGTTACTGTTTAAAGTTTTTGGATCCTATTATCTTGATAGGTAATAGCAGAATGTCCAAATGTCCTCAAATGTGTACAGTGTGTATTTCTATCTTTGTATTATGACACTTCTTACCTGTCCAGTGGGCTGCCAATAGTGTAACTAAGGAGGGGCTGTTCCAAGTAATACCCATTATTTAGGCATTCATCCCTCAATGAAGTGAAGAGGGTTACCTGTCCAAGATTTCCACACACCCCCTATAATGTTAGAAATGGCCCATGAGAGGGGGGGGAGGGGGAATATGATAGGTGTACCTTATACTTTGGCGTTGTTAAATTCCCCTTAATAAATGCTATCTGGAGGTTGACCCATAATGTTTGTGTCTAATCTGCTTGCCATGTTTCTGATCAAAAATAGTAATGTTTATTGTTTTTTCCTCAACAGTTTCCTTCCACGCCACAGGAATGGCAGACTGTGGCCTCCCACTTTGCCCAGCGGTGGGAATTTCCTAACTGCGGAGGGGTAATTGATGGGAAACACATCCACATCGTCCCACCACCCAACTCGGGGTCATACTATTTCAACTATAAGGGGTTCAATATTATAGTGATGTTGGCGGTGGTGTCGGCTACTTACGACTTCCTGTATGTGGACGTGGGGAAGAATGGCCGGATGTCCGATGGTGGAGTCATCGCCCAGACGGAGTTTTACAGGCGTCTCCAGAATGGCAGCTTGGACTTGCCAGCTCCAGAGGACAATGTGGAAGGACTCCCATTCGTGTTCGTTGCTGATGAAGCGTTTGCGCTTGGGGGACCACCTGATGCGGCCATTCCCAATGAGGACCCTCACCCCGGAACAGAGGGTTTTTAATTACCGGCTGGCCAGAGCCCGAAGAGTGGTGGAGAACACATTTGGAATCCTGGCCAGCCGGTTCCACTGTGTTCTCCATAACTTTTTAAGGAAACATTCGGCCAACTATGCTGGCTCAGTTGGGCCTGAGGCCGGAATGATACATCAAACCACACTGATGGCGCTTGAAAGCGGCCGTCCTGGCTTGCCCTCCCTGAGTGCCCGTGATGTCCGGTTACGCTACCTGGAGTTCTTTGCGGGTAGGGGGGCTATCAATATGCCAGAAAATCTGTGTAGCCTTTTTATAATAAAACAAAAAAAGAAATTCTTTGTGGACATTTACTGCTTGTGTTTGTTTTAGCTGACCCTGACAGAAATGCGTTGAGTCCAGAAAATGTTGTGATTGTGTAACCTTATTATACAAAGCACTGTTGGCTGCTATTTACTAAAATGCAAAAACACATTTCACTACAAGTGCAGTTGCAACTGCACTGAAACTGCATTTGTAGTGCAAAGTGGATTTGCCCTTGGGAAATAACCCCCATTTTCACTGAAAACAGCAATTACATCACCCCAAAAGTGTTGTAGTGTTGAGACAATAATCCACACATTCTTGATTAACCAACTTTTTTATACCTGCACAATCACATGTGCATTTACCAAAGGTTTTTAAAACAAACCAACATGTTTGTTGTATTACAATTTTTGGGGTGGCATTATCAAAATTAGAAATGTCCATTTACAATAAAACAGGCCTGTGTAAAACCAACAAGGAAAAGCTTGAACTTACAAAGTTCACATTAGGTAAAACCTGAAGGCAATAGCAGACATCAGTATTTAAGAACTGTGTTTGATATTGCGTTCAGATGGGGTGAAGTCACCCCTGGAAAAGCCAAATTTGGAAGATGCACACCAATTTACAAATGACAACATGTGCTAGCTGCCATCATGGAGGATCAAGGGACGTGTTTTGGGGGAGCAAGCCCTTCCTCACAGCTACTTTTTTATTGAGGAAGGGGTTTGCACCCCCAAAATGCGTCCATTGATCTCCCGTGATGGCAGATAGCACATGTTGGCACACTGTGTGCATCCTCCAAATTTGGCTTTTCAAAACATTGCAAAAAGATTTAAAACATTGGACCACACTAAAACAAATGATTTTGTGGGGTTTTAAATTCACCCCAAAACATCAATGATGTTATTATTTTTTTGAATCACATCATTAATTTTTTTCTGGATGTTTTGCAATTCGCCATTACACCCCATGATCTCCCCGATCAGGATCTGGGCACTTTCAGATGTGAAAGGATCTCGATCCCTCACATCACGATCACCTAAAAAGAGATAAACCAAACAAAAACAGGTATCAAAAATCTGCCACCATCCATCTCTTACCTGAGTCTGTGGTCACAGACACTCACCTGTTGTGGTGCCAATTTCCACCACATCTTCTTCTTCCTCCTGCTCAGCTTGGGTAGGGGGTATTTCACCTTCTTCCATAGTTGGGGGGTCTGTGGTCTCCTCGGATGAGGGGTGTCCTCCGAGTCTTTTCTCCCCTATGTAAAACAAAAATGGTATACTTAGCACACAGATATTTGATGGCAGAACTAGAAATAGTAAACCTTGCTTGGAAGTGGGGTACAATTGTCAATTTTAGCCGAGTTCCAAGATGTCTTTTTTTTATTGGCCTTTGTCAAGCTGCAATACTTTACCTGTTTTGTCCAAGCTTCACAGATGGAGACCCCCCTATAGTATACACTGGAGCACCTGTGCGGCCCCCTAATAAAAATGGTGTTCTTGTGTCCCACACTAGTGCTCCAGTGTCCAGATGTGAAAACAGCTGCTCAGTGTCCTCTCCTTACACAGAATCTAGTTTGCATTTCATTCTAGTAACAAACCCATCTAGACAAACAAATATTTGGCATCCAAGTAGACCCTAAAAAATGTGGGAAAATGCATATGGCCTAAACAATGGTGTTTTAGAGGCCGAAAGAAAAATGTTTGATACGAACGAATAATGGGCCCATGAACATTAAAGTTGCCCTTTTAAACTGTACAATTAAGAAAAGCATATGGAGCAGCACGAACGGAATAAAGACAGAAAGAATAGGAACACAGCACAACTACTTACTTTTTTGCAGCACTCTCCGGATCTTTCGGTACTGCTCTGGCTCTCTTAATTTGAGGTCCGACCACCGCTTCCTGAGCTGATCTTTTGATCGTCGTACCCCGAAATTCCTGTGCAGACTTTTGACCACTTTTGCCATGATCTTGGCCTTTCTGATATTGGGGTTGGGGTAAGGCCCATACTTTCCGTCATAGTCGGCCTTCTTCATGATGTCGACCATCTCCAACATCTCCCCAAAGGACATATTTGTGGCCTTAAAACGTCTCCTTCTGGATCGGGACGTTCCGGGCTTTCCTCCTCCTCCTCGTTCCTGTAATTAGCACGCACCTGCTGTGACTCCGCCATGTGCTCTTCCCCCACTGCGCCGAATGAAAAGGGGAGGGGAATAGAAAAGAAACAACGTCAGGGGCGGGCGGAGTTACACGCATGCGCAGTGTATATAAAGCGTAACACGCGTGCGTATTACGTACGATCTGTGAGCGGAGGAAGGAGCATTGGACGTGCCGATCGTAAGAACGAAGGTAAGAGATAAACTTGTGCCTGTACTTCTTCTACATTGAGGCCTATATTGTAACAAGATTAGGAGAGTTTTATCTGACATTAGGCTTTGTCTTGTGTTGTGTCTTGCAGTGAACATGGATATGCTACTGAAAGAAAATGACTTCATGTCAGTATTCCTAGATATGTTAAGGGAGCTGCCATGTCTGTGGGAGATTAAACACCCCCATTACAAGAACCAAGCAGAGAGGAAGGCAGCACTGGAGCAATTGTGTGAAATTGTGAAGCAGGTGATCCCCATGGCAGACATCACCTATTTTATTTTCAAAGTATTTTATTGAATTTTCAGGAAAAAGCTTACAAATCATCAGCATTAAATGAGGGAGTACACAGCAGGGAAAATCGAACCCCCTTGGGGGTACAGTTCAAACTTGTGAGAGTAGGTATGAGTAGGATTCTAGGCTGAGACAGTACAATATTACCAATCTAGTGCAAAGTACGAGCACGTAAACCATAGAACCTTGAGAATTGAACTGATTGAGAGGAGGGGGGGAGGGAGAGACCGACAGCACCCCGAATGGGAACACACTGTGCTTGAACGGAGCTCTCCAACCCATCCCCAATCCCCCCTCAGCAGACATAAAAAGGCACTTGGCGTCTAACAAAGCCGTTAAAACCTACGTCGTTAGCTTTCCTTGGGAGAATGATCCCCAGGGTTCCCTACTGCGGCATGAAATAAAACAGACAACACATCAACTTGTTAAATCAAACAGATAAATAAAAAAAGAAAGAAGAAGAAAAGGAGTAGAGATGAGAGGGGGGAAAGAGGAAGAGAGAGAAAAGAGTAGTCAGAATCCAATCCACGGGAGGACTCCCCCCCAACCCCGAGGCAGCCCGACGCATCATGGTTGAATCCCTGGAATCAAGGAAATGCCTATGAAATTGGCCCAGGGTTCCCAAATAGCTGCAAATTTCTCTTTGGTGTTGTTCAGGGTACTGGCAAGTTTCTCTTGGGCCATGATCCAAGAGATTTTGCGGGTAGCCGCTTTGAAGGAAACCCTAGGTTGTTTCCATGCCTTGGCAATAGATAGCTTAGCTCCTAGCAAAATGAAATGTATTAATTTACGTGCCAGTTTAGGCGTTTTAGGTAAGTGATCGTTTAATAGAGCTAAGGCGGGGGATCTCGGGATCTGGACTCCAGTAACTTTCTTAATCATGCGGAAAATCCTGCACCAGAAAGGCCTCAATCTTGGACATTCCCAGAAGATATGTGCAAGGGAGCCCCTGAGCAGACAGCCCCTGAAGCAACCGGGGTCCGTGGAGGGGAACATTTTGGCCAGTCTCTCTGGTGGGAGATACCATCTTGTGATAACCTTCACGCTGGATTCAACCAGAGAGATGTTCAAAATGCTCTTGTATGCCCTGCTAAAGGCAACCCTCCACTTCTCCAGGGTCCACTCCACGGAGAGGTCTGACTCCCATGCTTTCATGTATGAGGTCTTGGTGGACTGACTAGCGAGTGACTGATAGATGATGGGGATTCCACTCCTCTGCTCCGAAGCCTGACCGCACCACATTTCATATGGGGTGAATGCATGGTTTGAAGATTTGTCTTTTCCCATCTGAGTAAGGAAGTGTCTGATCTGCTGGAAACGAAAGTTCTCGGAGTTAGGCATCTCTAGTTGATTCACACAGAAGGCCCTGGTGATAGGCCCCAAAGATGTGAAGTAGTGTCCGATCCGGTACAGCCCCTTGTTCAACCACCAGCGAAATGCCTTAATGTCAGTTCCCGGGGGAAAGTCAGGATTATTGAAGATGTGAGCCAGGGGGTGTCTATAGGAAGTTATGGCTTGAAGGTTTCTGAGAGAATCCCATAATTGAAAGGATTGCGAGAGGATAGGGGATAGAATGGGGGGACGTTTTTTGGGGGGGACCCATAGGAGAAAATCGATAGTGAAAGAAGGGACTGCCTGTCTCTCAATCAGAATCCAATCCGGTCTTTCAGCCTTTGCGTATACCGTCGAGATCTGGGCTAGCCTGGCTGATTGATAATACCAAAAGAGCTGCGGGAGGCCTAAACCCCCTTGTGGTCTATTTAAGTATAGTGTACTCTGTGGAAGTCTGTACCCCTTCCCTCCCCAAATAAATTTTATTATTTTCCTTTGAAATGCTTTCAAGTGCTCTTTATTGATGCTTATTGGAATGGCTCTAAAGAGGTAGAGGATTCTGGGGAGCAAAGTCATCTTGACTGCATGAATCCTCCCTAACCAGGATAAACCCCCATTAGTCCATTTGGATAAGTCTGCCTCCAGTTTGCGGTATGTGTGAGGAAAGTTAGTTGCATAAAGGAGTTCTGTCTTAGCTGTGAGCCTTATCCCCAAATAATCAATGTATGAGTCACTCCATTTGAATTCAAAGGCACTCTGCAGGGATGACACTATGGATGGGTTAAGGGAGATGTTTAAGGCTGAAGATTTGGTATAATTGACCTTTAGTCCAGCGACCTTCGAGAAGTTTTTCAGGAGTTTACAGAGGTTTGGAAGGGAGGTGGTTGGTGACGTGATAAAAAGGAGAATATCGTCCGCAAACAATCCGCATTTGTGGACCTGGTCGCCGCAGGCGACCCCATGGATGTTGGGATCTGCTCTTATTGCTATCGCTAACGTTTCAATAGCGATAGCAAAAATGAGGGGGGAGAGTGGGCATCCCTGCCTAGTGCCTCTTGTAATGGTTAGGGGTTTAGAGTATTGACCTTGTAAACGAATCACCGCTTGAGGTGAGGAATATAGAGATTTTAGAGTTCCTAAAAAGTTGGGTCCGAATCCCCACTTCTCCAATATGGAGAAAAGGTAAGGCCATTCGATCGAGTCGAAAGCTTTGTGGAGACCCAGCGAGAGAATCATACCTTCTTGTTTTGGCCCCCCCTCCCAGTTAGATTGTAGAATGGATACTATATCTATTGCTCTCCTAATTTGATCGGGACCTTGCCTACCAGGGATAAAGCCAACCTGGTCCTTGTGTATATAGCGATTGATGAAAGATGAAAGGTGGTTGGCTAGGATTTTAGTTAGAATTTTGAGATCGTTATTAATTAACGATATGGGCCTGTAGTTCTCAACTTCCTCATGGTTTTTGTTGGGTTTGGGGATCACTGAGATAAATGCTGTGTTTAGTTGGGTTTCAATGGGGGATCCTGACTTTTTGGAGTTAAAGAACTTCGCCAGGTACGGGGCTAGGATAGCGCTATATTCTTTATAGTAGGGGACTGAGAGGCCGTCTGGCCCAGGGGCGGAGCCCGATTTAAGACCTTTAATTACCTCCCTAATTTCGGCCTCCGAAATGGGGGTTTCCATTAAATCTTTACATTCTCTTGAGAGCGTGGGGAGTTGTAGATTCCGAAGGAATTCATTAACTAAGGGGCCTTTATCTGATTGGGGTGGGTTGTAAAGGTTAGCATAAAAGTCATGGAAAGCAGACATAATACTGGTCGGGTTTGCTGTAGGGGGTTGACCTGCTATCCTCAGTTTGGGGAAGGAGAGGGAGCGAAATTTAGGTGAGAGTTTAGATGCCAACATTGAGCCGAATCTATCCTTGTGGCAGTAAAATTTGGCTCCACAACATCTAAGGTTTTTCTCTGCTTTAGCCGTTAAAGCGAGATTCAGCTCAAGTCTGGTGGCGTCGAGTTTGCTTAGAAGGGTCCTAGACGGGTGTCGTTTGTGTTCCGCTTTTAGTTGGAGGAAGGATTTTTCAAGTCTTTGAATGTCGATCAAACGCTCCTTCTTAAATTTGGTTGCTAGCCTAATTATAACTCCTCGAATAGTTGCCTTGTGGGCTGCCCACAGGGTTTCGGGTGATATGTTCTCCACGTCATTTAAGAGGAAGTATTCTTTGATAGATTTTGCTATTTCTTGTACCAGACTAGGGTCAGCCAAAAGGGATTCGTTTAGCCGCCAGAAGAAGCCTCCTCGCCCAGACAGAACATTTCTCAAGGTAAGAAAAACCAATGAATGATCCGACCATGCGGTGTCCAGTATTGCTGCCTTAGTGTACAAGGGAATGAGGGCTGTCTGGGTGAGGATGTGGTCAATTCTAGCGTAAGACTGGTGGGGAGCAGAAAAGTGCGTGTAGTCCCTTTTGTTGGGGTTCATTTCCCTCCATGCGTCTACCAGGCCCTGTGCGTGTATCATCTTGGCAATCCTAGTGCTAAGTTTTGTTGGGCGAATGAGTTGGTCTTTAGGGGGCTTAGTTTTGTCTAGACCCTGGTCAAACGCCACATTTGAGTCCCCTCCCAGGATGACTTTGCCTTCCAGGAGCGGTTCCAAAGCTGCGAACAGGTCCTGGAAGTATGACGCTTGGCCCTTGTTTGGGGCGTAGTAGGAGACGAAGGAATATAAAACACCTTCTAGGGTACCCTTCACCAAAATGAATCTGCCCTCTGGATCCCTAAAGTCAGCGAGATGTGAAAATTTGCAATTTTTGGAGAAGAGAATAGCTACTCCTTTCGTCTTGTTAGGGGCATTTGCTAAATAAAATGTTGGAAAGTGAGCATGAAGGAACTTGGGGGTGTACCGGATGGGGAAGTGCGTCTCCTGCAGAAGCACCACATCGATTCTCAGTGATTTGTAATGATCCAGTGCAAGTCTCCGTTTCCTAGGGGAGTTCAGGCCCTGGACATTATGTGAGCCTATTTTGAGATCATTACCCTTCGCACTCAGGTCAGTCATAGGAGCAGAGGGGATGGAAGCCATTGATCAAGCAGTCACTTACCCTTGGGTGTCTTCTCATACCGGATTTCGGCCAGGTTGTGCGGGGAAGTCCCAGGACCGACTCAGGGGCCAGGGGGGAAATCCCCCCCCCCGGATGGCTAGAAGGAAGAAAAGGGAGGAGATCGGGGAGAAAAAAGAAAGAGACTTACTGACAAATACAAACACATGAAAAGATATGGGTACCAAAAAAATACCCTTGAAGTTATGCGAATCGAAATCCGCTATAGCCCCAATGAACCACTTCAGACCGCCCCGAGGGGCGTCTAAAGTTCCGACACCAAAGGACTCTATAGGTTCTTTGGAATCGAGTGGAGGCACAAGGGTTCCACCCCGGACCCTTGTAATGTCCAACCTGAAGCATAACAAATACACACCATAACGGTAAACATAAAAACTATAGTGTGAGCCCTTGTTACGGGGCTCTAATCACCTGAAACTATAAACAACCTAGACAGGAACGTATAAACGAAGACCCTGAGAATCTCGCCCCCTGTACATCCGCCAAAGTCTAACCCCCCCTATCTGACTATGTGGGGGAGAATTCCTGGGGGTTCACCGGATAGTAAGGGCGGCCTTAATGGTCTAGCAAACCGGACCTCCTTCTGAAAGTGGGGAAGACATATGAGTATATCAGATAAACCTAGACTTCTAACTGGGCTAAGAAATGACACATCCTAATTAAAACTGGAATTCTAGTCCTGTATTCCAAACTTTATCTTAGAGAACCGAGATCTTCATGGAGGGGCATCTTCTCTGTAGAAGTTTTCTTCCTCTGAGGAGGGTAGCTGGTTCTTGAGGGAAGCAAGTGGAGGTAAAGGTTGGAAAGTCTTCGATTCCGATTTCCCAAATCGAGATAATTTTGCTAAAGTAGAAAAATGGTGTGTAGACCGAAAAGTTCGATGAGACTCAAGATGCAAGGTTTTCCATGTCCATAAGAGGTGAGAGGGTTTGGAGCACTAGCTCCATCAACTTGGGGGGAGAACTGGCCTAGAGATGTCTCTACCGAGACTAAAGGGAAATGATGCGCAAGGCGGACCTTAGGGTGGTTTCCCATCCTTGCTCTTCTTGGATGGACCCTTCAGCCAGAGTGGAGATACGGGGCTGCCAGGAGGAGGGCGTTTAGTGGAGCCCGAGGAAGAAGACGTAAAGTCCATTGGCGCCTCCTGGGAGATTAGCCTGAGGGCGAGGAACAGCCTTTCACCTTCCTGGAGGCTCGCAAAAGAGTGGGTCTTGCCCTGGATAGTGAACTTTACAGCAAAGGGGAAGGTCCAGCGGTATTTGATATCCCGTTGGGAGAGGACCGTGAGGAGGGGTTTTAGTGTTCTCCGTCTTTGAATAGTCGTAGGAGCTAGGTCCGCAAAAATCTGGATCTGGTGACCCTGGTGTTGCAGTTTAGGATTTTGTCGAGATTGTCGCATGACCTCTTCCTTAACCGCAAAAAAATGCGGCTTGACTATTATGTCCCTTGGGGATCCATCTTGTCTGGGGGGACCGAGGGACCTGTGAGCTCTGTCTAGTTCCAGACGTTGTGGGGGTATGTTAGGAATGAGGGCTGCAATAATGTCCTGCACCGTGGAGGGAATGTCCGAGAAAGTTTCGGGGAGGCCTCTGATTCGAAAGTTATATCTTCTAGATCGGTTTTCGAGCTCGTCGATCCTAGAAAGGGCGACCTCTAATTGATCTTGAATGGTCATGAGGTGTGCTGCATTTTGGTTGGTTCTCGCGGATGTGCATTCCACCTTATCCTCAATGGCTTCAATTCTGGCACCCAGGTTTGAAAGGTCCGCTTTAATAGTGTTGGTAATCTGTTTTGCAGTATTAGCCAGTCCTTTCTCTAACAGGGATGAGAATTTAGCAAACATGTCTTCCTGCAGTGCTGTGAGGTCAGTTACTGAGAAGCCTGGTTGCTGGATGACTGGAAGCGGGAGGTGGGCCTGTGCAGGGATGGCTTGTGCGCCCAGCTCCTGGTTTGTGAGGCTTAGTCCCTCAGTGGAGGCCTTTGCTGTGGCCTGGGGCTTTGTGTGGCCTTGTAGTTGTGATTGGGGCGTTAGGGGGGTCCCTGTGCTGCCTGAGCATAGGTCAGGGTCGGGGGAGCGAGTACTGGCCTGTGCTCCTGTGTCCTGGAGTTGATGCCTGTCAGTTGTTGTGGTCCGTCCGTGCTGGCGGCCATCTTGGGACTCCCGTCCGCGCTAGATGTGGCGAATTGTGGGCCGAGATCGCGTCTCGCCGTAGGCCCAGACATCTCCCCCGGTTCCCCGGGTGTTCCCCTACTCGGGTGTGATGTTGCTGTACCCGCAATTGTGCTGAGGCGGCTGGTGTGCGGCTCGGCGGTCCGGGGTGGAGTGGAGCTCTCGGCTCAAGCGGCCATGTTGGAGCTCTCGCACATGCGCCTCAGACATCACCTATTTAAAGATCTTAATTGGTGGCCTGAGGAGTACATATCTAAGGGAGCGCAAGAAAGTCCTGGATTCACAGAGATCCGGAGCAGCAGATGACATCTATGTCCCCAGGATGTTGTACTACGACAGGCTGCATTTTCTGGCAGGCCAGACTGAACCCAGGCCATCCCTCTCCAGTCTTCCTTCCACGCTTCCTTCCCCCCCGGCTGAGGCTTCTGACGCCCAACCTGGGCCTTCCAGGCCGCATGTGGAGGAGCCCAGATTGAGCCAGGTTTAGCATTCCTCTAAATATTTCTGCTTGTCCAATCAATGATGTTAACTAGATGTTAGTTGGGAGTACTAATTTAGGATTGTGATTGATGATGGAAAACATTACAACCATGTCCCTTTTTCATACACAGGGAAGTCTCAGCCAGGAGGTGGCCGGGCCGAGCCGGCTGGCTGATCTGCAGGTCCCTCCACCCCCCCTGGAAAGAGAAAGTGGCAGGAGGAGGAGTGCCCTAGAGGAGGCTGCCAGAGGACTCTTTTGGAGGGCTACAGAGGTCCTGGGAGCACCACACACCATGGAGGACAACATTGCTGCCACCATTGCCTATAAAATGCAGAGGATGGAGGAGGGCCAACAAGCCATGTGTGAGTCGCTCATATTGGAGGCTCTTAACAAAGGTATGAGGGGCCAAATTACAGCTCAGACACACCTTTGCGATGATCCTCCCCCTCATTCTGCAGGTCCTCCTCCTTCTCTTTCAGGTCCTCCCAGTCCTCCTCCTCCTCCAGGTCCTACTCCTCCTCCTGCCACATCTCCAACAGCACAGCCCGGAAGGAAGCGTGGAAGGAAGACCAGAAAGTGAGGACCCTGGATCCAGTCTGGTCGGCCAAAAAATGCAGCCTCTTGTGGTACCACAGCCTGGGGACACAGATGTCATCTGCTGCTATCCGAATCTCTGCGAATTCCGGACCAGACTGCCCTCCCTTACATATGGACTCCTCAGGCCACCAATTTTGATGTTCAAGAATTGATGTCTGCCGTGGGGGTCCCAGGCTTCGCTAATTTCTGATGTTGATCCAGTGTTGCCTTCCTCTTTGTTTGATTCTGAGCCCTTAATAAAGGAATTTTGTTTTGAATTATACTCGCCTATGTTTTTTACTTCAAAAATGACAGTTTGTTTGTGAGGATTCAGGTACATTTCAAATATACAATGTGAAATTAACAAGGGACACCAACAACAAACAATCTCCTTGAGATTAAATAATAAAAGATATCAATGGTGTTGGGGTAACTTGACACACAAAACACACACAAAAATATTCTGGAGTAAAAATAAAAATAACATTGAACAAAGATCAGCCTTGGAAAAAATACAAACATTAAATCTAAAAAAAAAAAGGCTTAAAATCCCCAAAAAAATAAAATAAAAAAAAAACACATTCTGTTAGATGTGACAACTAATAACATTATATTCAGGGAATGCCAATAAAAAAACAAAAATAAAACTTTGTGAGAAGTGTGTGTGAATATGAGCAGCAAAACTACTTCATTCTTCTCACATTATAAAGAAGAAGAGAGTGCACTGTATTAAACCATTTTTGACATTGCAGCGTGACGAAAGTGCTGTATCCATTGCGAACGCTAAGTTTACCAGAACGAGCTGTTCCGTGCCGGAATTTCTTCTGAGCATGCGTGGCACTTTGTGCGTCGGAACAGGCCACACACGGTCGGAATTGACGTGATCGGATTTTGTTGTCGGAAAATTTTATCTCCTGCTCTCCAACTTTGTGTGTCGGAAAATCCGATGGAAAATGTCCGATGGAGCCCACACACGGTCGGAATTTCCGACAACACGCTCCGATCGGACATTTTCTATCGGAAAATCCGACCGCATGTACGGGGCATTAGTCTGTAAGGTTCAAATTGAGTTGGCCCACCCTTTGCAGCTATAGCAGCTTCAACTCTTCTGGGAAGGCTGTCTACAAGGCATCCTCTTCCCACCTATTATGCCATTTATCTTTGCACCTCTCTTATGCTGTTCCCCTCTGCACCCCTCTTTCATAGTTACATAGTTAATCTGGTTGAAAAAAGACACCATCCATTCAGTTCAACCAACTATCAGAAAATCCACACTGCCCACCATTTACTTTTGAACCCCTTCTTCACTGCTAATCTCTTCACCCTTTGCCCACAGCTCACTTCTGTACTGCATGTCCCCTTTCACATCTCTGCCAGTGGTCATCTATGCACTCCTGCACTGCACCCCTTTTCCACCACTGTGTACCCCACTGACCTCTTCTACCACTGTTTCTCCTAAAAACCTCTTTCAACTCTGCAATTTCTGGACATTTACACTACCAACCTGCAGGCACCTTTGCCACCACTGCACTACACTCATTTAACACACCTCTGCCACCACTGCAACCCCTTTCTGCATACACCTCTGCCACCACTGCACCCCCTCCCTACACACATTAATACCACACATGTTCGTTTTTGCTAATATGTAGTTTAATGCATTATTATACAAATAGAATGAGACATTTTGGTTTTAATGCAATGTTCAAATATTTGATTTGTTTATATGTTTCTTAAAATTACAGCCAAAGTAGATGACCTTTGTCTGTGATGTTAGGACAAGCCCAACTAAATAATAAGTTGCATATCAGCCTTCTACTCCAAGGATTCCTACACCTCTTTCTAGTCACCAGACGTGTACATAAGCTCAGTGTGTATTCAGAAGGGTCCACAGGGGTTTATTTACCATATAATGTTTTACATAAATACATACAAGCTGGTCATTGGACGGGCCACTGTCAATGGTAAATGGTGCGTCCCAACCCCTAGTTGATATATCTACAAGACAGCTTGTTCTGTAGACAAAAGAGAAATCACTCTGAAAACCATTGTCATAGAAACCTGTGATGCCTTACCTTCTTCTAATCACCTTGATGAAGCTCCATTGATCTCTATATGAGCATGGTTGCTAACCCACCTCTGCTTTGCCACATTGTTGACAGGACACTTCCAGGACTTTTAATTAACCGCTGGTGACTTCCTTTACTGAGCCTGTTGGCTTCCTTTTGAGCTCTCTCCAGCACGAAAGCTTGACATGGACTCGTAAGTTCTGCTTGCTTTTTTCCACTGATATGGATGACGTGTAACCCTTTTACTGTTTTTGATGTCACAGCATGTTTATGTTGCATCTTTTTTGTATGAACACAGTAAACTATGCATAACTATTTTTTTCTATTTAATATAGTTCAATCACAAAATGAAAGATATGTACTAAATTCCTAACAGGCTCAAAATCTTCTGGGATCTGTATTTTTAATTGAGAGATCATTTTCAATGTACAATGCTGTATTTTGAATAATATTTTATTTGTGGTTTGGTGTATATATAATTATATAAAAATACATTATCAGATTTGCATTCCTGTTATAAGTATCCTTTATTGAATTTATTTTTATTGCAAGCTGTTTATAAGCCTGTCTTATATCTCACTAACAGAACAATACCCTCCTGGCTTACCAACCCTTTTTTTTTTTGTAATCTTGGAAACTAAGGTAGGACTTTGGCATTTGCACAAATATATTCAAGTGTAAAGCTGCCATCCCCTTTTCTTACAGTTCATGTAAATACCTTGGGTACACAATTAGCTCAGCTGTGTTCATGTCACCATATGGCAAACTGGGCAGAGCACCAAAGACAGAAGCTAACTGCTGTTCTACAATTAATATGTTAAATGCATCATCCAAAACGGTGGGATTTTTCATTAATGAAAGCTTTTTCGTTTGTTTAACTGTAGGAGCAACTTACATAATTTCTTAGAAAATAAAAATATATGCTGACTGTGGGATGCAGCTCTGCAGAAGATATTTCACAGCCAATATCTGTCTATGTGGTATAAATAAACAACTGTGTGGTTTTCTAAACAACTCATATGACAAGTATATTTAATTAAATTACTTCATATACAGTACATCTATGACTCACCACCAGCTGGTACTGCTGTCATACCAGAGAATAACTCATAACATGGTTATAGTACTCATTTTTACCAATGGTCAGTAAACAAGTTTAGTAACAATTTCCTTGGCTATTTTACCATGCCATTTTTTGCTAACTTGCACATTTATTTCTAGGACACACTAGAAGATCAGAAATGGTGTTATATTGCTTGCAGCAACATATTTAAAAAAAGTAAAGTAACACTGCCTTGTTGTGGGCAGCACCTCCACAGCTTGTGTAAAATTCCACTAGAATATCTTACTGATAGAATTCATTATGTATTGCATGTAGTGGGAGGACTAGAGAGTTCAGAAAGGATTCTTCAAAAAGGAACAAAACTGGTAATAGCAAAAAATGTATATTTTCTTTATTATAAAAAATCCACCAAAGTATTATTCAAAAAGAATAAAATACCTCCACCACAAAAGTATAAAATTTGATAAAGTTATCAAGACACAGATGGCCACAACACTCATTCATCCTCATTCAAATCATAAACTAATTAGTATATTAATTCCTAATGAAGGAGGGTATTCCT
This sequence comes from Lithobates clamitans, assembly GCA_037952925.1. NCBI lineage: Eukaryota > Metazoa > Chordata > Amphibia > Anura > Ranidae > Lithobates > Lithobates clamitans. The sequence goes on along the minus strand of JBBGZY010000496.1, from coordinate 1,466,848 downwards.
CAGATGTGTGGAGGCTATATGCCAGTAATCACAGAGGAAGTCCATAGGCATTTCAACATACAATTGCTGAGAACACTGACATTGTGTATATGGAACAATTGCAGATAGTCCTAGATCGTCAAAAAACACTATCTCGAATTAGGGCTTAAAAAAGAGGTCTAGGACAGAGGAGGATTAGTGGCTGTGTAATATGACAGAAACAGATCACATCCGGTAAATCACAGTAGGTTAAATGAGAGACTAGCCAAGGTTCAGTCTTAAAGCACAGAGAAAATCTTCAACCCAAAGGCTGATCATTACCGACAGTACAACGTCCAGTTCTCCAATTGAATACTCTTCTCCCACTACTCACCGTTATCTTTTCAGGGCAGTGCATTGAACCAGATGAAAGGGGTGAGATGTAGGGGAGTGCCACCCCATCACTTACAAGGCCAGATGATAAATACTCAGATAGGGACTCGCCGCTCACCCAGTGTCCAATAATCCAGGCAGTAATGCCTAGTGAGGATGGATTTCTGTCAGGTGGTGATGGGGAGAGAGGAGTTGATGTCCACTGCTAAGAAGCAGGTCAGCATATCAGCTTGTCAGCTTGCTGGCGCTGTCTCTCTTACTGCAAAGCACCTCTTCGGGTCAGCGAAGCACTTTCACACATCAGTAACCCGGCCGAGCTCCGCAGTTATCTGGAGGGGGGATATTGCTGCGATCAATCTGTATGAGAGCTACAGATAGTGGGATGGTTTGATTCAGAGGAACACACTGGTTTGCTGATTTATATGCAACCAGGTAAAAGGTATTTGTTACTGGACTGTGGAGTTGCTATCCAATCCTCCTATTCCCAGAACCATACTGTCACGTACCTAGTGGACGAGCCCGACTTGCAGGGGATGGCCTCTCTTGCGGCTCCGACTCAAGGGCCCTGGTAGGGTATACAGGAAGCACAAGAGTCAGGAGTGGCACGAGTGCCTGGCAGGATCAACAGCAGGAGGTTGGTCTGGAACTCTGGAAACACTGTGCAGTGGAGATTAAGCTGAGCTGGTAGGTAGACTGGAACACTGGTGCAGCAGACTGGAACTGGATAGCAGGCTGGAACCCACAGGACAGCAGACTGGAACACTGGTGCAGCAGACTGGAACCACACAGCAGACTGGAACTGGATAGCAGGCTGGAACACACAGGACAGCAGACTGGAACACTGGTGCAGTAGACTGGGACCACACAGCAGACTGGAACTGGATAGCAGGCTGGAACACACAGGACAGCAGACTAGAACACTGGTGCAGCAGACTGGAACCACACAGCAGACTGGAACTGGATAGCAGGCTGGAACACACAGGACAGCAGACTGGAACACTGGTGCAGCAGACTGGAAGGTCAGACAAGCTGGATCGATAGCCAAGCGGACTGTAGATGAGCTGAAGGGTCAGGCAGAAGAGTGGTCAGACAAGCCGGGGTCGGATGCAGGCAGAAAGCAAGGATGGTCGGAGACAAGCCGGGATCAGATGCAGGCAGACAGCTGGGGATAATCAGGAACAAGCCAGGTCTAGTACAGGAAACAGGTTCTCTGGAAGTGCACACTTAACGCTGTAGAGCAGACAGCAAGATTCTCATGTGACAGATCAGTTTAAATAGCCCGTCTGGTGTGTGCGCGCATGCGTGTGACTGCCCGCACAGGGCGTCTGATACTGACAGAACTTTCCTGACATTGCCCCCCCCCCAAGGGGCAGCCTCTGGATGCCCAACCGGGCCCATTTCTCAGGATGGGTTCTCTTAAAGGATTGTACTAAGCTTTTAGCATGGATGTTCTCCTCAGGCTCCCACGAGTTCTCTTCCGGGCCATACCCTTTCCACTTGATCAGGAATTGGGCTTGATTGTTCCTCTTCCTGCAGTCAAGGATGGCTTCAATTTCAAATTCTTCCTCTCCGTCCACTATTACAGGATCTGGAGGATTCAGATTTCGTTCAGGAAAAGGATTGGAGACAAAAGGTTTCAACAGGGAAACGTGAAAAACAGGATAAATTCTGAGTGAGTCCGGGAGTTCCAATTCAAAAGCTACTTCATTTATTTTCCTTTTTACAGGAAAAGGACCCAGGAATTTAGGACCCAACTTCTTGGAGGGACAAGTCAGTTTCAGGTTTACAGTGGATAACCATACAAGATCACATGGTTCGAGTAGCAATTCCCCTCGTCTTTTCCTGTCGAAAGTTACCTTGTTACGTTCTTGGGACTTCGTGATGGTTTCCTGTAATATTTGGTTATTGACAGAGAAAAAATTTATTGTTTCCTGGACTGCTGGTACGGAACTTTCAGGAATGGAGCTCGGCAAAAAGGTAGGGTGAAACCCATAATTGGCAAAAAACGGACTTTGCTTTTTGGCAGAATGGACAGCATTATTATAGGCGAATTCAGCCAAGGGAAGCAACGAGAACCAATCATCTTGAGAAAAGGAAGAGAAACAACGAAGATATTGCTCGAGAGTCTGGTTGGTCCTCTCCGTTTGGCCATTCGTCTGGGGATGATAGGCGGTGGAAAATGATAGTTCAATTCCTAGGGCTTTACACAAGGCTCTCCAGAATCGGGAAGTGAATTGTACTCCTCGGTCAGAAATGATATTAGCCGGAATTCCATGGAGTTTAATCACTTCTCTAATGAACGTTTGTGCAGTTTCAGGAGCAGAGGGGGTACCCTTCATTGGAATGAAATGAGCCATTTTAGATAACCGATCTACCACCACAAAGATGGCAGTGTGCCCTTCAGTCGGAGGCAACTCGACAATGAAGTCAATAGACAGCATCTTCCATGGCCTGTCTGGGACAGGTAGAGGTTTCAGTAATCCCCAGGCCCTGGTTCTACTGACTTTATTCCTAGCACAGATGGTACAGGATTCCACATACTTCTTACAGTCCTTAGGCACTTGGGGTCACCAGAAGGTGCGCAGGACAAGATCAGCCATCTTGGTAACACCAAAATGTCCTCCTAGTGCGTGATCATGACAAAGTTCCAAAATTGTGACCCGTAGGCCTTCAGGTACAAAGATCTTACTCACGAACCAAAGCAGACCATCCTTTTCTTGTAGTTTTGTTCTCATAGCAGGTACCAACCCTACTGAAGCTTGCTTAATCCGGGAAAGTAGGTCTTCTTGCAACAGGAAAAAATTTCCAGGAGAAAGGATCGTATCTGGAGGTGAGGTTTCTTGAGGCTTGTGGAACATCCTAGACAAAGCGTCAGGTTTTATATTCTTGGAGCCTGGCCGATAGGTCACGTGGAAGGAGAACCTGGAAAAGAACAAGGCCCACCTGGCTTGTCGCAGTCTCAACCTCTTTGCGGATTTCAGATATTCCAGGTTTTTGTGATCTGTGTAGATCAGAAAAGGATGAGCCGCTCCTTCCAAAAGATACCGCCACTCTTCCAGAGCGGATTTTATGGCCAGTAGTTCCCGATCTCCTACATCATAATTCCTTTCTGCGGATGATAGTTTGCGAGAAAAGAAGGCTACAGGGTATAACAGAGCTTTGGTCCCTTGCCGCTGGGAAAGAATCGCACCAACAGCACTCTCAGAAGCGTCCACTTCCAGGACAAATGGTAAAGAGGAATCGGGATGTTTCAAAACAGCAGCAGAGGTAAACAGTCTTTTGAGAGATTCAAAGGCGGATTGAGCTTCGGGCGACCAATGAAAACACACCCCTTGTTTTGTCAATTAAGTGATGGGCTCAATGATGGCTGAGAACCCCTTAATGAATTTTCTATAGAAGTTAGCAAAGCCAATGAAACGTTGGACTCCTTTCTTGTCAGTAGGGGCTGGCCAGTCAAGAATTGAAGTAACCTTATGGGGATCCATCTTGATCCCTTTCACGGAGATAATTAGCCCCAAGAATGCCAGTGAAAGACAAAAAACAGCTGCTACAAACCATGAGACAAAAAGGTAACAAATATAAAATAAATTGTAGCGCTAAAACACACAAGTGTTAATAGTGAATGAAATTCAAAGTGCATATAGGCGTAATGTCCCAAGTTAAACAAGGGGAATGTATAGTCCAAAATAGGACAACAGTCCGCAGTGAGATTAAATAATCTGTGTATCGATCCTGTCTGCTTCCCAAACGTCAGCTTGTATATCATCAACTTTAGCGAATAGATGGAATACCCTTACCAGAGAGGTTGGATTCTACTGCCATAAGCATAGAATCAATGGAGCTTGATGCCACCCTGGGCAAGATGGTGAAGTGTTGGAGGCAAGGGTAGAGCCTCTACAGGGCCGGGACATCCCCTCTATGTCCACCAAAGCAGAGCCAAAATAGATTCCAAAAGGCAAAGTGGTTCCACAGTTCTCCAGGATATATAAAAAAAGGAAGGAATGCTTCCATATAGTGTAATTCTGGGTGTTTTTATTCATAAAAAAACACAATACATATAAAAAGTGATCACAAAATAAAAGCAGTGTATAGGGTCTATAAAAGCCGCCCTACGCATTTCGGTCCAATGACCTTCAACAGGGTCATGTGGGACCCTCATAACACTGCCCAAATTTATAAACTACTGTATACCATCTAAAATGATCAAGACCAATAGGCTGTAAACAAATGAACAAAAATGAATCTCATTGGACCCAAAGAACATCACCTGTTAGGGTATAGCACACCCCTTAAGAATGTCCAATCTGTGAACTTGTGACATAAAGTTTACTCTATCTTGTGAGCCAATGAAAGTGTAAAGTCTCTCCATGTCCATATGAATGGTTATGGCTGAGGAATGGGCGTCCATGTGCAGAAAGCCCGGGAACTCAGCCAGAACGTGAGCGTGTGAAGTCAGTATTTGAGGCTGTGTGGTCCATGCAGGAGGGTTGCCTAGCAACCGGGCACGCTAATAACTAAAAGTCCGCGAACACAGGAGGCGTGTCCGCACGGCCGTCACGTGGCGCTGGGTAACTAGAAACATGCGGACCGTGCAGAAGGGTTGCCTAGGCAACCCTGCACGTTACCGCTCGGGAGCCCGCGAGTACAGGGGGGCGTGTCGGTGCGATCATCACATGGTCCAGGGTAATCCCTCATGTGATGACTGGCCTCATTCACATAGGGACACCCAGGATAGGTTGCCAGATAGCAACATCGCTGACTCAGGAGAGCTGGCGAACTCAAGAGGTGTGTCTGCACAGCCGTCACGTGACCTTGGGTTGTCCTCAGTGTGATGACTCAATCATTCACACGTGGTCACTCAAGGTGGGTTGTCAGGCAATGGGGATGCAATGTTAGGGAAGTCCGCAATGATGCGGATGTACCCGCACTGCAGTCATCCATTACAGGAGAGAACTCCCCCATGACCCCCCGGTGCCAATCACCTAGAAGGGTACATCAGTATGCCAGGGAAGATGGGAATAGGTGCCCTCTCCGGACAATCCTGATATCACTCTTAATGTAAAGAGAGACATGTAAGGAGTGAAAGTGAAAGTAGTGAAATATAAAATATGATGTGAAGTGAAAAAAAAAAAAAATAAATAAAAAAAAAAAAATACTGGTGAAAAATGTGGAATAAATGGAGAGTTTTAGGACCGGACCTAAACTCGGCCGAGAGCACTAAACCCCCTGAAAGATGAATAAAAAGATAATGATCAATGTCATGACTCAAAAGTCAAGACAAAAAGTGTATACAGGTAAAAAAAGGTGTATGTGAATATATCCCTGATTCCTACACCATAAATTTAACACATGCGTCTTTTCCTTTCTTTTGAATAAATGTACGCATTTTTCATTGTTAGATTTGTACATAAACAAACTCATATTTTAAACCTTTCATTAGACAGACATTTAGTTAGCTGTATATTTGCTGCGCAGAATGTCGGACCATTAAAAATTAAATGTTTGACCAAAACAATATTTAACTTTGTCTAATAGCACCTTTGCATAAAAGCTGTAGCTCTGATATATCGGGATGAACCCTTCATTTCTGGGTCCAGCTTGCATAAATATATTACAATGGCTTGTTTTCTATCATGCTGTTTGTGTAAGAACTCCAGTTTCATGTTTCAAAACACAACTTTTTCCTGGCAATATTATAATAAATGATAACAATACCCTGCGGTCATGCAGAGATGCCCATAAATTCAAAATATTTTTCTGATTATACCACTGTACCTACAAGGAAAAGGGGCACATCATTTCACAATCCACACATTCTGCTTTGGATTTCAAAAATAAAAATAAATAAAACAAAAGGATCAAGAACCTGTATGATGGACCAGAAAGCATCAAAAACTAAAAAACAACTGGCTGCAGGTGGCATCTATCCTAACAGAGTGTGTGGACTTGATGTGATGGGTCGGTTATATTTAAATTTTATTTATTATAACTCTCACATCATGGGACACACATCAAGTTATTATCAAGAACCTTAAAATTTCATTTTTGTAGAAAAACTTCTTATGTATCCCATCAATCTTGGCTTTGTTAAATATTATGGCAGCTGTATTCCAAATAACAACCTCATCTTAATCTATTTTTCTCTCAATAAGGGCTTATTGTATAAATGTAAAATTACAAAATTGTTATCTTAATCTAAACTAATCCCATTTTTACAAATTTCCCCAATAACCTGGATTTCATTTCCAACCAAAGGTTGTCTAAACCAGTTTCAATGTATCTATATTATTAATAAAATTGTTAAACTCATATTAGAAACTAATACTCATTATTACTTAATTTTACTTAATTTCCCTTTTTAAATGCACTGTTTCCACTATCAAAGGATATTCAATTTGTGTAATACACGGGTAAATGTAACCTTCATTTTACCATGTCTGGAAAAGATTCAAAAAATAATTGTGATCACATTGTTTACCATTAGATTCATTAACCCGGCACATTTTGTTATAAATGTTTTGTCTAAAAAACTGGAATTGGCATGGTGTCCTTCCAGCTTATCACGGATCTCTCATCTCAGCCACATTTCTTTCATGAGAGCACAAAGGAGGGGGTCACATCTGCGTACATGACACACACAAGCAATAGAACTAAAGCTCCCAGCATTCACACATACATACACCAATATCTCTCTAAAATCGCTTACATTTTTCCCATTTGGGCACAACACATGCATATTATTCTCTCACTTTATTTTAACTCTTTAATATTTCCCTGCCTTAAATTCTGCATTCCTTATTTTGTTCAGATATCTTTTATATCTAGCTTCTATGATCAGACAGGCAGCCAGAGTGCTCATCCCATCTTCCCTCTCTGACAACATATAAAGTATTCTGTTTTACCTCTCATTTCTCTGTTTCTGATTTTACTAGTTGTAGTGCCTGACCCCAAATTCATGCCACAACTTAACATGAAAATGTCCCTTTCTGTCTAGTGTTAATGTCACCCTTGATCCATCCTGCTCACATAGATAACTGTTTCTCTAGCTGTTTACTCTGCATGATTCTTAGTCCCTGTGGACCTTAGTGGTAACCCAGTTACCCATTGTGGATCCCTGTCCACTTTAACCATTAATCTAGGGGCTCAGTATAGTCGGAACAGCATCTTCGGTTCATAGATAGCACTCCTCTTGCGCTGGGCATTTTTGAGGGTCTCTTACCCTTCATTCCCTTACTTAATTCAATGCCCATAATGACTGGCCAGTCTTCTCTCTTCTCTACATGTGCCTATACCCTCTTGCCTCTAAACTACTTTATCTAGCAGATTTACTACATATACCTGTGAACAGCACTATTCTTCCCTTTCTTATCTATAACACTCCGATGGACAATAGACAGGGACAACATAACATATAACCACCAATTAATACAGTTCGATTAAGGGGAGTAAAATAGGTACCCTTTGTCCCGAAAATGCCTTACCGATCAAGGAAGTCTGATAACTCAAATGTAAGCAAAAGGCTTACCTCAGCCGGCTGATTATCAGAAATTCCCGGATCGTCTCAAGCTGCTCGTTTCGGATACTCAGGGTCACCTGGAATCCCCTCCTAAGGCAAAGCTCGCCATGCTGACTCGGTTAAATTGATGATAGGCAACCCCTATCCTCATATTGATTAGTGGTTCCAAATTAATAATAACTACTGCAGTAGGGAACAGACACAAAAGATACGCTCAGCATCTTTCCAAATTACTGTTCTGCTTTATTATGACGCAATTGAAGGTTATCACATTAATATTACAATTGTACGTTTATGGTAACAAGGGGCGTTACATAGGCAGGCTAATTCTAATCAGGACTCGAAAGAATGTAAACATTTACTGAAAACATTATTAGTGCTGTGTGCACAGTGAGGGCAATGTGCAATACATACAAAATACAATACAATTATATACAGACCTTACAAATTTCCATTACACCACCTTGGTAGATTCCTTATACTAGATTGTGAATATATGACTACATCTTTTACCCTTATCAATCTCTATGCCCCTAATGAAGGCCAAGTTGACTTCCTTAATAAACTATTCGCTACTCTTCACAACCTTTCATGATCATTGGCGGGGACTTCAATCTGGTTATGTCACCCACTAGAGATAGGCAAACACTCTTTAACACTACGCCTTCTAAAAAGATTATATCCCAAGCTAATTCTTTTCGCAAATGTATAAGGTCTCATCAACTGTTCGACTCATGGAGGATCAGACACCCCTCCTCTAAACAGTTCACTTTCTATTCCTCAGCTCACAAGATGTATTCACGTCTTGACCATTTCTTTATATCAGCTCCTCTCTTATCTTATGTGGCTGAGGCTGACATATTACCTATTACATGGTCAGATCATGCCCCCATCACATTAAACCTTATGCTTTCTCAGGCCTACACTAATTCTTGTCACTGACGCCTAAACGATCACCTTCTACAATCTGAGGTTTCACGTACCATATTAGCAAAAAGTCTTGAGGAATATTTTCAGTATAACATAGGGTCTGTCTCAGATTTTTCCACACTGTGGGAGGCACATAAGACTGTTTTTCGCAGCGCCTGCATAGCTGAAAGCTCCAGGTTAAAGAAAGATATAAATAGTCTTATACAGTCTCTTACTTCTGCTTTGGTTACTGCAGAGCAGAGGCTTTTGAGTAGCCCCACAGTGTCGAAACTATGCAGGGTCACCTCCCTCAGAGAGCAAATTAAACTTATATAATTGGGCAGAGCAGCTAGGTCCTTATTATGGATAAAACAAAAGTTTTACGAATATTCAAATAAACCACATAGAATGCTAGTCAACAAGCTGCATCCACATCCATTTAACTCTTTTCCCGATTGCCTTCAACAGGCGGATGGATCTAGAGTGTACTGTCCCCGTGCAATGTCAAACACCTTTGGCAAATTTTATCATCAATTGTACAACTGTCTCACTCCAGACAACCATTTTAACTTCACTCAGGAGAAGTTTGAAAAAAAAAATTCTAAAATAAAACTCCTGAAATTATCTTCTGAGGACTTGGACAGTTTGAATAAAGACATAATGACTGAAGAACTCTTGACCATAGTTAAGAAACTCCCCCTACATAAATCACCCTGCCCTGACGGTTTTCCCTATTTTTACTACAAATTCTTTTTTGATATCTTGTCTCCACATATGCTGACTCTTTTTATGAGTCCCTGCTCAAAGGTACGTCTCCTCTTTCACAATCCTCTCACTCTTTTATCTTTGTCATTCCAAAACCAGGCAAGGATCCCTCTATCCCAGGTAATTATAGGCCTATACCCCTTTTAAATTCAGATTATAAAGTTTTTACCAAAATTCTTGCATCCAGACTATCTAGACTTATTCCCAAACTGATTCACAAGGATCAGGTGGGGTTTGTGCCTGGCAGGCATGCGGGGAACAATACCTGTCGTACAATAGACCCGATAGATCTTTTGGATAGAACTACTAGACAGGCATTGATCTTTAGTCTAGACGCACAAAAGGCCTTCGATAGGCTGAGTTGGCCTTATATGTTTAATGTTTTGAAGCTGTATGGCCTCAGGGGTCCTTTTCTGAATGCTTTAGAAGCTCTATATTCAACAGTTACAGCTCAAGTACAGGGGGAATATAAGTTATCACTTTTTGCACATTACATCTTGCTCACTATCACTAATCCATTGATTTCTCTTCCCTCTCTACATAAATTGCTGACCTCCTTTGGGGCCATCTCAGGTTATAAGGTCAATACTTCCAAGACTGAAGTTTTGCCTATACACATCCCAATACCCACATTATCGCAGCTTAAAGAGTCATATCCTTACAAATGGTGCAAGACTTCCTTTAAATACCTAGGTGTTCTTCTCACCTCTTCCTATTCCTCTCTTTACTCTGCTAACTTTCCACCCCTGGTTCTTGACATCAATAAATCCCTGATGGCTTGGGCGAAATACCCTTTGTCTTTATTGGGCAGGATTAATGTTCTAAAAATGTCTATTCTACCTAGACTGTTATACCACTTTGAAACATTGCCAGTTGCCTTGCCCTCATCCCAATTAAAGGCAATTCAACAAAGTTTCTTAAAGTTCATATGGGGGGATAGGGCTCATTGCATAGCAAGTTCAGTGGTTTTTGCCCCAAGATCCAGTGGGGAATGGGTGCACCGGACATTATTAAATATTACCATGCCTCACATTTACGGCCTATTGCTTCCTGGTCCTCTTTATTCACACCAAATCAAGGGACTGCCATTGAAAAGGGTAACCTATATCCAGTCTACCCGAGTTCCTTGATTTGGGGAGTTACCTCACCCCTGAACCCCATTCTCAAGCACCAATGCACTGCTCCAGTGATTTTTACTTTAAACATCTGGCGTAAATGCCTCAAAGAATATTGCCTGGTCTCGCCTTGTTCCCCGCTTGTCAATATATTGTTTAACCCACTTATACCGGACAGTATGTCCCTGGGCAGGATTTTTTCATGGCTCAATGCATCCCTTTTCCAACTTCGAAATCTAGTACACCCTATCACATGAAGATTACATACCTTCGACACCCTGCGTGAGAAATTTGATACCCCCCAACTTTTCCATTTCTATCTGCAGGTCAGACACTTCTTTCATTCTAAATCCCCAACCTTAACTCTTGACAATCCAACTACCTTTGAGTACATATGGGCTCAAGGCCCCCATCAATAACATTTAATATCCTCCATCCATCGTATCCTTCATGAGTCGACACCTCTTACTGAGACCACACATAATTATATGGGAAAATGGTCCCATTTAGTAGGCAGACCTATTTCAATCCAGGTATGGGATAGGATTTGGTCCTCTGTTTCCAAGTTATCCAAGTGTGTGACCCAGTGGGAGACATCCATGAAAATACTCATGTTTTGGTATAGAACCCCTGATATTATTCATAAATATAATCCTTCAGTGTCGCCGTGCTGTTGGCGTTGCGGAACTGACATGGGTTCCCTATTCCATATATTTTGGCAGTGTTCACTAATCCAACCTTTTTGGTGTGAGGTGAGGCTCCTGGTGCAGGAAGTGTTGAATAAACCCCTCCCACTCAATCCCTTGCATTATCTGTTAGGCCTACCTTTCCCTGGCTTAACTAGAAGAGCTAATCGGCTTCTTTCCTACATATTATTGGCTGCCAAAAGACTTATTCCCCTCTGCTGGTTGTCCAATGCACCTCCTACTTGGCCCAAATTTTTACAATTAGTGGCTGAAATCCGGAGGATGGAATATCTAACGGCCTCAGTACATGACACTATCCCCCAATTTGAAAAAGTGTGGGAATTCTGGGATTGGTCGGAATTTGGGTCCCCTATGCCAACTATCGATTCTTAAGCTTTCTTTTGGTATACCGTAAGTATTTTTCCTTTGTGATCGCGGTGCCTCCCCTCTCACCTACTTCATTCTCATATATATCATTTAGAGTTTCTCTTGTCCTGTACCACATATCCTTCATGGAATCTTTGTTCCTCCCCATATGTGATTGGCTTATGGTTTCGATCCTATAATACCTAATCTCGGATTGCTCACTTTATATATCCTGGACGTGTTTATGCAGAGCAGTCTTGTGCTCTGTAATTGTAGATTCTGTTCATTTGTACTTATTTTGTTTTGATATCAATATGTTTTCAATTACTTTGTATTCTATATTGTATAACAATGCTGTACTTGTTCACTTTAAAATATAAAAAAATTTAATAAAAATACAATTTTGCAAAAAAAAAGAGAGTACTAAGATGAATAAGGAATTTTATTGGAAGGCTAAATTGAAAACATTCATATTCCTGATAGCAATATATACACGGTAGTGTACATAGTCCATAGTAACATGTAAAAATAACAATGGTATACAATTAACAAGGTACAAACAGTAAAGTCAATGGTAATATCTCATAATATACATATGTAAAATTCCTTAGTTCACCTCAAAGAATATATATAAAATGATTCGAAAGGTATTGCCTGCAGAACCTTTGGCCTCACTAGACCTAGAAGGGTAAAATTACATAATTACTTGAAACGTCTTGATAGAATTAATGAAAACATGGCAACTGGTAGCTCTACGTGTTTCGTGGCTTTCAGGAGAAAGCATGTGTGATTTCTCTAAGAAATGTTGTAGAGGTAAGAGGAGAGATAACAAGTATGTAGAAAGACAAGGTTAGGGATAGAACAAAAGAACCCCCCACTACTCACTAAGGTTGATATGTTGCTGGTGTGGTGGTGGGGCCCCACAGGTAGTCCAGAAGTGGCCCCAACCGGGAGCTGAGGTGGAAGGTCCTGCAGACTGGGAAGGGGCATGCCTAGGCCAGGCACAGCAGCCAAGGACATTCTAGGGGAGAGAGGTGGAGTGTGAGCAAGGAGAATGGGGAAGGAAGGGGGAAGGGGAAGGAAAAAGAAAGGGGAGGGGGAAAAAGGAGGGAAAGGAGGGGGGCAGGAGGAAAGAAGGAGGTAGGGAGGGAGTGGGAAAGAGGGAATGGGGGAAAAAAGAAGGGGGGGCGAGGGAAGAAAGGGGGGGAAAGGGGGAAAAGGGGGGGGGGAAGGGGGCAAGAAGGAAAGAGAAGAGGGAAGGAGTGTGAGTGAAAAGTGAAGGAAGTGATTGAGGAGAGGGAAGGTGGGTGACAAGTAAGTGAGTTACTTGTCACCCACCTTCCCTCTCCTCACATCACTTCCTTCACATTTCACTCACACTCACATTCACACTCCTTCCCTCTTCTCTTTCCTTCTTGCCCCCCACTTCCCCCCCTTTTCCCTCTTCCCCCCTTTCTTCCCTTGCCTCCCCCCCTTCTTTCCCCCCCTTCCCTCTTTCCCCCTCCCTCCCTACCTCCTTCCTTCCTCCCGTCCCCCTCCTTTCCCTCCTTTTTCCCCCCTCCCCTTTATTTTTCCTTCACCTTCCCCCTTCCTTCCCCATTCTCCTTGCTCACACTCCACCTCTCTCCCCTAGAATGCCCTTGGCTGCCGTGCCTGGCCTAGGCATGCCCCTTCCCAGCCCGTGGGACCTTCCACCTCAGCTCCCGGTTGGGGCCACTTCTGGACTACCTGTGGGGCCCCACCACCACACGAGCAACATATCAACCTTAGTGAGTAAGCCCTGGCTGGGGGGGTCTTTTGTTCTACCCCTAACCTTGTCTTTCCACATATATGTTATCTCTCCTCTTACCTCTACAACATTTCTTACAGAAATCACACGTGCTTGCTCCTGACGAGTGGCATAAAAGCCAGGAAACACGTAAAGCTACCGGTTACCATGTTTTCATTAATTCTATCAAGACATTTCAAGCAATTATGTAATTTTACCCTTCTAGGTCTAGTGAGGCCATAGGTTCTGCAGGCAATACCTTTCAAATCATTTTATATATATTCTTTGAGGTGAACTAAGGAATTTTACATGTGTATACTATGAGATATTACCATTGACTTTACTGTTTGTACCTAGTTCATTGTATACCATTGTTATTTTTACATGTAACTATAAACTATGTACATTGGTCTAATGATTATATGTATACTACCATGTATCTATTGCTACCAGGAATATGAATGTTTTCAATTTAGCCTTCCAATAAAATTCCTTATTCATCTTAGTACTCTCTTGCTGCCCGGTGCTTCATTCAAAGTCCCACCCCCCTTGTAAATATGCCTTGTTCTCTTGATGCAAATTGGAATGGATATGCGTGACCTTACCAGATCATGATATCATATAAAGTCCCTAGGGATGGAAATACTTGACCTTACCAGGTCATGGCTTCCTGAAAGTCTCTATTCCCCCAAACCTCCTTCATTTATTCCAGATCATTGAGGCGGAAATATTCCTGCAGAGCTCATTGCAGTTCTGTGACTCAAGTAGGATCGCTCAGGATTGATTGATTTAGTTTCCAGTGGGGTGTACTCTTTCTAGGTGCCAGCAGGACCATAGAGTGGTCCGACCAGGCCACATCTATAATAGAGGATTTAAAACAGCTAATGGGATGTGGTGTGCAGAGAGCAGGATATGATCTATTCTAGAATATGAATGGTGTGGGTTTGAGAATTGTGTAAAGTTTCGTTTGGTGGGGTTGAGCTCCCTCCATCTTAACACTACCCTTGCTGGGCCTAACAAGTTGTGTTTTAAGGGGCTTGGTTTTATCAAGGCCTGAATCGAAGGCTGTATTGAAGTCACCTCTGAGTATTGTGATGCCCTCCGCTAGAGGCCCCAGGGTTTGAAGCACCTGCTGAAAAAATTTTGTCTGCCCTCTGTTAGGGGAGTAGTAGAATATGAAGGAATATTGGTGAACATCCTAAATTCCCTTTACTAGGAGGAACCTTCCCTCTGTGTTCCAGTTGTGGGGAAAATTTGCAGTGTTTGAAATATTAAAATCGCCACCTCCTCTTTTTGTCTTCGGCATTTGCCAGGAAGAACTGGGGGAAGTGTGCATGAAGGAATGAGGGGGTGTACCGCCCAGGAAGTGGGTTTCCTGCAGTAGGGCCACGTCAATATGGTGGGAATGGTATGCCAAAGGTGAGTTTAACCCTTGTGCATTATGGGAGATTATACATAGGGGAGAAGTGGTTATTTTGTCATTGGCCATGGAGCAGACAGAGATGACAGCCACTCGATCTATCGTCACCTACCTTGTCCCAGAGGGCAGTTGGGAGATAGCTGATCTGACGTGTAGTTGTTAGGACACCCGTGGTAGCTTCACACTGAGGTAGCATCTGTAGGATGGCTGAAAAAAAGGAGAGTTTAGAAAAGAGAAAGTGCAATCTTAAAAACCTTAGAACAGTAAGGCCTAATACAGGCCCAGAATGAAATGAGGGGAGAAGCTCCCTTCTTCCATTCAAAACAAACATCTTTTTATAGCCCTCAACCGGGGCTATTATCCCACCACTCAGGTTCGGAGACATTATATCTGAGTGGCAGGAGGAGACATGAGGCAACTGCCCCGGCCCTGAGCTCTGTAATTAACATAAGTATTGTCATAGGCAGAATCAAAACCATCAGGACCCCCAACCCATTGCCCAAACATGGAGAGCTTGGGTAAATGTGGAGTGGGCGGGGGGTCGTGTAGTTGGCAGGGGGGGTCTGGGTTAGCACCCCGTGAGTGTTGGCTAAAGTGGGGCAAACACCCCTAAACTTGTTAAACTGAGTGTGTGAACAGATCTCGAGGTTCAACCTCGTAAACTAGAGTCCTCGGGCTGGGAGCTTGGCCTGACTGGGAGTAATGAGTTAGTTCGTGGGCACTCGAGTCAGGGGGGTAGATTGTCCTTGACTCTCTTGGTCTTGGCTTTTTCCCATAACGGTGATGTGGAGCACAATGGCATGGGATGTTTGGCTGACCCCTGTTGTCAATTTGAAGTGTCCATCACAGACTCCTGGGAGATAAGTTTCAGGTCCAGCAGCAGTTGTTCTCCTTTCGGGAAGCTGGAAACTGCATGTTGTTTGCCCTTGTATTTAATGTCTTTCTTAGTAAGGGCAACAAGGAGGGGTTTTAGGGGCCTCCGTTATTGTATAGTGAAGGGGTATATACTGTATCAGCATAAATCTGGATGGTATGCCCCTGGAACTTTAAATGGGCTTGCTGGCGAGATCTCTTCATCACTTCCTCTTTGATGGAGTAAAAGTGGGGTTTCACCACAATGTCCCTTGGGGGCCCATCTTTCCTAGGTGGACCTAGGGATCTGTGGGCCCTGTCTAGCTCCAGTTTGTGTGCTGGAATAGAAGGGATGAGGGCTTTGACAATGTCCTGTACCGCTGAAGGAACATCTGTAATGGATTCAGGGAGTTCCCTGATTCTGAATTTGTCCCTCCTTGATTGATTTTTGAGGTCATCGATCCTAGCATGGGCGGTGTCAAGTTGGTCTTGGAGAAAGTGGATATGGTCCGTATCTTATTAGCTCTGGAGATAGTAATATCCTGTTTATGCTCAATGGTTTCTATTCTCGAGCCCAGGTTCTGAAAATCTGACCGAATGTCTCCAGTGATTCTGTCAGCAGTCTGTGTCAGCTCCCTATCCAGCAGCCCTGAGAATTTAGTGAAGAGATCAGAGACATTAAATGGGATGTCCTGGTCTGAGTCTCCTGGAACTGAGCTGGGGCCTGGGTGTGCAGGGGTTAATCCCATCGGGGACAGTCCATATGACCCCATGGAGCGCTCTATGAGTGATGCTGTGGAAGCTGGGGATGGAGTATGGCTGTTAGGGTTGGTGCCTGGCATCTGAGGGGTATAGGAGAGGGTCGCTGGTGTCAGCACCTGCCTGGACTCTGTGAGATCTTCTGCGGCTTGGTCTCGTGTGTGGGACACAGCCGCCATGTTGGATTTGCTCCGTTTGTCCATGGACTCAAACTGGGGTCCTAGGTCTCATCTGGCGGACCCTCCCGGCATGTGCTGGTGCTTGGGGATCCCCCCTGTGATCTGCTGCTGTTTGCGGTTGTCCATTCTGCTGTGATGTGAGCTGTGTGGCCAGGGCAGTGCGGAGCTCTGGGCTTATGCGACCATCTTGGGAGACTCCGCACATGCCCCTCTAGCATATATTTTAAACACCAATATGCATGATGATGCTAAGGAATAAAAAATATATGTTGTTTTCTAAATAATATAATTTACAAATATATAAAATGTCTTCAATCCCTGAGTATTTACCTTCTTTACTTTGAAACTGTTTATCTAGCCCTTGTGCAACTGATTGCCCTTAGAAGTCACATAAATGAGGGGCGTGGCTTGGCGCTTGATGGCGACGGAAGCACACTAGCAGAGCTCCGTGAAGGAACCTGGCCTGCAGCCAGATACCTCGCTACCAGCGACACAGCTATGGGCAGAAAGCTGTACCAGACTCCCCAGACTCGCCCTAAACGTAGCACCGTTGCCTCCCAGACCAGAAACATCTAGGATATCTTCAAAAGCCAAGCGGTATCCCGCAGCAGCATGGCGGGGCACAAAATGGCACGGACGCAACGAACGGAGGAAGACTCGAGCGAGGACTCCATGTCCACAGCAGGAGAGTCAGGTAGGGGATACTCCCAGACAAACCAACCTCTGACTTATGCAGATATGTCCGGCTTTGCAGCGGACATAAAGTCCACGTTCTCCGCCACCATTACCAACCTGAAATCCAACCTGCTGGTTTTAACTGACAATCCGGCTACAGTAGAAGCTAATGGGAAACACAGAGACAGGAGGATGGATAGATTGGAAAATGTGGCTGCCTCTCACTCCTCTCACCTAATCGAAATGAATAGACACCTAGAGGATTTAGATAATAGGGGAAGAAGGTGCAATATCAGGGTGAGAGGTATCCCTGAATCTGTTGACTCAGCACAGATAATCCCAGCTCTCCAGAGAGTCTTCAACACTCTCCTTGAAAGACAGGAAGACACCGCCATTGACTTTGTAAGGGCTCACAGAGCTCTCAGACCCAAAGGTCCTGACACCGCTCCCCCCAGGGATACAATCTGTTGTTTACAGAGCTTCCCACTAAAGGAATCCATCATGATTAAAGCTAGGGGCAATGACAGCATTGTATTCAATGGAGAGATCATTATGTTGTTCCATGACCTCTCCCAAATTACTCTATGCAATCGCAGGGCCCTGCGACCCCTCCTTGACAAGCTGAGGGCAAGTGACTTGAGATACACGTGGTGATTCCCCTTTGCCCTTACTGTAATGCATGCAGGCAAGCAGCATGTGTTGTGCACCCCCGCTGATCTGCCTGATTTCTTTGAATCATTGCACATGGAACCTGTGGCACTGCCTGATTGGTATCAGGAATTTCTTCTTCCCAGATCTGAAGGGAGCCCACACAGATCGCCTCTCTCCTCGCCTGAAAAAATGATGTTCAAAAAGTCCAGACACAGCAGAAGTTCTGGAGCTCATGGCGGCACACCCAACCCCAGACAGGCCACTCCGAAAGCCGTAGAGGAGGATCAAGTCGAATCAAATGACTGGTGAGCTGCAGCTTCCCTTTTGCCAGGATCACCATGGCACACAATAAGGACCTTTACCACTCATTGGGATACACGTGCCTTTGGACAGTACGCTCAAGCACCACATGTGCTATGAGCTTCTGCCTCTCTTACAGTACGGGTTGTGTAAAGGGGGTCAGCTCATTTCATCTTGATAGGACTGGCAACCAAGCAGTATTATTTTCTTTTTTTTTTATGTTGTTTTTTTTTGCCTGTCTACCAAGGAGTTACAAACTGAAGCTGCAAAGCCTCTTATTTTTCATTGGTACTTTATCCAACCCATTTTATAATTTTCTTTTTTGCTATGGTTCACTCTGTTTTACCTTCTTGCCTCCCATACGGCAAAAGACATTGTCTTTAAGTCACTACCTTTGCTACTTTTCAGGGGCTGGAAACAGTCCTTGAAATAACGGACTATTTGAAGCTCAGAACTGCTAGCTGGGAGGGTGGAGGAGCTGCTACTGACGGAATATACCAAAGCCACCGCCAGGGGCTCATTACAATTCCAGAGGGCAACTGGAGATTTATTACTGTTTTAGTTGTACTTTGAAACCAAACGCAAGGTTTCTTTAATTTTTTTCTTTTTATTTATGTGTGGTGTCTCATGCGCCTGCTGGGCGTGGCGGGTGGGATACCCCACGTGACTTAATAAGCCGGGTTCCGTTGTTTTCAAGTTTTGGCTGTACTATAAACATTACATATATTTTTGGTTGTTACTGGTGAAATATCATTGATCCTATAAAGTGAGTGTTTGTAGGATAGGTAATAACCACCGCTGCCTGGAATCAGCCTAGCTACGTTACCTCAATAGTGACCCTAGGGGCTAATTGCGGCCTCTGGTTACACTAAATACAGACCATAGGACGATAGTTAAGTTCTGAGGTGAACTGATTACTCTCCGTAGAGTGTTTCTTTTTTTTGTTTGTTTCTTTTTTCCTCTTCTACCACCTTTCTTATCCTTCATCTTTTCCTACCCCCCTTCCCCTTCCACCCTTACCATTCAAAGTGTGCTGATCAACTCTGAGCTTCATTACAGTTTCAGCGTAAGAACTGGTGTTCGTGGATCCTCCAGATGGCTTATTCCTCCCTGGGTCGCAGACCAATGGTCATATCGCACAATGTGAAAGGGCTCAATGTCCCGGAAAAACGATCCACACTGACAAGAGAATTAAAGAAAGGTAGGCCACACTTCGCCTTTTTGCAGGAAACCCATTTTCAAACGAACAAAGTACCAAAAATGACTGGCCCTTATTTTGTAGAAGCAATACATGCTACAAACTCATTAGCTAAAACTAAAGGTGTGTCAATTTTGATCGGCAAGGATGCTCCGTTCAATCTGACAGATAAAATGATAGACCCAGATGGAAGATACATCTTCATGAAGGGTACTTATGCTGGCTCCCTGATTACACTCGCCAATGTATATTTCCCCAATTTCTCACATGTGGCTTTTTGTCAACGTCTGATACGGGAGCATTCGGACTTTGCAACAGGTTGCCTAATAATAGGAGGAGACTTCAACATCCCTCTTAACCCACTTTTAGACACGTCAACAGGAAAGACTTGCATAAACTATAAAATACTCAAAAAAATTAAGCTCATGTTAAACTCACTAAACTTAATTGATACGTGGTGATTTCTACACCCAACAGATAAGGATTATACCTTTCACTCCATACCGCACAACCGTTATTCCCGTATAGATCACCTATACATTTCACAAAGAGATCTTACAAGAGTGATAGAGGCTAGAATAGGAATTCAATCCTTATCAGACCACGCCCCTATTTTCCTGACATTGGTAGAGAATCCGACGACTTTTAACTCGGCCTCCTGGAGAATTAATGCATCTCTCTTGACCGATATAGAATTATTACCCAAAATTAAAGCTAAACTTAAAGAATTCTTCCAACTAAATGATACGCCAGGAGCAGACCCTCTAGTGATATGGGGAGCCCACAAATGTACTTTGAGAGGTGACTTGATTCGCATGGGGGCACATCGTAAGAGACTCCAGGAAGCCGAAATCAAAAAATTGCTAAGACAGATTACCTCACTTGAAACAAAACACAAACAATCTGTATCTGAAGCCTATGCCAGTAACCTTCTGAAGGCCAGAAAAAATGTACAAGAAATTTTACATACTAAAACAAAACGCCTTCTTTTTTTCCGGAAGAAGGTATATTATGAGGCAGGTGATAAATCAGGCAAACTTCTAGCTAGGGCCTTACGAGAACCACACAACTCTAAAAACATTTCAGGAATCAGAAACGCAAATGGATCCGTAGATGTTACAGAAGACATAGCCAGACACTTCCACACATATTACACAAAACTTTACAACCTGCCACCCCAACAGAGACCTCCGGGTGTTCCGGCTAACAGAACACAGGCCATACAAGAATATGTGCCACAGAGTGGACTACCCCAGTTAAAAACAGAAGATGTTAGTCAACTAGATGAACCAATTACCCCAATGGAATTGCAACAAGCTATCAAAGCACTCAAACCAGGAAAGAGCCCAGGACCGGACGGCTATACTGTCATTTACTATAAGACTTTTATGGACATTCTGTTAGACCCCCTGCTAAAAGCCTTTAACTCCCTGACTGATACTAGACCTATTCCATCAGACATACTAGCTGCACACATTACGGTAATTCCCAAACCAGACAAAGACACAGCAATTTGCTCAAGCTATAGGCCCATTTCCCTATTGAATATCGACATAAAGTTACTAGCCAAAATCCTTGCAAACAGACTCAGACCATTACTACCAGAAATAATTGGACCTGAACAGGTAGGTTTCATGCCAAGAAGGGAAGAAAAAGATAATATTATCAAGGCACTCCTTCTCACACAAGCTTCACACTCCCTGCAAGTTGAAAGCCTTCTCCTGTCAACAGACGGGGAGAAGGCTTTCGACAGGGTAGCTTGGGATTTTATGTTTGCGACATGTGTACATATTGGCTTAAATTCTAATATGATGGCATGGATCACAACACTTTACCAGACACCGTCAGCGAGGATAAAGATCAATGGATCCTTGGCAGAAAAAGTAGGAATGATGAACGGTACGAGGCAAGGATGCCCCTTGTCCCCGCTGCTGTTCATCCTCTCGCTGGAACCTTTCATAAGAACAATTAATAAAGATGAATCAATTCAAGGTATCACCATACATGACAAGACATACAAAACAGCAGCATATGCGGACGATCTACTATTTTTCGTAACAAGCCCACACACCACACTACCTAATCTCATGAAAGCTTTCATGCAATATGGTTATCTCTCTAACCTTAAAATTAACCTCACAAAATCAGAAGCCATGAACGTCAACTTATCACCATCTACCTTGATATTGACACAAGCCAACTGCCCATTTAAATGGGAACAGAAGGCCTTAAAATACCTGGGAGTATGGCTGACTCCTAAGATGGCTATGATCTTTGAGGCTAACTTTCCACCATTACTTCTTAAAATAGAAAAAGACCTGAAGCTTTGGAATGCAGGATACTTTTCGTGGTTTGGAAGGGCTACCATTTTAAAAATGGTAATACTATCTAAGCTCCTGTACCTCCTGAGGGCACTGCCGGTCAACCTAACTCAAAAATTCTATCGAAGATTACACACTTCCTCCCTAAATTTCCTCTGGGCACATAAAAGAGCTAGGATCAAATTCTCACTTATGACCAGACCCAAGAAGGTGGGAGGAATGGGACTTCCAGACTACAAAAAATATCATCAAGCAGCTCATCTTACAAGGGTGGTTGACTGGCACTGCCACGGAGGGGACAAGGACTGGGTCGAACTTGAAAAAAAATAAGCTCCTATCCACTTTTGCTTTCCCCATGGAATCCTGGAATACAAAGACTCACTAAGTCTCAACAAAATTCAATACAACATAACACACTAGCCTTATGCAAAAAAATAGACAAAAATCTGATACTGACTACCCCGCTGAGTCCCCTTACCCCTTTAACTGATAACCTGGACTTTTTACCAGGTGTAAATAACAAACTACTCTGGAAACCTCTCACTCACAAGACTTTACAAGCAGGAGAATGTTTTCAAAACGGGAAATTTAAAGACTACCTGACCCTAAAGAAAGATAGTGGGATACTCAACTTGCCACTTTGGACTTATTTTCAGATACGTAGTTATGTGAATGATAAGTCCAGAAGAGGACACTTCTCAAGACAACTAACTGACTTGGAAAAGGTATGTGAGGAAGGTGAACGGATAACAAAAACAACCTCTATCACATATAAATGGCTGCAAAACTCAATCATTGACACAGATGACAGATTCAAAACACATTGGTCTCAGGTACTAGGCCACACGATTACTAACAGACAGTGGACAAAAGCTTGCATTCTAGCACACAAGTGCTCTATAAGCACAAAGACACAGGAAACATCCTACAAATTACTCACGAACTGGTATATCACTCCAGCCAAATTGCACTCTTGGTACACACAGACTCCTGCTGTTTGCTGGAGATGTGGGAATGGAGGAGGCACGCTAATACACATCTGGTGGTAGTGTCCCAGCTTGGCAACAGGTTAGAGACACTATTAAATTGATTACCGAAACTAAGATCGTATTAGATGCGGCATGCTGCCTTCTCCACATCACCACATTCCCATTAAAGAGATACAAACACTCGCTGACCAAACATCTACTAAACGCGGCCAAAACTTTGATTCCTGCCCTCTGGAGAACCACACAGACCCCGACCATCTCACAGTGGTTAGCAAAAGTTTCCGAGATTTGTGAAATGGAAGATACTCTGGCACAGGCCTCAGACGGAGTGGACAGGTTTCATAAAACATGGACCCCATGGTTTGAATTTCGCTATTCCGATGCTTATAAAGACTTAAGAGGAAGCGGAGCAAAGCCGTAACCTACCTTTCTTGATACAGAACACTTGAACACAAAAGTACTTACAATCTGTGTCCGATACCCCTTCTTGACCCTACCCTATTCTTCTTTCTCTTCATCACTTTATATTCTTTATCTTTTTCTTTATAAATAAAAACATACTGGTATGGAATGATTCTGATTAAAATCTGATTTTGCCTATTTGGGTTCTTAGTAAAACATGGTTATAGATGTTATTTATGTATTACCGAGCTAAGGAACCAATAACAGAAGTTAGATAGCCAAGAAATGTATGTATAACGCTTAACTGATCTCAGGTTCAAAGGTGTCAATGCGTTATATAATATATTTAGATGCCATATGCTACAAACAGTGGATTTTTGAATGTAAGGTACGTTTTTGATGTAAGCTTGTATACTTTTCTATACTGTTATGAAACTTAATAAACTTTGAATGTTTAAATGTAAAAAAAAAAAAAAAGAAGTCACATAAATAAGTGAATAAAGTATGTCTGCATGCAATTAAAGTGACACCTTGATCTCAAAATATACAGTTGTTTTGAGAATTACCTAAGCAAAACGAAGCTTTCAAAACAAGCCCTACTAATAAGAGTTGGGTTGTAAAAAAGTATCCTAAACATTGTACATTTTGTGAAGCAAAGGGAAATATATCATTAAAAAAATGGAAATAATAATGGAAATAATATAACAGAACCTTGACTTTGCCTAGAAAAATCCATGTGTCAAACTCAATAAGCAGTAAGGAGTGAAATAGACAAAGCAGCAACCCATGGAAAACAGCTGCAGAGATCCACGGCTAAGATAAGACAAGCTGTAACCTGAATACTCCAGCAAGCTTGTGTTTATGAAAGAGTGACCAAAAGAAAGCCATTGTTGTAAAAAAACACCCAATACAATCTGTAGTTTGCCAAAAGGGACATGAGCAGAAAATGCAGGATGCCAACATTACTCTTCATATTGAAAACACTATCCTCTTGGTAAAATATGGTGGTTACCATCATGCAGTGGTAATCATTTTCATCAGGCTGGGACACTATTTAGGATTTATGACAACATGAATGAACCCAAATATAGGGCAACTATTTGAAAAAAGACCTGTTTCAGCATTCAAGCCTCAGACTTGAGTGGAAGTTCAAATTTCAGCAGTCTAATGCCCCGTACACATGGTCGGATTTTCCGACAGGAAATGTGTGATAGGACCTTGTTGTCGGAAATTCCGACCATGTGTAGGCTCCATCACACATTTTCCATCGGATTTTCTGACACACAAAGTTTGGGAGCAGGCTATAAAATTTTCCGACAACAAAATCCGTTGTCGGAATTTCCGATCGTGTGTACACAAATCCGACGCACAAAGTGCCACGCATGCTCAGAATAAATAAAGAGATGAAAGCTATTGGCTACTGCCCCGTTTATAGTCCCGACATACGTGTTTTACGTTACCGCGTTCAGAATGATCGGATTTTCCGACAACTTTGTGTGACCGTGTGTATGCAAGACAAGTTTGAGCCAACATCCATCAGAAAAAATCCTAGGATTTTGTTGTCGGAATGTCCGACCAATGTCCGACCGTGTGTACGGGGCATAACAACCACAATTACACTTGAATTAAAACACTGATTTAAACTTGAGTTAAAATTGAATTTACAGTTGAAATAAACTTGATTTAAAACCAGGAATCTAACAGGACGAGTTAGAAAGGAGGAGTGAAAACTTAAATCACAATCAAATTAAGAATATGTGGTAAAATAAACACCAATAATCAATTTTCCGACCCAGCTTGGCAGGACTAGAGCAATTTTGCCAAGAAAATGGCAAAATATTGCAGCATTCAATGAGCAGAGATTACTTCCAAATTCTTGGAGGTGTAATTGCAGCCAATGATGGTTCAAAGAAGTATTGACTTGTTAAGATACCTATGCTTCCAAAAAAATCTCGGTGTTCTTGCCTAATTAACTTTCATTTTATTTTTACACTTTTAAAATGTTAAGTGTGTTGTGCAAACTATATGGTAAAAATCTCAATGAAATACATGTTAACTCCGAGACAAATGTTTATGCAAAGCAAGGTATTTACAATATCTCACTAAAGTGAGTACACCCCTCACATTTTTGTAAATATTTTATTATAACATTTTCTGTGACAACACTGGAGAAATGACACTTTGCTACAGCGTAAAGTAGTGAGTGTACAGCTTGTATAACAGTGTATATTTGCTGTCCCCTCAAAATAACTCAACACACAGCCATTAATGTCTAAAACGCTGGCAACAAAAGTGAGTACACCCCTAAGTGAAAATGTCCAAATTGGACCCTCCCGGGGTCATGTGACTCATTAGTGTTGCAAGGTCTCAGGTGTGAATGGGGAGCAGGTGTGTTAAATTTGGTGTTATCGCTCTCACTCGCTCATACTGGTCACTGGAAGTTTAACATGGCACCCCATGGCAAAGAACTCTCTGAGGATCTGAAAAAAAGAAATGTTCCTCTACATAAAGATGACCTAGGCTATAAGAAGATTGCCAAGACCCAGAAACTGAGCTGCAGCATGGTGACCAAGATCATACAGCAGTTTAACAGGACAGGTTCCACCCAGAATGGTCGACCAAAGAAGTTGAGTGCACATGCTCAGCGTCATATCCAGAGTTGTCTTTGGGAAATAGATGTATGAGTTCTGCCAGCATTGCTGCTCAGACCATACGCCGCACACTGCATTAAATTGGTCTACATGGCTGTTGTCCCAGAAGGAAGCCTCTTATAAAGATGAGATGAACAAACAGTTTGCTTAAGACAAGCAGACCAAGGACATGGATTACTGGAACCATGTCCTGTGGTCTCATGAGACCAAGGTAAACATATTTGGTTCAGATGGTGTCAAGCGTGTGTGGCGGCAACAAGGTGAGGAGTACAAAGACAAGTGTGTCTTGCCTACAGTCAAGCATGGTGGTGGGAGTGTCATGGTCTGTGGCTGCATGAGTGCTTCCGGCACTGGGGAGCAACAGTTCATTGAGGGAAACATGAATGCCAACATGTACTGTGACATACTAAAACAGAGCATGAGTCCCTGCCTTCAGAGATTGGGCCACAGGGCAGTATTCCAACATGATAATGACCCCAAACACATCTCCAAGACGACCACTGCCTTGCTAAAGAAGCTGAGGGTAAAGGTGATGGACTGGCCAAGCATGTCTCCAGACCTAAACCCTATTGAGCATCTGTGGGGCATCCTCAAATAGAAGGTGGAAGAGCGCAAGGTCTCCAACATCCACCAGCTCTGTGATGGTAACCTGTAAAGTTCCGGTGAACTCCATGCCCAAGAGTGTTAAGCCAGTGCTGGAAAATAATGGTGGCCACACAAAATATTGACACGTTGGGCCCAATCTGGACATTTTCACTTAGGGGTGTACTCACATATTTGTTGCCAGCGGTTTAGACATTAATGGCTGTGTGTTGAGTTATTTTGAGGGGAGAGCAAATTTACACCATTATACAAGCTGTATGCTCATTACTTTACATTGTAGCAATGTGTAATTTCTTCAGTGTTGTCACATGAAAAGATATAATAAAATATTTACAAAATGTGAGGGGTGAACTCACTTTTGTGAGATACTGTATATGGTGGAGAAACAGCATTCCTATGGGAGTGAGAGGGACAAACTATAAAGAATCATTCTTCTATTTTATGTGGTATTAACAAAGCAAATCATCACAAAATCAAACTTAGACTTAAAAAAAAATATTGCATACTGTATAATATATACAATATAGAGTATGCTAAAGTGACTGTAAAGGCAATAACATACCTGCTCTGTGTAATGGTTTTGCACAAAGCATCCCTGATTCTCCTCTTCTCGGGTCCCCTGCCGGTGATCCTTACTCCTCCCTGCCAAGTTCCCCCATAGCAAGGCACACATGATCACTCAATTTTGAGCCAGCTCTGTGTGTCCATTAACACACAGAGAATGGCTCGATCCTGCCCCACCCCTCTCTCTTTCCTCAATAGCTGTGACTGACAGCCAGCCAATGGCTGCTGTGTCTCTGTCCAATTAAGAGAGCTCTGCTCTTGTGCACGTCGCTGGATCGAGATCCGGCTCAGGTAAGTATTACTCACTCTCTTTCCTCACCCTAAATCTAAATCTAAAATATATAAAGGCTGCCATTGTTACAGCTTCATTCTGTTTTTTTTTCTTGTTCCGGGTCAGTCACATTGAAAATACTGAAGCCTCAATTACCATGACAGATAGAGGGTTATTATTATCAGAAAAGGTCAGTATTGCCAGCCTATATACTTCCTTAGTGCACACTTCTTTTCAAGAGCCCCACAAAACACTGTTTACATCTACAAGCACCACATACATGACTTCAGGGATATGTTCACCTTTAGTACCATGTTACATGTTTTACCCATATTTATATCCCTCTTCACCCCTTTCACCCTCCCCATGACCATGGGAGAAGGATCATCTCCCCACACCCGTTGTCACATTTTAAAAATGGTGTGAATGTGCCATTCACAGGAACCAGTGAATGAGAAAACTACAGGTCCCATCTTCCATTGGGGCAGACAGCTTGTAGTTCTCAATAAACTACGAGGGTGCTGAGGAGCGCTCTCGTAATTCATTCAGATTGAAGGAGGGAGAGTTTACAGAAACCTGAAATTGCACCCACGATTCACTGATCATGGTTTCAATGCTTTGCAGGCTCCTGAGAAAAAAAATACTGTAAATTCACATTTTGTACATGCAAAAACATGTGCATTTGGTTTTATTTTTCAAAAGGTGAACTAAGCCTTTAAGAACTGTGAAAGAGAATCTGCAATAATCAATGTGAAAGCAGTTTATGTTGTATGATACTCTTATGCCTCTCGCTGTCTGGGATACTGCTTTGGTGTGTTGTTACTTCATTTTCAGATAGATCTAACCCAGAAAAAGCACATCCCATGATGCACTTGATGAACTTTACCTTTTGCTATATTAGCTGTACTATTTTACTGAAAGGACTTGGCACAAATGAAAATTTGATGAGGGTGTACATACTGGACTACAGGTTTTCTATCTTTTTGTAATAAAGTTAAAAAATATTGTTAGGCTGTATTATTCATTGTATCAGCTCCTTATTTTAAAACAATACCACACTTTTTAATTAGGTTGAATTAATTGCAACCATGATAAAATAGGTATAATACCAAAAGAATATGCAAGACCAAGCACTTAGCAGACAAAGTAATTGAGGTAATACTCTGCATAAAAAGAGTCTGTGCGCGACAATAAAAAGTAGGACTAATACATTCTATGCTGCTAATTAAAGACTTTCACCTTATAACTATAAACATTTGCAAAACTATGACAAATTAGTGCCATGGCATATAATTAGCATCCAATTTTCTCCTGACTCTAATGTGGCAGAATCTAATGATATGTTACAACCTCTGTATGTTTTATGTATATATTAGCCTGAGCATAAGGAATTAGTCTACTTTAGTGCACATTTATTCTTTGTGCAGGAGGAGAGAGTAGATTTAAACTATTGGACCATCTTTTGCATGATTAAAACTGAGATGAATGAGGAACATCTCTTATGTAATTTAATTGAGCCACCTTCATGTCCTTCATATCTTTTTTGATATCTTCTTACTACAATGCTTCAAATAACCTTTTATGTTTTATAGCCCAATCTTCCACTCAACAACAGTGAACATCTTTAGTAACAATTGCTTTTCATATTAGTCTAGTAACCCTTTAATCTTCACATTGTGCCATCCTTGTGGTAGAACCAGCACCTAGTGTTCGGGCTTGTGCATCATTGTTTTGCTCATTGATTGACTTGCTGGTGTACAGCTGAAACATTTTACATTTTTATTCAATACATTTTACTGAATTTTGCATGACATAAATTGTGTATACAAAATGCACAGATTTGGCATGCAACATTGTACAAGGCGGTCAAGCTATACTGTACCAAAACAGAAAATACAAACTGATGATGACCAACAAAGTCAGAAGAGCCAAACAAACTTTTAATAATAAGAAGACACAAAAAAAGAGAGGAAAGTGCACCAAAAATGAGCCACGTCCATAAATCATTGAGGATACAAAATAAGGTAGTACTGAGTATTACCAGGGAGGCAGATTCTTTAGGCTAAGAAACAGTGGAGAAGATATTGCAGTATAAAAAATATAAATGTATTGAAAAATACAAATATCTAAAAAACAATGACAATTGTAACATATAACATCTATTAATAGATGCTATATGTTACAATTGTCATTGTTTTTTAGATATTTGTATTTTTCAATAAATTTATATTTTTTATACTGCTATATCTTCTCCACTGTTTCTTAGCCTAAAAAGTCCGCCTCCCTGATAATATTCAGTACTACCTTATTTTAATAATAAGAACTTAGACAAAGGAGCCAAAAATAGAAGTTTTAACTTTTAATATATTTGCATGGTACCATAAACTGTCTACAGATACACAAGAGAGAATATGTATTGTTTGTGTTGATTTTAAAGTGGTAAAGCCAAAACTTTATTTTAAATTTTGTGTAAAGTGGAAAAGGGTTAAGAATTTCTGTCAGGTTTTTATTATTGCCATTGTCTCCCGCTGGAAAGATTCACCCCATTGTCCTGATAACCATAGTTGCTGGGACAAAAAACTGAAAACTAATAAGTGAGCCAAAGGTTACCAGTTCTTATTGAACCAGAAGGTGAAGAGAAACCCTCCATCGTGGACACCCAAATAAGTGTCCCCATTGGAGGATATCTCCTCACCCTCTGTTTCAATATGAACTGTAAATCTTTCGGTCTCCCATTGATTTTTGTCCCAGTAATAATGGTTGTCAGGACAACAGGGATAATCTTTCCAGCAGCATACACCGGCTATAATGAAAACCTACTTTAAAAGAACAGAAACTATAGCCTAATTCACTTGGTGACCAGAAAGAATCCACAACTGCCTATTGTTTTAAATAATTTAATCAATAATCAATACATAAATAAACCAATCCCCAAAAAATATATAAAACTGCTAATCAACATAAAAGGCTAACTAAATATTTCCTGTCACATATTGATATATTTACATGCACTAAAAATCACAGCATTCAAAAAAGCATCATCCCAGAGGTATAACTGTGTACTAAACATAAGAAAGCTATAACTTGCTATGTGCTTTTGCTGCCACTTGTAAATTGGATTGAGGATCCAAAGGATCTGTAAAAAAGAAGAGCAGAAAAAGATGCAGAAAAGCCACATAGTATAGCAATGCCTTTATTAGGATATCCCTTTTCTGCCCTTTCTTGTTAACAATAAAAACCTGGCAGGATTTTTCCTCTCACTTTCAGTGTCTCTAGAAAAGGAACTGATTGGAAATCTCCCCAACGGGACATGAGCTAAAAAAATAAAAAACCTGACATCACTAAAAACTAAAATTTTGGCTCTAGATTTCAAGTAAATTCTAAAGACAATTGATTAGACAAATATTCTAATATATACATAAAGTGTATATTTATATACACAAGGACTCCTATGGCATAATAATCAGGAGTATCTTTATAAAAGCCGCAGGCCTAAAAATATTTAAAATTACGTCTGAAATTACTTTAGCTTTAATATGTTAACATCTCACATAAATTTTACTGATTGGGTTCACTTGCAGTTTTCTTAAAATATACACTATTCATCCCCCTTTGGCATTTTCCCGTGTTTTGTGGCCTAACAACCTGGAATTAACATGGATTATTTGAGGATTTGCATCATTAAATTTACAGAACATGCCCACAGCTTTGAAGATTTTTTTATTATTGTGAAGCAAACAACAAATAGGACAAGATAACAGAAAAAGTCAATGTGCATCACTATTCACCCCCCTAAAGTCAATACTTTGTAGAGCCACCATTTACAGCTATCACAGCTCCAAGTCGCTTTGGATAAGTCTCTATGAGCTTGCAACATCTTGACACTGGGATTTTTCCCTATTCCTCCTTGCAAAACTGTTCCAGCTCCTTCAAGTTGGATAGTTTGCGCTTGTGAACAGCAATCTGTAATGCCCCGTACACACATTCGGATTTTCCGACGGAAAATGTGTGATAGGACCTTGTTGTTGGAAATTCCGACCGTGTGTATGCTCCATCACACATTTTCCATCGGATTTTCCGACACACAAATTTTGAGAGCAGGATATAAAATTTTCTGACAACAAAATCAGTTGTCGGAAATTCCGATCGTGTGTACACAAATCTGACGGACAAAGTGCCACGCATGCTCAGAATTAGGGATGAGCTTCGAGTTCGAGTCGAACTCATGTTCTACTCGAACATTGGCTGTTCGCAAGTTCGCCGAACAGCGAACAATTTGGGGTGTTCGCGGCAAATTCGAATGCCGCGGAACACCCTTTAAAAGTCTATGGGAGAAATCAAAAGTGCTAATTTTAAAGGCTTATATGCAAGTTATTGTCATAAAAAGTGTTTGGGGACCCGGGTCCTGCCCCAGGGGACATGGATCAATGCAAAAAAAAGTTTTAAAAACGGACGTTTTTTCAGGAGCAGTGATTTTATTAATGCTTAAAGTCAAACAATAAAAGTGTAATATCCCTTTAAATTTCGTACCTGGGGGGTGTCTATAGTATGCCTGTAAAGGGGCGCATGTTTCCTGTGTTTAGAACAGTCTGACAGCAAAATGACATTTGGAAGGAAAAAACTCATTTAAAACTACCCGCGGCTATTGCATTGCCGACAATACACATAGAAGTTCATTGATAAAAACGGCATGGGAATTCCCCACAGGGCAACCCCGAACCAAAATAAAAAAAAAAAAAATGATGTGGGGGTCCCCCTAAATTCCATACAAGGCCCTTCAGGTCTGCTATGGATATTAAGGGGAACCCCAGCCAAAATTTTAAAAAAAAATTGACGTGGGGTTCCCCCTAAATTCCATACCAGACCCTTCAGGTCTGGTATGGATTTTAAGGGGAACCCCGCGCCAAAAAAAAAAAAAAACCGGCGTGGGGTCCCCCCAAAAATCCATACCAGACCCTTATCCGAGCACGCAACCTGGCAGGCCGCAGGAAAAGAGGGGGGGACGAGAGTGCGCCCCCCCCCTCCTGAACCGTACCAGGCCACATGCCCTCAACATTGGGAGGGTGCTTTGGGGTAGCCCCCCAAAACACCTTGTCCCCATGTTGATGAAGACAAGGGCCTCATCCCCACAACCCTGGCCGGTGGTTATGGGGGTCTGCGGGCGGGGGGCTTATCGGAATCTGGAAGCCCCCTTTAACAAGGGGACCCCCAGATCCCGGCCCCCCCCTGTGTGAAATGGTAAGAGGGTACTTACCCCTACCATTTCACTAAAAAACTGTCAAAAATGTTAAAAATGACAAGAGACAGTTTTTGACAATTCCTTTATTTAAATGCTTCTTCTTTCTTCATTCATCTTCTTCTTCTTCTGGTTCTTCTGGCTCTTCTGGTTCTTCCTCCGGCGTTCTCGTCCAGCATCTTCTCCGCGGCGTCTTCTATCTTCTTCTCCTCGGGCCGCTCCGCACCCATGGCATGGGGGGGGAGGCTCCCGCTCTTCTCTTAAATTCTTCTTCTCTTCTTCATCTTCTTCTTCATCTTCTTCTTCTTCTTCTTCTCTTCTTCCTTCTTCTCTTCTTCATGTCTTCTCCGGGCCGCTCCGCAGCCATGCTGTGGCATGGAGGGAGGCTCCCGCTGTGTGACGGCGTCTCTTCGTCTGACGGTTCTTAAATAACGGGGGGCGGGGCCATCCGGTGACCCCACCCCCCTCTGACGCACGGTGACTTGACGGGACTTCCCTGTGACGTCACGGGGAATGCCACAGGGAAGTCCCGTCATGTCACCGTGCGTCAGAGGGGGGCGGGGTCACTGGGTGGCCCCGCCCCCCGTTATTTAAGAACCGTCAGACGAAGAGACGCCGTCACACAGCGGGAGCCTCCCTCCATGCCAGCATGGCTGCGGAGCGGCCCGGAGAAGACATGAAGAAGAGAAGAAGGAAGAAGAGAAGAAGAAGAAGAAGAAGATGAAGAAGAAGATGAAGAAGAGAAGAAGATGAAGAGAAGAGCGGGAGCCTCCCCCCCCCATGCCATGGGTGCGGAGCGGCCCGAGGAGAAGAAGATAGAAGACGCCGCGGAGAAGATGCTGGACGAGAACGCCGGAGGAAGAACCAGAAGAGCCAGAAGAACCAGAAGAAGAAGAAGATGAATGAAGAAAGAAGAAGCATTTAAATAAAGGAATTGTCAAAAACTGTCTCTTGTCATTTTTAACATTTTTGACAGTTTTTTAGTGAAATGATAGGGGTAAGTACCCCCTTACCATTTCACACAGGGGGGGGCCGGGATCTGGGGGTCCCCTTGTTAAAGGGGGCTTCCAGATTCCGATAAGCCCCCCGCCCGCAGACCCCCACAACCACCGGCCAGGGTTGTGGGGATGAGGCCCTTGTCTTCATCAACATGGGGACAAGGTGTTTTGGGGGGCTACCCCAAAGCACCCTCCCAATGTTGAGGGCATGTGGCCTGGTACGGTTCAGGAGGGGGGGGGCGCACTCTCGTCCCCCCTCTTTTCCTGCGGCCTGCCAGGTTGCGTGCTCGGATAAGGGTCTGGTATGGATTTTTGGGGGGACCCCACGCCGGTTTTTTTTTTTTTGGCGCGGGGTTCCCCTTAAAATCCATACCAGACCTGAAGGGTCTGGTATGGAATTTAGGGGGAACCCCACGTCAATTTTTTTTTTAAATTTTGGCTGGGGTTCCCCTTAATATCCATACCAGACCTGAAGGGCCTTGTATGGAATTTAGGGGGACTCCCACATCATTTTTTTTTTTTAATTTTGGTTCGGGGTTGCCCTGTGGGGAATTCCCATGCCGTTTTTATCAATGAACTTCTATGTGTATTGTCGGCAATGCAATAGCCGCGGTAGTTTTAAATGTGTTTTTTCCTTCAAAATGTCATTTTGCTGTCAGACTGTTCTAAACACGGGAAACATGTGCCCCTTTACAGGCATACTATAGACACCCCCCAGGTATGAAATTTAAAGGGATATTACACTTTTATTGTTTGACTTTAAGCATTATTAAAATCACTGCTCCTGAAAAAACGGCCGTTTTTAAAACTTTTTTTTGCATTGATTCATGTCCCCTGGGGGAGGACCCGGGTCCCCAAACACTTTTATTGACAATAACTTGCATATTAGCCTTTAAAATTAGCACTTTTGATTATTCATGTTCGTGTCCCATAGACTTTAACGGCGTTCGCGTGTTCGAACGAATTTTTTTCCTGTTCGCATGTTCTGGTGCGAACCGAACAGGGGGGTGTTCGGCTCATCTCTACTCAGAATAAATAAAGAGATGAAAGCTATTGGCCACTGCGCCGTTTATAGTCCCGACGTACATGTTTTACGTCACCGCGTTCAGAATGATCAGATTTTTTGGCAACTTTGTGTGACCATGTGTATGCAAGACAAGTTTGAGCCAACATCCGTCGGAAAAAATCCTAGGATTTTGTTGTCGGAATGTCCGAACAAAGTCCGACCGTGTGTACGGGGCATAAGTCTGATCACAGATTTTCTATTGGATTGAGGTCTGGGCTTTGACTAGGTCATTCTAACACATTTACATGTTTCCCCTTAAACCACTCAAGTGTTGCTTTAGCAGTGTGTTTGGGGTCATTGTCTGCTGGAAGGTGAACCTCTGTCCTAGCCTCGAATCACACACAGAGTTTTAAAAAAAAAAAAAAAAAAAAAAGAATATCCCTGTATTTAGCACCATCCATCTTTCTCTCAACTCTGACCAGTTTCCCAGTCCTGACTGCTGAAAAACATCCCCACAGCATGATACTTATATATATATTTTCTAATTTTACTTCACCAACTTAGACTATTGTGTTCTGATCCATCACATATAATTCAGATTAAAAAAAAACCCATTGAACTAAAGGCTGTAATGTAACAAAATAGGTAAAAAGCCAAGGGGGTGAATACTTTTGCAAGGCACTGTAATAGGGACTGTAGTACATAAAATATTTGGGGGTCTCTGTTTCAATATATGCCATTTTTTTAATTCACAAGTAAATGAAGGCCTGGCATCTGTGTACCAAAAAATATGTTGTGTGCTACATAGTCCTGACGGAAGTGTTATTTGTCTTAACAGTTGCTAGTCTTAAAGGAGATTCAATTCTTCTTATTCTTAATGGCACCCAAATGCGGTGTGATTCTGCTGCGATTGTCAGGTGACAGAATCGCACAGGAATCATGGAAAAAGGGAAGAACTACAAAAAAGACATCTTTTTGCCAAGGAGGCAGGAGGGAAAAAAGAACCCTTCCAGAATATTTTGAAAAAATCCTCTATTTTAAAAGGTGTAATCTGTTTACATGCTCTGGACAAAACATTTTTTTTTCCAGTTCCAATCTTGAGGCCTAAAGTAAGTTAGTCATTACAGATCTAAGGTTTTATATACAATTGAAACGGTGACTTTTCAAACAAGCTCTGGTGTCTCTATTGGTTTTAACACATGTAAATTCCATCCCCCAAAGCATTCTTTATTGTTAATTTGACACTAAAAAGAAAATACATTAAGAACATGTCACCAGGCAGTTTATGAGCACCGGTTGTTTCTAGAATGTGCACTCAATAGATATAGATTGATAAAACACCATGACTATCTTTTAAATAATACATTTACTATTTTCTTCAGTAGAATATGATATCTTCTGGATAGAGTCAGAAAGGTAATCAATAATTTACAGCTAAGTGTTCTATCAAATGTTAGTTCTGCAATTATTTACATCTTGGGACCTAATTATTACGTTAGTAGATGCCTGGAATAAATTAATTAATGTCATCACATATCAGTAATGACACTTGAGGCGATCATGCAGATCCTGCATGTGAGTTTTTATATCATCTGGTGGAGGAAGACTCTGGGGAATTTTGAAATATTAAACAGTCTTTTTTAACTTTTAGCTGAAAACAGAATTTGTTTCTTTTTCATCAATATTAAGCACATGCTGACGAAACCATTATAAATAAGTCTTTTATTTTATACACCTCTTTGTTTAAAAAAAATGCTTTCCCATGACTTGTCAAGTGTGAAAAATTGTAATAATTATCAGTTGCATGTTTTATACCCAATATTCCTCTAAAAGGCTAAAGTATTGAGACTAGGTGATGAAATACAAACACTAAAACATTATTCAATGAGGGATATATTAAATACCAATATATTCCTAATTTATAGACAACCTGGAGTCTCTCTTTACTGACCTTTCTTTCTGAAAATGCTAGTTCTCTGGTAGTCATTAAATCTTAATAGTTCTTGTGATGCATTAACAGTCAGAAAATTCTACCCATGTGAAAAATAAGGAAGAAAGCTGTGTCCTCCACTTTAAAAGGAATTTCAGATTTATTATATGTTTAGATGTTCATCTGTATTCATAGTGGTTGATGTGCACCTATGGAAGTCCATAGTGTAGACAGATCAGCAGCGTTTCATTCCTTATATCACTCATGTGTATCTGGTGATGCTATTTTGAGGTCCCTGGTCAGGCATTTCCCTATATAGGGTTAAAATGTTCTGCTATCTCCCCCCAGTTGTGTTTCTGGGATGTCACCCTGTTACACAGGTTTTTATCGGAGGCTAAAAGGGACCCTTTAAAAAAACTGACTACAGAGAGTCTGCAGGAGATCAGCAGCATGGTAAGAACTGCCAGAACTACCTCTCTTGGATGGAAACATGAGACTTTCTTCAACACCAGAACCATTTCTTGATTTGGAGAAAAGGTAAATTACCCCAGAGGAAGCAAAAACAAGAAAGGAAAAATGTGACAAGCTTTCTAATCCTTCCCCATACTATCCAAAAATAATTGGCTATAGATTCTATCATGATGGCACTCAATGTGCACAGAGATTTTCCAGCTCATGGGACAACAATCTAAGTGACAACTTACAGAGAGTGATCATCGCTGGAATTGGTTAACTCTACAGGTAAATTTACACATACACATTACACATACATACATACAATAGCTGCCACCACAAGTTTTAATGGAAACACTCACCAATCATTGTATTTTCTGTAACCATTTTGACAGGGGGTAACAATGTTTAAAATTCTTGCTTATAGGAATTGATTTTTAAATAGTATTTGAATGAAAGGAAAGGTACTGTAAAATGATACAAATAAAAAGGTGGAAAATAAGCAGCAGCAAAATAAGTGGTATTAGATGAGAAAAAGTACTTAACACTATATACCTGGTCTTTGATCCCAGCAGAATCCAATCCCCTGTCCAAGCTGATATTTTAAGAAAACTGGCTCTCATGAATGAGCTGATTGCTGCCAGCTGCCATTACAGCAGCTTTTTCTGAACCCTCCATATGGCATCATTGAACTGATTCTCACTCAATCAAAGGGGTTGAGGGATCGAAAGGTAAGAGTGTGGATGTATCTGATTAACAGACACTCCTTTAATGTCACTTTTCTAATGATATCAATATTTCCAGATGACTCTATTTTACGATACAACAACAGATGTGTTATTGAATAGATTGAAATAATCAATTCAAAAAGACCAAACATGGTATATATCAGGTGCCTGTATCATTGAATTATTGTGACTTCTTTACATTTTATACATAATGGCATAGGAATGTCTGGGATCAAACTGATTGGTACTATTTTCTGATACCTTAATTTTTTATTCAGATATTGTAAAAAACGTAGCTCTGTATAGTTCAAAAACCAGATTCACAGATGTATATTTTGAAATCACATACCACATAGGTATTTTACAACCAATATTTGCAACCCCAGAATTAGCCATTTAAGACATGATTCCATTAATATATTTTGTGGATTATGGGATTTATGATCCTGCAGGAAGTTTTGTTTATTCAACTTGCTCTACTGCAGTTGATTGTGTACTAGTCTAGGAGTGTTCAGTCTTACCTGAGGCTTTTAAAAATTGTTGTCCCTTGCTGGACCATGAACATCAGATTTAAGTATAAATTTTGGATTTTGGAATAATGAGGATGGCATGGTATGCAATCTGACTTCCCCATTCTTCTTACTGAGTTTGGGTTTCATTAGTACTCATTATTTTCAAAAATACCTTTTATGCCGCGTACACACGATCGGACTTTACGGCAGACTTTGCCCGGCGGACTTTTTGACGGACTTTGTGAATGAACGGACTTGCCTACACACAATCAACCAAAGTCCGTCTAATTCGTACCTGATGACGTACGACCGGACTAAAATAAGGAAGTTCATAGCCAGTAGCCAATAGCTGCACTAGCGTGGCTTTTTGTCCGTCGAACTAGCATACAGACGAGCGGACTTTTCGACCGGACTCGAGTCCGTCGGATAGATTTGAAACATGTTTCAAATCTAAGTCCGTCCAACTTTTGAAAAAACAAAGTCCGCTGGAGCCCACACACGATTGAATTGTCCGATGAAATCTCATCCGCCGGGAAAAGTCTGCCGTAAAGTCCGCTCGTGTGTACGCGGAATTAGGCAAAGTGACCTGTTTGTAATCTAACTTCCTGTTTTAGAAACTGCCTACAGTAGTAATTCTTTGGGTTTGAATAGTGAGCATGCATAAAGCCGCGTACACACGGTCGGACTTTTCGTCTACAAAAGTCCAACGGACGCTGACGGACTAAAGCTGGCTGGTAATCCGATCGTGTGTGGGCTTCTCCGGACTTTCAACTGACTTTTTTAGCCTCAAATCCGACGTACTTTAGATTTGAAACATGCTTCAAATCTTTCCGACGGACTCGAGTCCGGTCGAAAAATCCACTCGTCTGTATGCTAGTCCGACGGACAAAAACCCACGCTAGGGCAGCTATTGGCTACTGGCTATGAACTTCCTTATTTTAGTCCGGTGTACGTCATCACGTAAGAATTCGACGGACTTTTGTGTGATCGTGTGTAGGCAAGTCTGTTCGTTAGAAAGTCCGCCGCAAGTCCGTCGAAAGTCCGCCAAAAGTCCGTCGAAAGTCTGTCGGACAGGCTGTCGGACTTTTGTAGCTGAAAAGTCCGACCGTGTGTACGCGGCATTAGACATATACAAAGTCTGGTGAAAATTTGCCTTTGACTCCTACTATGTGGCAAATACCTAGTGCTTTGAACAGCTTAATTAATGGCAAACTCACACCTACATTGGCATTTTAGTCCATAGAACTGCAATAGTAAATTACCACCATCTACAAAACATATTGTCATGACCTTGCAGTAATACATTCATGACCTGTCTGTCTCTTACCTGGTCTGTGTATCAGTCTTGAGGTTTTTACTCTCACACCTGCATGCTTAAGTAATCTTCCCTCAGTGTGGCCCCACCCTATCCTCAACAGGAACCACTATTTAACACCATATTCTCCAAGCATGCCTTGCCGTTAAATATTGTGTGTTTGGCTTCCTGTTTGCTGTGTGCTCTAAGTTTGTCTCTGTTACTGATCTTGGCATGTTTCTGACTATCCCTGTCTGCTTGTGACCCTGACCTTTGGCGCGTTCTCGACTATCCCTGTTTGCCTGTGACCCTGACCTTTGGCATGTTCTCTGTTATCCTTGTCTGCTAGTTGCCCCGACATTTGGCTACCTCCTTACTATCCCTTGCTGTCCTGGGCTGCTGTTTCCTCTTCATCCTCCTGTAGCCTACCGTGAGCATGAGCTGGGAGACCCTGGGGGCCGCGACTTGGAGCCAGTTGCAGCCCAGTCCATCCTCACCACTAGAGGCTCTGGTGAACACCTGCTGGCTCTTAGACTCCGCGCCCTGGGGAATCTATGCTCTAACTCCCTGTGGGATCCGAGTTGGTGCTCCAGGGGACCTGCCTTCCTGAACCACCCCGAGTTCCATCCGCAGCAGTCAGCCTTTGGGTCTACTAACTTAGCGATGCACTCCTGACCCCAATGGGTTGCATCTGTCACCTGGACTCAGGTGACCTGATACTGTCAGAAGAATGTAAAGTACAGTACATTGTACACAGCAGATCAGTTTGGAGAATGCAGTGCACAGCATATTGTACAGAGTGGAAAAGTCAGAAGTATGTAATGTATACCACAGCTTGCAAACTGGATCACTCAAGAGAATGTAAAAAAGAACACAGCATATAAAATGGGGTAGTCAGGAGTACACAGTGTTCTGCACAGAGTAGGAAATAGAGCAGTCAGGAACATGTGTCATACAGTATAGCATACAATGTGGTATTATCAGGACTGATTGATGTGGTGAAGAGTATGTAATATAAAATACAATTTAGAAATGGGTGCAGTTAGAAGTATGTAACATACAATAAAGCATATACAGTGCCTTGAAAAAGTATTCATACCCCTTGAAATTTTCCACATTTTGTCATATTACAACCAAAACGTAACTGTATTTTATTGGGATTTGATGTGATATACCAACATAAAGTGGTTCCTAAATATGAAGTGGAAGTAAATGATCAATGTTTTTCAATTTTTTTCACAAATAAATATGTAAAAAGTGTGGCATACATTTGTATTCAACCATCTTTACTCTGATACCCCTAACTAAAAATTAGTAGACTCAATTGCCTTCAGAAGTAACCTAATTAGAAAATAGAGTGCACCTGTAATTTAATCTCAGTATAAATACAGCTGTTCTGTGAAGCCCTCAGAGGTTTGTTAGAGAACCTTAGCGAACAAACAGCATCATGAAGGCCAAAGAACACATAAAGTTGTGGAGAAGTTTAAAGCAGGGTTAGGTTATAAAAAAACATCCCAAGTTTTGAAAATCTCATGGAGCACTGTTCAATCCATCATCCGAAAATGGAAAGAGTATGTCACAACTACAAACCTACCAAGACATGGCCGCCTAACTAAACTGACAGGCCGGGCAAGGAGAGCATTAATCAGAGAAGCAGCCAAAGGCCCAAGGTAATGCTG
Source organism: Lithobates clamitans (assembly GCA_037952925.1). Lineage (NCBI taxonomy): Eukaryota > Metazoa > Chordata > Amphibia > Anura > Ranidae > Lithobates > Lithobates clamitans. Next base: position 1,425,701 of record JBBGZY010000496.1, on the reverse strand, counting down.
GAGGAGCTGCAGAGATCCACAGATCCACAGCTCAGATGGGAGAATCTGCCCACAGGACAACTATTAGTTGTGCACTCCACAAATATGGCCTTTATGGAAGAGTGACAAGAAGAAAGCTATTGTTGAAAGAAAGCCATAAGAAGTCCCATTTGCAGGTTTCGAGAAGCCAAGTGGGGGACACAGCAAATATATGGAAGAAGGTGCTCTGATCAGATGGGACCAAAATTTAACATTTTAGCCTAAAAGCAAAATGCTATGTGTGACGGAAAACTAACACTGCACATCACCCTGAACACACCATCCCCACCGTGAAATGTGGTGGTAGCATCATGTTGTGGGGATGCTTTTCTTCAGCAGGGACAGGGAAGCTGGTCAGAGTTAAGGAGAAGATGGATGGATTCACCTTCCAACAGGACAATGGCCCTAAACATACAGCCAGAGCTACAATGGAATGGTTTAGATCAAAGCATATTCATGTGTTAGAATGGCCCAGTCAAAGTCCAGACCTAAATCCAATTGAGAATCTGTGGCAAGACTTGAATATTGCTGTTCACAGACACTCTCTATCCAATCTGGCAGATCTTGGGGTATTTTGCAAAGATGAATGGGCAAAAATTTCACTCTCTAGTTGCCACAACACTATAATTCCTTACAGTTATGCCCCGTACACACGGTCGGACATTGATCGGACATTCCAACAACAAAATCCTAGGATTTTTTCCAACGGATGTTGGCTCAAACTTGTCTTGCATACACATGGTCAAACAAAGTTGTCGGAAAATCCGATCATTCTGAACGCGGTGACGTAAAACACGTACGTCGGGACTATAAATGGGGCAGTAGCCAATAGCTTTCATCTCTTTATTTATTCTGAGCATGCGTGGCACTTTGTGCGTTGGATTTGTGTACACACGATTGGAAATTCCAACAACGGATTTTGTTGTCGGAAAATTTTATAGCCTGCTCTCAAACTTTTTGTGTCGAAAAATTTGATGGAAAATGTGTGATGGAGCCTACAAACGGTCGGAATTTCCAACAACAAGGTCCTATCACACATTTTCCGTCGGAAAATCCGACCGTGAGTATGGATCATTACTCTTGGTGGGAGCTGGAACGGGCCCTGCTGTGAAATATTAGATCAAGAATTGTAATTACAAGCACTTGTTGAACAGGGGCAGAAAAATTGGGCCTTTGGTGGTGGTCGTGCTGGTGCCACAACACTGTAAGTCCTCACAGTTACTCTTGGCGGGCGCAGAAACAGGCCCTGCTGTAAAATATTAGATCAAGAATTGTAATTACATGTCCCTGTTGAACAGGGGCAGAAAAATTGGGCCTTAGGCACTGGTGCCACAACACTGCAACCCCTCACAGATACTCTAGTTGGAGTGCAGGAATGAGCCCTCCTGCAAAATATTGCATCAAAAAAATACATTTTTAAAGTGTAGCTCCAGCCAAAAAATCTATTTTTAAGCTTTTTGGAAAATATAGGGAAGGGTTATCACTGTGACATTTGTTTTGCTGTCTGTGCACCTCTTCAAAAGATTTCACCTCACTTTCTGTCCCAATGAGGAATGTTTTTTGACAATTTGGGGTTTTTAGTAAAACAAAGATTGGTGATAAAGCATCAGTGGAGAGGAGACACGTTTTTCCCATATTAACTCTTACAGGAGATAATTTCCCTTCCCATGGGTAGATTTCATCTCACTTCCAGTTGTCTCCTTCCGTTTGCAAGTAGGAGTCGTTTTGTAAGTTTGATGTTTGAAAGTAGGGGCCTGCCTTATATACTCTACAGAAATTGTGGCCTTAGGTATTGGTGTTGCCACATCACTGTAAGCCCTCACAGTTACTCTTGGTGGGTGCAGAAACGGCCCTGCTGTGAAATATTAGATCAAGAATTGTAATTACATGCCCCTGTTAAACAGGGGCTGAAAAATTGTGCCTTAGGCACTGGTGCTGGTACCACAACACTGCAACCCCTCACAGATACTCTGGTTGGAGCGCAGAAACGAGCCCTGCTGCAAAGTATTGCATCAAAAATTGTAATTACATGCCCCTGTTAAACAGGGGCTGAAAAATTGTGCCTTAGGCACTGGTGCTGGTGCCACAACACTGCAACACCTCACAGATACTCTAGTTGGAGCGCAGGAACAAGCCCTGCTGCAAAGTATTGCATCAACATTTGTAATTACACGCCCCTGTTAAACAGGGGCTGAAAAATTGGGCCTTAGCCACTGGTGGCGGCGCCCAGAACCAAAAATATTCTTACAAGCTATCAACATGATCATTGAGGAGGCAGAGGTTAGTCACTCAGCATAACAGGATAGTCACTCAGCATCAGCATAGGCAGTCTTGAAGGGATCTGACATTTAAAAAAAAAATATTTGGTTACATCAGCATCAGGTGCTTGGTAGCTGGTGGTGATCCAAGACTGATTCATTTTTATAAGGGTCAGTCGATTGACCGAGTCGGTGGACAGGCGCACCCTGTGATCGGTTACAAAGCCTCCATCAGCACTGAATGTGCGTTCTGAAAGAACACTGGATGCAGGACAGGCCAGTAGCTCAATTGCATACTGTGCAAGCTCTGGCCAGTGATCCATCCTCAAGACCCAGTAACCCAGAGGATTTTCGGTGGGAAAGGTGTCCAAGTCAGATCTTGCCCCTACGTATTCCTGCACCATGTAAAACAGACGCTGGCAATGGTTGCTGGAACCGATCATACCCTGGGGCTGCGGACTAAAAAATTGTCTGAACGCATCGGTCAGACGGCCACCTTCTCCACCGCTCCTATTTTGACTGACCGAAGCCTCAGCAACACGTTGTCCAGGAACAGCAGTTTGTAACATCCCAGTCTTTGGGAACGCATTGCACAGACCTTTCTGCAAGATCTCCTGAAGATGTTTCATCCTCTGCTCCCTCTGCAACGGCAATATAAGGTCCACAACCTTACCCTTGTAACGTGGATCAAGGAGGGTTGCCAGCCAGTATTGATCCCTCTCCCTGATACCACGAATACGAGGATCCTTCCGCAGGCTTTGCAGGATCAGGGGGGCCATGCAGCGTAGGTTTGCTGAGGCATTTGGTCCGGAGTCCTCTGGGTCACTAAGGACGACATGATCCACAGCCACCTCCTCCCAGCCACGTACAAGTCCATGGGTTTCTTGGGACGGTAAATGATCCCTTAAAGACTGCTGCTGATGCTGAGTGCCAGGCTCCACCTCCATGCTGACACAATCCTTCTCTTCCTCCTCCTCCTCCCCCTTCTCGTCCTCTTCCTGTGTGATCGGCGGGCATGCAGGAACACTGTTTGGATAAAGGGGGCCTTGAGAGCTAAGGAAGTCCTCCTTTTCCTGCCTCTGTTCTTCCTCAAGTGTCCTGTCCATTATTCCATGCAGCGTGTGCTCCAACAGGTGGACAAGGGGGACAGTGTCACTGATGCATGCACTGCCACTGCTCACCAAACTCGTGGCCTCCTCAAATGGTGACAGGACAGTGCATGCATCCCTGATCATGGCCCACTGGCGTGGGGAAAAAACAAGCTCCCCTGACCCTGTCCTGGTGCCATAGTCGCACAGGTACTCATTGATGGCCCTCTGCTGTGTGTGCAGCCGCTGCAGCATGGCCAACGTTGAGTTCCACCTGGTGGGCATGTCACAGACTAGGTGGTTCTTGGGCAGGTTACATTCCTTTTGGAGGTCTGCCAGCCGAGCACTGGCATTATATGACCTTCGGAAACGCACATAGGCTTTCCTGGCCTGCCTCAGGACATCCTGTAAGCCTGGGTACCTGCCCAAGAACCGCTGCACCACCAAGTTAAGGACGTGAGCCAAACAGGGCACATGGGTCAGTTGTCTGTTTCAGAGGGAGGAGAGGAGGTTGGTGCCATTGTCGCGAACTTGCCTTAAGCTGGCGTGGCATCAACCACCTCTGAAGCTGCCCCTGCAGATCTGACAGAATCTCTGCCCCAGTGTGGCTCCTGTCCCCCAAGCTCAAGCACCACATGGCATCTTTTGGCCTGCGTGCTTGCGTAGCCCCTTGAATGTCTACGGAGAACCGCTGGTTCCGAAGACAAATCAGCACAGGAAGAGGCCATGGAGGAAGAAGAAGAGGAGGGGGTGGAGGAGAGAGGTGTGTCAGAATCACCAGTACTGGTATTTTGGAGGCGTGGTGGAGGAACAACCTCCAACACTACTGCACCCTGTCCTGCATTGTTCCCAGCTGCCAGAAGAGTCACCCAGTGCGTGGTGAAAGATAGGTAACATCCCTGTCCATGCCTTCCAAAACCATAAGTCAGCGGTAATATACACCTTACCACTGACCGCCCTGTCCAGCGAGGCCAAGACATTGCCTTCCACATGCCAGTAGAGAGCCGGAATCGCCTTCCGTGAGAAAAAGTGGCATTTGGGAACCTGCCACTGTGAAACCTCACATTCCACAAACTCACGGAAGGGGGCAGAGTCTACCAACTGAAAAGGCAGCAGTTGAAGTGCTAGCAATTTAGCCAAGCTAGCATTCAACCGCTGGGCATGTGGATGGCTGGGAGTGAACTTCTTTTGGCGGTGCAGCAGCTGGGGCAGTGAAATTTGCCTGGTACAATCTGAAGTCAGTGTACCGATAGCAGATTGCCCCCAAGTACTTGGCTGTGACACACCTAATTCTGCACCTTCATTCCTCTCAGTGCAGGTCTCAGAGAGGACTGAAGGTATAGTAGGGTTGGAAATCCCAGCTGATGAGGAGCAAGGACAGGTCCTCTTTGTTCTTTGTTGTTGGACTTTTAGGTACGCTTGCCAACTAACTGCATGGCAGGTCAACATATGTCTGGTCAAGCATGTGGTGCCCAAGCGGGAGATGTTTTGGCCACGCGAGATACGCTTGAGACATATGTTGCAAATAGCAGTGGTGGGATTTGATGCACTCATCTCAAAAAAGGCCCACACCAAAAACTTTTGGAATGACGCGCAGAGACAGCAGCTCCCTGCACATGCGGAGGTCTGTGGTGTGATGCAGTCAGTGTGTTGCCCTTAAGCTGGTCCCTGGAGGGCATCCTGACTCCTTGGTGATGTGCCTCCTCCTCCTCCTCTGTACTATCAGGCACCCATGTGGAGCCAGTGACCTCATCATCCCCTCCCTCCTCATCACTGGAGCAAAGCTGGCAGTATGCTTCAGCTGGGGGAATATGACTGCCAGATTGCTGTACTTTTTGGGCACCCCCTCTCTCTGGGCTCACGTTACTGCCTTCCTATAGCTGAGTACCATCATCGGAGCCTTCAAAACGCTGGGCATCCTCCTGGAGCATGTACCCAACACTGTGGTCAAACAGTTCGGGGGACTCCTCAGGAGGACATGGTGGGGCTAGGGAAGGAGTGACTGATGCCGTTGAGCCGAGGGAAGAGGCCGCGTTGGCAGCTGCTTTGCCAGACAAAGTACCCTGAGCCTGGGTGAGAAAGGATGAGGAGGATGAGGACGGCTTGGTCATCCACTCTACCAAGTCTTTCGCATGTTGCGGCTCAACACGGCCAGCTGCCGAAAAATAGGACAAGCATGTGCAGAGGACTCACTACACTAACTGTAAATACTGTAGCTGCCTGTCTGTGGTACTAATAGGATCAGAAGAACACCACTAATTTTCTTCAGGTAGCTTTAGTTGCACACTGTGCAGAGGACACAGTACACTAACTGTAAATGCTGTAGCTGCCTGCCTGTGGTATTAATAGGAGCAGAACAGCAATTTTCTTCAGGTAGCTTTAGGTGCACACTGTGCAGAGGACACAGTGCACTAACTGTAAATACTGTAGCTGCCTGCCCGTGGTATTAATAGAAGCAGAACAACAGCAATTTTCTTCAGGTAGCTTTAGGTGCACACTGTGCAGAGGACGCAGTACATTAACTGTAAATACTGTAGCTGCCTGCCCGTGGTATTAATAGAAGCAGAACAACAGCAATTTTTCTTCAGGTAGCTTTAGGTGCACACTGTGCAGAGGACGCAGTACACTAACTGTAAATACTGTAGCTGCCTGCCTGTGGTATTAATATAGGATCAGAGGAACGCCACCAATTTTATGCAGGTAGCTTTAGGTGCACACTGTGCAGAGGACACAGTACACTAACTGCAAATACTGTAGCTTCCTGCCTGTGGTATTAATAGGAGCAAAACAACAGCGATTTTCTTCAGGTGCACACATAGTTACATAGTAGGTGAGGTTGAAAAAAGACAAAAGTCTATCAAGTCCAACCTATGTGTGATTATGTGTCAGTATTACATTGTATATCCCTGTATGTTGCAGTCATTCAGGTGCTTATCTAATAGTTTCTTGAAGCTATTGATGCTCCCCGCTGAGACCACCGCCTGTGGAAGGGAATTCCACATCCTTTGCCGCTCTTACAGTAAAGAACCCTCTACGTAGTTTAAGGTTAAACCTCTTTTCATCTATTTTTAATGAGTGGCCACGAGTCTTGTTAAACTCTCTTCTGCAAAAGTTTTATTTCTATTGTAGGGTCACCAGTACGGTATTTGTATATTGAAATCATATCCCCTCTCAAGCGTCTCTTCTCCAGAGAGAATAAGTTCAGTGCTTGAAACCTTTCCTCATAACTAAGATCTTAGCTTTGTTGCCCTTCTTTGTACTTGCTCCATTTCCAGTACATCCTTCCTGAGGACTGGTGCCCAGAACTGGACAGCATACTCTAGGTGCGGTTGGACCAGAGTCTTATAGAGTGGGAGAATTATCGTTTTATCTCTGGAGTTGATCCCCTTTTTAATGCATGCAATATTCTGTTTGCTTTGTTAGCAGCAGCTTGGCAATGCATGCCATTGCTGAGCCTATCATCTACTAGGACCCCCAAGTCCTTTTTCATCCTAGATTCCCTCCAGAGGTTCTCCCCCCAGTGTATAGATTGCATTCATATTTTTGCCACCCAAATGCATTATTTTACATTTTTCTACATTGAACCTCATTTGCCATGTAGTTGCCCACCCCATTAATTTGTTCAGATCTTTTTGCAAGGTTTTCACATCCTGCGGAGAAGTTATTGCCCTGCTTAGTTTAGTATCGTCCGCAAATACAGAGATTGAACTGTTTATCCCATCCTCCAGGTCGTTTATGAACAAATTAAATAGGAATGGTCCCAGCACAGAACCCTGGGGAACCTCACCTCCCACCCCTGACCATTACGAGTACTCCCCATTTATCACCACCCTCTGAACTCGCCCTTGTAGCCAGTTTTCAATCATGTACTCACCCTATGGTCCATGCAAATGGACCTTATTTTGTACAGTGAATATTTATGGGGAACTGTGTCAAATGCTTTTGCAAAATCCAGATACACCACGTCTACGGGCCTTCCTTTATCTAGATGGCATCTCACCTCCTCATAGAAGGTTAGTAGATTGGTTTGGCAAGAACAATTCTTCATTAATCCATGCTGATTACTGCTAATGATATTGTTCTTATTACTAAAATCTTGTATATAGTCCCTTATCATCCCTTCCAAGAGTTTACATACTATTAATGTTAGGCTAACTGGTCTGTAAGTCCCAGGGATGTATTTTGGGCCCTTTTTAAATATTGGTGCTACATTGGCTTTTTTCCAATCAGCTGGTACCATTCCAGTCAGTAGACTGTCTGTAAAAATTAGGAACAACTGTCTGGCAATCACTTAACTGAGTTCCCTAAGTACCCTCGGATGCAAGCCATCTGGTCCCGGTGATTTAATAATGTTAAGTTTCTCAAGTCTAATTTTAATTCTGTCCACTGTTAACCATGGAGGTGCTTCCTGTGTTGTGTCATGAGGATAAACACTGCAGTTTTGGTTACTGAAGCCCCCAATTCACTCGTGAAGACTGAGGAGGATGACTTCCGGTTCCGGCGCCGCATGAGGAGGAGGTAGGAACCCTCAGCTCCCGCTACACTCTCCGTATATACGGCCATAAAAGCCCAGCAAACGCCTCGGGGAGACCCCCCCTTACACTGGCACACAGAGGAGACACATATGGATTGCTTTGTAGAGCGATCATATGGTCGAGCGGCGTCCTCCTCATTGAAACAGGCAGGAGGGACAGAGACAGGCGCAGCTAAAATGGCGGCTGTGATTTCTTCAGCGGAACAGCTGCAGCCGCCTCCACTGCCTACACAGCCATCCTCACTGCACCCCTCAACCCCAGTAACAACAGCAGCTGACCCTGCCTCTCCTGAAGGCATAGCCTAGGCAGTTGTAGCGCTGCTGGGACCTACTCTTGCTGCCACAGTAGACACAGCAGTGAATAGATGGCTGGAGTTGCTCCATGTAGAAGTGCAAGCACAAGCACAGAGGATTACACTTACAGAGGAACGGATCTCCTCTTTGGAAGATGAAGCTGCTGCTACATCTGCTGCAGTAGCACGTATGAGCATTACACACAGAGAGATTTGGGATAAACTCGACGATCTCGAAAATCGTTCGAGACGAAACAATTTAAGGATAATAGGACTTCCTGAATCAATCACTACTCAACATCTAACAAACATATGTGCGAAGATCATTCCCGAACAACTGGGCCTCCGCATACCATGCATAGTAGAAAGAGCACATCGCATTGGACAATACACGGAAACCCGCATCAAACCCCGACATGTTATTGTCAAATATTTGAACTATGCAGATAAGAATGCCATTATGCAAAAGTTTCGCCGCTCCTGCTCACTAACAGTGGATGGCGAAAAACTGCTATTATTCGCGGATTACTCTGTTGAGGTCATGAATAAGCGCAAGGCATTTTCTCCAATATGCTCCATTTTGTACAACAATCAGCTCAGATTCTCCTTGGCTTACCCGGCAACCCTTCGAGTTCAAACACACGATGGGGAACAACTCACTTTCACCACGCCTGATGAAGCGGAAAAATTTGTCTCTACTCTGTGCACGGAAATGGAACATATCAACTCTACAGAGGACTATGCTGTAACATCGGTGACCCCTCCATCTTCATCCGCTAAGCCCCAACGTAGTCTAACCAAACCCCCATACAAGCGCCTTCCTGCTACACAAAAAGAGGATCGTTCAGGACACCGCTGATGACCTAAAAGGACCAGATGTTGTTCCACTTATCTGAGAGACGGGTAGTATTACTCCCCCCACATGCTCCCTTTCTTCTTTCCTTACGTTATTTCTACAACTTTTATACCTTATATGCCTAAGTGAACTGCCGCAGTTAGTATTATAACATGCTGCTATGTTTAGGCACGGTTTTGTTTGCTCAATATTTGCTCGGTTAACCATAGAGATATGGCTTTGTAAAACTCGCACTGTTTACGGGTTAAGTTGTTTGACCACCACTGAGGCTTCAGTTGCAGATCCGCTCCTCTGATTCCCCCTATTTCTAGTTCTAATTCACAAGATATAGTCCTTCATTGACGCCTCCATCCTAGGTGAGGAGTTGATACGCTCCATGTAAAACCTCAGTCCTTATGACTTGCAATTTATTCACATCTCCTCCCCCATGCCCTTCTACCCCCCTCCCTCTGGCTTAACACCTGCAGCCAAGAGTGGAATGGGAGATTGATGGGAGCCATGAAAAGTAGTCGAACCTCATGTGGAAAAAAGTGATGCTTATAATATATGTTAAAGATTTTTCCCATTTAACTTTTGCCAAGCTGTTTTTTTTTATCCATAGCTATGTTTATTTATCGAATGTATTCACCTGTTCAATACTTATAACCTCAGGAAACTTTAGTGACCTCCAGATTGCAGATGCATTGTCTGATTGGGGGCCTTATTCCATACCCTCAACCCAATATACTCCTCAACGTCAGACATGGCCTCTTCAACCAGTGAGAACCACTTAAAGTTTACTTCATGGAATGTCAAGGGACTCCGCTCTCCATGTAAGCGGATGGCTATTCTTAGACATCTGAAGTGTCTTCGGACGGATATGGCCCTACTACAGGAAACACACCTGTCTGCAGATGATCTAACCCGCTTACGTAAATTGTGGGTGGGTACAATGTATGGATCGCCTGCACTTGGCCGCAAAGCGGGTGTGGCTATCTTAATACATAAGAATTTAAAACACACATTAAGGGACGTTAGGATTGACTCGTCAGGCCGCAAAATGACCCTACACATGACTTTAGACAACAAACAATTGGCTATCACTAACATCTATGCTCCTAACTTGCCAGACATCTCTTTCTTTCAAGACATGGTGCAATGGATACTCTCCGCTCCTGAAACACTACCCTTAGTAGGCGGGGATTTCAATTCTGTCATGTTCACGCTAGCAGACCACACAAAAGACTCAACCCACCGAACACATAACTCCACATCGCAAACACCCGACTCTACTCTCCTGGCACAAGCCGTTACTTCCATGTAATATGTGGATACTTGGCGTCTGAACCACCCGACAGATAGGGAGTACACTTTCTTCTCACCCCCACACAACTCCTTTTCACGCATCGATTACTTCTTTGCCTCCCCTGCACTAATCAACACCTTATGCGAATCAGAGATTTTAGACGCTAGGATATCAGATCATAGCCCCATATCTATACACATGTCACAGGCCACACCTTCATCTCCCTCGCCCATATGGCGCTTTCCATCTTACCTGATAGACAACCAAGATTTTCGCCACACGCTAAACACAGCATGGAACGATTATGTCTCCACTAATGGAGCTCATATCACCGAACCCAATCTCTTTTGGGAAGCTGGCAAAGCCTTCTTAAGAGGGATGATCATTTCCTATACCACACAATTTAAAAAACACACTAAACAACAATACAGACAAGCTAGTGAAGCTCTACGTACAGCCCATAACTTTAAATCGTACACCTGATAATATCCGAACGTGGAGACAAGCTAAGTGCATGTTTGATCTTTGGGCGGAACAACAGGAGGCGGCTAAAATGGCATACTCTAAATTGCATTTTCACAGGTATGGCAACAAAGCGGGAAAGCTACTGGCTAAACTGTGTGCAGGAACGAGAAGATCCACTCGCATCTCTACTTTGAGAAATGCGGATGGATCCCTAATTACATCTACTGATGAAATCAGCAATATAATCACAAAATATTACACAGATTTATATGCTGCTGACCAAACTGATCCAGCCACTACTGAAGCTCTCCTGTCCAAAGTACGTCTACCCAGACTTCAAACTGCACAACTAGAGGCACTTAATGCATCTATCACAACCGACGATATCCGGCAAACGATCAAAACTATGTCATCTAATAAAGCTCCAGGTCCTGACGGATACATGGCCGAATTTTATAAAATGACCAACGATTTTCTCCCCGACACCCTAAAACATGTATACGCAGCCATGTGAGATGGGGGACCATATCTTCCTACAGGGACACAAGCCCACATCAAACTGATATCTAAAAAAGGAAAAGACCCCCAACTGCCAGGTTTTTACCGCCCAATATCCCTAATAAACGTAGATGTCAAAATCCTCTCTAAAATCGTTGCGTCACACTTAGCCCTTCTTCTCCCTTCATTGCTATACCCAGCCCAATCGGGATTTGTTTCGGGTCAATCAGCCTCTTTAAATATACGAAAAGTACTAATGGCGTTATACTACGCTACAACACACCCTGATCAAGATGTCGCTATTATATCACTAGATGCCGAAAAAGCTTTCGACAACGTTAGTTTGTCCTGGCTGTTTCGAGTATTACAACAATTCGGCTTCACAGGTCCTATCTTGAGTTTTCTTCAACAAATGTATGCATCTCCGACAGCACAACTTGTCACTCCTGACTTCATGTCTGCCTCGATCCCTCTGACTAAGGGAACGAGACAGGGCTGCCCACTTTCCTCCTTACTTTTTAACTTAGCCATAGAACCACTATCCAGAATACTCAACTCACAAGATGGAGTCAGCGGGATCGAAATAGGAGACCAAGTTCTCAGATCCGCTTTATTTGCAGACAACATACTGTTGTTCTCCACTAACCCTCTTTCAGACTTTGACAGACTGCGAGAACTTTTTGAGGCTTTTCGACTGAGCTTGGGCTTTCGAATAAACTTCGACAAAAGTGAAATGTTACCACTACACCCACGATTATCAACTAAGTGAAAACATCTATCACCATTCACTTTGGCAACCCGATATATCACTTATCTAGGCATACACATAGGACGTGAACCCTCTTCTCTCTATGTACTTAGCTACCCACCTTTAATAACTAAGATTTTGTAGGAGTTGGAAGCTTGGGCGGCCCTCCCCCTCTCGCTCTTTGGGAGATGCCACTTATTCAAAATGGTGTCGTTTATGCGCTTTCTTTACCCAATGCAGACCATACCTTTATTATTAAAACACTCAGATGTACAGAAAATTCATAAAGCATTAACAACTTTTATTTGGTCTCGCAAAAAAACACGTATTGCGCTGCAAAAACTATGCCTCCCGAAGTCCGAGGGTGGGGCGGGTCTACCCAATTTACGTTTTTATAATCTTTCTTGTTTGCTTAGGCAGGGTTTGGATTGGCTGAACGGAAAGTCCAAATATTGCAATACTCTTCCTGAAGGTGCAATGACCTCACCCCACACACTGTCAGCTGTCCTCCACTCTAATCTCAACGCTCTACCACCTCACCTCAAATCAAATACACTCATCAGAGATACTATAATTGCCTGGAGAGAAGTACGAAAATGATTGGGGCTCCCTTCAAATATTTCAAGACATTTACCCATTCAAGGAAACCCTATGTTTCTCCCATCCACGATGCACAAAGCATTTGACCAATGGGGATCCAACAGCCTCACGAAAGTAGTCTCCATATACCAAGGCACATCGGGACACTTCAAACCTTTCCGATCACTAGCAAGCGAATTTTCCCTACCATCAACACACATATTCTTCTACTATCAATTGATCGATTATTTGAAGTCCTGCTATGGGCCCAAATCTGATCCCTTCCAGAAATCCTTCGTAGACACGGTTCTACAGCAAAATGACTACTCCATCACCAATCTATACTCCTGCCTCATCCAACATCAATCTGCAAAATACCACCTCAAACCATAAATATTCCCCAATGGGCACATCTACTCCTTCTAGTAGCCCGCAGAATGATAATGAAACACTGGATTTCAATGACTCCACCTGCCCTACTCAAAGTGAAAAAAGCTATGATGTCACTTTTTTACATGGAACGGCTCGACACCATTACACTGAACTTTCGCTCTACTTCGCGCTTCTTCATGAGATGGCGTAAATATATAGAAGCCACGTTAACCCAGACAGCTCTACAAGACGTCATGCGCCCATTCCGATACACGGACTGGTACCTGAAAAGAGATATCTCAAACTCTCTGTGCAACCTTAAAATTAAAAATCCTACTCAGACGGACCCCCCCCCAACTTCCAACCACCATAATTCTTCACAAAGTCATTACAGCTCCTTGACTTCCATGTCCCCCGTATCTCTGACACTGGTAACTCTCACAGCCTACATTGTTACTGTTTGAACATAATGCATCCTTATAGGACATTGTTGTCTACACTTTGCTTCCACTCCTGAGGTTATAAAGGTACATACACCCATCATACTATGTAAAATGCTAGTTAGCTATTATTCTTTAAGAGAAAGTAATCCGCTTGGCATACCCCCCTCCCCCCCCTTTTTTTTCCCTTTTTTATTTCTTGTTTACAAGATAGTTTCGTTTTGCTTCTACCTTATCTATACTGAGACATATGCATTTATTTGTATGTATATGAGCTAACCTGCCTTGATATTACTGCATTGTACCTGTTTATATTATGTAAACCTCAATAAAAATTTCTTCAAAAAAAAAAAAGACTGAGGAGAAGAATAAATTCAATACCTTCGCCATGTCCCCATCCTTTGTAACCAGATGTCCTTCCTCATTCTTTATGGGGCCAATATGGTCTGTCCTCCCTTTTTTACTGTTTACATACTTAACCACTTCAGCCCCGGAAGGTTTTACCCCCTTCCTGACCAGAGCACTTTTTACAATTCGGCACTGCGTCGCTTTAACTGTTAATTGCGCGGTCATGCAATGGTGTACCCAAACGAAATTTGCGTCCTTTTCTTCCCACAAATAGAGCTTTCTTTTGATGGTATTTGATCACCTCTGCCGTTTTTATTTTTTGCGCTATAAACGGAGACCAAAAATTTTGAAAAAAAATGATATTTTCTACTTTTTGTTATAAAAAAAATCCAATAAATTCAATTTTAGTCATACATTTAGGCCAAAATGTATTCGGCCACATGTCTTTGGTAAAAAAAATGTCAATAAGCGTATATTTTCTGGTTTGCGCAAAAGTTATAGCGTCTACAAACTAGGGTACATTTTCTGGAATTTACACAGCTTTTATTTTATGACTGCCTATGTCATTTCATGAGGTGCTAAAATGGCAGGGCAGTACAAAACCCCCACAAATGACCCCATTTTGGAAAGTAGACACCCCAAGGAAATTGCTGAGAGGCATGTTGAACCCATTGAATATTTTTTTTTTGTCCCAAGTGATTGAATAATGACAAAAAAAAAAAAAATTACAAAAAGTTGTCACTAAATGATATATTGCTCACACAGGCCATGCACATATGTGGAATTGCACCCCAAAATACATTTAGCTGCTTCTCCTGAGTACGGGGATACCACATGTGTGGGACTTTTTGGGAGCCTAGCCGCGTACGGGGCCCCGAAAACCAAGCACCGCCTTCAGGATTTCAAAGGGCATAAATTTTTGATTTCACACCTCACTACCTATCACAGTTTTGAAGGCCATAAAATGCCAAGATGGCACAAAACCCCCCCAAATGACCCCATTTTGGAAAGTAGACACCCCAAGCTATTTGCTGAGAGGCATGTTGAGTCCATGGAATATTTTATTTTTTGACACAAGTTGCGGGAATGTGACAATTTTTTTTTTTTTTGCACAAAATTGTCACTAAATGATATATTGCTCACACAGGCCATGCGCATATGTGGAATTGCACCCCAAAATACATTTAGCTGCTTCTCCTGAGTACGGGGATACCACATGTGTGGGACTTTTTGGGAGCCTAGCCGCGTACGGGGCCCCGAAAACCAAGCACCGCCTTCAGGATTTCTAAGGGCATAAATTCTTGATTTCACTCCTTACTACCTATCTCAGTTTTGAAGGCCATAAAATCCCAAGATGGCACAAAACCCCCCCAAATGACCCCATTTTGGAAAGTAGACACCACAAGCTATTTGCTGAGAGGCATGTTGAGTCCATGGAATATTTTATATTTTGACACAAGTTGCGGGAAAGTGACAATTTTTTTTTTTTTTTGCACAAAGTTGTCACTAAATGATATATTGCACAAACATGCCATGGGCATATGTGGAATTACACCCCAAAATACATTCTGCTACTTCTCCTGAGTATGGGGATACCACATGAGTGGCACTTTTTGGGAGCCTAGCTTCATACGGGCCCCAAAATCCAATCACCGCCTTCAGGATTTCTAAGAGCGTTAATTTTTGATTTCACTCCTCACTACCCATCACAGTTTTGAAGGCCATAAAATGCCAAGATAGCACAAAACCCCCCAAAATGACCCCATTTTGGAAAGTAGACACCCCAAGCTATTTGCTGAGAGGCATGGTGAGTATTTTGCAGCTCTCATTTGTTTTTGAAAATGAAGAAAGACAATAAAAACATATTTTTTTTTTCTTTTTTCAATTTTCAAAACTTTGTGACAAAAAGTGAGGTCTGCAAAATACTCACTATACCTCTCAGCAAATAGCTTGGGGTGTCTACTTTCCAAAATGGGGTCATTTGGGGGGGGTTTGTGCCACCTGGGCATTCCATGGCCTCCGAAACTGTGATAGGCAGTGAAGAGTGAAATCAAAAATTTACGCCCTTAGAAAGCCTGAAGGCGGTGCTTGGTTTTCGGGGTCCCGTGCGCGGCTAGGCTCCCAAAAAGTCTCACACATGTGGTATCCCCGTACTCAGGAGAAGCAGCAGAATGTATTTTGGGGTGTAATTTCACATATTCCCATGGCATGTTTGAGCAATATATCATTTAGTGACAACTTTGTGCAAAAAAAAAAAAAAAAATTGTCTTTTTCCCGCAACTTGTGTCACAATATAAAATATTCCATGGACTCGACATGCCTCTCAGCAAATAGCTTGGGGTGTCTACTTTCCAAAATGGGGTCATTTGGGGGGTTTTGAACTGTCCTGGCATTTTATGCACAACATTTAGAAGCTTATGTCACACATCACCCACCCTTCTAAGCACTTGAAGACAAAGCCCTTTCTGACACTTATTGTTTACATGAAAAAGTTTTTTTTTTGCAAGAAAATTACTTTGAACCCCCAAACATTATATATTTTTTTAAAGCAAATGCCCTACAGATTAAAATGGTGGGTGTTTCATTTTTTTTTTTCACACAGTATTTGCGCAGCGATTTTTCAAACGCATTTTTTGGGGAAAAAACACACTTTTTAAAATTTTAATGCACTAAAACACACTATATTGCCCAAATGTTTGATGAAATAAAAAAGATGATCTTAGGCCGAGTACATGGATACCAAACATGACAGGCTTTTAAATTGCGCACAAACGTGCAACGGCGACAAACTAAATACATTTTAAAAAGCCTTTAAAAGCCTTTACAGGTTACCACTTTAGATTTACAGAGGAGGTCTACTGCTAAAATTACTGCCCTCGATCTGACCTTCGCGGTGATACCTCACATGCATGGGGCAATTGCTGTTTACATTTGACACCAGACCGACGCTTGCGTTCGCCTTTGCGCGAGAGCAGGGGGGGACAGGGGTGCTTTTTTTTTTTCTTTTTTTTTTTTTTTTTATTAATTTTTTGATTTTCCTTTCATTTTCCTACTGTTCCTTTCATTTTTATTTTTTTTTTATCATTTTTATTGTTATCTCAGGGAATGTAAATATCCCCTATGATAGCAATAGGTAGTGACAGGTACTCTTTTTTGAAAAAATTGGGGTCTATTAGACCCTAGATCTCTCCTCTGCCCTCAAAGTATCTGACCACACCAAGATCGGTGTGATAAAATGCTTCCCCAATTTTCCAATGGCGCTGTTTACATCCGGCGAAATCTAAGTCATGAAATGCTCGTAGCTTCCGGTTTCTTAGGCCATAGAGATGATTGGAGCCATTCTGGTCTCTGATCAGCTCTATGGTCAGCTGGCCGAATCACCGGCTGCATTCTCAGGTTCCCTGTTGGGACAGGAGAGCCAGAGAAAAACATGGAAGACGGTGGGGGGGGGGAAATCCCTCCCACTGCTTGTAAAAGCAGTCTAGAGGCTAATTAGCCGCTAGGATTGCTTTTACATGAAAGCCGACCGCTGGCTGAAAAGAATGATACCAAGATGATACCTAAACCTGCAGGCATCATTCTGGTATAACCACTCAAAGTCCAGCAACATACCAGTACGTTGCTGGTCCTTGTATTGTAAACTTTTTTTTCATGCAGCCTGTGGGCTGAACGAAAAAAAGATATTGATCGGTGGGTATGCCCACCATTAGAATACCTCCCTTCATCCGCCCACTTCTAATGATGGGCATACATGCACCATTTATATATGCCGAAGCATGGGGGCATCCTCCCGCAAAAGGCAGGAGCAAATCGCTCCTCCACCCACTACTGCCCCCACGCTTCGGCATATATGCTGAAGTATGTAACTGTGGTGGTGAAATCACCTCCGACAGCGCTGGAGTCACGGCTTTATATATCGTGGGAACAAACGCTGTTGCTGTCAAGATAAATAAATCCGCGCTGCAACTGAATGGCGTACCAGCTAAGCAAATGATGGTTAACAAAAAAACAAAGTAACATTACAGTATAACAGTAATACTTACCATACCTGCAAAGCAAATACAAAAAAAACATAGTAAAAAATAAAACATTTAATGCAACCTGTGCCTACCTAAAATATATATATGCCGAAGCATGGGGGCATCCTCCCGCAAAAGGCAGGAGCAAATTGCTCCTCCACCCACTACTGCCCCCACGCTTCGGCATATATGCTGAAGTATGTAACTGTGGTGGTGAAATCACCTCCGACAGCGCTGGAGTCACGGCTTTATATATCGTGGGAGCAAACGCTGTTGCTGTCAAGATAAATAAATCCGCGCTGCAACTGAATGGCGTACCTGCTAAGCAAATGATGGTTAACAAAAAAACAAAGTAACATTACAGTATAACAGTAATACTTACCATACCTGCAAAGCAAATACAAAAAAAACATAGTAAAAAATAAAACATTTAACGCAACCTGTGCCTACCTAAAATATATATATGCCGAAGCATGGGGGCATCCTCCCGCAAAAGGCAGGAGCAAATTGCTCCTCCACCCACTACTGCCCCCACGCTTCGGCATATATGCTGAAGTATGTAACTGTGGTGGTGAAATCACCTCTGACAGCGCTGGAGTCACGGCTTTATATATCGTGGGAGCAAACGCTGTTGCTGTCAAGATAAATAAATCCGCTCTGCAGCTGAATGGCGTACCTGAAAACAAAAAAGTGGTTAATAATAAAAAAGTATAAAAAAATTGCATACCTATAAAGCAAACATGATAAAAACATAACAATAAAACATTGCAGTATAGAATACAATAAAAAAGAGCAGAACAATAGAGAGAGAATAGAGAGAGAACAATAAAACGACAACTATTTTTGGTTTTTTTATTTTATATTTTTTTTGTATTTTTATTTTTTTATTTTTTTTGTATTTTTTTTTTTAACACTTTTTTTAGTAACTTTAACTTTTACCTGTAACTGTACCAGGTTTGGGTCTCTCAAAATGCGATGGCATCTTGGGAGACCCTGTGTTAGTGTGTCTAGTCTGTGCCGTGCTGAACCCTACGCTAATACTCCACTAGTGTATGGTAGCGTTCAAAACATTCACCAATGCATAGACCAGGATTGTCAGGACAGGAGGGACAACAATACTGGGAGTCACGCCTAAATCCGCGCTTGCTGCAGACACGACATCTTTTTTGGGGGGCTCGTTGGGTAGGGGTACTCTGGAGGACATAAGGAAAATGCCTCCCATGCAGCCGGCTTACTGCATTTGGATTGGGAAGGTGAGGTGGAGCACCATCTGGAAACAGAAGGGCTCTGACGATCTCTTCCTGGAATTTAAGGAAGGATCCAGTCCATCCTGAAGCTCTGTATAGCACATGAGCATTCAGCAAAGCCAATTGAAATAAGTAAACAGACACTTTTTTGTACCAGCGTCTGGCCTTACGGGCAACTAGGTACGGCGCCAACAACTGGTCGTTGAGGTCCACCCCTCCCATATTAAGGTTGTATTCGTGGACACAGAGGGGTTTCTCCACAACACCAGTCGCCGTAGTAATTTGGGTCGTCGTGTCTGCATGAAGGGAGGTAAGAACGAAAACATTCTTATTGTCCCTCCACTTCATAGCGAGCAAATTATTATACTGCAAGCAGGCTCTCTCCCCCAGCCTAAGACGGGACTCTACAAGCCGCTGGGGAAAGCCCCGGCGATTAGGTCGCACGGTGCCACATGCTCCAATCTGATGATCAAACAAGTGACTAAAAAGTGGCACGCTCGTATAATAATTGTCCACGTACAAGTGGTACCCCTTTCCGAATAAGGGTGACACCAAGTCCCACACTATCTTGCCAGCGCTTCCTATGTAGTCAGGGCAGTTTATCGGCTCTACGTGACTATCTTTTCCCTCGTAAACCATAAATCTACATGTATAGCCTGTGGCCCTGTCACAGAGCTTATACATCTTAACCCCGTATCTGGCACGCTTGCTGGGAAGGTACTGTTTGAATGACAAGCGGCCAGAAAACTTAATCAGGGACTCATCAACGCAGACAACTTGATGGGGGGGTAAACAAGTCTGCAAAACGTTGGTTGAAGTGGTTTACGAGGGGCCGAATTTTGTAGAGCCGATCGTATGCAGGGTCTCCACGAGGACGACAGAGTTCATTGTCGTTGAAGTGCATGAACCGCAAAATCTGCTCGTATCGTGCCCTGGCCATGGAGGCAGAGAACACGGGCATATGGTGAATTGGGTCAGTGGACCAATATGACCGCAACTCACTCTTTTTGGTTATGCCCATGAGGAGGGAAAGGCCCAGAAAGATCTTAAATTCGGAGACCATAATTGGTCTCCAATCTCTGGCAAGGGAGGACTGGGGAATAGTGGCGATGTGTTGACCAGCGTACAAATTGCTTTGGTCCACAATAGATCTATAGAGATCTTCGGTGAAAAACAGCGAATAAAAATCCAGTGGCGTAAAGTCAACTGTTTCCACCTGAATTCCGGGTTGGCCAGTGAAAGGGGGAAGTACGGGTGCTGCAGAAGTGGAAGGTTCCCAATTCGGATTGGCGAATGCAGCAGGAAGGGCACTATGGGCACGACGGGCCTGTGTTCGTCTTCTTCTTGGTGGCAGCGGGACACTACTAGTGCTTGCCACCTCGCCAGCTTGAACTGCACTTATGGGACTCGCCACGTCACCACGTGATACTGCAGTGCTGGATGTACGACCAGGGTGTACTAGGCCGCTGGTGCTTGCCAGTTCACCAGAAGGAGTAGCGGCACTAGTACTTCTCTGCTCCATACGAGAGCCCTGCGGTTCTTGCACTTCAAGGACAGAAGAAGTTCGGGGTCTGGTACGCCTGACCCTAGCAGGGACCACAACTCCGTCGTCAGAGCTATCTGTCATGGAGCCGCTGTCCTCTACAGGTTCGTATTCTGAGCCTAAACTTGACAGATGAGTGACTTCCTCTTCACTATCTGTCATGCTCAGAATCCTGTAGGCCTCTTCACTAGTGTACCTTTGATTTGCCATTTTGGCCTCTAAATTTAGGGGTACACTAGTGAGACTCACAGGCAAAAAAGCTCCTGACTGTTAGCGACTGATTCAAAACGCTACCAAAAAACTGTTAGCGATCGCAGGGATCAGGCCTGACTCTGCGAACGCTGCAGTTATGTGTGCTTAGTGTTTTGTAAGTGTCAGTTATCGATCGATACTGCACTTGGGTGGGCTGGGCTGGGCTGGGCGCAGGGCCAAAACGCAGGTGCTAGCAGGTATCTGGGCTGATCCCGCTAACACTGTGTTTCAGGGAACCCTAAACTGCTGGGGAGTATAGATCTGATCGGATCAGATATCGATCCGTTCAGATACTATAGCACTAAGGGAGGTGTATGCTGCGTGCGTGGGTTTTAGCGGTACTGGCGCTAACCTGACGCTGCCTGGGGCGACGCAGACCTTATCAGATCCTAAAAACTTAACTTCTATCACCGCCGGGCAATTAGGGGGTTAAACCTTTATAAGGTAATAAACGGCAGGTGCCCTAAAACTATAATAAACTATAATAAACTGTAATAAACTATAATAAACTACAAAAAACAAACTATCGAACCAGCGTCACCCATAACACTTATACGGTGATCGCTGGTGAAAGGGTTAACTAGGGGGCAATCAGGGGGTTAAAACCTTTAGCAGGTAGTATATGGGGGTCCCTGTCGCTATAAAACACTGACAGCAAACCTATATACTCACCTCCCTAACTAGCGTCACCTGTGTCACTAATACAGCGATCAGAAAAACGATCGCTTAGCGACACTGGTGACGGGGGGTAATCAAGGGGTTAACTTTTATTAGGGGGGGTTAGGGGGTACCCTGGACCTAAGGGGGGGTACCCTAGACCTAAAGGGGGCTAACCTAACTGCCCTAACACTTATAACTGACAAACTGACACCAATGCAAAAAAAAAAAAACAAACACTGCTATTGGTGTCAGAGTGACAGTGGGTACAGGGGGGTGATCAGGGGGTGATCGGGGGGTGACAGGGGGGTGAAAAGTGTGCCTGCGTGTTCTACTGTAAGTGTAGTGTTGGTGCACTTACTTGGATGTCTTCTCTCCTCTGCGCCGGGACGAAAAGACCGGCTCGAGGAGAGATGACATCACTTCCTTTCCCTCTGTTTACATTACAGAGGGAAAGGAAGCGTTTTCATTCGCCGGGAGCGATCGGGAGGGGGTGGCCATCAATGGATGGCCTCCCCCTCACCTCCCATCGCCCGCGAACGAGAGCCGACCGTCTATGGCACCGGGGGGGTCCGATCGGACCCCCCACCCGCGGGAGGCAGATCACGTATGGGTACGTGATTTTGCCTGCCCGTGCCATTCTGCCGCAGTATATATGCGGTGGGCGGTCGGCAAGTGGTTAAAGAATTTCTTGGGATTTTTTTTGCTCTCCTCCACTATGTGTCTTTCATGTTCTATCTTAGCCGTCCTAATTGCACCCTTACATTTCTTGTTGCTTTCTTAATAAAGTCTGAATGCTGAGGATGATCCCTCAACCTTGTATTTTTTGAAAGCCTTCTCCTTTGCTTTTATATGCATTTTTACATTGGAGTTAAGCCATTCAGGACTTTTGTTCGCTCTTTTAAATGTATTACCCAATGGGATACATTGGCTAATACCCTTATTTAATATGCTCTTAAAGCAAACCTATCTCTCCTCCGTATTTTTTGTTCCTAATATTTTATCCGAATTTATGCCTTTTAGCAAGGTTTGTAGTTTAGGGAAGTTGGCTCTTTTGAAATTCAGTGTATTTGTATTCCCTTTATGTTTCCTAATTGTCCAGCAAGACATTAAGAAACTGGCGAGCCTTAAATGAATGCGCGGTTCCCTCCGCCCAGTCTATGTCTGGATAATTAAAATCCCCCATTATGATAACACTTCCCATCCTTGCTGCTAATCCAAATTGTGATAGGAGATCTGTCTCCACTTCCTCCCTCGGGTTAGGGGGCCTATAGCATACTCCCAGTATTATTTTACCCTTAGCTTCATCCCATTGGAGCTCTACCCATAAGGATTCCACCCCCTCCCTAGCCCCCTCAGTGATGTCATCTCTCACATTCACTTGTACATTATTCTTGATATATATGCATACCCCTCCCCCTTTTTTACCCTCTCTATCCTTGCGGTAAAGGGTATACCCTTGAATGTTTGCCAGCCAATCATGAGAGCTGTTGAACCAGGTCTCTGAAATTCCCACAAAATCCAAATCCTCCTCGTACAACAGTATCTCTAGTTCACCCATCTTGTCCGCCATACTCCTGGCATTGGTGAACATGCCACATAGTTTAGACCGGTCGCATATTGTCTTCGTATTGGGTGTTTCGAGATTGCAACTCGGACTTGCTACTATACTTACCTTGTGTTTTTGTGCTTTGGTCAACCTACCACTAATGCCCCCAATATTACCCTCTAGAATATCTTCCGTGCTGACTATCTCTATCTCTGGACCCTGCCCCCCATCGCCTAGTTTAAAAACCCCTCTAACTTTTTGGCCATCTTCATTCCCAGCAGATCTGCACCCTCCTCATTTAGGTGCACTCCGTCCCTTCTATAGTACCGTTTATCGACTGAGAAGTCGGCCCAGTCCTCCAGGAACCCAAACCCCTCCTTACTACACCAGCTCTTCAGCCACTTGTTTACTTCCCTAATATCCCTCTGCCTTTCTAGTGTGGCTCGAAGTACCGGTAGTATTCCTGAGAATACTACCTTGGAGGTCCTTTTCCTCAATTTAGCTCCTAAGTCTCTAAAATCGTTCTTTAGGACACTCCATCTGCCTCTGACTTTGTCATTGGTGCCAACCTGCACCATGACAGTTGGGTCTTCCCCAGCCCCTCCCAGTAATCTGTCCACAAGATCCGTGATGTGCCAAACCCGAGTGCCCGGTAGACAACATACTGTTGGGTGCTTCAGGTCTTGGTTACAGATGGCCCTCTCTGTCCTTCTAAGAATTGAGTCCCCTACCACCAGAATCTGTCTTTCCTTTCCCTTCGCTGCCCCCCCACTCTCACTGGAGGAGTTTTTCCCCCAGCAGCTACGAGAGTCCCTCAGCTCCAGCAGTGCTGGTCCCTGACTGGTTTCACCATTGTCACTCAATAGAGCGTACTTATTGGGATGCTCCAGTCCTGGATCGGCCTCCCTGGCACTTCCCCCTCTACCCTTCCTGACTATCACCCATCTACTCTTTGCTAGTGCCTGCACCTCTTTGTTTCCACCCGCCTCTGTGTCGGCCCCTGCCGGCACCTGCCGTGTATGTTCCTGGCTCTCCTTTAGTATGGAGGGACTTCTCAGTGCTGACAGTTGCTTCCCCAGATTCAGAACCTGAGCTTCCAGGGAAACAATGTGCTTACATTTTGCACAGCAGTATTCGCCTTCGATCAGATGATCAAGGAAAGCATACATGCAGCAAGATGTATAAAGAGTCGCCTCTCCACACCCACCGGGCATTGTACCTATTAAATTTAGTGAGGATTGGGGATTATACCCTGTCCAAATTACCTAACAGCTAGCTTCCTGGCACTAATACTCAAGACAATACACAGATACACAAGAAGACAATACACAGGTACTCAAAGACCTACGTGCACTCGCAGAACAGTCGCAGACCTACATGCACTCGCAGACCTATGTGCACTCGCAGGCCACTCACAGACCTATGTGCACTTGCAGACCTACGTGCACTTGCAGGCCACTCGCAGACCTACGTGCACTCGCAGACCTACATGCACTCGAAGGCCACTCACAGACCTACGTGCACTCGCAGACCTACGTGTACTCGCAGGTCTACGTGCACTCGCAGGCCACTCGCAGACCTACGTCACACGTCTGCACACTGTGCAGAGGATGCAGTACACTAACTGTAAAAAGTGTAGCTGCCTGCCTATGGTATTAATATAGGATCAGAAGAACACCACCAATTTTATTCAGGTAGCTTTAGGTGCACACTGTGCAGAGGACACAGTACACTAACTGTAAATACTGTAGCTGCCTGCCTGTGGTATTAATAGGAGCAGAACAACAACAATTTTCTTCAGGTAGCTTTAGGTGCACACTGTGCAGAGGACGCAGTACACTAACTGTAAATATTGTAGCTGTCTGCCTGTGGTATTAATATAGTATCAGAAGAACACCACAAATTTTATTCAGGTAGTTTTAGGTGCACACTGTGCAGAGGACACAGTACACTAACTGTAAATACTGTAGCTGCCTGCCTGTGGTATTAATAGGAGCAGAAGAACACCACTAATTTTCTTCAGGTAGCTTTAGGTGCACACTGTGCAGAAGACGCACTACACTAATTTGTTAATACTGCAGCTGCCTGCGGTACTGTACTAATAGGATCAGAAGAACACCACCAATTTTCTTCAGGTAGCTTTAGGTGCACACTGTGCAGAGGACGCACTACACTAACTTGTAAATACTGCAGCTGCCTGCTATACTGTACTAATAGGATCAGAAGAACACCACTAATTTTCTTCAGGTAGCTTTACGTGCACACTGTGCAGAGGACGCACTACACTAACTTGTAAATACTGCAGCTGCCTGCGGTACTGTACTAATAGGATCAGAAGAACACCACTAATTTTCTTCAGGTAGCTTTAGGTGCACACTGTGCAGAGGACGCACTACACTAACTTGTAAATACTGCAGCTGCCTGCGGTACTGTACTAATAGGATCAGAAGAACACCACTCATTTTCTTCAGTTAGCTTTAGGTGCACACTATGCAGAGGACGCACTACACTAGCTGTAAATACTGTACTAATAGGACTAATTGGATCAGAAGAACACCAGCAATTTTCTTCAGGTAGCTGTACATACTGTAAAAACACCTGCCTGCCTGTCAGTAGGAAGAGAATAACAGGAATGGATCTAGCTAAACTGAATACAATGTATATATATAAATATTAATATATATATATATAAACATATATATATATATATATATATATATATACAACACCTAGGATGTATATATATATATATATATATATATATATATATATATATATATTTACACAATACACTGTAGGTGCAGCTAACTGACTCGCCTGCCTACTCTATCTAACTTAAATCAAATGACACTGTCTCTCTATCTATCTCTTTCTCAACGCCGGAACAGACTACACAGGGCCGCCGTTCAGGCGACCTTATATAGTGTTGGGCGTGTACTAAACCCCCTGAGCCATAATTGGCCGAAGCCACCCTGGCTTTGGCCAATTACAGCTCTCTGTACAGACGGCGCTGTGATTGGCCAAGCGTGCGGGTCATAGTGCATGCTTGGCCAACCATCACCCAGTAATGCACTGCGATGCCGCAGTGAATTATGGGCCGTGACATGCCTCTTAAATTTGGCGCGAACAGTCCATATCGTTCGTAATTCGGCAAACGGCTGAACGGCTAACTTAAATCAAATGACACTGTCTCTCTATCTATCTCTTTCTCAACGCCGGAACAGACTACACAGGGCCGCCGTTCAGGCGACCTTATATAGTGTTGGGCGTGTACTAAACCCCCTGAGCCATAATTGGCCGAAGCCACCCTGGCTTTGGCCAATTACAGCTCTCTGTACAGACGGCGCTGTGATTGGCCAAGCATGCGGGTCATAGTGCATGCTTGGCCAATCATCACCCAGTAATGCACTGTGATGCCGCAGTGAATTATGGGCCGTGACATGCCTCTTAAATTTGGCGTGAACAGTCCATATCATTCGTAATTCGGCGAACGGCTAAACATACGGTGTTCTAGTCGAATGTGTGTTCGTCTCGAACACGAAGCTCATCCCTACTCAGCAGTCTCCTTCACCTAAAATGGTGGTGGCACAGACAGTGACTCCATGTGCAGCCCTGTCACAGCTTGCGCATTACCACATACATCAACTGCTTTTCAAATGCACTAGTTACTGGGTCCTTTTTCTTCCCCATCCATAACTAATCCTCCTCAGATACTGAGTGCTGACACAATCCAGCTCCCTCCTTCTTCAGCTTATCAAGGGGGAGATGTAATCAATACAGTTTCCCTTGCTTCTGTACATAATAACATAGCTGATCTAGCTACGATGGACATAACTCAAACGAGCCCTCCTCAGCCAGCTCCTCCCTCTGGTGACACAGTGTTATTAAATAAATTCTCTGCACTACTTCATAGAGAACTATCTAGAGCTTGTGATATTATCACTGTTGAATTAAAAAATTACTTACAAAATATTGGTGAGCGTTTAGATACTATTGAATCCAAGATGGACGACACAGTGAAGCGTGTGAACCAGAACGTCACCATAATTTCATCTTTGCAAAAACAATTAGATCTGCCCAATGTTAAAATTGAAGATTTAGAAAATCGTTCTAGACGTTATAATTTTAGAGTACGGGATTGCCCGAATCAGTGGTGGATTTGGATTAGCAATATGTATAGCTAAACATGTCCCTTTTAATCCTGCTGTAGTACTTAGAGATGAGGAAGGGAGATACGTTATGGTAGTTGGTAAAATTTATGAACAGACCATTACTCTGATCTCCTATTATGCTCCAAATGTAGGACAGGGGACATTTTTTGAATCTATGCTAAATACTTTGATGCCCCATATAGATTTTCATGTTATTTTGGGAGGAGATAGTAACATGCCTCTAGATCGAACCCTTGATAAATCTGATCTGCTTCCACCTACTTTAAAACACACTCCAAAACAGAGCAATAATGTGGCTCAATTATTATACTCTTACGATCTTATAGACATTTGGAGGGATCTCAATCCCACAGTTTGAGATTTTACTTTTTATTCTCACGTACACAAAACTTACTCTGGGATATATCATCTATTTACACTATCACCATTGCTTCCTTTTATTACTTCAGCTGCCATACTTGATGTATCATGGTCTGATTAGTCCCCAGTATGGATCATGTTATCGGAGATATGGTTCAAACCTAAACCCTCCTTTAGCGCTTAAATGCCTCCCTACTTAATGATCCTTCTGTCTATAAGGAAATAGAATCTGCCATCAAAAAATATTTTAATGATAACACTCCTATGATATTTCCCCGAATATTGTTTGGGCAGCTTAAAAAGCCACCATTTGTGGCCAATTCATTCAAATAACCTCTAGAACAAAGCAAATCTGTGAACATACCATACTACAACAGGAATCAGAACTGCAAAGTATAACTTGTGAACAAAAAAAATCCTCATTTGGATTTGTGACAAAAAATTGATACAGCGCATGCTATTCTAATCTTAGCCTTACTACCAAAGCGGAGAAGAATCTACGATGGTCTAGACACCGATTCTATTCCGTTGGAGACAAACCATCCACATTGTTGGCAAGAAAACTCAATCCTCATTCAATAAACCTAGCCAAGCCAAAGTTATGTTTGAAAAATGGTAATTTAACCCAAAATCCGCAGCTTAAAGTCCAAGAATTTTTTATTTTTATTCTATACTTTATGCTTCTCTGGATTAATTTCCCACCATCCATGCCGATAAATTCTTTCAGGATCTCTCGCTCCCAAGAGTAACGAAAGATCATTCAGAATTGATGGAAAGTGGTTTTACGGATCACAAAATTAGGACTTAAAACTTAAACCCATCAAAAGCACCTGGTCCCGATGGCTTTTCTGGTCACTATTATAGAAAATATTCTGATTTATTGGTACCACATTTATGTTCATTTTTCAATCATTTAAAAAAGGGCTCTCCCTTGCCCATGAAAATGCGGTCCACGTAATCCATGTAATCCCTAAATTGGGAAAAGACCATAGTAACTATGCAAATTATTGCCTAATTTTGCTTATTGATGTAGACCTTAAGATAATGATTAAAGTGTTAGCGATAAAGTTAAACAAATTTTTATCTCGTTATATCCATCCTGACCAAGTTGGGTTTGTTCCTACTAGACAAGCTCCCGATCAAACTGAGACTGATAAATATAATTTTGGCGCTATACTCTGATTGGGACATTTATGGCATGCGGAAGGGAATGCTATTATCATTGGACTTTCACAAGGCGTTTGATTCTGTGTCCCGGGACTACTTATTTTATGTATTAAAGCACTATGGGTTTGGTCACAATTTCTTGACTATACTACGGACCTTATACAGTACACCCACAGCCAAACTTATTGTGAAGGGTTTTAGATCACAAATTATAAATATTTACAGAGGAATGTAACAAGGATGCCCCCTTTCTCCCATATTGTTCATCTTGGCTTTGGAACCCTTGGCAATAAAATTCAGAAATCACCCTGATATTAAAGGCATATATTGTCCTGTCAGAGGACATAAATGTGCCCTTTTTGCAGATGATATTCGAATGCTTCTCTCCTCCCCTATAATATTGCAACCCAATCTATACCAAACATTGCAATACTTTACCGACATTTCCGATCTTAAAGTTATATACCCAAAATCAGAGGCCTTAAACATTACCCTTGATGTAGATACTGTCCAAAAAATACAAAACTCGTTCCCCTTTAAATGGCAAAAGGAAACTCTTGCATATTTGGGATTTTTTCTTACTCCTTCCCTTCACACCTTGTATAGAGCCAATTATCCCCCATTTTATTAAAAAACTGTCGCTAGATCTTCAGCACTGCACAGGTTCTCCATCATCATGGTTCGGTAGACTATACATAATCAGAATGAACATCTTACCAAGTCTGTTAACTTGCTGCACATTTTCACTGGCAAGTTGTACACTTGCAGAGCAGTTGAAGCACAAGTTCTAGTTGACACTTTTCCAATTTGTAGCAAATTTGTGTGGCAAGTCTCTTGCAAGAGCAAAATTGCAGTGGCGAATCTACAGCAAGAGCTCTGCAAGTCTACAGCATGAAATTTAAGCCACAGTGAGCCCTGTGGTGCGATGGCTATTGCACAACATACCTGAACCAGAACTTGCAGCAGACTTGCAGAATGTTTGCAAAGAAAGTTGATCTTGAGTCGTGCAATGCAGACTTGCTGCAATTTTGCAACAAACTTGTGAAGCCTGGCAAGTCTAGCAACAGCTTAGTAAATAATTTTCAAACTTGCAGCTTAATTGCTTGCTATCTGGGATTCTGCTCAATGAACAGTAAGTCAGCATAATTGGACAAATAACTTATTGTCCAGTGGGTAAAAGAAGCTGTAAAGCTGTATTGGTAAATATTGGAATCATGTTTCTGGCTATTCACTGTGGCAGCAGTGAATCACAAAAATGGCTAAACAGAATTTTCATCCATGTAATTTGCTGTTTGCTTGTAATTCTATTTGAATGCTTTCAAGAAGTGTCCAGTTTTCATTTTGATGAAAAAAAATGTAATACACATTTCTAGCTGAAAGAGTATTTGGCTTGTGGCAAAGTCCAGTGCTACAGTTTCTTATGTGCTACTACCTTTGCATTGCCTTTCATCTTGATTCCATTTTCTGTGCAACTATTACTACAGTGCAGGCCTAAATCACCTACAGAAAAAAATTGAGCTTATTCATGTGTAAGAAAATACAGAAACAGTTTGGGGTTTATAAATATTAGTTTTAGAATAAGTGGTCATGCCTATGGCACAGAGTATTTACTCAATGTAGCAGAACATATCTTTCTTCCACATTATCCGAAAAGCAGTTATAGCAAAAGATGAAGGAATTATATTACTATAAAAAGTGTAATGTAGTCTTTCATTCAGACACAGTCAGCTAGCTTACTATAGCAATGCAACATTCATGCTTAAGGTAATGAGCCATCAGAATTCCCACTGAATTTGTTTAAAAGCCTACTACATTATATGATGTAATGAAAAACAACCACAGAAACCAGTGATACAAAAAGAGAATAAAACAGCTCCATGTTTTCCTCCCCTGCTATATTTTTATTCAAGAGCTAACCAGTTTAAACAACTATTAAAAGGTACTTGCAGGATTCAGTCTGCAGAATTGAGATCAATATAAATCTTTATTTCAGGAATAATTGGCTGCCAAAACCAGCTAAGATCTTACCGCTAAGTACCTTTCTCCGAAAATGTAATATCCTGAAAATAGTATTTTAGTCTGCCTTTGGAGGAAAACACAAGCTACAGTTCAGATTTAGTAGGCTATTAATATTCATCCAGGTATTGTAATATAATCTATTTTATAGAAATCATGTTATAAAATGCAATATGCCTACCGCACAATAAAATAATTTTGCAGTTAAAAAAAAAAAGAATACTATAGGTCTCAGAATGAAATGGGTACTAAACTAAAATCTTTGAGCATGACTAGAAAGTAGTACTTTTTACACTTTATGGCTCTTTGGTTTGCCTTTCATTAGGCAAAACGATTGTATGAACATTATCTAAGTCAAAATGAATTTGAATAGCTTGCCAAAAAGATGCACTTTTTTGTGCACTGCAGGAACATGTGTGATTTTGAGTGTGCTCCTGCATCACACAAGTGTGAATAGAGCTCAAGAGGGTGTAATGATAAAAATATAAGAAGTGTTACCTCAAAGGTTTGCAGAACTCACTTATGGGTTAAAAGATGCAAAAGGAAAGATCAAGATACAAACTAAAAAACAATGTTTTAGAGAGAAGATAACTACAAGATTGTAAAAGGAGGATTATGGGAGCTGCTAACTTTCTGAATTGAAAAAATGAACCCTAAGTCAAACACATGTTTTGCTTTGTGTCTATTAAAGCAATATTAAGGCCTAGTTTTTTTTTTTTTAAATAACATGTTAAACTTATCTGCTCTTTGCAATGGTTTTGCACAGAGCAGCCCGGATCCTCCTCTTCTCAGGTCCCACGCCAGCACTCCTGGCTCCTACCTCCGGCCGGGTGCCCCCACAGCAAGCTCCTGAGCTGTGGCTCTGTGTGCCCATTCACACACAGAGCCACGGCTTGACCCTGCCCCCTCCATTTCCTGATTGTCTCACTGGCTGTGATTGACATCAGCAGGAGCCAATGTCTTCCACTGTTGCCAAAAGCCAATCAGAAGTGTGAGTCCCTGGAGAGGCAAGGCTGTCATGGACATCGCTGGATTGAGAGGGGGCTCAGGTAAGTATTAGTCGGCTGGGGGGCCATGAAAAAAAATTTTGTGCCTTTACTTTGCAGCATAAGCCAAGGAAGTGATTAAAACTCTGTAGCGTATTGAAGGGGCATGGTTAGCATCTGTACTGAATGGACGCTCTTCTCTGAGTTCTGTCTACAGCCCGGGATTCAGCGACACTTTACAGAGCATCGGAGCCTAGTTTTCGAACGAAATTTCACCTGGAGATCCCCCACACCCCACTCTATTGTGGCAGAATGTTGCTTAAGAGGAAGGGGCATAGGCACCCTAAAAAAATAACTGCCTTCCTGATACAACCAGCTGCCAGAAACATCCAAGATGGTGCTGTGGCTGCAGCTCCTGCTTCTCTCCCCTCACCAGACACACACCATCCAGACACAGAGGATAGTAGGGATGGTGCCATGGAACTCACCAGCACCAAGCAAGGCTCTCCCTTATCATCTCCTGGCACTCCATTGGCAGGAAGCCCTGCTAAGGCTAGAATGAGGCTGGACTCAGACCACAACTCAGGTGCAGAGGTGAGCCTAAGCAGTGTGAATTCTATTAACCCATGCAGTGCTCCTGATCCATTTGCCAGCTTCCCTACCAGCAATCAGCCCATTATAGATGCTATCCACCCTGTGAGATGCTCCTTACAGTTAGACATGTTATCCATCATGCAGAGCTTACATTCTGATATATCTTTAGCTTCAGGCAGGGAATATCTCATATTGAAAATCAAATGGGAAATATTGCATCCACCGTAAATTATTTAATGGATGCACATGAAGATAATCTTGAGGATCACGCTTGGAGTAAATGCAAATTGGCAGACCTGGAAGACAGGTCGCACCGCAACAACATAAAGATTAGGGGAGTCACGAAACTGTACAACCCCAAGAGCTAGCGGGCTATGTTAAAGCATTACTGCCTGAACTCAAGAATAGTAAATTACTGATTAGGGATGAGCCGAACACCCCCTGGTTTGGTTCGCAGCAGAACTTTGAACACGCGAACACTGGGGAAAGCCACAGGAAAGTTCCTCGTGCGTCGGGGGAGGGTGGGGTCACCGGGCTCCATTATATAAGAAATGTCAGAAGAACGGAAGTGTCACATGGCGGAAGACTCCCACTGAGGCGGATTGTGCTGACGGAGAGGAGAAGAAGCCTGGAGGAAGATGCGGGACAAGAAGAGCGGAGGAAGAAGAAGATGGAGAAGAAGAAGATGAAGAAGAAGATGGAGGAAGACTGAAGGAAGACCAGCAGAAAGAAGAAGAAATTAATAAAGGACTTGTCAATTCCACTGGTATGGAATTTAGGGGGACCCCCACGCCATTTTTTTTTTTCATTTTGGTTCGGGGTTCCCCTGTGGGGAATTCCCATGCCGTTTTTATCAATGAACTTCTATGTGTATTGTCGGACCGGCAATGCATTAATAGCCGTGAGTAGTTTTAAATGACTTTTTTCCTTTGAAATGTCATTTTGCTGTCAGACTGTTCTAAACACGGAAAACATGTGCCCCTTTACAGGCATACTATAGACACCCCCCAGCTACGAAATTTAAAGGGAAATTTCACTTTCATTGTTTCACTTTAAGCATTATTAAAATCACTGCTCCCGAAAAAAACGGCAGTTTTTAAAACTTTTTTTTCCATTGATCCATGTCCCCCGGGGTAGGAACCAGGTCCCCAAACACTTTTTATGACAATAACCTGCATATAAGTCTTTAAAATTAGCACTTTTGATTTTTCATGTTCATGTCGAATAGACTTTAACGGTGTTCGCGTGTTCGAACAAATTTTTTTCCTGTTCGCATGTTCTGGTGCGAACCGAACAGGGGGGTGTTCGGCTCATCCCTATTCATTACCAATACAGACTCTGTCTCCAACCCGGCTATAGTTTGGGAGGCCCATAAGGCCTACATGCGTGGACTCTTTATCCAACAAAGTTCTAGGGCTAAGAGAAAGAGATTGCAGTGCATTGATAATCTCCTAAAAAAAATTAACAATCTAGATTCACTAAACAAACTAAATGCAACTGATCACTTAAAAGCTAAGCTAGGTCAACTTTGTTTAGAACTACGATCCATACTATTGGATCGATTTGAGTACAATCACAAATGCTCTAAATCAATTCTTTATGCCAATGGCAATAAAGCAGGGAAACTAATATCCACTCAAATTAAAGGAGCACGCATTAAATCATCTATCCCCTTTCTTTACCACCCTTTTACTAAAGAAAAATTGATAAACCCTCAGGCCATAGCCAATCCGTTTAGCACGTATTACAGCTCCCTATAAGATTTGAATAAGGATTCTGACACTAAACAAACCACTCCCTCTAAAATAGCGTCTTTCCTGCAAACTATTATACTCCCTGATCTGACTTCCTCCCAGCTCGTAACTCTAAACTCCCCATTCACATCTCAGAAAATAGCCAAGGCTATCAATCTTCTTCCTAACAATAAAGCTCCTGGACCTAATGGTTTTGTTGCTGAATATTATAAACAGTTTTCATCTATTCTAATTGACCCTCTTACTTCAGTGTTCAATGCGGCTGCACTCTCTTCCTCTTTCCCTGATGACATGTTAAAGCTTTTAATAATCACACTACCAAAACCTAGCAAAGATCCCTCCTCCCCTCAGAATTTCCGCCCCATATCACTATTGAACCACGATCTCAAACTCTTTGCAAAGGTGATAGTGAACAGGATTATTGATATCCTCCCACATTTAATTCATCCGGATCAATCTTGGTTCACAAAAGGGAGACAAACAGCAGATGCGACAAGACATCTAATCAATGTCCTCCACTTTGCCAACAGACAGGAAATGCCTTCTCTGCTTCTAGCTTTGGATGCAGAGAAGGCATTTGACAGAACCCACTGGTCATATCTACTGTAAATATGACCCTACAGAAATTTGGATTTCAAGGCCCCATACTTTCTGCGATACTGGCCCTCTACTCCAAACCTTCAGCCAAAGTTTTATGTTCAGCAATGCTTTCCAATAACTTCTCTATATCTAACGCCACCCGTCAGAGATGTCCTTTATCCCCACTTATTTTTAATCTCCTTATTGAACCATTAGCACATAAGATTCACTCTCATCCAGGCATTTCAGGGATCAAATGAGGAACCTAAAATTAATTTATTTGCAGATAATGTGATTCTCATGTTGTCAGACCCACATTCTTCCCTTGAAAATGTACATTCAACTTTGAAAGAGTTTAGCTCCATTTCCTATTCCTAAGGTCAACGACTCCAAATATTATATTCTTAATATCCCCCTTCTACCCAATCTACTCTTTCCAACCATTTCCCATATGTTTGGGCTGATAAATCTATAAAATACTTGGGAGTACAACTCACAGCTAAACACCTTGCCAAATTCACACTTTCATGGATGGGGAGACTCGGATCCTTTAAGATGCTTAAGCTCCCGCAGCTATTATATCTCTTCCGATCCCTACCTATCCCTATACCCATTTCCTATTTTCGGAAACTACAAACATTATTAAGCCACTTTATTTGGCAGGGTAAAAAAAGCGAGATGTTCTCATATCAAGCTTATCAAACACAAATCGGTAGGAGGCATGGGTCTTCCGGACCTCAGGGACTACTATCTGGCCACATTTAGCACAATTAAAAGTATGGTTTGCTCCTGATTTACAGAACCTGTGGAAAGACATAGAATCAACACAAGTCCCAAAAAGGAACCTCCACAGTTGGCTTGCTAATACTCTGCACCGGCGCAACATAGACAAGCTTCTGTCCCCTACCATATTATCCTCTAGGTCAGCATTCCACCAATTGATCCTCAAAAATCCATATAGAAACTCCCCAACACCAATCCCCATCCCCTTAAACATTCTTTCTCTTTTAACTCCTGACATTAATATTTTAGCCTGGACAAACAGGCTAACTTCTACTCAGCCGGAATACTCAAACCATTCCCAACGCTCCAAAAGGAGTTTAACCTCCCTGCGTTTGAGTATTTTCAATATATCAGAATCACTCACTGTCTAGTTCACTCACCTGCAATATTCCAAAACATCTCTAGACAAACATGGACATACTGGTTTGATGAGAGCCCAAACATTAAAGGCATATCCCTTTTTTACCAAATCCTAAAAGATAAATCGTCATTTATCAAAACTCCATCCCAGATTACATGGGAACAAGAGCTAAGATCATCCTTCACAGATGATCAATGGACAGCGGCCTTGCCTTATAGAGCTACCAAATCAGCCAATCTATGGGAACTTTCATACAAGATCACCTTCAGATGGTACCGAACCCCTCATATTCTTCACACCATAAATTCCCCCACATTACCCTTACCATGTCCCATGGCACACTTATACATATATTGTGGTCATGCAAATATTTATCTAACTATTGGTCTGATGTATTCAAGCTTATTCAAGATGTCACTCACATTCAGATACTTCCTTCACCAGAACTTGCTATCTTGAATTTAGGGATAGAGAAAATCCCCCTATCACTCAGATGTATAGTTGTTCACATTTTATTATCAGCTAAACTGACCATCACTCATAACTGGTTTTCTAAAATGAGCCCGTCATGCTCAGAGGTTATAGCCCTGACGCAACTGCAGAGTGTTTATGAATGTATGTTCGCCTTCAGCAAAGGACGACTCCACTCAGTTCAAGCTGAGTGGTCTCAGTTGTCCTTCTGTACAATAAAGTATTTTCTAAATCTGTTAAACAAAGTTAATGTAAAGGTTCAAATATTCACATCATACCTACGTACATTCTGTTCTGTAAAAAATAAGATGCCTTACCTTTGTATTATTAGTGGAAAATTGCACTTACGGTAGAATTCTTATCTACTCTATCTTAGCTTTGGTAAAAAAATGTATTATTCCTGTCTTGAGTTCGACATCTGTTCATGATATCCTATTTTTTTCTTGTCCAGCACTGGATTAACGTTGTACAAATTTAATAATAATAATACAAAATATTTTTTACAGAACATTCTGTTCTGTAAAAAATAAGATACCTTACCTTTGTATTATTAGTGGAAAATTGCACTTACGGTAGAATTCTTATCTACTCTATCTTAGCTATGGCAATAAAATGTAATATTCCTGTCTTGAGTTCGACATCTGTTCACGATATCCTGCTTTTCTTGTCCTGCACTGGATTTAAGTTGTACAAATTTAATAATAGTAATACAAATCTATTGAAACGAAAACTCTGTAGCATATTAATGCTTTTACTAAATGAAAAAGCTGCACATACAATTACAGGATACACAATGCATAGCATACAAAGTATTACAAAATATGCCTACAATGTACAAACTATCTATCCTTCCTAGCAAATAAGCATGTACAGCACAATGCAAATAATAAAGTGCAGCGCTAGGTTTGTGCACAAAATGACCCTATACATAAATGACATGTGTCAAATGAAGTGCAAATGTGCAATGAATGTGCAATACTATATACAACCAAAGATTGGAACAATATAAAAATGTGCAATTCTATGCGAATAATGTGCAATAAAGCAAACAAAAAAAATGCATACAAAGAAATGCACAGACGTGCTTAAAGTGCAATAAAAGTGCAAAAAAGGAAAAAGCTGTTATCAAAAAGTTCATATATAGCTGAAATCCAATGAAAGTGACCTCAATTGCAATATGGAGCGAAGATCAAGTGCTTAACAGCGTGCTACCCATCTCCTCATTAGGATAAAAGGCTTACCAGAGTAGCATGTGACCTCCCTTACTCGGGAGGGGAGTCAAACAGCGCTTAGTAGGATTGAGAATCCACTGATGGAGTACTCTGGCGTCCCCCTCCTGGAAACATACGTGCACATCAGATGGTAGCCAGATAGCATAAACAGCAGGAAGTAATAATATATGGAAAGGAAATAATCTACAATAGTGTAGAGTGTCTTTAATGGCATTTTATTGATAAAAAAGCTGCAATGCTGCATACAAAACTTTGGAGAGAGTTCTCCAGTTCGAGTAAACACAGGAATGCTCCTTGCAAGAAGAAATCCATACAGGTCCGTAGAGTCAAATCGCACATGCGCAGAACGTGTGTGCGTAGCGTCCCGATGATCGTTTCATCATGGGTGACATCATCAGGGGTACACCCACATGTCTGCACCTGTGCTTTATATACCATATTGGCAAAACGGGGGAGCGCTGCCATAGGTCGTACAAAATGATACAAAAAAGCTTGTTGGATGGGATGAACCCATCATAAACGAGAAGGCTTTAAGTAATAAGTGTATCCATTGGCCCAGGAAGGCACAGACTCAGCTCAATTACCAAGACTAAAATGAACAGCGCATGCTGCCATCTTGTGGGGGAAATAAATATCCACATGAACAATTGCAAAGGCTTGCTGCCCCGTGTTGCCCACAGGTTTTACACTATTCAGCAATACATACATGGTTGTTAATAAGAAACAAAATGTTAACATCAAAAGTATAAAGAATAAAAACTGATTATATATGCATATCAGTAAAAATATATTTGGAAATAGGCGATGTTTCATACATGAGTTAAATGAAAAACCCATGTAAATTAGAATGTATATATACAACACCAAACCATGAAAGTTTTGTGTGAGAACTAAAATTTAAAAATGAAGAATTAAAAAAGTGTTTTAAATGAATTAAATGAATTAAATGAAGATTAAAAATTTAATAATAAAAAAATCAAAATAGGCTCTAAAGCCTATATTAATTATACAAGATCTTTATTTATAATATATATTTATGTATAAAAAAGTAAAAGAATAACACCTGCTCTTGTGCACTCAGGAGAGAGAGAGGGAGGGGAGGAAAAAATAACGCTTAATAATGCTTTTCAGCACTTTGTTCATCTTTCTCACCCAGGATATAATTTTCTTTTCTTTCCTTTCTTTTCCTTTCTTTTCTTTCTTCCTCTTTCATAGTCGGTGTTTTTTTTGAGTATCTGTTTTTTCATCTATGCTCAGTTCTTCCCTTCATCTGACCTAGTATATGGGCTTTTCACACTTCTCATCAATAATATTATATATTCAATATATACTACTGATCTCAAGCCACAGAGGTGTTGGCTCACTGTCACCTACATTTGCACATTGACCTTGCAGAACCCACAGTGCTCCCTGATTGTCCACATGTCTCTACCTCAGCTCCCATGCCACTTTTCTAACAGCTCTGATCCTCTGTTCACATCTATGCAGTTGATGTGAGTATTTATAGGGATGTCCATCCTGTCCCTTACATCCATTACTTATTCCTATTATTCAGTTACAATATTATACCATATGGTTATGTTTCTTTATAGTTCACCATTGCATTCGCCCTTGAAGAGTTGGTATACCCCAACAAAAATCGTTGGGCTTACATAGATGCATGATGTCCATACAGATGATTTTATGTCTCCTATATTGTTTTACTCTAGATTTCCAACACCATCCAGCCCTTCCAGTGGCCCATGTTGTGCAGGACTTGTCTTTACCCCATGATATGCCAAGTACCATGGCGTCAATATTTATATGTGGTTTTTATCATGCCCTGCATTTATGTGATTCTGTGTATGCCCTTTTTTGTGTCATTCAGTATGCTGTACATGATTTCACAAGGTATAATAAAATATTCTTTGCCAATACTGCTCTTTGGTATACATCTCTCATTCAAAGTCCCTATAAAACCCCCCCCTTTTTGTTGGAACCCATAAAAACAATACTGTATTTTATTTCCCACATGCTTACTCTATATAGTGATTGGCCTCATTCAAAGTCTGTGTGTTGAGTTTTTTGGAGGGGACAGAAAATGTACACTATTATACAAGCTGTACACTCACTACTTTACATTGTAGCAAAGTGTAATTTCTTCAGTGTTGTCACATGAAAAGATATACAGTATCTCACAAAGGTGAGTACACCCCTCACATTTTTGTAAATATTTTATTCTATCTTTTCATGTGACAACACTGAAGAAGATACACTTTGCTACAATGTAAAATAGTGAGTGTACAGCTTGTATAACAGTGTAAATTTGCTGTCCCCTAAAAAGACTCAACACACAGCCATTAATGTCTAAACCGCCGGCAACAAAAGTGAGTACACCCCTAAGTGAAAATGTCCAAATTGGGCCCAAACTGTCAACATTTTGTGTGGCCACCATTATTTTCCAGCACTGCCTTAACCCTCCTGGGTGTGGAGTTCACCAGAGCTTCACAGGTTGCCACTGGAGTCCTCTTCCACTCCTCCATGACAACATCACAGAGCTGGTGGATGTTAGAGACCTTGGGATCCTCCACCCTCCATTTGAGGATGACCCACAGATGCTCAACAGGGTTTAGGTCTGGAGACATGCTTGGCCAGTCCATCACCTTTACCCTCAGCTTCTTTAACAAGGCAGTGGTCGTCTTGGAGGTGTGTTTGGGGTCATTATCATATTGGAATACTGCCCTGCGGTCCAGTCTCCGAAGGGAGGGGAGCATGCTCTGCTTCAGTATGTCACAGTACATGTTGGCATTCATGTTTCCCTCAATGAACTGCAGCTCCCCAGGCCTGGCAACACTCATGCAGCCCCAGACCATGACACTCCCACCACCATGCTTGACTGTAGGCAAAAAAAACCACTTGTCTTTGTACTCCTCACCTGGTTGCAGCCACACACGCTTGACACCATCTGAACCAAATAAGTTTATCTTGGTCTCATCAGACCACAGGACATGGTTCCAGTAATCCATGTCCTTAGTTTGCTTACCTTCAGCAAACTTTTTTCGGGCTTCCTTCTGGACCAATTTGTAGACCAATTTGATGCAGTGTGTGGCGTATAGTCTGAGCACTGACAGGCTGACCCCCACCCTTCAACCTCTGCAGCAATGCTGGCAGCACTCATATGTCTATTTCCCAAAGACAACCTCTGGATGTGACACTGAGCATGTGCACTCAACTTCTTTGGTCGACCATGGCAAAGCCTGCTCTGTTAAACCGCTGTGTATGGTCTTGGCCACCGTGCTGCAGCTCAATTTCAGGGTCTTGGCTATCTTCTTATAGCCTAGGCCATCTTTATGTAGAGCAACAATTCTTTTTTTCAGATCCTCAGAGTTCTTTGCCATGAGATGCCATGTTGAACTTGGAGTGACCAGTATAAGAGAGTAAGAGTGATAACACCAAATTTAACACATCTGCTCCCCATTCACACCTGAGACCATGTAAGGCCTCATGCACATGAGACGCTGTTAAACGCGCATTCAGAGGCAGTTGGACACTTTTTTCAACTGCCCCTGAACTCATTCAATGTTATCCTATGAGTCCATGTACACAGTCTCATTTTTTGGGGTTTTTAGGCAGTTGTATTTAACCTAGTTTTTCCAGAAGCAAAAAAAATGGGTTCAGACGCAAACGTTTTCCACATTTCAGACGCCAAACACGGCTAAACGCAGCTAAATGCCGGTACATCGTTTAGCCGTGTTTGCGTTTATAAGTGTTTTTAAAGGAACTCTATTTTTTGGACCAGAAAACACAGAAATATGATGGTAAACTGCAGCAGAGGATGACATTTTGCGACCCGAATTTGGGATCCCATATCTCGGGGCCACTTGGTGCTAGGAAGCGCAAATTTGCAAACACAGTGGAACTAGCACTACAACATATCCAAATGTAGGGTTCCTAGCACTAAGTGACCCTCAGATATGGGGCCCCAAAGTAGGCTCACAAAATGTCAAGCACTATTCTGTAGCAGAGAATGACATTTTGCGAACCGACTTTGGGGCCCCATATCTTGGGGCCACTTGGTGCTAGGAACCCCAAATGTTATATGTTGTATATGTTGTAGTGCTAGTTCCTCTGTGTTAGCACACCAAATTTGGGGTTCCTAGCACCAAGTGGCCCTGAGATACAGGGCCGCAAAGTTGGGTGGCAAAATGTCATTCTCTGCTCTGCAGACGCTCTGCAGACGCTTCTAGACGCAAACGCTGTAAAACGCGGCTAAATGCGGCATGCAAACGCGGCAAAACGGGCGTTTCTAAATGCCAATTTCAGCTTTTAAAAACTTGTGTTCAGCAGAGTTTGCACTGGCGTCTCGTGTGCATAAAGCCTAACACTAATGCCGCGTACACACGAGCGGAATGTCCAACAGAAAAAGTCAGACGGAAGCTTTTCATCGCATATACCGATTGTGTGTAGGCCTCACCTGACTTTTTTTCGAAAAATCTGAAGGACCTAGAAATGGAACATGTTCTAAATATTTCCGATGGACCCAATTCCTATCGGTAAAACCGATAGTCTGTATGCTGGTCCGACGGACCAAAAACAACGCATGCTCTGAAGCAAGTACAAGACGGAAGCTATGGCTACTGGCTATTGAACTTCCTTTTTCTAGTCCTGTTGTAAGTGTTGTACGTCACCGTGTTCTGGACAGTCAGACTTTGGTCGGACTTTGGTTTAACCGTGTGTGGGCAAGACTGCTTGAATGGAATTCCGTCGGAGTTCTGTTGGAGAAACCGTCGGAGTTTATTCCGACGGCTAAACCGGTCGTGTGTACATGGCATTACAAGTCACATGACACCGGGGAGGGAAAAATTTCTAATCAAGCCCAATTTGGACATTTTCACTTAGGGGTGTACTCACTTTTGTTGCCAGCAGTTTAGACATTAATGGCTGTGTGTTGAGTTATTTTGAGGGGCAGCAAATTTACACTGTTATACAAGCTGTACACTTACTACTTTACATTGAAGAAAGGTGTCATTTCTTCAACGTTGTCACATGAAAAGATATAATAAAATATTTACAAGAATGTGAGGGGTTTACTCACTTTTGTGAGATACTGTAAATTTAAATTTCATTCTATTATAAATGTTATAATATAAAGGATAATTTATGAGCACATTTGTGA
Source organism: Lithobates clamitans (assembly GCA_037952925.1). NCBI lineage: Eukaryota > Metazoa > Chordata > Amphibia > Anura > Ranidae > Lithobates > Lithobates clamitans. The sequence continues at coordinate 1,383,022 of JBBGZY010000496.1, read as the reverse complement.
AGGGCAGTATAGCTTCTCTGTGCACACTCAATATAGACTGTATAATAGTATAGAAATTATTAGTAGTGTATAAAGCTTACATCATTTCTGAGTCTGGAATTTAGGCGTTTTCTAAGGTTTTTGTTGAAAGCAAAACACAATTCCAGAGTAGTTAGAAAACAGCATCAAGTTTACAAGTATTCATAGTGGAGAGTCGGCTACATCTCATCTGCAGTATGGATATTATTGTATTACAACAGTACAACGAACAAGCAGAGAGATAACAAGTAATCATCAGCAAACCATATAAAAATATACATATAAATATGTATTCCAAAACTGTGTAATGGTTGGCAGAGGTCTGACAAAAACTAGATCAACTGGGTTTAGCCCAGGAGTATCCAACCACTGAGCCCACATTTTTAAAATGTTATCTGGATAACTTCTGTTAATAAATAAACACTGAAGTGTCTCACTCGTGTGCCTTATCCATTCTTCATGCGTGGGAGGGTCTACTGATTTCCAATGCTATTAAAATAATTTTGCCACTTTAAAGGCATTTTTTTGCAAAGAAAGTGCTCAACATATCTAACGCAGATATTGTTAATATTTTTGATATATTTTTCATAAATTCTTCTTCTCCAAGTAATACAAGATTAAGAAAAAAAAACACATTTGATTGAACTGGGCTGGGATGAACAATCTTGTCATGGAAATAATAGTTAATAAGTTGAACGTTTCTGACCATATCTTAGGGACATTGCATAAAGGGATCGGCAGTGCCCCTACAGAACTACAGTTTCTAAACTATCTTTGTCAGAACTATGAGCACTCATTTACCATTCATATTGATCTACCACCAATTTTATGTCTGAAATTTTATGCAGATGAAAAACACAATATTTATATATAAATCTGCAACAATTCAAACAAACAACAAGCCCAAACAATAAGCAACAAATGATTATACATTATTAAAGTATCTATTTTAAGCACCCAAAACGTAATGTTGGGAATGTTTTGATTAGAGATATTGAAATGAGTAATTATATTGCACTCAGTACCTTTTGTTTTAGCTTACTTTCCATGCCTGGTTTAGGCCAATATGAGAAGGTGATTACAGCTGAACTCTAGGCAGATTTAATAGACATAATAGATGCAAATGAATGCTGTTCTGACTTAATTAATACGTCATTAAATGCATTTTTAAATACAAGCATGGTAAGTACCTGAATTTGACCTGGTATCAGCCTCTTACAGTCACTGCTCAGCTAGGAGTAAAAGTAGAAGAAAGAGCCAACAAGAAGCATGCTGACAGAGGAAGGAAGCAGAGTGACAGACAGATGAGAACAATAAATGTGCTGCTTCTGTTTTCATTGGCCAGTAACAGGCTGGGGCAGGTCTAGGATGACCTGGACTTAGAGGAAATGGATTGAATTGTTCTTCAAATCTGACTGAGAGCAGAGTACTGGATTGTAACTAAATATTGAAAAAAATAATCTACTTTTTGTTGTTTATTGGGCTAATAATTGTATCCACTTTTTGGCTGAAATTCTGCTTTAAGAGTTATACATAAAAATGAATGCAATATATGTTCGATATGTCTGCAATCCCTTCATATTATATGTATGTGATTGAACACAATATAATAGGTACAGATTTTTATTTTGGTGTTTTGGCTGAACTCCATGGGCATATTTTTCAAGCTAAATATGGACCTACAATATAAAAAGTCTACACACCCCTGTTAAAATGTCAGGTTTCTGTGGTGTAAAAATATGAGACAAAGATAAATCATTTCAGAACTTTTTTCACCTTTAATGTGACCTATAAACTGTACAACACAGTTGAACAACAAACTGAAATCTTTTAGGTGGAGGCAAGTAAAAATAAAAAACTAAAATAATATGGTTGCATAAGTGTGCACATCCTTAAACTAATACTTGGTTGAAGCACCCTTTGATTTTATTACAGCGCTCAGTCTTTTTGGGTATGAGTCTATCAGCAAGGCGCATCTGGACTGCAATATTTGCCCACTTTTATTTGCAAAAGCACTCCAAATGTTTTAGATTGCGAGGGCATCTCCTGTGCACAGCCCTCTTCAGATCACCCAACAGATTTTCAATCTAATTCAGGTCTGGGCTCTGGCTGGGCCATCCCAAAACTTTAGTCTTCTTCTGGTGAAGCCATTCCTTTGTTGATTTGAATGTATGCTTTGGGTCATTGTCATACTGAAAGATGAAGTTCCTCTTCATGTTCAGCTTTCTATCAGAAGCCTGTAGATTTTGTGCCAATATTAACTGGTATTTGGAACTGTTCATAATTCCCTCTAACTTGACTAAGGCCCCTGTTCCAGCTGAAGAAAAACAGCCCCAAAGCATGATGCTGCCATCACCATGCTTCACGGTGGGTATGGTGTTCTTTTGGTGATGTGCAGTGTTTTTGCGCCAGACATTTCTTTGGAATTATGGCCAAAAAGTTCAACCTTGGTTTCATCAGAAATAGAGACTTCATGTGTGTTTTTGCAAAATTTAGCGGGGCTTGGATGTTTTTCTGTGTAAGAAAAGGCTTTCGTCTTGCCACTCTACCCCATAGCCCAGACATATGAAGAATAAAGGAGATTGTCACATGTACCACACAGCCAGTACTTGCCAGATTTTCCTGAAGCTCCTTTAATGTTGCTGTAGGCCACTTGGCAGCTCTGACCAGTATTCTTCTTGTCTTTTCATCAATTTTGGAGGGAATTCCAGTTCTTGGTAATGTCACTGTTGTGCCATATTTTCTCCACTTGATGATGACCGTCACTGTGTTCTATGGCATATCTAATGCCTTGGAAATTATTTTGTACCCTTCTACTGACTGATGCCTTTTAATAAGGAGATCCCACTGATGCTTTGGAAGCTCTCTGCGAAACATGGCTTTTGCTGTAGGATGCGACCAAGAAAATGTCAGGAAAGAACAACTGGAACAGCTGAACTTTATTTGGGGTTAATCAGAGGCACCTTAAATGATGGCAGGTGTATACTGACAGGTGTGTACTGAGTTTGAATGTGATTGCTTAATTCTGAACACAGCTACATCCCCAGTTGTAAGAGGGTGTGCACAATTATCCAACCACATTATTTTAGTTTTTTATTTTTACTTCCCCCCTAAAAGATTTCAGGTTGTTTTTCAACTGAGTTGTACAGTATATAGGCCACATTAACCCCTTCCTGACCAGCTTCTGCAGTAGGTTGGCTCCCCTGGGCGAACCGTCGTAGCTATACATACGTGACTCGGCTTGTGACATGACGCTGGATCCGATGCGAGTGCCCGGCGGTCGCGATGACCGCTGGGCACCCGCGATGACCGCTGGGTACCCGCGATCACTCCATACAGCAACAGAATGAAGATCTGTCAATGTAAACAGACAGATCTCCGTGCTGTGAGGGGTGAGGAGAGCGGTCTGTTGTTCATACTAATACTACCTCACCCAGGCAGTCCCATCCCTTCACAGTTAGAATCGCTCCCCAGGTAACACAGTTAATCCCTTAAACGCCCCCTACTGTTAACCCTTTTCCCTGCCAGTGACATTTACACAATAATCAGTGCATTTTTATAGCACCAATCGCTGTATAAATGCCAATGGTCCCCAAAGTGTCAAAAGTGTCTGATCTATCGGCCATAATATTGCAGTCCAGATAAAAAACGCTGATCACTTCCAGTTCCGGCGCCACATGGGACAGCAGTAGCTAGACACAGCTCCCACTGCCCTCCCTCTGATTTTGGCTAAAAAAGCCCAGCAAGAGCTTCGGGGTAACCCCCATCCACTCCCGCTGCATACAAGGCACGTATGGACCGTTTTGTGGAGCGATCGTACGCTCGAGCGGTCTCCTCGGCACCCCCCGATGGGAGACACGGCTCCAGGTTCAGGCAAAATGGTGGCCGCTCCATGTACAGGGGAATCCTCACAGCCACACGCTGCACAGGCAATCGATCCTGCATCACCAGCATGGATTGCCCGGGAAGTAGTCCCCCTGTTGGGACCCACTCTGGCTGCCACTGTAGATGCCGCAGTACACAGAGAGCTAGAACAGCTTCACCTGGAGGTACAAGCACAAGCCCAGAGAATCACACAGGCAGAGGACAGAATATCATCCCTGGAAGATGATACCACTGCACAGTCAGCAGCTATAGCCCGCATTACAGCTGAAAACAGAAAAATATGGGACAAACTGGATGATCTTGAAAACCATTCCAGAAGAAACAATTTGCACATAATTGGACTGCCAGAATCAATAGCTAACAACCAGCTCACAAACATTTATGCTAAAGTTATTCCTGAACAACTGGGACTCCGCTTACCCTGCACTATCGAGCACGCCCATCGCATTGGTCAGTACGTGGAAAGTCGTGCCAAACCCAGACACGTCATTGTTAAGCTTCTGAATTACCCCGACAAAAACGCCATTATGCAGGCATTCCGCCACACGCACACCTATCATTAGATGGGACGAAACTCTTACTCTTTGCAGACTACTCGATCGAGGTGATGAAGCATGTAAAGCATTCTCCACAATCTGCTCAACTTTGTACCACAATCAAGTAAAATTCTCCCTGGCATATCCGGCCACCCTACGTATCCAAACGCAGTCAGGGGAACACCTCACTTTTACTTCACCTGATGAAGTGGATCGATACCTTGCAGCAGCTGGCACTGAAGTGGAACACACCTTTGCGGAAGGCTCCTCCTCATCTCCGGCTACCTCTCCCTCTGCATCCCGCAAACAACACCACAGTCCAACCAGGCCGCCATACAAACAAAGTCACTTCGCCCATCAGGCGGAACATTCCGGCAATCGTTGAAACTGAATCTCAGAGACTTCCTATCGGCGGAGGCCCATGGGAGACGGGTAGTATCATCACCCCTTTTTCTCACTGTTTTACATCTCCCGCACCACTGTTATTACTGTTACACTGAGTGAACTCTATGTTCCACATACTGGACTAATACCCTACGCCACCTAAAGGTGGGCGCTAGAAATCTATAAAAGTAAACAGAGGACTTTTGAACAGCGTGATAGGAATGGCCATCTTTTGGCCATGATGGCACAGCACGACCAACTGCTCACTCTTGTTTCAACCCTGCAGATCCCTGGGGGGGATGGTTACCTCCCCTTTGGACATTCTGCAAACATTCAATACTTTCTATGAGACTCTATATACCTCCGCTTTACCCTCTGATTTCCAGCCTGAGACATTACGTGACCTGTTGGACCCATTGGCACTGGGCTGGCTCTCAGACCAGGAGAGAGAGACTTTGGTTCAACCATTTAAGGCCTTAGTAGTCCAAAAAGTCATTCAGTCCTTTCCCTCAAGTAAGGCGCCAGGGCCTGATGGTCTCCCGATTGACTTTTACAAGACGCATGGGGACTTATTGGCACCCGTATTGGCCCAACTATACACCACCTGTCTAGCTGATGGAAGACTGACCAGAATCTATGTATCATGCACACTTGACACTAATATATAAGCCCCCCAAAGATCCCGCTTCCTGTGCCTCATACCATCCCATTGCTTTACTGAATAACGATCTCAAAATCTTAACTAAACTACTGGCCCCTCGATTATACCCCCTGTTGCCCTCAGTGATAGAGCCGGACCAAACTGATTTCATACCACGTAGATCCACAGATATGAATCTTTGAAGGTTGTTCACCAATGTACACATTCAACACCTTAACAGGGGATCATGGGCGGTAGCCTCACTTGACATAGAAAAGGCTTTTGATATGGCTGAATGGCTCTTCCTTTGGAAAACGATGCGCAGAATGGGATTCCCTCTGCTGTTTATCAAATGTCTTTAGGTGATCTACAAGTCTCCCACCTCCTCGGTGAGCCTGGGTAGCGGGCTGTCGATTCCCTTTAGGCTCTTTAGAGGAACTAGGCAGGGCTGCCCTCTTTCTCCAGCATTATTTGCTCTGACTATTAAGCCGGTGGCGGAAGCACTGCGCTCTTCACCACACATTAAATGTTGTGTTGGATTGCTGGAGTAGAGGGTAGCCCTATACGCAGATGGTATGTTGCTTTTCCTTAATGATGCCGGTCTGACGTTGCAGGGAGCTCTGACTGTGTTAGATACTTTTGCTGCAGTTACAAATCCCTCCTATTTCCCATAGATCAGGCAGCCAAGGCTACATCACCCCCGATAACCCCCTCAAGTGGGTGGATTTCTTTATATATTTGTCTCCTCCCAAGCTTCAGACTTTATTTTGTTAAACCTCCCCCGGGTACTTCTGGATGCTCAGACAAAACTCAAATCATGTGGAAACTTGCCCTTGTCTATTTGGGGACGAGTCAACCTTCTCAAAATGAAACTCATTCCCAAACTCACCTACCTCTTCCGTCATTCCCCACAATGGGTGCCCAAATCATTTTTTAAAAAGCTGAACCAAATTTTTTCTTCTCTTTTATGGGGTCCCTCGCCTCCTAGGTACCGACTGTCAACCTTAATGATGCCAAAAACGCAAGGTGGTATGGCATTTCCGGACTGCTGGAAGCCCTCCAATTTCTTATTTATAGGGGTCATCGTGCCCCCTACCCTCTGACCCCCTCCATGCTTACCACCCTGCGGGCTTGGCAAGCAGGACTAGCTATTGAAAAACACAAACAGTCTGAGGTTTCCCCAAATGCCCCAATCTGGCTGAACCTTAGCCTACCACACATCTACAAACTTTTAGACCCTCATGCATGGACTAAATACGGTGTAAAACTAATGTCCCACATAGTATCACAGAATTCCCTATTCCCCCATCACATCTCTCCTCCCTTTATAACATCCCCGAACACTATCACTTTCGTTACCTTCAATTGTCTCACGCTTTTGCTGCACAATTCCCGCACTCCTCCTGTGTTATTGCCCAGTCGGAGCTGGAGAGAACACTTAGATTTGGCTGTGCTGAAAAGCCCACCTTACATTTGTACGTGCACTTGATCTTTGTGTCTCTCCCGCCTTTTGACAAACTTTGGACCCGCTGGCAGCATGACATTCCCACACTGGACGGTGACAACTGGGACAATGTGTGGGACTTCCATTTTAGCTCATTAGTTTCTATTCGGGATAGATTGGTGCAATTTAAATTTGTACATAGGGTATATTTCACTACATAAAGACTTCATAAGATGGACCCTTCACATTTCTTGGAATGCTGGAGGTGTGGTGCCTCGCCAGGAGATTTCTCCCATATATTCTGGCATTGCCCTAAAGTCCAGCAGTATTGGGGGGAGGTACTTGATTTGATTAATAGGATCACATCAGTCACACTGATGAGGCCACCTCTTATGTTGGCAGCTTCTCTATTTTTGTCCCATTGGCCAGGATCCTTTGAGAGTGTGGTTGTGCGCATTAGTTCTCTATCATATAAGTCACACTACCACTGGTAATGAAGGTATGCCTTTTTAGGATTACTGGAAACTGTTATACCGACCATAGCTAAACGCACAATGATTAGCTTGCTACTCTTCTATGCCTGAAAGAACATTGCGATGCAGTGGAAGAAACAAACCCCCCCTCATTAGTACAATGAAAACGTTTGGTGAATAACAGCCTCCCTTTGTATAAAGATACATACATAAATAGAGGCTGCCCACTTAAGTACGATAGAGTCTGGCATACATGGTTGGCCGAACCTAAAACGGCCTAATGGACAGGGATTGTGTACTGCTGACTTCTAGAGATATCAACACCTAGAGTTGGGAAGTAGACTGGGATACCGCCAATATTTAATGTTTTGATAGAGGTTATTAGGGCCTTTTCTTTTTTAAGGCCACGTTAGGGTAGGAGGAAGTGTACCACGCTATTGTTGTATATTATATTGTATTATAACCACTTCTGCTGAATTGTACTATACCATTACATTGACTCATGGGTACTGTAGGCACATAAGTTGTGTATGTTTTGTTTGTTTATAAAATTTGCAATAAAAATAATTTTCAAAAAAAAAAAAAAAAGATAGGCGCTAGGTTTTCTTCCCTTTTGTTTTTATTTTCCCTCTTTAACTACCTAGGATACTCTCTGCTTATATCTGTTGCCACCCTCATGTTACCTACTGTTAACCAAATATCCTGCTCCCTCCTCGAGATGACCCTTGAAATGTGCTGTGACCCCCCAGAAACGAAACCCCCCACTCATCTCTCCTTTGTTACCTAACTTATCCCCGCTCAACTAGCAATCACCCCTTTATCCTCCCTTTTTCCCCTCCACCCTTTCTCCCCTCTCCCCTCCCCTCGCATTAGCTTCTCTGAAGCTCGCACTACATCATTAGGCGAGGAGTAGGCGTATGACAGGGGCTCTGCCATGCGATTTAACCCCATGTGGAAAAAAGTGAAGTCCTTGCTGTTTGATAGGTGCTTTTTACACCTACCTCTGTTTTGCTGTTTTTTTATTGTTTTAGTTTAATATTTGTAATATTTCTAATTACCTGGTTTGTGCCTATAACCTCAGGAAACCTACAATACTTGGGTGACCCTCGGATTGATGACGCGATGCCTGAAGGGAGACTTCATTCCACACTTCAAGCTCAGTACATACCTCCAGACTAGACATGACCTCCTCAACCGATGGGAATCACCTAAAGATTGTATCATGGAACGTCAAGGGGCTTCGCTCTCCAAGTAAGCACATGTCCATTCTTAGACACTTGAGGCGTCTCTGAGCAGATGTGGCCCTGCTTCAGGAGACACATCTGTCCGCAGACGATTTGACCCGTTTAGGCAAACTATGGGTGGGAACTGTATATGGCTCATCAGCCGTAGGGCGCAAAGCCATCCCACTACACAAAAACCTGAAACATACTATCAAGGACGTGAGGACTGACCTGACAGGCCGCAAAATAATGCTGCACATGACCTTAGGTAACAAAGAAATGGCTATCACTAATATATACGCTGCCAACTCACCAGATACCTCATTCTTTCAAGATGTGGTGGCTTGGATATTGACTACCCTAGAGATTTTACATTTAGTAGGCGGGGACTTTAATTCAGTTATGTCCACAACAGTTGACCGAGTAGGTGACATGACACATAGGATGACCAGAAATACCACACCAACTTCGACCCCGATGCTCCTAACACAAGCCATAGATTCCATGCACTTAATAGATATATGGCGATTAACACACCCGACGGACCGAGAATATACCTTCTACCCCCCCCCACAATTCCTTCTCTCAAATCGACTATCTTTTTGCCTCTCCAGCACTTCTACTAATGCTATGCCACTCGGAAATCAACAACGCCAGAATTTTAGACTACAGCCCCATTGCAATACAATTGATCAATACCCAACCCTCTTCTCCCTCACACATATGACACATATGAGGACTTCCGCCACATGCTCTGTGGAGCGTGGACTGAATATGCCTCTACCAACGCGACGCACCTTTCGGACCCAAACCTTTTCTGGGAGGCTGGAAAAGCCTTCATCAGAGAGAAAACAATACATACGAGCTAGTGAAGCTTTACTCTCAGCACACAAACTACCTACACTTACAGTAACCGTACACCCGACAACATAAATGCCTGGAGAAAAGCCAAAAGAGAATTCGACCTATGGGCTGAGCAACAAGAAATGGCTAAGACCTCCTGTTCTACTTTACACTTTCATAGGTATGGTAACAAAGTGGGCAAACTTCTGGCGAAACTCTGCAGGGGACCAAGAATACCCACCCATATCTCTGCCCTGAAAAATGCAGCAGGCGCACTGGTTACCTCTCCTACTGAAATTAGTATGCTACTTGCAGACACTACTCTATACTCGGCAGACCCGAATGATCAACCTACTGTCGAAGCCCTCCTAGCTAAGATCCGCTTGCCTAAGCTTCAGGAGGACCATTTAGCTGCTCTTAACGCACCTATCACCGTTTAGGATATCCAACTGACGATCAAATCTTTGGCGTCTGCTAAAGCCCCAGGCCCGGACGGCTACACAGCTGAATTCTACAAGCTAGCTAAAGACTTTATTCCCCATACCCTGAAACATGTATATGCAGCCATGTGGGATGGGGCCCCTATCTCCCTACAGGGACGCAGGCACATATTAGACTAATCGCTAAAAAAGGTAAAGACCTCCCACTTCCAGGATCGTATTGCCCAATCTCATTAATCAATGTAGACGTCAAAATACTATCCAAGATAATTGCGTCACGCTTAGCCCACCTACCCCCTCTTTATTACACCCGGCTCAACCAGGATTTTTTTTTCTGGACAATCGGCCACCCTAAACATACGCAAGGTTATGATGGCGTTAGAATATGCAAGATCGAACCCTGAACAAGACATCGCCCTAATGTCACTAGATGCCGAAAAGGCTTTCGATAATATCAGTTGGTCCTGGTTATTCAGAGTGATGGCGGACTTCGGTTTTTCGGGCCCAATTGTGCATTTTTTACAGCAAATGTACAAATCCCCAACTGCGCGTCTGGTCACTCAAGACATTATCTCTGGTCTGATCCTCCTAACAAAAGGGACTAGACAGGGATGCCCCCTCTTCCCTCTGCTTTTTAACATAGCTATCGAGCCTTTATCCAGACTACTCAACTCACCTGACAGGGTCAGTGGCATCACAATAGGTAACCAAACTCTCTGTTCCGCACTTTTTGCAGACGACATATTGTTATTCTCCACATAACCCCTCGCAGACTTTGATAAACTCCAAAAACTTTTTCATACTTTCCGACTGTGCTCAGGCTTTCGAATTAACTTAGAAAAAAAGCGAAGTTCTATCACTTTATCCCAGGATGTCTGCCACATCGCGACACCAGTCTCCTTTTGCCATAGCAACGCAACACATAACTTATCTGGGCCGAGAGCCACCTTTTTAAAATGGTATTGTTTGCACGCCTACTCTACCCTATGCAGACCATACCTCTTCTATTAAAACACTCGGATGTTAAAAAAATTCATAGGACACTGTCCGCCTTTCTATGGTCTCACAAAAAATCATGCATTGCCTTACAAAAACTGTGTCTCCCAAAGTCTGAAGGGGGGGGCGGGCCTGCCCAATATACATTTTTACAATCTTGCCTGTCTAAAACAACCGATTTACTAAGGTTGACCTTATAATTTGATAGCTCCCCATATCTCCTCATAGTAGCCAGAAGGTTGGGGAGTGAAATCCTCAGTTTAACGATGTAAAACAATGCATCATCGGCGAACGCCGAGAGCTTGTGTACATCTCCCTCCACCTCGCATCCGCATATATCCGGATTCTTTCGAATCGAGGCTAGTAAGGGTTCCAGGGTTAGGACAAACAGAAGGGGGGGCAGGGGGCAGCCCTGCTTGATCCCGTTTTCCATCCCGAACTCCACCGAAGGTACACCATTCACCCTGACAAATGCCGACGGAGATTTATACAATACTTTAATCCAGTTCAGCATGGTATCCCCCAAACCGACTGCCCTCAACGTCCTCAACATGAACCCCCAGTCTACTCTGTCGAAGGCTTTCTCTGCGTCAATCGACAGAAGCAGACCGGGGGTCCCCTTTGTTTTCATCGCATCCATAACCAGGAGTGACCTAATGCCGTTGTCCCTCCCCTCTCTCCCTGGTATAAAAACCGTCTGATCAGGGTGAATCCAGTACAACATTTTATCCCTTAATCTACTGGCTAATACCTTGGCATATAATTTAATATTTGCGTTGAGCAATGCTATCGACCTATAGCTCGAACACAGCAGGCTATCTTTCCCTTCCTTTGGTATTAGAGTCACTGACTCCGTCATTGCCCCCTCACAAAACTCCTCCTGACCCCCTATCTTATTCCAGATCTGACAAAGCTTGGGGATCAGGGACTCCTTAAATTTTCTATAGAATTAGAAAGTAAAACCATCTGGCCCTGGACTCTTTCCAGAGGGAGATGCTTTCAAAGCCCTCTCGATCTCTTCTACAGTGATCGGACCATCCAATTCTTTTGCATCGCTATCCGAGAGGCTTGGTAAACCTGCCTCCCTTATAAACTCAACCATTTTTTCCTCTCTTTCCAGGGTACTTACCCCGCCTTGCCTAACCTTGTAGAGGGATACAAAGTAACTCCGAAATTCTTCAGCTATGTCTCTGGAAGTATATTTTAGTACCCCCTTGTTATTTTGAATCCTATCTATAAAGTTGGTACCCCCTTTCCTTTTCAATACTGTTGCCAGATGCTTCCCCACCTTGTTACACCATCTAAATCTATCTTTTAGGTTTTTATTTAGAATACACTTAGAATCTATCTCCATTAAATCTTTTAGTTCTTCTCTTTTAATAATTAGTTGAAGCAGGAGTGAGTTATGGCCACCACTAGCTGCCTTATGTGACTGTTCGAGATGGTAAATTTCTTCTATAAGTTCTGTTTTCCTTTTTGTACTTTCTTTTTTCTCATTGGCCCCTATTGAAATCAGGATGCCCCTTATATACCCCTTATATACCCTTTTAGCGCCTCCCACAGGACTGATCCAGAAATCTCACCATTGTCGTTTATCAAGAAAAACCCATCGATTTCTTCCTGTATCTTGCTACTGACACTGGGATTCTCGATGAGCTTTTCATCCAAATGCCATGAAAATGAGGATCTCCGGTATCCTGGGATCCCCACCTTCATCAGGACTGGGGCGTGGTCAGACAATGTGGTGACTCCAATCTTCGTAGCCTTGACATGATCTAGTAATCTATGATTTACCATAAAATAATCGAGCCTTGAATAAGACCCGTGGACTGAAGAAAAGAAAGTATAGTCCCTGTCCTTCGCGTCTTGTACTCTCCATGCGTCAATCATATGGCAGCTATGCAATTTCTACCCACTCTCTGTGAATTAGATGTACTATCCAAGGTTGGATCTAAGCAAAAATTTAGATCTCCTGTCAAAATCACCTCCCCTGCCCTGAAATCTGACAACTTGTTCAGGACCTGAAACAGGAATTTGACTGGGTTGCTATTAGGGCAATAAATATTTGCCAGAGTGAAAACCCTTTCTCCCACCCTCACCTTCAAGAAAAGATAGCGGCCCTCCACATCTCTCCAAGAGCGCAAACTTGGTCCTTTTTGAGAGCTCAATTGCCACCCCTTTGGCCCTCTTGATAGGGGAGTCACTATAGAACCAATTGGGGAAGCAATTGGAGAATAATCTGATATGTGTGTCCTGTGAGAGGTGGGTCTCCTGGAGAAACACAACATCTGCATTAAATTGCTCTAATTCTCCTAACACCTTGTGTCTTTTAAGAGGGGCGTTCAGCCCTTTAACATTATATGTGATACAAGTGAACTCTATCATTTAATCTTTAAATAGTACTGCATTGTAATGGCGCATGTTGTTCTTTGCACCCCTATACGGAGCCTCTGCAGGACCAGATCCTCCCCCCTCCCTCCCAAACCCCCCCAACACCCACCCTAACCCCTAGCCCCCTTCCCCCCACTCCCCGCCAGCCAATCCCTGGCTACACGTCCACAGCAGAGAGGTACCATTGATCTCTGTCTACGACCCGCCAAATCATTGGGGTGTGACTCTGACAGTGGGTTGCCACGGTCACCTGTCCCCCCCCACTAGCCCACTAGATAGAGAAAAGGGGGGACCAAGGCGAGCGGGCAGCCCAAGGCCCGCCAATCCCCCCCACATGGGGCACCACCCCTCCCCCAAACCCCCCCTCCCCCCCATCCTCCCCCCAATATATCAAAATCACTAATTCAATTGCATCATCCAATGTCCCTAAAGTCCTGACCGCCATCAGGAACATCTTCCTACTATTTAGACATAACTGGGACTGGGATGTTAAGCTCACTACAAAAATCTTGAAGGTTCTCTATGTGTTTCAATCTGACTGTCCTGCCCGCTTTCACTACGTTCAATGAAGTGGGGAAACCCCAACTGTATTTCATATTTGCCTTCCTCAGTTCTTCCAGAGGTCTTAGCTGGCGTCTCCTGGCCAGGTCCCCGCCGAAATATTGGCAAAGATCTGAATCTCTGCCCCATCAAATTTTACAGGCTGAACTTTTCTAAGATTGCTCCAAATTCTTGCTTTATCCTCATAATGATGGAACCTAATGATCACGTCTCTAGGTGAATCTCCACTGACGCTTGGGGGTTTCCTCAGCCTATGGACCCTATCAATCTAAAGTTCTTCATTTGGGCCTCTATCTAAGATGGGATTGAAGATAGCTTTCATTTTGGTAGGCAGGTCTTCGCCATGCTGTTCTGGTAAGGCACGCAGTCTCAAGTTTTGTCTGCAACTTGTTCTCTTGTTCTTTTAATTTGTAGAGAATATCTCGTTGGGCTAATTGCAGATTCCTTACTTGTTGTTTTAAATCGACTATTTCTTGATTCTGTTTCTCAGAGACCTCCTCCACTATTTCTACTCGCTTCAGCAAATGGCTCATGTCAGTTCTAACGTGTTAAGGATCTCTGTTTTGATAACCGTTTCCAATTTGGCAAACATTTCCAGTAATTCGATTTTTGTTGGAAGTGCTTCCATGGTACTATCTTCCACCATGCAGGAGGGTTTCCTTACCTTCCCGGATGTTCCGCCTTGAGCGCCTTGATCCTTCCCTGATTCTTTCTTCTTATCCTTCCCACTTTACTGTTTACTTTCTTGGGCTGGATTCTTTGGGCTTCCCGAGTTTGCCTCCTTCAGATACTTCTGTATGGAGCTTGAATTTAGGCTCTCTCTTGGCTGCTTCACTTCCACTCCTCTTTGAGGGCGCCCTCTCATTTTAAACACTACTCCCACACCTCTTCTCTCTCTCCCCACTTACTAAATTTGTTTGTTTCTCTATATACTTGTCTCTATTTGCTTATCCCCACCATACTCCGTGGCACCCCACCGATCCTTATTGCGTGTTTTAACACAGGGCCCCCTTAAACGTTGATGCTCTAGCAGTAATCCAGTACTCCAACCTACTACCATATATTGTTGTAATATATAACAAAATTTTATTTTTATAAAGCGACAAAACTTGACGTTAATTATAGCAGAGCCTTCTCCATGAACCTTTTAGTGCATTTGAACTATGCAAGAACCAACCAGCATTTTGCGCATATTTGCGCTGGTATCTGTGGACAATACATATCTTCTTATAAACCTGCTCACATTAAACAGTTCACAAAACGTTACCTCTAAGACCAGTACTGTCTTTCCAGGGGCTATAACCGAGAGCTCGCTGATGATACAGCTCTCATCTGCTTCGCAGATTAGAGTTCCACTGAGGCTTTTCATCCAACCATCCACTCAGCATAGCCCAGGTATGGCCAGAAGATTATTAGATTGTCCTCCAGCAGGCCTCTGCGGTTCGTTTTACTTATCGAGCCGTAGTGGGGATGGTATGCTGATCGGCCTGTCGGCCATCCGGATAAAACCCAGGAGTGTCAAAGAGGCATGCAGGCAGGTGGGGGGACGACCCGGGAAAGGCTGTGGAGGGCGGCTCACACCTAGCACACTTCAGTATGGCAGGTGGGGGTCAGGAAGGAGAGCCCGCTCAGCACACACAGCATCCCAGTCCACCCGGGATCCACCGCTGGGAACCAAGCCAGCTGACCTACTTACGGCTCCGGTGGGGTCGACGGCTCTCTGACTCGCGTGTAGTTGCATCACAATCTTGCCTGTCTACTCAGACAAGGCCTTGACTGGTTATCTGGCAGATCTAGATACTCCAATACTGTACTTGAGGGGGCCTTGACCTTTCCACATGCTCTACCAGCCATTCTCCACTCAAATCCTAACAAACTACCAACATGCCTCAAATCAAGTGTACTCATCAAGGACACAATTATATCCTGGAGAGAGGTGTGGAGACTGCTGGGGTTACCCTCCAGTATTTCTTGCTACCTGCCAATCCAAGGCAACCCTATGTTTCTCCCATCCACTCTACACAAAGTCTTTGAACAATGGAGCGCTAAGGGTCTTACCAACATTACCTTAATGTACCTTAATACCCCTGGAGAGTTTAAATCCTTCCACATCCTATCAAGGGAATTCTCACTACCAGAGACACGTGCATTCTTCTACCACCTATTGGTCAGTTATTTGCGCTCATGCTACGGACCTGGGATGGATCCCCTCCAAAAGTCCTTTATTGATACTGTACTATGCAGAGATGAGTACTCCATTTCCAGCCTATACTCTCACCTTATTGCCCATCAGACTGGCAAATTTCATCTTAAACCATTCCGGAGAAAATCCTTGAAGGATACAGACAAGTGCACAAACTTACCATATCTGAAACATGGCGTGAGACGCAATTCAAAATTATTCACAGGGCTTACTACCCTTTTCCTATCAACAAGGCGGAACCAGCCCAAGAACGGTGCCCCTGGTGCTCCACATCACACCCAACACTACTTCATCGCCTCTGGGAGTGCCAACACATCATTACATACTGGGACTCTGTACTGAACTTTTTCTACAAGATCACTATAATACGGATCCCAAGACATTACCTTATATGTCTATTCGGATGTGAACCACCCTTATCCACGCCACCAATAAAGAGTTTGCTTTGCATCTCCCACTGGACGCATATTTGCCTCCTGGTGGCCCGCAGGACTATCATGTCCCATTGGATCAAATCAACACCGCAAAATTTACCAGCGGTGAAAAAAGCCCTCTTAACGCTTTTCTATCTGGAAAGATTAGACACCATTGTACTGAACTTTCGCTCCACCTCACGATTCTTCACGAGATGGCAGAAATTCATGGAACGCACGTTCACCCAAAAGGATCTACAGAAACTCATGCAACCTTTCCGCTACACTGATTGGTATCTCAAACGAGACCTTACCAACTCCCTAGGCAACCTTAAATTATCCAATCTAGCTGACCCCTCTGTGTTTCTGCCGCCCTGAACCATGAAAACAAATCTTTGAAGCTCCTTGACACCCATGACTTTTCCATACCCTCATCTGTAAACTTCACCCACCACCACTTATACAGCCAGTTTAATATCCAATGTTATTATTTTTATTTTTATACTCTAAACATTGCTTCTGGTTCTGAAGGCACTTAGGTTTGTACTGTCGCATCATCCTGATGCTATAATATTGTTATACAGGTAACTACTGTGCTACTGATTTTTCTCTATGTTTTTACGTGACTGTATATGAGTCAAAACTCATTTACCATATATTAACGTAAAAAAAAAAAAAAACATTTTTCAAAAAAAAAAAAAAAAAAATTGCTGATCGACGCCATTACTAGTAAAAAAAAGAAAATAATAAAAATGCCATAAATTCTCCTATTTTGTAGACACTATAACTTTTGCGCAAACCAATCAATATATGCTTATTGCAATTTTTATTACCAAAAATATGTAGAAGAATACATATCAGCCTAAACTGAGGAAAAAAAAATCTTTAAAAAAAAAAAAAAAGGGAATATTTATTATAGCAAAAAGTACAAAATGTGTTTTTTTTTTTTCAAAATCGTCGCTGTTTTTTTGGTTATAGTACAAAAAATAAAAAACGCAGAGATGATCAAATACCACCAAAAGAAAGCTCTATTTGTGGGTAAAAAAAGATGTCAATTTTGTTTGGGTACAACGTCACACGACCGCGCAATTGTCAGTTAAACGACGCAGTGCCGTATTGCAAAAAATGGCCTGGTCATTGAGCAGCCAAATCTTCCGGGGCTGAAGTGGTTAAAGGTGGAAAAAGTTCTGGAATGATTTATCTTTGTCTCGTTGTTTGACATCGCATTTTAACAGGGGTGTGTAGACTTTTTATATCTATGCGGTAGGTATAGTTTGTGTTTTTAAATTTAAATTATTTTATAGGTACAATTATGTGTCAGGAGAAAGAGCAGCCAGGGATACTCCGTGATATTTAGGGTTATCTGTTTGGATCATGTGCAGATTTGTGCAATGTATGCCACATGCAAAGAAAATAATACCTCCCTAGAGTACAGGTGTAGGTCTATTTATAAACCTATAGTTACTTGCTATGTAAGAAATGGCTTTAAAAAGTAATAAAGGCCAAACAACAAGCATTTTAGACAGAGAATATCAGTGGGATTCCCCCTATTATTTATATCACACATCTATACCCCAAAGGGAGGATTGCGATATAGACTTTATTTCACAATGACTGCAGAGAAAAAAAAAACATTCACTAGAAGATTACTTCTAAACTTCATGCCAGATAATGTTTTTTATTAACATGGCACACTAATGCTTTAAAGTATACATTTCATGATATAGTAAACTATAAATCTTAATAAACCTTATACAGAGCACCAGCCCAGAGAGACCAAAACTGAAGAGGTGAAACTGAGAATAGGTTGATGGTAAGTGCAAGCAAGGACACAAAAGGTCAGGACCATGACTGAAAGAAATATTGCTGTTGACAGGAAAGTTACACAGAGAAAATCACTGGAGAAATAAGTATTTATAACTTTAAATTAAAGTTGGCTGCTCCTGTATCTGCCTGTAAAAAGCATATAGCTCAAGAGACACGCAATGTGGGAAAAGAAGGGGACGTGTTTTATAAGTATACGTAGGAGGATTATTACATAGAATGGTTCTAAAGGGAAATGATTTGTTAAGAGAAATGTTGATGAGAAGGGTAAAGTAGTAAAACTAAACCACAAAGGCCAACTAATGCTAAAAGGAAATAGAGGATGGAAATTCAAGGCTTGTATTTTTTAAGATATGATGTTTCTTGCTAAATATGGAAACCATTTCATATAGTAAGGGATGACAATTTCATGGATAATTCAAGCACTGGCAGCTATGTTTTATTTTATAATTAGAGATAATGGTTCTATTAAAAGGAGAGCTCCAATTATTAAACAATATTGCATTTATATTTAAGGCCCCTACATATTGTGCATTGCAGTAATGCATTGTGTATTATTGCAATGCATTACCATACATCAAGGTGCATTCACAGCAACACCACAAAATACAGGAAAAATCAAATATGCATTTTTTTTAATGCGACACAAACATGTCATGTATCTTGTGGTGTTTTCTGCATTTCCCACTTCTGTGCAGTGTATTGGGGATTCCTTTCTAATAAATGGCACAGCACTATGGTGAGCATGTTACTGCAACATGCAGGAGAATGTGCATTTCATTATAGGTTACTGCAACATGAAGATCTACAGTAAATGGGCCTTCAAAGCATATATTGTAAGACAGAGCTGAGATGTACAGTAACTTTGAATATATTATCTAGTAGATGCTGAATTCTTGTTCAGTCCCTTTATAAGGATGGTGAAATAAGGTAGGTCATGATAAGGACTATTATTGAAGTGTTCTGTCCGGCAATATCTATTTATATGTGGAAGTCCTCTCCTATTGAACTATTGAATGATTAACAAAAATAGCTATAATCAATAGCATTATTAAGCATAGTGGACACATCTAAAAATATTTACACCCTAAGTGGAACTGAATCTGTGGGACTCCAATTCTCCAGTGTGCCAACCTACAGTAATGAAAGGCCTGCAGTCCCTCTTCATTACTCTGTCCACAAAAGCTGCCAATTTTTCTTTGTCTTCTCCAGGTCTGGCATTTTCTCTCTTCAGCCATTGGGTGGTCACTGATAGTGTATCATCTTCATATGTAAAACACTATAGTTACATGGTTCTGGCTCCCGGCTTCAGTGCCAAGAATGGCTGTAGGTGTGTACACTGTACTTCTCAAATTCAGCAAGTTCTGCAGTGTGCTCTAAAGAAAAAGAAAAAATGTCAGCAGACAAAAAAGCAGATTTTTTAGCAGAAGCGACTTATTAAGTCTTTTATCAAAAAACTGTACCTGCTAACATTTTTTTTTTGTTCTGCTTTAAAGGAAAGTTAATGGAGAACATAGCAAATATTATTGATGTTAACATGCAATCACAAAACATTTCCTCAACTGATAAAGATGCTGAGGCACTAAAGCTTAGTACACATGGGCTGAATGATGGAATCGGCCAGTTCAATAGAAACTGTCTCACATTTGGCACGTGTTTATGGCAGCAGATTCGATAGAAGCCGGCGAACGGTGGGCTTGACCGGGGTCAGCTGACCGGCTCCCTGTCATCTCTCTCAGCCAATGGCTGACCAGAGTGTTCTGGCGGGGGGGGGGGGGGCTGTCAAAACAGAACACAACAGAACAGCATGGGAAGTTGCTATACTAACATCGAATAGTTAGTGCAGTTGCTCCGACCTGAGCTGCCAGGTTTTTTTTGTTCAACCGGCTAGGTTAAACGAAAAAAAAAAATAGTAGTGTGTGCGAGGTTTAAAACAGTAATAAAACCTTAAGCAAACATTTACTATACTGCAACTTGCCAATTCTTAGATGTGAGGGCTGGATTTATTTTATTTTTTAGTCTTTCTTTCTTTTATTATGACCTGGTGATCTAGTCAGTAAGTCTTGTTTTTCAACTGCAGATGAGGCAGTTAGGAGACAAACCATTTTACACTGACAGGGGCGCTTACAATGATCAGCTTTTATTTATGTAAAAACCTTTATCCCAAAATAAAACAAAAAATGTTTGTTGTAACTGATTATAAAGTGTAAGTTGGACTTTGGCTTCAAGTTCTTACTGTATCTAAATTTTCTAGTGCATCTAACACTCCCCTCCCTCCTGATTGACAATGCTGCTTTTGAAAGAAGCCCCCTGTGCTCCTTCACTCTAATACAGGAGGTTTGTTACTGCTCAGATCGCCAGGTGAAAACAGAGGGAAAAAGCCTAAAAAAGAAAACAAATGCAGCCACCAAATCTTATCCAACATCCACGTTGCTCCTCTGTGGTGGACTGCTTATCACAGAGCGGTGCAGCAACATAAGAGAGGCATCAAGGAAGTGATACTGCCTACCTTCTAAATGCCTGAATGGTTGTTTGTATGGGGATAAAAATAGAAAACGAATGCAGCCACAAAATTTAAGGATTGGTAAGCTGCAAAATATTATATTTATGTTTTTGGGTTTCAAACTGCTTACACTAGAAATACAGTGTTACTCTTTCTATGCTTTCTATGTTTTCTATGCTTTATTAGCATTATTAGCATACATTTAATAGAGAACATTGTCTGAAATTGTCTTGCACTTTGTATTCTAGATGTAGTAGGAATAACTCATAGAATTACCAGGCCTGATTCAGTCATTGACATTATTCATAACTCCCAAAAATGCAGGAGGGAGTTGCGTATGCATGGCACTGAGCGGACGTGTCTCAGGAGAGCTTCATCCAGCCATCAGCCCTAACTCCTCTAGCGAAGCCTTCTAAAGCTTCAGGACCCTGCTCAACACTTGGCAAGAGGTCCAGGAAAGGTTTAGCTGCTCAGTTATCCTCCGCAGGCTTCATTAAACGATACCTGGCCACAGAGAGATCCATCCCTAACACTCGAAGTGTGCAGGCCACAGCCTCAAGATCTAAGAACAGAATAAGTGTAGCACTAATATGAAAAATAACCATATATTATGTAGTGTGAAGACCATTAGGTTCCTCAAATCGGCACATCAAAATGTGTGGTGGGGACATAAAAAGTGTATTAATAAATAATCAAGTCCTCAAAGTCCTCAAGAAATATATCATGTAAAATAATGGGATAAGAGTCCTCAATTAATATGCAACTTCGTATTAAAGTATATCAAAAATGCAGAAAACATCTGGACTGAAGAGACCCCACAGCCGACAGTGAGGAGGCTTACCAGAACGTTTGAACCCAATAAAACATACGTTCAAATGGGTCAAACAAGCTTGAATCATTCAAAGGCATGCCTTGTGTCTTCTGTTAGCTTTTTGATAACTCAGAATTGTCTGTGTTTATGCTGCATGCACTCAAATTCCTTGCACAGTAATCAACATAGAAGCCGGTAACATGGAGTTTCTGCCTCCACCTCTGTAGAGGTGGTAACATGGAGTTTCTGCCTCCACCTCTGTAGAGGTGGTAACGTGGAGTTTCTGCCTCCACCTCTATGTTGATTACTGTGCAAGGAATTTGAGCGCATGCAGCATAAACACAGACAGTTCTAAGTTAGCAAAAAGCTAACAGAAGACACAAGGCATGCCTTTGAATGATTCAGGCTTGTTCCATAGTTTGGAAAAATGCATTAAAAAGGAAATCATGAGGTGCGCATGCGCGGGACTACCGAGAAGACGCTCTGAATGAGAGCTCTGCACCGCTCTGGCCTCTCTCAGTCCCCTGAGCACACAGATCGAGCGGGATCGGCTCCAAAACATACCCATGGCTCACCGGACCTCCCAGGCACAGATCTTCATGCCGAGCGGCACACAGAAGAGCGACGTGAGCCGCCAGCTAAACTTTAATCTGGCGGCCCCTGATCCATCCAAGATGGCGACCGTGGAATCCCTGGGAGACAGCATGGAGGATCTGTACCACCCACCCTCCATCCAGCAGAACACTGACATGCTGGCAACACCTGTGAGTCACTGCTTGCCCCAAGGGATATCCCCTGCATTCACAGAGTCCCTCATCAACAGGACACTAGGGGATCTTCTACATACCCCCATGCTACATTCCGCTTTAGGCCTAGCAGGCCCCCTTCACTCCTCACCCTCACAGCAGCCCCAGACCCAGGACATGCAGCTCTTATTACAGAGCTTCTCTGATATGCTGGTCGCAGGACTGGCTCAGAACGCCACGCAGATTACAGCTATCATTAAGGCTGATTTACAGAGCTTGGGCACTCGCATAGATGCGATTGAGCAGGTAGTGGATAAAACAGCTGCACGCACCAACCAGAACACTGCCTGTATTCAGTCATTACAAGACCAATTAGACTCTGCATTATCCAAAATAGACGATTTGGAAAACAGAAGCAGACGTTATAATTTCTGCATACGAGGGATCCCTGAAACAGTAACGGATATACTGAGCACCGTCAAATTGTTTATCAAGGAACTCATACTGGACATCCAAGGCCATAGACTCAAACTCGACAGAGCACACAGGGCCCTTCAACTTTCCCGCCAAGATGGCCTCCCGAGGGACATAGTGGTCAAGCCCCATTACTATGGCGTTAAAGAGGATGTCATGAGAAAAACCCGCAACATGGATAATCTATCCTTCCAAGGGCATAAGATCCAAATCTTTGCTGACATCTCATCTGCCACAGTCCAAAAACGGTGAGCGCTCAAACTGCTGTTGGAAAAACTTTCCCAAAACTCCATCAAGTACCGCTGGTCGTTCCCTTTCCGCCTTCAGTTTCACTTCAGGGATAAATCATATCACTTCACCAACTTCCAGGAAGGGGAGCGCCTTCTCCTGCAACTAGGACTGATTTCCCAGGATCTTGCTCCTCTGCACATGACATCTAACACGGGCTCTTCCAAGCGACCTCCTCCGGGCAGCTCTTTAACTCAGTTGTGGAATAAGCAACTCCCAAAAAGGCTATGAGACTCTCGCCCTGCAAGATGAACATCCCTCCACACGTCTGGACTGGAAATGTTTCTCCCAACTTTTCTGCTGGACTGAGGAACCATCCCTTTCATTTGTGTAGGGGGCATCCCTACGTAGACCTACCTTCTGACATTTTGGCCAGGTCTGATTCTGCCCTTGGTTAGGCCCCACTAGCCCCCTCAATGGCTATCTGGGAATCCTTTCCGGACTTGTAATGGAAATTTGTAAGTTCTGTATATAATTGTATTCTATTTTGTATGTATTGCACACTACCCTCACTGTGCACATGGCACTAATAATGTTTTCAGTAAATGTTTACATTCTTTCGAGTCCTGATTAGAATAAGCCTGCCTATGTAATGCCCCTTGTTATGATAAACCTACAATTGTAATATTAATGTGATACCTACGTAATCATGTGCATAAAAACCTTCAATTGCGTCATAATAAAGCAGAACAGTAATTTGGAAAGATGCTGAGCGTATCTTTTGTGTCTGTTCCCTACTGCAGTAGTTATTATTAATTTGGAACCACTAATCAATATGAGGATAGGAGTTGCCTATCATCAATTTAACCGAGTCATGCATGGCGAGCGTTGCCTTAGGAGGGGATTCCAGGTGACCCTGAGTATCCGAAACGAGGAGCTTGAGACGATCCAGGAATTTCTGATAATCAGCCGGCTGAGGTAAGCCTTTTGCTTACATTTGAGTTATCAGACTTCCTTGATCGGTAAGGCATTTTCGGGACAAAGGGTACCTATTTTACTCCCCTTAATCGAACTGTATTGATTGGTGGTTATATGTTATGTTGTCACTGTCTACTGTCCATCGGAGTGTTATAGATAAGAAAGGGAAGAATAGTGCTGTTCACAGGTATATGTAGTACATCTGCTAGATAAAGTAGTTTAGAGGCAAGAGGGTATAGGCACAAGTAGAGAAGAGAGAAGACTGGCCAGTCATTATGGGCATTGAATTAAGTAAGGGAATGAAGGGTAAGAGACCCTCAAAAATGCCCAGTGCAAGAGGAGCGCTATATATGAACCAAAGGTGCGGTTCCGCCTATACTGAGCCCCTAGATTAATGGTTAGAGTGGACAGGGATCCACAATGGGTAACTGGGTTACCAAAGGTCCACAGGGACTAAGAATCATGCAGAGTAAACAGCTAGAGAAACAGCTATCTATGTGAGCAGGATGGATCAAGGGTGACATTAACACTAGACAGAAAAGGGACATTTTCATGTTAAGTTGTGGGATGAATTTGGAGTCAGGCACTATAACTATTAGAGTCAGAAACAGAGAAATTAGAGTTTAAACAGAATACTTTATATGTTGTCAGAGAGAGAAGATAGGATGAGTACTCTGGCTGACCGTCTGATCATAGAAGCTAGATATAAAAGATATCTGAACAAAATAAGGAAAGCAAAATTTAGGCAGGGAAATATTAATGAGAGTTAAAAGAAAGTGAGAGAATGATATGCATGTGTTGTGCACAAATGGGAAAAATGTAAGCGATTTTAGAGAGATATTGGTGTATGTGTGTGCGAATGCTGGGACCTTTAGTTCTATTGCTTGTGTGTGTCATGTACGCAGATGTGACCCCCTCCTTTGTGCTCTCCTGAAAGAAATGTGGCTGGGATGAGAGGTCCGTGATAAGCTGGAAGGACACCATGCCAATTTCTGTTTTTTAGACAAAACATTTATAACAAAATGTGCCGGGTTAAGGAATCTAATGGTAAACAATGTGATCACAATTATTTTGAATCTGTTTTCTAAACATGGTAAAATGAAGGTTACATTTACCCGTGTATTACACAAATTGAATATCCTTTGATAGTGGAAACAGTGCATTTAAAAAAGGGAAATTAAGTAAAATTAAGTAGTAATGAGTATTAATTTCTAATATGAGTTTAACAATTTTATTAATAATATAGATATATTGAAACTGGTTTAGACAACCTTTGGTTGGAAATGAAATCCAGGTTAATGGGGAAATTTGTAATGAATGAGATTAGTTTAGATTAAGATAACAATTTTGTAATTTTACATTTATACAATAAGCTCTTATTGAGAGAAAAAAAAAGATTAAGATGAGGTTGTTATTTTGAATAAAGCTGCCATAATATTTAACAAAGCCAAGATGGATGGAATACATAAGAAGTTCTTCTATAAAAATGAAATTTTAAGGTTTTTGATAATAACTTGATGTGCGGTCCATGATGTAAGAGTAATATTAAATAAAATTTAAATATAACAGACCCATCACATCAAGTCCACACACCCTGTTAGGATAGATGCCACCTACAGCCAGTTGTTTTATAGTTTTTGATGCTTTCTGGTCCATCATACAGATTCTTGGTCCTTTTGTTTTTATTTATTTTTATTTTTGAAATCCAAAGCAGAATGTGTGGATTGTGAAATGATGTGCCCCTTTTTCTTGTAAGTGCAGTGGTATAAGCGGAAGAATATTTTGGATTTATGGGCATCTCTCCATGACCGCAGGGTATTGTTATCATTTATTATAATATTGCCAGGAAGAAGTTGTCTTTTGAAACATGAAACTGGAGTTCTTACACAAATAGTGTGATAGAAAACAAGACATTGTAATATATTTATGCAAGCTGGACCCAGTAATGAAGGGTTCACCCCGATATATTAGAGCTGTAGCTTTTATGCAAAGGTGCTATTAGACAAAGTTAGATATTGTTTTGGTCAAACATTTAAATTTTAATGGTCCGACATTCTGCGCAGCAAATATACAGCTAACTAAATGTTTGTTTAATGAAAGGTTTAAAATATGAGTTTGTTTATGTACAAATCTAACAATGAAAAATGTGGACATTTATTCAAAAGAAAGGAAAAACCACATGTGTTAAATTGATGGTGTAGGAAACAGCTGCTGTGAGCCCAGTGCGGGACACACTCCCTGAAGACCCAGATATTACATTTTTTGTAGATTTGAGTATGCAGTTTATCACCCAGAAGGATACTCTGTATTCAAAGTCATTGGATCCTTTTTCCCCAGCTCAAGAAGCAGAGCTCCATGTTTTAGCAAAGCCTGTGAGCTATAAAAAGAGTGTATATTTATATAGATAGTCGAGATATAGAGAGCTTTTGGTTCCATTTAAAGGGCCAGAAGTTTGTTTTTACTTCGGCAGGTAAACCAACCAAGCATGCCAAGTTAATTTGATCGGCTGTTTTCAGCCTTCCAGGTTCTTGCTGAGGTAGCCATATTAACTTTCACAAATGGAAGCAGACCAGGTGAATAAGGATGCTGCATAACAGTCCCGGACACTTGATGGGTCTGTGCAACTCACAGATTCCACCCTAGTTCTGGCCCAGTATAGCTGGGATTAATAATTCAACTTTAAGGACCCCAGAACGAGAAGAACAAGTGGTCCACAGGGGGCGACTTCTTATGAAACAGGATTTTGGAAAAAGGTGATCATTTATGTCTGCCAGCCACTCTTTTCCCTCTAGCTTGACACATGGACCGTGCCATCAGTCACAAGCAGTTATGGCTGCCTTAGTAAATGAGCATGGGATAGAGCCAGGGTTCACCACAGTTGTTTTTATAACATACCACTTCTTGTTTTACCTGTTGCCAAAGGTGTTACCAAAAGCTGAACATCCCTCCCAGAGATTACATAAAAGATATATCCAGATGCCCAAGTCAGGATCTTACGAGTATGCATTTTGTCTGTATGGACATGTTTCTTGGATGTCCAGTGGCAAATGCTACTGCAAAGGCCACAGTAAAAAGTGTTATCAGAAGTAGTTTGTAAGTACAGAGTGCCAGGGAGTACAGAGAGTAACAGAGGAAATCATTTTTATAGGAGAGTCCTTACTAGAAGTTTTGAGGTTTTATTTTGACACCCCCTACTGTCTACAATGTATCAGACAAAGTAGAGTAAGAAACTAGAAAACTTTTGCCTGAATGTTTTCTTCTATTATATGAAGCCCCTAAGGGGGATGTTGGACTCTCTCCCTATGAGATTTTGTTTGGGAGTGTGTTACTCACTTGCTTATATTTTGTCTCAGCAGCTGAAGTCCTCCATTCGGATCTCACAGAGAATGTTGCTGATCTTTTAAGGTTTTTTGACAAACTCATTTATGTGTTTTCTCCCCAATTCCAGATCCTAAAAGTTTGGAAGGATCTAAAACTAAAGCCAGGTGACTTGTGGATTGTTAAGAGACATTTATATATAAGGAAAAGTTTGGAGACTCAATACAGCATCTATTTCATGTACAGTTTTTGCAAAACGTGAAGAAAAAGTCACCTGGATCCACACCAGACACTGCAAAAATGACTAAATTAAAAAAATCTCTGTGTTTGATTTGTTTCCCTCTTGTGATCACAGTCTAGGGTACTTTTTGATTCAATTACTTTAATTGTAAGAGATATATATATTTGAAAAGTAGTTTAGCCATGTTGAAGTCATATTTTGTCTTTTGTACGTCTTCCATTTTATGTAGAATTGTCTGTGTTTACATATGCTGATAAGTCAGCATGCTCACAATTCCGCTAGAAGGCCATTCTGGCCACAGGAGTGTACAGACAGTACTCTGTAAATATGTCTTATCAATCATTTGTTTTTCACAATGAAAAGTCATTTTGGTAATGAAAAAGTTGCTTAGCTATTATTTTCTCCACAATGGAGTTTTTTTGCCTCTTTGGCCAGGACTACCTCCACCTAAGCGTGTGGAGGTTCCAGGTTAAAAGGTTATAGCAGGTATGGTTAGTGATCAAAATATTGATCAAAAGAGGGGAGACTGTAATGGAAATTTGTAAGTTCTGTATATAATTGTATTCTATTTTGTATGTATTGCACACTACCCTCACTGTGCACATGGCACTAATAATGTTTTCAGTAAATGTTTACATTCTTTCGAGTCCTGATTAGAATAAGCCTGCCTATGTAACGCCCCTTGTTATGATAAACCTACAATTGTAATATTAATGTGATACCTACGTAATCATGTGCATAAAAACCTTCAATTGCGTCATAATAAAGCAGAACAGTAATTTGGAAAGATGCTGAGCGTATCTTTTGTGTCTGTTCCCTACTGCAGTAGTTATTATTAATTTGGAACCACTAATCAATATGAGGATAGGAGTTGCCTATCATCAATTTAACCAAGTCAGACTCTACCACACTTTCCCGGCTGGGATGTATACTACCTGATATGGTATACTTTGTAACATAAAGGCTACGCTTTTTAAGTCCCCCCCCTTTCTTTTTTTTTTCTTTTTTCTTCTTCTTTTTTCTACGGTATCCCCCACCCTTCCCCGCCATCCACCCCCTCCCCACCCACAGTGACTACCTTTCTTGCAATTTTGAAAAGGGTTCCTTATTTTTGCCAGTTGTTCCCCTACACTTCTAGCCTTGCTAGTGTACCATCTCTGAGACTGATCCCACACTTTTTCATTCCCCCATGGGGGATTCAGACGGCCGGAGCGGCCTTGCATGCCACCCTCTCTGTTGTGACACAGAGGGACCCAATCTCCCTCTGGTGACATCAGGCAGACAATCCACTTTAAAGGCTGAATTTTCTCCGGGTTCCTCCGAAACGGAGAACTTGGACTAGGACTAGGAATACTAGTCCGGTTGTTGGTTTTATCTTTTCAGTTTTTTATCTTTGCTAGTTTTGCACTTAATGTATGCGGTATTCATATACATTATTACGCTTAATGTTCTCCTTTCTTCTTTTCCTCTGTCCTCCTTTCCTTTGTTCCTTTCTCTGCCACCTTCTTCCCTTGACCACTCTCTTCAGGAATCCTCATGGAGTTTGCCATCTAGTCCACCCCTAAGGAATTATCGGGAATCCATCTCTTCTCAAGAGGACGTCCACTCTCTGGTGGCAGAGGTAAGCTCCCTTTGCTTCTTTTCGCTCCTTGTTCCTTACGCCCATGGCTAACACGAATACCCAGTTGTTATTGCTAAAGATAGCCTCACATAATGCCCAGGGACTCAATTCCCCCTCTAAACGCCGGAAGGCTTTCCAGAGCTACCACTCTATACCCCCACCTTTCTCCACCGCAACTTCCCGACTTTTTATCTGGCGAATGCTGATGCCAAAAAAAAGGGAGTCACCATTCTCCTCTCTAAACGTATACCCTTCATCCTTACACACACAATCAAAGACTCAGATGGCAAGTATATACTCTTAAGAGGACACAGGGGGGGTTATGTACTCTATTATTTCCTACTATGCACCTAACCAAGGCCAGACACGTTTCTTTACCTCCATGCTATCAATCCTATCCCCTCACCTGGAAGGCAGGGTGATTATAGGGGGTGACTCCAACATCACCTTTGATTACATGTTGGACAAATCCTCTCAAGGGAGACCTCATTTAAAGAACCACCCACACAAAGCCTCAGAATACCCCATCTTTTGCATGACATGGGTTTGATAGTCTCTTGGAGGGAACTAAACCCCACGGCAAAAAACTATACCCATTACTCGGCACCCCACAAAACATACGCTAGAACTGATCATATCTTTCTCCCTAACTCGGATATACACACAGCGTCCCAGGCCTCCATACAGGAAGTCCCCTGGTCGGATCACTCCTTGGTGATCCTTAAAATCTCTAGCTCCCTCTCGCCCCCTGGGCCTCCCCAGTGGCGCCTAAGTAAATCACTGCTGTCCAACCCGGTCCACTATATAATTTTAGAAAAGGACATCAGAGATTTTTTTCTTCTCAATGACACCAGTGATACGACTCCAAATTTCCCCCGGGGGGGCTCATAAAGCTGAGGGGGAAAATGATTCAAATGGCATCTAAACTCAAAAAAGAAAGGAAAGCAGATGTTGTGAAGCTAGAAAGAGAATTCCAATCCCTCAGCAGGTCACACAAAGCTAACCCATCCCCAGCGACCCTGAACAAATTAGAAGCCACTCGAGTGGCACTAAACTTGGCCCTTACATCCAACGCAGATAAACACATAAACTGGCTAAGCGGCAGGTTCTATATTCAGGCAGATAAAATTGGCCCCCACTTGGCCGCTAAACTATCACCCAAAATAAAATCCTTCTCTCTCCCCAAGATCAGATACCTGTCAGGAACTCTTACCCAGAACCCCCAAAAAGTCTTGGAAACTTTCCAGGCTTTTTATTTCAAACTCTACTCCGTTCCTAACCCTAACAATTCGGACTCCATTGACTCCTTCCTGAATAACATTGATATCCCTAAACTTTCGGACTCCCATCGGTCCATCATGGAATCTCCTTTCAGGGTGGAGGAAGTTTGCGAAGTTATAAAGAACCTCAAAACAGACTCTGCCCCTGGCCCAGACGTTTTTTCCGCACACTATTATAAAGCATTCATAGAGGTCCTCTCTTATCTGGTCCGTCTCTTTAATTCCCTTCGCGAGGGGTCCCCCCTTGAACCGGCTGTCAATCTGGCTTACATATCGGTAATCCCCAAACAGGGCAAAGACCCCAGTGACGTTGGTAATTACAGGCCAATCTCGCTGATCAATAATGATTTAAAGATTATGACGAAAATTATAGCAAACAGATTGGCCTCCTTCATTGCTAACTACATCCATAAGGATCAGGTAGATTTAATTTCCCTCATGCAATTCTCGTGGAATGGAGGGCCTTCCCAGCCTGGATATGTTCTCTCTATAGATATCCAAAAGGCCTTTGACACTGTCACTTGGCCATACCTCTTCACTATTCTATGACAATGAGGCTTTGGCCCGGATTTTATTAAAACCATATCATCCCTTTATTCCTCCCTGAAAGCCCGCATTAAAATGCAAGGCCACCTTTCCAAACAAATTTCTATTCTACAGTGCACTAGACAGGGCTGCCCCCTATCCTTTGCCATAGCGATAGAAACATTAGCCCTAGCCATCAGACAAAACCCTGACATCCATGGAGTGAAATGTAGTCAAGGGACTCACAAATGTGCCCTTTTTGCTGATGACATCCTCACCTACCCGCTCATTTCCACCCCCCACATCCTCCAACTACTTAACTCGTTCAGCTCCATCTCAGGACTTCAGGTTAACATGACCAAATCAATGGCCCTAAATATTTCTATTCCCCAAGACCTTGTAGAGAGGCTCAAAACCCACTTTCCCTTCTCCTGGTGTACCTCTTCCCTACCCTATTTAGGTGTTTTCCTATCCGCAATTTCTATACCACCACAAATACCCCTCAATGCTCAAAAAACTTGCAGATGATCTCTTACATTGGGCCCTGAATAAAATGTCCTGGCTAGGCAGAATAAATTCGGTCAAAATGACCCTACTTCCCAGGATTTTATACCTCTTTTGATCCCTCCCTATTCCCATCAAAAAGCGTACACTGGACAAACTGCAAGCTTCAATTATAAGATTCATCTGGGGGGGAAAGGATCACCGTTTTTCCAAAAAGGTGTTATACAGGCCAAAGAAAAAAGGAGGTCTAGGACTACCTAAATTATGGTGGTATTATCAAGCCGCACAACTCTGCCAATTTTCAGTTATTTACTCCAAAGGCCCAAAGCCAGATTGGGTGGACATAGAATGACAGGCCACTCCCAACCACACTCTGGATTTCCTGATGTGAAGACTGCAAAAGGACAGACCTCCCATTCTCTCCCCCTCTCTGTCCCACTCAATGGCCTTATGTGATACACTATACAGAAGACACTCCCTGACCTCCCCTTGGCTCCCCCTGGCACACATCTTCCACAATACACAATTCCCTCCGGGTATGAACATTGAGGCTTTTAGGTGGTGGCTCTACAAGGGCCTTTATAGAATAGGGCAATTTTTCAACAGCTCTGGTCCTATTTCACTCACATACTGCATTTCTAAACTAGACATGCCAGTCTCTGAGACTTTCTGCTACTACCAATTATCACATATTCTGCACAGGGTCTAGAAAAGCGCGGACACTCCGCTCTCTGTTACATCTTATGAATTCTGGTGCTCCTCAGCCATGGGCGTAAGGGGGGGATTTCCCTGATCCACTCAGCTCTAGCTGAGCCCCGGGTGAAAGCGAACTATATGATGCAATGGGAGCGTGATCTGCAACTTGATTGGGGCATGGATACTTGGCACACATGCTTTGCCCGTTGCTACAAGGGCATTCTTAACTCCTCCCTGGTGGAGGCAGATATCAAAGTCATGACCCGCTGGTACCTGGTACCCACCCATATTACTAAATTCTACCCACAATCATCACCCCTCTGTTTCAGAGGATGTGACCACTGAGGCTCCCTCCTCCACACCCTCTGGGAATGTCCCAAAATTAGAGGGTACTGTAACGGAATTTTTAATCGCATACGCAAACCAGTTTCGCAGTCAAACGAAGCCCCACCATAGCTCTCCTTTATGACAACATCCCAAAAGTACCTAAATTGTCTTGGTCACTGATCCATTTCATCCTTCTTGGGGCCAAGATCACGCTAGCTCATGCCTGGAAAAACCCCTTGGTTTCCCTCCGCCAAGCCAAACAGAAAATCTCCTGGATAATGGCGCAGGAGAAGATCTCGAGCAAGATTCTAGACACTGCTGATAAATTTAGACTCATATGGGATCCTTGGGCTAGGTTCTTAGGAATCCAATTACTTCCCTGACTCAAAATAATCTCTGTACATCCCCTCAAACCTAGGCAGTGGCGTAGCGTGGGTTGTCAGCACCCGGGGCAAGGCAAGTAATTTGCGCCCCCCTAACATGCGGACTTTTAGCTATCCCTGAGTCCCTTCAAATACAAGTACCACTGGCCTACCTGATTCCTATACTGACCACTACACTGAGAACTACACTGTCCACTACACTGACCACTATACTATACTGTCCACTATACTACACTGCCCACTATACTGTCCACTACACTACACTACACTGCCCACTATACTAACCACTATACTACACTATACTGACCACTATACTACACTACACTGTCCACTATACTACACTATACTGACCACTGTACTACACAATACTACACTGTCCACTGACCACTATACTACACTACACTGTCCAGTATACTACACTACACTGTCCACTATACTACACTGTACACTGACCACTATACTACACTACACTGTCCAGTATACTACACTACACTGTCCACTATACTACACTGTACACTGACCACTATACTACACTACACTGACCACCATACTACACTGTACTGACCACTATACTACTCTATACTGACCACTATAATACACTACACTGACCACCATACTACACTACACTGACCACCATACTACACTACACTGACCACCATACTACACTACACTGACCACTATACTACACTACACTGACCACTATACTACACTACAATGACCACTATACTACACTACACTGACCACTATAATACACTACAGTGACCACCATACTACACTACACTGACCACTATACTACACTACACTGACCACTATACTACACTACACTGACCACCATACTACGCTATACTGACCACCATACTACACTACACTGACCACCATACTACACTACACTGACCACTATACTATACTACACTGACCACTATACTACGCTACACTGAACACTATACTACGCTATACTGACCACCATACTACACTGTCCACTATACTACACTACACTGACCACTATACTACACTACACTGACCACTATACTACACTACACTGACCACTATACTACACTACACTGACCACCATACTACACTACACTGACCACTATACTACACTACACTGACCACTATACTACACTATACTGACCACCATACTACACTGACCACCATACTACACTACACAGTCCACTATACTACACTGTCCACTATACTACACTGTCCACTATACTACACTACACTGACCTCCATACTAAACTACACTATACTAACCACTATACTATACTACACTAACCACTATACTGACCACTATACTACACTGTCTGTTATACTACACTGTCCACCATACTACACTGTCCACTATGCTACATTACACTGACCACCATACTACACTATACTGACCACCATACTATACTGTCCACTACACTACACTGACCACCATACTACACTACACTGTCCACTATACTGACCACCATACTACACTACACTATACTGACCACTATACCACACTACACTGACCACCATACTACACTACACTGACCACTATACTATACTGACCACTATACTACACTGACCACCATACTACACTACACTGACCACTATACTACACTGTCCACTACACTACACTGACCTCCATACTAAACTACACTATACTAACCACTATACTGACCACTATACTACACTGTCTGTTTTACTACACTGTCCACCATACTACATTATACTGACCGCTATACTACACTGTCCACTATACTACATTACACTGACCACTATACTACACTGTCCACCATACTACATTATACTGACCACTATACTACACTGTCCACTATACTACATTACACTGACCACCATACTACACTATACTGACCACCATACTATACTGTCCATTACACTACACTGACCTCCATACTAAACTACACTATACTGACCACTATACTATACTAACCACTATACTGACCACCATACTACACTTCACTGACCACTACACTATACTGACAACTATACTACACTACACTGACCACCATACTACACTGTCCACTATACTGACCACCATACTACACTGTCCACTACACTATACTGACCACTATACTGTCCACTACACTAAGCACCATACTAACCACTATACTACACTGACCTCCATATTCAACTACACTATACTGACCACTATACTACACTAACCACTATACTGTCCACTATACTACACTGTCCACTATACTATACTGTCCACTACACTACACTGACCTCCATACTAAACTACACTGACCACCATACTACACTACACTGACCACTATACTACACTACACTGACCCCCATACTGACCACTACACTACACTGACCTCCATACTAAACTACACTATCCTGCCTACAGTCTCTCTCTCTTGCCCCCCGGCCAGTAACAAGACTCTCACTCACCTTCTTATCCTGGCTGCATCGATCCGGAGGAGGAGGAGGAGGAGGAGGAGGAGAGGACAGCGGTGGCTCACATTCCTCTCTCCCCTGCGCTCTGGCTGCAGCCATGTTCAGTGTCCGGCGCCCTGTGATTGGGCGTATGGGGGGTCATGTGCGGAGGGGGGACTTCAGGAGCGATCTAGCACAGGCCAGCCCTACACCTCACATGACCCCCATACACCCAATCACAGGGCGCCGGACACTTAACATGGCGGCCGGGCCGGGGACACAGGATCGAGAAATTAGGAGGAGGCAGCCAGTGACACATACTGGTGCCCCCCTAAATTTCGCGCCCGGAGCCACGGCACCCCCTGCACCTACCACGCTAAGCCACTGAACCTAGGAGGCCTATGGCCCCCCTTCCCTCCGCGAGGATTCCTGTCCCCCAATGCCTCCCCTACCTCTCCCTTTCTTCCCCCGCTTTATTCTTCACCCCTCTCTCCCTTTCCTTTTTCTTTGTTTCTCCTCAAGTTCCATTATAGGTTGTTAGCACATATTGAGAGAAACAGACCATGCAGTCTTTTTTTTTTTCTTTTATTTGTTTGTTTATGTTGTCCTCTCTCTGAATGATAACCTTGATAACCTAGCAGACCAGCCTGTACCACTTAAGATTTTGGGGACACTCCCCGGACTGAGCGATTTTATTTCTGACATTGTTGATGGTCTTATAATAATACCAGGCGCTACAACATATCATTTTTCCACAAAAGGCTGTTTATGGGTTCAGGATAGGTCCCGGCAGGATCATTTCGATCCCCCGGACCTTCACACAGTTGTCCAACGCATAGCAGGATCCCATTTGGGGTGCGCGGGCCATTCCAGGGGGATTCCTGTTTCCTGTGATCCCCGGCTCCCTTTTTATTTCGTCCAGCAGCCTTTTCTTTGAGATAGAGTCTGTTATTTCACCTAGAAGGTTATCAGTTCTTACTTGTATAAAATTCACCCTCGCTTGAGGTCCATTTATCTCACTTTACCAATGTTAATTACATTGTACTGACCTTATTATTGGTTATTGCCGATTTGATATTTTTGTACTTTATTATCTTCAATAAACAGTCTTTAAAATCCCAAAAAATAAATAAATAAATAAAAAGGAAATCACTGCAGTGAGATCAGACATGTCACACCTGCTAGCCAGAGTTGAGGACACAGAGCAGCGCTAGGACTCACATGAGTCAGCCATTAAAGAATTACAGGAGACAGTCACTCAATTGATATTTGCCCACCGCTCCTCACAAACTTGAGGACTTGGAAAATCACAATCGCAGGAATAACTTGCATATCCGGGGGTTGCCAGAGGCAAACAGATAATTTATCTGCCGCCTCCATTACTTTGAAGACAAGAACACCATTATGGTCATGCTGCCGGGCACCCCAAACATCGACTTTGACAGAGCTGTCATTAACATTTTTCCTGACCTCTCCAAGGAGACCCTGGACCGCCGCAGAGCTCTAAAACCCCTTCTTGACCAACTGGGAGCGGACGGTGTCATCTACAGATGGGGCTTCCCCTCATGCTTGATTGCCACAAAAATGGCCGCTCTTTCATGCTACAGTTCCCTGAAGATCTTCCAACATTCCTGCATGACCTCAATATGCCTCTGCTGGAGCTGCCGGGTTGGCAGGACCCTACACCAATGTTCTTGGTCCACGTGGACCCCCAATGGTGGAAACACCCCTCAAAAAAGAGGTGCACAGCGACTCCGGGCTCCTTTCAGAAAAATGGGTGAGACGCACCCTGTGCATTCCCTTTTGCAATCACATATACCCTCAATCCTTGTGACTGTTACACTGTTTTTAAATTTCTGTGATGTTTCTTCATCACAGGTCTCTCCCTTTTTTTTTTTGCAACCAGAAACCTGTTGAATATTTGACACCAATCCAGGTTCTGCTTTGTTCTTCACTACACTACTGGATTATTACTTACTATGGTCTGCTACTCCTGCATTACTCTGTTCTTGTTTTAACATTGCTAGAGTTTAATTTTTACTCATAAGTAACACAACGGCCATATGCTGACCGGGCCCACTGCACCCAGTCAATACTCTTCTCTTTTTTTATGTTCCTTGCCCCCCTCCTTTTGGGGTTGGTGAGTGTGGGCAGCCCATATATAATTCCTGTTGGACTGTCAGACTTCCACGTACCTGACCGATGAGCCCGATATAGCATATGTATTCCTTACATATCTGGTTCCTGGCCCCTGGTAGAATGGACAGGAGGCACAGGAGCGCAGAGTGGTATGAGGGCCTGGTGGGTCAGCAGCAGGAGGATCCCGGTGAAGGTGACTTGGAGATCGCCAGACAGCTGAAGCACAGGCAGCAGGTGCAGAGCAGGAGCGGAGCAGGCAGGTTGGGTCACAGGCAGGGTCGGCAACAGGCAGGCAGCGTGGTACAGAGGAGCAGGCAGATTCATAGTCGAGACAGGCCGGGGTCAGATGCAGGCAGAAGACAAAGGGATAATCCAAAGGGCAAGCCGGGTAATCAGGAGATCAGACGTTCAGACAGGTAAGCAGGTGCAGGGATACAGGGAGCTGCAGATCGAACAGCACTGAGCCAAATGTGCTGACAGCCTAAATAGGCAGATTGGCGGCAAGCGCCGTGTGTGCACGTGCGCTGACGCACACAGGCACGCTCCCACGCGCACACGTACGCGCCTGCACACAGGCACACGCGTGCGCCAGCACACCCCAGCGCGCCCCAGAGCACACCGACGCACACCAGCACAGCGTCTGCTCTGGGAACCTCTCTGACAGTTCCCCCCCTCAAGGGCAGCCTCCGGATGTCCAACTGAGACAGTCTGGTGGCATGGGCACTCCTAAAAGCCCTCAAAAGCTCTTCGGCATGTAGATTGTTTACCGGCTCCCAGCAATTATCTTCCGGTCCATACCCCCTCCACTTGATTAGATATTGCATCTGATTGTGCCTTTTCCTGCAATCCAGAATAGCCTCTACCTCAAATTCTTCCTCGTTGTTAATAATTATGGGCTCCGGTGGATCAGTATTTCAGCCAGTAAAGGTGTTGGGGATAACAGGCTTCAACAGAGATATATGAAAGACCGGATGGATCTTCAGAGTACCGGGTAAGTGGAGTTCGTAAGTTACGTCATTGATTTTCTTTTTAACTGAGAACGGACCCATAAACCTAGGGCCCAACTTCCTTGAAGGGCAAGCCATTCTTAGATTGGTTGTGGACAACCAAACCTGGTTGCCAGGTTCAAGGATAAGCTCTCCCCGCTTCTTCTTGTCAAACATCTTCTTATTATATTCTTGGGTCTTAGCCATGGTTTCCTGCAAGAGTTTGTTTTGGTAAGGAAGAAGTCCATGGTTTAAGAGACTGCAGGGATAGCACACTCGGGTAAAGAACTGGGCAGGAAAGACGGATGGAAGCCGTAATTGGCAAAGAATGGCATTTGCTTAATGGCAGAATGTAAAGAGTTATTGTAGGAAAACTCAGCAATAGGCAGAAGAGAGACCCAGTCGTCCTGTGAGAATGTAGAGAAGCAGCGGAGATATTGCTCCAAAGTCTGATTCATTCTCTCCGTCTGCCCATTAGTCTGGGGATGGTAAGCTGAAGAGAATGCCAACTTGATTTCCAGAGAACCACAGAGAGCCTTCCAAAACCTGGAGGTGAACTGAACACCACGGTCAGATACGATACTTGATGGGACTTGATGAAATCCATCGAAATCATCTTCCAAGGTCTTTCTGGGACAGGTAACGGTCTTAGTAATCCCCAGGCTCTTGTCCGGCTATTCTTGCTCCGTGCACAGGTAGTACAGGATTCCACATAGCTTTTACAGTCACTTGCCAACTGAGGCCACCAGAATGTGCATTGTATCAGCTCTGCCGTTTTTAGCACAGCGAAATGTCCGGCCATCTTATGGTCATGGCAGAGCTCTAACGCTGCCATCCTCAGATCCTCTGGAACCACAATTTTGCCCTTGTGCCACAATAAGCCATCTTGGGCCCTCACATCATTTTCGGAAAGCAGAGTCCAATCCAAGGAGGCTTGTTTTATTCGGCATAGAAGATCCCCTTGGAGTAATAGAAAATACCCGGATGGGAGAATAGTGTCTGGATGCAAAGATTTGCCAGAATCAAGGACATACGGGATAGTGCATCCGGTTTGATATCCATGGAACCTAGTCTGTACGTGATATGGAACTGAAATCTCGAGAAAAATAGAGCCCACCTCACCTGCCGTGGTTTCAATCTCTTGGCCGTTCTTAGGTACTCCAAGTTTTTGTGGTCAGTGCAGACCAAAATGGGATGTGCAGCACCCTCCAGTAAGCAACGCTACTCTTCCAGAATGGCCTTGATGGCCAGAAGCTCCCAATCTCCAACATCATAATTTCTCTCCACTGTGGAGAGCTTGCGTGAGAAAAAAGCCACTGGGTAGAGAAGGGCCTTGGCACCTTGCCGTTGGGACAGCACAGCTCCTACTGCAATCTCTGAAGCATCTACTTCGAGAACGAATGGTAAAGCAGGATTCGGGTGTAAAAGCAGAGGTGAATAGCCCTTTGAGTTTTCGAAGGCGGATTGCGCCTTAGGGGACCAATGGAGATGGTTCCCTTGCTTGGTTAATTCGGTGATGGGGGCAATTATTGCAGAGAAGCCCCTGATGAACTTCCTATAAAAGTTGGAGAAGCCAATGAAGCGTTGAACTCCTTTCTTATCGGAGGGAGCGGGCCAGTCCAGGATGGCAGATACCTTTTGGGGGTCCATTTTAATACCATCGACAGAAATGATTAGGCCTAGAAACTGGATGCATTGAAGTTCGAATTGACATTTTTATGGTTTAGCGTAAAGTCCATGCTGCCTGAGTCGAGCTAAGACATTTCGGACGTGCCTGCAATGATTGGTAACTGAGGAGGAGAAGATCAAGATATCATCTAAATAAACTATAACGTATAAGTCCAGAAAGTCACGGAAAATGTCATTAACAAAATATTGAAATGTTGCTGGTGCGTTGCACAGGCCGAAGGGCATAACGAGGTATTCAAAGTGCCCGAATCGGGTATGGAAAGCCGCTTTCCACTCATCTCCTTCCTAGATACGAATTAAATTGTAGGCACCACGGAGATCTAATTTGGTGAAGATTACTGCGGATCCCAACCTTTGGAAGAGTTCGGGCACTAGGGGTAGCGGATAACGGTTCTTGATAGTTATCTTGTTTAATTCCTGGTAATCAATACAAGGACGTAAGGAATGGTCCTACTTCTCTACAAAAAATATGCTAGCACCAGCCGGAGAGGTGGATGGGCGGATAAAACCTTTTCTTCAGGTTCTCATCAATGTAGATTTTTAAAGTATCCAACTCCTGCTCTGTTAATGGAAAAATCCTCCCAAAGGGGACTTCCGTTCCTGGTAGAAGCTCCTGGTAGAATTGTAAGGCCTGTTAGTAGGAAGGGTCTCTGCTCCCTTTCTTACTAAACACATCAAGGAAATCCTGATAGGGTACAGGGATCACCTGCTGTAACTCGGTGTCAGTTTCCAGGCAGAGGAGCTGGGTAGATTTAACAGGAATATTGTGCAAACAATGCTGCTGGCAATATTTGGAGATGAACTTGATTTCCCCACTGGTCCAGTCAATGCTAGGGTTATGGGACTGCAACCACGGCATCTCCAGGATGATGGGAAAAAGAGGTGAAGAGATGGCATCCAGACGTAGGAGTTCTTGATGGTTGGAGCCCATGGTGGCCAGCAAAGGGACGGTCCCCTGCGTGACAGGACTGGAACGAAAGGAGGAACCATCAGCAAGATGTACAGCAAGTCCCTGAGTTTTAGGCTGAAGAGGAATGTGGTGGTTGGCAGCGAAGGTCAGGTCAATAAAACAGCTGCATGCTCCTGAGTCAATTATGACCGAGACTGGGATATCCCTTCCTGGTAGCTGTAAGATGATGGAGAGAGCAAGGTGAGTAGAAGGGTTAGGCAAGGCAGATGCACACATTGAAGAGATTGGAAGAGACTTACGTGTCTTGTTAGGGCAAGACCTCACGTAGTGTCCGGACTCCCAGCAATACATGCAGAGGTTGTTGACTCGTCTGCGCTGACGTTCTTCTGGAGTGAGGGAAGGACGGAGAAGACCAAGCTGCATTGGTTCGGGGTATCAAGGACCGGAGTGGCTGGTGCAGGAAAAGACTGTCCTAGAGAGTTGGGAGAACTCGAAACCTTGGGAAGCATCCAGGTAGGGTGAATTTGACTGGTGGATCTCTCGGAGCGACGCTCCATGAGGCGTCGGTCGATTTGGACAGACAGATTGATGAGCTCATCCAAGGTTTGGGGTATTCTGACCCGTGCCAGCTCATCTTTCAATGGATCAGATAACCCCATGCGGAATTGGTAACGCAAGGCAGCATCATTCCAGTCTGTGTCGAAAGCTCCACCGCCTAAATTCCACCACGTAGTCCTCTTATGCTCTACGCCCCTGTTGAAGAGCGTG
Organism: Lithobates clamitans; assembly: GCA_037952925.1. Taxonomy (NCBI): domain Eukaryota; kingdom Metazoa; phylum Chordata; class Amphibia; order Anura; family Ranidae; genus Lithobates; species Lithobates clamitans. The sequence goes on along the minus strand of JBBGZY010000496.1, from coordinate 1,341,245 downwards.
CAAAGCGGCCTCTGCAGTTGCTGTTACTTGAGGGTCCTCATAAAACTGGGATATAGTGGCAAAAAAGGCATCGAGGTTATCAAGGAATCCAGATTTTTGCTCCAGGAGGCAGTGAGCCCAGGTCTGTGGTTCACCGGATAAGAGAGAGATCACAAAGCCCACCTTGGTTGCCTCCAGAGAAAAGGTGCATGGCTGCAGGGCGAAGTAAAGTTTGCAAGCATTGCGAAAAGCCCGGTATTTACTGTGGTCCCCAGAAAATCTTTCGGGTATAGGTACCCTGGGCTCAGGAGGCAGCATTACTACTGAGGGCGCAGATGACAATCCAGCAGAAGAAGCACCTTGAGAGTTGGTAGGAGCAGACAGGACTTGGACTCGTTCTTCCAACCTTGTATAGCCTTCCTGAAGGCTCTTCACGGCTTGTGTGAGACCCGCCAGGTCTCTACACAGTTCCTCCATGGGGGAGGTTCCCTGCTCGGGCTCAGACATGGCTGTCCGATACTGTCAGACTTCCATGTACCTAACTGATGAGCCCGATATAGCAGGGGAAGGCCTCTCTTACGTATCTGGTTCCTGGCCCCTGGTAGTATGGACAGGAGGCACGGGAGCGCAGAGTGGTATGAGGGCCTGGTGGGTCAGTAGCAGGAGGATCCCGGTGAAAGTAAATTGGAGATCGCCAGACAGCTGAAGCACAGGCAGCAGGTGCAGAGCAGGAGCTGAGCAGGCAGGGTCGGCAACAGGCGGGCAGCGTGGTACAGAGGAGCAGGCAGATTCGTAGTCGAGACAGGCCGGAGTCAGATGTAGGCAGAAGACAAAGGGATAATCCAAAGGGCAAGCTGGGTAATCAGGAGATCAGACGTTCAGACAGGTAAGCAGGTGCAGGGATACAGGGAGCTGCAGATCGGACAGCACCGAGCCAAATGTGCTGACAGCCTAAATAGGCGCCAAGCACCATGCGTGCATGCCGTCACCCGCAACAGCGCACACCGACGCACACCAGCACAGCATATGCTCTGGGAACCTCTCTGACATGGACTCTTTCTATGGGTCTTGATGGCTGCTCACTCTCTCCTTTCCCACAGGGACCAGAGCAGTTTTCTGCGTGTTTATCCTCTATCCCCCATTAGCTTTACAGATTGTAAGTGTCTACTCTGTACATACTCTCTCTCTTTTTTTCCTGGTTCACCCTTACTTTTTTTTCTCCACCCCCCCCTCCTTGCTGGTATGGAAGGTTTTATGGGCTGAGAGCTTATACACTGCTGACACAATGACTACTCTTATGCCCTGTACACACGGTTGGACTTTGTTCGGACATTCTGACAACAAAATCCTAGGATTTTTTCCGACGGATGTTGGCTCAAACTTGTCTTGCATACACACAGTCACACAAAGTTGTCAGAAAATCCGATCGTTCTGAGCGCGGTGACGTAAAACACGTACGGCGGGACTATAAACGGGGCAGTGGCCAATAGCTTTCATCTCTTTATTTATTCTGAGCATGCGTGGCACTTTGTCCGTCGGATTTGTGTACACACGATCGGAATTTCCGACAACGGATTTGGTTGTCAGAAAATTTTATATCCTGCTCTCAAACTTTGTGTGTCCGAAAATCCGATGGAAAATGTCCGATGGAGCCCACACACGGTCGGAATTTCCGACAACACGCTCCGATCAGACATTTTCCATCGGAAAATCCGACCGTGTGTACGGGGCATAACAGTTACCTCACATAATTTAAGGGGTTTAAATGTTGCCATGAAACGGCATCAAGTACTAAGAGAACTGATAAAATCTTCCTGTTCCATTGCCTCAAGTGGCACATTTGACACACTCCACCTCTGTTAAACTTTCTTTGCATTATTTCCCCCAATGGGACTATAGTTTATCTGACACTAATAAGACCAAGGGAGTGGCCATTGGGTTCAGCGGAAGTGTATCCTTTCGACTCACTAACATGCTAGCGGATGATCATGGTCACTTTCTTTTCCTCAAGGGCTTTCTGGGCAACACCCAATGCACCCTAGCAAATGTCTATTGTCCAAATCACAATCAACCTGCCTTTATTTCCCAAATCCTCACTAAACTATCAAAATTTGCTAAGGGGATTATTATTCTTGCAGGCGAAATAAACATGCCACTGGATCCCATTATGAACACTTCACAGGGTCGCTCTAGTATCCCATTTAAATGCTTCGCTTATGTTAAAAAAACGCTTCTTGATCTCCGATTTTTAGACGTATGGTGTTCACTCCACCCCAAAGATAAAGATTATTCCCATTTTTCCAAAACTCACCACTCCTACTGCAGAATAGACAATATTTTCATATACCATTTTCACCTCCCTCCTCTGCTTTCAGCCTCTATAGGTACCGCATCTATATCAGATCATGCACCTGTCTCTATACGTCTGACCATGTCCTCTTTGTCACATTGCAACAATAATTGGAAACTCAATGACCCTCTCCTCTCCAATCCCACTAAAGTCTCCATCTTATCTTCATCCCTGACCCAATACTTTATGGAGAATGCATCTCCCGAAACTGCCCCCTCGATACTATGGGAGGCACATAAAGCTACGATGAGGGGTAGACATATTGAACTCGGTGCAAGGGAAAAAAGAGAGCATGGCCACCAGCTTAAAACAGTACTATAACAGGTTGCAGACTTAGATAAACAACACAAGTTATCCTTACACGCCTCACACCTCGAAGCTCTTACACCTAAAAGGGAAGAGCTCAAAACTCTTCTGGACTTAGAAATGAAAAAGAAATTTAATATCATTTCGCCAAAATTTTACCAATAGGGGGACAAACCCGGTAAAAAATTGGCAAGATCCTTCAGAGCAAAAAAACTGTCCTTTATCCATAAAATCAAATCCCAAATAGGTGAAATAGCTCATATCACCCCTCAAATTACCAAGGCCTTCAGAGAATTCTACGCTGACCTGTATAACGTTTGTGTAACGTTTTAACGTTTGCGTTTCTCTTCCTGAGAAAGGGAAGCTAACGAATACTCTCTTGCTTAAAGTCAGCAAAACTTCCCAAACTCTCACGAACGACCCTTAGAAGTATGGAAATTGACTTCTCAGTTGAAGAATTCCAAAATGCATTAAAATCTACACCCACAGGTAAAGCCCCTGGACCAGATGGATTCTCAGTCCTCTATTACAAAACTTTTAGCGATGTCATACTCCCCTATCTCACAGCTTATGCCAACTCAATCTCTAACACCTCAGTTTTACACCTGGAATCCCTCTCCCTAAACCTAATCCCTAATCCCTAAACCTGGCATGGATCCTACCCTTTGTAGCAGATACAGACCCATTTCGTTATTAAACATAGACACTAAACATTATACCAAAGTCATGGTCAATAGATTACTCCCTTGCTCCCCCGATGGATCACAGCAGACCAAATGGATGTTATACCCAACAGAGAAGCCAGAGATAACTCCCTACGTTCCCTATCACTGATCCACTACGTTCGTAGATATGCCCAGCCCACCCTCCTCCTTTCTACTGATGCTAAAAAAGTATTCGATAGGGTGGACTGGTATTATTTTAAGACAACCCTATGTTATTTTGGACTAGGGATTTAGATGTACCACCGCATCTCCCCTCTTTTACTCTCACCCATCTGCACCAATTCGAATTAATGGACCCCTTTACACTACACAATGGCACCAGACAAGGTTGCCCCCAACCCCCTCTTATTTTTGACTTTAAAACCTTTTTTTGACCACAATTAGACACAAAGAAAGCATCCAAGGTGTTCAGGTAGGACATAGAACCCATAAATATGCAGCTTATGCCGACAACATTTTATTTTTTGTCCAACAGCTGCGCATTTCACTCCCAAATTTAATGTCACCCTTTTCTACCTTTCAAACAATATGCAACTTCAAAATAAACGTTTCTAAATACAAGATTCCAACATTTTAATATCTCTCACTCAGAAGCTGACCAACTGAAACCTCTCTTTCCCTACGGCTGGGAACTGAAGAGCATGAAATACCAAGGCATCTATCTCTCCCTCAGTCTCCAATCTCTTTTCAAACATAATTATATCCCCCTATTGAATAATAGCAGAGCGGACCTCTGGAAATGGTCTATCCTTTCCCATTCCTGGCTAGGTAAAGTAAGTATCATAAAAATGAATATCTTGCCCAGTATACTCTTTATTTTTCAAATGTTGCCATTGGGTATTCCTATAGAGTTCTTCTCCTTGCTCCAGACCATGATCTCTCGCTTCAGTTGGAGGGACAGACACCCCAGAATATCCAGAGTGGTACTTTATCGCTCCAAGTGCTCTGGGGGGGTTAGCTCTACCAAATTTTAAAGCGTATTATCATGCTGTAATACTACCACCTCCAAATTATGGGTTCAATTGGAATATGCTCTATGTGGTTCAGCCTTATCTCCATTATGCCCTGGATACCTCGCTCCTCCAGAGCCATCTCTCCATATACCTCACCCCTCACCACCTCTTCCCTTGATGTATGGGATGCGCTACACAAAAAATTTCCTTGGTCTCTCCCTTGATGCCGCTCCTACACCACAACTACTTTCTACCCGGCTCCATGGATCCGGGATTTAAACTTGGTCATCAGGGGAACCTCTTCTGCTTCATCATATCCTACGTTCAAACACCCTCAAGCCATTGTTTGAGATTTTGGTTCACATTTATGGACAAATGGAGGCACAATCAGGTACAATGCTTCCTGCTGACCTTCCCTCGGTCACTACGAGGCATACAGGTTCTAACTGGAGTTGAATCCTTCTTCTCCAAAGATCCTCTACTAGACTGTGTTTTTACAGTTTTACAAAGCCCTCATCGAAATACAAAGCCCTTCATACCCAGATTTCCTTGCTAAATGGGAAACCGACCTTGAATCTTATCTTACAAACAAGCAAAAATAAAAAATCTTACAGCTCGCACATGTCTCCTCACTAGCTTTAAGAATGGAGGAAACCAACTATAAACTACTCACCAGGTGGCACTACACCCGATCCAAGCTGCACCAAATGTTCCCTTCCAGCTCCCCATTGTGTTGGAGGAACTGTGGGAACAACGCTACTCACGCTCACATTTGATGGACCTGCCCTCTAATCTGCTCTTTTTGGACCGACATTCTCAAATTGATACACCAGATAACCGACAGCCACATTCCTCGCAATCCATGGACTATACTCTTCCATGGCACTATTGAGCCAATTGGCAGGTACCAGTGCTCCCTCATCCCTCATTTGCTAAACACAACTAAGGCCCTCATACCTGCTCTTTGGAGCCAACCTACAATCCCATCCATGAAGAACTGGTTACAAAAGGTCAGCGAGGTCTGTCTAATGGAAACATTACCCATATTGCCAGAAGAAATATTAAACGCCATTCCTTAATTTGGGCCCCATGGGTCAAATTCATATCCACCCCTTGCTACAAGGATATCATATCTACAACCCTGCACGACGCTCAATCGAAAATGGCTACTTTACCATCTTAACTAAAGCAAAAATCTGCTTATATAGCACTCTGTATACCATTGTTGATCTTATTTGTGCGATTGATATCTAGAAGTTGACATGACTACCAGCAATCCACCTTCCCCCTCCCCCACCCCTCACTCTCCCACCTCTCCCCCCTCTTCTTTTTCTTTTCCTTATGTTCTTTTTCTGTCACGCTTTCCTTTTAAAACCACTACTATGTCAATTGATTACTTATAACTTTGTGTGCTCTTATGCCTGCCTAGACCCAGGCCTCTATTTAGTTCAATTGTTGTAGATCTTTTCATTGAATTTCCCCATCCCTGTAGGTCTACAGATGTTAATTGTTTATCTGCTTGATCTTATACACATTTGAACTCATGTAAACTGTATCAATCACTATTTTGAATATTCCTGTATGTTCTACTTGCTTTTTTCTTAAAACAAACAGATATTAAAGAAAAAACCTCCCAAAAATGCAACCTATCATCTTAAAATCTTGATACGGTTATTACAGAAGCAAGATAAAGGTATTTAATCGAGTACCTCCCTAATGCCGCGTACACACGGTCAGACTTTTCGTCTACAAAAGTCCAACGGACGCTGACGGACTAAAGCTGGCTGGTAATCCGATCGTGTGTGGGCTTCTCCGGACTTTCAACGTACTTTTTTAGCCTCAAATCCGACGTACTTTAGATTTGAAACATGCTTCAAATCTTTACGTCGTAACTACGACGGACCCCGAAATCCGCTCGTCTGTGTGCTAGTCCGACGGACAAAAACCCACGCTAGGGCAGCTATTGGCTACTGGCTATCAACTTCCTTATTTTAGTCTGGTGTACGTCATCACGTACGAATCCGTCGGACTTTTGTATGGTCGTGTGTAGGCAAGTCCGTTCGTTAGAAAGTCTGCCACAAGTCCGCCGCAAGTCCGCCGAATGTCCACCGGAAGTCTGTCGGACAGGCTGTCGGACTTTTGTAGCTGAAAAGTCCGACCGTGTGTACGCGGCATTAGAGTTAAGAAATTATTTACTGAAAGGACTTACTGAAATATAGTGTTCTTTCCCAACAACACAGTAAGGTATACTGTTATTATCTTTGCAGAAAAAGCTTGGTAGAGGATTAATGTTCAACTTAATTAAAATTCAGCACTGCAAACATTTATGTCTTTGCGTAGTTCATTCTGGCAATATATTAGTGAATTTGCTACCTAATTCAACTCACTTGCCTATTTAACAGAACTTTAGGCTACAACTGTAAGTACTGTGCTGATATTAGGTTAAATGGGAGGGTTTTTCTGCTTTTAGCTATCATTTTGTGACTGAATAATTTTTGCAATTTTTAATAACACAAGGGGACGAATACTATGAATGTGTTCTAGTGCTTCTAGGCATTTCATCCCTGTAGCTGCCTTATTTTGAAACATTTCATAACTCACTGATCATTGAAATGTATTTGCATTCCTAACTGTCCTACTGTATATTATTCAGTATTCAAGCAATGCTAGTGTACTTCAGTCTAATTCCCTGTACACACGGCCGGATTTTCCGATGGAAAAAGTGCGCTCGGATTGTGTTGTCGGAAATTCCGATCGTGTGTGGGCTCCATCGGACTTTTTCCGTCAGAATTTCCGACACACAAAGTTTGAGAGTAGGCTATAAAATTTTCCGACAACAAAATCCGATCCGTTAAATTCCAATCCTGTGTACACAAATCCGACGCACAAAGTGCCATGCATGCTCAGAATAAATTAAGAGACGAAAGCTATTGGCTACTGGCCCATTTTTAGTCCCAACGTACGTGTTTTACGTCACCGCGTTCAGAACGATCGGATTTTCTGACAACTTTGTGCGACTGTGTGTATGCAAGACAAGTTTGAGCCAACATCTGTTGGAAAAAATCCATGGATTTTGTTGTTGGAATGTCCGATCAATGTCCAATCGTGTGTACAGGGCATTAGTTTCTTAGAAAACAATGAGTGCCATCTCTCAATGTATATATAGGTGACTGTTCAAGTTACATAGTGCAGTTTGATACAGAAATAAATGATAGCAGGATGCTTTTACATTTATAAATCAATCAATGTAGCATTTATCAAACATTCTCACTTTTATTATATCTATCTGGTGTATGTGTTTTCAATTACAGTCATATTCACTTCTTAAAATATATATATTTTTTTTATAAATTTCAGTACAGGATGGCTTTGTACAGCCAGATCATTATATAAAATAAATAAAACTTGGGGCGTGCCCTGACCTGGCAAGAAGATGGCTGCTTAGCTCTGAGGCTCCCACTGCCACTTGACCTGCACTCAGCCTAACTGAGGTACAATCCACCTATAAACAGCTAATCTAATGGGGACTGCCTCACGGAATTCATCTACATCCCGGTCCCGTTCGCCCCGGGAACAACCAGGGACTTTGGGCCACAATATCCCTGAAATGTTTCGCTCAGGCAGGGGGAACATGTCGTCTTCCCACCACAGGAATTCACACACCACAGCTCCCTCATCTCTAGGATCGCCACCCCTCACCATCCCCTCAATCTCCTCAAACAAGGGATGGTATGGAGGAATCACCACAACCTCACCTGAACATTCACGATCTGCAGACTATACAGACATTAAGGATACGCTCTCAGCGGCCATTTCAGAACTCAGATGGGATATCCGAGCACTCACTGATAGAGTACAGGCCGTGAAAAGAATGGCAGAGCACCAGGACACGCAGCTTTGCAAGACCACACAGCATGTTGATGAGCATACCCTCCAAATGAGGGACATGCAGAGACACATGGAAGACCTCAACAATAGAGGCAGATGCCATATCCTGAGGGTCAGAGGACTTCCCGAAATGATCGAGGGGGATCAAATATCTCCTGCGGTCATGGGTTTATTCAATGGACTGTTGAACAGACCCCACTAGACTCCCATTGAAATGGAGAGGATCCACCGAGCCCTGAGACCCAAAGGGAGAGATACTGACCCCCCAAGGGACATAGTCTGCTGCCTAGTTGATTATAAACTCAAAGAAGACATCCTCAGACAAGCGAGAAGCAAGCCACAAATCATCCATGAGGGGAAGACAATACAAATTTATCAGGATCTCTCAGGCATCACGCTGCAGCAACGCAGAGATCTGAGACCCTTGCTGGACACTCTCCGCACTAAGGGCATTGCATACAAATGGAAGTTCCCCTTCTGTTTGTCGGCCACAGCACAGGGTCGCAGGGCACTGTTGAAAGTACCTGAAGATCTCCCTCACTTCTGTGCCACGCTAAACATCCCGTTGGTGGAGGTGCCCAACTGGTACGCGGGTTTTTGCCGCTCTGCTATAAGAAGAGATTACCCGCCTGAAGAACCGATGGAGGCACAGGACACATGACACCGGAGGAGACGTTCTCCATCAGCCCCGGCTCAGCACACTGCTAATGCCAACTTCCACCAAATTGCTAGCCCCTCCAACTCTCCTAGCTCGAGGAGAGCCAGACGGGACCGCTGAACTCCCTTACAGATACTCAGTAATCTAACAATGAGGTTAAGCCATGTTCGGCTCATATTTGCTTTATTAGACTGAGTTCAACTGTTCTGTTATCTTTAAGGGGTCTACAAACGACCATTATTGCACTTCTCCAACCAGGCAATACATTTCTGACTTGCCTGTCTCCACCTTCAAAGACTCCTCCTTCCACACAATGGCTGGCTTGCCATCCACTCCTGGCACTTCCTGCAGTGCTTGCGTTTTCACCTGCCTACAACTACAAACCCCATAACACCTTGCGACCGATGACCGGATCTACTAGACAGTCTATGACGACGACGACAGCGTCTTCCTTTTTCCAGCTCCGACTATCCAGGAAGTAATGCGGAGTGAAGACCTAATTCTGCACACTTCTACAATGAAACACTGTTCAATATAGCACTGGATCCGGTCCTGATGTCCCATGAGGATACACCTCCCAAACCGGACATAGACGCTCCCTGCTCCCACGGAAACGGACATGCACCTCTTCTATCATTGGAGTCTTATCTGGAGCTCAGCAGCATCCCGACCAGCAAGCTGGAAGACCCATGTCTCACACTGGGAGCGGCTTACGTCACACTTGCAGACCCTCACTTCACGTCCCGCAACACCGCCAGTCATCAAGTTTACTCTGGAAGTCACCACTGTCGCCAGCGAGACCTGACTGCATTTACAAACAGGTATATATAAATGCACTCATCGGATCCTACACAGTCTTACTTAGATACCCCCTCACTGGTCAGATGTGGTGAAAATGAGATATTTTTACTCCGGGACATCACACTCTATTGTTAGCCTATCTGCTGGGGATTGAAATCTGATAATTTGCCAAACACGTATGAATGCGTACAGACCCCCAATGACCTTACAAATATAATAATATGGTTTCCTCTTAGGCACTGCTATTACCTATTGTTACTTTACTTTTTAGGTTATAATGTTTGATTGTATATCTTTCTGTTGACTGATATGCTAGTTTTACAGCTTAAGATTCAGCTGCTTGATGCACGATTTTTATCCTCCAACTGTAACTCGGCTGATGTTATTTACAATGTTAGCCTCATTCTGACCCAATGGCAACTCCAAAAGTTATTAACTATCACCAACATGGCGTACTGACACACTGACAAGAAACCTCTATATACGTGAGTGTATAAACTTATTTAAACTTAAATTTCTTCAGTGCCCACATCCTACTGTCTCTACCTTCCATCAGAACCCTACACTGTCACTTATCTTACTACCCCACATGAAAGTACGTATGACCTCCCTCAATCCAATCCTCTCCATAGTCTAGTGGTAGCGGGACATCCATGATTTTAGAAACAAGATATTTGGGGGGCACACTCTAAAAAATGCATTAAAGATGTTGCAGCCATAAGACCATACAGTAGAAGAAAATATTACAGCGCAAACATGCAAAAAAGACCTTTACCTCAAGCAAGGCTAGTTTAAAACACCTAAGCATTTCTAGAAAAACATTTTCAAAAAATATGGGGATTTGGTCACACCATATTGCTATATGGTGCTAAGCCCACTTACTGCGACAAAGTACCCCATAATCAGTGGGTCCTACACTATCCATGGAGTGGGAGAACCTGCATCTCTGAACCATGAGAGCATTGCACTCTTCTAAATGGGAGAATCATAAGGTCTCCACCCATGACACAAGTGGACACTAATTAAAGGTACTTATGTTATGTAGTGAGGTGCTCCACACCCAAAAGGATTTGGTCAGAATCCATACAATATACAAACAAGATATTTGGGGGGCACACTCTAAAAAATGCATTAAAGATGCTGCAGCCATAAGACCATACAGTAGAAGAAAATATTACAGCGCACACATGCAAAAAAGACATTTACCTCCAGCGAGGCTAGTTTAAAACACCTAAGCATTTCTAGAAAAACATTTTCAAAAAATATGGGGATTTGGTCACACCATATTGCTATATGGTGCTAAGCCCACTTACTGCGACAAAGTACCCCATAATCAGAGGGTCCTACACTATCCATGGAGTTGCATGTGAGCACTATCCATGATTTTAGGACACTCTCCAGTGTTTCCCCGCTTATCTCCAAAATAACTCAGACTTTCAATGCTACATTGAGAAAGCTTGGTCTGAATTCTCCGAGGCCAATTCTCTGCTACCTCATCGGTTCCCCCCTAGTGTTCACTACACCAAACTTCTGACTCCACGTACCATAACAACGTAACCCCCTCCTCCCTAACTGACCCATATCCCTCATACCCATTCATTCATGGTGGAGGAAATGGCCCATACAAGCATACCACGCGATCAAGCCCAACCTCACACACAACTTAAACTGTGCTCTATAAACATACGGGGGCTTAACACACCCGAACAAATAAAAACAGCGAACAAAAAACAGAAATTGGTCAGTCATAGGGCAGACAAGATAATATCCATAACATATTCATGGTGTAAAGCATAAAAAATGTTAAAAAATATCAGACAATACATTGCATAAATAATAAATGCATTACATTACATAAATAATAAATGCTATTGAATGTGAAAATGATATGTAATGTCAGACATTGAATGCCTAATAAACAAAGCCTGATAAACGAAATAAGGAAGAGAAAAAAAAAAATGAATAAAAATAAATACAATGAATAAAATGAAAAAAAATATTGCAAAAAGGGGGAGCTGGTACAGGCCAAACGGTATATGAATAAAGGGAAGCATATATAGGCTAAAAGTTGTCGACCCGGGGAACCCACAGCCATATGAAGCCGGGGGGGGGGGAACAGAGGACCCCTGTGTGGATATTATCTTGTCTGCCCTATGACTGGCCAATTTCTGTTTTTTGTTCGCTGTTTTTATTCACTTTTGTTATGATGGTGCACCCATTTGTTTGGACCATTAGAGATCCATTCATCTTACCTAGGTGAGGATGCGCAATTGATTGCAAAGTTTCCTCTCCCCGTGGCCCTGTGACACTTTCCCCTCTTAGATCATGTGACCAGGAGGCACACACGGTGAGCTTGATGGCTCCACGCTGTTTTCCTTTGTTTATACTCCTAGCGTCTGTGTTTCCATGGGTCCGACGTACGGTCATGTGACACCGCTCCCGTCCCAATCACGTGATTAGGAATGACATTTGGCGGGCTTTTGCCGCCACGTCATTTCCTTTTGTTAGACACGCGGGTGGAGAAATCGTATAATTATTTATAAACATTAGCAGCGTGGAGTGGGTAGTCCATGCCCCAGTTGAAGACCATTGGGTCAAAACGCGTCGGGCGGTTACCCCCTCTCCATGCTGCCCTTGTTAATAACTTTGTGATCACTATTTTATCTGTATGACTTTTTAGCAATAAAAATCCCCCTGTTTTTACCTGCACTATGCGGAAGCGGTAATTTTTCTTTTACATAACCCCTGGATGAGATCAATATCCTTTCTGGGCGATCTGTGTCAGGCTGTGGCTTTGAGGCTCTGCACCTAGAACTCTCTACCCTGAGGACCCACCGAACAACCTTTGGAGGTTCTGCCAGCTGAAGTTCACCCCGCCAGTTCCAGCATTCCGGATTTCCCTTCCTCAGCCCGATGGGGCTTTTTGCCTTACTGACTCCATGTCGCTGACAGGGGAGTCCACCTCATCCGGTAAGAGTACCCATCTTCTTCTACTCATTTGATGTTGAGCACCATTGATGTTGTTTCACTCCCACGGATCTACATCTCACACACCAGTCTTTTTCGGACTTCAACCATCCACTTTTGTTCTTCCTTCAGTGTGTGGAATTGAGTAAACACTTTATCTACATAACTTTATATGCATTTTTCACCTTTATCTTATTGTTTTTGTCACAATGTATGCTGCTGCTGATTCATTTTGTTTTATATATAGAGTGCAGTGTTTTTCATATATTTCCTTTTATACTGCATCACCTCCTATAGCCTCACTTTGTATGGCCTCCTCCTGATCCTGCACCCATGAGAGGCCCCCCGTTGGGGCCGTTGACACCGAGTAATCGTTAGGCGGAGCTGGCCTGCACAGTGATTCTATGCGGAAAAAAGAGAAGTTCCTCCATTGTTATGTGATGTTTTTGTTTCTTGCTCCTACCCTTCCTTATCCCTTCCCTTTACTGGTCCCTTTCTCCAGCAACACCCATCAGACACCAGACTCTCAGCCATCACTCCTTCCTCATAGCCAGTCCACCCTGGTTTGCAATGCCAGTTCAACCCCTCTCCTCAAGTCTACATCTAATGTAAAAAATTTGCCAGCGCATAACTTACCCACGACCTTACTCACATGAAAGTCACCTCTTGAAACGTGAAAGGGCTTAGGTCCCCCGTTAAGAGACTTAAAGTTCTTCATCACCTCAAGAGACTAAAAACCGATATTGCCCTGCTCCGGGAAACCCACCTAACTTCCTCTGACCTCCACCGCATGAAAAAACTCTGGTTGGTTACTGTCCTAGGCTCAAGTGTACTCAATCGCAAAGCAGGGGTTATCATATTAATCCACAAAAACCTTCCCTGCGAGGTACTGTCCGTAGAAACAGATAGTCGGGGACGTTTCCTCTCCACACACATAAAACTGGGTAACAGCAATCTAGTGATCTCTAACATATATGCCCCAAATAATCCCGGCAAAAAATTTCTTAATGAGCTGTCCTCCTGGCTGCTACACGCTCTGCACCTACCACATATAGTTGGGGGAGATTTTAATACCACCCTGCACCCGATAGATGACAGATCCTCTTCCAAACGATTGCGTTCATCACCCACGACATCTGAACTTACACACTTCACATCCACTATGGAATCTCTTCACTTGCATGACATCTGGTGGCTTTACCACCCAGCAGATAGAGATTACACCTTTTACTCCACCCTCACAACATCTTCACTAGAATCGATTACCTTTTCTGCACTGACAGCCTTATCCCCATGATCTCAAATTCAGATATCTATGACATGGCCATATCTGACCACGCCCCATCTCGATCTCGCTAGATACCCCTGACTCACATCCTACTCCCAAACTTTGGCGTTTCCCCGCTTATCTCCAAAATAACTCAGACTTTCAATGCTACATGGAGAAAGCTTGGTCTGAATTCTCCGAGGCCAATTCCCCCCATGCGGACAACCCGAACCTTTTTTGGGAAGCTGGGAAAGCCTTCCTCAGAGGCCGAGTCATATCCTACGCTGCCTCTCTCAAGAGAAACACTTTGGCAAACTATAAGATGGCCAGTGCCAACCTGCACTTGTCACAACGCTCTCTCTATACTAGGGACTCCCCTGACAACAGGCTACACTGGCAGGTAGCAAAAAGGGCATTTGATACCTGGGCAGATACCCTTGAACGGACACACAGGGCACATATGGAAGCCACCCTTCATAAATTTGGCAACAAAGCTGGCAAACTGTTAGCAAGACTTTGCAAAGGTCCTTTCTGCCCGACGGACATCACCTCCCTACGGGACACCGCAGGCAACATAAAAACCCCACAGCAGGACATTAACAAAATTATGCTACAATATTATTCCTTGCTATACGCCACCGACCCCATAGACATGAACACAGCCAAATCCTTCCTAGACAGACTGTCTCTACCCACGGTTTCTCCCTCCCAACTTGAAGTCCTCAATGCACCTATCTCCTTACACAAAATATCTAATGCCATCCAGAACCTAGATCCCTCTAAAGCCCCAGGCCCAGATGGGTTTACAGGAGAATTCTATAAGGCCCTACAAACTATTACCGAGCCCGCTCTCTTCACAGTCTATAATGGTATATGGACTGGCGGCCCCTACTTACCAACTGGGAATCAGGCCATGGTCAAACTACTTTAAAAAAAAAGGCAAAGACCCCCAAGAACCAGGTTCGTACCGACCCATCTCACTCCTAAATTTAGACGTTAAGATACTCTCAAAAATAGTAGCTTCCAGACTTGCTACCATCATTCCCTCTCTGATTCACCCAGCCCAATCAGGTTTCGTGAAAGGGAGAATTGCCTCTATGAACATCCGAAAGGTGATGATGGCTCTGAAACATGCCAAAACCAACCCGGGAGGGGACCATGCCATCATCACTCTGGACGCGGAAAAAGCCTTCGATAATGTCAGCTTCGAATGGCTATCACTGGCCTTATCGAAAATGGGCTTCACGGGCCCTTTCCAACACCTCATACATACCATGTACACCTCCCCTGCGGCCAGATTGGTGGCGGCAGGCCTTCTCTCGGATGAATTCCGCCTCTACAAAGGCAGGAGACAAGGCTGCCCCCTATCCCTACTCCTCTTTAACATTGCATTAGAACCCCTTTCTCGATACTTTACTCTAAAGGCCCCACTACATAGCATCAAAATAGGCTCCCAAGAACTCCGCGCGTCACTCTTCGCCGATGACGTCCTCATTTTCTCGACCAACCCCTCCTCTGACATGTCCACCATCAAAGAAATCTTTGATGAATTTAGAATCTGCTCAGGTCTCCGCATAAACTACAGCAAGAGCGAAATCCTCCCCATAGGCACTTATCTGTCCCTCCGTGGGTGCAACACTCACCCAGTAGCCAATTAATACATAACATATCAAGGCATTAAGATAGGAAGACTGCCCTCTTCTATATACCATCTCAATTATCCCCCACTGATAAAAAAAAATTCTCAAGAATTGGGTAACTGGATGGATCTGCCCCTTTCGCTCCTGGGAAGATGTCACCTAGTAAAAATCTTTAGTTTCGCTCAATTACTGTACCCACTCCAAACAATACCCCTACTTCTCAAACACGCAGATATCACAAACCTAAACAAAGCCATCTCCAAATTTCTCTGGCAAAACAAAAGACCACGTATAGCCCTTGCTAAATTGTATCTTCCCAGACGCGAAGGAGGGATTAGTCTCCCAAATATGAGAGCATACAACCTCTCTTGCCTACTCAGGATAGGCCTAGACTGGATATCGCAACTTTCTCACTATTTAAATTACTCCATGGAATCTTAAATGGCCCAACCTTACTCCCTGGTGGCCTTACTTCATTGCAGGTGGAAATCTACTTCCCCACCCCTACAACACAATCTTCTTCTTAGAGACACAGCCATAGCTTGGAGGGAAGTACAGAAAGCACTGAAACTTTCGCCCCCTTTATGTCCAGACATCTCCTGATTCAAGGAAATCCCAGCTTCTCATCGGGTTTGGAATACAAACCTTTCTCTATTTGGGAACAAAAAGGCCTTACAAATTTTTCCACCCTATGCAATTTGGAAACAGGACGCCCTCATAACTTCTCTGTCATTGCCGAAACTTTCTCCCTCCCTCAATCCCATGCTTTACACTACGCACAATGCATTAGCTTTATAAAAGATTCATGCAGAGAGGAACGTAAGAGATTTCAGACATCCATCACGGAACTGCTACTCTTATAAAATCTCGGATATATACAAACAGTTCCTGATAAAGACCACTCCCTCAATTGCTTCCTCATCGGTAGCGAACTGGGGTAAAGACTTTCCTGACTCAGATATAGTGGAAAAGGTTCTTCAAGGGTACAAGAAAACCCTTCAGCTGACCTCCAACGAGGTATGGAGAGAAACTCAATTAAAGATTCTGCACCGTGCCTACATACCCTTCCTCTCGGACAAGACTGTCCAAGGTGCAGCCAGCTGCCCCAAGTGCAGCCAGCCAAAACCATCCCTTTCCCACCATTTCTGGACATGCCCCTCCATCTCCGCCTTCTGGAACCAAGTCATCTCCTACATCTTCAACATAAGCTTTGGTGCAGACAAGACAGAGAAAATGAATCACCGCTAGGGTAGACCTGCTTCCAGGTGTGTATGAGTAAATCCTTCAGAGGAGGGGAGTCCCAGGTGCTGGCTAAATGCAAATTGAAGCAAGGTTTGAAACAGGAAAATCTGGATGCCGCACACCGGATAAAGTTGAAAAATCTTCTTTATTGTAAAACTTGGATCATCAAAAATACAGGACAATCAGGCAGATAGTACAGACACAGCTGACGCGGTTCGCACTCTAATTTGAGCGCTTACTCATAGCTCTGAGTAAGCGCTCGAATTAGAGTGCGAAACGCGTCAGCTGTGTCTGTACTATCTGCCTGATTGTCCTGTATTTTTGATGATCCAAGTTTTACAATAAAGAAGATTTTTCAACTTTATCCGGTGTGCGGCATCCAGATTTTCCTGTTTCAAACCTATCTTTGACATAACGCTGCTAAAACTACCTAAAGACCCCCTCCTCCTCATCTTCGGATACTGGGACGACCAACTGCTCCACAACCACCCACCCTCTCTATAAGGACTGGGCCTTGATCGGCCTCTTACTAGCCAGAAGACTAATTCTACAACACTGGACCTCCTCTCTTTGCCCACAGATCTCGCAACTTAAAAGGGAGCTTCTAACCTTGCTTCACAGAGACAAGCTCAACACCGACTTCAAACAAGAACTCTCCAACACACGTTTCTACTCAAGATAGTGGGCTTTCATGCAATCAACTCTGTCCCAAGAGGAACTACAGAACTTCAAAAACCGACTGGTGTCTGCTCATACCCCCCCCCATCCTACCCACCTCCCCCTCTCTTTGTTTTTGCTACCAGTAGCTTCCTAGGGACCCACCCTGTTGATCCATCCAGTTATATCGTCATGGTATGTCTATCTAAAATTCCCACTATATATCCTACCCTTGTTATTGTTGTTCTTCACCCATATATAAAAGCGCATAGGCTACTGGTATATATATATATATATATATATATATATATATATATATATATATATATATATATATAAACTGTTCAAAAATGTTGTATATCAACCATTGTGATACCTTGTATTGCACTTTTCTTTCAATAAAATCTATTGAAAAAAAAAAAAAAGAAATAGCGTTTCTTTGAGATTAAGGTATACGATGAGACCTTAAAGTAATATCAAACTGTTAACAAATTGAGCACAATAAAATAAACATTCCCTGGTAAACCATGTGTTAGGATTCATATTCTAGCACATAGTTCACAATTTTTAATTCCTTCTGGCTCCTACTCCCACAGTGCTACTTCTCTGAATTTACAGTTTTTACAGGAAATAGTTAACAGTGGACAGTGCGGTCTTCAGTCACTTTATAAGTTTTGAGATAGGAAGGATGAGGGGGGAGCAGGCAGTGCCTTACCATCCTAGACTATGGGGCTGTGTGTTTCTATTGAGGCACACAATGTAGAAAGAAACAGCTTTATTCCATCACAGCATCACAGCCCAGTATTACTCTGTGCAGCAAGGTCCTGATGACCTTGAAATGCTTTACAGTACCATGAGGTATCTCCACCGAGAGCACCGCAGTAGAGTCATTTTTGGTTTCCGCTAGTATGCAAAATATTCCCATTCAATCTAAACCAAGCTTGGCACTGTCCACCAGACTGGCCTTGACCAAGAAGATGAGGCTTTTGAAATCCAATAATACCTACACCTAGTGCCTTTTTATTGTGATAGGATATGTCTTCCTACCCATCCAAGTTTTAGGTGTGCACCCAGACCAGACTTGGCAAATAGGGACATACTCGTACACCTCCCAGGTCCCATTCTACAGGCTCATGTAATTTGGGGCAGTTGGCAGCCACATGTCCAAGTCCTTGGCACAGCCAGCACCTAATATGTTGTGTCTTTCTCAAAGAAAACACTGCTTTTTTGCTAGGAAGCTGCTCAAATCTGGCACAGGTAGCTTTTTGTCACCTTATTATTATTATCATTATTATTATTATAATACACTATTTATATAGCACCTACAATCTAGGAGAGAGGGTCAATTAAAACAAAAGGTGATAGCTGTGGGGGATGAGCTGATGGAGAAAGTAAAACAGTATATTAGTTAGAAGCATTATAAGCTTCTTTAATGAGAAGGGTTTTCAGGGATCATCTAAAGATGGATAGATTAGGGGGCAGTCGAACAGATTGGGGTAGGGAGTTCTAAAGGATGGGAGAAGCTCTGGAGAAATCCTGGAGGCGAGCATGGGAGGAGGTGACAAGGGAGCTAAAGAGCAGAAGGTTTTGGGAGGACCAAAGAGAGGCTTGGTTGGTATTTTGAGACTAGGCTAGTGATGTAGCTGGGGGCAGAGTTGTGGATGGCTTTGTAAACTATTGTTAGTACTTTGAATTTTATTTGTTGGGTGAGTGGAAGCCAGTGCAGGGATTGGCAGAGAGGGGTGGAGGACACTGAACGGTTGGTAAGATGGACTTTACAAGGGAAACAAGCTCATCTACTAACAAAAGAGACCTATGGGAATCCTGCTTGATAGATAGAACTCATCTAATGATACTAGGAGGAGAAACAAGCTCATCTACACTCTTGTGGTCCGTTTACCTAATGTGCCTCTGTAGCTTAACTGACAAGCCTCTAATGTAATGGTAGTAGACTACTTGTTCTACAATCTGAGCAAGCTTGAGCACCTCAGGTTGAAACCACTTGTTTGTTAGATGAAGAAATCATCAATTTAAGACCTGGACATATTCTCATGTGATCACAAGTTGTGCTAGGATAGCTATGGTAAACCAGAGCATTAAAATGGATGCTACCACCTCAGCCTCATTAAAATGAATGATAGCACCCCAGCCCCCCGCTCCTGCAGTAGCCTGTCATGTTCCACAACTTTCTCAAAGATGCTGAGGTAAAATTCTACATCATCCTCTAGGAGCAATTTCTGCAAAGCATTCTGCACCAGCAGTAGATGTCAGTCCCTGTGCCACTATCTGCCTCTGTAACTGGGTCTGTTTTCCTAAAATGCTGCCAGCATACTACCATCAAGTTGTAAGGAGTACAGGTTCACCTACTGTTAGCCAAAAAAAAAAAAAAAATGCATGAGAAAAGGACACCCAGGGACAATCTAAGCAGGTTTGTCCTGCACTTTCATTCAGTTATGTAGCAAAGAAACAAAGTTTAAATGCAGGAGGACTTTGTACAAACAAAATATTATCTTGTCCAAGTCAATAACTAAACTCATGTCAGTTCTTGACTAAGAGTGCTCCCTACAGAGTTATGTCAGCAGTCAGCCTTTGACCCAGATACAAACAAAGCCTGGGGAGTGCCCAGGAAAAAATTCCAAGCCTACTAACCACTAGCTCGCAGACAACCAAATTGACCTGTCTAATGCCCCGTACACACGGTCGGACATTGATCGGACATTCCGACAACAAAATCCTCGGATTTTTTCCTACGGATGTTGGCTCAAACTTGTTTTGCCTACACACGGTCGCACAAAGTTTTCGGAATTTCCGATCGCCAAGAACGCGGTGACGTCAAGCACGTACGACGAGACTAGAAAAGGCCGGTTCAGAACCAAGCGCAGCACCCTTTGGGCTCCTTTTGCTAATCTCGTGTTAGTAAAAGTTTGGTGAGAGACGATTCGCGCTTTTTCAGACTCGTGGCTTTCAGATCGTTTTCTGCCGTTCAGTTTGTGCTTGTGGGTTTGTATCTGCTCTTCAGTGCGTGCAGTCAGTTCGTATTTGAGTTTTCTGTGCGATCTTGTCCGCTCATTGCTGTTTTTCAGGTCGCTCTTCACAGGCCTTGCTGTTCCTCAGTGCGTTCTGTTACTTCGTTCTGAGCAGCCGACCGTTTTCTAGCCATGTTTCATATGCATACTCCTCGTAGAGTTCGTGCTGTGCGGGGGCTTGGTGTTGGGGTCCTGACCTTGACACAAGTCCAGTCCATGAACAGGGTGGAGAGGAGTTCATGGACCAAGAATTGGTTGCTTCAGCGTGACCAGTTCTGTCATATGCCTTTGCTCCGTGAGATCCGTGAGAATAATCCTGATGATTTCAGGAACTTTCTCAGGATGACGGACCCCATGTTTCACCGTTTGTTGGCTTCGCTGACCCCCTATATCAGCAGGCAGGATACCTGCATGAGGCAAGCCATCACTCCGGAGCAGAGGCTCGTCGCTACCTTGCGGTATTTGGCCACAGGGAGAAGCCTGCAGGACCTCAAGTTCTCGACAGGCATCTCCCCCCAGGCTCTGGGGATCATTATCCCAGAGACCTGTTCTGCCATCATACAGGTCCTGCAGAAGGAGTATATGAAGGTAAGATTTTTATCCTTTAATATCACATTTTATTGTATTGAATGTTTGCTAATATATAGTATTTCTTTCCTCATTCCCTAATTACCATGATTGTATTATGCTGTGAATGTCCCCTTTGTCCTCATGCATGCTGGATTTTTATGTAATTATTATTTTAGGTCCTTCATACATATTTGCCCTTCAATAACCTCTCCAGCATGGTGTCTCCTGCCCTATATTCACCTCATGTAGTCACTTAACAATGTATTTTATCAGCTCCATAGTAGTGCTTTACCCCAAACACCCCATAAAATGTTTGGAAATGTTATTTTTGATTTAAATTCAGGCAGAGGGCCAGAGGCTTTTTTTTGTGGTGTCCCCAAATTTTTTGTAACCCTCCCTCCCCCAACTGCTAAGTCAGCTGATCCCAATTCTCTATCCTCAATCATCTATCTGCTGACTTTGCCAAACCCATACACACTATACCCACCTCTTTAGTGCTCAGATTTATGGATGAATTCCCCAAAGCATGTAGTGCAAGGGCCTGCCTGAATACTTTCCAATGGTACTGTTTAAAGTTCTTGTATCCTATTATGATCTTAATAGGTAATAGCAGAATGTCCAAATGTGCTCAAATGTGTACAGTGTGTATTTATATCTTTGTATTATGACACTTCTTACCTGTCCAGTGGGCTGCCAAAAGTGTAACTAAGGAGGGGCTGTTCCAAGTAATACCCTGTATTTAGGCATTCATCTCTCAATGAAGTGAAGAGGGTTACCTGTCCAAGAGTTCCCCCCCCCTATAATGTTAGAAATGGCCCATGAGAGGGGGGGGGGAATATGATAGGTGTACCTTATACTTTGTTGTTGTTAAATTCCCCTTAATAAATGCTATCTGGAGGTTGCCCCATAATGTTTGTGTCTAATCTGCTTGCCAGGTTTCTGTGAAAAAATAGTAATGTTTATTGTTTTTTCCTCAACAGTTTCCTTCCACGCCACAGGAATGGCAGACTGTGGCCTCCCACTTTGCCCAGCGGTGGGACTTTCCTAACTGCGGAGGGGCAATTGATGGGAAACATGTCCACATCGTCCCACCACCCAACTCAGGGTCGTACTATTATAATTACAAGGGGTTTAATAGTATAGTGATGTTGGCGGTGGTGTCGGCTAATTAAGACTTCTTGTATGTGGACGTGGGGAAGAATGGCCGGATGTCCGATGGTGGAGTGATCGCCCAGACGGAGTTCTACAGGCGTCTCCAGAATGGCAGCTTGGACTTGCCACCTCCAGAGGACAATGTTGAAGGTCTCCCATTTGTGTTTGTTGCTGATGAAGCATTTGCGCTGGGGGACCACCTGATGCGGCCATTCCCGATGAGGACCCTCACCCCGGAACAGAGGGTTTTTAATTACCGGCTGGCCAGAGCCCGAAGAGTGGTGGAGAACACATTTGGAATCCTGGCCAGCCGGTTCCGATTATTTATGACACCCATCCATATGGCGGAGTATAAACTGAACCATATAATACTTGCCTGCTGTGTTCTCCATAATTTTCTACGAAAACATTCAGCCAACTATGCTGGCTCAGTTGGGCCTGAGGCCGGAATCCCAAATACTTCAACAATGACGGCATTTGAAAGCGGCCATCCTGGCTTGCCCTCCCTGAATGCCCGTGATGTCCGGTTGCGATACCTGGAGTTCTTTGCGGGTAGGGGGGCTATCAATATGCCAGACAATCTGTGACACCTTTTTCAAATAAAAAACAACCAAAAGAAATTCTTTGTGGACATTTACTGCTTGTTTTAGCTGACCCTGACAGAAATGTGATGAGTGCAGAAAATGTCGTGATTGGGTAACCTTATAAAAAACAGTGTTGGCTGGTACTTCCTAAATGCAAAAACACATTTCACTACAAGTGCACTTGCAACTGCACTGAACCTGCACTTGTAGTGCAAAGAGGATTTGCCCTTAGGAAATAACCCCCATTTGTGCATAAAACAACAATTACATCACCCCAAAAGTATTGTAGTGTTGAGACAATAATCCACACATTCTTGAGTAAGGCACTTTTTTATACCTGCACAATCACATGCGCATTTACCAAAGGTTTTTAAAACAAACCAACATGTTTGTTGTATAACAATGTTTGCAGTAGCATTATGAAAAATCGAAATATCCATTTCAGATAAAACAGGCCTGTGTAAAACCAACAAGAAAGCCAAAAAACTTACAAAGTTCACATTAGGTAAAACCTGAAGGCTATATCAGACATCAGTATTTAGGAACTGGGTTTGATATAGCGTTCAGATGGGGGGAAATCACCCCTGGAAAAGCCAAATTTGGAAGATGCACACCAATTTACGAATGTCAACATGTGCTATCTGCAATCACGGGGGATCAAGGGACGTGTTTTGGGGGAGCAAGCCCTTCCTCAACGCTACTTTATAATTGAGGAAGGGGTTGCACCCCCAAAACGCGTCCAGTGATCTCCCGTGATGGCAGATAGCACATGTTGGCACACTGTGTGCATCCTCCAAATTTGGCTTTTCTAAACATTGTAAAAATTTTTGTAAGATAAAACTGGTGATTTTGTGGGGTTTAAATTCACCCCAAAACATCAATGATGTTATTATTTTTTTTAATAACATCACTGATTTGTTGCTGGATGTTTTGCAATTGGAGATTACACCCCATGATCTCCCCTATCAGTATCTGGGCACTTTCTGATGTAAAGCGTTCTGGATCCCGATCACCTAAAAAGAGATAAAGAACAAAAAAAACAGGTCTCAAAAATCTGCCAACATCCATCTCTTTTACCTGAGCCTGTGGTTGCAGACACTCACCTGTTGTGGTGCCAATCTCCACCACGTCTTCTTCTTCCTCCTGCTCTTCTTCTTGGGTAGGTATTTCCCCTTCTTCCAGAGGGGGGGGGGTCTGTGTTCTCCTGGGATGAGGGGTGTCCGAGTCTTTTCTCCCCTATGTAAAACAAAAATGGTATACTTAGCACACAGATATTTGATGGCAGAACTAGAAATAGGAAACATTGCTTGGAAGTGGGGTACAATTGTCTATTTTAGGCAAGTTCAAAGATGTCTTTTTTTATTGTCCTTTGTCAAGCTGCAATACTTTACCTGTTGAGTACAAGCTTCACACATGTAACCCCCCCTATAGTATACACTGGAGCATCAGTGTGCCCCCCCTAATAAAAATGGTGTTCTTGTGTCCCACACTAGTGCTCCAGTGTCCAGATGTGAAAACAGCTGCTCAGTGTCCTCTCCTTACACAGAATCTAGTTTGCATTTCATTCTAGTAACAAACCCATCTACATAAACAAATATTTGGCATCCAAGTAGGCCCCAAAAAAAATGTGTGAAAATGCATATGGCTTAAACAATGGTGTTCTAGAGGCCGAAAGAAAAATGTTTGATACGAACGAATAATGGGCCCATGAACATTAAAGTTGACCTTTTTAAACGTTACAATTACTAAAAGCATATGGAGCAGAACGAACAGGATAAAGACAGAAAGAATATGAACACAGCACAACTACTTACTTTTTTGCAGCACTCTCCGGATCTTTCGGTACTGCTCCGGCTCTCTCAACTTCAGGTCCGACCACCGCTTCCTGAGCTGATCTTTAGACCTTCGTACCCCGAAATTCCGCTCGAGACTCCTGACCACTTTACCAATGATTTTGGCCTTTCGGATGTTCGGGTTGGGGTAAGGCCCATATTTTCCGTCATAGTCGGACTTCTTCATGATGTCTACCATCTCCAACATCTCCCCAAACGACATATTTGTGGCCTTAAAACGTCTCCTTCTGGATCGGGATGTGCCTGGATCCGGGCTTTCCTCCTCCTCTTCCTCGTTGCTAGAATTAGCATGCACCTGTTGTAACTCCGCCATCATGCTCTTCCCCCACTGCGCCGAACGAAAAGGGGCGGGGAATAGACTAGAAAGAACGTCAGGGGCGGGCGGAGTTACACGCATGCGCAGTGTGTATAAAGCGTAACACGCGTGCGTATTACGTACGATCTGTGAGCGGAGGAAGGAGCATTGGACGCGCCGATCGTAAGAACGAAGGTAAGAGACAAACTTGGGCCTATACTGCTTCTAGATTGAGGCCTATATTGTAACAAGATTAGGAGAGTTTGGACTGACATTAGGCTTTGTCTTGTGTTGTGTCTTGCAGTGAACATGGATATCTTAATGAGAGATACTGACTTCATGTCACTATTCATTGATATGCTAAGTGAGCTGCCCTGTCTGTGGGAGATTACCCACCCCCATTACAAGAACCAAGCAAAGAGGAAGGCAGCACTGGAGCAATTGTGTGAAATTGTGAAGCAGGTGATCCCCACGGCAGACATCACTTATTTAAAGATATTAATTGGTTGCCTGAGGAGCACATATCTGAGGGAGCACAATAAAGTCCTGGATTCACAGAGATCCGGAGCAGCAGATGACATCTATGTCCCCAGGATGTTGTACTACGACAGGCTGCACTTTCTAGCAGGCCAGACTGAACCCAGGCCATCCCTCTCCAGTCTTCCTTCCACGCTTCCTTCCCCCTCGGCTGAGGCTTCTGACGCCCAACCTGGGCCTTCCAGGCCATATGTGGAGGAGCCCAGATTGAGCCAGGTATAGCATTCCTCTAAATATTTCTGCTTGTCCAATTAATGATGTTAACTAGATGTTAGTTGGGAGTACTAATTTATGATTGTGATTGATGATGCCAAAACTAAAACCATGTCCCTTTTTCATACACAGGGAAGTCTCAGCCAGGAGGTGGCTGATCTGCAGGTCCCTCCACCCCCCCTGGAAACAGAAAGTGGCAGTAGGAGGAGTGACCTAGAGGAGGCTGCTATCAGATTTTTTTGTAGGGCTACAGAGGTCCTGAGAGCACCACACACCAGGCAGGAGAACCTTGCTGCCTTCATAGCCTATAAAATGCAGAGGATGGAGGAGGGCCAACAAGCCATGTGTCAGGCCCTCATATCAGAGGCTCTGGATAAAGGTGTGAGGGGCCAACTTACACCTCACACACAGCTTTGGGATGGTCCTCCTCCTCCTCCTGCAGGTCCTCCTCCTCCAGGTCCTCCCAGTCCTCCTCCAGGTCCTCCCAGTCCTCCTCCTCCTCCAGGTCCTACTCCTCCTCCTGCCACATCTCCAACTGCACAGCCACAGCCCGGAAGGAAGTGTGAAAGGAAGACCAGAGAGTGAGGACCCTGGATCCAGTCTGGTCGGCCAAAAGATGCAGCCTCTTGTGGTACCACAGCCTGGGGACACTGATGTCATCTGCTGCTATCCAAGTCTCTGTGAATCCCGGACCAGAGTACCCTCCCTTAGATATGGACTCCTCAGGCCACCAATTTTGAGGTTTAAGAATTGATGTCTTCCGTGGGGGTCCTAGGCTTCACTAATTTCTCCTGTTGATCCAGTGTTGCCTTCCTCTTTGTTTGGTTCTGATACCTTAATAAAGGATTTTTGTTTTGAATTATACTCTCCTATGTGTTTTACTTCAAAAATGACAGTTTGTTTGTGAGGATTCAGGTACATTTCAAATATACAATGTGAAATGAACAAGGGACACCAAGAACAAAAAATCTCATGGAGATTAAATAATAAAAGATATCAATGGTGTTGGGGTAACTTGCCACACAAAACACACACAAAAATATTCTGGAGTAAAAATAAAAATAACATTGAACAAAGATCAGCCTTGGAAAAAATCCAAACATTAAAGAAAAAAAAAGGCTTAAAAACAAAAAAAAAAAACATAAAAAATATAAAACTGTCAGATGTGACAACTAATAACAATATATTGAGGGAATCCCACTAAAAAAACACAAATAAAACTTTGTGAGAAGTGTGTGTGAATATGAGCAGCAAAACGACTTAATTCTTGTCACATTATAAAGAAGAAGAGAGTGCGCTGTATTAAACCATTTTTTACATTGCAGCGTGACGAAAGTGCTTTATCCATTACGAACGCTAAGTTTACCAGAACGAGCTGTCCCGTGTCGGAATTTCTTCTGAGCATGCATGGCACTTTGTGCGTCGGAACAGGCCACACACGGTCGGAATTGACACGATCGGATTTTGTTGTCGGAAAATTTTATCTCCTGCTGTCCAACTTTGTGTGTCGGAAAATCTGATGGAAAATGTCCGATGGAGCCCACACACGGTCGGAATTTCCGACAACACGCTCCGATCGGACATTTTCCATCGGAAAATCCGACCGTGTGTACGGGGCATAACAGTATGCGTTAAAAACAGGGGTTTAGTCCGCACGCATTTGCAAACACATGCGTAAGCCACAGAGCCTCGTCACAGCACCCTGATATCTGTGGTCCTAACACCAAAATATGAGTGTCCCCACAGTGGAGGCACATGCATTCTGATGGATAAATGCGGGCAGGTGGCCTTTTCACCCAACAGCAGGCTCAAACAGCAGAGAGACAAAAAACAATGCACATCAGCAGCTTAAATACATAAAGCCTTGTGCACAGCTGAGATTGATAAAGAAGTAAGGCTACCAGATACAATGTGAACATTCAAATGAAGGCTTTTCCCACCCAAAGCTCTAAAACGCCTCTAAGCTCTATAAGGCCAGCCATACACGGTTTGAAACTTGGCTGGTTTAGCAGGAACCAGCTGACATTTAAACCGGTAATGGTCAGGCTGAATGCACCAAGTTGATCGATTGATCAACTCTGATATAACCAGCCTCCCGGATTCTTTAGCAATTATTGCTAGTGGCTACTAAAGCTGCTAGCAATAATCACTGTCTGCTCTTGGCGGGGATGGCTTCCCCCGCCCCCTGCTGGCATAACACAATTGCAGATTCCCCACTAAACACTGCCTGTGTTGATGGGGGGAATCATGAAGATTTCTTTCCTGCAACTCTTGGTTGCAGGAAAGGAATTTGCACTGTGTATGGCCAGCCTAACTCAGAACAAGAATTCTTCAGATTTTAAGAAAACAAAAAGTTTGTTTCCTCTATATTAGCAGTCATCAACCCTAGAACCCCTCACAGTTTATAGGTGAAAATTAACAGTACCTAAATGGCAGGGATGATGGTTGATGGTTCCTAGCTCATATTAAATTAAATTGTATTTAGAGAATGTTTAGTGTATTATATATTGTAAATTAATATGTTCATCTTTGCCAAGCTTCTATCCTATTCCTTGAAGTGGTTATAACTATAGTCTTTACTAATATCTAAAACTCCCTGCGATGGACGGCAGACAGCATAAAGTATAATGCTAAATCCTTGGCCCCTCAAATTATTTCATTTTTTTTGAGTATCTTCTTTTTTATTGTGTTAATGTTACGATCCTTGGAATGTATATTTTATTGTACAATATGGCTCTTAAATTCTAACATAAATGTTTTTTTTTCCAAGGCCTTAAAATGCATTTAATAATAATGCATAATAATAATTCTATGTGAGAATCGTAAAACATACACTTTTTTCTGCCCTCTGGGACGATGCCACTAAAATACATTTGCCTGGCAGCCTAATTTAAAATAAAGAAGTATATATACTGTGTGTGTGTATATATATATATTCTGTACTTTTATTTAGCAAGTGAGAAGATAAATGCCATTTCAATTCAGGAAAGCTTTGTAGAGCAAATCAAAACAAACAAAATGCCTGCTCATCTAAGCCACTAACTAAACTCTTTTTCTGAGGATGTCCCTCAGTGGGTTTCCCAACAAGTGTGCCTTTTATATTAATATTAATTTAATGTCAGCACTCAGTTTAGTTTTTTTTACCCAGCAGTAGGATTCCATAGCAGAGAAAGCGAGAAAAAGAGAGAGCCTTGGGCATCATTCCGTTTGCATATTTAACCACTTGTCTACCGCCGTATGTACACATACGTCGACAGAATGGCATGGACAGGCAAATGGGCATACGGGTACGTCCCTTTAAATTTGTCGCCGCGTGGTCGCATGCATGCTGCCAGCGGCGCGCGTGCCCCTGCTGCAAGCTCTGTGAGTGTGATTGCGGGTCCCGTGGACTCGATGTCCGTGGGTATACCCGCGATCGTCTCACGGAGAGGAAGAATGGGGAAATGCTGATGTAAACAAGCATTTCCTTGTTCTGCCTAGTGACAGGACACAGATCACTGCTCCCTGTAATCTGGAACGGTGATCAGTGTCATGTGACACATAGCCCACCCCCACACAGTTAGAACACATCCCTAGGACACACTTAACCCCTGCAGCACCCTCTCCTGGTTAACTCCTTCACTGACAGTCACATTTACACAGTAATCAATACATTTTTAATCGCACTGATTGCTGTATAAATGTGAATGGTCCCAAAATAGCGTCAAAAGTGTCTGATCTGTCCACCATAATGTTGCAGTCACAATAAAAATCGCTGATCACCACCATTAATAGTAAAAAAAAAAATTATTAAAAAAAATGTCATAAAACTATCCCCTATTTTGCAGACGCTATAACTTTTGCGCAAACCAATCAATAAACGCTTATAACCAAAAATATGTAGAAGAATACCTATCGGCCTAAACTGAGGGAAAAAAAAAAATATTATATATTTATTATAGCAAAAAGTAAAAAAAATTGCTTTTTTTTCAAAATTGTTGCTTTTTTTTGTTTATAGCGCAAAAAATAAAAACCACAGAGGTGATCAAATACGACCAAAAGAAATCTCTATTTGTGGGGAAAAAAGCACGTCAATTTTGTTTGGAAGCCACGTTGCACGACCGTGCAATTGTCAGTTAAAGAGATGCAGTGCCGAATTGCAAAAAGTGCTCTGGTATTTGGCCAGCCAAATGGTCCAGGGCTTAGGTGGTTAAAGCTACATGGACAGCTGAGACTAATAATAAGGTCTGGCTACCATGTAAAATCTAGACATGTGTATGATGAAAAAATTTGTTTTGATTCGTTAATCTAGTTATTTTGTTTAGTTACATTCGGTTGATTAGTTCAATTCATATTCGGAATTTGTATTCAGAATTCGTATTTGGAATTTTTGAATTTTCTTCGAATTTACAGATTTTTTCTATTCAAAGCATTCTATTCGATAAATTTTCGGATTTGGTCAAAACAAAAATGTTATATTGTTTTTGATTCGAATGCAGAAAAGTGAACAAACAAAAGAAACATCTTCATCAAATGATCACAATAACTCTTTAAATCACCTTTGGTTTAACAAAAACGGCATTATTTCGAAATGGTACTCTAATAACACACACAGTCTTTGATTTCAGCAATATGTTTACAGTTAGAATTCTACTGAAGTTCAGTGTAAAATTAGATTTGAATTTCAGTCCGAATTTCTGAAATTCGGATGAATTTCGTTACGTTATTCGGTGCATTCGGTAAAATTAGTTTACATTGTAATTCGGGTATTTGGATATATCCGAATCTCCGAATGACGAAAAATTTGTCACAAAATTAATTCGGAACGAAACAAACCGCACATGTCTAGTAAAATCTAGTAAAATCAAAAAAGCGTCCAGGCTTCAGGGCCCAGAACAGGTATTTCTCCACATCAATCATAAACGTAAAGGTTCAAAGGTCTCAATGTTATTTTGTCTCCCTTCTTAACAATCTAGTCTCACTGCATTTTCTCCTAAAGCCTCATACACACGATCGGATTGCTGGCCAACAAAACTGTGGAATTTTGTCCGAAGGGCTTTGGCCCAAACTTGTCTTGCATACACATTGCCACACAATTCTTGGCCAACAATTACGAACGTAGTGACTGCTACGTTGTTTTTCAGCTCTTTAGCGCCACCCTTTGGGCTCCTTCTGCTAATTTCGTGTTAGTAGAAGTTTGGTGATTGTTGATTCACACTTTTCATTTTGCACTTTTCATTTCGCACTTTTCATTTTGCACTTTTCATATAACACTTTTCATTTCGCACTATTCAGTTCATTTATGAATAGCCGTTCATCAACCAGACATGTTGCGGAATCGAGGAGATAACGTGTTATTTATTATTGGCCTTGGAGTTATTGCTTTGAAATTATTTTTTTGCTTGAATAATGATTTCATTTGGTATATTTTCTATATTTTTGGATGCATAGAATGCGCTTTTTGGTTACGTTCTATTGGCAGATAGCATGTCTAATTTTATTTGTTTTCTTTTTTTTCATACATTTTTTTTTCTTTATTGAAAAATAGTACAAGATATAAACAAAGATCTTGAACAACAATGGTGCAAAGAGATGTTGATATCACCACAATATGCCAACAACAAAAAGGAGAGATTGTTATAGCATAGGTTGTACCTGATAGGGGAGATAGTGTTGTGGATTTACCTTATGGTTCTATCAGTATCTGAGATTCGCCTATGAACAATCCCGTTTGAGGTTGCCCTCTGTCTTTTGGCATACACTAGGGTTAATTTGGATTGTGCTGGAGTAAATATGTTCAGCAGATTGAAGTATGGTTCTGTTTAAATTTGGGAATTTTCAGTATCCTACGCGTGTCTGCCGGGGCAAGTGGTTGAGGGGAGAATGAAGTCATGAGGTGTTGTTGGTTATTGGGTGTCTTAAATGAATATCTAAGTGGGGTATGGGGGAGGGTGGAGTACAAGGAGGGGGGGAGGGAGTGTGAAAGAGGGGGGGGGGAGGTGAGACATAGGGGAGAGGTATGTGGGGGAGGGAGGGGGACTCTCTGACTCCCTTCTCCGGGTAACAAGTGGTTTTATGATAAACTGAAGGAGATCTAGTAGATTTTTAAAGAGGGTGGTGTGTGTGGGTGTTCCGGGGGGGTAAATGATAGGAAGTGCGGGTGTGAGGTCAAGGCAGCGTATGTCTGTCTGTGGTCTGCGGTTGGTCTGGTATCAAACCGGTGTATTAGGTGGATGAGCTACATATGTTCAAGTATTCAGGCGTCGTCTGGTAGTGTGTCCAGCAAGCCCACTTTTTGTTAAATCTCGTTGGGGTGTCACATGCCGTGTGAATCAGTTTTTCCATTTCCGCTACCCTACGAATTCTATGAAGCATCTCTTTGAGGGTAGGTGTCTGTGTGGAGTTCCAGTGGATGAGGATGCATTGTTTTGCTGCATTTATCATATGCATTGCTAGGGATTTGTGGTAGCAATTGGGTGGCAATGGTGAGTGATGGAGTAAGAATTGGGCTGGGGAAAGCGTCAAATCAAAAGAAGTAACCTGGGAGGTTATGCGGCACACTTCCCTCCAGAATACTTGTAGTGGGGTGCACGACCACCATATATGGAGAAGAGTAACCTTCTCTTGATGGCATCTCCAGCAGATGTCTGGTGTGGATGGATAAAATTTGTGTAGTAGGGATGGGGTGCGGTACCATCTGGTTTGGACTCTGTATCCATTTTCTGCGTAGTGACATTAGGGGAACCTTTGTGAATATTTAGGAAGACTTGTTTCCAATTCTCAGATGTGAGCGTGATTAAGAGGTCTTTCTCCCATTTTTTACATGCTGGACTCTCATTGACCTGTATGTCCATAAAAAGGAGATTATGTGTGGATGATATCAGGTGAGATTGAGGTGTCCTCTGGATGCACAGTCTTTCAAAGGGGGTCAATTGTCGCGAGCATTGCAAATTTTTGTCTAGGAGTTTGAGATGTTGGGCAAGCAGGAGATAGTCCCAGGTGGAGATGGGAGGTCTCTCCAGCTGGTTTGCAAGTTGGGAGGCTGATAAGAATTTCTCACGGTGAAAAAACTGATAGGTTCTAATTTGGTTTTGTGGCCAATAGTCCTTCAGGTAGTGTCGGTGCATGCCTGGGGGGAATGCAGGGTTTAATTTTACTGAGGTTAGATGACCAGGGATGGAGGATATGGTGGAGTGGGAGCACAGCTTCCAGAAGCAGTGCAAGGTAGGCCCTATTAGAGGATGGAGATGTGTCGCGGTGGGGATATGACTAGGGGCAGTCCATGGTAGAGTATTCAGAGGTAAGGTTGTGAAGGAAGCTTCTAAGATTACCCAGTCTTTAGAAGGGGAGTGGACGTTCCAGTCCACTATTCTAGTGAGGTTAGTGGCTGTTTGGTAATTGAGAAGATCTGGTAGGCCAATTCCTCCTAACCGTTTAGGTTTGGTAAGTTGTTTGAAGTTAATTCTGGCTCTACGTTCTCGCCAAAGGAAGTTGGAACAAATGTGTTTAAAAGTTTTAAAAAAAGATGGTGGAATTTGGGTTGGGACCGTCTGCAGAATATAAAGCATTCTCGGTAGGGCGTTCATCTTTAGGATGGCCGCTTTCCCAAACCATGAAAAGATTGGTTTGTGCCAGAGTTTGAGATCACTTGATAATTTGTTCAGAAGAGGTACATCATTTTTCACATAGAGGTCAGAAAGATTGATGGGGAGTTGTATGCCCAGAAACGTGATCGATCCAGGCTTCCACAGGAATGGGAAGTTTTCCTTACAATGATCTACCATATGTTGTGGTAGGGATATATTGAGGGCAAAGGACTTTGAGAAGTTTATTTTGAGGTTAGAAAGGGATTGGAAAAATGTGAACTCCTCTAGTAATACTGGTAAGGTAGTGAATGGTTCGGTCAAAAACAGTAATATGTCATCTGCATAAGCAGCATATTTATACTCTCTGTTGGGAGTTTGTATACCCTTAATGTCTGAGTTTAATCTCAATTTACGGAGGAATGGCTCAAGAGTGAGAACAAAGAGTATAGGAGATAGGGGGCATCCCTGTCTCATTCCGTTTTGTATGGGGAAGGCATTCGACGGAGTGTTGTTGACCTGTACTATGGCTGATGGCAGAATATAATGAGAGAATCGTATTGCACATGTGTGGACCTATGCCTATTGTAGGTAAGACCATTTTCATGTAGTCCCATTCCACTCTGTCGAATGCCTTTTCAGCATCTAGGGATAAGAAAAAACCTTTCTGGTTCATTTGCGTTATTAGGTGATGTAAGTTGATTGCCTTAATGGTGTTATCTCTGGCCTCTCGACCAGGGATAAAGCCTACTTGGTCTTGAGAAATGAGAGAGGGGAGAAGTGGTAATAATCTGTTTGCTAATATTTTGGAGAAGATTTTGATGTCTAGGTTTAATAGTGAATTTGGCCTGTAATTTCCTGTTTTTGTGGGATCTTTTTCATCTTTGGGAATAACTACTATGTGAGCTTCTAACATGTCCCTTGTGAGGGGGTTCGAGGGAGAGAGAGAGTTAAAGGCTTTCAGGAAGGGAGATTGAAGGGTGTCTGAAAACGTCCTGTAATATACTGCTGGGAGGCCGTCTGGGTCCAGACTCTTTCCCGGCTTTAGTTGTTTGATGGCCTGTTCCCATTCCTTTGTGGAAATTGGTGATTCAAGATTGGAAGAGGCTTCCTTTTGAATTTTCCCTGGAGCAAATTGATCTAGGAATTATTTAATCTTGTTTAATATTTTGGAGGATGCCTTGAGGTTGTAAAGGGAGGAATAGTATTTTTCAAATTCTCGTGCAATTTCTTCATTTTTGGTAATCGTCTGTCCTGTGGGGGAGTGTAATTGGTGTATTGTGTTGCTCGATTTCTTTTTGCGTAGAGCTTGAGCGAGAAGGTGACCACTTTTATTGCCAAACTCATAGAAGAGCTTTTGTGAGAGGGCAAATTTTTTCCTTAGATTATGGCCTAGTGCTTCCTGGATGCATGTGCGAGTTTCAATGAGTTCTGAATGAGTACGTTGTGCTAGGTTGCTTTTATGTAATGCTTCTAGTTTCTTGAGTGTAGTGAATAAACCAGCGAATTCTGCTCTTTTTTCTTTTTTAAGCGCTGCCATCAGGGAGATCAGTTTGCCCCTCACCACACATTTATGTGCTTCCCATTGCATCAGTGCAGAAATGTCTGGTGTGTCATTGTCTGTAAAGTAGTTGGTTAAACATTGGCGAACCTCTTGTTCCTTAAATTTGTCTGTCAAGATGGTCGGGTCTAGCCTCCATATGTATGTGTGGGTGAATTTGTCAGGGAAGGTGAGGGTAACTGAGATGGGGTGATGATCAGAGCGCGTCATAGGTTCTATGGTTGCTTTCGCCAAACCGGGGAGATCCTGCTGCGTGAGAAAGAACTAGTCCAGACGTGAGTATATGTTTTGTGGAGTGGAAAAAAAGGTATAGTCTTTGTCTTTCGGGTGAAGGGTACACCTAGTATCATGAAGTGAGAGGTCATGGAGGGATCGTCTGATTTGTTTGATTGCTCTGTAGGGTAAGTGAGATTTGCCTGAGGAGGTATCTAGGAGAGGGTCTAGGGGGAGATTATAATCTCCCCCTAGAATCAGAATTCCTTCTTGGAAGCTTGAGAGAAGACGTGTAATTGTGCAGAAGAAGGGAACCTGGGAAGTGTTGGGACTGTATATATTAGCTAGGGTGATCGGCTTGTTCTTGAAGGTGCCTTTCAGAAAGACGTATCTGCCTTGATCAGGGTGTCTGAGATTTGAAAGGGTATATTCTTAGAGAGGAGAATAGAAACTCCTTTGGATTTCGAGATCGTGGAAGTGGAGTGGAAATCTCAGGGAAAGAAATGATTAGACAATCTTGGTATTTTCTTGGTACAGAAATGGGTTTCTTGTACAAAGATTACGTCAGCTTTTAAGCTCTGCATGTTGGAAAGTAGCTGAGATCGTTTTTCAGGGGAGTTTAGGCCCTTGGCATTAAGGGAGAGCAGCTTTAAGGAGAGGTTGGGAGCTTTTGCTTTGGAAAGAGGCATGTTTTTTGGAGGTATGGGGTCAGTGGTGATGTGCCCCAGAGAGGGAGTCAGAGAGGGGGGCTGGGGGGAGGGCAGGACAGGAAGGAGAGGGAGGGGAGTTAGGGAAAGGAAGGGAGATGAGAGAAGGTAAATAGATATAGAGAGTTGGGATTAGGTGGGATGGAGAGAGTAGAGTAGTCAGCTAGAGGAACTGGAGAGAATAGAGATCTCAGATAGAGAGGAAAGGAGGGCTATACAGGATGTGGGAATTGACCAGCACGCCCACCAAACAAACAAGTGGATGTCCGGTTTGGGTCAGCATTGGCTACCAGAGTCCGCAGCGAGTGAGGGTGAAAGGAAACATTCAGCAATGGAGGGAGGTGTCGGTGAGGTCAGTGGTGTCATTCTTGGTGCTCATAAAGAGTTCGGTTCGGAGTCAGGGAGGAGAAGAAGGCCTCTCCTGGTCTCCAACCATTATATGTTGTTATGCCTGTGACATGGTGATCGAGTGGGTATTAATTAGTTTAAAAGGGGGAAATCATTGTTAAGCAGTATTCCTGGTGGGGGAAATTCCTAATCTTGAGA
The DNA here is from genome assembly GCA_037952925.1 of Lithobates clamitans. Classification (NCBI taxonomy): domain Eukaryota; kingdom Metazoa; phylum Chordata; class Amphibia; order Anura; family Ranidae; genus Lithobates; species Lithobates clamitans. Next base: position 1,304,993 of record JBBGZY010000496.1, on the reverse strand, counting down.
GGCCTCATGATATTATATTTCATGTTTAGAAGTGTGAACACTCTGAGAGATTTGAGTACAAATGACATTATTAAAGTGGGCTAGAAACATTGTAGAACTCTGAACTTTAAACAACAGATGTGAGTATTACATTACATGACACATCATGGAAAGTGTAACTTGTAACAAGGGAATAATCAATACCTATAGTCAAACTTACAACAATAAGAATAATTGTATGAAGGTCCTCTGGTTGTGGGGGGGACACGCTCAGCACCAGCATAATGGGAGTCTGTGAAGAAATCTCCAGTTCCATCTGGGCGATTTCTGAGATATGGGATAAGAATGATGTGCTACCGAGGGTGTGTTGGTTTTTGTCTTAAAGAAAAAGGTTTATGTGGTACTTGGGCGTAGTGTGCAGTCCGTACCTGAACGTGTCCCCCTCGGACGCCAGAAACCTATGTCCCATCCGGAGTGCAGGGAAAATAAGCAGTTAGGTCATTTGTGGTCCACTGTGGTGAAGACAAATAAAGCAATTTGTAAGATATTATGCGATTGTAGTACACAAATATTTCCACAGGTGGACTAACGTCTTGAGATTCCTGTAGACAAAGTTCATTTAGTTTTCCAGTGGTAAATGCGCTTAGTCGGTGAAGTCAGGGAGTATTCAGGTAAAGAGGCAGCCTTCCTTAAACAGACTGTAACTGTCCTTTTGGATGAGGGAGCAGCTGCCTGACTTAAAGGTGAAAATAAAAGATATTGGGAATGTGTGGTCTAAGGGCTAATGCCCAGGCAATTGCATCATTAGTTTGTCCTGGATAAAGTTCAAGGAAGGAGAGCAAATGGGTAAGGGCTCTGTGGCCCTGGCGAAAAAGAGAAAGGATAAATCTTTAATTCAAAGATAGCACCAAGGTTATCTTGCTTCCTGGGACCAATATGTTATGGTAGTCTGCACTCCAAGATGCGGTGTTAACATATAAGTTTGTAGTAGAGGACAAACAGTGTAAACGCCGAAAAACTAGTGGTGGGGTTCATGATGTAGTATGTAAATAGGAGAAAGAGCAGAGCGTATACCTGTCTAGGTCATGTGTGCTCTGCGGTGCACTGGCAATGCTGTGGGGCTGCCATTTCGCTGGGCTCCTGAGGCTTTCTGTGGAGAGAGTGGCGGCATAGGGTGAGGCCTGCGGAGTCTGATGCTGAAATTGCCTGCTTCATCAATGCCTTCCATGGAGGAAGCTCTCTTGGGTGGAGGTAGACGAAAGTCACTGTAGCAGTCTGGTAGATCAATAAGTGGGATGTCTAGGGTGTTGCAAAAATGTTTCAAGTCTTCCGGAAGTTTAAGGTTTGCTGTGCGGCCTTGGTGTGTCACTGAGAGGCAAAAGGGAAATTTCCATCGATAGATGATTAATCTGGCTCTCAGGACATCTAGTAAGGGCCTAAGTTCCCTTCTGCATTGCAGGGTGATGTTGGATAGATCCTGGTAAATTTTTACTTCAGAGCCGCGGAAGGATAGCTGGTTATGGCCTCTAGCTTTCCGGAGGATCTCCTCCTTTAGAGCAAAGTCGATGAGACAGCAGACCGTATCTCTGGGGGGGTCTGTGTCTCTCCCCCTCAGGCGCAATGCCCTATAAATGCGTTTGAAAGCTACCGGGGCATCTGGCGGTCTCTCTAGAAGATCATTAAAGATATTAGCTACCGTCAGGGGAAGATGACTGGGATCGATCGATTCCGGGATCCCCCTTACCCTGAGGTTAAGTTGTCTCCCTCAATTGTCAAGATCCTCCATATGTCGGAGGGGCGGAGCCGACAGCCAGAGCGGATGGAAGTGTGAGGAGAGAGCTCTGACACAACGGCTTCTATAGAGCGGCTCACAGCGACACTACACGCTTCAAAAGAGGGGAGACTCAGAGGAACTCAGTGGTTAAGATGAATAAAAGAAAAACGAGAGAAGGACCGAAAAAATTGACCGACTTCTACCCCCTCACGGCCGGCCGAGATTTCCAAGATGGCACCCGCTATGAGAACAGAAACTCGGCATCCCCTGCAGACTCCTGCAGCCATCCGTCGCCATCCTCGGGTGAGTCTCACACAATATCCACAACCATCCTCACCCTCTAATAGCCCTGTTAAGCAAAAAAGGAGGATTGGGGTGGAGGAGGAGAATCAGGATGAGGCAGGGTCAGAGAGAGACACAATGGAGGAATCATCCTCCCACATCCAGCAGTTAGATGCTTTTCCCACATCAGGGCAGCCCATCCTGGATACCACGATGAAGGAAATGTTATTGACTCTCAGGGGGGCCCTCCAGCAGGACATGTCTGCATTTATGCATACTACAAAAAAAGAACTGTCAGCGTTTGGTAGCAGAGTCAAGTATGTGGAAAAAAAATGAAGGAATTTACACTTGCTCACAATGAGCTGGTGGATGCTCACTTTGATATAGAAGATGAGATCAAAGCTATGCGCCTAAAAATGGCGGACATCGAAGACAGGGCACGCAGGAACAATATAAAGTTCAGAGGGATCTCTGAATCGATCAAACCAGCAGAACTCACTGCGTACCTCCAAAAGCTCATGACCACGGTTCTGCCGTCTCTGGGGCCTAACAACATAATCATAGACAGAACCCACAGACTGCCAAAACCCTCATTCCTGCCTGACCAAATCCCCAGGGATGTCATCGCTAGGATCCACTTTTACCACATAAAGGATCAGCTGATGCGATTTGCCAGACAGCACCCCACGCTCCCTGATCCATTCACCGGAATCGCATTGTATGCAGATTTATCGCAAGCTACACTAACGGCAAGGCACAACTTAGTCCCTATCACTAAAATCTTACGCAACCATAAGATTCTTTATAAATGGGGATTCCCTGCCAAACTGCTGTTGGAAATGCACGGCGAGTCGCACGCAATCACTTCACTGGAAAAAGGGATGGATCTCCTCAGAAAATGGCAGCTACCGTCAAAACAGCAGGGGCAAGTAAATGCTACTCGGTTACACGTTCGCCTCAGTAGATGGCTCCTATAAACGTGTGGCACTTCTCTCAGGATCAATAACCCCTGATGCCTTCCAAATCTTCCATGAACCCAGGTGTAGGTTCAAGAAGCAGCCGATGTTCGGCTAATATGTTTCTTAGTTATCCCCCTTCTTCACTTACAGGATGACACCTGTGACCTGTTCTATACAAACTTTAATGTTTGATTGGTCTATATTGCTGCATAATTCAGCTTGGTTTTTTTGTTCACTTTTTTCTTTTTCTTTTTGCTATTCTGAAATTTTCTTCAGAATCTTTATCTCAAATCTTACACGTACCCAACATCAGTCCAAGAGCATATTGTTTATTGATCTCTACCACTAGATGGCAGCAGCTTGTACTCATTGAATGGAATAAACCTTAAAATAGTATCACACAATACATTTTCCAAAGTATTCACCGCCAATGACACTTCGAAAAAAAAATGGGGTATTGATCGCTATTAAGGACACATTAACCTTTTCTTTATTGCAGATTCATAATGACCCCCATGGACGCTTTATTATTTTGATTGCAGAAATAGATCGGGTCCTCTACACACTGGTAAACTTATATGCCCCAAATGTTAAGCCAATGAAGTTTATCCGTAAAGTTGTTAAACTTGCCAAATCCTTGCAAAAGGGTAATCTCATAATATGTGGGGATTTTATTATGGTCATGAATGAGGAATTTGATTCCTCCTCGGTGGCTCTGAGGAAGAGGCCCTATTTAGGTACCTGGTGTCATGAAGAAAGGCTCTTTGATCCCTGGCACTGCCTTAGATCCACCGAGAGGGACTACTCTTATTACTCCATGGTGCACAATAGCTACTCTAGAATTGATTTTTTCCTAACAGATATGTATAACCTGCAGAAAGTGAGTAAGGCTGATATCTTCAGCATTACGTGGTCTGATCATGCGCCTGTGGCCATTGAGGTTGAAGTTAGCAATAAAATATCCCACAAACCACTATGGCGCAACAATACCTACCTCCTGTCTTGTCCTCACATTAAAGAGGAAATAGAGAAGAAACTTAAAGAATACTTTAGTATCAATTCCAATGGGGAATGCTCCCCAACAATGATCTGGTGTGCTCACAAACCATACGCTAGGGGTATTCTTATCCAGATTGCTTCGAGAGAAAGGAAAAAGAAATCACATCACTTAGCGAAACTCCACAAATCTATTGCAGAACTAGAGGCCCAACACAAGAACCCCAGCACATCCCCCAGCATCTTAAAATGCCTTAATTCTTGTCGCGAAGAACTGCGACAGGAACTTAGGGCAGACTACCACCTATATTTCAAAAGGCTGAAACTATCATTTTACTCTCAAAATAATAGGGCAAGCAAACTTCTGGCCTCACAAATTAAAAAAAGACATGCGAAATCCATCATCACTCATATTCAACATCATAGCTCCAATACCACACTCCACAACCCTAAGGACATTGCTAATGCTTTTGGGGACTATTACAAATCCCTTTACAACCTCAATAAAGATCCATCCACCTACCAACCTACAGATAGAGAGATAGATGAGTTCCTTCAAGGAATCCAACTGCCCTCAGTAGACTCAACAATTCTACAAGCCTTAAACACTCCAATCAATAATGCAGAAATTGAGACAGTTATTAAATCTCTCCCCATGCACAAATCCCCAGGAGCGGACGTTTTTTCCGCTGAGTACTACAAGGCATTCAGCTCCCTTCTTGCACCAAAGCTAGTAGATATCTTCAATAAAGCAGCCACAGCGGGATCCTTCCCAAGAGAAATGCTCCAAGCAATAATAGTAACCCTACCCAAACCCGGCAAAGACAACTCCCACCCCCAAAATTATAGGCCAATATCCTTACTCAACTGTGACCTAAAGATCTATGCTAAAGTATTGGCCAACAGGTTATTAGAAATTACCCCTTCCCTAATAGGACTGGATCAGGTGGGTTTTGTAAAGGGCAGACAAGCACCGGATTGAACTAGAAGGATGTTAGATCTACTACGATTCGCAGAAATTAATCAATTACCAAGTATTTTTCTTGCATTAGACGCAGAAAAGGCGTTCGATAGGGTGCATAGGGGTTACCTATCAAAAACTTTACAAAAATTTGGAATGTCAGGAATGATAAATTCAGCAATTATGTCCCTATACTCAAATCCATCCGCCCAAGTCTATACCTCTAGTCTCCTATCTGATCCTTTCCTACTATCTAATGGTACGCGACAAGGTTGCCCCCTATCCCCAATAATATTTTCACTCATTATAGAACCTCTGGCCCAAAGCATTAGGTCCAATGTATCCATCAAAGGCATAAATATAGGTAAAGACAGTCATAAGATAGGACTCTTTGCCGACGATGTAATATTAACTTTATGCGAGCCAGCACCCTCTATACAAGAGCTTAAAAAACTATTGCACAATTTTAGTAAAATCTCCTTTTACAAAGTCAACACAAACAAGTGTTTCGCTTTAACACTCAATATACCCATAAAAGAACAAAGCACGATTAAACATATGTTTCCCTGTAATTGGGACCCCCCTCAATTACGTATCTTTGTGTGCAGCTCACCTCCTCTTTCGCTAAACTATATTCTAGCAATTACACTCCTCTACTTGCAAGTGTTGAAGAAGAGATGGTCCAAATTGGTAAACTGCATCATGGATGGGGAGAGTAGCTGCATATCAAATGCAAATTCTACCTAAACTTCTATACCATTTCAGAACACTGCCCATACCTCTCCCTCAAACATTCTTCTCACAATTAGCGAAAATTTTAAATAAATTTATTTGGGCAGGAAAAAAACCTAGAATCACACTGACTCATCTGTATAAACCCAAGCACTTAGGCGGAGTAGGTCTCCCCAATGCACACATTTACTACCAAGCAGCTATATTGGAACAAACTCGATATTGGTTCGCACGCCCAACTGACAATAAATGGTCTGAAATAGAACAAGAAATCACTCCCAGCCATAATCTACCAGCCCTGGCGTTAGCTGCTGGTATGCACCATAGACAAATCATTCCACTGTACCCTACAGTACAAGCTTCTATAACAGCCTGGTCCTTCTTGCTAAGACAACCATTTACGGATACTACTATGCAGGAAATACAAATCCCATTAGCAACATATGAATACTTGATCCCAAACATCTCGACCCAAACTTTGAAAAATAGAGGGGAACATTTCCTCACACCTGACCTACAGGGACAGGAAGCAATGGAAAGATATCAACTGTTTCAAATAAAGCACTACCTCAAATATAACAAATCTAAACCACTTAAAATACCCCAAATACTGTGGCACTATCTAATAAACAAAAGCCCGGGGAAACACAAGGGAATATCCTTATTCTACAAATTTGCTACCCCTCTATACTTACAGGCTAAACTGCCTAACATGAGAAAGTGGGAAAAGGACCTTAAAAAGGAATTCCCATTACACCAATGGCATCTAGCGGTAAAGAGTAATAGTAAATCCTCAGCGTGCATAGACCACTGGGATAATGCACAGAAGATACTGCATAGGTGGTATCTTACTCCCCTACGTATTCATAAAATGAACCCGAGTTCCTCCCCAATATGCTGGCGAAAATGTGACAATACTGGCAATCTTCTACACATATTGTGGAGCTGCAAGGTAATAAAACCTTTCTGGCAGAAAGTAGCTTCCATCATTCAAACAAATACAAATACCACAAGCCCATTAAATCCTGAACTTTCCCTCCTTAGCCTGGGCATAGACAACTTTCCTCATTTGACGAGAAAGGTAGTTATAAATATACTATTTGCAGCACGCATATCGTTAGCAAGAGGATGGCGCTCTCAATCACCCCCAAAAATCGAAGAAGTAATCTCCAGAGTGAATGCCCACTACACAATGGAAAAAATGCTAGCGTATAAGGAAAGAAGAGTCCCGGCCTTCCACAAACACTGGGAGGTCTGAAAATCTTCTCAGTATGCTCCCTCTCACTTGTGAAACCGAGACTTATGTTTCATGGTATTTAGGCTAAGCAACTAGGCATATAGTGGTAAAAGTATTTAATTAATTAGATAAAGCAATAAGAATATCAATAAACAATTGACATTACTAGAAGTAGTCACACCAGAAGATCCAACCCAGACTGTATTATTTGGTGACTATTCTAAAAGGTATGTGTTTTCTGTTATTAATGTATTAACAATGTATCAACGTTTGAAGTTCATAAGATAGCTGTCTACAAAGTTCGAAATGAGCATATACTGTATTTCCTCACTATTGACCCTCACTAAGGTCATTAGAGGGCTGCCTTGCTTAAGACTATTAGAGGTTCCTGCTCACAGTTTGTACCCAGTCGGGGTGACAGGTCCTACCTCCTGTTGAGGTTGTTAGCTACGTGGTTATGGGTGGCTCAAGTAGATTTATCTCTTTGTGGAATTCTGTCTGTCACTCAACACTCACCCTGTTTATGTCATATATTGTAAACAATGCTTTGTACTTTATGTATAAACTGAAATTCTATAAAAAAATCTATGGTTAAAAAAAAAAAGATCCTCCATATGTCTGTTGATATCCCTGAGCTGTACGGTGTGTGACTCTGTGATCTGTTGCACGTTGCATAGTGAGACATCATGGCGGGCCTGTGCTGTTTCTACCTCTTCCACCCTCAGGGTTATAGCCTGTATGTCGAATCTCAGTTCTGAAATAACTGCCGTCAGTGTGCTCTTTATATCTGTGGCTACACTGCGGAGGTCGCCTATAGTGACTGCAGGGGAAGGTCTTTGTCTCACAACTTTATCTGTCATGCACTCTGCTCCGGAGCGGCGCGGACTGACACTCGGGGAGCGGGAGTTATGCGAGGAGGCTGTATGTGAGGGCTGCATTCTGCCTCTAGGCTGGGATCGGAAGATCTCTGGAATCTGCCTGCTGAGCTGTGTGTCAAGGCTCCGTGGGGAGCGGGACCTAGTAGCTGAGGCTCTGCGTGAAATTCTCACCATGTCCAGGTTGTAAAAGAGCAGGAAAGCTGAAGAAGCAGGACCTCGTGGAACGGAGCTCTGGTGTTACACGTCCATCTTGGAATGGTCCCAAGCCACGCCCCCCCCCTGTTTTCTTTTTTTTAATGCACAATAAAAAAATTGTGGAGAATAATACTTGGCTATGTGTTTTACTTCAAATGACAGTTTGGGAGTAGGAAGCTACATTTAAAAAAATTCAAAATAATAATTGTAAAATTGGTAAAATTGACAAGGGACACCAACATAGTTGTATCTTTGATCTTAAAAACTACGGGATAATGGTGTTGTGGTAACTTGCCCCCCACCCCCAAAAAAAAGCATAATAATATTATTCTTGATATCACTAGAAAAAAAAAGCCTTGGGAAATGTGTTTGCAATAAGTCCATCAGTATCACCAGCAAAGCAGCTTCATTATTATCCCAATAAAGAAGAAGAGCTGCATTTTGAGATTCCATAATTTGCCACGTCACAAATTTTAATTCTCCATTACGAGCACTAGTTTACAAGACCGACCGCTTCTGGCTTGTCATTGCATCCGAGCATGCGTATTTGTACTTTGGAGTTTTGTCTGAGTGACTTGTGTACACACGCTCGGAAAATCCGACAACAGAAATTTGTTTGCGGAAAATTTTAAAACATGTCATCCAAAATTTGTCCATGGAAAGTTGGCCAACAATTGTCTGATGGAGCGTACACACGGTTGGATTTTCCGCCAACAGCCTGTCATCACACATTTCCCCTCTGAAAATCCAATTGTGTGTATGAGGCTTTACAGTTTTGTCCATCTTGCTAATTTCCTCCCATACCAATACAATCAGGTCTGGTCTTGAAGATTTTCTCCCAGTCTCTTAAATAATGCAATCTGTCTATTTTTCCACAATATGATTTTTCTACCTACTATTTTTAACTCCTTGGGCATCAAAAAACACATTATTGGCAATAAGGCCCCAATTTATACTGAAAATATGGCAGGTAAGCCGCAAACCCCAGAGACAGAGCTGTTGAAGGCATAACAGCAACCTGCAATTTATGTCATTCTCTATGTTATTTGTGGTTATCAGATTTACAAAATGAAATCTGGAACATCATATGGGTCATGTCTACTTTTAACCATAAAATCATGTATTTGTAGTCACATCCAAAAACATGAACAAAATCTATATGGCTGCATAGTGCGTAAGAAAGTTGGCCCAGGAGACAATTTTTGTGCATGTGAGGTTTCCACGGTGCCGTATTGGGGAGGCATCTGTGATTCTTACTGGTGCCATCCCTAACATGGCTAATCCACAGCATAGTATGGAACTCAGAGGCATTACTAGGATTGTGAATATACTGGGTTACTCTTAGAGACTCTGAAGAGAATGATGGTGGGTGGTGCTAAATTGCAATGTGGAGGGGTTTAAAGTAGTATGGTTAAATAAAACCTAAAACTACTTTGCTCTGGGTCAAGAGTCTGTAACACACAGAGTGCAGAGGTCAAGAGTAAGTAATGCATTGCCTTCCAAGCAAAAAATTACCTCTTCTGCCATATGCAATCCTTTCCACAACCCATAACAAAACCACCTCCAGCACAAATCCTGCATCATTCATTAAATTTACTCAACAGGCCTTGGTATTGAATCACATCTACTGGTGAGTGCCCATGATCATGACTTCTTCTATATATCATTGTCACATTTTCTCCCTAGGTGCTATCTGTCAGACTAAATCACATATACAGTAGAAAATAAAGTGGAGGACTACACCGCTGAGATCATCACCAGGGATATTTGTTTGCTAGCGACCAACCCCTTAAAACAGGGACTGTCCCTGGCAAACAGAGAAAATGGCAACCTTAATGCTGATTGCTTAAAAGAAGAGCTGCCTTTGCTGGCCTTCTGAAAATGTTATATGCTTGGCTATTATCCCTAAAGTAGAAGTTCACCCTAAAACTAAAATCTGTAAATCTTCAGGCATACACAATCTAAGACTAACCTATCTAGCCCTATAAAGAAGAAATCACTATACATACCTTTTTTGAAGCTGCTCCAGACCAGTCTCCAGTGGCGGAGGCTCTGTGCAGGAAACATTCAGCAACAGTTGTGAAATGCCAGGGAAGTGACATTACCTATAGAGTTACTATGGGGCTTCCATTCTCGGCTACCTCCTCTGCACCTTTCTCCACAGCAAAGATGCAGCTGATGGCTCAGGATGGAACTGGACTGGAGCAGCTTCAATAAAGGTATGTATAGTAATTTCTTCTTTACAGGGTTAGATAGGTAAGTCTAGGATTGCAGATGCCTGCAGACTTACAGATTTTAATGTAATGCCCTGTACACACGATCGGACATTGATCGGATATTCTGAGCACAAAATCCGTCTGATTTTTTCCGATTGATTTTGGGACAAACTTGTCTTGCATACACACGGTCACGCAAAGTTGTTGGAAAATCCGATCGTTCTGAACGCGGTGTTGGAAAATGTATATCCTGCTCTCAAACTTTGTGTGTCGGAAATTCCGACGGAAAAAGTCCGATGGAGCCCACACACAATCGGATTTCCGACAACACAATCCGATCGCACTTTTTTCATCGGAAAATCCGACCGTGTGTACAGGGCATTAGAGTGAACCTCTACTTTAAACCCTCCAGTCCTGGAAAATTAGGGAAAGTCAGAGACATTCAGAGTTTTTCCACTGTACAATAGTTCTGGTCACTGACTTAACATTAAGGCAAATGAGTTAATATGACCGAAGACTACAAGCACTTTCAGAAAAGGTTAGCAATTTCATCTTCCCTTTTATTTCTCTTTGTTTTGTATAGCTGTTCCTCTTACAGAATCACATTTTTGGTTGCATGCTTTGCCTTTCAGATCCTGACAGATTTTGCCATTGTACAATTGTACTATAGAATAAGTTGTAAGTTGTGTTGTGCTCACAAGTTAAGGAAACTGAATGATGCGGATTATATGTGGTAAGGGCATGGTATTTTACTTGGTATTTTATATAGCATTTTATTTTAGTCAGTAATTTTCTCAGATCAGTATCTTGTTCAGCTCATAAAATACTCCATCTTTTGAAAATTCATTCTCTATAATACCAGATGATTTTTAGAATATATGTATATGTATATGATGAATATACTCTATGTTTAATAGTAAACCACACCTATCTTTCTGAAGACCCACCAATTTCAGCAGTGTTACATGAAAGTTGTAAAGTTAATTTGGTTGTGTCTACCCTCCAGGTTAAATGTTTAAAATCATTCCCTATTTTTTTTCATAGGAACAGTAATTTAGGGCTGGTGGTTTCATCTGTGCAAAAGCATTTGACTGTGTTTATTGGAAATTCTTAAAGACTCCTACACAAACCTCTTGGAAAGACTGGTGAATAACATTGTATCCCTCTATAGAATAACCTATTATTCAAAGGGGCATATTAAAAAAAAATTGTGAAAATGTGGAATAAATGGGTGAATTCCCTTAAAACTGCAGGAGAAAATTATGAACCAAGATTAATCAACTAAAATACCCGAATAGCCAAAACACTCATAGGGCATAAGGAACGAAAGGGGTTTGGAGTAACCGATGGCACCCGGTACATAATCGCAACTACATAGAAAAACTTATACGCGCAAACCAATATTCATAAATACACCCGGTAGTACCATCCCTTCACTAATATCAGAGACCAAAAGTGAGGAATGAGAGGAAAATCAACAAAAGGGATGAAAGCTAACCCACCCAGAACAAGTGCAAGCCCGGGAACCATCAGGAAGTACATGGTACAGGAGAGTAATAGGGAAAGCCCAGGTAAACAAACAGGAGCTAAAAGCAAAGTCCCGGAGAGCCTGCCAAAGATGGGTACAAGAAGACAAATAGCAGAGATAGAGATCCATGCAGTAAGTGACGAGATTCAGGAGATAGAAAGAGAAGATTCCCGAGAAAAACAATTACCAACCAAAAGCGAAATGGCGGAGATGTTCGCAAAGCTGGAAACCTCTATAAACGGAAAAATCGACTCCTTACGAGAAGACATGAATCAAACACTAAAAAAGGTGGAAGAGGCAGAAACAAGGTTAGATCAACATGGAGAAGCGATGGAAGGTGTTAAAAAACAGATAGAGGAGGTCATAAAAGTACAGAGAAGTATCCTGTATAGATTGGAAGATCAGGAGAATAGGAGCAGAAGAAGGAACTTGCGAATAAGAGGTCTCCCAGAGGCCCAGGGAGAAAAAGAGGACCTTGAAGCAAAAATGGATGCAATCTTCGGGGGAATGATCACTCCACCTAACATGAATGGTAAAATAAAATTTGACAGAGTGCACAGGATTCGCAAACCCCCAGAGATCAAGGGGGACGTCCCAAGAGATGTGATTGCGAGATTTCACAACTTTCAGGATAAAGAACAGGTGAGGACGTGCATAAAAAAGAACCAATCTGCGTGATACGGCGAGACGAACTTACAAATCTTTGTGGACCTGGCGGCGGAGACGCTGACCAGGAGAAGTGTTGAAACCGCTGTTGGCCCAGCTTCAAGCGCACGAAGTTAAATATTCCTGGGGTTTTCCCGCCTGCTTGAACGGGTTCAAGGAAGGCCGCTCGGCAACTCTGAGATTCCCCGAAGAAACTCAGAAATTCTGTGACCGCTTGGGGATCCCCTTAGTCGAAGTCCCAGGATGGTGGGAAAGAACAGGAAATAGGGATCCCACTAAAGAACAGCAGGCCTGGCAACCAGTGCTCAAGATAAAACTGAGATAAAATCAGATAATCAGAACTATACCCATAGGGCAACAGAAAAATACCGTGCGGGCATGTGGATAGGGGCTGGGGGGGGCGGAGGGGGGAATCGGGAGGACCCGGGCAACCCCCAATTAAGGGGGGAGCATAGGATCCGAGGACGCCTAAGCCGAGCTTCACCTCAAGGGGGATAACCAGTGGGCCAGGAAGGGAGGTAGGGCTCATGGTTTCTCAGGTCACCGAGAGACCACATTACTCCATTAGAGGGGAGGTGGTGGGAGGGGAGGGGGGGAGTGGGAGGTTTTGGGGGGTGGGGGAGGGAAGGGGGAGAGAGGGACGTGATGGAGGGGTGTAGGGAAGTGGGAGGGATAGGGAATCTACCAGCAACAATAAGAAAGAACAGGAATGTGGTCCTTGCTCTCACAAAACGGTGCGACCAAATATAACAACTGAGTCTCTAAAGGTTATTTCCTATAATGTACGTGGCATAAATGCTCCCAGGAAAAGAGCAAATATTGTAGGTGAGCTGAGATCCCTGGAGGCGGACGAGGTCCTTCTTCAGGAAACTCATTTCGCAACAACAAATAACAATAAGATAAGCTCAAAAGACTACCCCATGTGGTATTATGCTGATTCCCCACTTAGCCGTGCAAAAGGAGTAGCCATAGGGTTTGCCAGAGGTGTAAAATTTGAGCTAGACGAGAGACGAGTGGACCCCGATGGGCGATACTTGTTCCTAAGAGGAAAATTAAATGGAATAGTGTGCACACTGGCAAACATTTATGGTCCAAACAAGAACCCCATCGGCTTCCTTCTCAGGTGGTTAGCCGACCTAGCGGAATTTAAGAAGGGGGGCCTTATAATGGGGGGCGACTTCAATTTCTGCCCGGAACCAAAGGAGGACAGTACGTCGAGTGCACAGGGGACTGGGATGAGATGGAGGAACAAACTAAAACAGAAATTGCACCAATATCAACTGGTAGACGTATGGAGGTTACAACATCCCAAAACAAGAGACTTCACGTTCCACTCCCCTGTCCACTCGACATACTCTAGACTCGACTATTTTTTAATAGAGCATAGGTGGCTAGAGGCGGCAATTTGTACTATCATTGGTATAATAACATTTTCTGATCACGCACCGGTAATGTTACAACTAAAGATAGGAGAGGCTAATAGAAGGAATAAGGGCTGGAGATTGAACGAGGAACTCCTACACGATAAATTAATAGAAGAACGAATGAAAAAAGAATTAGAGATTTATTTTAAAGAAAACAATACAGAAGGGGTATCAATAATGATGGTGTGGGAGGCATATAAGGCCTATATAATAGGTATTATGATAAAAAAGGAGGCGGTGAAAAGAAGGTGCACTAGAGAGAAGACCAGGGTCCTGAGGAAAGAAATTAACACTCTAGAACAGTTACATAAGAACAAGAACGACAATGAAACTTTGTTAAAGCTTAGCAGAAAAAGGGAGGAGATGAGAGAACTTATAGAGCAAGAAACAAGAAGGACATATAACAAAGTAAAAAAAGAAAGGTACCTTTACGGGAACAAACCGGGGAGACACCTAGCGCAGGCTCTAGCAAAAAAAAAATCAGCAAATTACATAGACAAAATACAAACAAGTAACGGGGAATTCGCATATAAATCAGTGGAAATTGCCAAGACGTTTAAGGAATACTATGCGAGTTTATATGATATAGGTACTAAGAGTGAGGACGAACAGAAAAGGACTAAAATAAAAACATACCTGAGAGAGAGCGGTCTAAAGAAAATTACAGAGGAACAAATCAGTCAGTTAGAGACACCCATCACGGAGGAATAAATAATAAAAACTATAAGAGAAACACTGATGGGGGAAAAGTCCGGGGCCTGATGGCCTGACAATTCTCTATTACTGAAAGTTTGAAGACATCCTGATCCCAAAAATGTGCTATCTCATGAACAGGATTGGGGATAAAGAGGATTTACGCAAAGAGGCTTTAGAAGCTACTATGATTGTTATCCCTAAGGAGGGAAAGGATGGAACGTTATGTTCAAGTTACAGACCGATTTCCCTCCTAAATTTAGATACCAAAATCTACGCTAAAATCCTTGCGGATTGACTGAAAAGGGTTATGCAAAAAATAATACACCCAGACCAAGTCGGCTTTATCGCGGGGAGGGAAGGGAAAGATAATGGTATCAGGACCCTGCTAACAATTCAGGAGATGAAAGGAAATGGGGCCCCAGGACTACTCCTGTCGATAGATGCTGAGAAAGCATTCGACAGGGTAGACTGGGGTCTCATGCAAGGTACATGGGAAGAAATAGGACTAGGTGTGAAAATGATAAAACGCATAAAGTCCCTATACATCAGACCTACAGCCAGGGTAAGGGTAAATGGGACAGTTTCGGACCCATTTGAAATGTTCAATGGAACTAGACAGGGGTTCCCACTATCCCCCTTGCTCTTCGTGTTGGCACTGGAACCACTTTTAGCGAGGATAAGACAGAATCCTGACATAAGGGGGATAAAGCTGGGAGAGGAAATACACAAGTTAGCCGCCTACGCGGATGATATCCTGTTCTACGTAACCAGTCCAAAGACATCTCTCCCAAATATAATGAAAACTTTAAAAGAGTACGGTGAGATCTGAAACTTTAAGCTAAACCCTGCGAAGTCTGAAACCCTCACGTTTAATATCCCAAAAAGTGAGGAACTTTTATTTCAAAAGAGTTTCGCATTTGTTTGGGGCAAAAAAGAAATAAATTACTTAGGGGTTAAGATGACCAAAACCAACGAAAGTCTATATCAAATAAACTTCCTCCCACTACTAGATGAGATTAAAAATGAATTAAATAGAATAACAACAGGAAACATCTCGTGGGGGCCGAATAAATATTATCAAAATGGTCACCCTCCCCAAAATCATATATAAAATGCAGATGCTACCGATCCCACTCCCGGACGCCTTTTTTAAAACATTACAAAAGCTTTTCACAAGATTTATCTGGAAAAGGAAAAAAGCAAGAATAAGTATGGCACAGTTAACCAAAGACAGAATAAGAGGGGGCTGGGGCGCACCGGATATTGGAAATTACTATAATGCGGTAATAGTGGCACGGGTTGTAGAATGGGCTAAAGAATATAAAGAAAAGAGATGGGTGAAGTTGGAGAGCACAATAAGCACAGTTAACTTAGGTAAAATAATTTGGATACCCCCACAATATAGAAAATTAGATAAAGGCACAAACAACATTACTAGACACGCATTAAAAATATGGGATCACATTCACAGACAGAAAAAATGGGAATTTAATTCACCACTAATACCACTAACAAACACAGAATATTTCATACCGGGAATTGAAGCCTGGTTTGGGAAATGGATAACAATAGAAAACGCACAACTGAAAGATATTATGGATCAAGGTAAAATCCGCATGTATCACGAATTAAAGTGCAAAAGGAAGTGGAGATCGATAGATGAATGGCAATACAATCAATTAAAACATTTTACTGAGTACCTGCCCCAGCCTATAAAATCGAAAGCAAACTTGCTTCCTCTAGAAAAAATCTGCGTGGCCAAGGGAAAAAAGAGGGTGATCTCAAAAATATATAGAACACTCATAGAAAGGACTGGTCCGGATATTCCACAGTATATTACGATGTGGGAAAACGAACTAAGGACTTGCCTAAAGAAAGAAAAGATTAGTCAAATAATGCGGAGGGTACATACTACTACAGTAAATAGTAATATGAGGGAGATGAATTACAAATGCTTGGCGAGATGGCACATCACCCCCGATAAAGCGCATAAAATTCAAAAGGAAAACTCACAATACTGTTGGCGAGGGTGCAAAGAGATTGGGACGATGGACCATATTTGGTGGCAATGTCCGGAAATCAAAAAATTTTGGGAAGAAATTAGGCAAATAATAGGAGAAATAACTAACATAAAACTCCTAGACGACCCATGGAGTTGCCTATTCCATGGGACAAATATCCCGAACAAACAATACCTGAAAAGTTTATTGCCGCCACTTCTAAATGCAGCCAAAAGTCTTATCCCCAGACATTGGAAGGAATCAATGAGACCCACAATGAGGAGTTGGTGCAATAAAGTTAATGAGACCCAAAATTTAGAGTACTTGAGGTATAGTGATGGGGAAGGCTTGGTCACCTACGAGGAAAAATGCCAAGAATGGGATAAATTCAAACAAACAATGAGATATGCAGAAGTTATGGGAGCATAGGGAGTAGTAGAATGTAGGCACCAAGGGAAGAGGAGAAAAATTAGAGGCAGCTGACAACCCAACCGGAATTAAGAAGAGCAACGGAGAGAAAGGCCCGGAAAAGCGACTGGTAGAAAGGGGAGATGAGGGGGGGGAGAGGGGAGGGAGGGATATGTGGGAAGGTGGGTTGGGGAAAATAAAGATGTTTATACAAGACATAATCCTTTGAAAGGTATATAGAAGGGGGAAAGGGAAGACTGCAGGGAAAAAAAAAAAAAAGCTACTATGATGTAACTGCGAGGGAAATAAATGAACGGAAAAGTTGATTAAAGTACCTCAAAATAACAAAAACTGAAGTAGCTTAAAAAAAAAAATTTAAATTGGTTAATAATTTTCTCTTGTGGTCTCATGAGGATTCACCCAATAATAGGATACTGTTCTCTACAATGATTTATGCATTAGGCTCTGATTGCTTAAGCGAATTTACCACCCAAAGCACATTCCTAATAAAAAAGACAGTGTGCCTTTTCTGCAGTTTGGAGAAAAAATGCATACTTTACTGGCAGAGATTTATTGGGCAGCTCCAAATTGGACCACAGTGAATTTGTTTGGAATTCAAACATATAGATTAAGTTCAAATTCCCAAAATTTGTTCTAAATCTGAATTTGAACACTACTTTTTTTTTTTTCTAAATTTAAATTTGTTTCCGTCTTATCTTTATTTATTTTCCTTTCGTATATCTTATTTAATTACTAAAAAAAACAAAAAAAACTCTTCAATATATATAATGCCACTATATTTTTGTTCCTTCTCAATCCCCTACCACCACCCCCCCTCCCTGTGTCTGGTCTACTACTTTTTTGTATTGTTTGTTATCTTGGCTCTATATCTGTTGTTTCTTTCATCCTATCTAAGTATATTTCCAGGGTTTTATATTTTTTCCAGCATTCCCATGTACTATCTTCCTTAATTTCTCCTCTTTCCCTGCTCCTCAACAGATCCATTTTGTAATAGTGGTATATTTTTTCTAACCATTCTCTGATGTCCGGTTTTCCGCTTTTTGACCAATTTTTTGGTATCAGGCCCTTGGCGGCGTTCAGGAGACTCGGGACTATTGATCTCATATATTGTTTCTTTGTTTTATTATAGACGTGAAAGAGACAGGTCCATATATTTTGTTCTACTTTTTCACCGGTTATTTCCCTTATGTTTTTTAATATTTCCTTCCAGTAAACAACTATTGTTGGGCATTCCCACCATAGGTGTGTCATTGTTGCTTTTTGGCCACATTTTCTCCAGCACAGCGGTGTTTTTCTTGCTGATATTTTTGTGTTCTTATGTGTTTTTACAGATGTCAAGTACCATCTTGTTACTAGTTTGTAGTTCATTTCAATAGTCTTCATGTCCCAGGTGTTATTATATTCCATTTCTTTTTTTTTTTTCCACTTTTTGGTTATCTAAGTTTAAATTCATTTCTTTTTCCCATTGTTTTATATACTCTGGTCTTTCCTGTGCGTCCAGATCTGCTAATATGACCTATATTTTTGATGTTCCGTTTTTCAATGATGTTTTATTATCACATAGCTTTTCCAATGTACTTAATTTCTTTTCATCTCTAAGTGAGTGTGGTACTGTGCTTACTAAATGTCTTAGTTGACAATAATTCTATTCATTCACCCTCCATCCATTAGTTTCTTCTATTTCCATTCGTGTTCTAATCCTGCCATTTATGGTGATGTCTTTTAATTGTGGATTTTTTATAACTTGGGATCCAAATATTTCCTTCCCGGGGATAAAAAAATTCAATCCAGTAAGTGCTATTAACAGTGAGTTGTATCTCCATTCGTTCTTCAAGTGTATAGTGTCCCAAATTTTGAATACATTTTTTGTTATTTCGTAAGTGTCTGTATCTAATATTCTAAACTTTCGTGGGATCCAAATATTCTTGTGCAATATAGTTCCGCTTATTGTGTTTTCCATTTCCACCCATTTTTTTTACTCTTCTCATTTGTCCACTCCATCATTCGTGTTAGAAGTATTGCTTTGTAGTACCTACTTATATCTGGGGTGGCTAATTCTCTGTGCTCCCTTTTCCTTGTGATCAGCGTGTATTTAATTCTTGTTTTTTTGTTAAGCCATATATATTTTAACAAAATTGTTTTTATTATCTTGAAAAAACTCTGTGGAATCGTTACTGGCAGCATCTGGATTCTATAAATTATTTTTGGGAGAATCATCATTTTGAACATATTTACTCTTCCTATCCATGAGAGTGGTTGTATTCTTAGTTTTTTCGTTTCTTCTTTAACCTCGTTGATCAGTGGGATAAAATTTGCCTGATAGATCTTTTCAACTCTTGGGGTTATTTGATTCCAAGGTATTTTAATTCTTTTACCCAAGTAAATGGGAATTCTTTTTGTAAGAACTGAACTTCCTTTTCCGCTAGCCCTATATTTAATATCTCTGTTTTTATTGGATTAATTTTGAAATTTGACAGTTCTCCATATTTTTTTATTTCTTTCAGTATATTTGGAAGTGACACTCTTGGATTGGATACATACATCAAAATATCATGCGCGTATGCCGCGATCTTGTGTTCTTTTCCACCTAATCTCGCTCCTTTCACCTCTTGATTGTTGCGGAGTGTTGCTAATAGTGGTTCCAGTGCCAAATAGTGGAGAAAGCGGGCAACCCTGCCGTGTTCCGTTCTGCATCTTGATTAGTGGAGAAAGTCTGCCGTTTACCTTTATCATTGCTGTCGGGCTATTATATAGATTTGTTATCCACTTCATCATTTTTGTCCCTAATCCCAAGTGCCGCAATGTATCCATCATGAAACCCCAGTCTACCCTGTCGAATGCTTTTTCTGCATCCAATGACAGGAATAGAACTGGGGTTTCGTTTCGCACCTTCTTATGTAGCATCAATATTGATTTTAGACTGTTGTCCCGCCTCTCTCTCCCCGGAACAAATCCAGTCTGGTCAGGGTTGGTCCAGAGTGGGATTAGCTTCTTTATTGTGGTGGCCAAAATTTTATAATAAAGTTTTGTGTCTACATTTAATAGTGCGATCGGCCTGTAGCTTGAACAGTTAGTTTTATCTTTCCCTTCCTTGGGTAAAATTGTAATGTGGGCTAGCAATGATTCACTTCTTATTTATTCTCCTTCCCCTATGGAATTCATATATTCTAGTATTTTAGGGATCAGCTGTTCCTGGAATTTTTTATAATATTTAACCGTGAACCCGTCTGGTCCTGGGCTTTTTCCTACAGGAGTTTCTTTTATTGCCAGTTTTATCTCTTCTTGCGTTATATTTTTTTCCAGTTCTTTTAATTGGTCTATTTTTATTCTTGGTAAATTTGCATTTTTTAAATAGTCCTGTATCTTCTTTGTTCTAGTATCTGTTTCTTTCCAAATTTCCTGTTCTTTTATTGCATATAAAGAGCTATAATATTTTTGGAATGCCTCCGCAATTTCTGTGGTTTTGTTTAACACTTCTCCTTTTTCGTTTTTTATCTTCTCAATATAGTTTATAGACTTCTTTTTTTTACCAAGTTTGCAAGATATTTTCCTGGTTTATTACCCCATTTAAATTTTTCTTGTACCACTCAATTGTACTCCCTCTTTCTTCTTGTTCCATCCAATCCTTTAGTTATTCTCTCTTTTGAGATAGTAAGCGGTATGTTTCGTTGTTTACTTGATTTTTATGTTTTCGTTCTAATTCATATATTTCCTTTATAGTTTGTTGCATATTTTTTCTTCTTTCTTGTTTTTTTTCTTGCCCCAATAGCTATTAATTTGCCCCTGATAACAGATTTATGAGCTTCCCAGATTGTTGCTTTCGATATTCCTGGTGTATCATTTTCCTTAAAGTATCTTTGAATTTCTTCTGATATGGTTTTTTCCGTCTCTCTATCTTCAATTAAATTTTCGTTGATTCTCCATGGACCACTTTTAAAGACTTCTCCTTGAATTTTCATTCTCAGCATTACTGGACAGTGATCCGAGGCTGTTATTATATCTATTTTTGTTTCTTCTATTTCTTCCAAATTTCTATGTTCCACCATAATGTAGTCCAACCTGGAATAACTTCTATGTACTGCTGAGTAATAGGTGTAGTCTTTTGTGCTAGGATGCTGAATTCTCCAAGGGTCGATTAATTGCTGTTCGTATAGTTTTCTTTTTAGTTTCTTTAATTGTCTCGCTTCTTTGTCCCTTGCTGTGGAGGTGCTATCCATTTTATAGTCCATACTAAAGTTGAAGTCTCCAGCCAGTATTAATTTGCCTTGTTTGAATTCCGTTAGTATTTTTAATATATCTATCAGATATTTTTTAGGGTTCTTATTGGGGCAGTAGACATTGGCAAATGTATATTTTACTCCCTGTATGGTGCCTGTAATAAAAAGGAAGCGTCCCTCCGGGTCCGTTTTTCTTTGATCTATTACGAAGCGTACATTTTTCCCTATTCCAATGGCTACTCCTTTGGCCCTTCTTATTGGTGAACCTCCTTGATACCATGTTGGTATATTTCTAGAGTAGATTTTGATATCTGAGCTTTGGGTTATGTGTGTCTCCTGTAGGAAAATTATTTCTGCTTTACATTTCTCTAATTCTCGGAGGATAATATTTCTCTTCCCGGGGGAATTTAACCCTCGGACATTGTAGGAAAACATTATTATGCTATTTGTATTTTCCATTATTTTGCCTTTCTCCATGCCTTTCTCTTCTACCGCTTCTCCTCCTTCCCCACCCGTCCCCCAGGCGCCCCCCCGGTCTGTTTAAAGGACCAGGAGGGGGGGCATCCGGCCGATGCGCGGGGCCTCCCCAGCCCTGTTTCAAGGTAATTGAGCCAGCAAAATAGCATGTGCAGACCAGACCTCTCCCTCCCCTACCTCCCCCCACCCTCTCCCCTCCCCCCCTGCCCCACTCCCTCCCCCCCTGCCCCACTCCCTCCCCTCCTCCCCTCCACCCTGGTTAGGGTGATTTGACCCTATGGTCTCTAGAGCTGAGAGCGATTTGTTTTATGGGGCACAGCTCTGCCCCCTCTGCTCTACTAGGTCTGAGGTGTAAATCTGTTAGACGCCCTGAATCCCCTTCTCCTAAACTCAGATCGGGAGACCCCCTTACCCCGCCGTGAGACCCTATCTCCCCCTCCTGCCTCTAATTTATTTTATTATTTATTATCCTCTTTTTCTATTTTTCTTTTCGTTCCCCCTTCTTCATAGCCCGCCCCTCCCTTCCATAATCCCCACCCCGCAACTTAATAGCGATACCTATTGTCTTTTATAATTTTTTTAGCTCTACTGTTTGAATGCTTATTTCATTCAGGGCTCCACTTCCTATGTTCTATTTCTAGAGCTTAATTGCCATTGAAGGTCATCGCGTAATATTGTTTGTTCTTGTCTATTTACATTCCTGTCCATTTCTGGAAGTGGTATTTCTAATTTATTGCAAAAGTCCGGAATCTCTTCTATAAATCTCAATCTAGCACTTCTTCTATTTTTTTTCGCTATTAAGCATGCTGGAAAGCCCCAGTTATATTGAATTTCCTGCTCCTGAAGAATACTCAATAGAGGTCTTAGGGTCCGTCTTCTTTTTAACGTTTCTTGAGACAGATCTTGAAATATTTGTAGTCTAGCTTCTGCATATTCAATTGATGATTTTCTCTTCAGGTTTATCCAAATCTGATTCTTTTCTTCCCATCTTTCAAAACGGACTATTATGTCTCTTGGTGTTTCCATTGGAAGCCCTTGGGGTCTTCTTAATCGGTATGCTCTCTCTATTTTTATTTCGTTGGATTCCTCCTTTCCCAAAATATGATTGAAGAGATTACTCATTTTTCCTATTAGATTTTCTGCCTGTTCTGTTTCCGGAAGACCACGGATTCTTAGGTTTCTCCTTCTTTCTCTGTTTTCCTGGTCTTCTATTTTGTAGGATTGTTCCTGTTGTTCCCTTTTTAAAATCTTTATTTCCCCTTTCAGCTCTTTTATCATTTTTAATTGCAAATCTGCTTTGGTCTCCACTTCTTCCACTCTTGATAGGATATGCCCCATGTCTTTGTGTAGTGTTAACATCTCTGCTTTTAGGGAGTTTTCTAGGGCCGCGAACATTTTTTCCATATCATATTTTGTTGGTAGCTGCAACTCATGCTGGCTTTCCTCCCTTCCTCTTTCTTCACCCTCCGTTTCTAGTTCCATTCTAGACTCTGAGAGATGGCTAGTTTCTACTACATTTTTATTCTGGCCCTTTTTTTCCTTATTGTCCTTCTCTTTATATCTGTCTGTCTGTTCTTTGTGCCTGATTGCCTTTCTCCTTCACCATTTCCTTGCAGAATATATCTGTTCATAGGGCCAGGGCTTGGGCTTGGGCCTAAGCTAACCCTGGGCGATTTGGCGATTGCTCCCGCACTTCTTGTTATTTTTCCTCTCATACCAGCAGTTAACATGGAAAACCCCAAGAAACCGCTTTCAAATATATTCTGTTGAGGTGTTATCTCAGGGGGGAGACAGCTTATTTTAGCCCACTGTCTCTGTTCTCAGGTCTTCACCCTAAGACCGCCCTATTGAAGGGAACACAAGAAAAGAACCTACAAAAAAAAAAAAAGACAAAAACCCCCAAATGTCTCCGCCCCTTGGGGTGATCCACAGTACTCAATGGAAAGTCTCTCTCTTAATGCGCAATGTTATGCAAATTGTTATATGCTTTGCTGAGGGAAGAAAGTTTTTCCCCTTTCTTTCCCTTTCCCTTCTAGTTTAAAAAAAAATTGAATTTGAACACTACTGAGAACAAATTAGCTTCTTTATTGTAAGAGAATCTTGCAAAAATATCCCAACTTAGTAAATCAATTTTAAGGGATTCCCAATAAGAAACATGTTATACCCAAATGTTTAGACCATGTGTTGCCCTAAAATCAAATCTAAATTATATTTAATAATCAAGTGTAATATGTTATGGTATGTGTGTTATAACTGTTGTTTTTTTTACTATACAGGAATTATATAGTGCCAACAGTTTGTGCAGAGCAGGAGGAATTCATTGCAGGAGGAATCAGAGGGCCCTGCTCATTAGAGCTTACAATCTAAAAGTTTTTAACATCATTTAGATTTGATCTTAGCACAGCACGTGGTCTAAACATTTGTATTTATCTTTTTTGGGTGCTTGCACCTCTAAAATATTTTATTGTTGCTCAAATGTATTATTTTTTTTTAAATGTTATAACCACAGGTTTTATTTAACAGTTTATATAATAGGGCACATCATGATAAGCACAATAGAAAGGTGTTCCTTTATTGCAACCAATCAGAGTCTAGATGACACTATCCTAGAATAAGTTAGACATTACTGGTTGCTGTGAGCAACACTACTTTCTAAAATTGAGTTAATATAAATAAAACTGTAACTTAATTAGCTTATCAAGCAGCAAACCTGAAAGTATCTCTGTGTATATAAAGGTAGTTGTGATGAGCCTACATGAAAAGTAGAGGCTTGCTACCAGATTAGCCATTGCCCAGGGGAGAGCACAGAACATGGTTCTAAGAACATCTCAGAGCATCTGAACAGTAAGAGGAAATTGTATTTACTATGTTGTGCTATTTGTAGAAATAAATTGGGAATCACAGAGGAATGTGTTTAGCTCTTTTATCCCCAGATGGGGACGTACTTTAACAGAATACTAGATAAGCCTGCAGTTAGCTTTGCTATGCTATCATTACACTTCAGCTGCTGTTAACTGGATATCTTACAGTAGCTACAGCTACACAACAGCAATCGTTAAGGCTATTTGCCTGCAGGAAAAATTCAGTTGGAGAAAATTCAACAGGACAAACTTGGTTTAGGTGACTGTCACAACAGATAAAGTGTCATGTAATCAATATCCTAAGGTAAGAAGCACCACAGGTGTCTACTAAACAGTGAATTGAACATTCTTATGCCTCAAGAGGAGCCAAGATATTTCTTATTTCATGGTGTGAAGGCAGACCCCCTTATGATAGGCTAGGAGGTAGGTTAGATGATCTAAACAAACTAGAGATGCAAGAATACTGTTGCATGAAAGGAGAGTTAGGCAGAAAAAAAGGAACATGTTTGTCTTTCCTCTGCCTGATGGCTGTGCATTGTTCTCTTGATTTTCATAATGGTAGTAACATTCCTTCTAATGTTCTATTTCAAATGAGGCAAGTTTTGAAAAAAAATGTTTGCTTTTATACAGAGTACATTCAAACAATTATTCAGATAACGAATGGTCATGCCCTTGCCTTAGCATTTTATATTAAAGAGCAATCCTGTCATGTGTAAAAGCAAGAAGCCTATATCTCCATCAAATAAACTCTGAAGGTTTTTACGACGGAGTTCCGACTGAATTCCGCTCAAGCTGTCTTGCATACACACGGTCACACCAAATTTCGACCGTCCAGAACGCGGTGACGTACAACACATACAACTGGACTAGAAAATGGAAGTTCAATAGCCAGTAGCCAATAGCTTCTGTCTAGTACTTGCTTCAGAGTATGCGTCGTTTTTGGTGCATTGGAACAGCATACAGACAAGCGTTTTTTCGATAGTAATTTGTTCCCTTCGAAAAATATAGAACATATTTTCTATCTAAGTCCATCTGAATTTTCGACAAAAAAAGTCTGATGGGGCATATACTTGGTTGGAATATACGATGAAAAGCTCCCATCGGACTCTTTCTATTGGAAATTTTGCTCATGTGTACTCGGCATAATAGTTTTTGGAAGCCTTTTTTGAATCTACAAGTGATTTCTTTTTATAGTATATATTTATACAACTGCATAATTATAACAATGGCTTTTAGTGTGACAAATACAAAACACACTTTCCTTTACTTGAAAATATAGTGGGGTTAAATCAAAATCAAACAAAATACTGTTTTATATTTTCAATAGTTGGCTAGCAATATTAATTAATAAAACTAACATAAACTAACAAAACAAACTAACTAACCAACACATCAAGGAGGAATGGAAGCTGGAACTTAAAGTCCAACTCCAGACATTGTTTAAAAGTGTTAGAAAGCAGCAATACTAACCTTCAGTCTGGTGCTATCCTGCCCCAGTGTCATCCTACTTTTTCACCACAAAAAGGCCTCCGTTTTTGAGGTAGAATGAGGACCAGCATCACTAAGCTCAGAAGACTGAGGAGATACTGTGGGTGCAGTTTGTCATGGGCCCTCCCCTTAGGGAGCATCTCCAGAGTGACCTCCACTATCTATCGTTTTTTTTTTTGGAGTTCATTCACAAACTTTTCTTCTCATGATTATCTACTCACATGTTCTGTGTAATAAGTCCGCCTGTGTCCGATTTCGTTGTAAAGAATAACTTATAAAATTCACTGAAGGCAGTTTCCATCTTCTTTGTGGGCATTTGAAGCCCACAAGCATGTATTTCCTGGATGCGGTGAATGCTGTGCTCCCAGCATTCACTGAGATGTTGTGATGACGCTGTTGCACATTGCATGCTGGGAAGCCTGAGACTAGCTCCCAGGGGACTGTGGGAGGTCTGGGAGAGGCTAGAAACACGCCTACTCCCATGGGAGGAAAACCAGGAAGTGATAAGATGATTAGAAAATAAAAGGTAATTACGGCAATTAAATTTTTTTTACACAGCATGTCAGCATCTAGGCAAGGAAGAGAATGCATAGAGATAATGTTCAAAATTTGGGTGGAACCCCACTTTAATAGTAGTAAAACTATGCAGAGAGTGGTTCTGATGTCATCACATCAGGGCCACTCTCTGTATCATTCAGGATTGTCCACCCATAAGAAAGATTGAAAGATGACAATGACCCTGTGCATCATGAGCACTGATGAAGGGCTGTGCCCACAGCTGGTCTTTAACCTCCATGGCAGTATTCCCGAGTGTGGCTTGGGGTGAATTTTCACTACCAAAAGTGGTAACCCCGAGCCACACACGGGATTGAATCGCAGGATCCAGGCAAAGTTACTTATCTTGTCCCCAGGATCCTGCGGTGTCCCCTTGCTGTGTCCGTGGGCTGTGTAATCCACCCGATGTATTACTGTGCCGGGCTCCGTTCAGCAAATTTAAAAATAGTGAAAAAAACATAACACATACAGTAAACTGTAATCTTACAGATTACATTGCTGTATCAAATTATTTCACATCCCTTTTTGCCCTAGTGCTTTGTCCAGTGCCCTGCATGCAGTTTTTTATTATGTATACTGTTATTTCTGCCTGAAAACTTAAGATTGTTTATGGCAACCAAAAAGTGTCCCTTTACGTCAAAAGTCTTTTAGATCACATAGAAAACAGCGATAGTAAATTATAACACTTGCAGAATTGAGCGATAGTGATTGGTAGGGAAATTCATCATCAAACACTGAAAGTGACGATTCTGAAACTGAGCAAATTTCAGTGTTTTTGATTTGATTACATTATTGAATAAAATGTTTTATTATTATAATATTATTATTTATAATTATTTATAGTTATTAATTATAATTTATGATTTTGTGTTTCAAAATGTATAATACTGGGATGTCTACTAGACTTTTATTTGGACAGATTTTAGTGTATTATTCCTAAGAATTACAGGCCTACAATATAAAATGCCATATTTCCATGCGAAACAATGTACCGCATTGAGACAAAAAAATCAGATATAATCATACCACCAGGGAGGTTAAAGTGGTTGCATTGCCAAAAATAAATAATTAGAATGAAGCCCCCACAGCATCGCCCGGCTACTGCTGAGGGGGCCTACATGTTGCCATGGCATTACTTCTGGGTTCACGGGCTCCAGCACTGTGAGTGGCCAGAGCCGTGATAACATCACTCCCACACATGGGCGCGGGAGCCTACGGTTCTGCCACGGAGCTCTGAATTTCCGGCACAATACTCTGGACCTTCAGAGCGCATGCGCTGCTGACATCAGCAGCTGCTTGCAAGGTGAATATCTCCTAAACAGTGAACATTTAGGAAATATTTATTTTACCTACTGGTAGGCCTTATTATAGGCTTACCTGTAGGTAAAGATCACAAAGCGGGCAATACAACTGCTTTAAATGTAAAGCTCATATCTTCCTCTCTCTCATCTCTATTTAAAATTGAACCTATGAGATCACAACAATGAAGTATGGGTACAATATTTATGTTGGCTGAGTACGTGCAAACAATTACTTATGTCTTCGCAGAAGTAAATGGCACTAACAAAAACACAATAAAGTAATAACCACTTGAGATTCTGAATGTTTAGCCCCCTTCATGAATAGGCCATTTTTTGCAAGACAGCACTGTGTTATTTTAACTGACAATTGAGCGGTCGTGCGATGCTGTACCCAAATAAAATGTATGTCCTTTTTTCCCACAAATAGAGCTTGATCATCTCTGCAGATTCTATTTTTTGCACTATAAACAAAAAAAGACAGACAATTTTGAAAAAAAATAAATATTTTTTTCCTTTCTTCTATAAAGCATATCCAATAAAAAAAAAAAATAGCGCCTTATAGCAGGACTGCTATATTGCGACAGACAAATCGGATAATAAGTGACACTTTTTGGGTATCAGTGACACTAATACATTGATCAGTGCTAAAAATATACTAATGACACTGGCAGGGAAGGGGTTAACATTAGGGGCGATCAAAGGGTTAAATGTGTGCCTAGAGAGAGTCAACTAACTGTGAGGGAGGTGTTTGTACTGTGGGAAGGCAGAGATCCACGTTCCTGCTCAGCAGAAACACAAGATTACTACCTTCCCTAATGACAGAACAGCGATCTGCCTTGTTTACATAGGCAGACCGCTGTTCTGCTTCTCTCTCAAACAATCGCCAGGTGCCAGCGGACATCGAGTCTGCTGGACCCGCTGATTGGCTCCCACTGTGTCCAATCACAGACTGAAATAAATCGGATTGAGGTGATGTTGAATTTAAGCCAAGCTAATTGTAAGAAAAAAAAAATCAGATCCACAGCCCAAATATGTGCTGCCATCATACATGTCAATGAGACTCTCTGAAAATCAAACTGTTTCATAACACCATATACATCTTTAAGGCATCCCCCCCCAAGCATGCTATTACATTTAAAAGCTGTGCATTTTCAATGTTGCCCTCAAAGCTGCATGAAAAGCCCATCATTCTTCTGTACTGTACTGTTTTTGATATAACTTTTTTATTGGTATGTATATTACCCATGGCAGTGCCCAACTGCACAGAATTAAAAAAAAAGAACTCACCCTCCATACATTTTAATGAGATTTGCTGCTATGCTATGCTTTGCTGTTTACCAAATCTCAAAATGGATTAGCTCTTGGCAAATCAAGCTTGAGCAAATTCACCCATTTCTGCACTTGTTATGTACTACAAAACTCTGTACTAGGTCCTACTCTATTTAATCTGTATGTAAGAGATATAACTGAAGATGTGGTGGAAAATGTTCATTTTTTGTTAATGACACAAAGGTGAACAATAGTGTTGATATATAATAATATATGTTGATTTGGCACTTCTGAAAGACTGGTCAAACCAGTGGAAATTGCAATTCAAACTTTCTAAACACAAAATAATGCACTTATTGAAAAAGAAAAAAATAATATTGGGGGTTTCAGTGTTGGTCAGAGCTAAAGAGGAAAAACATTTGAGGTGCATATTGCAGATGTTTGGAAAATAGTGTGGCCTGGTAGTAGAGAAGGTGAATATAATTTTGGAGTGCAACAATAGGGAAGAATGAACTTGGCCAGGTTTGGTTCAAGCCAGGAACCCTTTCAATCCTGAACTTAGCACTGAACTTCATTAAAGTCTATGGGAAGTGAAATACCTTATTTTCTCCGGCCCCTACAAGACTAATATGCAAGATATTGTTAAAAAGGGCAACATGGAAAAAACACCAACCCCATTAAATTTAAAAAAAGTACAATTTTACATCATGCTCTGGTATCACATATTTTGGATAGTGCAATTGATTTCTATGTTTAACATGTTTTAAATACATCTTCGATACCTCAACAGTCCTTTTTAGGGGTTCTGACCAACCCTGGGGGTTTCAGTGTTGGTCAGAGCTACAGAGGAAAAACATTTGAGGTGCATATTGCAGATGTTTGGAAAATAGTGTGGCCTGGTAGTAGAGAAGGTGAATATAATTTTGGAGTGCAACAATAGGGAAGAATGAACTTGGCCAGGTTTGGTTCAAGCCAGGAACCCTTTCAATCCTGAACTTAGCACTGAACTTCATTAAAGGGGTTGTAAAGTTGTTTTTTTTTTTTTTAAAAAATAACAAACATGTTATACTTACCTTCACTGTGCAGCTCGTTCTGCACAGAGTGGCCCCGAACCTGGTCTTCTGGGGTCCCTCGGCGGCTGTTTCAGCTCCTCCCCGCAAGCATTTACCACCTTCATGCGAGCTCCCTCGCACGGTGGTGAGTGCTTGCGGGCGCGCTCCCGTGATACAGCCGGCGGCTATAGCCGCTCGCTGTATCACTCGGCCCCGCCCCCGGCGCGCCGCGTCATCGGATGTGATTGACAGCAGCGCGAGCCAATGGCTGCGCTGCTTTCAATCCATCCACTGCAGCCAATCAGCGACCAGGCTGAGCTGCAATGAAGCTGACGAGGACGAGGAGCGAAGATTCGAGGCGTCAGGTAAGTAAAACGGGGGGGCTGGGGGCGGCGGTACTGTCAAAAGTTTTTTCACCTTAATGCATAGAATGCATTAAGGTGAAAAAATTTTTACCTTTACAACCCCTTTAAAGTCTATGGGAAGTGAAATACCTTATTTTCTCCGGCCCCTACAAGACTAATATGCAAGATATTGTTAAAAAGGGCAACATGGAAAAAACACCAACCCCATTAAATTTAAAAAAAGTACAATTTTACATCATGCTCTGGTATCACATATTTTGGATAGTGCAATTGATTTCTATGTTTAACATGTTTTAAATACATCTTCGATACCTCAACAGTCCTTTTTAGGGGGTTCTGACCAACCCTGGGGGTTTCAGTGTTGGTCAGAGCTACAGAGGAAAAAGATTTGAGGTGCATATTGCAGATGTTTGGAAAATAGTGTGGCCTGGTAGTAGAGAAGGGGAATATAATTTTGGAGTGCATCAATAGGGATGAATAAACTTGGCCAGGTTTGGTTCAAGCCAGGAACCCTTTCAATCCCAAACTTAGCACTGAACTTCATTAAAGTCTATGGGAGGTGAAATACCTTATTTTCTCTGGCCCCAACAAGACTGATATGCAAGATATTGTTTAAAAGGGCAACATGGAAAAAACACCAACCCCATTAAATTTAAAAAAAGTACAATTTTACATCATGCTCTGGTATCACATATTTTGGATAGTGCAATTGATTTCTACGTTTAACATGTTTTAAATACATCTTCGACACCTCAACAGTCCTTTTTAGGACTACTGTACATTTTTATGTGTCAGCAAGAACTGTTGTTGCAATCTTTTTTAGCTGTTATATTGTTTTCTTATTTTCTTCTATTTCACATTTATCCATGTTTTTATCCTCTGGGTTCAGTGTTTTGGGCCTATTTTTGGAGAGGTTTTTTTTTTTATTACAAAATCTTTTATGAAAAGATCAATAACATACAATTAATGTGTCAGACAGAGTCAAATGACTTGAATAAGGTATAGCAGTTACAACCATTTGGAAATTATGAGGTTAAGTAAAAAGGGATCAACATCGAAAAAGCGTTCAGTTTACAATACGTTTTAGTATAGACAATGTGTATCTCGGATGTAAAAATCTCTGAGGGACATTACACGGTTATAAAAATACGGTATCCCAAATGTTTCCATTTATTATCATGAATACGCATAGTATCATATAATGTAGGGGGAATGCGTTCGGATAGTTTGATTGCTTCCAGTCTGACTAGCACTTGCGACCAGGGAAAAGCTGAGGAACACCAATTTAGTTTTGTGACCCAATGTATGGCAGCAAAGAGTGTGTGGATTAGCTTTTGGCAAGGTGCAGGGATATCAGGAATTGAGGTGAAGCATAGGCACATTTGTATAGTAAGGGTGATTAAGCGACCTGCAATGGTAGATGCCTTTGAGGCTGCTTTCTGCCAGATGGGCTTAAGGAATTTACAGCTCCAAGAAATATGGGTTAGTGAGCTAAGCTCGTTACAGCCACGAAAACACAGAGACACCTCAGGGTAGATCGAATGTATTCTCGTGGGTGTCATGTACCACCTTGTGTGGAGTTTGACAGCTGTTTCGCAGATTGAGTGTGACCTTGTGTTTTTTAATATGTTAGTCAGCATCTCCTCCCATTCGGGTGGCCCAAAGGTAAGGCCTGTCACTCTCTCCCAGCTAAGCATTGGTTTAGTTTTCTCCTCCAAGGCAAATTCATTAAAGCGGAGTTCCACACAAAAATGGAACTTCCGCTTTTCGGAACCCTCCCCCCCTCCAGTGTCACATTTGGCACCTTTCAGGGGGGAGAGGGGTGCAGATACCTGTCTAAGACAGGTATTTGCACCCACTTCTTCCCGTCCCCACCGCGCTGTCTGCTGGGAACACACAGCTCCCAGGAGAGAGCGGGGACCACTTGGGACGCGCAGCACGACTTGCGCATGCGCAGTAGGGAACCGGGAAGTGAAGCCGCAACACTTCACTTCCTGATTCCCTCACCTAGGATGGCGGCGGCAGCTGCCGAGAACTGAGCGGGTTCTCGGCGTCCCCTGCCGACATCGCTGGACCCTGGGACAGGTAAGTGGCCATGTATTAAAAGTCAGCAGCTGCAGTATTTGTAGCTGCTGGCTTTTAATATTTTTTTTTTTTGGCGGTGTGGGTGAACCCCCGCTTTAAGTAAGCTGTAGAGTTTGAAAATAACACCTTTGTCCCTGGATGAGTGTGTACATATGTGTTTATATTGTGTTGTATGTATTCGGGATTCCAGGGTGCCTTTGCTGTGGTAAAAGTGCTTGATTTGCAGTGTATCTGTATAATTCAGAGGGGGGAAATTTGTGTTATACTTGTAGTTGAAGAAATGCTTTAAAATGACGACCTTCTTTGAAAGATTGGAATGTAGTTACTCCAGCTGCGCACCATTGTAGGAACCTGGTTCTATCTTGAAATGCTGGGGGGAAATCTGGATCTCCTAAGAAGGAGTATAGGGGGGAGAGGCTAGGTGGAATTTCTTACCGTATAGTGACCAGAGGTATATCGATTGGTATACAATCGTGTTTAAAGAAGCAAATTGACTAGGTTTGATTGATCTGGACCACAGTAACACAGAAAGGATATTAGTAGGGGGGCGCGCCATTGGGCTGTCTGTGTTAATCTGGCCGATAAATAATAACGCCAGAGATCCGGGAGTCCTAGTCCTCCGAGAGGTTGGGGTCTGTACAGTAAAGATTTATGGAATCTCTGCTTTTTATTATGCCATATGAATTTATTAACATCCCTTTGGATTGAATCAATGTGGGACTTAGAGACGTAGATGGGAGAGATCTAAAAAAAAGTAATAATTTAGGTAAAATTGCCATTTTAATGGCTGTGACTGAATGAAATAAGGTATTTATCCCAAATGGAGCGGTTTATTTTATTATCTTTTGCTAAGACCTTTTTTTTATTTGGGGGTGAACAACATGCATAGACGGCTGCTGTTATTTTGGCAGTAAGTCACCACATACTTTTGTGATAAGTGAGGGTGCACCAAAGCACTGTATATTTACATATATTTACACCCCCCCCGTTGGCATAGCTGCCATTCTATTTAGGCAATCCTCTTTAACCGGTTCCTGACTGGCGCACAACGATGTACGTCGGCAGAATGGCATGGCTGGGCAAATGGGCGTACCTGTAAGTCCATTTGAATTCCCCGCCGTGCCATTGCGTGCGCGCCGGCCGGGAGCTCCGTGAGTCGGGTCGCGGGTCCCATGGACTCGTTCGCCGCGGGAATACCCGCGATCGCCTCACAGAGGACGAACGGGGAGATGCTGATGTAAACAGCGTCTCCCCGTTCTGCCTAGTGACAAGTGTCACTGATCACTGCTCCCTGTCATCGGGAGCAGTGATCAGTCTAGTGACTCATACAGCCCCTCCCCCCTACAGTTAGAAAACACTCCCCTAGTACTGATTAACCCCTCCCCGCCCCTAGTGGTTAACCCCTTCACTGCCAGTGTCATTTACACAGTAATCAGTGCATTTTTAATCACACTGATCACTGTATAAATGACAATGGTCCCAAAAATGTGTCAAAAATGTCCGACATGTCCGCCATAACGTCACAATAAAAATCGCTGATCGCTGTCATTACTAGTAAAAAAAAAATTATTAATAAAAATGCCATAAAACTATCCCCTATTTAGTAAACGCTATAACTTTTGCGCAAACCAATCAATAAACGCTTATTGCGATTTTTATTTACCAAAAATATTTTGTTACCAGAAACATGAAGCAGAATACATATTGGCCTAAATTGATGAAGAAATTCAATTTTTTACTGGATATGTTTTATAGCAGAAAGTAAAAAATATTTTTGTTAAATTGTTTTTTTTTTTAATTGTCGGTCTTTTTTGGTTTATAGCGCAGAAACAAAACTGCAGAGGTGATTAAATACCACCAAAAGAAAGCTGTATTTGTGGGAAAAAAATACATCAATTTTATTTGGGTACAGTGTCACACGACCACTCAATTGTCAGTTAAAGCGATGCAGTGCCATATCGCAAAAAGTGTCCTGGTCAGGAAGAGGGTTAAACCTTCTGGAGTTGAAGTGGTTAAAGAGACAATTCGGCATTAAAGTCCCACACTCCTCCTCCTTCTTGTGCCTCACTTTCTGTCAGAGAATGACTACCTGACGTTTGGCTATTAGAAATGTGCATTTATGAAGAATGGCTAAAAGAAGTGCGCATGCGTGCATAATTTGCGGCAGCATTGTGACTAGGCTGTGCGCATGTGCATAGAAATGCGCACGGGGCAAGTGCAAGGGGCATGTACTCAATGCATGTTGGCACCAAACGGACTATTTAAAGGGGCTTCTGCTCATGAACCTGTGCTGACTGGTGTTTCAGCTGTTCCTTGTGTCCTCCCATTACACTGCTTGTTCTTTTGATGCTGACTCGGCTTGCCTCTGACTTGAACATGGATCCTGCCTCTGCTCTGTCACCAGTTCCTGACCCTGGCTCCGTTCTTGACCACGTCTCTTATGTTTCTTGTCTTATGTCTTCATACCTCGCTGCCTGCCTGCTGCTGACCTCAGCTATCCCTGTGACCATGCTGCTATTCCTGGATCTGCTCTCACATCTTGTTCAAGTGCCTATCTGGCTGTCATCTTCCTCAGCTCTGCTCATCACAGTGAGTTGCTGTCTTAAGCCTGCTAGGAGCTTTGACAAGCCATGCATCTGGAACCTGCAGTTTGTGTGGAGTGCCTCTTTAACTTCGGCTGGATCAGCTACTGTTCCTGACCTGATGTTCTGCCAGCCTGCCAGGGTCTGCATCTCCTGCTGCAAGCAATCTTATCAACACCTGCCGGCACTCGTGTTTCTCCTGTCCCTTGGTACCTGCTGTTCCACCTTTAGCGGGACCTGGGCTGGAGATACAAGAGAAGCCAACTTCGTCACTTCAGTATCCAATCAGGTACATGACACTTTCCCTGTCTGGTATTGCATGCAGAATATAAAAGAAGGAAAATCTGGTTCTTTGGCCACTGTGCATTATGACGATAGCACATCCTGCGCCACTCTACACGCTTCATCAATACGTGTTGTTGTCAGGGGCATTCGTCAATATGTGACATCTTTGCCCCTGACGACATTACACATTGACAATAGGGAGGAGGTGACCGTGCTGATGCCATCACCCATATCAGCCGGTGAACTGGGACTTCCTTGTTTGATATTTTGCTTTCAAATGGGTGCTATCTGTTTCACACTATGTGAGTATTCAATTTTAACTCTAAATATTAGTTGATAGAATTACACTATTGTGAATGCTTCCCTGTATGTTTTGTTCTTGTATGTGACACCTAAATGACGGTGAATTGAGAGGAGTCAGAGAGATCCTTGCGTGAATTCTAGGGGTTCATATATCATTTCAGTTCATGTGGATGATTGGGATCATGTTTTTCTGGTAAGAAGTAGGGATGAGTCGAACACCCCCGGTTCGGTTCATAGCAGAACATACAAACTGACAAAAAGTTTGTGCGAACACCATTTAAGCCTATGGGACCCGAACGTGAAAAATCAAAAGTGCTAATTTTAAAGGCTAATATGCAAGTTATTATCATAAAAAGTGTTTGGGGACCCGGGTCCTACCCCAGGGGACATGTATCAAAGCAGGAGCAGTGATTTTAATAATGCTTAAAGTGAAACAATGAAATATTCCTTTTAATATGGTGCCTGGGGGGTGACTATAGTATGCCTGTAAAGTGGCACATTTTTGCCGTGTTTATAACAGTCCCTGCAGAAAAATGAAAATTTCTAAAGGAATAAAAGTCATTCAATACTGCTTGCGGCTGTAATGTATTGTCAGGTCCCGCCAATATAGATGAAAATCATTGAGAAAAATGGCATGGTATGGATATTAAGGGGAACCCCCCACCCCAATTAAAAAAAAAGGTGTGGGGCCCCCAGGCCCTATATACTCTGAACAGCAGTATACAGGCGGTCCCCAGGTTACAAACAAGATAGATTTGTTCTTAAGTTGAATCTGTTCATAATTTGGAACAGGTACATTTTTTTAAGTGTAGCTCCAGCCAAAAAATCTATTTTTAAGCTTTTTGGATAACATAGGGAAGGGTTATCACCCTTGTAACATTTGTTTTGCTATCTATGCCCCTGTTCAGAAGATTTTACCTCACTTTCTGTCCCAGTGACAATTGGATTTTGAAAATTTTGGGTTATTAGGGAAACAAGGATTGGTGATAAAGCATCAGTGGAGACACCTTTTTCGCATATTAACTCTTAACGCCGTGTACACACAATCGGAATTTCCGTCAGAAAAACCATCCGCTCAAACTGGCCTTGCATACACACTGCCACACAAAAGTTCTCTGACCTTTGGACCGTCAAGAATGCGGTGATGTACAACACTATGATGAGCCGAGAAAATTAAGTTCAATGCTTCCGAGCATGCGTCAAATTGTTACCGAGCATGCGTGATTTTTTGCGCGTACGAATTGCATACAGACGAACGCATTTTCAGATAGGAACTTTTCCGACCGAAAAATAGAGAACATGCTCACAATCTTTTGCTGGCTGGAATTCTGCCAGCAAAAGACAGATGGAGCATACACACAGTCGCATTTTCTGAAAAAAGCTCTTATCGGAGTTTTGCTGGTGACATTTCCGATCGTGTGTACGCAGCATTACACAAGAGAATTTCCCTTCCTATGGGTACATTTCCTCTTACTTCCTGTTGTCTCCCTCTGTTTGTAAGTAGGAGTCATTTGTAAGTCAGATGTTTGAAAATAGGGAACCGCCTGTATATACTATATGGCCTGCCCTATATACTCTGCAGAAAATTGGGTCTTAGGTGTTGGTGGTACCAAAACACTGAAAACACAGTTGCTCTTGGTGGGTGCAGGAACGGGCCCTGCTGTGAAATATTCTATCAAAAATTGTAATTACATGCCCCTGTTAAACAGGGGCAGAAAAATTGGGCCTTAGGCGGTGGTGATGGTGACACAACACTGTAAAGCCTCACAGATACTCTTGTTGAGCGCAGGAAGAGGCCCTGCTGTGAAATATTAGATCAAAAATTGTAATTACGTGCCCCTGTTAAAAGGGGCAGAAAAATTGGGCCTTAGGCAGTGGTGGTGGTGTCACAACACTGCAACCCCTCACAGATACTCTTGTTGGGTGCAGGAACGAGCCCTGCTGTGAAATATTTGATCGAAAATTGTAATTACACGCCCCTGTTAAACAGGGGCAGAAAAAATGGGCCTTAGGCAGTGGTGGTGGTGCCCTGAACCAAAAATATTCTTGGACGCTATCATCATGAAGATTGAGGAGCAATAGAATAGTCACTCAGAATAATAGGATAGTCACTCGGCATAGGCAGTCTTCAAGGGATCCCACATCCATAGAAAAATCAATTGGTTACATCAGCATCAGGTGCTTGGTATCTGGTGATCCACGACTGATTCATTTTTATGAATGTGAGCCAATCAACAGAGTCTGTGGACAGGCGCACTCTATGATCCATTACAAAGCCTCCAGCAGCACTGAATGTGCGTTCAAAAAGAACGCTGAATACAGGACTGGCCAGTAGCTCAATTGCATATTGAGCAAGCTCTGGCCAGTGGTCCATCCTCAAGACCCAGTAACCCAGTGGATGTTCTGGTGGAAAGGTCTCCAAGTCTGATCTTTCCCCTAGATATTCCTGCACCATGTAATTCAAATGCTGGCGATGTCCTGGAATCAATCAGACCTTAGCGATGAGCACTGAAGAATTGTCTGAAGGCATTGGTCTGAACGAAGCTTCAGCAACACGTTGTCCAGCACCAGGAAATTGTAACCTCCCAGGCTCTGGAAACGCATTGAACAAACCTTTCTACAAGGCCTCCCGAAGATGTTTCATCCTCTGCTCCCTCTGCGAAGGCTGGATAAGTTCTGCAACCTTATACTTGTAATGTGGATCAAGAAGGGTTGCCAGCCAGTAATGATCCCTCTCCTTGAAACCATGAATCCTAGGGTCCTTTCGCAGGCTTTGCAGGATCAGGGAGTTCATGCAGTTTGCAGAGGCATTCGATCCTGAGTCCTCTGGTTCACTAACGATCACATGATCCACAACCACCTCCTCCCAGCCATGTACAACTCCATGGGTTTCTGGGGACTGAAAACGATCCCTTGAAGACTGCTGCTGATGCTGAGTGTTATCCTCCACCTCTATGCTGACACAATCCTCCTCCTCCTCCTCTTCTTCTTCCTGTGTGGTCTACTATCTGGATAAAGGGGGCCTTGAGAGGTAGGGAAGTCCTCCTCTTCCTCCCGCTGTTCTGCCTCAAGTGCCCTGTCCATTATTCCACAAAGCGTGTGCTCCAACAGGAAGACAAGAGGGACAGTAATACTGATTAGGGATGAGCCGAACACCCCTCCTGTTCGGTTCGCACCAGAACATGCGAACAGGCAAAAAATTTGTTTGAACACGCGAACACCGTTAAAGTCTATGGGACACAAACATGAATAATCAAAAGTGCTAATTTTAAAGGCTAATATGCAAGTTAATGTCATAAAAAGTGTTTGGGGACCCGGGTCCTATTCCAGGGGACATGGATCAATGCAAAAAAAGTTTTAAAAACGGCTATTTTTTTTCGGGAGCAGTGATTTTAATAATGCTTAAAGTGAAACAATAAAAGTGTAATATCCCTTTAAATTTTGTACCTGGGGGTGTCTATAGTATGCCTGTAAAGGGGCGCATGTTTCCCGTGTTTAGAACAGTCTGACAGCAAAATGA
Source organism: Lithobates clamitans (assembly GCA_037952925.1). Taxonomy (NCBI): domain Eukaryota; kingdom Metazoa; phylum Chordata; class Amphibia; order Anura; family Ranidae; genus Lithobates; species Lithobates clamitans. The sequence goes on along the minus strand of JBBGZY010000496.1, from coordinate 1,265,681 downwards.
CATTTCAAAGGAAAAAAGTCATTTAAAACTACTCGCGGCTATTAATGAATTGCCGGTCCGACAATACACATAAAATTTCATTGATAAAAACGGCATGGGAATTCCCCACAGGGGAGCCCCGAACCAAAATTTAAAAAAAAATGACATGGGGGTCCCCCTAAATTCCATACCAGGCCCTTCAGGTCTGGTATGGATATTAAGGGGAACACCGGCCAAAATAATAAAAAAAAAATGTTGTGGGTTCCCCCACAAAATCTATACCAGACCCTTCAGGTCTGGTATCAATTTTAAGGGGAACCCCGTGCCAAAATGTAAAAAAAAAAATGGCGTGGGGTCCCCCAAAAATCTATACCAGACCCTTATCCGAGCACGCAACCTGGCAAACTGCAGGAAAAAAGGGGTGACAAGAGAGCGCCCCCCCTCCTGAACCATACCAGGCCACATGCCCTCAACATTGGGAGGGTACTTTGGGGTAGCCCCCAAAACACCTTGTCCCCATGTTGATGGGGACAAGGGCCTCATCCCCACAACCCTGGCCGGTGGTTGTGAGGGTCTGCGGGCGGGGGGCTTATCGGAATCTGGAATCCCCCTTTAACAAGGGGACCCCCAAATCCGGGCCCTCCCCCTGTGTGAAATGGTAAGGGGGTACAAAAGTACCCCTACCATTTCACTAAAAAACTGTCAAAAATGTTAAAAATGACAAGAGACAGTTTTTGACAATTCCTTTATTTAAATGCTTCTTCTTTCTTCTATCTTCTTTCGTCTATCTTCTTTCTTCTATCTTCCTTCGGTTTCTTCTTCCATCTTCTTCTTCTGGTTCTCCCTCCGGTGCTCTCGTCTGGCATCTTCCGCCGCGGCGTTGGCGTCTTCTTCCCTTCTTCTCCACGGGCCGCTCCGCATCCATGATGGCATGGAGGGAGGCTCCCGCTGTGTGACGCTTCTCTCTTCATCTTCTTCTCTTCATCTTCTTGTCTTTCATTCGAATTTGCCGCGAACACCCCAAATTGTTCGCTGTTCGACTCAAACTCGAAGCTCATCCCTAATACTGATGCATGCACTGTCACTGCTCACCATCCTCGTGGCCTCCTCAAATGGTGACAGGACAGTGCATGCATCCTTGATCAGTAGCCACTGGCGTGGCGAAAAGAAGCCAAGCTCCCCTGACCCTGTCCTGGTGCCATACTCACACAGGTACTCATTGATGGCCCTCTGCTGCGTGTGCAGCCACTGCAGCATTGCCAATGTTGGATTCCACATGGTGAGCATGTCACAAATGAGGCGGTTCTTGGGCATTGCATTCCTTTTGAAGGTCAGCCAGCCGAGCACTGGCATCATGTAACCAGTGGAAATGACCACAGACTTTCCTGAAATTAAATAAAGGTAACGTACCTGTCCATGCCTGCTGGACCATGAGTCAGCAGTAATATGCACCTTACTGCTGACCGCCCTGTCCAACGGGGCCAAGACATTGCCTTTTACATGCTGGTAGAGAGCCAGAATGACCTTCCGTGAAAAGAAATGGCGTTTGGGAACCTGCCACTGAGGTACTGCACATTCTACAAATTCTCGAAAGGGGGCAGATTCTACAAGCTGAAAAGGCAGCAGTTACAGTGCTAGCAATTTGGCCAAGCTAGCATTCAGACGCTGAGCATGTGGATGGCTGGGACCGAATTTCTTTTGACGGTTTAGCAACTGGGGTAGGGAAATTTGCCTGCTAAAATCGGATGTTGGTGTACCGCTAGCAGATTGGCCACAAGTACTTGCAACACCAATTTCTATACCTTCATTCCTCTCAGTGCAAGTTTCTGAGAGGACTGGAGGTATAGTGGGGTTGGAGATTCCAGCTGATGAGGAGCAAGGAGAGGTCCGCCTTGTTCTTTGATGTGGGTCTTTTAAGTGCTGTTGCCAATGGACTGCATGGGAGGTCGTCATATGTCTGGTCAAGCATGTGGTGCCCAAGCGGCTGGTGTTTTGGCCACACTTGATACCCTTCAGACATATGTTGCAAACAGCAATGGTGCAATCTGCTGCACACGTGTCAAACACACCAAAGACCTTTTCAAAATATGCAGGGAGTCAGTAGCGCCCTGCACCTGCTTAGCTCTGCGGTGTGATGCAATAGGGTGGCTGCCCTTAAGCTGCCTCCTGGAGGACATGTGCCTCCTCCTCCTCCTCTCTTCTATCAGGCACCCAAGTAGAGTCAGTGACCTCATCATCCCCTCCCTCCTCATCACTGGAGCAAACTTGGCAGTATGCTGCAGCTGGGGGAACATGACTGCCAGTTTCTTGTCCTTCTTGGGCAGCCCCTCTCTCTAGGCTCACTTCCTCAACCTGGGTAACATCATCGGAGCCTTCAAATCGCTGCGCATCCTCCTGCAGCATGTACCCGCATGTAGGCTGTGTGACAGAGGATGAGGAGGATGAGGACAGCTTTGTTATCCATTCCACCAACTCTTCTGGATGTTGTGGCTCAATAACAAGGCCAGCTGCAGTAAAAAAGGACAAGTGTGCCCCACGGCCACTTGCTGAGGATGCACCATGTCCAGCACTGTTGACTATAGACTAGGGATGAGCCGAACACCCCCCGGTTCGGTTCGCACCAGAACCTGCGAACGGACCGAAAGTTCGCACGAACGTTAGAACCCCATTGACGTCTATGGGACTCCAACGTTCGAAATCAAAAGTGCTCATTTTAAAGGCTAATTTGCATGGTATTGTCCTAAAAAGGGTTTGGGGACCCGGGTCCTACCCCAGGGGATATGTATCAATGCAAAAAAAACTTTTAAAAATGGACGTTTTTTCTGGAGCAGTGATTTTAATGATGCTTAAAGTAAAAAAAAAAAGTGAAATACTCCTTTAAATATCGTACCTGGGGGGTGTCTATAGTATGCCTGTAAAGTGGCGCGTGTTTCCCGTGTTTAGAACAGTCCCTGCACCAAATGTCATTTTTAAAGGAAAAAATCTCATTTAAAACTGCTTGCGGGTTTAATGTAATGTCCGGTCCTGGCAATATGGATGAAAATCAGTGAGACAAATGGCATGGGTACCCCCCAGTCCATTACCAGGCCCTTTGGGTCTTGTATGGATATTAAGGGGAACCCAGCACCAAAATTAAAATAAGGAAAGGTGTGGGGCCACCAGGCCCTATATACTCTGAACAGCAGTATACAGGCGGTGCAAACAAGACAGGGACTGTAGGTTTGTTATTAAGTAGAATCTGTTTGTCATTTTGAACGGGTACATTTTTAACGTGTTTAGCTCCAGCCAAAAAATCTTTTTTAAGCTTTTTGGAAAACATAGGGAAGGGTTATCACCCCTGTGACATTTGTTTTGCTGTCTTTCCTCCTCTTTAGAAGATTTCACCTCACTTTTTGTCCCAATGACAAATGCTTTTTGAGAATTTGGGGTTTTTTGTGGAACAAGGATTGGAAAGCATCAGTGGAAAGGAGAAATGTTTTTCCCATATTAACTCTTACAGGAGAGAATTTCCCTTCCTAGGGGTAGATTTCATCTCACTTCCTGTTGTCTCCTTCCGTTTGCAAGTAGGAGTCGTTTGTAAGTTAGATGTTTTAAAGTAGGGGCCTGCCCTATATACTCAGCAGAAATTTGGGCCTTAGGTGTTGTTGTGGCCACAACACTGTAAGCCCTCACAGGGCCCTGCTGTGAAATTTTAGATCAAGAATTGTAATTACATGCCCCTGTTGAACAGGGGCAGAAAAACTGGGCCTTTGGTGGTGGTGGTGGTGCTGGTGCCACAACACTGTAAGTCCTCACTCACTCTTGGTGGGTGCAGAAATGGGCCCTGCTGTGAAATATTAGATCAAGAATTGTAATTACATGCCCCTGTTGAACAGGGGCAGAAAAATTGGGCCTTTGGTGGTGGTGGTGGTGCAATTTTTGATGCAAGGTATTGCATCAAAAATTGTAATTACACAGGGGCAGAAAAATTGGGCCTTAGGCACTGGTGCTAGTGCCACAACACTGCAACCCCTCACAGACACTCTAGTTGGAACGCAGGAACAAGCCCTGCTGCAAAGTATTGCATCAAACATTTTAATTACGTGCCCCTGTTAAACAGGGGCAGAAAAATTGGGCCTTAGGCACTGGTGCTGGTGCCACAACACTGCAACCCCTCACAGACACTCTAGTTGGAACGCAGGAACGAGCCTTGCTGCAAAGTATTGCATCAAAAATTGTAATTACACGCCCGCAGAAAAATTGAACCTTAGGCACTGGTGCTGGTGCCACAACACTGCAACCCCTCACAGACACTCTAGTTGGAACGCAGGAACGAGCCCTGCTGCAAAGTATTGCATCAAAAATTGTAATTACACGCCCCTGTTAAACAGGGGCAGAAAAATTGGGCCTTAGGCACTGGTACTGGTGCCACAACACTACAACCCCTCACAGACACTCTAGTTGGAACGCAGGAACGAGCCCTGCTGCAAAGTATTGCATCAAAAATTGTAATTACATGCCCCTGTTAAACAGGGGCAGAAAAATTGGGCCTTAGGCACTGGTGCTGGTGCCACAACACTACAACCCCTCACAACCCCGATCATACCTTGGGGCTGCGGACCAAAAAATTGTCTGAACGCATCGGTCAGATGGCCACCTTCTCCACCGCTCCTTCTTTGACTGACCGAAGCCTCAGCAACACGTTGTCCAGAAACAGGAGTTTGTAACCTCCCAGTCTCTGGGAACGCGTTGCACAGACCTTTCTGCAAGGCCTCCCGAAGATGTTTCATCCTCTGCTCCCTCTGCGATGGCAAGATAAGGTCCGCAACCTTACCCTTGTAACGTGGATCAAGGAGGGTTGCCAGCCAGTATTGGTCCTTCTCCTTGATACCACGAATACGAGGATCCTTACACAGGCTTTGCAGGATCAGGGAGGCCATGCAGCGTAGGTTTGCTCAGGCATTCGGTCCGGAGTCCTCTGGGTCACTAAGGACGACATGGTCCACAGCCACCTCCTCCCAGCCACGTACAAGTCCATGTGTTTCTTGGGACAGATCCCTTAAAGACTGCTGCTGATGCTAAGTGCCAGGCTCCACCTCCATACTGACACAATCTTCCTCCTCTTCCTCCTCCTCCTCCTCCTCTTCCTGTGTGATCAGCGGGCACGCAGGAACACTGTCTGGATAAAGGGGGCCTTGAGAGCTAAGGAAGTCCTCCTCTTCCTGCCTCTGTTTTGCCTCAAGTGCCTTGTCCATTATTCCACGCAGCATGTGCTCCAACAGGTGGACAAGGGGGACAGTGTCACTGATGCATGCACTGTCACTGCTCACCATCCTCGTGGCCTCCTCAAATGGTGACAGGACAGTGCATACATCCCTGATCATGGCCCACTGGCGTGGGGAAAAAAAAACAAGCTCCCCTGACCCTGTCCTGGTGCCATAGTTGCACAGGTACTCATTGATGGCCCTCTGCTGCGTGTGCAGCCGCTGCAGCATGGCCAACGTTGAGTTCCACATGGTGGGCATGTCACAGATTAGGCGGTTCTTGGGCAGGTTAAACTCCTTTTGGAGGTCCGTCAGCCGAGCACTGGCATTATATGACCGTCAGAAATGCACACAGACTTTCCTGGCCTGCCTCAGGACATCCTGTAAGCCCGGGTACCTGCCCAAGAACCGCTGCACCACCAAGTTAAGGACGTGAGCCAAACAGGGCACATGGGTCATTTGTCCCTGTCGGAGGGCAGAGAGGAGGTTGGTGCCATTGTCGCAAACCACCATTCCTGCCTTAAGTTGGCGTGGCGTCAACCACATCTGAACCTGCACCTGCAGAGCTGACAGAATCTCTGCCCCAGTGTGGCTCCTGTCCCCCAAGCACACCAGCTCAAGCACCGCATGGCATCTTTTGGCCTGCGTACTTGCGTAGCCCCTTGAATGGCTACGGAGCACCGCTGGTTCCTAGGACAAAGCACAGGAAGAGGCCATGGAGGAAGAAGAAGAGGAGGGGGTGGAGGAGAGAGGTGTGTCACAATCATTAGCATTTTGGAGGCGTGGTGGCGGAACAACCTCCAACACTACTGCACCTTGTCCTGCATCCTTCCCAGCTGCCAGCAGAGTCACCCAATGCACCGTGAAACTTAGGTAAGGTCCCTGTCCATGCCTGCTGGACCATTAATCAGCGATAATATGCACCTTACCGCTGACCGCCCTGTCCAGTGAGGCATGGACATTGCCTTTCACATGCCGGTAGAGAGCCGGAATCGCTTCCCGTGGCGTTTGGGTACCTGCCACTGAGGAACCGCACATTCCACAAACTCACGGAAGGGGGCAGAGTCTACCAACTGAAAAGGCAGCAGTTGAAGTGCTAGCAATTTTGCCAAGCTAGCATTCAACCGTTGCGCAGGTGGATGGCTGGGAGCAAACTTCTTTCGGCGGTGCAGCAGCTGGGGCAGGGAAATTTGCCTGGTACAATCTGACGTCGGTGTACCAAAAGCAGGTTGCCCACAAATACTTGGCTGTGACACACCTAATTCTACACCTTCATTCCTCTCAGTGCAGGTTTCAGAGAGGACTGAAGGTATAGTGGGGTTGGAGATCTCAGCTGATGAGGAGCAAGGAGAGGTCCTCTTTGTTCTTTGGTGTGGGTCTTTTAGATACGCTTGCCAACGAACTGCATGGCAGGTCAACATATGTCTGGTCAAGCATGTGGTACCCAAGCGGGAGGTGTTTTGGCCACGCGAGATACGCATGAGACATATGTTGCAAATAGCAGCGGTGCGATCTGATGCACTCGTCTCAAAAAAGGCCCACACCAAAGAACTTTTTGAATAACGCGCAGAGACTGCAGCGCCCTGCACATGTGGAGCTTTGGGGTGTGATGCAGTCAATGTGCTGCCCTTAGGCTGGCCCCTGGCCATCCTGCCTCGTTGGTGATGTGCCGCCTCCTCCTCCTCCTCCTCTTCCTCTCTCCTATCAGGCACCCACGTTGAGTCAGTGACCTCATCATCCCCTCCCTCCTCATCACTGGAGCAAACCTGGCAGTATGCTGCAGCAGGGGGAGCATGACTGCCAGATTGCTGTCCTTCTTGGGCACCCCCTCTGTCCGTGCTCATGTTACTGCATTCATCGAGCTCAGTATCATCATCAGAGCCTTCCAAAAGCTGGGCATCCTCCTGGAGCATGTACCCAACACTGTGGCCAAACAGTTCGAGGGACTCCTCAGGAGGACATGGTGGGGCTAGGGAAGGAGTCACTGATGACATTGAGCCGAGGGAAGAGGCCGCTGCTTTACCAGACAAAGTACCCTGGGCATGGGTGAGAGAGGATGAGGAGGATGAGGACGGCTTGGTCATCAACTCGTCCAAGTCTTCCGCATGTTGCGGCTCAACACGGCCAGCTGCCGAAAAAAAGGCCAAGCGTGTCCCACGGCCACGTGCTGATGAGGATGCACCGTCTCCACGACCAGCACTAGACACGGAGCCTGCTTTCCCTCTCTTATTGGCTTGTGACTGTCTGCCTCTCCTTCTTGGCCTTCCAGACATACTAATGGCCTGTAGCTGCACTAAGCTGGGATATATATATATATATATATATATATATATATATATATATACTGATACTGCAGCTAGCAAAATCAACTGCCTGCCTGTAGTATGAGAACACCACCAACCTTCTACAGGTAGCTTTAGCTGAACACTGTGCAGAGCTCGCAAAAAACTAACTTGTAGGTTTAGCTGAACACTGTGAGGTGGACGCACCACACTAACTTGTAGTTTTAGCTGAACAATGTGAGCAGGACGCACTGCACTAACTTGTAGCTTTAGATGAACACTGTGCAGAGGTCTCACTACACCAACTTGTAGGTTTAGCTGAACACTGTGAGCAGGACGCACAGCACTAACTTGTAGTTTTAGCTGAACACTGTGAGCAGGACGCACTGCACTAACTTGTAGCTTTAGATGAACACTGTGCAGAGGTCTCACTACACCAACTTGTAGGTTTAGCTGAACACTGTGAGCAGAACGCACAGCACTAACTTGTAGTTTTAGCTGAACACTGTGAGCAGGACGCACAGCACTAACTTGTAGTTTTAGCTGAACACTGTGAGCAGGACGCACTGCACTAACTTGTAGCTTGAGATGAACACTGTGAAGAGGTCTCACTACACCAACTTGTAGGTTTAGCTGAACACTGTGAGCAGGACGCACAGCACTAAATTGTAGTTTTAGTTGAACACTGTGAGCAGGACGCACTGCACTAACTTGTAGCTTTAGATGAACACTGTGCAGAGGTCTCACTACACCAACGTGTAGGTTTAGCTGAACACTGTAAGCAGGACGCACAGCACTAACTTGTAGTTTTAGCTGAACACTGTGAGCAGGACGCACTGCACTAACTTGTAGCTTGAGATGAACACTGTGCAGAGGTCTCACTACACCAACTTGTAGGTTTAGCTGAACACTGTGAGCAGGACGCACAGCACTAAATTGTAGTTTTAGTTGAACATTGTGAGCAGGACGCACTGCACTAACTTGTAGCTTTAGATGAACACTGTGCAGAGGTCTCACTACACCAACGTGTAGGTTTAGCTGAACACTGTGAGCAGGACGCACAGCACTAACTTGTAGTTTTAGCTGAACACTGTGAGCAGGACGCACTGCACTAACTTGTAGCTTTAGATGAATACTGTGCAGAGGTCTCACTACACCAACTTGTAGGTTGAGATGAACACTGTGCAGAGGTCTCACTACACCAACTTGTAGGTTTAGCTGAACACTGTGAGCAGGACGCACAGCACTAACTTGTAGTTTTAGCTGAACACTGTGAGCAGGACGCACAGCACTAACTTGTAGTTTTACCTGAACACTGTGAGCAGGACGCACTGCACTAACTTGTAGCTTGAGATGAACACTGTGCAGAGGTCTCACTACACCAACTTGTAGGTTTAGCTGAACACTGTGAGCAGGACGCACAGCACTAACCTGTAGTTTTAGCTGAACATTGTGAGAAGGACGCACTGCACTAACTTGTAGCTTTAGATGAACACTGTGCAGAGGTCTCACTACACCAACTTGTAGGTTTAGCTGAACACTGTGAGCAGGACGCACAGCACTAACTTGTAGTTTTAGCTGAACACTGTGAGCAGGATGCACAGCACTAACTTGTAGTTTTAGCTGAACACTGTGAGCAGGACGCACTGCACTAACTTTTAGCTTGAGATGAACACTGTGCAGAGGTCTCACTACACCAACTTGTAGGTTTAGCTGAACACTGTGAGCAGGACGCACAGCACTAACTTGTAGTTTTAGCTGAACACTGTGAGCAGGACGCACAGCACTAACTTGTAGTTTTAGCTGAACACTGTGAGCAGGACGCACTGCACTAACTTGTAGCTTTAGATGAACACTGTGCAGAGGTCTCACTACACCAACTTGTAGGTTTAGCTGAACTCTGTGAGCAGGACGCACAGCACTAACTGTAAATAGTCTAGTTGCCTGACTGTGGTACTAATAGGATCAAAAGAACACCAGCAATTTTATTAAGGTAGCTGTAAATACTGTAACAAGACAAGCTTGCCTGTCAGTATGAAGATAACAGGAACGGATCTAGCTGAACACTGTGAGCAGGACGCACTGCACTAACTTGTAGCTTTAGATGAACACTGTGCAGAGGTCTCACTACACCAAATTGTAGGTTTAGCTGAACACTGTGAGCAGGACACACCCCACTAACTTATAGGTTTAGCTGAACACTGTGAGCAGGACGCACCTCACTAACTTGTAGGTTTAGCTGAACACTGTGAGCAGGACGCACCCCACTAACTTGTAGTTTTAGCTGAACACTGTGAGCAGGACGCACCGCACTAACTTGTAGGTTTAGCTGAACACTGTGAGGTGGACGCACAGCACTAACTTGTAGGTTTAGCTGAACACTGTGAGCAGGACACACCCCACTAACTTGTAGGTTTAGCTGAACACTGTCAGCAGGACGCACTGCACTAACTGTAAATAGTCTAGCTGCCTGACTGTGGTACTAATAGGATCAAAAGAACACCAGTAATTTTCTTCAGGTAGCTGTAAATACTGTAACAAGACAAGCCTGCCTGTCAGTAGGAAGATAACAGGAATGGATCTAGCTAAACTGAATACAGTGTATATATATATAAGCAACACCTGGAATGCATATATATACACAATACACTGTAAGTGCAGCTAAACTGACTGACTGTTCTGCCTAATCTATCTAACTCAAATCAAATGTCACTGTCTGTCTCTCTCTCTCTCAATGAACGCCGGAACACACACTACACAGGGCCGCCGTGCAGGTGGTCTTATATAGTGTGGGGCGTGTACTAAATCCCCTGAGCTATAATTGGCCAAAGCCTCCTTGGCTTTGGCCAATTACGGATCTCTGTTCAGACGGCGCTGTGATTGGCCAAGCTTGCGGGTCATAGTGCATGCTTGGCCAATCAATTATGGGCCGTGACGCGCCACACGAATTCGGCGCGAACGGCCCATATCGTTCGCAAACATGGGTTCGACTCGAACACGAAGCTCATCCCTACTGTAGACACAGAGCCTGCTTGCCCTTTTTTAGTGGCCTGTGAGCATCTGCCTCTCCTTGGTGGCCTTCCGGACATGCTGTAAATTTTGTTTAGCAAAACCACACTACACTGTATTGTGTACTGTGTACACCACCAGAAAAGTAGTAGCAACTGCACTAGGGGTGCACGGTACTGTGTACACCACCAGAAGTCTAATAGCAACTATGGGTGCACTGTATTGCACACTGTGTACACAGCCAGAATAGTAGTAGCAACTGCACTATGGGTGCTTGGTACTGTGTACACCAACAGAAGTATAATAACAACTATGGGTGCACTGTATTGTGTACTGTGTACACCACCAGAAAAGTAGTAGCAACTGCACTATAGGTGCATGGTACTGTGTACACCACCAGAAGTCTAATAGCAACTATGGGCACACTGTATTGTGTACTGTGTACTGTTTACACCACCAGAAAAGTAGTAACAACAGCACTATGGGTGCATGGTACTGTGTACACCAACAGAAGTGTAATAACAATTATGGGTGCACTGTATTGTGTACTGTGTACACCACCAGTAAATTAGTAGCAACTGCACTATGGGTGCACGGTACTTTGTACACCACCTGAAGTATATTATAAAAAGTACACCAGGTTTGGTGGTTTATAGGCTACAATGTATGCAGTGTATTATATTATATATTATATATGTAATACACTGCAGCTAACTGAATAACCTGCCTGCCTGAAGTATATTATAAAAAGTACACCAGGAATGGCCTGCAGTCAGACAGGGCCGGATTAACATAGGGGCTGATGGAGCTGCAGCTCCAGGCCCCTGCCTTAAAATCGGCCCTCCCAGTCAGCAGTAAAAGGCCGATTTTCTCCTGTCCATAAACTTCTATGGGACAGGAGAAGCTGTGTGTAAATGTAGGGGTGTCTGGCTGCATCTGTGTTTGCTCACTGTGTTTATTACATTGTCACAGTGCACAGTTCCCCCCTACACAAATGGGAGAGGCTGAGTCGGCTCTGCCTTTCCCCTCCCCTCTCTCACTCTGTGAAGTCTGTGGCTGTGTAGTGAAGAAGGAGCCGTGTGGGTGGGAAATTATGAACAGAACAGCGGCAGATATCTGAGTGATGAGCCTCCAGGGACCATCCAAATGTGAGCTCAGTGACTCTTATCTCCCTTCCCCTCCTTTTTAACTTATTCCTCCAGCAGTAGCTCTTATAACTGCAGCCAAAGTGTTAAGAATTGTGTCCTCAGCCTATGGTAGTGCTCGGTCCCTTGTGCTTTTAGGCAGGGTTCACACTGGTTTGCTATGTTTTGGCCCATTGCTGGTGTATCCACAGTTTTCCTGCGTTTTACCCACAGTCCTATTGATTTCTATTAGGTTGTGTGTTTTTTTCTGAAAGTGCACCAAAATTCCTGCATGCTGCATCTTATCTTTGGCGCACTGTCAGAAAATGCAGCAAAACCTGCAACCTGATATATATCAATAGGACTGCAGCTAAAACTGCAGATACACAAGCAGTGCGGCCGACTGCAGCACACCAGTGTGAGCCCAAAGGCTTGTACACACAACCCCCTGTAGAACTTGGTCTAATCAATACTCCTGGCATACACACACACGGCCATACCATCCCAGCTCAGGAGGGGTAGGGGCTCCAGGGATTTGATTGACTATACAGGCCCTGTCCCTCCTATCTGTCTGGGCAGAGTTCTGGAGGCAGTGGCAGGCTGCTGGTGGCAAGTGGCACACTCTATCTGGTTGCATGCTGCTGGTGGCAAGTGGCACACTGTGTCTGGTGGCAGGCTGTTGACTGTATCTGGTGGCAGGTGGCACACTGTATCTGGTGGCAGGCTTCTGTTGGCAAGTGGCACACCATATCTGATGGCAGGCTGCTGGTGGCAAGTGGCACACTGTATCTGGTGGCAAGTGGCACACTGTATCTGGTGGCATGCTGCTGGTGGCAAGTGGCACACTGTATCTGGTGGCAGGCTGCTGGTGGCAAGTGGCACACTATCTGGTGGCAAGTGGCACACCATATCTGGTGGAATGCTGCTGGTGGCAAGTGGCACACTGTATCTGGTGGCATGCTGCTGGTGGCAAGTGGCACACTGTATCTGGTAGCAGGCTGCTGGTGACAAGTGGCACACTGTGTCTGGTAGCAGGCTGTGGGTGGCAAGTAGCACACCATATCTGGGGCAGGCTGCTGGTGGCAAGTGGCACACTGTATCCGGTGGCATGCTGCTTGTGGCAAGTGGCACACTGTATCTGGTCGCAGGCTGCTGTTGGCAAGTGGAACACCATATCTGGTGGCAGATTGCTGGTGGCAAGTGGCACAGTGTATCTGGTGACAGACTGTTGGTGGCAAGTGGCACACTGTATCTGGTGGCAGGCTGCTGGTGGCAAGTGGCACACTATCTGGTGGCAAGTGGCACACCATATCTGGTGGCATGCTGCTGGTGGCAAGTGGCACACCATATCTGGTGGCATGCTGCTGGTGGCAAGTGGCACACTGTATCTGGTGGCAGGCTGCTTGTGGCAAGTGGCACACTGTATCTGGTGGCAGGCTGCTGTTGGCAAGTGGCACACCATATCTGGTGGCAGGCTGCTGGTGGCAAGTGGCACACCGTATCTGGTGGCATGCTGCTGGTGGAAAGTGACACACTGTATCTGGTGGCAGGCTGCTGGTGGCAAGTGGCACACTGTATCTGGTGGTAAGTGGCACACTGTATCTGGTGGCAGGCTGCTGGTGGCAAGTGGCACACCGTCACTGGTGGCAGGCTGCTGGTGGCAAGTGGCACACTGTATCTGGTGGCAGGTTGCCGGTGGCAAGTGGCACACTGTATCTGGTGGCAGTTTGCAGGTGTTAAGTGGCACACTGTATCTGATAGCAGGCTATGGGTGGCATCTGGCGGCAGGCGATGGTGGCAAGTGACAAGCTCAGGTTCCCACTGATTCTACATCATGATGAGTTGAACTATTTCACTATATATTACAATGTAGTAATAGAAATAATGGAATTTGATCATCCTGACGCCATATCAAGCATAGTGTCAGGATGATTTTAAGTGCTAACACCAGCCATTTGCCCGAAAACTCACCCCCGCCACCTATTTCCCCATCAAACCCAAGACTACATCCCCCCTCATCTTTTTTTTGGGAAGGGGGGGATGTCCCTGAATGGCAGTTTGGAAATGTGGTCGCCCTATGTTGCTGTTGGTGAGAGACTGCATAGCAGGTGGTATTGGTGGTGTTGCTGCTGCTCAGAGGCTGCACGGCTGATATTACTGGTGAGAGTAGATTTAATTTGTTTTAGCAAAAAATGTTTGCACTTTCATATTGTTTCCATAAAAAGGCCCACCAAAATCCTCAGCACCAGGCCCATGATGCTCTTAATCTGGCCCTGCAGTCAGATATAGGCTTGGCTACACTGGATGCAGTATATCTATATATACGAGACTGACTATATATATATATATATATATATATATATATATATATATATATATTAAATACACTGCAGCTAACTGAATAACCTGCCTGCCTGAAGTATATTAGAAAAAGTACACCAGGAATGGCCTGCAGTCAGATATAGCTACACTGGATGCAGAGTATATATATATATATATATATATATATATATATATATATATATACGAGACTGATTGTATATATATATATATATATATATTAAATACACTGCAGCTAACTGAATAACCTGCCTGCCTGAAGTATATTAGAAAAAGTACACCAGGAATGGCCTGCAGTCAGATATAGCTACACTGGATGCAGAGTATATATGTGTATATATATATATATATATATATATATATATATATATATATATATATATATATATATATATATATATATATATATATACGAGACTGATTGTATATATATATATATATATATATATATATATTAAATACACTGCAGCTAATCTGCCTGCCTGCTCAATCTAAATCACTCTCTCTCTCTGTCCAAGCCAACAACGCACTACACAGGGCCAACATGCAGGAAGCCCTATATAGTGTGGGGCGTGGACTTAGTCTTTGGCTTTCTTAGCTGAGGGTGCTGGGATTGGCCAAAGCATGCAGGTCATGGTGCATGCTTTGGCCAATCATCATACAGCAATACACTGCGATCTCACAGTGCATTATGGGGCGCTACACGGCACTCTAATTTGCCACGAATATTCGTTTTTCGATGAACGGGCAAACACCCGATGTTCGACTCGAACTCATGTTCGACCAAAACATAAAGCTTATTCCTAGTAAGCAGCCTTGTATCTATTCATTTTTTCATTGGTATTCCTTATTTTAGACTTATTTAGTCACAGTTTTTAGTCTTTACTGATTGTAATGCACTTCATTTGTATTTATTTGATTATGACTATTATTTTATTTTATTTTTTTTTGATTACGGCAGCACTTATTTTTTGAAATAGTATTATTTTTGTATCAGGATATTGTGTAAACATCTTTTCACATTGGCAAATTCATGGAATCTAAGGGGGTTAATCCTCTGCATTGTGTAAAAAGGCTGTTTAATCCTGTCTTCTCTGATCCTCCCATTCTTCCACTGTCCCCAACCCATCTTCTGATAGAACAGAGCCTTGGGGGCAATCTGCACATGCTCACATTGGTGTGTATTGCTAGAGAGTTTTTTTTTTCTCGGGAGAGTGCAGGTGATCAGCATAGGGCCAATCAGTGCTGTCCAGACAGAAAGTCAGGATTCCCTTCACCCTCAAAGGACAGTCATAGGAGAATGAAAACTCTTTCTAAAAGCTTTACCCAGAGCTCTGCTGGACACTGATAGAAATCACAAGACTGTTCTAATTGCTGATGAGAAAAGGTATTTAGCAGTTTATATTTACTAGAATAATTGCATCCCCATGTTCTGTGTACTGTGGGAGACTGGATATAGTGAATGCAGGGTCCTGGGTTTAGTAACACTTTAACAACAAAAATATTGAGTGTATGTAATTATTGTAGAACTCAGAGTCAGTCAATTTTTGAGCAGCAAGGAAAATATCCTGCTATATTCAATGATAAAATAGATACAAGAAGATTAAATACCAAATCACAGAGAGCTGAGTGAATTGATTGGCCATTCACCATTAACTGAACAGATCAATGTAGATTTGTCAATAATAATACTTTACAAGTTAATTACACTTTTCTTGACTATGTACAGTAAGTAGACATGTGTAGTTTGTTTTGTTTCAAATTATAATTCGGACAAATGTTCCGCTTTCGGAAATTTGGATGTACCCAAATATTCAAATTACAATTGTACCGATTTTAAATGAATACAAAATAATGAAAAAAAAATGTTTCTATGAAATTCGAATTTTAATCAATTCAAATTAGTTTCAAATAGTTTTCAAATTCAAAAAGTTTTCAAATTCAAAAAGTTTTCAATTTGTTTTCCAATTTCCAAAGAGAATAAAAAAGAATATAAAATAAAGGAATAGAATAAAAAAAATAGAAAAGAATAGAAACAAATAGAATAAAAAAATAGCATAAAAAAGAATATAACCATCTTCTGAAATTCTAATTTCAAACAGAATAAATTCAAATACATAAGAAAAGAATAGTATAGAAGAAAATAGTATTGAAAAAAGAATAGAATAGATTATAATGAAATAGAACAGAATAGGATAAAAAAACAATAGAATAGAATAGAAAGAATATAACCATTTCCAAAATTCAAATAGAATCAATTTGAATTTGAATAGAATAGAAAAGAATAGATTAAAATAGAACAGAAAATAACAGAATAGAATAGAATAGAACAAATATAGCCATCTTCCGAAATTACAATTTTTAATAGAAAAGAAAAGAATAGAATAAACAAATAGAAAAAGAATAGATTGAAAAAAAACAATAGAATGGAATAGAATAGAAAGAATATAACAATTTTCTAAAATTCAAATAGAATCAATTCAAATTTGAATAGGATAGAAAACAATAAATTACAATAGGAAGATGGGTATATTCTTTCTATTCTATTCTTTTTTTTATAGTATTCTGTTATTTTCTATTCTATTCTAACCTATTCTTTTCTATTTTATTCAAATTAGAATTGACTCTATTTGAATTTTGACAAATGGTTACATTCTCTCTATTCTGAGAAGAAGAGATGAGGGTGGGAAAATAGGGCAGTTGCTGAAGCTGACCATTTATTAGTTCCCAACCTCAATAATTGTGATGGACTATCTCGGTACTGATGACTAACAATATAGTTAATATAAAAATTGTTTATTACATATAAAAAGGACATACAGGGTACATTTAAAAAAACAATATTGAAAAAATAATTTTCAAAAAAACAATTGCTCAGGGTTTCCCCAAAACGGTATCTGTTGATGAAGTTTATCTCAACATTGGCTTTTCCTCTACTAGTTTCGCAGTGCATTTACCGCTTCTTCAGGAGAAAAAACCTGGCAGGTCAATGGCCACAAGTGGAACCAAGAGGCCCGAGAAAAGGGTTCCCCCCGCAGTGAACAAGGGAGATGTGTGTGGGTATAGTTCTGAAAGCCAGCAATATCATTTGTAGAAACATTTCAAAACTCCAGGGGAAAGGGAGGAATGATCCTGATGATTTAGATGGACAGGTCGGAAGCAGAGACTCAGAGAGCTTAACCCAAGCATGTGTTAAGGTCTGCAATTCTCTGTGGGCTTGCAAGTGAAGTAAAGCATAGGGCCACCCTTGAAGTTAATCCAGCCCAAGGCTAATATTTAACGGAAGAAATCTGTCTGTGGATAATGGTTTCTTAATCCCCTAGATTTAAAAAAACAATAGAATGGAATAGAATAGAAAGAATATAACCATTTTCGAAAATTCAGATAGAATCAATTCAAATTTGAATAGAATAGAAAATAATAGATTAGAATATGAAGATGGGTATATTCTTTCTATTCTATTCTTTTTTATACTATTCTGTTATTTTCTATTCTATTCTAACCTATTCTTTTCTATTTTATTCAAATTAGGGTTGATCCTATTAAAATTTGGGGAAATGGTTACATTCTTTCTCTTCTCTTCTATCCTATTTTTTTTTTATTCTACTGTTTTGTACTCTAGTCTTTTCTATTCGAATTTCAGAAGATTGTTATATTATTTTGATTTTATTCTATTCTTTTTTTATACTATTATATTTTGTTCTTTTTTACTTTATTATATTCTGTTCTTTTTTTTATTCTGTTATATCCCTTTCTATTTTTTTTCTATTCTATGCCTTTATCTTCGTTTCTAGTTTATTCTCTTTGGAAATTGGAAAACAAATCGAAAACTATTCTAATTCGAAAACTTTTTGAGTTCTGAAACTTTTTGGATTCTAAAACTTTTTGATTCTAAAACTTTTTGATTTCTAAAACTTTTCGAATTCTAAAGCTATATGAATTTGAAAAATTTGAATCGATTTGAATACGAATAAACAAAATGAATTCCGAAAATGAATTCAATGGATTAAACTAATTTAACAACTTGAAAGATGGCTACAGAGCGGTGGGCTTATTCTGGGTGGGCATCCGTCCCCTGGGGCGCGCTCCTGCAAGCATCCATGACCGCCGGGTCCGGAAGATTGCGGTAAATGGCCGCTTATAGCGGCCGTTTACTACGTGCTCGCTCCGTCAAATGACGGAGCGATCATTTGTAAACAGACTGATCTGTACAGTGCAGGGGGAGAGGGGGAGAGATCATTTTTAGCAGAGCTGTGGGCTGGATCGGTAGTGCCCACAGCGCTGCTCTGTGCCCATACTGTCCAATACTCTGCAATAATGTGCAATAGTCTGCAGTACTCTGCAATAATGTGCAATACTCTGCCAATACTCTGCAATAATGTGCAACACTCTGCAATACTGTGCAATACTCTGCAATACTGTGCAATACTCTGCAATATTGTGCAATACTCTGTTAATACTGTGCAATACTGTGCAATACCCTGCAATACTCTGCAATACCTACTCTGCCAATACTCGCCAATACTGTGCATTACTCTGCCAATACTCTGCAATAAATTTTAACATAAACAAACATTTTTTTTTTTAACCAAATTTTCAGTCTTTTTTGATTTATAGAGCAAAAAATAAAAAAACCCAGCGGTGATTAAATACCACCAAAAGAAAGCTCTATTTGTATGAAAAAGAGGAAGAAAATTCCATATGGGTACAGTGTTGCATGACTGAGTAATTGTCATTCAAAATGTGAGAACACCGAAAGCTGAAAACTGATCTGTTAGGAAGAGGGTTTAAGTGCCCAGTGGTCAAGTGGTAACTAAACAAATTAATGCAAATAACGAATATACACGAAAAAAACAATTTTTTTCATTCTGCACATGTCTAACAGTAAGTGCTGATATTTGCAGTCTTCTGTAGAACACCGATACAAGCACATACACATATTTAATACAAAAGGTAAATTATTTAAGAATTGCAGGTTCTCTGATCTGATCTGACTAATTTCAGGCAAATCATGATTTAGTTAACTAATCTTTGTAAGAAAATATTACAACTGTTTAGAAATATGGCTTTACAGCAGTATTATGCACAACTGGTTATGTTTATGGATAACGTTTCTCCTTTTGCCACTAGATTTTAGAAATCACAGAACAATAACTACAGTAGGTGACCGCGATATTGTGTCAATCTCGAGATTTGACACCTGCAAGCCCCGTCACGGGAGCCAGCACCGAGCTTGCTCGCTCATCAGGAAAGGAAAAATGCGACAGGTGTTTGGTATAAATCATGAGGAGGAACTCCACGTCAAAATTAAAAAAAAAAAACGGCATGGGTTCCCCTCCAAGGGCATACCAGGCCCTTAGGTCTGGTATGGATTTTAAGGGGAACCCCTACGCTGAAAAAATGGCGTGGCGGTCCCCCCAAAATCCATACCAGACCTTTATCACGCAGCCCGGCCGGTCAGGAAAGGGGGTGGGGACGAGCGAGCACCCCCCTCCTGAACCTGCGGCCTCCCTCCCCAAAGCACCTTGTCCCCATGTTGATGAGGACAAAGGCTTCTTCCCGACAACCCTGACCGTTGGTTGTCAGGGTCTGCGGGTGGAGGGCTTATCGGAATCCGGGAGAACCCTTTAATAAGGGGGCCCCCAGATCCTGGCCCCCCACCCTATGTGAATGAGTATGGGGTACATTGTACCCCTACCCATTCACCTGGGGAAAAAGTGTCAATAAAAAAAACAACTAGACAGGTTTTTAAAGTAATTTATTAGGCAGCTCTGGGGGTTTTCTTCCAAATTCGGGGGTCTCTATTGACACTTTTTCCCCAGGTGAATGGGTAGGGGTTCGATGTACCCCATACTCATTCACATAGGGTGGGGGGCTGGGATCTGGGGACCCCCTTATTAAAGGGGGCTCCCAGATTCCGATAAGCCCTTAGCCCGCAGATCCCGACAACCAACGGCCAGGGCCAGGCCAGTACCCTGTCGCCGAGAACCAGCGCGATGGGATCGCACTGGAAACACAATCTTGCGGTCAGGTACTGTAGTGGTAAAAAAGCAAGGGGTATGGCAACAGCTAAGGAAAAGCACAGAGACCATTTGTATTCATCAAAAAACAAAAAGTTCATATAATGTAGAAATCAGGAAAAGAATCCTGATTTCTTTTTTGGAATCCAAAAAAGAAATTAGGATTCTTTTCCTGATCTCTATATGGACTTTTTATGATTTTTCTTTTCCAATAAATGTAATGATAAGTTATTTTGGTGCCTAAATTCCCAGAATGCCATGCTGTATATCCAGTGTGATATTTTGTATCTATGTAAATAGTTTGCAGCTGGTTTAATGACAGTCTCCAGAGGCTTAAATGAAAAATTCAAAGCTATAGACTGTTGATTCCCTAAAATGCATCAAGCTGCCTGCAGTTATTCCACTTTCTATTCCTCTCTGGAGTGTTATCAAAGAGTTGCAGATTTTCTTTACTAATGGACTTTGCAATCCTTTGCATGGTCTTCAGTCATTCTTTTACCCTCATGTCTATTCAAATCTGCTCTACAGGTTATGAGGCTGAGCTATACAGGCATACCCCACTTTTAAGTACACAATGGGGTTTATTTACTAAAGCTGGAAAGTGCAAAATCAGGCTCACTTCTGCATAGAAACCAATAAGCTTCTAACCCCAGCTTGTTCGATTAAGCTTTGGTAATAAAACCTGGAAGCTGATTGGTTTCTATGTAGAAGTGAGCCTGATTTTGCACTTTCCAGCTTTAGTAAATAAACCCAATTGTGTACTTAAAAGTGGGGTATGCCTGTATTAACAAAATGGTAATAAATGTTCTTGTGTTTTTATTGAAAGTAGACTTGCTTCATTAAAACAGACATAATCCCTCAAATGGGATGTGGATGCCTTTTTTTATGTATAAATTGTTTTGAAGGGTAAAGTTTAACATTTGTCTTTGTTTTCTTTAACCACTTAAGGATGGCCCCATGCAGGTATACTGCGACAGGGCGGCCCTCCTGCGCAAAATCACATATTTGTACGTGATTTTGTGCACAGGGTCTGGGGCACGCGCACCGCCGGCGACCCGCTCCCGCTGTGATTGGACACAGAGGAAGCCAATCAGTGGGTAGAGTGGACACAATATCAGCCGAGGACCTGCTGATCATTGACAGGAGAGGCAGAACGGCAGTCTACCTATGTAAACAAGGCAGACCGCCATTTTGTCAGAGAGGAAGGTGGAGATCTTGTGTTTCTGCTAAGCAGCAACACAGATCTCTGTCTTCCTCCAGTTAGGCCATTCCCCACACAGTTTAAAAGCACTCCCTAGGAGCACACTTAACCCTTTGATCGCACCTGATGTTAACCCCTTCCCTGCCAGTGTCATTAGTATCAGTGAAAGTGCATTTTTTTTAGCACTGATCACTATAGTGTCACTGGTCCCCAAAAAGTCTCAATTAGTGTTTGATTTGTCTGTTGCAGTCCTGCTAAAAATCCCATTACTAGTAAAAAAAAAAATTAAATATCATAAATCTATCCCATATTTTGTAGATATATAACTTTTGTGCAAACCAATCAATATACGCTTATTGGGATTTTTTTTACCAAAAATATGTAGCAGAATACATATTGGCCTAAATTGATGAACAAATTAGATTTTTTACATTTTTTTATTGGGTATGTTTCATAGCAGAAAGTCAAAAATATTGTTTTTTTTTCAAAACTGTCAGTTTTTTGTTTATAGCACAAAAAATAAAAACCGCAGAGGTGATCAAATACCACCAAAAGAAAGCTCTATTTGTGGTAAAAAATGACATGAATGGTATTTGGGTACAGTGTCGCATGTTAGCACAATTGTCAGTTAAAGTAGCGCAGTGCCATAAAAAAATGGCCTGGTCATGAAAGAGGGTAAACCTTCCGGGCTTAAGTGGTTCTAAGCTCAAAACATTTTTACCTTAATGTATTCCCTGCATTAAGGTAAAAAATGCCCCATTACCTGTTCTACCCCCCCAAGTCTAAACACTTATCTGACTCCCTTCACCACTCCAGCGCCGTTCCAGCTGCAGTACCACTCCTCTCACTTCCTGGTTTCATGGGGGACACTGTTAACTACTGTGAGGAGAAAGTGGGGTTTGACTTGTCAGTGCTGTGTGTGTCTATGGATACACAAAACCCTGCTAGGGGGCGTGCATGCCTAGGTGCCCCCCTTGCTAAGGAGGCATTCAGAGCAGGGAGAAGCAGACAGCACCAGAGAGGGATTACGAAAGAGGAAATAAGGGACTGCTCTGTGCGATATGATTGCACAGAGCATGTAAGCATAACTTTTTTTTATTTTAACACAAAAAATAATCTTTTATTATCACTGTAAGGCCTTTTAAATTAGCAAATGCGGTGATATTAGATAATAAAAAGTTTGCTAGGAACAGCTGTTCTTCTGCAAAGATTGAAAATAAAATAGGAAGCTGCTGACTGTGTTGCTGTACTATGCCCATCATCTCTGCTCTTTGTGCTTCTTTACTGAACTATTATTAATAAGCCAAAAATAACAGAACAACTTGCAACTATGCAATGTGTAGTGATCAACAGCTACCAATCAGAAATAATCTCTTAACTGATCTGGCTTGTCTCAGCTGCCTGGCATAGCTGACTGCTTGTTTTTCTGGCTTAAAATCTGCATTGAGGTTGTCTGTCACATACAAAAGCATGCCTACTTATATGATATACAGTATCTCACAAAGGGTGAATACGCCCTCACATTTTTGTAAATATTTTATTATATCTTTTCATGTGACACCACTGAGAAAATTACACTTTGCTACAATGTAAAGTAGTTAGTGTGCAGCTTGTATAACAGTGTAAATTTGCTGTCCCCACAAAATAACTCAACACACAGCCATTAATGTCTAAGCTGCTGACAAGAAAAGTGAGTACACCCCTAAGTGAAAATGTCCACACTGGGCCCAAAGTGTCAATATTTTGTGTCCATTATTTTCCAGCACTGCCTTAATCCTCTTGGGCATAGAGTTCACCAGAGCTTCACAGGTTGCCACAGGAGTCCTCTTCCACTCCTCCATGACGGAGCTGGTGGATGTTAGAGACCATGTGCTCCTCCACCTTCCATTTGAGGATTCCCCACAGATGCTCAATAGGGCTTAGGTCAGGAGTAGGGATGAGCTTCGAGTTCGAGTCGAACTCATGTTCGACTCGAACATTGGCTGTTCGCAAGTTCGCCGAACAGCGAACAATTTGGGGTGTTCGTGGCAAATTCGAATGCCGCGGAACACCCTTTAAAAGTCTATGGGAGAAATCAAAAGTGCTAATTTTAAAGGCTAATATGCAAGTTATTGTCATAAAAAGTGTTTGGGGACCTGGGTCCTGCCCCAGGGGACATGGATCAATGCAAAATTTTTTTTTTAAAACGGCCGTTTTTTCAGGAGCAGTGATTTTAATAATGCTTAAAGTCAAACAATAAAAGTGTAATATCCCTTTAAATTTCGTACCTGGGGGGTGTCTATAGTATGCCTGTAAAGGGGCGCATGTTTCCTGTGTTTAGAACAGTCTGACAGCAAAATGACATTTTGAAGGAAAAAACTCATTTAAAACTACCGCGGCTATTGCATTGCCGACAATACACATAGAAGTTCATTGATAAAAACGGCATGGGAATTTCCCAAAGGGGAACCCCGAACCAAAATTAAAAAAAAAAAATGATGTAGGAGTCCCCCTAAATTCCATACCAGGCCCTTCAGGTCTGATATGGATATTAAGGGGAACCCCGGCCAAAATTTAAAAAAAAAATGACGTGAGGTTCCCCCTAAATACCATACCAGACCCTTCAGGTCTGGTATGGATTTTAAGGGGAACCCCGCGCCAAAAAAAAAAAAACGGCGTGGGGTCCCCCCAAAAATCCATACCAGACCCTTATCCGAGCACGCAACCTGGCAGGCCGCAGGAAAAGAGGGGGGGACGAGAGTGCGGCCCCCCCTCCTGAACCGTACCAGGCCACATGCCCTCAACATTGGGAGGGTGCTTTGGGGTAGCCCCCCAAAACACCTTGTCCCCATGTTGATGAGGACAAGGGCCTTATCCCCACAACCCTGGCCGGTGGTTGTGGGGGTCTGCGGGCGGGGGGCTTATCGGAATCTGGAAGCCCCCTTTAACAAGGGGACCCCCAGATCCCGGCCCGCCATGTGAAATGGTAAGGGGGTACAAAAGTACCCCTACCATTTCACTAAAAAACTGTCAAAAATGTTAAAAATGACAAGAGACAGTTTTTGACAATTCCTTTATTTAAATACTTCTTCTTTCTTCTATCTTCCTTCATCTTCTGGTTCTTCTGGTTCTTCTGGTTCTTCCTCCGGCGTTCTCGTCCAGCATCTCCTCCGCGGCGTCTTCTATCTTCTTCTCCTCGGGCCGCTCCGCACCCATGGCATGGGGGGAGGCTCCCGCTCTTCTCTTCATCTTCTTCATCTTCTTCTCTTCTTCTCTTCTTCTTTTCTTCTCTTCTTCTCTTCTTCTCGTCTTCATTTTCTTCTCCGGGCCGCTCCGCACCCATGGCATGGGGGGAGGCTCCCGCTCTTCTCTTCATCTTCTTCATCTTCTTCTCTTCTTCTCTTCTTCTTTTCTTCTCTTCTTCTCTTCTTCTCTTCTTCATTTTCTTTTCCGGGCCGCTCCGCACCCATGCTGGCATGGAGGGAGGCTCCCGCTGTGTGACGGCGCTTCTCGGCTGACAGTTCTTAAATAACGGGGGGCGGGGCCACTCGGTGACCCCCCCCTCTGACGCACGGTGACCTGACGGGACTTCCCTGTGACGTCACGGGGAATGCCACAGGGAAGTCCCGTCCTGTCCCGTGCGTCAGAGGGGGGTGGGGTCACCAGGTGGCCCCGCCCCCCGTTATTAAAGGACTGTCAGACGAGGAGCGCCGTCACACAGCGGGAGCCTCCCTCCATGCCAGCATGGGTGCGGAGCGGCCCGGAGAAGAAAATGAAGAAGAGAAGAAGAGAAGAGAAGAAGATGAAGAAGATGAAGAGAAGAGCGGGAGACTCCCCCCATGCCATGGGTGCGGAGCGGTCCGAGGAGAAGAAGATAGAAGATGCCGCGGAGGAGATGCTGGACGAGAACGCCGGAGGAAGAACCAGAAGAGCCAGAAGAACCAGAAGATGAAGGAAGATAGAAGAAAGAAGAAGTATTTAAATAAAGGAATTGTCAAAAACTGTCTCTTGTCATTTTTAACATTTTTGACAGTTTTTTAGTGAAATGGTAGGGGTACTTTTGTACCCCCTTACCATTTCACACAGGGGGGGCCGGGATCTGGGGGTCCCCTTGTTAAAGGGGGCTTCCAGATTCTGATAAGCCCCCCCGCCTGCAGACCCCCACAACCACCGGCCAGGGTTGTGGGGATGAGGCCCTTGTCCTCATCAACATGGGGACAAGGTGTTTTGGGGGGCTACCCCAAAGCACCCTTCCAATGTTAAGGGCATGTGGCCTGGTACGGTTCAGGAGGGGGGGGGCGCACTCTCATCCCCCCCTCTTTTCCTGCGGCCTGCCAGGTTGCGTGCTCGGATAAGGGTCTGGTATGGATTTTTGGGGGGACCCACGCCGTTTTTTGTTTTTTTTTGGTGCAGGGTTCCCCTTAAAATCCATACCAGACCTGAAGGGTCTGGTATGGAATTTAGGGGGAACCCCACGTCATTTTTTAAAAAAAAATTTGGCCGGGGTTCCCCTTAATATCCATACCAGACCTGAAGGTCCTGGTATGGAATTTAGGGGGACTCCTACATCATTTTTTTTTTTTTTTTTGGTTCGGGGTTCCCCTTTGGGGAATTCCCATGCCGTTTTTATCAATGAACTTCTATGTGTATTGTCGGCAATGCAATAGCCGCGGGTAGTTTTAAATGGCTTTTTTCCTTCAAAATGTCATTTTGCTGTCAGACTGTTCTAAACACAGGAAACATGCGCCCCTTTACAGGCATACTATAGACACCCCCCAGGTACAAAATTTAAAGGGATATTACACTTTTATTGTTTGACTTTAAGCATTATTAAAATCACTGCTCCTGAAAAAATGGCCGTTTTAAAAAAAAATTTTTGCATTGATCCATGTCCCCTGGGGCAGGACCCAGGTCCCCAAATACTTTTTATGACAATAACTTGCATATTAGCCTTTAAAATTAGCACTTTTGATTATTCATGTTCGTGTCCCATAGACTTTAACGGTGTTCGCGTGTTCGAACGAACTTTTTTCCTGTTCGCATGTTCTGGTGCGAACCGAACAGGGGGGTGTTCGGCTCATCCCTAGTCAGGAGACGTGCTTGGCCAGTCCATCACCTTTACCCTCAGCTTCTTTAGCAAGGCAGTGGCCGTCTTGGAGGTGTGTTTGTGGATATTATCATAATGGAATACTGCCCTGCGGCCCAGTCTCCGAAGGGAGGGGATCATGCTCTGCTTCAGTATGTCACAGTACATGTTGGCATTCATGGTTCCCTCAATGAACTGTAGCTCCCCAGTGCCAACAGCACTCATTCAGCCCCAGACCATGACACTCCCACCACCATGCTTGACTGTAGGCAAGACACATTTGTCTTTGTACTCCACACCTGGTTGCCGCCACACATTCTTGACACCATCTGAACCAAATATGTTTATCTTGGTCTCATCAGACCACAGGACATGGTTCCAGTAATCCATGTCCTTCGTCTGCTTGTCTTCAGCAAACTGTTTGTGGGCTTTCTTGTGCATTATCTTTAGAAGAGGCTTCCTTCTGAGATGACAGCAATGCAGACCAATTTGATGCAGTGTGCAGTGTATGGTCTGAGCACAGACAGACTGACCCCCCACCCCTTCAACCTCTGCAATGCCGGCAGCACTCATACGTCTATTTCCAAAAGTCAACCTCTGGATATGACGCTGAGCAAGTGCACTCAACTTCTTGGGTCGACCATGGCGAGACCTGTTCTGAGTGGAGCCTGTCCTGTTAAACTGCTGTATGGTCTTGGCCACCATGCTTCAGCTCAGTTTCAGGGTCTTCATCAATCCTCTTATAGCCTAGGCCATCTTTATGTAGAGCAACAATTCTTTTTTTTCAGATCCTCAGAGAGTTCTTCGCCATGAGGGGCAATGTTGAACTTCAAGTGACCAGTATGAGAGAGTAAGAGCGATAACTCCAAATTTAACACACCTGCTCCCTATTCACACCTGAGACCTTGTAACTAACAATTCACATGACACTGGGGAGGGAAAATGGCTAACTGAGCTCAATTTGGACATTTCCACTTAGGGGTATACTCACTTTTGTTGCCAAGGGTTTAGACATTTACAGAAATGTGAGGGGTGTACTCACTTTTGTGAGATACTGTATGAGTCTGTATATCTAAGGGTCTTCCAGGCACAAAATCCAACTGTCATCCACTGTCTATGGTCGACGCACCTAATAACCACATGTGTCAATTATAAATGTGTAAATAGAACATTAGATGTTTTGAAGCATAACATAATCAAAAGGTATAAATGGGGTAATTGAAAATCAGTAGTAGATAAAATAGGGAGTGTCTGGAATTATGCCAGAAACTTTTCAACATGTCTGCACACCTCAAAGGGTTAATTTGCACCATTGCAGCTAATCTATGCTGTTCTGAATGTTGCCAATAATAACAACTAGGGATGAGCTTCGTGTTCGAGTCGAACCCATGTCCGACTCGAACATCGTCTGTTCGCCCGTTCGCCGAATTGCAAACGATATGGGCCGATCGTGCCAAATTCGTGTGGCGCATCACGGCCCATAATTCACTGCGGCATCGCAGTGCATTGCTGGCTGATGATTGGCCAAGCAGGTACTATGACCCGCATGCTTGGCCAATCACAGCGCCGTCTGAACAGAGAGCCATAATTGGCCAAAGCCAAGGAGACTTTGGCCAATTATGGCTCAGGGGATTTAGTACACGCCCCACACTATATAAGGCCGCCTGCATGGCGGCCCTGTGTAGTGTGTGTTCCGGCGTTCATTGAGAGAGAGAGAGAAAGACAGACAGTGACATTTGATTTGAGTTAGATAGATTAGGCAGAACAGTCAGTCAGTTTAGCTGCACTTACAGTGTATTGTGTATATATATGCATCCCAGTTGTTGCATATATATATATATACACTGTATTCAGTTTAGCTAGATCCGTTTCTGTTATCTTCCTACTGACAGGCAGGCTTGTCTTGTTACAGTATTTACAGCTACCTGAATAAAATTGCTGGTGTTCTTTTGATCCTATTAGTACCACAGTCAGGCAACTAGACTATTTACAGTTAGTGCAGTGCGTCCTGCTCACAGTGTTCAGCTAAACCTACAAGTTGGTGTAGTGAGACCTCTGCACAGTGTTCATCTAAAGCTACAAGTTAGTGCAGTGCGTTCTGCTCACAGTGTTCAGCTAAAACTACAAGTTAGTGCTGTGCATCCTGCTCACAGTGTTCAGCTAAAACTACAAGTTAGTGCTGTGCGTCCTGCTCACAGTGTTCAGCTAAACCTACAAGTTGGTGTAGTGAGACCTCTGCACAGTGTTCATCTAAAGCTACAAGTTAGTACAGTGCGTCCTGCTCACAGTGTTCAGAGAAAACTACAAGTTAGTGCTGTGCGTCCTGCTCACAGTGTTCAGCTAAACCTACAAGTTGGTGTAGTGAGACCTCTGCACAGTGTTCATCTAAAGCTACAAGTTAGTGCAGTGCGTCCTGCTCACAGTGTTCAGCTAAAACTACAAGTTAGTGTGGTGCGTCCACCTCACAGTGTTCAGCTAAACCTACAAGTTAGTTTTTTGCGAGCTCTGCACAGTGTTCAGCTAAAGCTACCTGTAAAAGGTTGGTGGTGTTCTCATACTACAGGCAGGCAGTTGATTTTGCTAGCTGCAGTATCAGTATATATATATATATATATATATATATATATATATATATATATATATATATATATATATATATCCCAGCTTAGTGCAGCTACAGGCCATTAGTATGTCTGGAAGGCCAAGAAGGAGAGGCAGACAGTCACAAGCCAATAGGAGAGGGCAATCAGGCTCTGTGTCTAGTGCTGGTCGTGGAGACGGTGCATCCTCATCAGCACGTGGCCGTTGGACGCGCTTGGCCTTTTTTTCGGCAGCTGGCCGTGTTGAGCCGCAACATGTGGAAGACTTGGTCGAGTGGATGACCAAGCTGTCCTCATCCTCCTCATCCTCTCTCACCCATGCCCAGGGTACTTTGTCTGGCAAAGCAGCGGCCTCTTCCCTCGGCTCAATGTCATCAGTGACTCCTTCCCTAGCCCCACCATGTCCTCCTGAGGAGTCCCTCGAACTGTTTGACCACAGTGTTGGGTACATGCTCCAGGAGGATGCCCAGCGTTTGGAAGGCTCTGATGATGATACTGAGCTCGATGAAGGCAGTAACATGAGCACGGACAGAGGGGGTGCCCAAGAAGGACAGCAATCTGGCACTCATGCTCCCCCCGCTGCAGCATAATGCCAGGTTTGCTCCAGTGATGAGGAGGGAGGGGATGATGAGGTCAGTGACTCAAAGTGGGTGCCTGATAGGAGAGAGGAAGAGGAGGAGGCACATCACCAACGAGGCAGGATGGCCAGGGGCCAGCCTAAGGGCAGCACATTGACTGCATCACACCCCAAAGCTCCACATGTGCAGGGCGCTGCAGTCTCTGCACGTTATTCAAAAAGTTCTTTGGTGTGGGCCTTTTTTGAGACGAGTGCATCAGATCGTACCGCTGCTATTTGCAACATATGTCTCATGCGTATCTCGCGTGGCCAAAACATCTCCCGCTTGGATACCACATGCTTGACCAGACATATGTTGACCTGCCATACAGTTCGTTGGCAAGCGTACCTAAAAGACCCACACCAAAGAACAAAGAGGACCTCTCCTTGCTCCTCCTCACAGAGATCTCCAACCCCACTATACCTTCAGGTTGTTCCGCCACCACGCCTCCAAAATGCTAATGATTGTGACACACCTCTCTCCTCCACCCCCTCCTCTTCTTCTTCCTCCATGGCCTCTTCTTGTGCTTTGTCCTCGGAACCAGCGGTGCTCCATAGCCGTTCAAGGGGCTACGCAAGTACGCAGGCCAAAAGATGCCATGCGGTGCTTGAGCTGGTGTGCTTGGGGGACAGGAACCACACTGGGGCAGAGGTTCTGTCAGCTCTGCAGGGGCAGGTTCAGAGGTGGTTGACGCCACGCCAACTTAAGGCAGGAATGGTGGTTTGCGTCAATGGCACCAACCTCCTCTCTGCCCTCCGACAGGGACAAATGACCCATGTGCCCTGTTTGGCTCACGTCCTTAACTTGGTGGTGCAGCGGTTCTTGGGCTTACAGGATGTCCTGAGGCAGGCCAGGAAAGTCTGTGTGCATTTCCGCCGGTCATATAATGCCAGTGCTCGGCTGACGGACCTCCAAAAGGAGTTTAACCTGCCCAAGAACTGCCTAATCTGTGATATGCCCACCAGGTGGAACTCAACGTTGGCCATGCTGCAGCGGCTGCACACGCAGCAGAGGGCCATCAATGAGTACCTGTGCGACTATGGCACCAGGACAGGGTCAGGGGAGCTTGGTTTTTTTTCCCCACGCCAGTGGGCCATGATCAGGGATGCATGCACTATCCTGTCACCATTTGAGGAGGCCACGAGGATGGTGAGCAGTGACAGTGCATGCATCAGTGACACTGTCCCCCTTGTCCACCTGTTGGAGCACACGCTGCGTGGAATAATGGATAGGGCACTTGAGGCAGAACAGAGGCAGGAAGAGGAGGACTTTCTTAGCTCTCAAGGCCCCTTTATCCAGACAGTGTTCCTGCGTGCCCGCCGATCACACAGGAGGAGGACGAGGAGGAGGAGGAGGAAGATTGTGTCAGTATGGAGGTGGAGCCTGGCACTCAGCGTCAGCAGCAGTCTTTAAGGGATCAGTCCCAAGAAACACATGGACTTGTACGTGGCTGGGAGGAGGTGGCTGCGGACCATGTCGTCCTTAGTGACCCAGAGGACTCCGGACCGAATGCCTGAGCAAACCTACGCTGCATGGCCTCCCTTATACTGCAAAGCCTGCGTAAGGATCCTCGTATTCGTGGTATCAAGGAGAAGGACCAATACTGGCTGGCAACCCTCCTTAATCCACATTACAAGGGTAAGGTTGCGGACCTTATCTTGCCATCGCAGAGGGAGCAGAGGAGGAAACATCTTCGGGAGGCCTTGCAGACAGGTCTGTGCAACGCGTTCCCAGAGACTGGGAGGTTACAAACTCCTGTTTCTGGACAACGTGTTACTGAGGCTTCGGTCAGTCAAAGAAGGAGCGGTGGAGAAGGTGGCCGTCTGACCGATGCGTTCAGACAATTTTTTGGTCTGCAGCCCCAAGGTATGATCGGTTCCAGCAACCATCGCCAGCGTCTGTTTTACATGGTGCAGGAATACCTAGGGGCAAGATCAGACTTGGACACCTTTCCCACCGAAAATCCTCTGGGTTACTGGGTCTTGAGGATGGATCACTGGCCAGAGCTTGCACAGTATGCAATTGAGCTACTGGCCTGTCCTGCATCCAGCGTTCTTTCGGAACGCACATTCAGTGCTGCTGGAGGCGTGGTAACCGATCACAGGGTGCGTCTCACCGACTCGGTCGATCGACTGACCTTCATAAAAATGAATCAGTCTTGGATCACCACCAGCTACCAAGCACCTGATGCTGATGTAACCGAATAATTTTTTTTGAAATCTCAGATCCCTTCAAAGACTGCCTATGCTGATGCTGAGTGACTATCCCTGAGTAATTATTCTCTTCCTCCTCAATCATCACGCTGATAGCTTGTAAGAACATTTTTGGTTCTGGGCGCCACCACCAGTGCCTAAGGCCCAATTTTTCTGCCCCTGTTTAACAGGGGCGTGTAATTACAATTTTTGATGCAATACTTTGCAGCAGGGCTCGTTCCTGCGTTCCAACTAGAGTGTCTGTGAGGGGTTGCAGTGTTGTGGCACCAGCACCACCACCACCACCACCAAAGGCCCAATTTTTCTGCCCCTGTTCAACAGGGGCATGTAATTACAATTCTTGATCTAATATTTCACAGCAGGGCCCATTTCTGCACCCACCAAGAGTGAGTGAGGACTTACAGTGTTGTGGCACCAGCACCACCACCACCACCAAAGGCCCAGTTTTTCTGCCCCTGTTCAACAGGGGCATGTAATTACAATTCTTGATCTAAAATTTCACAGCAGGGCCCTGTGAGGGCTTACAGTGTTGTGGCCACAACAACACCTAAGGCCCAAATTTCTGCTGAGTATATAGGGCAGGCCCCTACTTTCAAACATCTAACTTACAAACGACTCCTACTTGCAAACGGAAGGAGACAACAGGAAGTGAGATGAAATCTACCCCTAGGAAGGGAAATTCTCTCCTGTAAGAGTTAATATGGGAAAAACATTTCTCCTTTCCACTGATGCTTTCCAATCCTTGTTCCACAAAAAACCCCAAATTCTCAAAAAGCATTTGTCATTGGGACAAAAAGTGAGGTGAAATCTTCTAAAGAGGAGGAAAGACAGCAAAACAAATGTCACAGGGGTGATAACCCTTCCCTATGTTTTCCAAAAAGCTTAAAAAAGATTTTTTGGCTGGAGCTAAACACGTTAAAAATGTACCCGTTCAAAATGACAAACAGATTCTACTTAACAACAAACCTACAGTCCCTGTCTTGTTTGCACCGCCTGTATACTGCTGTTCAGAGTATATAGGGCCTGGTGGCCCCACACCTTTCCTTATTTTAATTTGGGTGCTGGGTTCCCCTTAATATCCATACAAGACCCAAAGGGCCTGGTAATGGACTGGGGGGTACCCATGCCGTTTGTCTCACTGATTTTCATCCATATTGCCAGGACCGGACATTACATTAAACCCGCAAGCAGTT
The DNA here is from genome assembly GCA_037952925.1 of Lithobates clamitans. Taxonomy (NCBI): domain Eukaryota; kingdom Metazoa; phylum Chordata; class Amphibia; order Anura; family Ranidae; genus Lithobates; species Lithobates clamitans. Next base: position 1,232,795 of record JBBGZY010000496.1, on the reverse strand, counting down.
TTAAATGAGATTTTTTCCTTTAAAAATGACATTTGGTGCAGGGAAATTAGATTTTTTCCTTTAAAAATGACATTTGGTGCAGGGACTGTTCTAAACACGGGAAACACGCGCCACTTTACAGGCATACTATAGACACCCCCCAGGTACGATATTTAAAGGAATATTTCACTTTTTTTTTTACTTTAAGCTTCATTAAAATCACTGCTCCTGAAAAAACGGCCGTTTTTAAAAGTTTTTTTTGCATTGATACATGTCCCCTGGGGTAGGATCCGGGTCCCCAAACCCTTTTTAGGACAATACCATGCAAATTAGCCTTTAAAATGAGCACTTTTGATTTCGAACGTTCGAGTCCCATAGACGTCAATGGGGTTCTAACGTTCGTGCGAACTTTCGGTCCGTTCACAGGTTCTGGTGCGAACTGAACCGGGGAGTGTTCGGCTCATCCCTAATAACAACTACTGTATATGTAAAAGTAGAAGAAGATCCTGCCATTCCTATTAAACATGTTCTGTATCCTATACATAGAAGAGACTTAAAAATGAAACCAAGAGATTCATTAAATGGGTAAATCTGGAGTTAATCTTTTTTAACCAAGTTAACATTTTAAAGTCACCCAAACATGTGCATGTGGGTTTGTCTGATCATGTAATTCAGGGATCCTCCAGCTGTTGCGGAACTGTATTCTAGGTGTAATGAAATTTAAATCTGTACTTGAACTTTATATAAAAATATAATTTTAATCAGATTTTCAATTGCATTTCAATTTGAATTTGACTTGATATGAGCCTTCTGTAATCCTCTCCACAGCAAGATAGGAAAGGGGGAGGCCAACACACTGAGCCAATTAGGGTTCTAATGGTAACACTGTGTTGTCAGTATTAAATGTGAACATGGTTACTGGGTGAAAAAGCACACGAATGACCTCATCCTAAAGTTCTACATATTGACTCAAAAGAATAATGTAACAATAAAGATGAGGGTAAACGATTATGATGCCCTGTCTGGTGGTGATGCCTGGATCACAAGACCAACCAAACAGTAATAAATAACATTTGACAGTTTACATATACTGTGTGCCTGAGTTCAGCTGTACTTTCCCAATATTGTATCTCTTAACACAGAAGAAAAACATTTATAGAGAATTATGTATCCCAGAGCAGTCTACAATACCATTACATTCTCACAAGCCTATGTTGGCTGTCCACAAATCCTGATCTGAATATATTACTTCTAAGAATAAAGAACAAGCCATTCATTTTCAATTTTTTCTAATATATGATATAGATTGCCTTCTTTAAATTCATCTTTAATAATAGATGTAACAGGTTTGGTTTGCAACTGGCAAGAATATGTTTTCTATTTTAATAATGAATTCCACCAGAGCATGTGTTTCATTCTGCAGTTGATTTCAAATCAGGGTACAACAGGTTAATTCTTGTCTTCATCACTGTTTTGTTAATTTAATACATTCTACGAATCCAAAACTGCACAGCAAGCACAGATCCATGGTTTGTAGAAAACAATGGAAGCAATTCATACAAACAATCCAATACTGCTTGCACAGACACAAAAAAATACAAATAGTAGAGCTAAAGTACTTTTTTCATCTATTTTATTGCAATTTTAGTGTCAAGATTGTTTTAATGTTCTAAATACAGTAAATTCTGCTGTAACATTAGATAGACATAATTATAAATAATAAATCTGGTATGTGTCCTTATGTGTCTTCTTTTATGTACTTCCATTAAATAATGTGTAAAGCTTATTGCTAAATCCAAAATGCATGTTATGGCTTTCCAGATATTTCCAGCACAGATGTTTCATAATAATTACCCATTTATATTATTATCTGTAAGTAAAATCTCACATGAATTTTGACAGAAGGTCTGACCTTCCTCATCGTATCTGTTGCACCACCAAGCTGGACTTAGGCAACATCAGTCATTTCTGACAAATGTGCCATGATTGCTTCTTTTCCTAAGGGGAGAGGGAGAAATCCATATTTTGTGTTTATAAATTTCTAGGAGCATAAAGCAGCACGTTTCTTGCCAGTGGATGTTGGTAGTTGCTCATTCACAATAATATGACTTATGCTCATGCTCAGCAAGTTGTGAGCATTTTTGCTTGCAGATAGTTGAATGAGGGATATCATCATAGCTTCAACTTTCATTAAAGGATAAATTCACCTTGGGAAAATGTTACATATTCCACCCGATTGTAGAGTGGAACATGTAACATGTTCTCAATTCTGCAGCCACTGCCCTCTGTCCCCCTCCTCCAGTGTCAGTAGTATGGGGAGAAGTTCCCCAAATTAGCTGCCACTGTTTGAAAAACATTGTGGCCGGGGGGAGATGGGCGGAGCCTAGCGGAGCAGACATGCATTGTTAGAGCTCTGCACCTCTGAGGAGAGAAGAGAAGGACAAAGCAGAGCCTGCAGGCTCAAAAGGTATCCATTTGAACCTTTATGCCCCAGGGAACAAACTGTGAAAGTTTGGGCAGGAAATATGGTACTGGGAGGAAACCGTGGCAGAAATAAAAATCACCTCACAAAGAGCTCACAGGCACTCACTGCAACTAAAGCAGCTCCAGTCACCTCACAAGATACAGCATCAGGGCGCTCTCACAGACAGAAAATGTCACAGCAAGACTCTCCATTTGAGTCAGATACAGAACAAATCCTCTCACAAACTTCTCCACAAGCCTCCTCAGCATCCCCGGTAATATTATTACAATTTGAAAAGATGCTTCATAAGGCTTTAAAACAAACCTCAGACCAAATAACAAAAAGCCTAACCAAAGAAATAAGAGAGCTGGGAAACCGCACCACAGCCTTAGAAATAAAAATGGATGAAATTGAAATTACAACCCATGTAAATATAACAGAATTGGAACAATTAAAAGAAGAGAATTTAATACTTCAAACTAAGCTCGAAGATTACGAAAATAGAGGCAGACGTTCAAACTTGCGCATAAGGGGAATACCTGAAACTGTGACAGACCTGCAATCTACTATTACTGCTCTATTACAAGAACTAAAGCCAGATATCCCTATTGAACGTTTAGAACTGGACAGAGTACACAGAGCCCTCACAGCCAAAAAGAAAGATGGACCCCCACGTGATATAATCACAAAATTTCATTATTACAGAACGAAAGAACAAATACTAATTGCTGCAAGAGAAAAAAAGGATCTTAATTTTCAAGGACACAATTATCAAATTTTTGCTGACCTATCCCAACTTACTATTACTAAAAGACGATCCATGAAACCCCAACTAATGGAACTGCAACGCCACAACATTATGTATCAATGGGGCTTCCCCTTTTCAGTCAGATTTAACTACCAAGGTACAATTTACAGAAGCAGATCAGCAGATGAACTACAACAAACCCTTTTAAAATTAAATCTGAAAGAACCCACAAGCAGCAACTCTCCCACACGCAGAAGAATGACATCATCTTCACCTTCAGGCAGCACTCAGAATATTTCAGAACAAAATGGGAATCATCATTCTCACAAAAGAGGCCGTTATGCCACATTATCCATGGACCAAGAAGATTCAATGAACTGACATCCTAATTCCTGATATCTCTTCATTTATTATACTAAGAGATGGTTCTCTATAAAAAAAACTGTATTTATAACTGAATGTAACTGCATTCTGATAGTCACACACTGTGTGGGATCATGTTACATTCCAGTTATATTTCTTATTACTTCTGATTCATATAGCCTTAGAATATATAAGTGAAATAAGGAAATTCTTGTTCAGTTATATATTATCAGGTAATAACAATAGATTTATTACTTTTTAGGACAAATATGTTCAATAATCCAGAAGTAATGGAAGCTTTTTCTTTCTTTTCTTAAAACAAATATATTATTACCTAACTAGTTCCTAGAATTATGTTTTTGTTTATTCTAATCTGAAGCAATATAACCTCAATTTTATGAGTTAACATATCTAAACAGTTACATATGAATAAAATATGTAATTGTTTATTCTAAAAGGGTTAAAATCCCAAAATAATTCAAACTATCTTCATCAATACCAAAGTTATTAACAGTACCTTTCTAACTGAATTATTTAGCCTAGGGCAAGACTAACCATATACAACCACCCTGGAATTATTAATTTCAACAAAAACTATATTCTGCACTCCAATTAATAAAACATCATTTTGATGTCTTTTGACATAGCACTTTTCTCCTGTAAGCGGTAGATCCGTGTACCCCCATTAGCCCTCCTCATTCTCCCAACCATATTATGTGGGAGTGTGACGAAGGCACTTATTCCCCTGAGAGAGATATTTACTCTCTTTCACGGGTAAATTGTGATTACTTGCAAAAAATAATTTATACAATGTATCATCTCATCTCATATGTTTTTTGTTTACTCTTTACTCCAGAATTCACTGGTTTCTTTTCTATCTTTTCATCTCTTCAGTCCACACAGGTTGATCTGCGCAGTCAGCTCTGCATAACAAAAAGTAAGTCAAAACTATTTGATCTATTGCCATGGCACCACTGAATATACTTTCCCTGAATGTTCAGGGAATAAATGTCCCTCAAAAAAGGACCAAAGCCTTCCGTACTTTTCATAACAAGAAGGCTCACATAGTATGCCTCCAAGAAACACATTTCACCAAAGATTCTACTCCAAAATATATTTCTCCTTTTTATTAACAAATTTACACGGCTTCTGCCTGTACCAAGCAAAAGGGAACTCTAATTGCATTTCACCGATCCACACCATTCACCTTATCATCAGAAATTAAAGACCCAGAAGGTAGATACCTGATACTCATGGGTTATATAATGGATACAGCAATCACGGTGATTTCCTACTACGCTCCTAACAAACAACCTACACCATTCCTCTCACATATATTACAAGTGATTAATACACACAAAATAGGAACAGTGATAATGTGTGGGGATTCGAACCAGGTCCTCCTCCCATTTCTAGATAAATCACCTTTTACACCATCCAAAATAACCTCTAGATTACCTTTTTCTCAACTTCTTTCCAAATACAATCTGGTAGATTCGTGGAGAGAAAGTAACCCAATGAAAAAGAAATTCACTTATTTCTCGCACCCTCATCAAACCTTCACCAGAATAGATCATATTTTTTTAACAATAGGAATGATACCAGAAATTATTGCATCAGATATAATTCCGATTCCGTGGTCTGACCATAATGCAGTATACACTACTATAGCCTCAGCCATACCAAAAGCGCATGACCCAACGTGGTACTTACCGGACATAATGCTCAAACACCCACTACATCAGATGGCCATTGAACAAGCTTTAAAGGAATACATATCAATTAATAATACAACAGACATCTCCCCAATAACACTGTGGGAAGCTCATAAGCCTGTCTTGCGTGATACAATACAAAGACAAATGGCACTATTTAAACGGGAACGCAAAAATCAGCCTACATATCATTTCAAGATAATCCATCTCAGAGTACAAAATCTCATCTGGAAAAATCTAGATTGGAATACGATCTATTTCTCACTGAGTCCGTTGATAAATCCCTCAAACGCTCCAAACACAATTTCTACATGAATACAAACAAACCAGGTAGATATTTGGCTCAGGCATTAAATTCAACTAACAAATCTTTCAAACCAATACGTTTGAAATTATCAAAAAATGTTTACACTTGTAATCCAGTTAAAATAGTCCATACATTTCACTCACATCTCGCAACTTTATACAAGACAAACAATGAATTTAATCCTACAGAGGCTGAATCCTTCTTCTCAAAAATAACCTTACCTGAGTTATCTCAGAATCAAAAAAGCAGTTTGGATGAGTCTATAACTATAGATGAAGTTGCTAACGCCATAAAAGACCTAAAACTTAACAAAAGACCAGGCCCAGACGGCTACTCGGCTTTATACTATAAAACATTCTCAGAAATACTCTCTCCCATTCTCACTGAAACTTTTAACAAACTTCTAGATGGACATTCTTTTCGGCAAGAAACACTAATGGCAATTGTTTGTATGATCCCAAAACCCCTTTCTGATGATACTTCCTGTGTGAATTATCGGCCTATCTCTCTGTTAAACCTCGTTAATAAATTATTAGCAAAAATAATAGCAAAACGCCTCAATAGCATTATAGGAAAATTAATACATAGAGATCAAGTAGGCTTCATGCCAAATAGACAGGCAGGCGATAATATACGCAGGGCAGTGTTATTGGCACATATTGCTAAAAAACGGAAAATCCCTTTATGTTTTCTATCTCTCGATATTAAGAGGGCATTTGACACAGTATCCTGGCAATATATGCAATATTCATTACAAAAATGGGGTTTTGGACCCCACTTTTTAACATGGATCAAAGCATTATATAATAAACCCAAAGCCTATATAAAATATGCTGGATACAAATCTGATGCCTTTAATATCGAAAGAGGTACCCGACAGGGTTGCCCATTATCTCCCTTATTATTTGCCCTTATACTCGAACCCATGGCCCAATACATCAGAACAAACCAAACTATAACTGGCATTGAAGTAGGAGGTATTACCCACAAATTATGTATATTTGCAGACGATATATTACTTTTTCTATCATCACCACAGGTCTCTGGTCCTAACTTAATACCAGCTCTTGATGGGTTTGCAGCCCTATCCGGCCTTATGATTAATCCTAAGAAATGCCTAGTGCTTAATATTTCACTCACAAACATGGAATTGATCCCGGCTAGGGCTGCACTCCCATTCACATGGGCAGAAAAATCAATCCCATATCTTGGAATTCATTTAACAGCATCTCATTCTGACTTATTCTCAACCAATTATCCTCCTGTATTAAGACAGATCACAAATCTAATAAAACAATGGTCGCAACTTCCTTTATCCTGGATAGGGAAGATTAATGCAATCAAAATGACTACTCTACCCAAATTGCTTTATCTATTCAGAGTCCTCTCTATTCCAATTGCTTCCTATTTTTTGAGAATAGTACAAAAAAGAGCAACTTTGTTTATATGGGGCTCTTCTAAACCATGTATACCTATACACACACTACATCTTCCCAAAAATAAAGGAGGCCTGGGATACCCTAATTTTACTAACTACTACAGAGCAGCACATTTGGCCAGTCTGTCCAAATACCATGCAAAACAGGAAATCCCATTATGGGTATTTATAGAGGCTTCAGAAAATGACCCTCTATTAATATCAAATTTATCATGGCTTGATCCTAAAGACCGCTTTAAAATTCATAATCCCATAACTAAACACTTCTTATCTCTCTGGGATAAACTAAAAACCAAATTTCAGTTACAATCTCCACACAATCCTCTCCTTTCTTTTATCAGAAATCCGGCCTTTTATCCGGCATGGATCTACCCAAATTCTTTTAAAGCTTGGACAACATCAGGCATTCAGACACTAAATGACTTCATAGCATCTAAATCATTCCTTTCATTCCCATCGCTTAGAGAAAAATATGATCTACCAAACTCTGAGATATTTAGATATCTCCAAATCAAAAATTTCTATACACCATTCCTAAAGGGGGATACACCATTATCCCATTTATCCATTTTTGAATCAATTTGTACAAAAGATCCATTTGCTAAAGGTACAATTTCATCACTTTATAATCAATTATATGGAGTAGCAAATCTTAATAGACCCTCTTACGTTCAGAGGTGGGAGGAGGACCTGGGACGAACTTTAGAAGACACGGACTGGTCTAACATATGGCTCACATCTAAGTCATCTTCACCCAACATCTTAGCACTGGAGACAAATTATAAAGTCCTAACTCGCTGGTACCTTGTACCTGCTAGAGTGGCAAAATATTCACCTAATACCTCAGCTCTTTGTTTTCGAGGATGCCCAGAAATAGGCACATATTTACACATATGGTGGACGTGCCCAGTAATCCAAACCTTCTGGAAGGAAGTCTTCGTGATTACATATAAAATATTTAAAAAAATAATACAACCAGATCCGTATTTAACTTTACTTGATCTAAAACCGGAATGGTTAACACTCTCTCAATTCAAACTTATGATCCAACTAATAACGGCTGCAAAACAAACAGTGGCCAAGGCATGGAAATCTCCTACATTGGTACTAGCAGAAACAATTCACAGAATGAATAATACAATGTCCCATGCTAAGATGGTAGCCATCGATCAAAATCAAATTCCAAAATTTGAAAAACTTTGGCATCCTTGGATAAAACAACAGTTCCTGTCAAACTTCAATGACTCTGTCCTGTTGCCATGGTAACAGATTAAATGACTTACAGAGACACCCATTCTAAGGCTTCAAAGAGAACTAAAAAGAATAATAAACTGACGAGCGGGACAACCTTGTGGACCATACCTCTACCTTTCAACCCTTTTTCTTCTTTCTCTTTCCTTTTCTCCACCTTACGATTAAAGCTCATTATCAGAATTTATTTGACCTATATACACTCTACTTGTAAACAATATGTATAGTAGATATAAATTATTTAAATACCTACAAAAGTAACTAAGGAAATGATATATATCTTTAATTTAGGTTTACGTGAACCCAATGTTTAATATTTGAAATTTCATGATATTTACCTATATAAACCCTACTGTAAAACAATGAGCTTACTTTATAGATCCTTGTAAACTTACTTTATGTATCTTTATAATATTGTATACTCAATAAACTTCTTTTGACAAGGAAAAACAGTGTAGCCATTCAGGGCTCTGCCCACATGGCAGCGTCATTCAGACACACAGCTCTGTGCATCTGAATGAACTCCAAGCCCTAATATCCTTAGTGGCTGTCGGCTTGTAGTTCTCAATGAACTACCACAGTGCTGTGGAGTACTGCAGTAGTTCATTGAGTTTTCCTGTCAGGGAGCATCAGCTTACTCGCACGGGATATAGGGGGTAAGCTTATACACTGACAGTGTGCAGGAGACCTGCATGGCTTCAGCAATCTGCGGATTGCTGGTGCAATGCTTTCCAGGCTCCTGCAACAAAAAAGAATAAATGCACATTTTTTACCTGCAAAAAAAATGTGCATTTATTATTTTTTTTAAAAAGTGAGCTTATCCTTTAAGCTCTAGGGAAAATTCCCTTGCAAAAAGTCTATTTGCCTTAAAGTGGATGTAAACTCCATTCATGAAATCTGCCCTGGGCAAATCTATCTGTAGTGTTTAATTATCTCTCTCAAAAGCTCTAAGTCCCCTGTCTTTCTGCTACTCCTCTGTTATCTGCATGAAAGCTTCTGACAAGCTCTCTGACACATGAATAAAAGCAGCTTTGTGTCGGGGAGGGCGCTTAGAGGGAGATAAGCAGAGAGCTTGTCTATTCACAGTACAGCTCTGCATGTTTATTTGTTCCTCTGTCTAGGTGGAGGGGGGGGTGCGCCTTTCTTCCAGTCAGCTCAAACACAGTGTATGCCAAGACTCCACACCCACTGTGGAAGAGGAAGAAAGATTTGTAACACAATGTGTACTTTCTAAAGTACATAGAAAGGGAAAGGCTGTAGATATACTTGTAAAACTTATGTAGGGAGATTTGTTTAATCTCTGTGTATCATCTGAGGCTGTTCACTTCACTGGATATAGGAGAGGGTTTACATCCACTTTAATTAAGTCAACCCGTTAGGCATGTATAGTATAGTGGGTGTTTTGTGCATATTCTTTGCAGAGTGTTTAGTCTGCCACATCATTGGTACCTGAACTCTGTGACCAATGTACAGAAAAACATAGGTCTGACTCTACTACAAGACCTTCTGGGTTTGCCCACAGCAGCTGGCACATTATGCCCTGACTGTTGATGTGGACTGTGAAAAGGAAGTGGCGCTGATGCATTATAAATGACACATCTTTTTTTCTTTTTTGCAGCTTTATTGAAACATCACAAGATAACTTTTCATTCATCTTTACTCACAGCATTGGTTTCTTAAGTAGTGTACTGCTTCGCAATGAGTTATGCTGGAAAAAAAATAGTGCATGTCCTGCTCTTTTTCAGCCTACACCTTTTTAGCTCAGTTATATAAATTGTGCTCACAGAACTTAAGGGCTATGTCCATGTGTCAGGACTGTTTGGGCAAGGCTGTTTTTGAAAGGCTAGACATGCTGTTATTTTATTACCTTTTTCTTTTTTGGATAAAGTGGGGAAAGATTAATACCCCAGTCTGTTTTTTTTTACTACTATTTAGGTTCAGTTAATAAGATTAATCATTAAAAATCTGTCAGGGGTAATAGTATTTCTTTCTGTACTAAAGAAAAACATTTATTTCTGTCTGTGGAGAGTTGAGTTAGCGAGACACAGCTTGAATTCTGATGAAGTGACTGCATTTTGAGCTGTGGGTGGCCCTGTGGGCACCACCAAGCATTACAAAAGTTTATTTTAAAATTCCCTAAGCCAGATTCTCAGCTGAACAGTGGTTGCATCTTGTGGGATATACAATACAATAGCAGTGGAGATTATTCTGTTCATGCTGTTTGATGTGTATGCAGGCCAAGAGATATCTTGCTTGGCACTAACTTTACTTTCCTTCCATTCTGGTAAAATCCTGTCACTAAGACCGAATAGTAGGAAGTAAGGAAAAAACTCACTAACAGAACATTGGATAGTAGCAAAAAACAAAGGTTCTAACCCTTCTTCTTCCTATAAAACAAAAAAAAAAAAAGTGTTTTGGCTGGACATAAATTTTAAGGGGAAAATAATTAATTAACTAACAGCACTTCTGGTTCAACCAAAATAAGAAACATTTTTGGTTTGACATACAGTTTACCGTCCTCATCAAAGTTGAGTAACTCTAAACACTCTAAGAGGAATATGTACAAAATGTCCTGTTTAGGTGCTTATTTGTATAAGGTGAGGGTGAAACAGAGGAAATAAAATGACCTCCAGTACATCCATAACTGACAGCATATAATGATGGTTTGTATTTGCAAAGTTGTGTTTTTGTTTTCTTTTTTTACAAGGTTGGCTAAGCTTTTAGCCATTCACTTTTTTATCTAGACAATTCAGCAAGCTGAGAAAACTTGTGGATTATGCAAGTATTATCATGAAATGTGATGAGGATGCAGTTTCATAGCATAATTTTTAATTGCTAATCCTTTCCACGGAATGCTGGAAGTCTGTTTGACGAGCACTAATGTCTAAGTAGGTCATCGGGCTCTTGTTAGACTGGCAAGCATGTAAACTCTTAAAATAAGACAAATTGAAGAACATTACTGTGAGAGCAAAAGACTCTCAATGTTATAGTTAACTGTCTTAATGAATTTAAACAGAGCAAAGGAGCGACCATAAGGTCCAAATCTTGTACAGTATTAATATTCTGCATAGGGGGCACTAGATTATATCTACCTAAAGTTCAGAATTAATGAAATCCTCATCTACTTCCGTGTCTTAGAAACCCCTTTACCCTTGTAGCCAGAGTTTCTTTAAAATTGTTATACAGTCAAAACTTTTTTTTGTTCTTTAATGCATTCTATGCATTAGGGTAAAAAAGCTCCAGTTCCAGTCCTAACTGCCCCTGCCCTTAAACATTCACCTGGCTCTACTCACCGATTCAGCAATGTCCTGCTGTAGCACCTCTCCACTTCCTGGTCTCGCAGGCAAATGGGCTCCTGTTGCTGTTAGTCAAATCCTGTGAAGAGGGAGTGGGAATGTGGCTCACTGGTACTATGTGTCTATGGACAGGGCCGGATTTGTCACAAGGCCACCGAGGCCAGGCCTCGGGGCGGCAGTGGTGTAGGGGCGGCGCCGCTCCTGCAGCGACTTCGCGGCCGCCCCCCCTTTCGTGCTGCCTGTTAAAGTCTGTTATGGGCACCAGTGCCCATAGAAAAGATGGCCGCGCCCGCGAGCCGACCACGCAACTGCGCATGCGCCGTTCCGAAGCCGGCCGGGCTCGGGAAAGCTCGTAAGCGCTCGGTCGGGCGGCGCATGCGCAGTAGCGTGATTGCGCCGTCCGGCGCCATTTTTAAAAAATCGAGAGTAGCTAGCAATGGCAGCGATGCGGCGGCGGGGGAGAGAGATGACATCTCTCATTGCCCGCACCGCTGTTCCGCCCTCCTTCTGATGGCAGGCAGCATGGCAAGGGACATCCCAATATGGTGGCAAGAGACATCCCCATCTGGTGGCAGGCAGTGTGGCAAGTGACACCCCCATCTGGTGGCAGGCAGTGTGGCAAGGGGCATCCCCATCTGGTGGCAGGCAGCGTGGCAAGGGGCATCCCCATCTGGTGGCAGGCAGCGTGGCAAGGGGCATCCCCATCTCGTGGCAGGCAGCGTGGCAAGGGGCATCCCCATCTGGTGGCAGGCAGTGTGGCAAGGGGCATCCCCACCTGGTGGCAGGCAGTGTGGCAAGGGGCATCCCCATCTGGTGGCAGGCAGTGTGGCAAGGGGCATCCCCATCTGGTGGCAGGCAGCGTGGCAAGAGACATCCCCATCTGGTGGCAGGCAGCGTGGCAAGAGACATCCCCATCTGGTGGCAGGCAGTGTGGCAAGGGGCATCCCCATCTGGTGGCAGGCAGCGTGGCAAGGGGCATCCCCATCTGGTGGCAGGCAGTGTGGCAAGGGGCATCCCCATCTGGTGGCAGGCAGCGTGGCAAGTGACACCCCCATCTGGTGGCAGGCAGTGTGGCAAGTGACACCCCCATCTGGTGGCAGGCAGCGTGGCAAGAGACATCTCCATCTGGTGGCAGGCAGCGTGGCAAGTGACACCCCCATCTGGTGGCAGGCAGTGTGGCAAGGGGCATCCCCATCTGGTGGCAGGCAGTGTAGCAAGTGACATCCCCATCTGGTGACAGGCAGCGTGGCAAGTGACACCCCCATCTGGTGGCAGGCAGCGTGGCAAGTGACACCCCCATCTGGTGACAGGCAGCGTGGCAAGTGACACCCCCATCTGGTGGCAGGCAGTGTGGCAAGGGGCATCCCCATCTGGTGGCAGGCAGTGTAGCAAGTGACATCCCCATCTGGTGGCAGGCAGCGTGGCAACTGACATCTCCATCTGGTGGCAGGCAGTGTAGCAAGTGACATCCCCATCTGGTGGCAGGCAGCGTGGCAACTGACATCCCCATCTGGTGGCAGGCAGCGTGGCAACTGACATCTCCATCTGGTGGCAGGCAGTGTAGCAAGTGACATCCCCATCTGGTGGCAGGCAGCGTGGCAACTGACATCCCCATCTGGTGGCAGGCAGTGTGGCAAGTGACATCCCCATCTGGTGGCAGGCATGGTGGCAAGTGACAAGAGATGGTGGCAAGTGACACGCCCTGGGCTCCCAATGATTCTGCATTATGGTGAGTTGAACTATTTCAGTTTATATTACAATGTAATGATAGAAATAATGTGTTTCAATTATCCTGACACCATAACAACCATGGTGCTGGGGATGATTGAAGCACTAACACCAGCCATTGCCTTGAAAATTTGCCTGCGAAAAATCCTTACCCTGAAGTATTTTTAGTCTGAAAATAACTGGCTTTAATTGTACAGTGTTCTCGTGTGTGGAGATATGTTTTTAATTGATCTATTGTAGAAGTCATCGATAAAGGATGTGGTGTGTGTGTGGGGGGGGGCAGCATTGAAGGACCCGGCCTTGGGGCGGCAAAGGGAGTAAATCCGGGCCTGTCTATGGATGCACACATCCTGGTTCAGGAGCCCTCCTGCATGGGTGTTGCCTTAGCACACAGCTTGCAAAGGGGTCTCTCCTATACAAAAAGAGCAAACAGTCCCAGTTGGGGACTCCAGTAAAGGTGGTAAGGGACCACTTTGTGCATTATCATTGCACACAGCATGTAAGTGTAGCAACTTATTTATTTTAAAGTAAAAGAAAAATCCTTTAGTATAGTTTAAGATATACTGGCAAGCTAGCTGCCCCATTTACTTTCACAACATGCTCACAAGACATTGAGGTTGATTTATTAAAGGCAAATACTCTGTTTACTTTGTAATGGAAGCTGTATTTGCAAGTGAATTTACCTATTTGCCTTTAGTAAACCAACCCAGTTACTTCCTGTGGTTAAATCAGTCACTGTACCCTTGCCATACTCTAAAAATTCTTTCAAGATCTATGTCTCTAACTCAAGCATAACATCAAGAGTAGAATTTAACAGTGGTATATATATTAGCAGTCAAAAAGTGAATATGAAGTAGTAAAAAGTGTTTTTTCCTGATTCTAATTCATCCCAGTGTCACAGCAGTGTCAAATGATTAGTTAGTGGTAACAGTACTGATTTTCAAGAAAGTCAATACCTCTGAATATCAGGTAAGAGCTGGCATGACTGCAGAATTGTATATTAAGCGTGTATGTGCATCAAGGAAAATTTCCAGGACCATTACTGAATTCTGGGTTCTTAAATGCTTTTATTTCATAGCTTTTATTCAGGAATTCAGGCAAAAGTTCGAATACGGTATTCAGAGTCAAAAAGCAGTCAAAACACCCAGGAAGCTAGTCCAAAAAAACGGACACTGAGAGATAGGAAGTACTGCTATTTTTGGGCTGCTTTGATTGTAGATTGTCCACAGCTGGCAGCAGGTGGGGCTAGTGAGTCCAAGGTAATGCATCAAACTAAGAAAACATAGCTATAACTCCAGAGCTCCTCTTTGGCACAACAAGTAAGACTAAAGCTGTGGGACCAGGAACAACCCGGTTCAAATACACCCAGGTACATGACAGGGCCACCTCCCCAGTGGACCCCTCCGGGGGCCTAGCAGGGTTTAGTGGGAAAGGAGGCATGGAAGTCTCGAATAAGAGCAGGAGCATGCAAATCTTTGGCTGGGACCCAGGAATGGTCTGTGATGGGATATCCCTTCCAATGAACCAGATGCCATAGGCCACTAATAGCCTGTCTTCTAGAATCAAGTATCTTAGAGACTTCAAACTCATTTTGTCCATCAACAAGAACAGGATGAGGTAGCTGTTGCGTTCTGGAGTAGCGATTGAAAATTGCCTTTTTGAGGAGGGAAACGTGGAATACGGGGTAACTCTGGAGAGAGGAGGGCAATTTCAACCGATAGGAGACTGGCCTGACTCGAGCAATAATTCTGTAAGGACCGATGAATCAAGGGCCCAATTTGGTAGAAGGTTGTTTTAGTCTTATGTATTTGGTTGATAGCCAAACTCTGTCCCCCACCACATATGGAGGTATATGGCGTCTTCGTTTGTTGGAGAAAAGTGCAAACTTGCCTGCAGACTTCCGTAGTAATAAGAAAATCTTTTTCCAATGTAGCAGAATATTTTTCACCCACAGATCTGTCGGTGGTACACTAGAAGAAGGCTGAAGTAAGGGAAAAGTCTGAGGGGGATAGCCTAGGGCTGCGCAGAATGATGTGGTATGAGGAGCATATTTTTATACAATTTTGTTTTTTTTTGCTGTTTTATAGTTAACTGAACCCCCAAATACAACAAAATAGGATTTTTTCTTTCTTTTTATACGTTCTTCATACCATTGAGGCCTGGTATGGACCATATACAGAGTAATGGACAGTCTGTGTAAATTTGTGATTAGGTCAGTGGGGACGTCACTCCATGACTCCAGTATTGACATTGACCCACAATAAATGCTTAGGGGCCCCAACTCAGGCTGACAAGGTCCATGGAGTTGGATTCTGCTGACTAGTGAGGGTGCAGGCTGGGGAAAGGTTCATCCAGCACGCTGTAGAAATAGGAAGAGATAGCCCGGCTGCCACATGCCTCACAGTGGTTAGCAGGTAAAAGCAGCCTCATGGAAGTCCATTATTAAGCCCCAGTAGAGGGGTGAAACATGTTGGGGCGTGGCCTTAATGAATCAAATTGAGGCTGGTTTTACCTGCTAACCACTCGAGCTAGGTGAGGTGTGCGTGTTTCACAGCGTATTTCGGTCGTACTATGCTATTCAGAAAAAAAAGTCACAGGTCAATGTTCTGTGGAATATTAACCACTTCAATACCACCCCATAGCCGAAAGATGGCTACAGTGTGGTTCTGTTATTCTGGGAGGGCATCCAGCCTCCCAGAACATGCTTCCTTTGTGCCCCCTGGTGTGCACATTGGGCGTTTTCTGTGATCGCTGTATCCCTCGGACATAGCTGATCACAGATCGAAGTAAATAGCTAGTCACAATGGCCCTTTGAAAAAAATCAGAGAAGATAGTGGGCGTGGCACTGCTCTACAAATGTGTGTGTTTAAAGTGCTAGTGCTTGTGTACCTCTCAGAATAATTTAGTATAATAAGTATACAGTGGGGAGAACAAGTATTTGATACACTGCAAATATTGCAGGTTTTCCTACTTACAAAGCATGTAGAGGTTTGTGATTTTTATCATAGGTACTCTTCAACTGTGAGAGATGGAATCTAAAACAAAAATCCAGAAAATCACATTGTATGATTTTTAAATAATTACTGTATTTATCGGCGTATAACACACATAGACGTATAACACGCAAATTCATTTTAAAGTTTCAGGAAAAAAAACTTACATTTTAAAAAAGGAACTTTGAAGCAAAATAAGGGTCAGTGAGCATCTGCAGCCTCACAAGTGCCATCAATGCAGCCGCCTCACCATTGCCATCAATGCAGCAGCCTCACCATTGCCATTAATGCAACAGCCTCACCATTGCCATCAATGTGGCAGCCTCACTATTGCCAGTAATGCAGCAGCCTCACCATTGCCTTCAATGCAGCAGCCTCACCATTTCCTTTAATGCAGCAGCCTCACCATTGCCATCAGTGCAGTCTGATCGATGTCCATCTGCAGCCTAGAGGGGACAAGGAGGGGACAGATTCCATACCTTAAGAATCTCCTATGAAAGACAGAACAGTGGTCCAATGGTTTCCCAGGAGACAGGACTTCCTATTACAGAGGCCGCCAAGTAAACAGGAGATTCTCACTGTATGTAATCTGATGGCGCTTGTCCCACCCCCCTCCCTGTCCCCTCTGAAGCAGCTAAGATTGAAGTATTGGCATACAGTATAAAATGCACACGCTACTTGCACCCGATTTTCAGGGTGGAAAAGTGTGTGTTATACACCAATAAATACAGTAATTTGCATTTTATTGCATGACATAAGTATTTGATACATCAGAAAAGCAGAACTTAATATTTGGTACAGAAACCTTTGTTTGCAATTACAGAGATCATACGTTTCCTGTAGTTCTTGACCAGGTTTTCACACACTGCAGCACTCCACCATACAGACCTTTTCCACATCCTTCAGGTTTCAGGGCTGTCGCTGGCCAATACGGACTTTCAGCTCCATCCAAAGATTTTCTATTGGGTTCAGGTCTGGAGACTGGCTAGGCCACTCCAGGACCTTGAGATGCTTCTTACGGAGCCACTCCTTAGTTGCCCTGGCTGTGTGTTTTGGGTCTTTGTCATGCTGGAAGACCCAGCCACAACCCATCATCAATGTTCTTACTGAGGGAAGGAGGTTGTTGGCCAAGATCTTGCGATACATGGCCCCATCCATCCTCCCCTCAATACAGTGCAGTCGTCCTGTCCCCTTTGCTGAAAAGCAGCCCCAAAGAATGATGTTTCCACCTCCATGCTTCACGATTGGGATGGTGTTCTTGGAGTTGTACTCATTCTTCTTCTTCCTCCAAACATGGCGAGTGGAGTTTAGACCAAAAAGATCTATTTTTTTCTCATCAGACCACATGACCTTCTCCTATTCCTCCTCTGGATCATCCAGATGGTCATTGGCAAGCTTCAGACGGGCTTAGACATGCGCTGGCTTGAGTAGGGGGACCTTGCGTGTACTGCAGGATTTTAATCCATGACGGCATAGTGTGTTACTAATGGTTTCCTTTGAAACTGTGGTCCCAGCTCTCTTTAGGTCATTAACCAGGTCCTGCCATGTAGTTCTCAGCTGATCCTTCACTTTCCTCATGATCATTGATGCCCCATGAGGTGAGATCTTGCATGGAGCCCCAGACCAAGGGAGATTGACCGGCATCTTGAACTTCTTCCATTTTCTAATAGTTGCACCAACAGTTATTTTCTTCTCACCAAACTGCTTGCCGATTGTCCTGTAGCCCATCCCAGCCTTGTGCAGGTCTACAATTTTATCCCTGATGTCCTTACAAAGCTCTCTGGCTTTGGCCATTGTGGAGAGGTTGGAGTCTGTTTGACTGAGTGTGTGGACAGGTGTCTTTTATACAGGTAATGAGTTCAAACAGGTGCAGTTAATACAGGTAATGAGTAGAGAACAGGAAGGCTTCTTAAAGAAAAAAATAACAGGTCTGAGAGAGCCGGAATTCTTACTGGTTGGTAAGCGATCAAATACTAAAGCAGTTGAAGTCCTGTTGGACGAAAACATTCGGGATAATGCTCACCTAAGCTTCACACACTGCACAATACATTTTTTATATCTTTTTAGTGATCACCTCATCTGTACACATCGGTCACGGATTATGTATTTTTTTATATTAAAACTTAAGTTTTTTGATCTACGCTATGTGGAGGCTTTCTCTCTTTTTTCTTTAATGATCATTTCTCCCACTGTTGATTGGTAAGCGTTTTGTGGATAACATATACCATTGAGGAGATTTTGGTTGCATCCTTGGTCGATTGTTGAATGATCCGTGGATATCACACATCCCTGGGAGATCTTGGTCTCATTCTTGGTTCCTGTACCTGCTGACCATCTAACAACCATTGCAGAAAGTTTTCACTTCAACTATCCCAGGAGACTGCCATCTGCAATCTATGGTTACATTCCTGCCTCTATGTGGGTCCACATCTCATGGTAAGAGTACTCACCACCTTTCTCCTGGTGATGGAAGCACAGCCCTGGGAGTCGCTCAATCTTTGGTCATTTGAACATCATCATCTGTGGCTTTTTTTGGGGATATACCAACATTCAGTCCACTTAAAGATTGTCATCACAGGCGGTCTTTTGAATAATTCACTTGTTTGAATTTATCATTCTATCACATTTTTCATTTTTTTTCTTTTAATATTGTTGTACATGTATGTGCACTTGTATATGTTTTCTCAGAAGCATTGGTTGCTATAGCAACACTGTTTATTTTTTTATATTTTTAAACACCTTGTAATTTGTGTTTTAGTTCTATCACTTTAGTGTAGAGGTGTATGTGAACTTCCTCCTTGGGTTACGTTCTAGGGCTTTATTTAGTTTTAGCGCTACACATTTTACATTTATGATCAAATACTTATGTCATGTAATAAAATGCAAATTAATTTAAAAATCATACAATGTGATTTTCTGGATTTTTGTTTTGGATTCCGTCTCTCACAGTTGAAGAGTACCTATGATAAAAAATACAGATCTCTACATGCTTTGTAAGTAGGAAAACCTGCAAAATTGGCAGTGTACCCTGTTTCCCCGAAAATAAGACCTAGCGTGATTGTCGGTGATGGCTGCAATATAAGCCTTACTCCCCAAATAAGCCCTAGTTAAAGTCCTTGTAGGTCTTATTTTCAGGGTAGGGCTTATTTTCAGGGAAACAGAGTAGGGCTTATTTGGGGGGTGGGGCTTATATTGCAGCCATCACTGACAATCACGCTAGGTCTTATTTTCGGGGAAACAGGGTATCAAATTCTTCTTCTCCCCACTGTACACTGTAGGTAAAGTGACAAGTGCTAAATGTATAGTGACTTTAAACATTTGCTATGACAGTCCAAATTGAACAAACAAATCCCGGTTTCAGAATTAAGGTGACAGGTGCTAATTGTTTGTGAACAAACCACAAAGTGAGTAAATAGTGAAAACTTATGTAACATGATCAATTTATGAATAATCAAGTCCTGTTTTTTTAATCAGTCCATATATGTTGAAAAATTTTTGAAAAACAAACATTCAAAATGAAAGTGACAGGTGTAATTTATTCATGCTTGTAAACAGATAAAAGTGCAGGTGATCCACTCTGTGCTCCCCTATGTAAATGCACTCACCAGAGAGTTCTCCCCTCTAGGGGGTATCACGCTTTCACAGCCAAACTGCTATATTTTAGGATGCAGATCCCCGCTGGCATATATCCTTTCTTTTTTATGCAGTTAGCCCCTTCATCTCAGGATATGCAGTATATGCAAAGAAAAATTACATTACATTTTATCTCCTTTTATTCCGCTTGAAAACTCGAAAGAAAAATCAAGGAGTGGTGTAAAACAGGAAGTCCGGGATTCTCATGTGCTCCACAGACCAAACAGGAAGTGACACAATGATGCTTAAGCTCCGCCCTTTACCATGGCTCTTTACCATGTGATCAGCTGTGTCCAAGCACAGCTGATCACATGTAAACAAACTTAATGGTTATCTGCATTCCTTTCCTCACGCTATGAGGAAAAGGGGAGCGGGTAACTGGCAAGTGTGACAGGGGACATTTACCCAGATAATCAGGGCTCTGATCATCACTGCCCTGATAATCAGTGCAGCCCCAAGAGTGCAATCAGTGCCCATCAGCGCAGCCTATTAGTGGCCATCAGTGCAGCTTATCAGTGCCCATCGGTGCTGCCTATCAGTGCCACCTCATCAGAGCAGCTTCAGCAGTCCCCATTAGTTCAGCTTATCACTGCCCATAAGTGCCTCCTCATCAGTGCCCATCAATGCCGCCTTATCAGTGCCCATTAATGCCACATCATCAGTGCAGCCTCATCAGGGCACATCAGTGCAGCCTCATCAGGGCACATAAGTAAAATCATAAGAAAAAAAATTACATAACTGCAAAATGTTATAACATAAACTATAAAAAGAGCTTTTTTATTTTACACTGTTATTTGAATATTGCATGTAGTTCTAGTAGTAGCTCAGTATGCTGAATGTCACCCTGATAATAACTTGCATTTAATTTCTGTAAACTTTTGTATTTCCTAGTACACTAGTGACTATGATACTGTGTTTTCTTTAAAGTTTCACTCTGCATAAGTTGATTTCATTGCTTCACAGATGGAGGCAATGTGAAAGTTTTAGTAGTCCCTAAAAGAAAATGATATGTGTAGTGGTGTCATGAGAACATCCCCACTGCTTTCTCCGATGCACATTTCATGCATAATTAATTCAGTGGCATACTCACAAGTAAAAAAAACAGATTTACACCTAGTAAGAATCCACAAAACATTTACAATTTATTTTTGGCATTAATGAATTGTATTTAATATACATGCGTAGGATGCTGTTAATACAAAACATATGCATAATACATGTAATGTTACATTTCATTAACTGCTGCAATACCGACACTTGCATTTTACACCACAACAGAATGTGCATATATGGATGTTTTCAATTTATTGCTGATTGTGATACACACTACTGTGCAAAAGTTTTAGGCAGGTGTGAAAATAATGTTGTAAATTAGGAACGCTTTCAGAAATAGAAGTGTTAATATTTTATTTTAATCAAATAACAAAATGGAAAGTACATGAACAGAAGATAAATCCAAATCAAATCTATACTTGGTGTGACCACCCTTTGCCTTCTGAGTAGAGACTTTTTTTTTTTTTAAACAAGTTTTTATTGAAATTTTCATGCAGAGAATAACACGTACAGAAAGAGATATGAAATACGTGAAATCACAGGTAAAAGTAACATTGCGGACGCAGCCGCTTTGACCGCAAAATTTAGATAATATAGTCAACTATTCGCTATTATAATAAGAAGCATAGAAATTGGTACATACTTTTGTTACAATAACATGGGGGGTTCAAAATACATTCCCAAAATTTGTAATTAAGGCTGTAATGAAGAGTGTACTAAATATACATATTTCCGTCTTCACGTTGGGATGAGTAAGGAGTGTAGGTTATGGTGGTTAGGAGACGAATCAATGCGTGGGAGCATGTGGTATCAGGTATCGAGGGGGAAGGTTAAAAGGGGATGGTCATAGGTAGGGGGCAGGGGATGAAAGATGGGGAGCGGGCACGTGAGTGTGGTATATCTTTGTGAAAGTTGTCAATCTTACATTTTGCTGGTAGTGATAGGTGTCTTATGTGTAGTGTAATGCCCCGTACACACGGTCGGACATTGATCGGACATTCCGACAACAAAATCCTCGGATTTTGTCCTACGGATGTTGGCTCAAACTTGTTTTGCCTACACACGGTCGCACAAAGTTGTCGGAATTTCCGATCGCCAAGAACGCGGTGACGTCAAGCATGTACGACGAGACTAGAAAAGGCTGGTTCAGAACCAAGCGCAGCACCCTTTGGGCTCCTTTTGCTAATCTCGTTTTAGTAAAAGTTTGGTGAGAGACGATTCGTGCTTTTTCAGACTCGTGGCTTTCAGATCGTTTTCTGCCGTTCAGTTTGTGCTTGTGGGTTTGTATCTGCTCTTCAGTGCGTGCAAGCAAGTTCCCCGTGACTTTAGTCACTGTATTCTTGTTCGTTCGTTACTGGTTTTCAGGTCGCTCTTCACAGGCCTTGCTGTTCTTCAGTGCGTTCTGTTACTTCATTCTGAGCAGCTGACCGTTTTATAGCCATGTTTCGTATGCGTACTCCTCGTAGAGTTCGTGCTGTGCGGGGGCTTGGTGTTGGGGTCCTGACCTTGACACAAGTCCAGTCCATGAACAGGGTGGGGAGGAGTTCATGGACCAAGAATTGGTTGCT
This sequence comes from Lithobates clamitans, assembly GCA_037952925.1. Lineage (NCBI taxonomy): Eukaryota > Metazoa > Chordata > Amphibia > Anura > Ranidae > Lithobates > Lithobates clamitans. The sequence goes on along the minus strand of JBBGZY010000496.1, from coordinate 1,210,259 downwards.
TCAGCGTGACCAGTTCTGTCATATGCCTTTGCTCCGTGAGATCCGTGAGAATAATCCTGATGATTTCAGGAACTTTCTCCGGATGACGGACCCCGTGTTTCACCGTTTGTTGGCTTCGCTGACCCCCTATATCAGCAGGCAGGATACCTGCATGAGGCAAGCCATCACTCCGGAGCAGAGGTTGGTCGCTACCTTGCGGTATTTGGCCACAGGGAGAAGCCTGCAGGACTTAAAGTTCTCGACAGGCATCTCCCCCCAGGCTCTGGGGATCATTATCCCAGAGACCTGTTCTGCCATCATACAGGTCCTGCAGAAGGAGTATATGAAGGTAAGATTTTTATCCTTTAATATCACATTTTATTGTATTGAATGTTTGATAATGTATTGTATTTCTTTCCTCATTCCCTAATTACCATGATTGTAATATGCTGTGAATGTCCCCTTTGTCCTCATGCATGCTGGATTTTTATGTCATTATTATTTTATGTCCTTCATACATATTTGCCTTCACTTACCTCCCCAGCATGGTGTCCCCTGCCCTATATTCACATCATGTAGTCACTTAACAATGTATTTTATCAGCTCCATAGTAGTGCTTTACCCCAAACACCCCCTAAAATGTTTGGAAATGTTATTTTGGATTTAAATTTAGGCAGAGGGCCAGAGGCTTTTTTTGTGGTGTCCCCAAATTTTTGGTAATCCTCCCTCCCCCAACTGCTAAGTCAGCTTATCACAATTCTCTATCCTCAATCATCTATCTGCTGTCTTTGCCAAACCCATACACACTATACCCACCTCTTTAGTGCTCAGATTTATGGATGAATTCCCCAAAGCATGTAGTGCAAGGGCCTGCCTGAATACTTTCCAATGGTACTGTTTAAAGTTCTTGTATCCTATTATGATCTTGATAGGTAATAGCAGAATGTCCAAATGTGCTCAAATGTGTACAGTGTGTATTTATATCTTTGTATTATGACACTTCTTACCTGTCCAGTGGGCTGCCAATAGTGTAACTAAGGAGGGGCTGTTCCAAGTAATACCCTGTATTTAGGCATTCATCTCTCAATGAAGTGAAGAGGGTTACCTGTCCAAGAGTCCCCCCCCCCTATAATGTTAGAAATGGCCCATGAGAGGGGGGGGGGAATATGATAGGTGTACCTTATACTTTGTTGTTGTTAAATTCCCCTTAGTAAATGCTATCTGGAGGTTGCCCCACAATTTGTGTATAATCTGCTTGCCAGGTTTCTGTGAAAAAATAGTAATGTTTTTTTTTTTTCCTCAACAGATTCCTTCCACGCCACAGGAATGGCAGACTGTGGCCTCCCACTTTGCCCAGCGGTGGGACTTTCCTAACTGCGGAGGGGCAATTGATGGGAAACACGTCCACATCGTCCCACCACCCAACTCGGGGTCGTACTATTATAACTACAAGGGGTTTAATAGTATAGTGATGTTGGTGGTGGTGTCGGCTAATTATGAGTTCTTGTATGTGGACGTGGGGAAGAATGGCCGGATGTCCGATGGTGGAGTCATCGCCCAGACGGAGTTCTACAGGCGTCTCCAGAATGGCAGTTTGGACTTGCCACCTCCAGAGGACAATGTTGAAGGTCTCCCATTTGTGTTCGTTGCTGATGAAGCATTTGCGCTGGGGGACCACCTGATGCGGCCATTCCCGATGAGGACCCTCACCCCGGAACAGAGGGTTTTTAATTACTGGCTGGCCAGAGCCCGAAGAGTGGTGGAGAACACATTTGGAATCCTGGCCAGCCGGTTCCGACTATTTCTGACACCCATCCATATGGCGGAGTATAAACTGAACCATATTATACTGGCGTGCTGTGTTCTCCATAATTTTTTAAGAAAACATTCAGCCAACTATGCTGGCTCAGTTGGGCCTGAGGCCGGAATCCCAAATACTTCCACAATGACGGCACTTGAAAGCGGCCGTCCTGGCTTGCCCTCCCTGAATGCCCGTGATGTCCGGTTACGATACCTGGAGTTCTTTGCGGGTAGGGGGGCTATCAATATGCCAGACAATCTGTGACACCTTTTTCAAATAAAAAACAACCAAAAGCAATTCTTGGTGGACATTTACTGCTTGTGTTTGTTTTAGCTGACCCTGACAGAAATGTGTTGAGTGCAGAAAATGTCGTGATTGGGTAACCTTATAAAAAACAGTGTTGGCTGGTACTTCCTAAATGCAAAAACACATTTCACTACAAGTGCACTTGCAACTGCACTGAACCTGCACTTGTAGTGCAAAGTGTATTTGCCCTTAGGAAATAACCCCCATTTGTGCATAAAACAACAATTACATCACCCCAAAAGTGTTGTAGTGTTGAGACAATAATCCACACATTCTTGAGTAAGGCACTTTTTTATACCTGCACAATCACATGTGCATTTACCAAAGGTTTTTAAAACAAACCAACATGTTTGTTGTCTAAAATGTTTGCAGTAGCATTATGAAAAATCAAAATATCCATTTCAGATAAAACAGGCCTGTGTAAAACCAACAAGAAAGCCAAAAAACTAGAACTTACAAAGTTCACATATTGTAAAACAAAAATGGTATACTTAGCAAACAGATATTTGATGGCAGAACTATAGAAATAGGAAACATTGCTTGGAAGTGGGGTACAATTGTCTATTTTAGCCGAGTTCAAAGATGTCTTTTTTTTATTGTCCTTTGTCAAGCTGCAATACTTTACCTGTTTGGTACAAGCTTCACAGATGTAGCCCCCCCCTATAGTATACACTGGAGCACCTGTGTGCCCCCCCTAATAAAAATGGTGTTCTTGTGTCCCACACTAGTGCTCCAGTGTCCAGATGTGAAAACAGCTGCTCAGTGTCCTCTCCTTACACACAATCTAGTTTGCATTTCATTCTAGTAACAAACCCATCTACACAAACAAATATTTGGCATCCAAGTAGGCCCCAAAAAAATGTGGGAAAATGCATATGGCCTATACAATGGTGTTCTAGAGGCCGAACGAAAAATGTTTGATACGAACGAATAATGGGCCCATGAACAGTAAATTTGACCTTTTTAAACGTTACAATTAATAAAAGCATATGGAGCAGAACGAACGGAATAAAGCCAGAAAGAATAGAAACACAGCACAACTACTTACTTTTTTGCAGCACTCTCCGGATCTTTCGGTACTGCTCCGGCTCTCTCAACTTCAGGTCCGACCACCGCTTCCTGAGCTGATCTTTTGATCTTTGGATCCCGAAATTCCGCTTGAGACTCCTGACCACTTTCACCATGATCTTGGCCTTTCGGATGTTCGGGTTGGGGTAAGGCCCATATTTTCCATCATAGTCGGACTTCTTCATGATGTCGACCATCTCCAACATCTCCCCAAACGACATATTTGTGGCCTTAAAACGTCTCCTTCTGGATCGGGACGTGCCTGGATCCGGGCTTTCCTCCTCCTCCTCGTTGCTACAATTAGCACGCACCTGGTGTGACTCCGCCATCATGCTCTTCCCCCACTGCGCCGAACGAAAAGGGGTGGGGAATAGAATAGAAAGAACGTCAGGGGCGGGCGGAGTTACACACATACGCAGTGTGTATAAAGCGTAACACGCGTGCGTATTACGTACGATCTGTGAGCGGAGGAAGGAGCATTGGACGCGCCGATCGTAAGAACGAAGGTAAGAGACAAACTTGGGCCTATACTGCTTCTAGATTGAGGCCTATATTGTAACAAGATTAGGAGAGTTTGGTCTGACATTAGGCTTTGTCTTGTGTTGTGTCTTGCAGTGAACATGGATATTTTAATGAGAGATACTGACTTCATGTCACTATTCATTGATATGCTAAGGGATCTGCCCTGTCTGTGGGAGCTTACCCACCCCCATTTCAAAAACCAAGCAAAGAGGAAGGCAGCACTGGAGCAATTGTGTGAAATTGTGAAGCAGGTGATCCCCACGGCAGACATCACTTATTTAAAGATCTTAATTGGTTGCCTGAGGAGCACATATCTGAGGGAGCGCAATAAAGTCCTGGATTCACAGAGATCCGGAGCAGCAGGTGACATCTATGTCCCCAGGATGTTGTACTACGACAGGCTGCACTTTCTGGCAGGCCAGACTGAACCCAGGCCATCCCTCTCAAGTCTTCCTTCCACGCTTCCTTCCCCCCCGGCTGAGGCTTCTGATGCCCAACCTGGGCCTTCCAGGCCATATGTGGAGGAGCCCAGATTGAGCCAGGTATAGCATTCCTCTAAATATTTCTGCTTGTCCAATCAATGATGTTACCTAGATGTTAGTTGGGAGTACTAATTTATGATTGTGATTGATGATGCAAAAACTAAAACCATGTCCCTTTTTCATACACAGGGAAGTCTCAGCCAGGAGGTGGCTGATCTGCAGGTCCCTCCACCCCCCCTGAAAACAGAAAGTGGCAGCAGGAGGAGTAGCCTAGAGGAGGCGGCTATCAGATTTTTTTTGAGGGCTACAGAGGTCCTGGGAGCACCACACACCAGGCAGGAGAACCTTGCGGCATTCATTGCCTATAAAATGCAGAGGATGGAGGAGGGCCAACAAGCCATGTGTCAGGCCCTCATATCAGAGGCTCTGGAGAAAGGTGTGAGGGGCCAACTTACACCTCACACACAGCTTTGGGATGGTCCTCCTCCTCCTCCTCCCTCTCCTCCAGGTCCTCCCAGTCCTCCTCCAGGTCCTCCCAGTCCTCCTCCAGGTCCTACTCCTCCTCCTGCCACATCTCCTACTGCACAGCCACAGCCGGGAAGGAAGTGTGAAAAGAAGACCAGAGAGTGATTGCCCTGGATCCAGTCTGGTCGGCCAAAAGATGCAGCCTCTTGTGGTACCACAGCCTGGGGACACTGATGTCATCTGCTGCTTACCGAGTCTCTGTGAATCCTGGACCAGAGTACCCTCCCTTAGATATGGACTCCTCAGGCCACCAATTTTGAGGTTTAAGAATTGATGTCTGCCGTGGGGGTCCCAGGCTTCACTAATTTCTCCTGTTGATCCAGTGTTGCCTTCCTCTTTGTTTGGTTCTGATACCTTAATAAAGGATTTTTGTTTTGAATTATACTCTCCTGTGTTTTACTTCAAAAATGATGGTTGGTTTGTGAGGATTCAGGGACATTTCTAATATACAATGTGAAATGAACAAGGGACACCAACACCAAAAAATCTCCTGGAGATTAAATAATAAAAGATATCAATGGTGTTGGGGTAACTTGCCACACAAAACACACACAAAAATATTCTGGAGTAAAAATAAAAATAACATTGAACAAAGATCAGCCTTGGAAAAAATCCAAACATTAAAGAAAAAAAAAAGGCTTAAAAACCAAAAAAAAATATAAAAAAAATATAAAACTGTCAGATGTGACAACTAATAACAATATATTGAGGGAATCCCACTAAAAAAACACAAATAAAACTTTGTGAGAAGTGTGTGTGATAATGAGCAGCAAAACGACTTAATTCTTGTCACATTATAAAGAAGAAGAGAGTGCGCTGTATTAAACCATTTTTTACATTGCAGCATGACGAAAGTGCTTTATCCATTACGAACGCTAAGTTTACCAGAACGAGCTGTCCCGTGTTGGAATTTCTTCTGAGCATGCGTGGCACTTTGTGCGTCGGAACAGGCCACACACGGTCGGAATTGACGCGATCGGATTTTGTTGTCGGAAAATTTTATCTCCTGCTGTCCAACTTTGTGTGTCGGAAAATCCGATGGAAAATGTCCGATGGCGCCCACACACGGTCGGAATTTCCGACAACATGCTCCGATCGGACATTGTCCATCGGAAAATCCGACCGTGTGTACGGGGCATAAGAATGGAGAAGTAGGATTTGTTAGTAAGCAAGCTGTGTGGGAGTGTATGTGAGTACAGTTCAGGGGGCCTGAGGAGCCTGCCACAGCCCTGTGGGATTTATCATACTGTATATTTTTTGTATTCAGTCGTTGTAGTGAAATGAATCCAGCAAGTCCACGTTTTGGTGAACCTAGCTTGTGTGTCGTTAGATTGATGGATAAGGTCTTCCATTACTTTTGTTTGGTTGATGCGATGGAACCAATCCGTTATGGTAGGCAGATCGGAGGATCGCCATTTGGGGGGTATACACATTCTAGCTGCGTTCACCAAATGCATGGTTAAAGAGCGGTGATATGCTGGTATATGTGTTGAGGAATGATGAAGCAGAAACATTGCCGGGTCAAAATTCAGGGAATATGTAGTGATTTGCGAGATCAGTGTGTGGACTGCTTTCCAGAAAGGTTGGATTTTGTTGCAGAACCACCAGATATGCAATAGAGAGCCTGTTTCTGAGCTACATCTCCAGCAAGTTTGGGGTATTTTCGGGTTAAAGTGATGTAGTAGAAGTGGGGTCCTATACCACCTGGAAAATAATTTATAGGCATTTTCTTGGACTTTTACATTTAGCGAACCTCTATGAATCAATGTGAGTATGTTAGTCCAATCTTGATCGTTTAGATGTAAGGAGAGATCCCGTTCCCACTGTCTGACATTCCAGTGTTTAGTTTGGGTGTGGTCAGTGAATAAGAGATTGTATGTTTGTGAGATCAGATGTGTGAGGGTGCTTTCACTCAGGCATAGGTTTTCAAATGGGGTTGTAGGTCTGGACCAGTCCGGTGAGGGTTTAGGTCTGAAGAAGAAGTTACGTAGTTGTACGTATGTCCAAAAGGGAAAGGTTCCCGTGTTCATTTTGGAGGTCAATTCAGTGTATGATAAGAATTTGCCTCTTTCAAAAAATTGTTTGGCTCTGACAGTCTGGTGGGGCCATATGTGTATTAAAAAGGAGGAGTGCATTCCTGGATTAAATGCAGGGTTTAACCGTAAAGGTGTCATCGGGCCTTTTACTGTTGAGATTTTATTTGTGCTACATATCTTACGGAATGAGAGTATGGTAGGGTGGACAAGTGGATGTTGCGTGTATTCTGGGGGTGTTACGGAGGAATCAATCCATGGTAGGTTGCGGATGGGCACAGTCGATAGTGATTGTTCTAGTTGAATCCAGTCTTTATGTTTGGGGTGTACGTTCCAATCAATGATCCTGGCTAAGTGGCATGCTTGCTGATATATATATATGTCCGGGAGCCCTATGCCTCCTAATAGTTTGGGCGTTGTGAGTCTCTTAAAGTTATTTCTCGGGTGCATTTTACCCCATATGAAGGCCGTGCAAGCTTTGCGGTAGGTAGAGAAGAATGAGGGTGGTATTTTTATGGGAACGGTCTGTAAAAGATATAGGATTCTGGGTAGGATGTTCATTTTGATTATGGCGGCCCTGCCGAACCAGGAGAACTGTCCTGTGGTCCATTGTTTAAGGTCAATTTGTATTTTTCGAAGAAGTGGGGCGTAGTTTAGGGTATATAGGTCTGTTAGTGAAGATGGCATCTGAATGCCCAAGTATGGGATGGCTATCTTATTCCACGTGAAAGGAAAGTTATGTTGGCATCGTTGACATAGTTCGGTAGGTAGGGAGATATTGAGTGCAGTTGATTTGGAGAAGTTGATCTGGAGGTTGGAGAGGATACGAAAAGTTTGAAAGTCTTTGAGTAGGTTTGGGATTGTGGTTAGTGGATCAGTGAGAAATAATAGGATGTCGTCGGCGAACGCTGCCAGTTTGTAGGTGCGGTGTTTAATTTGGATACCCTTAATCTCTGGATTGGCATTAATGCATCTTAGGAAGGGTTCCAGAGTGAGGATGAAAATTAAAGGGGAGAGTGGGCAGCCCTGACGAGTTCCGTTCGACACGGAGAAAGCATCCGACAAATGGCCGTTCACTTGGACTTTTGCAGTGGGGCTGGAGTACAGAGCCGATATATAATTCAGCATCGTTTGAGGGAGGCCTATAGCTTTGAGGGTTTCCCTCATGTAGTCCCAGGCCACCCTGTCGAATGCTTTCTCCGCGTCGAGGGAAAGCATGAATCCCTTATTCTTAGTGGCTGTGAGCCAGTGGTGGATATTGATCGCTTTGAGGGTGTTGTCCCTCGCTTCCCGACCCGGAACGAATCCCACTTGTTCAAGGCCAATAAGCTGGGGGATCAGAGGAAGAAGTCTGTTTGCCAATGTTTTTGCATACCATTTAAGGTCTACATTGAGCAAAGAGATAGGTCTATAATTAATAACTAAGGACTGGTCTTTATCTGGTTTGGGAATTACTGCTATATGGGCTGTTAGGAGATCTCGTGGGGGGTTGGCCGGGTGTGCAAAAGAGTTGAAGGCTTTCAGAAAAGAGGGGGTTAGTATCTCTGCATAGGTTTTGTAGTAGCTGGCGGTTAGGCCGTCGGGTCCGGGGCTTTTACCGGGTTTCATTTGTTTCAGGGCCATGTCAACTTCTGAGCGGGTAATTGGGGCATTTAAGTCTAGGGCTACGGAATCCGATATCGGGGTTGGGCTATATTGTTTTAAGAGGTCGGATATCATTTGGGTGCGAGTGGATCCATCAGTGGGGGGAGGGGATGTGGTCAAGTTGTATAATTTGCTGTAGTACTGTACGAATTTTCGTGCGATGTCAGGGGTTTTGGTTATTTTCCGTCCCGAGGGGTCAGTGATGTAGTGTATAGTTTTATTAGAGTGAGATATTTGCAGCGCTCTGGCCAACATTTTGCTAGCTTTGTTGCCAAACTCATAATATTTTTTTTTGGAAAGAATGTATTTGCGTTGTATCTGCCTATCCATTAATTCTAAGAGATCTTTCCTAGCTTGTATTAGTTCATTCAGAGCGATAAGTGCTTGGGATTGTTTATGTATCCCTTCAAGTTTACGGATCTTATTGATTAATTCTGTGTGTTGTTTCCTTTTTTCTTTATTTATCTTGGCCGCTGCCGCTAGGAAGGTTCCCCTTATTACACTTTTGTGGGCTTCCCAGTTGTTAATTGGTGAGGTGTCATCAGGGTTGTTTTCGAGGAAGAAGTGTTTTATAGTGGATTCTGCTTCCATCGCGATGGAGGGGTCAGTAAGCAGGGAAGAGTCCAATCTCCACATCCTCGAGCGGGGAGTCGTGTCGGGGAGTCGGATTGACATGGAGATAGGGTGGTGGTCTGAGATAGTCATGGGTTCGATGGATGTGTGTTGAAGTAGGGGGAGGTCATTTTGGGTCATGAATAGATAATCTATTCTTGAATATCGGTGATGTGGTGCTGAGTAGAAAGTATAGTCTTTTGTGTCAGGGTTTAGGGTACGCCATGTGTCATGAAGCAGTAAACGTTTAAGCAGGGATTGAATGTCTCTCAGGGCCCTGTATGGTAATGTTATTTTTCCATTGGATGTGTCTTGTAACGGGTGTAGAGGAACATTAAAGTCTCCTCCTAATATAAGTGTGCCTTCTTGGAAGGGTGTGAGAGCTGTGATGACCGATCTAAAAAATGAAACTTGGTGTTTGTTTGGGGCGTAGATATTTGCCAGGGTTATAGTTTTGTTTTGTATCGAACCTTTAATGAAAAGATATCTGCCCTCTGGGTCTATGAAGGAGTCAGTGATGCTGAAAGGGCAGTGTTTAGCAAAGAGGATCGAAACCCCTTTTGTTTTGTGTTGGGGGTTGGTAGCGTGTATCGCCGTTGGATATTGGGCGTTGGAAAGTTTTGGGATATTGTCAGAAATGTGTTTCTTGTAGCATTATGATGCTGGCGTGGAGTCTGTGCATGGTAAGGAGGAGTTTAGATCTTTTTTCTGGAGTGTTGAGTCCCTTCACATTGAGCGAGATAATTTTAAGAATGGGTTCCTGTGAGTCTTTGGTTCGTGGGACCATGGTGGGTTTCTAAGTGGCTATTCTGTGTTGTGGCTCGGGCTGTGGCAGGCTGAGGGGTGGGGTAGAGAGAGAGTTTTAGGGAGAGGGCAGTGGGGAGAGAGGGGGAGAATCGAAGATCGAGGGTAAAATAATCCAACACTATGTGGTGTTCCGGTCACCCAATTCGGTGTTTGGAGCCACAGAATATATACGCCGGAGTAAGTTGGTGGTTTTCGTTTGATAGCAGTGGTTATGAGTTAGGTGAGAGTTGTAGAACCACCGTGTGAGGGTTGGTAGATGACTTGAGAGAAATGTGTATCTGTGTAAAAAGAGAGGTGAGTAGGGGTGACCGACTAGGTCCATCTCACCTACAGTCTGCGGAAGAGAGGCTAGGGGTGTGTGTGGGGCGACAGTTTGAAGTTCTTGGGTGTGTGGGGGGTGGTCAGAAAGATTGGTTGAGATGATTGTGGAAAGTGTCATTAATGGAGAGGCGATGGAGTGAGGATCTAGAATGTTAATTGCAACAATGTTTGTAAGGGATATTTTAAGTGTAAGGCGAGTGCAGGTCTGGGAAAGTTGGTAGAATGTGTGAGAGTGCGTTGAGAGAGGAAGAAACGTAAAGATCATCAAACTATACCTGACTGCAATGAACATGCATCAAACATCAAAGAATTGTCATAACGTTAACAAATATGTAGTATCTTCTTGGCATTTACAGTAGCTTTCTTGTTTGCGTAGAACATTTCAAAACATATGAGTAGAAGGTTATCTAAAACAAATTACTAACAGTCGTAACCATAAATTTTCACAGTCGTTGGGACCTCTAAATAGCTAAATTCAGTTGTTCCTATAAGGAGTAGTATTGTGACCTGAGCTTGGGTACTATCCAGCTCCAGATGTGAGTGGATCTCGAAGCCCGTGTATGGCAATGGGGCGTGCATTGTGTAAGGACTTGGTAAAGTCTCTAAACCACTGTAGTGTACTGTACAACCCGTGAGGGGCTGTAGGTTGTGGTCCAAGTGTGAGCATATGGGATCCTTTTTGGTCATCCTTTGTTATCACTGCTTGAGTGTATCGCTGAGTTCAGTGGTTGGGTATGATGTAAGGATCATAACGTTAAGCCTAATTACCACTAGAAGATGTGTTGGCTTGTGTCTGTTGTGTTCGCAATAGGGCATCTGTGTCTCTGTCCTCGACTGCACTGGGAAGGTGTGTTGAGGGGGGCGTTACGGTTATGTAGCGGGACAGTATAGCACTCCTGCTCGGTGTCCAGGGAGGGTTGGAGTGTGATAAACCTTGACAGTGTATCATCCAATCTATATGCGTTTTAACCGATTACCATAGGTGGTTGTTTATGTAAGGGTAGGTGGAATGTGCGGTAAAATTTGTATGTTTCCGTACCCAGCTATTGGTATAGGCTTAATATGTGTGGGAATTTAGCGTGTGATGGTGTAGGTGGGCTCAGCTAGAATGGCTCTAAATGTTAACACACTATGAGGATTAGTGCCTCGGAACAATGTACGAGGCAGAGGACTGAGCTATTATTCCCTTATTGGGATGAGTGATCTTGCCCTATACAGTGTTGGGCTCAGAGCAATTGGGCATAGCATGAGTCATTTATATAATGTATGTCTCAGTTTAATAGAATATAATTGATATTACCTAGAAACCTGAGGGTTAGATAAGGTCATTGTGAAGGAGTTCATTCGTTAAAGGAGGTAAAAGAGGATGATAGATGGGATAGCCACTGGACTCGTCTTCGTCTGTGTCCTGGTGAGGGGAAACAGGTTAGTGTTGCTGGAGAGGTCCTGGTCGGGAGGTGCATCGGGCCATAGTTTGCTAGTTGTCGTGGGTTCATTCGTGCAGGATGCAACAGAGCCGGGTGATGTTGAGAGGAGTGGATTTTCAGACATGTTGCTGGGGTAGAGCGTTAATCGTAAGAGTCACACTGTTCCGTGAGATGTATCGGGCAGTCTGGAGGGCGGTGGGAGGTCATCCGGTATTCGGGTTACCATTTTCGTCGTCGTCTTGCTGGTTCTGGATGGGTTCCCTCAGGGGACGTTAGTTGTCAACAGCTGTTAGAGGTATAGTTAGGAAAGGCAGTAGTAGGGTGATTGATGTGCACAAAATGTTTGCTCTCGTTCAGATCTGGGTAATCAGCGGTCTCGGCGCGCCCTGCGAGGAAGAGGAGCTGACATGGGACTAGATGGTTGGTAGTGCGGGCCTGGAGCAGGGCCGGATCTGGCAGAGGAGGGCGAGCGTCTTCTGCGGAAGCTTCAGTTCCGCTGAATGAGGACTGTCGTCGGGTGGTTGTACATTGAACTCCGCGTACCAGTTGGGAACCGGGGTGTAGGGTATGTCTAGCGTACGACAAAAAGAGTCCAGATCTTCCGGCACTCTCAGGAGTGCTGAGCGGCCCTGGAATGAAGCGGAGAGACCGAATGGGAATGGGAACTTCCAGCGGTACCGGATCCCTCTTGTTCGTAATGTGTCCAGCAGGGGGCGGAGGTCTTTGCGGTGGCATAGTGTAATGGCAGAGAGGTCCTGGTATATGTGGACAGGGCCGCCATTAAATTCTAGAGCAGATTTTTCGCTGGCTTTTTGGAGGATTTCTTCCTTGATGGAGAAATCGTTCACATAACAAATAATGTCCCGGGGGGATCGGTGTCTCTGCCTTTGGGGCGTAACGCCCTGTGGAGATGTTCCATTGTAATCGGTGTTTGTTCTGGGCGGTCCATGACATGATTAAAGAGGCCTGTCACTACTGAGGAGATTTCATCATTTTCCACTGACTCGGGTATTCCCCTCACCCTTAGGTTGTGTCTACGACCGCGGTTATCGAGATCTTCAACATGACGCTGAAGATCTCTTAGCTGCATAGTGTGGAAGTCAACTTTGTGTTGGATATTCTTCACTGTCGACTGTTGTTGTACAGCATTATCTTCCACACGCTGTATGCGGCCTGTGATGGCCTGCAATTCATGACGTAAGTCAGTAATGGCTGTGAACAGCGTGTCTTTGATGTCAGCCGCCACTGCTTGCAAGTCTTGCAGGCTAGGCTGACGATGGGAAGGCAGAGAGGGCGCCTGCGGTGTGTTGTCGGTGACGGTGGGGGTGAGAATGATCTCAGTGTGGGGCTGTGAGGAGGCCGAGGCAGGCAGGGCGGTCGCCATTGTTGTGCGCTGTGACCGGAAGATTTCCGGGATCGTGTGACTTACGCGACCGGCGGTTTCTCTCGGGGATCGGGATCTGCTTTGCGATGATCCACGGGAGGATGTTCCCATTATTGGGGGGTGGATGGCAGTTGTATACCCCTGGAAAGCTAGAAGTTAGACTGCGGTGAGAGGGTGATCAAGCAGCCATCTTCTCTCAAGGCAAGCCACGCCCCCCCAGAGACTTTTATCTCAAGTTTTCTTATTTTGTAAGAAATCTGTGGAATTACCTTCAGATGAGAGGAGTTTCACATTTTAGTTTATTTATTACATTACATAATTACAGAGAGCACACACATACAAGGCCATTAAAGTATGCTCTAAAGACAGATATCAGAGCGTCACTTATATATAGTTCTTCTGACACATCAACTCATGTCTATGGTAGACACAAGGCAAATTACCCATTGACATATTACAAACATAGAAATTACCCATCAACCAATTTACAGGGAAGTCCCCTCAAGTTGTTTATCACAACTATGTATGTGATGCAAGGTTGTTTATCACACAAGCTAAAGCGGCCATCTTAGCTCATTTACACAAAATGGACAGTGCAACCATATAATAATTATTTTCATAATCAATATATAGTAACTTATAATTTCTATGTGTACTATTAATAACCACTATTGTTAATGTACTATGAATGTATATGATACAGCGGGGACGGAAAGTATTCAGACCCCCTTACATTTTTCACTCTTTGATATATAGCAGCCATTTGCTAAAATCATTTAAGTTCATTTTTTTTCCTCATTAATGTACACACAGCACCCCATATTGACAGAACAACACAGAATTGTTGACATTTTTGCAGATTTATTAAAAAAGAAAACTGAAATATCACATGGTCCTAAGTATTCAGACCCTTTGCTGTGACGCTCATATATTTAACTAAGGTGCTATCCATTTCTTCTGATCATCCTTGAGATGGTTCTACACCTTCATTTGAGTCCAGATGTGTTTGATTATACTGATTGGACTTGATTAGGAAAGCCTCACACCAGGTAAATAAGACCTTACATTTCACAGTGCATGTCAGAGCAAATGTGAATCATGAGGTCAAAGGAACTACCTGAAGAGCTCAGAGACAGAATTGTGGCAAGGCACAAATCTGGCCAAGGTTACAAAAAATTTTTTGCTGCACTTAAGGTTCCTAAGAGCACAGTGGCCTCCATAGTCCTTAAATGGAAGATGTTTGGGACGACCAGAACCCTTCCTAGAGCTGGCCGTCTGGCAAACTGAGCTATAGGGGGAGAAAAGCCTTGGTGAGAGAGGTAAAGAAGAACCCAAAGATCACTGTGGCTGAGCTCCAGAGATGCAGTTGGGAGATGGGAGAAAGTTGTAGAAAGTCAACCATCACTGCAGCCCTCCACCAGTTGGAGCCTTATGGCAGAGTGGCCCGACGGAAGCCTCTCATAAGTGCAAGACACATGAAAGCCCGCATGGAGTTAGTTAAAAAACAGAAGGACTCCAAGATGGTGAGAAATAAGATTCTCTGGTCTGATGAGACCAAGATAGAACGTTTTGGCCTTGATTCTAAGTGGTGTGTGTGGAGAAAACCAGGCACTGCTCATCACTTGTCCAATACAGTCCCAACAGTGAAGCATGGTGGTGGCAGCTTCATGCTGTGGGGGGACAGGACTACTGAGGGAAAGATGAATGCGGCCAAGTACAGTGATATCCTGGACGAAATCCTTCTCCAGAGTGCTCAGGACCTCAGACTGGGCCGAAGGTTTACCTTCCAACAAGACAATGACCCTAAGCACACAGATAAAGTAATGAAGGAGTGGCTTCACAACAACTCTGTGTCTGTTCTTGAATGGCCCAGCCAGAGCCCTGACTTAAACCCAATTGAGCATCTCTGGAAAGACCTAAAAATGGCTGTTCACCAACGTTTACCACCCAACCTGACAGAACTGGAGAGGATCTGCAAGGAGGAATGGCAGATGATCCCCAAAGCCAGGTGTGAAAAACTTGTTGCATCTTTCCCAAAAAGACTCATGGTTGTATTAGATCAAAAGGGTACTTCTACTAAATACTGAGCAAAGGGTCCAAATACTTAGGACCATGTGATATTTCAGTTTTTTTTTTTTAATAAATCTGCAAAAATGTCAACAATTCTGTGTTTTTCTGTCAACATGGGGAGCTGTGTGTACATTAATGAGGAAAAAATGAACTTAAATGATTTTAGCAAATGACTGCAATATAACAAAGAGTGAAAAATTTAAGGGAGTCTGAATACTTTCCGTCCCCACTGTATGTATATCCAGTAAGGATCATATATTCCCTATACACTTCAAAACAGCATAAATTCTTCTAGGTACACTAATGCCAGGTACACACGGTCGGACTTTTCGACCGGCCTGGTCCGACGGGACAAATCCGTTGGACAATCCGACCGTGTGTGGGCTTCATCGGACCTGCAGCGGACTTTTTCGTCAAAAATCAGACGGACTTTAGATTTGGAACATGTTTCAAATCTTTCTGCCGGAACTCTGCCGGACCCAGTTCCTATCGAGAAATCCGCTTGTCTATATGCCGGTCTGACGGACAAAAAATGACGTATGCTCTGAAGCAAATAGGAGACACAAGCGCTCAGTCTGGTAAAACTAGTGTTCATATTGGAGCTAGCACATTCCTCACGCTGTAAATTCTGTGATCGTTTAATGCAGCGCATTATTGTCTTCTTTATAATGCTAGAAGAACGAAGTTGTTTTGCTGCTTATATTCACACAGAGTTCTCACAAACAGATTTCTAGTTTATTTCTCATGATCTCATGAATGATATTGTATTTTTTAAAAGCCCGATCTCCATAATAATGTTTACAAATTTATTTTTTGAGTCATCTTTTATTATTTTTGATTTTATCAAGATCTTATTTTATGATTATTTATAACTTATTTTCTAATGATCTCCATATGTATTTATTTTTTGTGTCAAGTTACCACAATAACATTAATAATGTTTTATTTTTTGTGTGTCAAGTTAACACAATAACATTATTAATGTTTTATTTTTTTGTGTGTCAAGTTAACACAATAGCATTTTTTTTTTTTTGGAACCTCGAGGAGGTTGTTGTCCCTTGTTAATTTGACATTGTCTTTAGAAATGTATTTGAATAAAAACACATAGGCAAGTATTTTCAGAAAATAAAATATCCATTTATTCTGGTTAACAAAATAAAGATGAAGGCAATGCTGGAAAAACTTTTGGAATTTGTGAAGCGTTTTGGCCCTAGGGCACACATCAAGTCTTTGGAAAAGAAAATTGGGATCTTAAGGAGTCCATATAATAGAGAGCACAATCTGGTCCATGAATCCCAGAGATCAAGACCAGCAGCAGATGACATATATGTCCCCAGGCTGTGGTACTACACCAGCCTGCATCTTCTGTCAGACCAGACTGAACCCAGGTCATCACGTTCTTCTCTTCGCTGCAGCCTTCCCTCCATGCTGCCCTGCAGCCTTCCCTGCACCCTTCCCTGCAGCCTTCCCTGCACCCTTCCCTGCAGAATTCCTTGGAAGCTGTGGCTCTGGTGGTGGACTTGTGGCAGGAGGAGGAGGAGAAGGAGGAGGATAGGTGAGATCATATATTTTGCTGTTGGCAGTTAACTCGCCCTTCAACCCCTTGTGAAGGGCATCACTAATAATTCGTTCACAGAAGAGGCATTGGTCCCTCCCACATTCGAACAACCTGGTCACTATATAGCATCCATAGGCCTCTTCAGCGTTGAGTGGGCTCCTCAGGACCTCTGTAGCTTCTCTAATGAGACGCAGTGATGCCTCCTGTGTCACCTTCCCCTTCCTGGGCCTTTTTGTTTGCATGTGGAGGGAAGGCAACTGTGATTGGGTGAGGCTCCTACTGGGCCCGGCCACCTCCTGGCTGACACTGGGCCCCCCCACCTCCTGGTTGTCACTGGACCCGGCCTTCTGCTGCCTGCCACTTTCCAGAACTTCCTCCTGGCTGAGCTCATCCTGTGTATAGAAAAGGGACATAGTTTTAGTTTTTGGTTCATCAATCACACACAATTTTCAGCTCATGACTTGCAAATTAAATGTTAATACATAAAAAAGAGCAGACCGGGCCCCTCGCTGGCAATAGAGCTGGAAGAAGATAGCGGCGGGGCCCGGGAGAAGAGGCCGAACACCGGGAGAAGTCGGAAGGAGACCCCCCGAAGTCGGAAGAAGACCCCGGAGCTGACTAATAAATTACTCTTAAAACCTGTGTAGTGTGGTTTTTTTTTATATTGACCCTTTTCCCTAGGTGAATGGGTAGGGGTACCATGTACCCCAAACTCATTCACACAGGGTGGGGGGCCGGGATCTGGGGGCCTCCTTATTAAGGGGGGCTCCCGGATTCCGATAAGCCCCCCGCCCGCAGACCCCGACAACCAACGGCCAGGGTTGTCGGGAAGAGGCCCTTGTCCTCATCAACATGGGGACAAGGTGCTTTGTGGGGGGGCCGCAGGGGGCCCCCCTCCCCCAAGGCACCCACCCCCCCATGTTGAGGGCATGCGGCCTGGTACGGCTCAGGAGGGGGGGGGGGCGCTCGCTCGTCCCCACCCCCTTTCCTGGCCGGCCGGGCTGCGTGCTCGGATAAGGGTCTGGTGTGGATTTGGGGGGGACCCCCACGCCGTCTTCTCAGCATAGGGGGTTCCCCTTACAATCCATGCCAGACCTAAGGGCCTGGTATGCCACCGAGGGGGGAACCTACGCCGTTTTTTTCATTTAAAATTTGGCGCGGTGTTCCCGCCTCAGGATTCATACTAGACAGCTGTCAGCGCTGCCTGTCACTCATCGCGGAAGAAAAACAAAGTTTTCCTTTCCCGATGAGTGAGCCATCTCGGCGCTGGCTCCTGCGACGGGGCTCGTAGGTGTCAAATCTCGCCGAGAAGTGCGGCGAGATTGACACAATATCGCGGTCACCTACTGTACACATCATCTGCTGATGCTCCTGATCTCAGGGAAGCCTGGATCTTGTTATGCTCCCTCCTGTACATATTCCTCAAGATCCCAATTTTACATTCCAAAATCTCGAGGGTTGCTTCTGGCATCAAAGTCTGCACAAATACCAGAAGTCTCTCCAGCGTTGCCTTCCTTACTGGTTTGTTGTAATATGTACTGTGTTTGATCTCCCACAGATTCCTCATCTCCCTGTACTTGTCAATAAATTGTGACATTAATTCAGGGTCCTTAAACTTATTATTCATTTTTTCTGTGAGACATACACAGGACAAAAACACTAATGTTAGCCTAAACACTCATAATCTTATCCCAATATAGGCCTCAATGTATAAGTAGTATAGGCCACTGATGTTCGAAAATTTGTATAAAAATTACCTTCATTTCAGTCGCTCGCAACTTCCTTTCCTTTTTCTTCCACGCATATACGGCATTTGCATGTCAGCTTTATATACAGTACGCATATGTGAAACTCCGCCTGCGTCGCCCGCCCCTGACGTTCTTTTTCAAGAATACTACTAATACTACTTTCATGTTTGTGTACACACTAAACGTTCATAGGAAACATCGTTTGTGGGAAACATCGTTTGAAAATATATACAATGTATTTAGTTGATAAAGGGTTTAAACAACATTTTGGTCTTGGTAATTTGTCTTATTAAAAGAAGTTTAGGACATTGTTGTCTAGATGTCTTTGAACTAGAATGAATAGCAAACTTCATTCAGTGGAATGTAAGGAGAGGACACTCAACAGCTGTTTACACATCTGGACCCAGGAGCACTAGTGTGGGACACCAGAGAACATTTTTTAGGGTAACCCACACAGGGGCTCCAGGGGATACTTGGGGTGTCTCCATCTGTGAAACTTGGCCTAAAAAGTTAAGTACTGCAGTTTGTTTAAAAGGCAATTTTAGTCATGTATTCAGCTTGGATCTCTTCCCAAACAGATTGTACACCACTTTTAAGCAATGTTTCATATTTCTATTTCTGGGCTCAAATATCTATGTGCTAAGTATACCTTTTGTTTAATTCTCATAAGGGAGAAAAGACTCAGACAGCAGGATCCCAGGGACCGCCGACCTTGACAGCCTGAATGGCAACTAAGCCCCAGCCCCCCCCCCGAGGATGTGGGCAACATGGGCACCCTACCAGGTGAGTGTCTGACACCCCAGCTTCAGGTAATCTATGTATGCCTGCATATTTCTAAATACATGTTTTTTCATCAATTTTAGGTGATGTACTCGTTGTGGAGGGGGAAGCAGTGGAAACATTTCCATGCACCCGCACCCCCCGAGGAAGTTTTTTAAAAACCCAAAAAAACATATTTTTTAAAAAATATAAATATATTTTCTAAGAAAAATTTTAGAAACACACAGATTAAAAAGTTTGCGAATCAACAATGTGTGGCTTCTTCTTTCAATGCTCAATACCAGTTTTGTAAGTTATTTGGTGTTTACAGTGACAATAGGGGCTTATTTACTAAAGGAAAATACGCTACAAGTGCACTAGGAGAACCTAGGAGACAGCCAAAAAGAAAGGCAAGCAATAAATACATTTCTAGATTTTATCTGATCATTATTTTTTATTCATAAAAATTAGACATTGTCTGGCATTGCAATGGCCCCCCTACCCTTTAAAAATAACATATTTATCCCGAATTTCATGGGCGCTTTGGGGGGGCCAAGCCAGGACGGCCAGTTTCCAGGCCCATCAGAGGATTCTCTGTAAGTCCGGCCTCCGGCCCAAGTGATGCAAGATCATTTCTTGAACTTTTGCATAAAAAATTGTGTAGGATGCAGCATGCTAGGACAATGTGATTAAGTTTGTAGTCTGCCATGTGGATTGCTGTCTGAAACAGGCGGAACCGTCTGGCCATTATCCCGAAGGCATTCTCCACAATCCTTCTCGCTCTGGCCAGCCGGTAGTTAAAAACCCTCCTCTCCGGGGTGAGGGTTCTTTGGGGGAATGGCCTCATCAGGTGCTCGCCCAGACTGAAGGCTTCATCTGCCATGAATACAAAGGGGAGTCCTTCCACGTTATCTGCATCAGGTGGAAATCCCAGGTCACCACTCTGGAGACACTGGTAGTACTCCGTCTAGGCGAAGACTCCTACATCCGACATCCGGCCATTCTTCCCCACGTCCACATACAGAAATTCATATTGTGCCGACACCACCGCCATTAACACAATACTATGAAACCCCTTATAGTTAAAATAGTATGACCCTGAATGGGGTGGTGGCACGATATAGACGTGCTTCCCATCTATAGCCCCTCCACAGTTGGGAAAGTCCCAACGGGTGGTAAAATGGGATGCCAGAGTCTGCCATTCCTGTGGCGTTGAAGGAAACTAGGGAGTCAAACAAGAAAAAAAAAAGTACTTTTGCACATAACATTGCAAGCACATTACACAAAAAAACATTCTTGCCCAACATCAGTATAACATTTATTTTAAGTATTATTTAACCACTTCAATACAGGGCATATTCACCCCCCTCCTGCTCAAGCCAATTTTCAGCTTTCAGCGCTGTCGCATTTTGAATAACAATTGCGCAGTCATGCAACACTGTACCCAAATTAAATGTTTATAATTTTTTCCCCACTAATAGAGCTTTCTTTTGGTGGTATTTGATCACCCCTGCGGTTTTTATTTCTTGCGCTATAAACAAAACAAGAGTGACAAGTTTGAAAAAAACACAATATTGTTTACTTTTTGCTATAATAAATATCCCAATTTTTTTTTTTAAACAAATTTTTTTCCTCGGTTTAGGCTGATACGCATTCTTCTACATATTTTTGGTAAAAAATATCGCAATAAGTGTATATTTATTAGTTTGCGCAAAAGTTATAGCGTCTACAAAAAAAGGGAATAGATTTATAGCATTTTTATTTATTTTTTCACTAGTTATTGCGGTGATCTGGGATTTTTATCATGACTGCGATATTGCGGCAGACACATCAGACACTTTTGACACATTTTTGGGACCATTCACATTTATACAGCGATCCGTGCTATAAAAATGCATTGATTACTGTATAAATGTGACTGGCAATGAAGGGGTTAACCAGGAGGAGGCGCTGTAGGGGTTAATTATGTTTCTAAGGAGTGATTCTAACTGTGGGGGGAGAGGACTCACAAGGGGAGGAGACCGATCGGTGTTCCTCTGTACAAGGAACACAACATTGGTCTCCTCTCCTCTGACAGGACGTGGATCTGTGTGTTTACATACATAGATCCACGGTCCTGCTCAGTTACCGGGCAATCGCAGGTGCCCAGCGGACTTCGCGGCCACCGGGCACGCGCAGCGGGACCGAGTGACACAGTGGGCGCGCGCGCCCCCTGGAAGGCCATCACGTCATATGACAGCGGCCCAGGATAACAGCTGCACCGCCCCGTCATCATATGACGGTGGGCGGGCAGCAAGTGGTTAAAGACTAAAATATAAGGTCCACTTATCAGATTCTTCACCCTCTCTGATGATAAAATTTAAGGGGGGCTTAGAAATTAATTTAACAACACACAGACCATTTGGACACATTTTAGGGGGAGGGGGGCTTAGAAAATAATTTAATGACACACAGACCATTTGGACACATTTTAGGGAGAGGGGGCTTATAAATTAATTTAACAACACACAGACCATTTGGACATATTTTGGGGGGGGGGGGGGGCTTATAAATTAATTTAACGACACACAGACCATTTGAACACATTTTAGGGGGAGGGGGGCTTTTAAATTAATTTAATGACACACAGACCATTTGGACACATTTTAGGGGGAGTGGGGCTTATAAATTAATTTAACAACACACTGACCATTTGCACACATTTTAGGGGGAGGGAGGATTAGAAATGAATTTAACGACACACAGACCATTTGGACACATTTTAGGGGGAGGGGGGCTTAGAAATTAATTTAATGACACACAGACCATTTGGACACATTTTAGGGGGCTTATAAGTTAATTTGACGAAACACAGACCATTTGGACACATTTTAGGGGGAGAGGGGGCTTAGAAAATAATTTAAAGACACACAGACCATTTGGATACATTTTAGGGGGAGGGGGGCTTAGAAATTAATTTAACGACACACAGACCATTTGGACACATTTTAGGTGGAAGGGGGCTTAGAAATTAATTAAACGACACACAGACCATTTGGACACATTTTAAGGGGGTGTTTAGGCTAAAGCACTACAGTAAAGCTGACAAAATACATTGTTAAGTGACTAGACTAGGTGGATATGGGCCAAGCATAGCATGCTGGAGAGGTTAGTGAAAGCAAATATGTATGAAGGACAAAAAGGGAGCATTAAAAGCTTCCAGCATGCATGAGGACAAAGGGGACATTCACAGCATATTGCAATCATGGTAATTAGGGATTGAGGAAAGAAATGCAATACGTTAGCAAACATTAAATACACTAAAATGTGATATTAAAGGATAAATCTCACCTTAATATAGTCCTTTTGCAGGACCTAAATTATAGCAGAACAGGTCTCTGGGATAATGATCCCCAGAGCCTGGGGGGAGATGCCTGTCGAGAACTGAGAACTACCGCAACGTGGCAACTAGCCTCTGCTCCGAGAGTGATAGCTTGCCTCATGCAGGTATCCTGTCTGCTGATATAAGGGGTCAGCAAAGCCAACAAACGGTGAAAAATGGGGTCCGTCATCCTGAGAAAGTTCCTGAAATCGTCAGGATTATTCTCACGGATCTCACGAAGCAAAGGCATGTGAGAGAATTGGTCATGCTGGAGCAACCAATTCTTTGTCCATGAACTCCTCCACACCCTGTTCATGGATTGGTCTTGGGTTGAAAAATGAACCCCAACACCAAGCCCAAGCAAAGCACGAACTCTACGACAAGTACATACACACAACATGGCTTCAAAACGGTCGGCTGGTCAGAACGACCTTAACAGAACGCATTGAAAAACAGCACAGCCTGTGAAGAGCGAGCTGAAAATCAGCAACGAGCGGACAGGAACACACTGAATAAACCAATGCAAACTCACTACAAGCACTGAAAAGCATATACAACCTTACAAGCACTAACTGAACAACAGTTAAATGATCTGAAAAACACGAGTCTGAAAAGCGCAAATCGTCTCTCACCAAACTTCTACTAACACGAGGTAAACACAAAATTAGCAGAAGGGGCCCAAAAGGTGGCGCACAAGCTATTGCACTTCCTTTTTATAGTCTCGTCGGACCTGGTGTACATCATCGCGTACTAGACGGTCAGACTTTGGTGTGATCGTGTGTAGGCATGTCCGTTCGAAAGTCCGCTCGTGTGTACACGGCATAAGTTCTAGGTTCCAAACATCTAAACATCTTGGAGAAATAACCACAGATCTTCTGTGGATGTAGGCTGCCTCAAATCCTTCTGTCTCCATGTAATCCCAGACAGAATTGATGATGTTGAGATCAGGGCTCTGTGGAGGCACACCATCACTTCTAGGACTCCTTGTTCTTTTTGCTGAAGATAGTTCTTAATGATATTGGCTGTATGTTTGGGGTCATTGTCCTGCTGCAGAATAAATTTGGGGCCAATCACACGCCTCCCTGATGGTAAGGCATGATGGATAGTATCTGCCTGTACAGTATTTCCTCAGCATTGAGGAAACCCTTGATTCTGACCAAATCTCCAACTCTATTTGCAGAAATGCAGCCCCAAACTTGCAAGAAACTTTCACCATACTTCACTGTTGCCTGCAGGCACTCATTATTGTACCACTCCCCAGCCCCTCATGAATAAACTGCCTCCTGCTACAGCCAAAGATGTCAAACTTTGACTCATCAGTCCAGAGCACCTGCTGCCATTTTTCTCCACTCCAGTTCCTAAGTTTTAGTGCATAGTTGAGTCACCTAGCCTTGTTTCCACATCAGATGCATGACTTTTTAGCCGCAATTCTTCCATGAAGACCATTTCTGAACAGTAGTTGGGTGTACCTGGGTCCCACTGGTTTCTGCTAGGTCTGTGCTGATGGCTCTGCTGTACATCTTCCAATGTTGAAAGGAAGTAAGCATGATGGGGTTGATTTACTAAAGGCAAATAGACTGGGTACTTATATAGTTACATAGTTACATATAGTTACATAGTAGGTGAGGTTGAAAAAAGACACAAGTCCATCAAGTCCAACCTATGTGTGTGATTATGTGTCAGTATTGCATTGTATATCCCTGTATGTTGTGGTCATTCAGGTGCTTATCTAATAGTTTCTTGAAGCTATCAATGCTCCCCTCTGAGACCACCGCCTGTGGAAGGGAATTCCACATCCTTGCCGCTCTTACAGTAAAGAACCCTCTACGTAGTTTAAGATTAAACCTCTTTTCTTCTAATTTTAATGAGTGGCCACGAGTCTTGGTAAACTCTCTTCTGCGAAAAAGTTTTATCCCTATTGAGGGGTCACCAGTTTGGTATTTGTAAATTGAAATCATATCCCCTCTCAAGCGTCTCTTCTCCAGAGAGAATAAGTTCAGTGCTCGCAACCTTTCCTCATAACTAATATCCTCCAGACCCTTTATTAGCTTTGTTGCCCTTCTTTGTACTCGCTCCATTTCCAGTACATCCTTCCTGAGGACTGGTGCCCAGAACTGGACCGCATACTCTAGGTGCGGGCGGACCAGAGTTTTGTAGAGCGGGAGAATTATCGTTTTATCTCTGGAGTTGATCCCCCTTTTAATGCATGCCAATATTCTGTTTGCTTTGTTAGCAGCAGCTTGGCATTGCCTGCCATTGCTGAGCCTATCATCTACTAGGACCCCCGGGTCCTTTTCCATCCTAGATTCCCCCAGAGGTTCTCCCCCCAGTGTATAGATTGCATTCATATTTTTGCCACCCAAATGCATTATTTTACATTTTTACATTGAACCTCATTTGCCATGTAGTTGCCCACCCCATTAATTTGTTCAGGTCTTTTTGCAAGGTTTCCACATCCTGCGGAGAAGTTATTGCCCTGCTTAGCTTAGTATCGTCTGCAAATACAGATATTGAACTGTTTATCCCATCCTCCAGATCGTTTATGAACAAATTAAATAGGATTGGTCCCAGCACAGAACCCTGGGGAACCCCACTACCCACCCCTGACCATTCTGAGTACTCCCCATTTATCACCACCCTCTGGACTCGCCCTTGTAGCCAGTTTTCAATCCATGTACTCACCCTATGGTCCATGCCAACAGACCTTATTTTGTACAGTAAACGTTTATGGGGAACTGTGTCAAATGCTTTTGCAAAATCCAGATACACCACGTCTACAGGCCTTCCTTTATCTAGATGGCAACTCACCTCCTCATAGAAGGTTAATAGATTCTTCTGAATCCAAGCTGATTACTGCTAATGATATCGTTCGTATTACTAAAATCCTGTATATAGTCCCTTATCATCCCCTCCAAGAGTTTACATACTATCGATGTTAGGCTAACTGGTTTGTAATTCCCAGGGATGTATTTCGGGCCCTTTTTAAATATAGGAGCTACATTGGCTTTTCTCCAATCAGCTGGTACCATTCCAGTCAGTAGACTATCTGTAAAAATTAGGAACAACGGTCTGGCAATCACTTGACTGAGTTCCCTAAGTACCCTCGGATGCAAGCCATCTGGTCCCGGTGATTTATTAATGTTAAGTTTCTCAAGTCTAATTTTAATTCCGTCCTCTGTTAACCATGGAGGTGCTTCCTGTGTTGTGTCATGAGGATAAACACTGCAGTTTTGGTTACTGAAGCCCCCCGATTCACTCGTGAAGACTGAGGAGAAGAATAAATTCAATACCTTCGCCATCTCCCCATCCTTTGTAACCAGATGTCCTTTCTCATTCTTTATGGGGCCAATATGGTCTGTCCTCCCTTTTTTACTGTTTATATACTTAAAGAATTTCTTGGGATTTTGTTTGCTCTCCTCCGCTATGTGTCTTTCATGTTCTATCTTAGCTGTCCTAATTGCACCTTTACATATCCTGTTGCATTCTTTATAAAGTCTGAATGCTGAGGATGATCCCTCAACCTTGTATTTTTTGAAGGCCTTCTCCTTTGCTTTTATATGCATTTTTACATTGGAGTTAAGCCATCCAGGACTTTTGTTCGTTCTTTTAAATTTATTACCCAATGGGATACATTGGCTAATGCCCTTATTTAATATGCTCTTAAAGCAAACCCATCTCTCCTCCGTATTCTTTGTTTCTAATATTTTATCCCAGTTTATGCCTTTTAGCAAGGTTTGTAGTTTAGGGAAGTTGGCTCTTTTGAAATTCAGTGTCTTTGTATTCCCTTTATGTTTCCTATTTATGTGATTTATACTGAAACTAATTGACCTGTGATCGCTGTTACCTAAATTGCCCCGCATTTCCACATCCGTGATCAGGTCTGTATTGTTGGTAATCAGTAGATCCAGTAATGTTTTATTTCTAGTTGGTGCGTCTACCATCTGACCCATAAAATTGTCCTGCAAGACATTAAGGAACTGGCGAGCCTTGAATGAATGCGCGGTTCCCTCCGCCCAATCTATGTCTAGATAATTAAAATCCCCCATTATGATAACACTTCCCATCCTTGTTGCTACTCCAATTTGTGATAGGAGATCCGTCTCCACTTCCTCCCTCAGGTTTGGGGGCCTATAGCATACTCCCAGTATTATTTTCCCCTTAGCTTTATCCCTTTGGAGCTCTACCCATAAGGATTCCACCTCCTCTCTAGCTTCCTCAGTGATGTCATCTCTCACATTCACTTGTACATTATTCTTGATATATAGGCATACCCCTCCCCCTTTTTTACCCTCTCTATCCTTGCGGTATAGGGTATACCCTTGAATGTTTGCCAGCCAATCATGAGAGCTGTTGAACCAGGTCTCTGATATTCCCACAAAATCCAAATCCTCCTCGTACAACAGTATCTCTAGTTCACCCATCTTGTCCGCCATGCTCCTGGCATTGGTGAACATGCCACATAGTTTAGACCGGTCGCATATTGTCTTCGTATTGGGTGTTTCAAGATTGCAACTAGGACTTGCTACTATACTCACCTTGTGTTTTTGTGCTTTGGTTAACCTACCACTAATGCCCCCAATACTACCCTCTGGAATATCTTCCGCGCTGGCTATCTCTGCCTCTGGACCCTCCCCCCCATCGCCTAGTTTAAAAACCCCTCTAACTTTTTGGCCATCTTCCTTCCCAGCAGATCTGCACCCTCCTCATTTAGGTGCAGTCCGTCCCTTCTATAGTACTGGTTACCAACTGAGAAGAATAGTAAATAGCAAAGAATAGTAAATGTTTAGTAAATGAGGTAAAGTTTCACTTTGCAAAGAATACCCAATCACTTGCCCGGTAAATTTATAAAAAAAACAGCATTTTTGCTTGCATATTATTGGATGATGGAAGTCAGCAGAGCTTCTGCTCATTCACTAATGATACATGATTGAAGAGAAATCACCTAGGAGTTGTTTCCCAAAAAGCTCCTACCACATCCCATAATATAACAATTTTGGAAAGAAATGCCCTTGGGGATAGTACGCGTGGGAGCGAAAAATAAGGCATAGCTAAGAGAGTACCGAAGTATGTAAAACATCCAAATTTTATTACAAAGTAAACCAAAATTACAACATTCAATTAGACATTCCTAAAAACAATAAATAGGATATATATTACATATAAAGTTGCTAGTTTGTTGGAGCACACAAGGACTCCAGATAGGAGTTACATGAACAGTGTGATCACAATCAATCTCAACATGTTTCGGGGGGATAGGAGCATAAGTATTCATTTCCTTCCTCAGGGATTGAACGGAAGCAAACTGTTTATATAATTTCAATATCCTTTTAAAGTGCACAAGCCTCATTAAAGAGGGGCGGGGCCACGGGTCTCAAAAGTTGCTGTGTAGCACAATAATGCTAATTGGAACCAAAGGCATAAGGTTCAAGCAATTAAATGGCCAATCTTCGGATTACTAGAAATCCTATGCTGCAAAATTCCCAGACTATGTAGGTTGTGGTATATGATGTCTCCACCGTCAAGTAGCACACACCAAAGCTCACAAGGAACACCAATATAGGCAGGGGAACAGCGATCTTGTGTAGCAAACTCTGTGTGTGGCCGAATCCTGGCTGTGCAGCCACATACAGGCTGGTCATTCACTAAGCTCTGAAGCAATTGCACTTTTAGAGTGCACCTGCACTTTGCAAAGTGCACACAGTCTAGTAAATCAACCCTGATGTGTCTTTTATCTGCTGCATTAACTTTCTTTGGTTGATTACTGCATCTATGGTCCTCAACGTTGCCAATTTCTTTGTGGCTCAAAAGAACTTGAACAACAAATCTTAAATCCCCAGTTTGCTTTGAAATCTTTGCTTGGGAGAGACAATGATGCAGTAATGATTTGCTAACTGCTAAAACTAATGGCCATTACTTCACACTCTTGCTTCTACAGTAGACGTCTCTGCAGAATTTGATACTATTGACTACCCACTCCTTCTCAATAAATTCCACTCCCTTTGAATCCAAGATTCTGCTTTTTCTTAGTTCCCCTTCCATCTATCACAGCGCTCCTTCAGTGTTACTTATAGCTCTGTCTCCTCCTCTTGATTTCTTTTTTCTGTAGGGGTCCCCCAAGGCTTTGCTCTTGGGTCCCTTCTCGTCTCTATCTAATATAAGAAAAAAAGCTGGGCTATATATAAATTATCAAATCAAATACAATCACAAGTGAAATGTGCTGATTAAACATAAAAATGAATATCATTTTTATGTTTAATCAGCTCCTCTTGGGAGGAGCGGCGTGCTGACGTCACCACATACCGTGCTGAACCCGGAAGCGACGGGCAGCTATTAAGAGCCGGCCGGCTCGTGTCTTTTGAAAGCTTTTTATATACGGCATGCCTGTAAGTGCATTATTTTAGCTTTTAATAAACGCATTTTTAATGAATTATGCTATGGAAACCTTTATATTCTTTCATGGGAAATGAGCGTATATCTGCTGCACAAAGGATACTCTACATAGAGTGTCCGGTGACATCTAGCCATCAAAGTTTCAAAGACCCATGGCTGGGGATAAGAGCCACAGGCACTCATGATCTCCTTAAACAAGAGATCTAAAAAGCTGGTAAGCGGCACTGATATCACTGGTGGAGGAATTTTCCTGTCGCACTTTATCACATTTCCCATGGTGTTGTGGATGTATGTCACTAATGTTTGGAGGGCTAAGATATCACCACTTGAATATCACTATGAACTGCACATTTAGTGGGATCTCTATCCAATAGCCCATTGGACGGTACTATTATATATTATATATTATGTGTACTATATATATGTTATATATATATTTTTTTTATTCATTATATTCATTTTTATGTTTAATCAGCACATTTCACTTGTGATTGTATTTAATTTGATCATTTATATGTAGTGCAGCTTTTTTTCTTATATTGTATTTAGTGTGTGTGTCTCACATTGTAGTTGTGGCTTGTTTTTTCATTACTTATGATTTATTTGCATAGCGCAGTAAAAATACCCTTTTTTCGTCTCTATCTAAACATCCTCTCTTGGTCACTTGATAACTAGGTGTAATACTAGACTCTGTCCTGTCCTTTTGGCCCCAAATCTAATTGAAGTCAAAAGTTTGTAGACTTCACCTCCGTATATATTGTATTTAGTGTGTGTGTCTCACATTGTAGTTGCGGCTTGTTTTTTCATTACTTAAGATTTATTTGGATAGCGCAGTAAAAATACCCTTTTTTCGTCTCTATCTAAACCTCCTCTCTTGGTCACTTGATAACTAGGTGTAATACTAGACTCTGTCCTGTCCTTTTGGCCCCAAATCTAATTGATGTCAAAAGTTTGAAGACTTCACCTCCGTAACATCTATTTTACCTACTGAAACCACCAAGCTCCTCATTCACTAATTCGTCTTATAGGCTTATCGCTCCATAGGTTATCCCTTCTTCAACCTATCATGAATGCTACTACTAGACCCATCTACCTTACCAGCCACTCAGTGTCTGCCACCCCTCTCTGCCAATCACTCCACTGGCTTCCCATTCACATACTAACAACAACATAGAAAGCCATTCATAACTGCCCCAAGCTGCATCACCAATCTTGTCTCCAAATATCACCCAAACCATCCTCTCTTCTCCACCCAAGACCTCCTGCTCTCTAACTCTCCTGTCTCCTCCTTCAATGCTCATCTCCAGAACTTTTCCAGAGCATCTCCCAGTCTCTAGAACTCTCTACCTCAATCTCTCTGGCTATCTCCTACTCCTACTGAACCTTTAACTATTCCATCAGCTCATCCCCCACAGTTATTACCTTTTGTACCCACTTGCCCCACCCTATTAGTTTGTAAACTCCTATGAGCAGGGTCATCTTAACCCTCTTGTATTGTAAGAACAAAGAGAAATAGGGTTGGGACTTTACATGAGGCATGTTGATGTGTATAATAATGTATGGAGTATATATGAAAAATTGAATGTCACAATCCCCTAGGGATAATTCATAATAATCAGGGCTTTTTTTCAGGGGGAACTTGGTGGAACTCAGTTCCACCACCTCTGGCTCAGACCCTTTGGTGCCTGCTCACCACAATCACTTGTAAACACAGGAAGTCTGGTTTCTGTGTTTATAAGTGACAGCTCTGCAGTTTGTATGTAATGCAATCCTGGTATTTAATGCTCCTTTAAGACCCTCCTACTGTTTTCGTGAAATTTGACTGAACACACCCACTATTTGATATGATTTGGAGGGTGTATGTAGGGGGAGGGGTTTTGTGGGGCCATGGTTAAGTTCCAGCACCTATTGTTTGAGAAAAAAAGCCCTGATAATAATAATAATTATAATAAGCATAATAAAACCTGATAACAGTGAAACATTTATGATACAGAATGTAGTCATAAAGAATCAATATATATAATCATAATAATGCATTTAATAGTGAATGAGCATGATTTGTGACAGACCAAATAAATGATAAACAATCAAATATATACAGATAATTAATACATAATTTATATGATGTGTAAAATTAATAAAACATGTAATATGATACAGTTAACAGGGCAAACTTATACTTGGCACCCATAGATGAACACTCAATGCGTTTCATGGCCTCTTGCCAATCGTCAGGAGTTGGATGCATGAATAAACTAAAAATGAATAAATAAATAGGTATGTTATAGTCTAATCTGTAGGGATCCACTGTTTCCCGTAGAAAAGAAGGGGAGAGAGAGTAACAGAAAGAAGAGGAGAGGAGCGCTATCAGTGTCATTTACAAGGCGGCCCATAAGCTATGGTCAATACCCAGGTATGGAGAAGAGCAGTGGCCCGGCATGAATGGTCCCAACTGGGGTTGAGGCGGGAGATCCCCAAAGATAGGACCCTTGGGGAACCATGACCAAGGAGCAGGTCGAACAATCGCTGCACATTGCCAGGTTGTGGGGTATGTGTTTGTGTGTCTGCTGCTCACATCTGTATGAGAGGGTGTAATACAAAGTAAAAGATAAAAATAAAAAAAAAAAAAACAATGAGTGAACTGATGAAAGACAATCACTGCAAGATGCTAGATTGCTGGTGTGAGTGTGAAGTGAGTGTGAGTGTAGTTGCGTGCAAAAGTGATGTGTGTGTGCATATTATAGTTAATTGAATTGATTTATATATTAAAAATATATATAAATGTACAAATCTGTGCAAAGATATATGCCAATGACTAATTGATAAGTGTAAGGTGAAAATGTGTGCTGCTGTGTGTGCAAGTGATTGTATGTGTGTGTTGTGTGTGTGGGTGTGTGTAAATGTATGTATGTATGTATATATTGTATATATGTGTGTGTAAAAGTGTGTGTATTGTATATGTATATATGTGTCAGTGTGTGTGTGAAGTGTCTGCAGGGAGTGCTGTAAATCTTGCTTTTACCTAAGCTGGAGGTAGGTCTAGCATGCAAAGATCTGCAAATATCTGATCCCCATAGTGATGGCATGTAGAGTGAGGTGTCGGCCAGCCCCGGGTCAGATATACCCTTGGTCCTGGGTGGATCCCCGCCAACATCACACATACCATGTGACAGCCAGAGAGAGGAGTGTTAGACTCCCAGCAAGCCCGTGGGTGTCCACTCCCCTCCACCGAGACGTGGGATGGAAAGAGTACTGTGCACCGTGCTTGTGCACCACGGCTTCACAAGAAGCTGAGCACATGGCGTGCTAATGTGATGTTGATGAGCTGAGGTCGGCCCCAACCCCCGAGATGAGCGGGGGGAAGGGACTGGGCCAGTGATGGCAAACCTTGGCACCCCAGATGTTTTGGAACTACATTTTCCATGATGCTCAACTACACTGCAGAGTGCTTGAGCATCATGGGAAATGCAGTTCCAAAACATCTGGGGTGCCAAGGTTCATCATCACTGGACTGGGCTTATCACAACCCCGGAAGCATGAGACACAGTATACCAGACCTGCCACTCATGCCCTGGATAATTAATAGACGGAAGTGCATAATATAGGTCTTAGATGGAATGATCTAGGTGAAAATGAATAGATATGGAACAGTAATTAATTGACTGATAATTAAATGGAAGTGCTGATGATAGGAGCACAGATAGCTATTAAATGATATATGTGTCATGAGAGCACCCCTTAATGGAGTAGTCTCTATAGCAAGTATTAAGGGGCAATGGTATATTAATAGATGAACAACTGAAGGTGTTGAAAAAGATGGTAATGGGAGGTAAATTACATATAGTATGTATGGGTGTTGAGTAAGGTCAAAAAAGGGAGGAGAATTTTGCAAATTGAAAAATGAAATAAATAAATTAATATATAATGGGACGGGTCACAGGGGAGCGGGTGTCTTCCACCCTAAGTTATAGAAATCTAGAAATTAATGTGAGCTGTCTCAACCTAGAACAGCAACATCAACATAGCTCCATCCCTTAAAGTATTGCGAGAACAAAGAAAAATAGGGTTGAGACTTTACATGAGGCATGTTGATATGTTTAATAATGTATGGAGTATATATAAAAAAAATGAATGTCACAATCCCCGTTATCGGTTTTATTATGCTTATTATAATTATTATTCTAGGTTGAGACAGGTTGAGACAGGTCGTATTCATTTCTAGATTCCTCTTGTATTGTAACTGTACTGTCTTCCTTTAAATTGTAAAGCGCTTCACAAACTGTGGCACTATATAAATCTTGAATAATAATAGCAATGCAGCATAACTACCAACTTGTGTCTTGTTGCTGAGCTCAGTCTTGCCATGGTGTATGGCCTGTGATATGAAACTGCCTTTAACAACCACACTTTAGTATCAGAACTTAGCTTCCCCTCACCCAGTTTTAAGCCTACTACACAGCTGTTTCTGTTTAAGTTAATGACTGTGTTTCAACCTACATATGAAACTGATGATTGGTATAATTAGTTAATCATACACCTGACTCTAATCCTACAAAATTCCTGACTTTGTGCAAGTGTACAACGTGTGAAAGTCTAAGCCCCCGTTCACATCGGCATGATTTGACATGCGATTTGACGGGTCAAATTTGACCTATAGGTAAACATCATGCATGGAAGTTAACTCCCACTTTAAGTTAATGGTGCTGGGTGACATGAGTGGTTGCTAAGGATGTGACTAGTGCTGGCACCCACTGCTTATTTTGCAACCATTGACAGCAAGGTGAATGTATAGTAGTGTTTTTTCTAACACCACCATACATTGCCTCTTGGCCCCCATCAAAAAAAAGTAAACCTTTTTTGCATTTGGATGAACGCCTAAACAGCCAAAGTACAGTCCAAACTTGTGTTCAGACTAAACTTTGAGCTTTGTCAGAATACAATTATGACAATTTTAGATACCAGATGCAATATAGATCTGATGTATATTTCTTTTAGGAGGTCTTATGCCGCGTACACACGAGCGGACTTTACGGCAGACTTTGCCCGGAGGACGGGATTCCGTCGGACAATTCGATCGTGTGTGGGCTCCAGCGGACTTTGTTTGCTCAAAAGTTGGACAGACTTAGATTTGAAACATGTTTTAAATCTATCCGTCGAACTCGAGTCTGGTCGAAAAGTCCACTCGTCTGTATGCTAGTTCGACGGACAAAAAGCCACGCTAGGGCAGCTATTGGCTACTGGCTATGAACTTCCTTATTTTAGTCCGGTCGTACGTCATCACGTAGGAATTCAGCAGACTTTGGTGGATTGTGTGTAGGCAAGTCCGTTCATTCAGAAAGTCCGTCATAAAGTACGTCAAAAAGTCCGCCGGGCAAAGTCTGCCGTAAAGTCCGACCGTGTGTGTCTTATTAGACTTGTAGACCTGGTAAATATGGCAAGTGCAGTATCCAGGTAACTGGTATATTCATATACATTACTGTAAGAATAAGATAACTTCTTTATAGTAAAAATTATGAAAATTGTATTAAACCTTAACTCTGTGAAGTTTAGCTGTAGGTCAGTATAGAAAAAAGACCCAAGCATTACACTTATTCTTAGGCTGCACCAAAACTGTTTACAATTTTGCAGACAGGCCCCATTAGGAGTCTTTTGAGGACTAAGTAATACTCATGATGTCTCTGCATTTCATCTTACATCTCTGCTTTTTTGTTAAATGTGTTTTAAACTGGCTAAGAGGGCTGCCTCAACACAGACATTAAAATAAACGAGAAGTATGTGAATTAAAAAAAAAAACATACATACATACTCACCTCTATGCTGCACCACCAAGAACTCAAGAACTGAACAATTACCTGATCATGGAGAGCAGAGAATGTCAGTCACTGTTCTTTGCTAGGGATGAGTCGAACACCCTCAGTTCGATTTGCAGCAGAACATGCGAACAGGCAAAAAATTTGTTTGAACGTCGTTAAAGTCTATGGGACAGGAACGTTAAAAATCAAAAGTGCTAATTTTAAGGGTTAATATGTAAGTTATTTTCATAAAAAGTGATTGGGGACCTGGGTCCTGCCCCAGGGGACATGTATCAATGCAAAAAAAAGTTTTAAAAACGGACATTTTTTTCGGGTGCAGTGATTTTAATAATGCTTAAAGTGAAACAATAAAAGTGAAATATTCCTTTAAATTTCGTACCTGGGGGGTGTCTATAGTATGCCTGTAAAATGGCACATTTTTCCAGTGTTTAGAACAGTCCCTGCACAAAATTACATTTCTAAAGGAAAAAAAGTCATTTAACCACTTCCCGCCCGGCTCATAGCAGATGACGGCCGGGCGGTGGTTCAGTTATCCTGACTGGGCATCATATGACGTCCAGCAGGATAACATGCCACCGCGCGCATCGTGGCGATCAGTGGAGCGGTGTGTCAGTCTGACACACCGCTCCACCGATCTTGGTAAAGAGCCTCCGTCAATAGGAAGAGCCGTTGATTGGCTTTTCCTCACTCGCGTCTGACAGATGCGAGTAGAGGAGAGCCGAAGAGAGCCGAGGAGAGCCGAGGAGAGCCGATCGGTGGCTCTCCTGACAAGGGGGGTGTGGGCTGATTGTTTATCAGCGTAGCCCCCCCTCAGATCACCACACTGGACCACCAGGGATCGCCACTAGGACCACCAGGGAAGGGGGCAACATCTGGATGGCCAGGTATGTACCCCATGGCCATCCATATGTGCCCAATGTGCCCAGTCAGTGCCCAATCTGTGCCAATCAGTGCCCACAAATGGGCACTGATTGGCACCATTATATTGCAGTGATGCCCAGCAATGCCACCCTTAGAGGCATTAGTGCCACCAATCAGTGTCATCAGTGGCACCCATCAGTGTCCATCGGTGCCACCTGTCAGTGCCCATCTGTGCCCATCAGTGCCCACCTATCAGTGCCCATCTGTGCCACCTATCAGTACCACCCATAAGTACCCATCAGTGCCACCCATAAGTACCTCATTGGTGCCACCTCATCAGTGCCCATCAGTGCCACTGTATCAGTGCCCGTCAGTGCAGCCATATCAGTGCCCATCATTGAAGAAGAAAACATACTTATTTACAAAAAATTTTAACAGAAACAAAGAAAAACGTGTTTTTTTTCAAAATTTTAGGTCTTTTTTTATATGTTGCGCAAAAAATAAAAACCGCAGAGGTGATCAAATACCACCAAAAGAAAGCTCTATTTGTGGGAACAAAATGATAAAAAAATTGTTTGAGTATAGTGTAGCATGACTGCGCAATTGTCATTCAAATTGCGACAGCTCTGAAAGCTGAAAATTGGCCTGGGTGGGAAGGTGTCTAAGTGCCTGGTATTTAAGTGGTTAAAACTACTCGTGGCTGTAATGAATTGTCGGATCTCGGCAATATAGATAGAAGTCATTGAAAAAAATGGCATGGGGGTCCCCCCAAAAATCCATACCAGGCCCTTGTAGGGTTTGGTATGAATATTAAGGGGAACCCCGAACCAAATTTTTTAAAAAGAGTTGCGTGGGGGTCCCCCCAAATTCCATACCAGACACTTCAGGTCTGGTGTGGATTTTAAGGGGAACCCGTGCCAAAATCTTAAAAAAAATGGCGTGGGGGTCCCCCCAAAAATCCATACCAGACCCTTATCCGAGCACATAACCTGGCAGGCCGCAGGAAAAGAGGGGGATGAGAGAGCGCCCCCCTGAACCGTACCAGGCCACATTCCCTCAACATGGGGAGGGTGCTTTGGGGTAGCCCCCAAAGCACCTTGTCCCCATGTTAATGGGACAAGGGCCTCATCTCCACAACCCTTTCCCAGTGGTTGTTGGGGTCTGCAGGCAGGGGGCTTATCGGAATCTGGAAGCCCCCTTTAACAAGGGGACCCCCAGATCCCGCCTCCCCCTGTTTGAAATGGTAATGGGTACATATTGGGTACAAAACCACAAGACACATCTTGGGACAAGTCCTTTATTAAAAAACAAAAAAATAAAAATGTCCCATGAACTCCATTGTTCTACTTCTCTCGCCCCGCCATCGGACCGGAAAAAAAATAAAAAAGATCCTCCTCCATGGGAGGCACCTGCCTTATGACGCTTCAGCGCGATGACAGTTCTTTTATAACTAAAGGCGGGCCAAACCCTGCCCCCTATGATTCACGGGGACTTCCCAATGGCTTCCCTATGGTGTCAGAGGGGGTGGGGCCGTTCATTTATGTACCCTGATGACCCCGCCCCCTCTGACGCATGGGTACTTCCCAATGGCTTCCCCGTGGCGTCAGAGGGGGGCGGGGCCACCCGGGTACGTAAACTCAAAAAAAAATTGAAAGAAAAAACAGCATGGGGTCCCTCCCAAAATCTATACCAGACCCTTATCCCTACATGCAGCATGGCAGGCCAGGATAAGGGGAGGACAAGCAAGTACCCCCTCCTGAACCACACCAGGCCACATGCCCTCAACATGGGGCATGGGGGTGGCTACTTTTGATGGGGTCAAGGGCCTCATCCCCACAACCCTGGCGGGTGGTTGTGGGGTTCTACAGGAAGGGGGCTTATCAGAATCTGGAAGCCCCCTTTAACAAGCGGGCCCCCAGATCCCAACCCCCCTGATGTGAAGGAGTATGGGGTACCTACCCATTCACCAAAAAAGTGTAAAAAGTGAATAAAAACAGGAGTCTGTTTTTGTCAATTCCTTTATTAAAAATAAAAAGACAGTGTCCTCCTATGTAAATCTATCATCAATCATGATGACAATGGCACCGATGGACTTGAAAAAAAAAAAATATGCTCTACTGTCAACAAAGGCAAATAGCCAAATGCCTGGCTTACCATTTGACAGTTCTTATATAGGTAAGGGGCAGAGCCCCCTGGCGATGTCATCTGGTGGCACTGTTGTGATTGACAAATTGCATTGTGATTGACGATGGATTTTACATCGGGGACACTGTTTTTTATTTTTTAATAAAGAAATAGTCAAAAACTGCCTCCTGTTTTTATTCACTTTTTACGCTTTTTGATGAATGGGTAGGGGTACTATGTACTCCATACTCATTCACATGGGCGGCCGGGATCTTGGAGCCCCTTGTTAAATGGGGCTTCCAGATTCCGTTTATTAAAATGTTCAGGGTACTCACAATATGCGGGTGCTTCCAACGCACCACACTACTGCGGACATGGGTTTAAAATGTAACATAGAGTCGCACATCCAAAATCTTGATCAGCTCCTCAAATTGCTATAGAGAACGAGTGCCTTCACCGTCCTAGCCCCTCCCCAATGTGTGTTTGACACTGGGTCACGTGTCTTCCTCAGGGGTATCTCTGAGGAAGACACGTGACCCTGTGTCAAAAGCGCGTAGGGGAGGGGCTAGGACGGTGTGTGCATAAGCCCTTAAAGAAGCATTTAGTGAGTTTCAAAAGGCATGTAGAAAACCTCAGTAGTGATCAGCTTTTTGCTGAATGTCATGCTCTTCAGGCTATAATTTGTGTAGCATGATCAGTTGAAATCAATGGTAGCACCATCAGGTTACAAAACCCATGAAATTTCTGATTTTCAAAGAAAATTTGTTTGGAATTTTACCCATGTATGGCCTACATAAGGGCTCATTCACAGACACAATTATCAGTACACCTGTGCAGAAGGCTATGTTTATCCACCAAGGAGGGATGTTTATCCACCCAGGAGGAACAGGTGATTCATGCAGCCATGTACAGCCAGCCTGTTCAAATAAATCAATGACAGACAGATGGCTACCCAGATACTCACACACATCCCTGAATGTACATCTGTGCAGGATTGATGCAGGGCTTTGAACACAATCTGCCTGCGATCAGAGCTGTGCATTGGTCCTCCATGGGTTTACACTCAGGGATCTGCGTGAAGATCCATAAAAGTTTGTGCAAGAGTCCCCCTATCAGTGATTTAGTAAATCTCTGCAGCCAAATAAAGGGTTAATAGTGCCCGTGTTGCGATGCTGCCCATTCCTTTCAATGGGCAGAGGCGGTGGAGGAGCTGTGTATACACCACTCCCCCACCACCCCAAAGATGCTGCTTGCACCCATCTCCCCTCTCAACTCATCACCGACCAACCCGGGTCAGGTAAGTACGTGGGACCCCCTCTAGCAGTTGATCCAGGGACCTCGATCCGATCGCCTCCGGGGGTCAGGAAGGAATTTTTTCTTCTGCTGCAGCAATAGGCTAGCTCAGCTAGGGGTTTTACGCCTTCCTCTGGATCAACAGGAGGGCGGTTAGGTCTGCATGGCCCCCCCTCCACCACCACCCACAGTTCCATTCGCACCATCATCAACGCCACCCCTAAGCAGCGGCATTCTTCAGACCATCATCTTCTCAGCAACAGAAGCAGCGGCACCCTTTCAGGACCACCTTCTCCTCAGCAACCTCACCACCGCTACATCAGTATCATCAAAGCACCATCCTACCTTCAGCAATTTTCTCGCCATGTTCAACTTCAGGTACTTAGCGGACGCTCTCCACAGACTAACAAATACCACTTCAACATTAACAACTTCCGTTCATAAAATACTACAGAAAGAACAACTACTAAGGACCAACCTACAATTAACCATTAAATATAGGAAGACAACAATTCAACCACAACAATGAGCATGCACTCTGATAAACACCAGATCTGCAGTCAAGCACGACTGCAGATCTACACGACTTCATCACCCAAAACAACATAGATTGCCTCTTCATTACGGAAAGTTGGCTAACACCCAACTGCAATGCCATCCTAACCGAATTAGTACCTGAGAACTACAGGATCCTAACGGAGCACAGAACAGGAAAAAAAGGAGGAGGCCTAGCAGTGATCTTTAAATCTCACCTCGCAACTTGCCCAAGGCTCCTAAGAGTTCACGTAAACTGATACACTTCATCCTCCTAGGTGCAAAACTCACCATTGCCAAGGCTTGGAAACAGCCCAAAGTCTCGGTGAAAGCTGCAATTCATAAAATCTCATGGATTATGGCCCAGGAGAAATTAGCCAGCAGCTTAGATGACAAAAAAAGCAATTTGAAGCCATTTGGGAGCCTTGGGCACAGTTCGTCGACATCTCTCTTATACCCAGAGTCCAACCCCAAAACTAAAGGTGGACAACTTGTGGGGCGGGGGCACCTCCAGATGGTCAGCTAACTTTCCTCTCTCACTTTCCCCCTTTCTCTTCTTCTTTTTTACTCTTCTGGTTTTAGTTCTCATCGATTGTGTTCATCTGCTGGGGGAGAATAGGACAGTTCCTCCTGTAATTGATGTAATGTAATTTCTGATCAGAGATCCTTATTATTGGGACAAGTAACTGTCTTTCGTTTCACGGTTCACACTGATATATTATAGTCTCCAGTAATTAATATGAAACGTTTTTTTTATGGTCCCTAGGGCCTTAGGACAATCGCTGGTAGGGAGAGGGTGGGAGCGCCTACTGTGCACAGCTTGATCCCTTTAGGGGTGCCGGTGGGATCTCCTAGAACCTTTCTTAGCAACGGTCAATCTTCTTAGAGGTCACTTATTATAGTTGTCCCAGCAACAATGTTTCAGGCATTGATCCTACACGCAATAATTTGACACTACCACTGTGCCTTTTCACTGTTAGCTCTCGAGCCCCAGCAGGGGTATGTTATTAATCAATTGATGTTACACGATATGCTGATACAAATCCTGTATTTTATTTTATCTTCTTGTTTTTGTAAAAAAACAATAAAAGATTTTGAAAGCAAATCTCCCCTCGTGCTCACCAAACCAACTGTACAAAACTCAGTGCCCTTCATGGAGACACTCACCCTACATCTTCAAACAACACCCCAAGACACTATCCACATACTTCTATGTTACAGACCACCAGGACCGAAGACCAATCTCTTTACACCCGTCACAGAATTCATGTCAACTCACACCCTGAAAACCAAAAACTTGTTGGCACTTGGAGATTTCAACCTCTGGGCAAACTCCACCCAAGACCCATTTTTAGT
Source organism: Lithobates clamitans (assembly GCA_037952925.1). NCBI lineage: Eukaryota > Metazoa > Chordata > Amphibia > Anura > Ranidae > Lithobates > Lithobates clamitans. The sequence goes on along the minus strand of JBBGZY010000496.1, from coordinate 1,169,481 downwards.
GCTATAACGCCTGAAAAGCCCCCCAGTGTGATAGGGGTCTAAAGGATAAGTTCACTTTTTATCAAAAAAAATCAGAAACTACAAACTGACAGCCGCAGAGGATGTCGGGACTTGTAGTTCATTCATACACAGAGCTCTGTCAATGAATGACTGTCCGAAACCATGAAATCAGACTGAGACAGAAGTACAGTTAACTCACACTTGTTTAATAATAAAAGTAAAAAGAACAAACATAGTCAAAACATAGCCAAAATTCAGTAACCGGACGGATCGTCAGCCAAGCCAGGAGTCAGGGACCAAAGTAGTGGAACAGCAAGCAGGATCTGTAGCCTGAAGGGAGGTCAGCAAAGCCAGTCTTTAAACAGGAATGCAGGAGATAGTTTCTTGTGATGTGACCAAGGCCAAGGTAGAGCTCCTCTGGACTGGATGGCTTAAGTAGGCAGGACTGATGAGCAGGATCAACAACAGCTGGGTAACTGTGGAGAGAGATGGGAGCTGACAATTAGCTGACATGTTCCTCCTTAAAAAATGGTGGAACATGTAGCATGTTGAACTTTTCCTTTAAAGCATATCATATCAAAGATCAAAGGGTTTGGGATTTTAAAGGTGCAAAGATACAATGACAAAAATAGAAAAATATATACAAATGTATTTAAAGATCATTAAAAACGTAATGAAAACGTAAAAATGTAAAGACATAAACATGTCCAATATGATCATACTTTTAAAGCCCAACTCTGGGAAATGTGATGTCTAGGGCAGAGTAAAAGTACTCTTACTTACCTCTCAACCAAAAAATACTGCACTATCCCTAAAATCAATGAACATTAAAAGTGCGTCTGTGAAAAACAAAAAATTGTTGGTGCTGCTGCAACCATAAATGTGAGACAACCCTCACTTAAATAACTATATATAGGATAGGCTGCGCTGCTACTTGTAAGTGAGTGTGATCATGATTACTTAGTGTGACCACAACTATAACACCCTTATGCAGTGAATAACAATGAAAAAAGAAAAAAAATATTATAATGCTGACCAACAGTAAAAAACTTGGATCTCACAGATTAAACTATTGCAGTTAATCCTTAGGATATAGGCAGTCAAAAGTCAAGAAAAATGAGCAGAGTCTATACAATTAAAAGTTCTTGCTGGAAAACATTTTTCACAATGGAGAGAAAACACCACTCTTCAAACGGTGTGAGGCATGCAAAGGTTGTCACCCTGGGGAGCGTGATGTTAAGAAAATTCCTCAACCTCAAACCAATCTGCCCCTTACCAGATAACTAGATCTCCTGTCACAGAGATCATACGAGCAAGTGGCTGTATCCCCCAGCCACTGGGTCTCTGTTGGGAATATATCTCACAGGTCACCGCTCAGGAGGTCCACTGAATGATGTGTTACCGCTCAGATCCCAAGGACAAATGTAAAAGAAAAAGCTCCATAGCGTAATACAGTTAACATTTATTAAAAAGAAAAGTAAGAAATACACTTACAGTGTAAAGGCTTCAAATCGCCTATAAAACAATGTATGCCGGCCGGCTCGCAGCTGCTGCCCGTAGCTTTCGGGATCAGCATTGTATGGTGGTGACGTCAGCACGCCACTCCTCCCTACGCCATTTCGACAAATCTGTCGTCTTCCTGGGGTACGGGCGGCGTGCTGACACACCACCTAGATAAAATAGCATTTTATGAGAACAATTTCTCAACAAGCCAATCCGGCAGAGGCAATATTTACTGTAAGGGAATAGGAGTTGGTGAGGACAGCTTCGGACGCCTTGATCTCAGAGGGGGGCGTTCCGTGTAATTGACTGGATCTATTACAGCACTTAGCTGAGTGAGGCCCCTAAAGGAGATTTGGGGGGACCCTCTTTACCGTTTATTACGGTTTATTACCGGTTTCTCTACACAACACTACCAGATTACTAAGATCCTACGGAAACATTGGCACCTCTTGGAGAATGATAAAGTTATCAAAACGATTCTGCCTAATAAACCACAAATCGTTTTCAGGGGGGTCCCCTCGTTACGCGACAGAATTGCTCCAAATGTAGTGGACCCACCAACCCAAAAGGTGTCATTTTTCCAGAATTTATCTGGCTACCATCAGTGTTGTAGGTGTCAGATTTGCTCACTCAATAAGAGTAAGCAGAGGAAAACTGAGTCCTTCACATCCTCCAGTACATCTAGGGTTCATAAAATAGAGCCTTTTATTACATGCAGTTCAAAAGGGGTGGTATATTTATTGCAATGCCCATGTGGGCTGCAATATATAGGCCGGACTAAACGTCCTATGCAAGTCCGTCTAGGTGAACACATTACAAACATTAAAAATGGCTACCAATTTCATTCGGTGTCTAAACACTATGCGTTACATCATAATCGGAACCCTGCTAACACTTTATTTTTAGGGATAGATAGATACAGTGCTCACTGGAGGGGTGGATCTTTGGTCAGGGAACTGTCCAGATTGGAAATGGTTTGGATCCATCGAGTCTGGTGCTACACCCCTCATGGTCTAAACATCGATACTGATGTAAACGCTTTCATTGATAATGGTTAAAATTTATGTTAAGGGCCTCATTCTGAGATCAAGGTGTCCAGTTGGGGGTGTAATGTATAGGACAACCCCTTTTTTGCAGTCTCGGGCAGAAACCTAGGTTGTTCAACTCGTTTAGAACACGATACACTAAGTAAATATTTTTTAATTATAATGTTCTATCCATTATATCATTTATTAAATGGGGACGTTTTTGATTCGAATAGGAGACCAAACCCATATATGTAACATGGAGGTAAATTTAGGTTCTTCTTCACTAAGATATACAACCCTTGATAATCAACTATTTACATTTTTGTGTCTTCTCTGGACGCATAGGTGGTAATTACATTATCCCATTAATATCCATCTAGGGGAAATGTGGGGGGTGATGTCCTCTATATGTTCCTTGATTTGGGGAGATCGGTTATTATCCCCTTTTTTTGATTCATTTTTTACTTTGTTTTGTTTTTTTGTTTTTATATTAGTTTGATTATTGCTTATTATCAATTTTACATTTAGCATTTTGAGTCTAGGTAGTTGGAAACCCAACGTCAATCGCGAGCAGGTTTGGTGGGATCCCCCCGCTCACAGGGTCCTTGTGTCTTTAAGAAATCTAGCGCCTCTGCTTAGCTTATGGGTTTGATGGTTCTAGATTCATTCCTTGATTACCTAAGTTAGATTTTTTGACATTAGGTTACCCACATGGATTTTAAAGTGACAATTTTTTGTATTTTTACGTTCCTGTCAATTTTATTGGCAGTACGTTCAGACTTATTACATTTAAATAGGGATTTTTTTAATAATATTAGTTCCCAATGCAGTGACTTTTTGTTCCATGTGCTGGTGGTGAAATTTTGTGCATTTAGCATTTTATGAGAACAATTTCTCAACAAGCCAATCCGGCAGAGGCAATATTTACTGTAAGGGAATAGGAGTTTCCTTTGCCCAATTCAAAGATGGTGAGGACAGCTTCGGACGCCTTGATCTCAGAGGGGGGCGTTCCGTGTAATTGACTGGATCTATATAGGTGGTGTGTCAGCACGCTGCTCGTACCACAGGAAGATGACAGATTTGTCAAAACGGCATAGGGAGGAGCGGCGTGCTGACGTCACCACCATACAACGCTGATCCCGGAAGCTACGGGCAGCAGCTGCGAGCTGGCCGGCATACATTGTTTTATACGCGATTTGAAGCCTTTACACTGTAAGTGTATTTCTTACTTTTCTTTTTAATAAATGTTAACTGTATTATGCTATGAAGCTTTTTCTTTTACATTTGTCCTTGGGATCTGAGAGGTAACACATCATTCAGTGGACCTCCTGAGCGGTGACCTGTGAGATATATTCCCAACAGAGACCCAGTGGCTGGGGGATACAGCCACTTGCTCGTATGATCTCTGTGACAGGAGATCTAGTTATCTGGTAAGGGGCAGATTGGTTTGAAGTTGAGGAATTTTCTTAACATCACGCTCCCCAGGGTGACAACCTTTGCATGCCTCACACCGTTTGAAGAGTGGTGTTTTCTCTCCATTGTGAAAAATGTTTTCCAGCTAGAACTTTTATTTGTATAGACTTTGCTCATTTTTCTTGGCTTTTGACTGCCTATATCCTAAGGATTAACTGCAATGGTTTAATCTGTGAGATCCAAGTTTTTTACTGTTGGTCAGCATTATAATATTTTTTTTTCTTTTTTCATTGTTATTCATATATATATACTTTTACTTACCTGGTCCTTTGCTTTCTGGGCAGATGGTACTGCTACACCATGCTCCAGTGATGGGCTGTCTCTCGGCATCCTCACATCCAACACAGGTTTTGCATCAGTATTGATAACGTCAGGACTTTAGGTTACTGGCGCACAGGGAAGAAGATGCTAGCAGCACAGAAAAGTGGATGATCAGGTAGGTTAATCTACTTTTCAATGCCCTTTCGACCTAAAAGAGCAATTAATCCTTGTAAAATGCGTGCAGCCCCACTGCAAGGGAGAATTGTTGGCCTTAATTTATGTTGTATCGCCTTGAATTCTAAATGGGAAAGAAGTGAGAAAATGGATTACATAGTGCCAACTGGCTTGGAAAAGTGTGAAAAAATTCTATAAACATCGGTCAGATGGATGTTTGTGATTAGCATTTAGCAATGATCCAAGTAAAACACATTACCATCGAATTCACATTGCATCCTCAAACCAGTTGAGTGTTAATGCTGTGTCAGTCATTTACAAGCTTCTATGTAGAAACTCAGTCTAGGTCTGTTTAGAATATGGCACCAGCACTTAAATAAACAATGAGCCAAGCAGTGCATTACTTCAATTAAACAATGTATATAAATGAGCTAGTAAATAGATAACAAAAAATAAGCTAACAATTGGATTTTCTATTGGCATATAAATCAAATGCAAATACGTTTCCACTGATTCTATTGAGTTTTGGAATAGTTAAAGTGGATTAAACACAAAGACATTGGTAATAAGACGATAATGAAATTGCTAAGCAAAAACCTAGACAAATAATCTAAAAGGTAGCTTTACTTGCTTGCACTCTATTTGATTTCTAGAGATTACTGGGTAGTATTACTAAAGTAACTTAATACTAAATGACATGTAATTTCTAAAGGTTGTATTATTTTATGCTTTATTAACCCTTAATGAAAATGGTAAACCAAACCCTAACACCTGAACCCAGTTTTGCAACTTTGGACTGTGTTAGTAAAACTGTACATATCATCAGAACTACTAGTGTAGCCAGATGAATTATACCACATCTTCTTCAGAGAAAAATGGACCTTCATTTGGTGGCAGGTATCAATAGATATCTCCTGATTATTGTTTTATTATCAAAGGAAAAGTGGTCCAGAGTAGTAAAAAAATATATTTTTTGTATTTTAGCTGCATATTTCTTTTCATTACCATAAAACAAAATACAACAATTCTCCTACTGCTTCTGACACACATGAGCATACCACGTCTGTGTGTTTGTACCTGTATTGGGGCCTAGAAACAATAGTGTGCATTTTGCCTTCAAAGTGTGCAATTATTCTAAATCTCATTTTCAGGCATCATTTATACGTTACAGACACATTCCAGTGTGAGACTGCACTACGCACCGCACACTACCGCACTAATTAAAGTGAAAACTATTTTACATTTTTTATTGTTTTATCCTATTTACAACATTAGAACCTAAACAAACAGACAAACTGCAATCATGCAGTCCACACATAGCACACTACCTAAACATAGCACTGGCTCTAACAATGACAATATAGGTGCACAATCACACAAACATTACACACCTCAATTTTTTTTTACTTCTTTATTATTTTATTCTACCTAAAACACATTGACTCTGGTGCTAAGGGTAAGTTCACGCAGGGAGTCGGGGTGGGGTGGGTGTAAACAGGTGGTTAATCCATGGTTTTACTGTCTTTGACCACACACCTACAAACAGACCTGGTGGCTGCACAAGTTTGTTTAAATTGCTTACATTGCCATGGCCTTGATGCTTTGTGGTGAGGTCCCGAGTTTCCTCAAAGCTAAAGATTCCCCGCTATTAGACGACACTCGTGGACTACAGATCACAGGGATTCAAGCGGCAGTGTTGTTCCTTGTTGGACATGACAAGCTCCCACCTACTGAGCACTATGTAAGTGCATGTTTTACTGGAAACCTTTTACCATTTTATATCAAAACAATGCTGCACTAGGATCATCCTGGCGCTCCTCTATTTTTCCTCTTCCTTTCTATCTTCCACAGTACACGGGTCCCCAGCCCATGCTTCAAAGCAGCCTTGTCACCACCTTCAATAATCATACCAGAGACTCGTTTAAAGGGGCTCACCCCCTGAACATCTTTTCCTAAACATTGACTTTCTTGCTCTCAGAACTTTCATTTACAATTTGATATGTTCTTATGTGTTTTTCTGCTATCGCTTTCCAAACACCAACCAGACCCCAGAGTGTGTGCGGCATGTATCTGAACAGTACAGCTCCTGAATTCATAGCAGTGTTGCCAACCTCATGTAGGCAATGCCTGCTTGCACTACAGTGGGATGTGCAGAAGAGTTGCAGAGAGCTTGGCAATTGTCATTACTGTTAATTTACAAGCCTTTATCTTGTCAATCAGCACTTGGCCACATCTAGTCCTGCCCACTGCTTTCTGGTTTGACAGCACTGCTTCTGTTGCTGAAACCCTCCCACTAAGAGCTGCAATGTTTGGGCAGGGGGATGTGTTAGGAAGGCTTTGGCTCACATTCAGGGAATGTAAAGGAAGTGTTTTATCTACTTTTAAAGGCTTGTGCATAGGGATGAGCCAAAAACCCCCCTGTTCGGTTCGCACCAGAACTTGCGAACAGGCAAAAAATGTGTTCGAACATGTGAACACTGTTAAAGTCTATGGGACACGAACATGAATAATCAAAAGTGCTAATTTTAAAGGCTTATATGCAAGTTATTGTCATAAAAAGTGTTTGGGGACCCGGGTCCTGCCCAAGGGGACATGGATCAATGCAAAAAAAAGTTTTAAAAACGTCTGTTTTTTCGGGAGCAGTGATTTTAATAATGCTTAAAGTGAAACAATAAAAGTGTAATATCCCTTTAAATTTCGTACCTGGGGGGTGTCTATAGTATGCCTGTAAAGGGGGGCATGTTTCCCGTGTTTAGAACAGTCTGACAGCAAAATGACATTTCAAAGGAAAAAAAGTCATTTAAAGCTACTCGCGGCTATTAATGAATTGCCGATCTGACAATACACATAAAAGTTCATTGATAAAAACGGCATGGGATTCCCCCACAGGGGAACCCCAGACCAAAAAAAATGACGTGGGGGGTCCCCCTAAATTCCATACCAGGCCCTTCAGGTCTGGTATGGATATTAAGGGGAACCCCGGCCAAAATTACAAAAAAAATGGCGTGGGGTCCCCCTCAAAATCTATACCAGACCTGAAGGGTCTGGTATGGATTTTAAGAGGAACCCTGCACCAAAATTAAAAAAGACCCTTATCCGAGCACGCAACCTGGCAGGCCGCAGAAAAAGAGGGGGGGCCGAGAGAGCGGCCCCCCTCCTGAACCGTACCAGGCCACATGCCCTCAACATTGGGAGGGTGCTTTGGGGTAGCCCCCTAAAACACCTTGTCCCCATGTTGATGGGGACAAGGGTCTCATTCCCACAACCCATGCCCGGTGGTTGTGGGAGTCTGTGGGCGGGGGGCTTATCGGAATCTGTAAGCCTCCTTTAACAAGGGGACCCCCAGATCCTGGCCCTCCCCCCGTGTGAAATGGTAAGGGGGTACAAAAGTACCCCTACCATTTCACAAAAACACTCAAAAATGTTAAAAATGCCAAGAGATAGTTTTTGACAATTCCTTTATTTAAATGCTTCTTCTTTCTTCTATCTTCTATCTTCTTTCTTCTATCTTCTATCTTCTATCTTCCTTCGGTTTCTTCCTCCATCTTCTTCTTCTTCTGTTTCTTCTGGTACTTCCTACTTCGGTGTTCTCATCCGGCATCTTCCTCCACCGCGTCTTCTTATCGTCTTCTCCTCGGGGCGCTCCGCATCCATGATGGCATGGAGGGAGGCTCCCGCTGTGTGACGCTTCTCTTTTCATCTTTTTCTCTTCATCTTTTTCTCTTCATTTTCTTGTCTTCATCTTCTTTTCAGGCCTCTCCGCATCCATGATGGCATGGAGGGAGGCTCCCGCTGTGTGACGCCTCTCCTCTTCTGTCGGTTCTTAAGTAACGGGGACGCACGGGAACTTGGCGGGGACTTCCCTGTGGCATTCCCCGTGGCGTCAGAAGGGGGCGAAGCACTTTATACACGTCAGATGGCAAACCGAGATTGGAACCATAGACTCTTTGCTCAGCGCGTTTCTTAGCCCAAAATACAAACGAATGGCAGACAATCCACACATTACATAAGGTATCTGAAATTAAAAAGAAAAATTAGGTCTCACATAAGATCTAAAACAGTCAGATTTCCACCTACCAATGCTTTTAATAACAGGCACATTAAAACCTAGCATGGCCGCTTCAGTGCTCCCATTCTGAAGGAGTGCGATGTTATATAGACACTTCTTCAAAACAGCTGAAAACTGGTACACCATCACAGGTTTCCCACCGACATGAATTAGTAAATGCGCCGAAAAGGACAGCCAAAAAGCCAAATAATGTTGCAGAAGAGTAAACACACAAAATCTAGAACCCAAGTTCTTCCTCAAAGGGATCCATCATCCATGACCCAACTGATCTGTCTTACTCCTACGCAACAATACGTGGACACAATCCAACTTCAACAAAACATCACTGAATAAAATACCAGTATTGTCTCCCAGTTTATGGGGAAGCAATTCGGAAACTCAAAACGCACAAAAAAAAAACAAAGAAAGAATGCTACTCTAAATAACAATGCTTCATAGGGTGAAAAACAGACTACATTAGTAGCATCCCCAATGGATGCCAACAATTCTCCAGAAAAAGGCAACCTAGAATCAGGCACTTTACGTCGTTTACGGTAGCCTTTCAAAACACTTCGTACAGCAAAGAATTGCATGCAGGATCCAAACCCCGAAATACGCATGAAAAAAGAAACACCTGCTAAAATCTTCACAATATAAGAGTAAGAATATGAAAAAGACATAAGGTAGCGAAGGAAAGATAAAATCAAGCCTTCCGAGAAGGAAGCTGGTTGTAACCCAAACGACTGCAAATAAGAACATCATAACGAACCACGCTGCTTTGTAGGACGCCCACATGGTAGGAGCTACTGAATTTGTAATTGCCTGAAGTAAAGGATCTACACAAGGTCCCATATGTGTTGCCGGCATGATGTGCAATTCGGATCTGCATCTGGCACCAAAGCCTTGAATTCCGAAATCTGCAAACGGGACCAACGATCAGCAATTAAATTCTCAACTCCAGGCACATAACGTGCCTTATCCACTTGAGCCCCGGACCATTATGCTGCCTAAGGACCAGAGGTCTTTTTCCAATTTGGCACTGCGTCGCTTTAACTGCTAATTGCGTGGTCATGCAATGCTGTACCCAAACGAAATTTGCGTCCTTTTCTTCCCACAAATAGAGCTTTCTTTTGATTGTATTTGATCACCTCTGCGGTTTTTATTTTTTGCGCTATAAACGGAAAAATACCGAAAATTTTGAAAAAAAACAATATTTTCTACTTTTTGTTAAAAAAAAAAAATTTAATAAACTCACTTTTAGTCATACATTTAGGCCAAAATGTATTTGACCACATGTCTTTGGTAAAAAAATGTCAATAAGCGTATATTTATTGGTTTGCGCAAAAGTTATAGCGTCTACAAACTAGGGTACATTTTCTGGAATTTACACAGCTTTTAGTTTATGACTGCCTATGTCATTTCTTGAGGTGCTAAAATGGCAGGGCAGTACAAACCCCCCCCCCCCAAATGACCCCATTTTGGAAAGTAGACACCCCAAGGAAATTGCTGAGAGGCATATTGAACCCATTGAATATTTTTTTTTTTGTCCCAAGTGATTGAATAATGACAAAAAAAAATATTTACAAAAAGTTGTCACTAAATGACAAATTGCTCACACAGGCCATGGGCCTATGTGGAATTGCACCCCAAAATACATTCAGCTGCTTCTCCTGAGTATGGGGATACCACATGTGTGGGACTTTTTGGGAGCCTAGTCGCGTACGGGGCCCCGAAAACCAATCACCGCCTTCAGGATTCCTAAGGGCATAAATTTTTGATTTCACTCCTCACTACCTATCACAGTTTTGAAGGCCATAAAATGCCCAGATGGCACAAAACCCCCAAATGACCCCATTTTGGAAAGTAGACACCCCAAGCTATTTGCTGAGAGGCATGTTGAGTCCATGGAATATTTTATTTTTTGACACAAGTTGCGGGAAAGTGACAATTCTTTTTTTGCACAAAGTTGGCACTAAATGATATATTTCGCACACAGGCCATGGGCATATGTGGAATTGCACTCCAAAATACATTTAGCTGCTTCTCCTGAGTATGGGGATACCATATGTGTGGGACTTTTTGGGAGCCTAGCCGCATACGGGGCCCCAAAAACCAAGCACCGCCTTCAGGATTTCTAAGGGCGTAAAGTTGTGATTTCACTCCTCACTACCTATCACAGTTTTGAAGGCCATAAAATGCCAAGATGGCACAAAACCCCCCCAAATGACCCCATTTTGGAAAGTAGAGACCCCAAGCTATTTGCTGAGAGGCATGTCGAGTCCATGGAATATTTTATATTCTGACACAAGTTGCAAGAATGTAACACACTTTTTTTTTTTTTTTGCACAAAGTTGTCACTAAATGATATATTGCTCAAACATGCCATGGGCATATGTGGAATTACACCCCAAAATACATTCTACTGCTTCTCCTGAGTACGGGGATACCACATGTTTAGGACTATTTGGGAGCCTAGCCACGTACGGGGCCCCGAAAACCAAGCACCACCTTCAGGATTTCTAAGGGCATAAATTTTTGATTTCACTCCTCACTACCTATCACAGTTTTGAAGGCCATAAAATGCCAAGATGGCACAAAACACCCCCAAATGACCCCATTTTGGAAAGTAGACACCCCAAGCTATTTGCTGAGAGGCATGTTGAGTCCATGGAATATTTTATTTTTTGACACAGGTTGTGGGAAAGTGACAATTTTTTTTTTTTTTTTGCACAAAGTTGTCACTAAATGATATATTTCTCACACAGGCCATGGGCATATGTGGAATTGCACCCCAAAATACATTTAGCTGCTTCTCCTGAGTATGGGGATACCACATGTGTGGGACTTTTTGGGAGCCTAGCCGCATACGGGGCCCCGAAAACCAAGCACTGCCTTCAGGATTTCTAAGGGCGTGAAGTTGTGATTTCACTCCTCACTACCTATCACGGTTTTGAAGGCCATAAAAAGCCCAGATGGCTCAAAACCCCCCCAAATGACCCCATTTTGGAAAGTAGACACCCCAAGCTATTTGCTGAGAGGCATGTTGAGTCCATAGAATATTTTACATTTTGACAGAAGTTGCGGGAAAGTGACAATTTTTTTTTGCACAAAGTTGTCACTAAATGATATATTGCTCAAACATGCCATGGGCATATGTGGAATTACACCCCAAAATATATTCTGCTGCTTCTCCTGAGTACGGGGATACATGTATGGGACTTTTTGGGAGTCTAGCCGCATATGGGGCCCCGAAAACCAAGCACCGCCTTCAGGATTTCTAAGGGCGTAAAGTTGTGATTTCACTCCTCACTACCTATCACAGTTTTGAAGGCCATAAAATGCCAAGATGGCACAACCCCCCCCCCATATGACCCCATTTTGGAAAGTAGACACCCCAAGCTATTTGCTGAGAGGCATGGTGAGTATTTTGCAGCTCTCATTTGTTTTTGAAAATGAAGAAAGACAAGAAAAATGTATTTTTTTTTTCTTTTTTAAATTTTCAAAACTTTGTGACAAAAAGTGAGGTCTGCAAAATACTCACTATACCTCTCAGCAAATAGCTTGGGGTGTCTATTTTCCAAAATGGGGTCATTTGGGGGGGGGGTTGTGCCATCTGGGCATTCCATGGCCTCCGAAACTGTGATAGGCAGTGAAGAGTGAAATCAAAAATTTACGCCCTTAGAAAGCCTGAAGGCGGTGCTTGGTTTTCGGGGTCCCGTGCGCGGCTAGGCTCCCAAAAAGTCCCACACATGTGGTATCCCCATACATAGGAGAAGCAACAAAATGTATTTTGGGGTGTAATTTCACATATTCCCATGGCATGTTTGAGCAATATATCATTTAGTGACAACTTTGTGCAAAAATAAAAAATTGTCTCTTTCCCGCAACTTGTGTCACAGTATAAAATATTCCATGGACTCGACATGCCTCTCAGCAAACAGCTTGGGGTGTCTACTTTACAAAATGGGGTCATTTGGGGAGGGGTTTGAACTGTCCTGGCATTTTATGCACAACATTTAGAAGCTTATGTCACACATCACCCACTCTTCTAACCACTTGAAGACAAAGCCCTTTCTGACACCTTTTGATTACATGAAAAAATTATTTTTTTTTGCAAGAAAATTACTTTGAACCCCCAAACATTATATATTTTTTTAAAGCAAATGCCCTACAGATTAAAATGGTGGGTGTTTCATTTTTTTTTTCACACAGTATTTGCGCAGCGATTTTTCAAACTTATTTTTTGGGAAAAAACACACTTTTTTAAATTTTAATGCACTAAAACACACTATATTGCCCAAATGTTTGATGAAATAAAAAAGATGATCTTAGGCCGAGTACATGGATACCAAACATGACATGCTTTAAAATTGCGCACAAACGTGAAGCGGCGACAAAATAAATACATTTTTAAAAGCCTTTAAAAGCCTTTACAGGTTACCACTTTAGATTTACAGAGGAGGTCTACTGCTAAAATTACTGCCCTCGATCTGACCTTTGCGGTGATACCTCACATGCATGGTGCAATTGCTGTTTACATTTGACGCCAGACCGACGCTTGCGTTCGCCTTTGCGCGAGAGCAGGGGGGGGCAGGGGTGCTTTTTTTTTTTTTTGCTTTTTTTTTTTTTGCTTTTTTATCTTATTTTTAAACTGTTCCTTTCATTTTTATTTTTTTTAATTAATTTTATTGTTATCTCAGGGAATGTAAATATCCCCTATGATAGAAATAGGTAGTGACAGGTACTCTTTTTTTAAAAAAATTGGGCTCTATTAGACCCTAGATCTCTCCTCTGCCCTCAAAGAATCTGACCACACCAAGATCGGTGTGATAAAATGCTTTCCCAATTTCCCAATGGCGCTGTTTACATCCGGCGAAATCTAAGTCATGAAATGCTCGTAGCGTCCGGTTTCTTAGGCCATAGAGATGTTTGGAGCCATTCTGGTCTCTGATCAGCTCTATGGTCAGCTGGCTGAATCACCGGCTGCATTTTCAGGTTCCCTGTTGGGACAGGAGAGCCAGAGAAAAACATGGAAGACGGTGGGGGGCATTCCCTCCCACTGCTTGCAAAAGCAGTCTAGAGGCTAATTAGCCGCTAGGATTGCTTTTACATGAAAGCCGACCGCTGGCTAAAAAGAATGATACCAAGATGATACCTAAACCTGCAGGCATCATTCTGGTATAACCACTCAAAGTCCAGCAACATACCAGTACGTTGCTGGTCCTTGTTGGGCATATATTGTAAACTTTTTTTTCATGCAGCCTGTGGGCTGAACGAAAAAAAGATATTGATCGGTGGGTATGCCCACCATTAGAATACCTCCCTTCATCCACCCACTTCTAATGATGGGCATACATGCACCATTTATATATGCCGAAGCATGGGGGCATCCTCCCGCAAAAGGCAGGAGCAAATTGCTCCTCCACCCACTGCTGCCCCCACGCTTCGGCATATTTGCTGAAGTATGTAACTGTGGTGGTAAAATCACCTCTGACAGCGCTGGAGTCACGGCTTTATATATCGTGGGAGCAAACGCTGTTGCTGTCAAGATAAATAAATCCGCGCTGCAACTGAATGGCGTACCTGCTAAGCAAATGATGGTTAACAATAAAACAAAATAACATTACAGTATAACAGTAAGACTTACCATATCTGCAAAGCAAATACAAAAAAAAACATAGTAAAAAATAAAACATTTAATGCAACCTGTGCCTAAAATATATATATGCCGAAGCATGGGGGCATCCTCCCGCAAAAGGCAGGAGCAAATCGCTCCTCCACCCACTGCTGCCCCCACGCTTCGGCATATATGCTGAAGTATGTAACTGTGGTGGTGAAATCACCTCCGACAGCGCTGGAGTCACGGCTTTATATATCGTGGGAGCAAACGCTGTTGCTGTCAAGATAAATAAATCCGCGCTGCAACTGAATGGCGTACCTGAAAACAATAAAATGGTTACCAACAAAACACAGTAAACAGTAAAGTATAAAAAAATTGCATATCTGAAAAGCAAACATGGTAAAACATAATAACAATAAAACATTGCAGAATAGAATAGAGTAAAAAAGAGCAGAACAATAGAGAGAGAATAGAGAGAGAGAACAATAAAACAACAACTATTTTTGTTTTTTTTATTTTATATTTTTTTTGTGTTTTTATTTTTTTTATTTTTATTTTTTATTTTTTTTACACTTTTTTTAGTAACTTTTAACTTTTGTAACTGGTTCCAGGTTTGGGTCTCTCAAAATGCAATGGCATCTTGGGAGACCCTGTGAAAGTGTGTCCTAGTCTGTGCAGTGCTGAACCCTACGCTAATACTCAACTAGTGTATGGTAGCGTTCAAAGCATTCACCCATGCAAAGACCAGGATTGCCAGGACAGGAGGGACAATAACACCGGGTGTCACGCCTAAATCTGCGCTTGCTGCAGACACGACATCTTTTTTGGGGGGCTTGTTGGGTAGGGGTACTAGGGAGGGCATAAGGAAAATGCCTCTCAGGCAGCCGGCCTACTACATTTGGTTGGGGAAGGTGAGGTAGAGCACCGTCTGGAAACAGAAGGGCTCTGACGATCTCTTCCTGGAATTTAAGGAAGGATCCAGTCCATCCTGAAGCTCTGTATAGCACATGAGCGTTCAGCAAAGCCAATTGAAATAAATAAACAGACACTTTTTTGTACCAGCGTCTGGCCTTAAGGGGAACTAGGTACGGCGCCAACAACTGGTCGTTGAAGTCCACCCCTCCCATATTAAGGTTATATTCGTGGACACAGAGGGGTTTCTCCACAACACCAGTCGCCGTAGTAATTTGGGTCGTCGTGTCTGCATGAAGGGAGGTGAGAACGAAAACATTCTTCTTATCCCTCCACTTCATAGCGAGCAAATTATTATACTTCAAGCAGGCTCTCTCCCCCAGCCTAAGACGGGAATCTACAAGCCACTGGGGAAAGCCCCGGCGATTAGGTCGCACGGTGCCACATGCTCCAATCTGATGATCAAACAAGTGACTAAAAAGTGGCACGCTCGTATAATAATTGTCCACGTACAAGTGGTACCCCTTTCCGAATAAGGGTGACACCAAGTCCCACACTATCTTGTCAGTGCTTCCTATGTAGTCAGGGCAGTTTGTTGGCTCTACGTGACTATCTTTGCCCTCGTAAACCATAAATCTACATGTATAGCCTGTGGCCCTGTCACAGAGCTTATACATCTTGACCCCGTATCTGGCACGCTTGCTGGGAAGGTACTGTTTGAATGACAAGCGGCCAGAAAATGTAATCAGGGACTCATCAACGCAGACAACTTGATGGGGGGGTAAACAAGTCTGCAAAACGTTGGTTGAAGTGGTTTACGAGGGTCCGAATTTTGTAGAGCCGATCGTATGCAGGGTCTCCATGAGGACGACAGAGTTCATTGTCGTTGAAGTGCATGAACCGCAAAATCTGCTCGTATCGTGCCCTGGCCATGGAAGCAGAGAACAAGGGCGAATGGTATATTGGGTCAGTGGACCAATATGACCGCAACCTACAGTACTCTTTTTATTCAAGCCCATGAGGAGGGAAAGGCCCAGAAAGATCTTAAATTCGGAGACCGTAATTGGTCTCCAATCTCTGGCAAGGGAGGATTGGGGATTAGCGGCGATGTGTTGACCAGCGTATAAATTGCCTTGGTCCACAATAGATCTATAGAGATCTTCGGTGAAAAACAGTGAATAAAAATCCAGTGGCGTAAAGTCAACTGTTTCCACCTGAATTCCAGGTTGGCCAGTGAAAGGGGGAAGTACGGGTGCTGCAGAAGTGGTGGGTTCCCTATTCGGATTGGCGAATGCAGCAGGAAGGGCACTATGGGCATGACGGGCCTGTCTTTGTCTTCTTGGTGGCAGCGGGACACTACTAGTGCTTGCCACCTCACCAGCTTGAACTGCACTTATGGGACTCGCCACGTCACCACGTGATACTGCAGTGCTGGATGTACGACCAGGGTGTACTAGGCCGCTGGTGCTTGCCAGTTCACCAGAAGGAATAGCGGCGCTAGTACTTCTCTGCTCCATACGAGGGACCTGCGGTTCTTGCACTTCAAGGACAGAAGAAGAAGATTGGGGTCTGGTACGCCTGACCCTAGCAGGGACCACAACTCTGTCGTCAGAGCTATCTGTCATGGAGCCGCTGTCCTCTACAGGATCGTATTCTGAGCCTGAACTTGACAGATGAGTGACTTCCTCTTCACTATCTGTCATGCTCAAAAACGTGTAGGCCTCTTCACTAGTGTACCTTCGATTTGCCATTTTGGGCTCTAAATTTAGGGGTACACTAGTGAGACTCACAGGCAAAAAAGCTCCTGACTGTCCGCGACTGTATCAAAATGCTACCAAAAAACTGTTAGCGATCGCAGGGATCAGGCCTGACTCTGCAAACGCTGCAGTTATGTGTGCTTAGTGTTTTGTAAGTGTCAGTTATCAATCGATACTGCACTTGGGTGGGCTGGGCAGGGCTGGGCCGAGGGGCAAAACGCAGGTGCTAGCAGGTATCTGGGCTGATCCTGCTAACACTGTGTTTATGGGAACCCTAAACTTCTGGGGAGTATAGATCTGATCGGATCAGATATCGATCTGCTCAGATACTATAGCACTAAGGGAGGTGTATGCTGCGTGCGTGGGTTTTAGCGGTACTGGCGCTAACCTGACGCTGCCTGGGGCGACGCAGACCTTATCTGACCCTAAAAACGTAATTTATATTACCGCCGGGCAATTAGGGGGTTAAACCTTTATAAGATAATAAATGGCGGGTGCCCTAAAACTATAATAAACTATAATAAACTATAATAAACTATAATAAACTACAAAAAACAAACTAGCTAACCAGCGTCACCCGTAACACTTATACGGTGATCGCTGGTGAAAGGGTTAACTAGGGGGCAATCAGGGGGTTAAAACCTTTAGCAGGTAGTATATGGGGGTCCCTGTCGCTATAAAACACTGACAGCGAACCTATATACTTACCTCCCTAACTAGCGTCACCTATGTCACTAATACAGCGATCAGAAAAACGATCGCTTAGCGACACTGGTGACAGGGGGTGATCACGGGGTTAACCTTTATTAGGGGGGGTTAGGGGGGTACCCTGGACCTAAGGGGGGGTACCCTAGACCTAAAGGGGGCTAACCAAACTGCCCTAACACTTATAACTGTCACAAACTGACACCAATGCAAAAAAAAAATGCTTTTGGTGTCAGAGTGACAGGGGGTACAGGGGGGTGATCGGGGGGTGATCGGGGGGTGAAGGGGGGTGACAAGTCTGCCTGGCATGTTCTACTGGAAGTGTAGTGTTGTGCGGACTTACTTGATGCCTTCTCTCCTCGGCGCCGGATCGAAAAGACCGGCTCATGGAGGGATGACATCACTTCCTTTCCCTCTGTTTACATTACAGAGGGAAAGGAAGCATTTTCATTCGCCGGGAGCGATCGGGAGGGGGTGGCCAACAATGGATGGCCTCCCCCTGACCTCTCATCGCCCGGGAAGAAATGGCGACCGCCTCGGGCACCGGGGGGTCCGATCGGACCCCCCACCCGCGGAAGGCAAATCACGTGCATGTACGTGATTTTGCCTGGCCGTGCCACCTTGCCGACGTACATCGGCGTGAGGCGGTCGTCAAGTGGTTAAGCCAAATATTTAAAGACAAAACATTTAAAAACAATTTGTCGCTAAATAGCAATTACAGGAAGGGATTTAGATGAAAGACAATTAATAGCAAATACCACACCTTTGTTATCAGAGTGAAGCAGAATCCGCTTATTACAAAATGGATCCCCCACAGCTCCAAAGCAACAAAGACAGGAAAGATTTCCAACAGAACAACATTAGAAGTTATGCAGCTATCCACCGAGCAGGCCACATTTCAGCTGACCAATGACCTTTCCAAAAAGCGCCATAACCACAAGATCCAGCTGCGTCAGTATATAAATCATGCGCCGATTCAGAACAAAACGGAGACTGCCAAAGACAGCAACCATTAAAATCACGCAAAAATTTAAACCAAACAATCAAATCACCCTAGATGTCTTTAGTAACCCTGATGAAATAAAACTGCGAAGACAAACCAGAAATAGCTCTATACAGACGTTTCGAAAAACCTCTACCCAAGGGCATCACCCAAGAAGCAAAAGCTAGCCAAGACAAAATCCAACAATTTTTGCATGCGTACAACCTTATTGAGTGGTAAACGGCATTCCATGGACTTAGTGTCAATCTGAATACCCAAAAATTCGATACAAGTGGGATAAACAGATTTTTCAGGAGCTAAAGAAATGCCAAATTCTCGACATACTATTTTGAATTCTGTAAAAAGATACAAACAATCAGTAGAGTCTTCCCTGCCAATAAATAAAAAATCGTCAAGATAATGAAGTAGATTATCAGAATGTGCACGACGACTAACAACCCATTCAACAAAAGATGAAAAAAGCTCAAAATACTGACAAGAAATGGAGCACCCCATAGGAAGACATCGATCGAAATAGAACTCAGTTTGAAGTGAACACCCAACGAATTAAAAGCATCAGGAATTATAGGCAGTAACCTAAATGCAGATTTGATGTCCGCCTTAGCAAGTAAAGCGGACCCACCTACTTTTCTGATTTTCAACAAGGCATCATCAAAAGATGCATATTAAACAGAACATAGGTTGGGATCGATGTCTTCATTCATGGAGAAACCTTTCGGATAGGACAAGTGGTGTATCAACCTAAAAGTATGCGGTTCCTTCTGCGGTATAATTCCCAAAGGAGAAATGCTAAAATTAGGGAAAGGGGGGGCCGTGAAAGGACCAGCAACCCTATCCTCAGCAACTTCTTTATCAATTTTCTTTCTAACCTCAGACAAATGCAAAGAAACAGAAGGCAAATTATCAACAACAGTACAACCAGAACCCAGAAATGACGGCAGCAAAAAACCGTGTAAAAAACCATCATGCAAAATGAGTGCTGTCCGACGATCTGGATACAGCAGGAGCCATGGTAACATGTTTCGTAGAATCACCGGAGTGGTTGCTTTTGAGAAAAAGGTCCTTGGAGACACTCACGGAACTTGACAATTTTTTAAAACATTGCGATGCTGGGTGTGGAGTAGCACAAAAATTGCATTCATGTTTATATTTGCAAAAATCGGGCCATTTACATTGCCCATCATTAAATCGAAAACAAATACCCCTTTTATAAGGTATAGAAGGAGGAACTGGATGTGGTTTAACAAATTGTTTTTGAGGCAATAAAAGATTCAGCCATAAGCCGACATCTTTAACCCCCCATTTCATGGACTTATGCACAGACAATTTCTGACAAAACGATTCATCATAAGCAAACCAGGAAAGCCCAGGGAAATTCTTGTATGCTTCCAAAATTCTTTCTACGTGCTGAAACAAACCACAGCACAAATCAGGGCTCTTTTCCCCCAAAACTCTAGCAAAAACACAGAACGCTTGTAACCAATTATTAAAAGACCGTGGTACACTTTTACGTTTTTCATCTTTATATTCATCCATGTCTCTCTTATCGGTTCTGTACTCTTTAGATGAAGGGATCCAAGAGAGGTGATCAATATAATCGCTTCTCCATATTTTTCTTTCACATTAACACTCAAGTGAAAACCTAAAGGCAACAATTCGCAAGTAATCACTTCTTTTAAGCAAGCTTCAGGTACCTGCAATACAGAACCTACAACAGAATGAGGATCAGCAACATTGGTAGCCATAGCAACTGAAGTACAAACAGGAGTATCCACAGCCAGCTGAGCAAGCCATACAGGGGCAACACTCGCACTTAGCTGGGGCAATGAATCAACTTTATTACAATCAGATGAACATTTTGACATTAAGTCAGACATAGAAGAAAAAATGTGTTTAAATTTTAACAATTCACTCGACTCACCCTGGGTAGTCATAACAACTGGGATGGATGCATTATGATCGTCAGAGGGCTGTTGTTGCAATGCCATCTCATCTATTTTTCCTGAGCGATGATCACCATCTGTAAATACAGCAACCTTAGATCGGTTAAATTCATCAGGAAATACACTAGAATGAACTCCAGCAGAACAATCATCATTAACCTCAAGAATAATAACATCATGTAAATTAGAAACCTGCTGACGCAAAGACAGATCCAAATCAGAATCCTTATATTTGTTCTTAATATTTTTTCCTTTTTTAACAGGCACTTGCCGAGCTGGGGAATTGAACCTGTAAGGCCGTTTAAATGACCTATTGGTGTGTCTCCTAGGTCTCTGAGCTGCGTCATCATGTCCATCATGAGAAGTTGTGGGCAGGGCAAGATCTTACTCCGGAGGCGGGACCGTCAGGATGCCTACAGAAGGCTGGGCTGTAGGAGGAAAAACGAGAGTCTGTGACCCAGAACTTCTTGCGGCAGGCTGGGGGGTTTCAAAGGAGAACACACTGCCAGAAGCAGACAAACCAGCCCCAGTCACATTCACACTAAGTCCTGAAGAATATGGGGAAACGATACTGGATTCCTGAGGCTCATCAGAAGAGAAAGCTAGGCAGCGGCGCATCCACTCCTCCCCGTCTTCGGCGACGGCCCTGTCCATCATCCTACGCAGTAAGTTTTCCATCACAGCAGCGCAGACACAAACTCGTTTCTTTGTTGTCTTCTTTCTTCTGCCTGTGTGATGACCCATCCTACTTCTTATATAGGAACCTGCTCCTGCCAGAGGACCGTTTATTGGCTAACTGCCATTAACTTAAACCAATCACAGGTAGGTATTTAATTTTTTTTTTAATTAATAAAACTTTATGCAAATAACTTGTCTCTCATGATTCCATATGTGGTGGGGTAGGGACATGTTATGCCCCACCCCTCACTTTTATTCCATATGCTTTTTTTCTGCACTAAAAATGCATGCAGTGTTTCCCATGTATTCCAATGGCTCTAGTTCACACCAGTCAGTTTCCAGTGCAGAAAAAAAGTAGAGAGTGCTGCACAGAACTCTACCGGAACCTAGCAAATTGTATCAAAAACGCACTAGAACTGCGTGTGATATGAACTGTAAGCAAAAACTGATCTGGAACGTATCCGGAATGCATTTATGTCAATCATGTCATTGGAATACATGGAAAACACTGTGCAGGCATTTTTAGTGCAGAAAAAAAGCACACGGAACTGCATCTGGTGTGAATGGGCCTTAAGTTTAAGAAAAAAAGAGAGGGAAAAAATGCACTGGACTGCATCAAAAACGCACCAAAAACAGTGTAAAAAATGCATCAAAAACACATCAAAAAGTGGATGAAGTAAAGCATCAGAAACGCATCCAGACTGCGTTTTTATTGTGTGAACTGGCCGTAAAACTTTTTGTGGGAATGGGTGAGGGGAACTAATGCATAACGGAGAGGATATTCGGGAGTCTTTTTTATTATAAAGAGAATAATTTTAAATATCATTGTTGTCATTATTTTTAATGCTCAGTACACAAAATAAAATTCTATTTAATTTGGTTAATATGCTATACTACATGTAATAATTCATAATTCAACAAGCTGCACACGGAAATCCTTTGTTTTCTGGAGCTTAAAGTGTTTCTAAAGTCTAGTTTTTTTTTTACTTTAATGCATGCCACTACTTTCTTCCACCCTACCCCCCCCCCCCCAAAAAAAAAATCTTACTTGACAGCACTCAACATTCCAGCACTATCCCTGCCAACAGGCCTGCTCTCCTCTCTTCCTGGATTCACATGACACACTGAGAGCAGCAAGAGCCATAGGAGGGAGTGGGAAGCATGGCTGAACTGCCTTGTATGTGTCTATAAATGCACAAAGCCTGGCATAGGAGTGCATCTGCACAGGTGCCCACGTAGCATATGGCTTGCTACGGGGGGCATACGGAAGAGATAATGAGTGGAGAATGCTGGCAGGGTACACCAAAGAGGAAGTAAGGGACCACTCTGTGTAAAAAACTTAATATCCCTTTGAGTTTACCATGACATACCTCAATAGCAGGGAGATCAGATTCCACAGAATAAGATTGTGACTTATAAAAGAAGAACTTACTCTTTCCCAGTGGCGGCTTGTGTTCAAAATTTTTAGGGGGGCACAAACAAACTGAAAAATTCTGAAAAATACTGAAAACAAAACATCAATTGCAGCCCCACTGTGCCATCAATTGCAGCCACTGTGCCCATAAAATGCAGCCACTGTGCCATCAATTGCAGCCACTGTGTCCATCATATACAGCCTCTATGGCCATAATATGCAGCTTTGCCCATCATAAGTAGCCTCTGTGCCCTTCATATGTAGCCTCTGTGCCCATCATATTAGCCTGTGTGCCCATCATATGTATCCTGTGTGCCCATCATATGCAGCCTCGGTGACCCATCATATGTAGCCTGTGTGCCCATCATATGTAGCCTGTGCCCATCATATGTATCCTGTGCCCATTCTATGTAGCCTCTGTGCCCATCATATGTAGCCTGTGTGCCCATCACATGCAGCCTCTGTGACCCATTATATGTAGCCTGTGTGCTCAACATATGTAGCCTGTGTGCCCATCATATGTAGCCTGTGTGCCCATCATATGCAGCCTCTGTGACCCATTATATGTAGCCCGTGTGCCCATCATATGCAGCTTTTGCCCATCATATGTAGTCTCTGTGCCCATCATATGTAGCCTGTTTGCCCATCATATGTATCATGTGTGCCAATCATATGCAGCCTCTGTGACCCATCATATGTAGCCTGTGTGCCCATCATATGTAGCCTGTGCCCATCCTATGTAGCCTGTGTGCCCACCATATGTAGCCTGTGTGCCCATAATATATAGCCTGTGTGCCCATCATATGTAGCCTGTGTGCCCATCATATGCAGCCTCTGTGACCCATTATATGTAGACTGTGTGCCCATCATATGTAGCATGTGCGCCCATTATATGTAGCCTCTGTGCCCATCATTTGTATCCTGTGTGCCAATCGTATGTAGCCTGTGTGCCAATAGTATGTAGCCTGTGTGCCCATCATATGTAGCCTGTGTGCCAATCAAATGCAGCCTGTGCCCATCATAGGTAGCCTCTGTGCCCATCATATGAAGCCTGTGTGTCCTTCATATGCAGCCTCTGTGGCCATCATTTGCAGCTTTTGCCCATCATATTTAGCCTCTGTGCCCTTTATAAGTAGCCTCTGTGCCCATCATATGTAGCCTGTGTGCCCATCATATGTAACCTGTGTGCCCATCATATGTAGCCTGTGCCCATCCTATGTAGCCTCTGTGCCCATCATATGTAGCCTGTGTGCCCATATATGCAGCTTCTGTGACCCATTATATGTAGCCTGTGTGCCCAACATATGTAGCCTGTGTGCCCATAATGTGTAGCTTCTGTGCCCATCATATGTAGCCTCTGTGCCCATCATATGCAGCTTTTGCCCATCATATGTAGCCTCTGTGCCCATGATATGTAGCCTGTGTGCCCATCATATGTATCATGTGTGCCCATCATATGCAGCCTCTGTGACCCATCATATGTAGCCTGTGTGCCAATCATATGTAGCCTGTGTCCATCCTATGTAGCCTGTGTGCCCACCATATGTAGCCTGTGTGCCCATAACATGTAGCCTGTGTGCCCATCATATGTAGCCTGTGTGCGCATTATATGTAGCTTGTGTGCCCATCATATGCAGCCTCTGTGACCCATTATATGTAGCCTGTGTGCCCATCATATGTAGCATGTGCGCCCATTATATGTAGCCTCTGAGCCCATTACTTGTATCCTGTGTGCCAATCGTATGTAGCCTGTGTGCCCATCATATGCAGCCTCTGTGACCCCCCACTCGCCGTCTGACCAGCACACACTTACCCCATCCTGTTGGAGGTAATGGCGGCATGCTCCTGTGTCCTCCATGGCTCTCTGTCCTCCCGTTCTTCCATTCTGTTAGGCGTCCAATCAGAATGCCTGTGCCTTCCGCCAATCAGGTGACGGGTATTGGATCCGTGCCTATTGATTGGCTGAGAGGCGGTTTAGTGTTAGAAAAGCAAATATTAATGGGTAAACTGCAAGTGCAATACTTTGCGCTCGCAGTTCACCTTTTTTTAAGCAGATCTAATCAGGTGCTCCAAAAACACCCCGCCGCTGGAATTCAGGTGCTCGGCATCCAAAAAGGGGCCGGGCGCCTGAATAGGGGGTGTCTACAGTGGCCATGGATAGATTCATGCAATGCACAAATCTAAAGATTTTACATAGATGGGGTGGCTTGAGAGAGGGGGCCACGCCCGTGCGCCCTTAATGGATGCACCGCCACTGCTCTTGCCTATATTCTAATGACTGGTACACAATGGGAGTATTTTTTATTCAACCCAGCGGGCTGAATGAGAAAAAACTGACAGATCGCTGTACTAACCCAAGTGATGTTAGTACAGAGATCATCCCTGCTGAGCTATTGTGTTCTGACAGGGGGAATGCCCCCATGCCAGAACACAGTGATCAGCGCTTGCAGCTGTTGGCTGCAAGCACTGATCAGATGCTGGGTTTTCCCAGCATGCCTGTCCAATAAAGGCTGGTTTCTGTTGGACAGGCTGCTGTACACACGGGCCAAACGTTGGCCAGTTTCTGTTGAACTGGCCGATATTCATCCTGCGTGTACCTGCCTTAACAGAAACAGGTCTGACTTTGTTGTAGGGAGTTCTTAAAGTTGGATCGGATTTGGGATAATAAATTACACACAATGTTCTAGGTGTGGGTAAAATGTAATACTCATCTTTATTCATCTACCGGATCAACTACCAGTTCATTCTGGAACAGCCTAGCAGTGGGCCCCAAAACAGGAAGCCTTCAATTGCAGATATTCTATATGTTCTCAATGGGATCCAATGGGCCTACTTCTGAGGTTTGCTTATAAGTAGGGATGAGCCGAACACCCTCTGTTCGGTTCGCACCAGAACATGCGAACAGGAAAAAAGTTTGTTCGAACACGCAAACACCATTAAAGTCTATGGGACATGAACATGAATAATCAAAAGTGCTAATTTTAAAGGCTTATATGCAAATTATTGTCATAAAAAGTGTTTGGGGACCTGGGTCGTGCCCCAGGGGACATGGATCAATGCAAAAAAAAGTTTTAAAAACGTCTGTTTTTTCGGGAGCAGTGATTTTAATAATGCTTAAAGTGAAACAATAAAAGTGTAATATCCCTTTAAATTTCATAGCTGGGGGGTGTCTATAGTATGCCTGTAAAGTGGCGCATGTTTCCCGTGTTTAGAACAGTCTGACAGCAAAATGACATTTCAAAGGAAAAAAAGTCATTTAAAACTACTCGCGGCTATTAATGCATTGCCGGTCGGACAATACAAATAGAAATTCATCGATAAAAACTGCTTGGGAATTCCCCACAGGGGAACCCCAAATCAAAATTTTAAAAAAAATGACGTGGGGGCCCCCCTAAATTCCATACCAGGCCCTTCAGGTCTGGTATGGATATTAAGGGGAACCCCGTGCCAAAATTTTTTAAAAAATGGCATGGGGTCCCCCAAAAATCCATACCAGACCCTTATCCGAGCACGCAACCTGGCAGGCCACAGGAAAAGAGGGAGGGACGAGAGAGCGCCCCCCCTCCTGAACCGTACCAGGCCACATGCCCTCAACATTGGGAGGGTGCTTTGGGGTAGCCCCCTAAAACACCTTGTCCCCATGTTGATGAGGACAAGGGTCTCATCCCCACAACCCTGGCCGGTGGTTGTGGGGGTCTGCGGAAGGGGGGCTTATCGGAATCTGGAAGCCCCCTTTAACAAGGGGACCCCCAGATCCCGGCCCTTCCCCCTGTGTGAAATGGTAAGGGGGTACAAAAGTACCCCTGCCATTTCACTAAAAAAGTGTCAAAAATGTTAAAAATGACAAGAGACAGTTTTTGACAATTCCTTTATTTAAATGCTTCTTCTTTCTTCTTTCTTCTATCTTCCTTCATCTTCTTCTTCTTCTGGCTCTTCTGGTTCTTCCTCCGGTGTTCTCGTCCAGCATCTCCTCCTCGGCTTCTTCTTCCCTTCTTCTCCTCGGACTGCTCCGCACCCATGGAATCGGGGGAGGCTCCCGCTCTTCTCTTCATCTTCTTCTCTTCTTCATCTTCTTCTCTTCTTCTCTTCTTCATCTTCTTCTCTGGGCCGCTCCGTACCCATGCTGGCATGGAGGGAGGCTCCCGCTGTGTGACGCTTCTCCTCTTCTGACGGTTCTTAAATAAAGGGGGGTGGGGCCACCCGGTGACCTTGCCCCCCTCTGACGCACGGGGACACGACGGGACTTCTCTGTGGCATTCCCCGTGATGCCACAGGGAAATCCCGTCAAGTCACCGTGCATCAGAGGGGGGCAGGGTCACTGGGTGGCCCCGCCCCCGTTATTTAAGAACCGTCAGACGAGGAGAAGAGTCACACAACGGGAGCCTCCCTCCATGCCAGCATGGGTGCGGAGCGGCCCGGAGATGAAGATGAAGAAGAGAAGAAGAGAAGAAGATGAAGAAGAGAAGAAGATGAAGAAGAGAAGAAGATGAAGAGGAGAGCGGGAGCCTCCCCCCATGCCATGGGTGCGGAGTGGCCCAAGGAGAAAAAGATAGAAGACACCACGGAGGAAATGCTGGACGAGAATACCGGAGGAAGAACCAGAAGAGCCAGAAGAACCAGAAGAAGAAGAAGAAGAAGAAGATGATGAAGGAAGATAGAAGAAGCATTTAAATAAAGGAATTGTCAAAAACTGTCTCTTGCCATTTTTAACATTTTTGAAACTTTTTTAGTGAAATGGTAGGGGTACTTTTGTACCCCCTTACCATTTCACACAGGGGGGAGGGCCAGGATCTGGAGGTCCCCTTGTTAAAGAAGGGTTTCCAGAATCCGATAAGCCCCTCGCCCGCAGACTCCCACAACCACCAGCCAGGATTGTGGGGATGAAGCCCTTGTCCTCATCAACATGGGGACAAGGTGTTTTGGGGGGCTATCCCAAAGCACCCTCCCAATGTTGAGGGCATGTGGCCTGGTACAGTTCAGGAGGGGGGGCGCTCTCTCGTCCCCCCTCTTTTCCTGTGGCCTGCCAGGTTGCGTGCTCGGATAAGGGTCTGGTATGGATTTTTGGGGGGACCCCACAAATTTTTTTTTATTTTGGCGCGGGGTTCCCCTTAATATCCATACCAGACCTGAAGGGCCTGGTATGGAATTTAGGGGGACCCCCACATCATTTTTTTTTTTAATTTTGGCCGGGGTTCCCCTTAATATCCATACCAGACCTGAAGGGCCTGGTATTGAATTTAGGGGGACCCCCACGTCATTTTTTTAAAAATTATGGTTCGGAGTTCCCCTGTGGGGAATTCCCATGCCGTTTTTATCAATGAACTTCTATGTGTATTGTCGGACCGGTGTCTTGTCGAATACTGTCCCCCATCGGATAGTGTCCACCCTGTACTGCGCAGACGCAGTATGGAGGACAAACGGGACGCCGAAAGTCTCAAAAGTTCAACAGCTGATCATCAGCTGTACACGGCGCCTGCGCTTTTATTCTCACCCTGTGTCCAGATTAATTCCCTACTATCCAAGTGGACATAGAGTTAGAATAAATAGATGCCGAGCGCAGCAAGGCCGTGCCCGAAGCGTGGCGAGCAAAGCGAGCCCGCGAGGGGCCCTCTTACAAAGCCATCACTAATAAGTGCCCAAGCGCCGTGTACAGCTGATGGTCAGCTGATCAACTTCGGACACTTTCGGCATCACCTTCTCCTTCGTACTGCGCAAGCGCTGCGCCTGCGCAGTACGGGCGGACACTATTTGATAGGAGGACACTTCTCGTCAGAACACCGGCAATGCATTAATAGCCGCGAGTAGTTTTAAATGACTTTTTTTCCTTTGAAATGTCATTTTTCTGTCAGACTGTTCTTAACACGGGAAATATGTGCTCCTTTACAGGCATACTATAGACACCCCCCAGCTACAAAATTTAAAGGGATATTACACTTTTATTGTTTCACTTTAAGCATTATTAAAATCACTGCTCCCGAAAAAACGTCCGTTTTTAAAACTTTTTTTTTGCATTGATCCATGTCCCCTGGGGCAGGACCCAGGTTCCCAAACACTTTTTATGACATTAACTTGCATATAAGCCTTTAAAATTAGCACTTTTGATTTCTCCCATAGACTTTTAAAGGGTGTTCCGCGGCATTCGAATTTGCAGCGAACACCCCAAATTGTTCGCTGTTCGGCAAACTTGCGAACAGCCGATGTTCGAGTCAAACATGAGTTCAACTCGAAGCTCATCCCTACTTATAAGGTGCAATATACTGTTTGGGTAATTCGCACACTGCACACACTGCAGACTAGGATTGGAGTGAACAGATATGTGGCCCTTCAGACCCTGTTACCAGTTAATTTGAGGAACTTGCCACCTACCAGTAAACTTTGGCTTGGAGTACTGTAGTTTTGATGGATTTGATCCAAATTCTTCATGCAGTTTGATTAAAGTGGATGTAAACCCTCACATGTACCCAGTGAAGTGAAGCCTTAGATTATGCACAGAGAATACAAATTCCCCTACATAAGTTTTATTTGTATATCTGCTGTCTTCAGCTTCCTATGCTGTTTAGAAAGTGAACATCCTGTTAGAAATGTTTCTTCCTGTTCCACCACTGGGTGTGGAGTTTTGGCATACACTGTGTGAGAGCTGATTGGAGGAAAGGCACACACACCCCTCCACATGGAAAGAGGAACAAAGAAACTTGCAGAGCTTTGCTGTGAATAGACAAGCTCTCTGCTTATCCCTCTCTAAGTTCCCTCTCCGACACACATTTCCAACTGCTTTCATCTCATGTGTCGGAGAACTTGTCAGAAGTTATCATGTTGATAAACAGAGGAATGGAGCAGCAGAAAGACACATGACTTGAGTATTTGGAGAGAGATACATAAACACTACAGATATATGTGCCTAGGTCATATTTCATGAATGGGGTTTACAGCCACTTAAATCCTGACTGCTGAGGATACAACAGACAGGAATTAAGAGGACTGGGGACTACTGACAAACATGTGGGTGCCAAGAGTCACATCCAAATTTTGACCAAAATATGTTTTATATATGTTTTATATAAAAATATGATTATAGCACCACAGGACAATGTTCTAGCTTGTCTAATCACTGGACATGTACTTTCATAACAGCATCTATGATGTTTACATATGAACCAAGTATCAAAGCATCTAAACATAAAGTTTACTCTCTCTACACTAGAAGTAGGCATTATTGGCTTTGTCTGGTATATATTTGCTATCAAAAACCATTCAGAAAGCTTTTTAATCTGCAGTCCATGGGTGCACCTGTATTGGACATTAAACTGAATATTATTTACAAAATTATTTAAAACGGATTAAACAAAAGCATATAAACATAGAAGCTTTAAAAACAATAAAAATGTAACTGACCAAAAAATCTTTATACTATTTCCAGTTTTCTGGGTTTGTATTGGAGAGGAAGTGCCTTTTCCAAAGGAATTAGGTAGTATAGAAAAAACCCTGATAGAACAGGCTTTTCGGCAACAAAAGTCTGACGGTCATTCCGGTGGACTTTCGTCAGACTTTTGACGGAATTCCGACGAACTTTTGAACGAACGGACTTGCCTACACACAATCACACTAAAGTCCGACAGATTCATACGTGATGCCGTACGATCGGACAAAAATAAGGAAGTTGATAGCCAGTAGCCAATAGCTGCCCTAGCGTGGGTTTTCATCTGTCGGACTAGCATACAGACGAGCGGATTTTTTGACCGGACTCAAAAAGATTTGAAGCATGTTTCAAATCTAAAGTCTGTCAGATTTGGAAAAGTCCGCTGAAGGTCCGATAAAGCCCACACATGATCGGATTGTCTGCCGGACTCGGTCCGTCGGACCAGTCTGGTCGAAAAGTCTGCTCGTGTGTACACTGCATAACACTTATATTTCTACTTTCTTTTTAAAGGAACAAGGTCACTTTAAAAGTGCATTTTAATTTTAAAACATAAAATTATCATTCTTAACAGGCAGATTTAAGCAATTTCAAGACACTACTCAAATATCACATTTCAAACATGTAATGGTAAATGTTAGGTTTATTCTTGAACCTGAATTGGAAATCAATATTTATTTCAGAAAACACATTACAGTTTAATGTGTTCTTGTTACAGCTAAAGGCAGTATATTCATAATTATATGTACAGTGATACATTAAAAAAGACATAAGGCAATGAAATGTAGTTGTAAGAATTAATTGACAACTCATAAAATGTCACTTATTCAAAGTAGTTTCAAAGTACCGTATTTATCGGCGTATAACACGCGCCGGCGTATAACACGCACCCCAAGTTTAGGAGAGAATTTTAAGGAAAAAAACTTTTAGGAGGGAAGTTTAAGGAAAGGAAACTTACATTAAAATGCCCATCAATGCAGCCTCATCAGTGTTCATCTGCAGCCTTGTTAGTGTCATTGCAGCCTTTTCAGTGTCAGTGCAGCCTTGTCAGTGCAGCTTTGCCCCAGTGCAGCCTTGTCAATGCAGCCTTGTCCCCAGTGCAGCCTTGTCAATGCAGCCTTGTCCCCAGTGCAGCCTTGTCAATGCAGCCTTGTCCCCAGTGCAGCCTTATTAATGCAGCCTTGTCCCCAGTGCAGCCTTATTAATGCAGCCTTGTCCCTGGAGCCTTGTCCCCAGTGCAGCCTAGTGTCCATGCCTCCTGCCGCCGCCGCCATACACATAGTAGTTGTTTTAAATATGGTGCCGCGGAGTTCGGAGAGACTCGGCGCCGGCGGAAGTGAACGAACGCCGCCGAGATACACATAGCCGAGGGTTCTCGGCTCTTTCCGACGCCGCTCACAGTCCCGCCCAGCGTGGGCGTGACAGTGAGCGGCGCCGGAAAGAGCCGAATACACCCGACTATGTGTATCTTGGCTCTGTGATTTCGGCGGCGCTCGTTCAGCACCGCCGAGTCTTTCCGAAGTCCGCGGCGCCATATTTGAAACTACTCGCTATGTAAATGTCGGCGGCGATCGCCGACATTCACATAGCGATAGCGGGGATCGGCGTATAACACGCACCTACGACTTTCCCCTGATTTTAAGGGGAAAAAAGTGCGTGTTATACGCCGATAAATACGGTAGTTCTCTTGGTGGTGGTAGTAGAAGTAAGTTCACTAATCATCAGGTTATTTATATTTTAGATGTGCATGTTTTACTATTGTTAAATTAAAGTAAATATAAACCTTTTCATTAAACTCCCATATAACCTTTAGGATGTTACTGTAATTCCAAAACTTGTGTTCAGTATTCTTTATTATACAGTGCTCATTAAAATAATACATGGTGATCCAGCCATGTCTTGTTCAGATAATAGGGTGGTAACCATCTCCCAGTTATGTTCCTGAATTGTCACCCTGGCTGTCACAATGGTTCTAGATGGAGACACAGGATGAACCTAAAATGCCTGGGTTTGGTTAGATGAGGTTTTGCAGAACGTGACTAAAGTTCAGGAGCCGAATATGAACCACACTATAAATGATCCAAATTTTAAAAAATAAAACAATAGAAATAGCTATTTTCTACACTCAAAGGCAAAGGATTTTCAAACAAATGTCATGCATGGGCTGGGCGCTGTCTTAGCTGTCACATGTAACAAAGTAAACAACATTTTGCAAAAATTCAGTTTGATGGGGACCAGAGATTTTAATAATGCTTTATGTCAAAATTAAAAATGCAAAATATCTTTAAATAAAATCCCTGGATGGTACACCTAGCCTGCTTGTGAAGTGGAGCACATGTTGTACAATTTACAAGGCACTTCAGCAAAATTGACATTTACAAATGCTGCCTGCCAACAAATGACAGTATAGATACTGGTGACATACCTTATTCATAAAGGCAATTTCAATATGATATTGTTTTCTTTTCTTTATAGTAAGATCACTATAGAACGCTTTAATCCAATGGTTGTCGTGATTTATCTGTAATTGATTGGTAACAATTGCTATTGAGATTTATCTGTAATTGAGAGGGGATGTGCTGTTTTCATGGCCAATCCTGGCAGGATTCGACAAAGGAGTGTGCCCCGAAACATTTTATCCTGGCTACTTGCTTTCTAACCATCTTTCTGGTGCACTCCCACATGCCCTGCTAGCCTATGTGTGAGGCTGTCTCCTGATCCCTGTGCTGTGGCCGATGGTCTCTTGTCACAGACCTACAGCTCCATCTCAGCCTTCTTGCATGGACAGCTCACAGCTCTGGCACATCCCTTCCATCACTGGGTTTGGGTCTTTCAACTAGCAGCTGTGTGCATAGGACCATGTAAAACTTTTATTTGCCCTTTTCATTAATCATTTCATTTTAACTGTATTTCCTAGTTTCCTGTGAATCCTTGGCTCTGGTTAGTGCATCTGCCCCACACAGTCCATTCCACAGACTGTTTTCATAGGACCTCCCTGGAGCACCTTGACTGTGTGTTTTTATATATTGTCTTTACCACTATCCTGGTGGTTACTCTGAGGCCGCCCAGACAAGACATATTGGTGCTATGACTCCACAAGATATACTCAAAATCACAGCCTCCCGTGCACATCACAGCGCCCCCCAACAAATGCACACACCTTGGGAGCACTTTCACACTGGGGCACAGGCTGCGTTAGCGGTTTTAGGCAATTTACCAATGCTGTGCAGGGAGCTTCTAACACCAAACAAGGGGTTAAAAGGGCCCACAGAGTGCCGCTGCTGAAGCGCTTTGCAGGCACTTCAGCAGCGGTGCCCATTGATTTCAATGGCAGGGGCGGTTTAAAACGGGGTATACACCGATCCCGCATTGCCCCAAAGGTGCTGCTTGCAGGACTTTTTTTTCGGTCCTGCATTCGCACCGCCCCAGTGTGAGGCTTGAGAGGCACTTTTCAGGCACTTTACAGGCACTATTTTTAGTGCTAAAATGATTGAATAGCGCCTTCAGTGTGAAAGGGGTCTTAGGGCCCACACACATCACACTTTGTGCTTTTTTTCTTTCAACTTTATTGAAATGTCAAAATACATTTCATTAATTTGTATGCACCGCAGCTCAGTTCCGTTGCATAGAAACAGTATGCATTTTGCACCGCACTGCTCAGCACTTAGGGGCACTGTTGCAGTGTGAACAGGACGCATAGAAAACTATTTTTTTCGGAGGCGTGGCTGGCAGCCTGAGGAGATGGCCACATTGTGAATCTCCTCCGGCTCCACAGGATCTGACAGGCGACACACAGCGTGAATTGGCACACTTAATCAACATCCACCGCACGATGCAGAGCCAGAGAGGTGGAAGCGGCATGCGGGGGAAGAGAAAAGACTGTGAGGGGCCTCGTAGACTCACAGACTTTTACAGAGTCACGAAGCCGTGGACCTCACAAGATGGCGCCAGCAAAGCTGGATTCACACAGAAGAGAACATTAGCGGCTGCTGCCAATAAGAAAACATCACTGCAGTCTGAATACACAGTTCAGGATAGGAGAGATCACTCTCCTCATCCACATTCAATAGCCCTGTGAAACAGAGGAGGAAACTGATGGCTAGTGGTGACACAGTGAGTGATTCCTCCCCTGACACTGTCAGTATCACTGAAACAAACGGCTTCAGTGGGAAGCTGGATGCTTTCCCTACAGTGGGACAGCCTATTCTTGACTCTGCTCTCAAAGACATGCTCATCACACTGCGTGGAGCATTACAACATGACATGTCAAATTTCATGAAACAGACAAAGAGAGATTGCAGCCATAGGAGACAGAGTTGATTATATTGAAAATAAACTGAGTGATTACACACTAGCGCATAATGAAGTGGTTGATGCCCATGAAGTGGTTGATGCCCATGATGAACTAGCTGACGAAATCCGCAACCTGAAAATCAAAATGGCGGACATCGAGGACCGTTCCTGCAGGGATAATGTCAAATTTAGAGGCATCCCCGAAATGATCCCCCCGGCAGAACTCTGCCCATACTTGCAGAAAATGATCGCAGAATTGCTGCCAATGACCAAAACACACAAATTGGCGATAGATAGGGCTCACCGTCTCCCAAAGCCATCCTATCTACCAGATCGGGTGCCAAGAGATGTGATAGCTAAAATCCACTACTTCCATGTTAAGGATCAGCTTATGCACTTCTCCCGTAAGCACAACTCTCTACCAGAACCATATTCTGGAATTTTGCTATATATAGACCTCTCACAGGCACCATTCAAGCCCGCAAAAAACCTTATCACCATTACCAAGATACTGAGAAATAGCAATATTCTCTACAAATGGAAATTCCCGACTAAACTCTCCATTGAAAGAAACAACAAGACCTTGATCGTATCCACTCTGGATGAAGGTCTGGAATTGATGAAATCCCGGGGACTCCTCCCTCAAGATGAAGAGGACATTACTGAACTGCCATCGAACACTTGAACCTTCAAGCTCAAGATTGCACCCCAGGCCTACATACCTATTAAGTTACGGCTCTGATGCAAAAAAAATGACATTGAGCATACTAAGATCCTGTTCGGTTATACTCGATTACCCCCGTTGGATCTGTGTACAGTATTCATACCCTACAATTTATCCTTCATCGGCGAAAAAGGACCTACACTGACACAAGTATCCTGTTTGTCTCCCTTTTTCCAATGTTCTTATGTTCTGGTTACCACATTTATCTTCTTCTTACTCAGCAATATGGAAAGTTTGAAGACAAAACTCTCATTAATTCTCTGACTACCTTTGATGGCACTTACATTTTTATCCTTGAGCCCCAAAGGCCTCAACAGCCCCTATAAGAGAAGAGCACTATGGAAAGAACCTGAACACCATCATTGTGATGTGCTCTGCGTGCAGGAATCTCACTTCCTGGTTACAAAACCTCCCAAGTGCACCCATAAATGATCCCCACATGTCTATCAAGCCACTTTTAAAGAAAAAAAAGAGGTGTAATGATAGCCTTAAAAGACATGATATCCTTTAAATTGCATACCACACTGATGGATACAGAAGGGAGATACGCAATTCTAGTTGCAGGATTAAACAGAGTCCTTTATACAATAGTGAATATCTATGCTCCCAACATGCATCAAATACAATTTCTCAAGAGGACCCTAGCCAAAGCTCGCTCAATTCAGAAGGGCCAATTGTTAATATGTGGGGACTTCAACATCCCGATGGATCCGGAAATGGATATTACCTCAAAGATTACAACAAGGAAAGCAGGACTCAATACTTACTACAGGAAGATCTCCATGACCCGTGGCGCTACCATAACACGTCAGAGAGAGACTACACATTTTTCTCGAATCCCCATGACACTTATTCAAGAATTCACTGCTTTATAACTGATAAAAATATTCTCCAAAGGGTAACAGAGGCAAAAATGTACAATATTACATGGTCCGACCATGCGCCTATCTCTCTGGAAATTTCAGAGGGTCACACAGGTAAAAATGTGCCATTATGGCGGAACAATACATATATTCTCTTACATCCTACATATATAATGGAGCTGAACACAAATCTGGAGGAGTTCTTTCTCTTCAATTCGGAGTCCAGCAGTGTATTCAACTTTTGGTGTACCCACAAGGTACTCTAGGTTTCTCTAGGGGGGTGTTGATCCAGATGGCCTCCAGGGAGAGGAAAAAGAAAAACTTAAAAATCTCCACGCTGCTTGCTGAAATTGACTTACTTGAAACCCAACACAAAAAGTCACCCCAGAATACCCTACTGTCCAAGCTCACGTTCCTCAGAGAGGAACTTAGAACAGTTTTAATATCCGACCATGATTAATATATCAAAGGTCTTAAATTATTGACTTACAACATAATAGAGCGGGGAAAAAAATGGCATTACTACTTAAACAAAAAAAAGCCAGGAAAAAAATTACCCAACTTCATCATCATGCAACAGACAAAACAGCCCTTGACCCCTCTGGGATAGCCCAAACTTTCAGGGAATATTATGCCTTGCTGTATAACTTAAAGGACGGTACTGCCACCCCCCAACCCAACACAGAAGTAATCACTAATTTTCTGAACAAACAAAATCTACCAGT
Organism: Lithobates clamitans; assembly: GCA_037952925.1. Classification (NCBI taxonomy): domain Eukaryota; kingdom Metazoa; phylum Chordata; class Amphibia; order Anura; family Ranidae; genus Lithobates; species Lithobates clamitans. The sequence goes on along the minus strand of JBBGZY010000496.1, from coordinate 1,132,943 downwards.
GCTAGATGAAACCTCTATAAACCTCCTAAATTGCCCTATAGAATTGAAAGAAATTCTAGATGTTATCGCATCCCTCCCTTTTGGTAAATCACCGGGAATGGGTGGATTATCTTCCAAGTATTACAAAGCCCTTAAATCAGTCCTAGGCCCTCACATGGTTAACCTCTACAACCAAGCAGTTTTAACAGGTCATTCTCCTAACGAAATGCTAGAAGCGGTTATCGTGGCTCTGCCTAAACCTGGAAAGGAGCCTTACCAGCCTCAAAACTTCAGGCCAATATCGCTTCTAAACTCAGATTTAAAAATATACTCCAAACTACTAGCAAACAGACTTCTAGGATTAACACCACTCCTTTTAGGACCAGAACAGGTTGGTTTTGTGAAGGGGAGACAAGTTCCCGATGGCACTAGGAGTATGATCAACCTAATACATCATGCTGAGACCTGTCAGGTGCCTTCTCTGCTCCTTGCTCTGGATGCTGAGAAGGCATTTGACAGAGTCCATTGGGAATATTTCTCACAGGCCTGTCTAAATTTGGGGTGTCTGGGACAATGCACTCTGGTATTATGACACTATACCATAACCCCTCGGCGAGGGTGTATATTGATGGCATCCTGTCTGGGTCGTTTGACCTTTCGAATGGCACGAGACAGGGTTACCCTCTATCCTCAATCATATTCTCCCTGGCAATAGAACCCTTTGCTGAGGACATCAGGTCTGATCCCCTTATCAAGGGATTAATAGTGGGACAAGCTGAACACAAAATAGGTCTGTTCGCAGATGACATTATTCTTTCCCTTTCCGAGCCCTATAATTGCCTACATAGAATCCAACAATTGATAGAAGAATTTGGGAGAGTCTCTTACTATAAAGTCAACTCCCATAAATGTCAAATACTCACCATGGGACTACCCCAAGAACAAATTAATCTAGTGAAACAAGATTTTCCATATACCTGGGGTTCTAAATCTATAGCATATTTGGAATACAACTTTCTTATCCAACTAACTCGCTCTACGAGGTTAATCCCCCCCCCCCCACTGACTAATATCACTGAAGATCTACGGCGAATAGGGAAAACCCATCTTACATGGGTAGGAAGATCAGCTGCCTTCAAAATGCAGGTTCTCCCACGGATCATATATGTGTTTAGAACACTCCCTATCCATATCCCTAACTCCTTCTTCAATAAATGCAACACCCTCTTGAAGGAATACATTTGGCAAAGCAAAAATAGGAGGATTGCTCTTTCCTCATTACAACTACTGAAGAAGAATGGTGGGATAGGTCTACCGGACCTCCTGGGCTACTACAATACGTCCTTGCTAGACCAAGTTAAACATTTGGTTACGAAACACCAGGGCTTTCTAGTGCTGTTAGCCGCATCTCTCATGTCCCCCTTTTTTTTTTAAATCAAAATTAAGTTTATTGAGAAAGAACACATCTGGACAAACACACATACAATCAATAGGAATATATATCTGAGGTTACATGCACAATTTCTTTCCGTTCTGGTATCTTATACATTCACTAATATGTAGTTAAACCAGGTTGCTTTGGGCCTAAGGGCCACGTTTAATATAATGTAGCATGTCATTAAATTACAAAACAGAGGTATATAACCTGGATTTTATATGCATCTATGATCCATTAGTAGGTCAATATTGTTGTGTGACCAGAAAATAAAAAGAAAGTAAAACAGTTATATCCTTAATGGATGTATACAACCTAATGTTAACCAACTTTTAAAAATATAAATTATGTCCACCCCTACCATACTCTTCTTGCAGCTCATTGCAAGACTATAGTGCAGCTCCTAATTTAACTCACCCATGTTCCCTGTGTGTACTTTACATTTGTAGGAGTCTGTCTTTTACTAATTGAGTTGGGCCTAGTCCCGGAGTATCTAACCAAGATTGCCACATTGAATAAAACTTTTTCAGGGCGTTACGATGTTGATAGGTAATCTTTTCGTGTATAAGCAAGCTATTTACCAATTTCACCCATTGTTCACCTGTTGGTACCCTCGAGGTTATCCACAGCCTTGCAATTGCTTTACGAGCTTTATACAGTAGGCGTAATACAGCAGTGTGACCATTGGGCGAGAGTGAGGGCACCTCCAGGGCACCAAGCAGGCATATCACTGGATCCTTTATAATTATAATTGGAATTTGGAATACCTTTGAGATAGTATTGAGAACATAGCTTCAGTATCTGAAAAGTTTTGGGCATTTCCACATCATGTGTAGTAAATCACCATTATGGGTGCCGCATTTTGGACATAGGGGAGTATCTCTAGGTCCCAAATTGTGCAAACGAACCGGGGTTCTGTATACTCTATGTAGAAGATAGAGATGGGATAATCTCTGCGATGCCGATACCGAAACAAGTGGAGCAGAGGTTAGACATAACTCCCAGGTGTCTCCGTCCATAGGACCCAGATCTCGCTCCCATCCCTTTCTACAGGTCAATGTATTAGCATCATGTGTGGAGTTAAGCAACCTGATATATACTCTTGAAATCATACCCTTTCTCTCAGCCGTTGACAGTACATCATTCATTAATGGATGCACCATCAGCCAAGTGGAGACACCTTACCCTGACTTTGAATAGCGTGCCTCAGCTGGAGGTATCTATAAAATTGTGTTCTAGGAAGGCAAAATTCCTCACTAAGTTCCGTAAAGGATTTGAGTGTGGTTCCAAAGAACAACTGGGCAATATAATGAATGCCTGCAACCTCCCAGGATCGGAAATCCTCGAGTTTGAGAAGCTCTTTAAAGTATACATTCTTCCATATGGGAGTTCAAGAACACACCCCCTTAATCTTAAGAAGAGATCTAACATATTTCCAGAGAGTATTTAGAAGTGTGATGGTGGGAAGTGAATTTGACAAATGTGTGAATCCTGCTTCCAAATGGGCTAATGCTGGGAGACTAGACTCATCTGGAAGCAACAGAGATCTAATAGGGTCCAATGGGTTCACTTCCCCCCAGTTACTCAATTGTTGCAACTGGGAAGCTACAAAGTAGTACCTGGCATGTGGGACTGCCATACCTCCTTTGTCCTTAGCAAGTTGTAAGGAACGTAAACTAATACGTGCCTGTTGGGTACCCCAAATTAAGTCCCTAAACTGAGTGTCTATACGTGTAAACCACTTGTGAGTTATCCATATTGGGGAGTTGTGGAATATGTAAAGAAGTTGAGGGGCCCATACCATTTTAAGTAAGTTTACTCTCCCTGTAACAGATAGGGGCAACTTTTTCCATGCAACACATTTCACTTTAAATTTTTGGAACAGTGGGGACATGTTCAGGTCTAAGTACTGGGTAGGATCTGGTGATATTTGTATGCCTAGATAACGGAACTCCTCAGTTACCACAATATCTTTTGCACATGCAGGTAGGGGCTTTGGTAAAGGCTCCAGGGGAATTAACACTGACTTGTTCCAATTGATGCTAAAACCTGATAGCTTCCCAAAGTCAACAATCAATTTTGCAATGAGCTATCAGTATCTCCCAGGTATATTAAGTTATCGTCTGCGTATAAGGATACTTTATCTTGATTAGAGCCCTGCCGAAACCCTACAATATCCTGTGAGGTTCTGATATGTATAGCCAGAGGCTCCAAGGCTAGGGCAAGCAGCAGGGAGGATAAAGGACACCCCTGCCGTGTGCCTCTGTGGAGTTGAAATGGGGATGATATATCACCATTGATACGCATTCTTGCCGACGGGGAACTATATAACAGTTGAACCCATCTCAAGAAAGAGCTACTCACCCCAATCTGGTAAGTACCTCCCATAGATAGGGCCATTCAACGCTATTGAACGCTTTAGCAGCGTCCAGAGAGAGAATATCTCTATTACCCGGATTATCAGCAGGAATCTGTATATTAAGAAATAGTCTGCGTAAGTTTTGAGATGTGAATCTTGTTGGTATGAAACCTGATTGGTCTCTATGAACTATTTTCTGTATACACTTGGCTAGCCTATTCGCTGGAACCCTGGCCAGCAGCTGGACATCAAACGTAAGTAATGAAATAGGTCTATACGAGTCTGGCGAAGAGGGATCCTTGCTGGGCTTCAACAGCACCACTATAAGGGCTTCATTCATAGAGGCGGGTAAGGTACCGGTCTCAAATGCCAAATTATAAACTTTTAGTAGAATGGGGATTAACTGCGTCGAGTATCGCTTGTATACTTCCGCCGGGAGACCATCAGCTCCAGGTGCCCGATTGTTTTGTGTATGTGCCAAAGCCTCCAACAACTCCTCCTCAGTAGGGGAGCATTCAGCAGGGACGCATCCGAGGATGATAAGCAGGGCGAGGGGTATCTATCTAGAAATAAACAGATATCTTCATGTGAGGGTTGGACTTTGGACGTATAAACCTCTTGAAAAAAACCCTTAAAGACTTCCATAATATCTTTAGTGGAATGGTGTAATGTCCCTTGCATGTCAGTCACTGTACCTATGTGTGAGGATGGCTGCTGTGATTTGGCCAATAGTGCTAGCATATGACCTGTATTTTCCCCTACCTCAAAATGAGTCTACTGTAGGAAAAAATGTTTATTCTCTGCCAACTGCAAGGAAAGATCCTTAAGCATGGATTGGGCAGCTAACCATGATCTTTTGGTGTCATCAGTGGGGTCAGCTATATATTTTTCTTTTGACTGCTGTGCCATGTCTAGAACTGAATTCTCCCATTCTTTAGTAAATGTTTTAATGTGGGATATCACTCTAATGAATTGACCACGTAAAAATGCTTTTACCGTCTCCCAGACTATATCTATAGTGGTTGAGTCTATATTCTGTTTGAAAAAGTTTATGAGAAGTTCTGGGATTAGGTCAAGTTCTGGAATAAGTGACAACCACAGGGGATTAAGTTTCCATTGTGTGTTGCTTTTGGCCACCCCCACCCGTATATCTACCGAGAGTGGGGAGTGGTCAGATACTTGTCTGGGGTGGTATTGCGAGGACTCTAACAGTGGTAAGAAAAGGTCATTTCCTAATCCCAAGTCAATTCTAGATAGATCTCCTAACAAGGCTGACTGGCATGAATATACCTTAGCATCTGGATTGCGTGTCCTCCAAATATCAACTAGTCCCATTTCTGAAATAAGATGAGCAAACGGGGTAAGCCCATGATCTCCTGTCCGAGCGTGTAACTTATCCCTTTCGTGATCGACATAATTATTGAAATCTCCCACGACTAGGATCGGCAGCAAGACAAAAAGTCTGCCAGAATTTTCATTATTCCAGCAGAAAATGGTGGGGGAATGTAAAGTCCCACCAATATACATTTTATCCCATATAATGAACACAAGAGAAAAATATATCGACCATCTGGATCAATTTTAACCAGAAAACTGTACTCCCCTTTTCACTAGGAGATTCACCCCCTCAAATACACTGAGTAAGTAGCATGATATTGATGACAAAACTGCCGTGTAGCAAATTGAGGAGTAGTGGTTGAGGGGAAGCAAGTCTCCTGTAAACAAATGACATCTGCGTTCAAACACCTGATCATGCGAAGCACTGCCAGGCGCTTGACGGCGTTATTCAGGCCCTGGACATTCCAGGACAAAATTCTAGTTATCGTGGACACTGGGAAAACAACCATATCAAGAAGGATGACGTTAAATAATATATCCTGAAAAAAAGACCATAAATCTAAATCATTGAGGAAGTCCCAATTGTGTGGTATGAGGGAAAAAAGTAGCCCAAAAGAAAGATATCATTTGATATAGCAGAGAGGTAGCATGCTATTGAAAGGAGCCACAAGTTAACCAGGAACGTAGCAGGGTCCGTTGGCTTCGAGAAGGGTAGTATTACACAAGGGTTCATGATGGGGTGGACAACAAAACTGAAAAACAATATATAACCGGCCAACATAGCCAAACTGATTTGCCAATGGGCTGTTGGAGGTCTGGACCAGACCACATTGGGGGCAACAGTGGAAGTGCACCGTAGTGTCTTAAAAACTTCTCTGCAGCAAGAACAATAAGCCCTGTTAGTCATGGTAGTCTGTGTATCAACAGCCTTCTCCGCCTTGGCAACAGATCCTGGAAAGCAATAGAAAGGCTATTGGTGCAGTACTTTACCCATCAGGAGAAGCGGGGCGTCAGTTGCGACTTTCCTTGATCAATCTTTCTTCCCGATCTAGCCATTGCACTGCCGTGGATGGTAAATCAAAGAAGTGCACTGAGCCCAGTGGTTCCACCCTAAGACGGGCTGGATACAGCATGGCATATTTTAGATCAAGTGCCCTAAGGCGTTTCTTAACACCTATGAATTTTGCACGCTGCTTCTGTAACTCAGCAGAAAAGTCTGGAAGAAAAGATATTTTGGCATTATCGACTTTTAACGATTCTGGTTTGATCCTAGCATTCTGCAATATTGCATCTCTGTCCTTGTAGTGAAGGAGCTTGAATAAAAAGGGTCTAGGAGGGGCTCCTGGTGGCAAGGGCCTAGTCGGCACCCTATGTGCGTGCTCCACAGAAAACACAGGGTTAAACACATCTCTACCAAATGCCGCGATCAACCATTTTTCAATAAAGTCCACTGGGTTCTTTCCTTCTATTCTTTCAGGAAGCCCGATCATTCTGACATTGTTTCTCCTCATTCTATTTTCCAATTCTTCTATGCGTGAGGAATGTTGTGTAAGAAGATGGTTATTATAATTGAGGTCACTCTGCATGGGCACCATATCATCTTCAATGGAGCTCACTCTCCCCTCTAATGCAGCAGTTGTCTCTCTCAGTTTTTGTGCATCCTGCCTTAAAAAGGAGATTTCCGCTTTAACCCCCTTTATCTCAGTTGTAAGCAAGCTTAACGAGGCATTACAGTTATTCGCTGCTGAGAATATATCCCTGAGTGAGGGCTCATCGTCAGTGGGGGGACTGGTGGGGAAATGAGGCCTAGTGAAGCCACCCTCTGGAGTACTTACTGCGTCCCAAGCAGGCCTTGATCCACTAGCATCCTCGAGTGGTACTGTATCATCTACTTCAGAGGTGCCGCCGGATGAGTCCTCCTGGAAGTCGGATGTTGTACCGGAATCTGTGGTAGGTGATCTAGCAAACAGTTTTTCTGCAGCCTCCTTATGAATCTCCTTAGCAGATCGTTGTGTCGGCGCGCCATTTTGGGCCATGCTGTCCGTGGACCGGGACGCGTTCTGTCTTCTAGCGGCAGACATTGGATTGGATAGTCAGCCGTTCAGGTTCGGGTGATGGTCTGGGCACCTTCCGACAGCCGATGGGGTGAGTACAGCGCTGTGTAGGATAAATTAGCGGAGTTTCTGCGGAGAGACCTGAACTCATGTCTGGCTACATCCGCTGCCTGGCCACGCCCCCCCTCATGTCCCCTTTAGTTGTTTCCACAGTGCCCTACACTGGGAGCCACTTTAAAGGCCTAGCGTACCCTAGCTACCAGTATAGCCCACAAAGAAACCACTCATAAATTAGACATCCCGGTTAAAACGTATGAATGGCTTATCAGTGGTTTTGATGTAAGAGATTGTCATAAAAGGGATATAAACTTTCTACAAATCCTACAACAAAGCGAGCTATCTATCGATACTTATAGGTTATTGCAAATTAGACATTCCCATGCGACTACCAAATGCTAAGAATACATAGAAATCCCAAACCCTATTTGGGAATTCCTACAGGGGAAATCATACACATCCATTTGGGGGATTTCCTTTTTTGACAACACCTTGATGGGTCCAACACTGACGACCAAAACACCAGACATGCTCAAATGGGAAAAAGATCTAGAGAAAAAATTCTCTCTGCAACAATGGTTGAAATCCATACACCTGAGTTACAGTATGTCCCCCTGTGTTGATCACTGGGAAACCTTTCAAAAAATTTATCACAGGTGGTACATGACCCCTTACAGGTTGTCAAAAATATTTCCTGACGCCACTAACAAATGTTGGAGAGGATGTGATCAAATAGGGAACCTGTTCCATGTGTTGTGGAACTGTCCTCACATAACGACCTTTTGGGAAAATATAGCCATGATTTTAAGCAAAATCATGGGGCATTATATGCCATTGACTCCGTGACTGGCCCTCCTGAATATACTACTAGATACGTATCCTCTTACAGTTAGAACTGTAATAGCCCATGTACTTTTTGCAGCTAGAACAGCCTTAGCGAGTAAATGGGAAACCTCTACCCTTCCTACAATGAGAGAAATAACTACAAGAGTTAATACACAGTGCCAATATGAAAAATTATTGGTGTTCAAAAAACTTAAAGCACACCGCTTTATAAGATCTTGGCAAGCTTGGTTCCTCTACCCAGAGGCATCTACAGACCTTAAACCATAACTTTGCCAAACCCAAGGTCTTGTATTTTGATTACTGTGGTATCTGAATTAAATGATGGTAACTATATTTTTCTTTACCTTCCCCTTTGATATAGTTTTAGTTGCCCTCAGTTTACCCTAATTTTGTTTTTATGTTATGCAAAATTCTGAGTATCACAATATATGACATTTCTGAGCAACACAGATACTACAGTTACTGTATCCAGATATCTGTATAACCCCTTCACAGTATGATCCCTTTAGGGGTGATGGGGTAACTGTATTCAACTACCACAAGTGAGGATACAGATCTAGTACTGCTCCATGATAGGCTATACTTCCGAATGTCCTTATCTCACTGTTAACAATTTACTATAAGTTTTGTATGAAGAATCTATACTTGTGATATTTTTTTGCTTTGTCTTGTCTTTATTGTAATTGACAGTAAACTCCAATAAACAAATTTTGTGATGCGCAAAAGTATCAATTGGACAGGGTCTGTCCAGTCTATCACTCCCCATCCTGCAACCTGTTGGAGTTGTGCTGCTAAAAAATACATTTTAGCATTTATGACAGCTAGACCCCCCTTGTCTTTGGGGAGTTAAAAATTATCTTTTTTACCTACTATGTATTTTTCATGGTAATGCCCTCAAAATCCCACCCTAGGGGAACCCCTTGTTCTTTTTTCTTTGTTATGGGATGTGGCATACCTTTTTTGTTTGCTACTTCTGGTCAGAGTCCTCTCGATCCCCTTGTCTTTGGGGAGTTATAGTGTATTCAGCTTAATTCTAGCATATTGCCCTTTCCATAACAATGTTCGAAACAAGGAGTCTATTTTTTTAAACCATTTAAGTGGTACCAAAATTGGAGAATTGTGTAAAACATAAAGTAACCGTGGGGCCCAAAACATTTTTATTAAGTTTGCACACCCTACCACCAATAAAGTTAATTTGGTCCTTATGCCACTATTCTTCAAATTTATCCAGTATAGGGACTAAGTTATAATTTATTTATTCACTTATATTAGACGAAAACCTGTATAACTAGGTATTTAAAGGATGTAACAACCTGTATCTTATGATCTGTCTGTGCTAAAACCAGTGGTAAATCATCAACCGGGAGTAGTACTGATTTTGCCCAATTTACAGCAAACCCCGAGAAATAACCAAAGGTCTTAATAACAGATGTTAGGGATTGATCTGTATCTCCCAAGAATAGTAAAGCATCATCTGCGTATAGGGAAATTGTATCCACTCTTCCTCCTCTCTTGAATCCCCTGGCAGTAGCTGTCTGTCTAATTGCTATTGCCAGTGGTTCTATAGCCAGTGCGAACATCAATGGTGATGTGACAGACCTAACCAGGACAGAGGCTGCTGGAGAGGACTGAATGCAAGGCTCTTGCCTTTTGATTATGGGCCCTGGATTTTCAAGGGAACAATGCTCTTTGTGAGGTGAATGAGAAATCCAGTCTGAACTGTACTAGTCGGACTCTGTCATGTATATATGTATATAATGTATGTTGTCTCATTCTGTTGTGGACTCTTTGCTGTGATCATTTGGCATGTGTGTCCCTGTAGAGGGAGAAGGGATTCCTCCAGCAGCCCCCCTGCTGATAAGACTGTTTACTGAGGAGAAGTTTGAACACACATGACCTGTGTGTCCATTGTCTTTGGACAGTAACAGTAACCCGCCCTCTTTTCCAAGGGTGGGGGGTAAGTCTCTGAGTTATTTTATCTGTTGTGTCCATGGGTGATAATAAAACAGTCCATGTTAGCAGTGAAACAAGTGTCGCCTTGTTTGTGCTTATGAGCGGTTGAAATATCTGATATCTGTATCCAGACTGAGAGAAAGTGGTATACTGACGGAAACACTCAAGCGGAGTGTGGGACGTTCCGTGACATTGGTGGCAAGCAGCGGGACGCTTCCTGCAGTCTGGGACATCCAAACTTCCACCTGGATCCAAGATCAGGATAGCAGACTTTGGTCACCCCAGCGAAGATATGGACCTGGCTTCAGAGTTCCCGGGGCTGCTGCGGATCGTCCTTTCAGCATACACCAGGACTGTGTCTGAGGATGAATACCTGGAGCTTAGGCAGCAAATTTGGGTGGAGCTCTGGATTGGAGCCCTCTAGCTCGCTGTTATAAAAGAGGGCAAGTGCTTTCCAACCCAAGAGCAACGGGCCAGTGACCAATGGGCATTGCGGATGGCATTCTTGGGAGAGCGGCCCCAGGAGCAATGGTTGACTGAGTTGGACAGGCTGGTCCAGGAGGAGATAGAGCTGGACAATCATTATCGGGCTCTGCAATGGCACGCAGAGCAGGAATATTTAAGGGAGGCAACAAAATGCTCTCTATAGGGATATGACTTTGGTGGCCCTGGATTGCTGTGGGAGAGCCTTACAGATAGTTTTGTATTTGGCAATGAAGGGGAACCTACCCTTGAGGACCTGCGAGAATATAGAGAGGCTATGCTCGGTCTTGCAGGGGTCTCAGAGCTCAAACCTGATCTAGACTATTTGCTAAGGAAGGAACAGCAGCTGGAAAGGAAATACAGGAAACTGCTAGAACACGTTCAGCAGCATGCCAGAGAATCGGCAGTGGAAAATCTGGAGATTGCCGTCCCCAAACCTAAAGTGCTGACAACAGGGCAGAGCTCTGCTAACCTCTGCCCAGCACTGATAGCATCTTCTGGGTTCCAAGAACAGGAGATGGTGAACCTCTATTCCCAGACATCAGTTGCAGAGACAGGGGATTTGATAGACTTTTCTGCTGAGGAAGAACAACCTGATGAGCCTCCAGCAGAAGAGCTGCTATCAGGGCCAAAGTTCACTGTGCTCTGCCCAGCACCAACACTGGCTTAGGCCTTCTTGAGAGAAGAGGTAGTCGGCCTTTCTCCCACAACACTGACAGGGGCATGTGATTTTCTGCCAGCAGCATCTATGGAGTTACAACAAACTTCTCCAGCTGAAGATCTGGTAACTGAACAGAGGGTCCAAGACCTCTGTCCCACACTTTTATTAATTCCAGAGACTGGGGATTTAATAGACGTTTCTGTAGAGGAGGAACCACCTAGCAAACCCCCAGCAGAAGTGCTGGCAACCAGACAGAGGGTCCAAGACCTCTGCCCCACACCTGCAGCAATTGTGGAGGCCCAGGGTGAGGAGGTGGCAGTCTATAGCGAGTTGCAGATCAGGATCCAAGGAGAGAATGCAGTCGTCACCTCACAACTGCAGCTTGAGCTGGTGTCAGTGGATGGGGCTTCAGTCCCCACCTGTATACCCCAGGGATGCTGGGCAGTCGGCCCAGATTCCCAACAGCATGATAGAGTGAGCCCAGTCCCCCTATCTTCTCTCCAGTGGCAGAAAGGACTCCAGGGAGAAGGGCCATTCCAGGCCTCTCCCCAGCGGCGCATATGTTCTCTGAGAGAGGCAGAGGTTGGCTGGGTGAGTAATGCTTTGTTTGGAACAATTTGTTTGGGGTACTGTGTGGGTACAGGCAACAGAGGACTGGAATTATGGACTAACTTCTGAGTCAACCCGTCTGGGGTCTCCTCCTGTTGTTAGTCTTCTGCCGAAAGGGGAGAAATGTGACAGACCTAGCTGGGACAGAGGCTGTTAGAGAGGACTGAATGCAAGGCTCTTGCCTTTTGATTATGGGCCCTGGATTTTCAAGGGAACAATGCTCTTTGTGAGGTGAATGAGAAATCCAGTCTGAACTGTACTAGTCAGACTCAGTCGTGTATATATGTATATAATGTATGTTGTCTCATTCTGTTGTGGACTCTTTGCTGTGATCATTTGGGATGTGTGTCCCTGTAGAGGGAGGGGGGATTCCTCTAGCAGCCCCCCTGCTGATAAGACTGTTTACTGAGGAGAAGTTTGAACACACCTGACCTATGTGTCCATTGTCTTTGGACAGTTTAACCAGCTCTCTTTTCCAAGGGTGGGGGGGAAGAGTCTCTGAGTTATTTTATCTGTTGTGTCCATGGGTGATAATAAAACAGTCCATGTTAGCATCTAAGCAAGTCTCGCCTTGTTTTATGCTTGAGAGCAGTTGGAATATCTGATATCTGTATCCAGACTGGGAGGAAGTGGTATACTGACGGAAGCACTCAAGCGGAGTGTGGGACATTCCGTGACAGGTGACAATGGGCACCCCTGCCAATTACCTCTAGACAGAGGAAAATGCTCTGATAATGATCAGTTTACCTGTATACATGCTTGTGGAGCTGAGTACAATAATGGAATTCATTTAACAAATCCTCTACCCAACCCAAATTTCTCAAGGACGTCCCATAAATATATCCACTTGACGCAGTCAAAAGCTTTGGCTGCGTCTAGGGATAATATGGCTCCTTTCCCTACATTATCTGATGGTATCTGTAAATTTAGAAACACTCTTCTTAAGTTTGTTGTTGTGGATCTTCCTGGTATTAAACCTGATTGATCCAAATGCACCAGCTTATGTATAACTCTATTTAGTCTAAATGCCAATGCCAGAATCTTAGCATCAGCGTTTAACAAGGAAATCCGACAATAAGACTCTGGCAATAAATGGTCATTATCTGGCTTGGGTAGTACTATAATACAGGCATCATTCATAGATTCTGGAAGCTTAAACGATGCATGTGCATGATTCAATACTTTCAGCAATTCTGGCAACAAAATATCTCTATAGTTTTTATACATTTCTGATGGTAAACCATTTAAACCAGGATCTTTCCAATTAGGGAAGTCCGAAGCTGCCCTAGTTCGCTCCTCTAGTGTTAGAGGTGCATCAAGGTATTCTCTATTCTCTCAGGAAATAGATGATATTGTTAGGGGGTTCAAGATATCTCTGAGTTCATTAGGATGATAAATGGCCTTGCTCTGCTTTAGATCCTTATAGAAAGTAGTAAAAGAGGATAATATATCCTCTTGATTGTGAGAAATATTCCCGGTTGGTGTTCATATACAGGGATAAAACTAGACCTAACCTGGGATTTAGCAATTACTGTTCGAATTTTCCCATTTCTCTCCCCCTCTTCAAAATACTTACTCTTTATATTATATTTATTATTTATTTATATTTATTGATCCCTTTCAGCTTTTTCCATAGTTGTTCTTTTGTATAAAAGTTGTAAATCCTTCCATATGGCTTGATTCCTAGGTGTGGTGTTCTGAACATATTGAAATTCTTTTTGTCGTACTTCTACTGCTAAGAGGGTTTCCCATTCCTTACTTTTCTTTTTAAATCTACTTATAACTTGTATCAGTAACCCTCTTAAAAAGGCCTTCATAGTGTCCCATACCAACTGTGGAGTTGTTGATTCTGCGTTATTAAGACAAAAATCAGTAAGCGATTGTCGCATGGATTCACCCTGGCTTAATACCTGTAACCATGAGGCATCCATACGCCAGTAACTTTGTTGCGTGGTTTAATTTTTTTATGTTCACCAAAACTGGTGAATGATCCAAGATTCCCCTTGCCAGACACTGTATATTTGAAACCAATGGAAAAGATAGTTCTGTGACCAAAGCCAAATAAATCCTGGATAAAGTACCGTAAGTAGAGGAACAACAAGTACAAGCATGTATTCCAGTTTCTTGCAAGTGTCTGACAAAGGGGGTCTCCAACTTTTGGCCCGCTGGATAGCGATCCATACTCGCATCACAAACATTATTAAACCCCCCCCCCATTATCATTATTGGAATACCAGGGTATTCAGCCAGAATTATGCTAATCCTCTGCAATATCTCTGAATGATATGCTGGTGAAACATACACTGATCCTATTATACATGTAGTGGAGAATAAAGAGCATACTAATAGGACATATCTACCCTGGGGATCAATCAATGTCTTTCTGCAGGACAAGTGTATCCTCAATAATATTAATACACTAACACCTCTAGAAAATGCAGAGTATACTGAATGGTATTGAATAGAGAACTTTGCATTTTGTATTAGGGAGATAGTATTTTTGTGAGATGAGTTTCCAGCAGGCACACTATTGATGAATTATATTGCTCCAAAATGGAAAAAAATAACCCTTTTTTTAACCAGGTCCTTCAATCCTCTCACATTCCAATATATGAATGCTAACTCATGAATCATTATCCCTATCTGTTATAAATGTAACCATCACTAGAAGGGTATATACTACACATAACTTTTCCATTTTACTTTCTCTAGAAAGGTATGTAACCATAAACATACCATAGCCACATGAAAATCCATCGCAATATTGGTATATGAGAGTCCCACAAACAGAAGGGAGAGAGAGAGAGAAGAAAAAAAAAACAACAACCCACAGCTCCCCAAAACACACACAACCTCATAAAACATTTTTCCCCAAGGAAAAAATAGGAGGTAGAAAAATACTATTCCGGGCCTGAATGTGAACACACAACCAGCTGCATCACACTCCCCCTGCCTGTAGCCTATGATAATTAGAAAAGAAAAAAGAAAAAAAATAACATCTTATCAACTGGTTATATCCCTGCAATTAGAAGACAGATATTGCCCATTTTTGTCCAGCCATGATGTGGCCATCTTAGAATTGTCAAAAAAAATTGTCTCATTGTTGAGTGATCCTCAACTTGGCCGGGTATAACATTCCGTATGTTATTTAAAAGTATAACATTCCTTATGTTATTTGAAGCTTGCAAAGACGCCTTTTACCTTCTATATATTGGGCTCTCATTTTTTGTATTTCAATTGAATAATCTGGGTAAAAAGGAATTTTTGAACCTTTAACATCTATGTCACCCTTTGTTCTTTCCAGGGCCAAAATGTTGTCTCTGTCTCTAAAGTGCAACATTTTTACAATAAATGGGCGTGGGAATTTTCCAGGGGGAGGGGGTCTTGATGGTATCCTATGTGCATGCTCAACAGAGAAAAATGAGGAAAATTGTTTTTTATCAAAAATTTCCAGCAGCCATTGGGGGTTATTTACTAAAGGCAAATCCACTTTCCACTACAAGTGCACTGCAAGTGCACTTGAAAGTGCACTTGGAAGTGCAGTCACTGTAGATCCGAGGGGGACATGCAAGGAAAGTAAAAAACAGCATTTTAGCTTGCATATGATTGGATGATAAAATCAGCAGAGCTTCCCCCTATTTCATATCTTCCGTTCAGGTCTATGGCGACTGCATTTCCAAGTTCACTTGTAGTGCAAAGTTGATTTGCCTTTAGTAAATCAACCCCATTGTTCCATAAATTCTATAACATTTCTTCCTTTTATCTGTCCTGAGAGACCCAGAATCCTCACATTATTTCTTTGGAGACTATTTTCAAAATCGTCTATGTAATTAGCATGATATTTTGTCTGTAATCCCACTACTTTTAGATTGCGCTGCATAAAAGCCAAGGTGTCTTCAACATTACTAATTCTATCCTCCACAGCAGTTGTGCGCTCTCGCACTTTTTCCATATTATGGCATAAAATAGTAACTTCCTCACGTAAATACTGAAACTGATTTGATAAAGTAAACAGTGTAGTATTACATATCTGTTTTGCTTGGAACACGTCTTTTAAGGTTGGCTCTCCCTCCTGTGCATTTTGTACGGTCTCTTTATTAACAGATTTATTTTCTTTCCTCTTGTCCTCCTCTTCAATCCCCCTCTTCTCCTCTGTATAAGCATCATTCCCCTGTACCTCTGCTGATGTAGGTGCCAGGGTCTGCTCCTAAAGATCTTTCTTCTCCAATATCTGCACAGATAGATGCTGTGTGTACTGTACTGTCATGGTAGTATTTCAGATCTTTGCACCTTCTCCCCCTAACCTTTATCTTTTTTTTGAGAAGATAATCCATTGCTATCATAGGTGCTCTGGGCCGACTTGTTTCATCCCCTCTATTCCTTCTCTGCATGGCTTTAGTAGTTATCCCAAGCTTCAAAGTATTCAGAGTATTACGGCTCAGGTATTTCAGGTATTAGAGATATTTCAAATAGTCATATATTTTAGGTGTTTCAAGTATTTCTGATATTCAGGTATTTCAAGTATTTCAGGTATTTCAGATATTTCAGGTGTTTTAAATATTTCAGATATTTCAGGTATTTTGGGTATACAAATATTTCAGGAATTCAAGTATTTCAATTATTTCATGCATATAGGTATTTCAAGTAATCAGGTACTGAGGTATTCAACTATTATGAGCTCCAGAAATACCCTCTCACCGTACCTGCAGATAGTTCAACACAGCACTGCCCTGATCCACACAGATAGGAGACCAGAGCACTCTCCACACTGCCTCTTTCTCCGCTTCTCAGTTCCAAGCCAAGCACTTTCATCGGCGCTGCTGCTCTCTGACCCCTCCCGGACTAGGCTAGATTGAGCGGCACTCCTTTTCTGCTCCGCCACCTACATATAGGATCTGAAGCCGATGTGCTCTCCATCTCGGTACCGGTGCCATCCAGCCAATTCTGGTATGCTCCGGGGGGGGGGGGGCGCTGGATCACAGAAACGGCAGACGGTACTCACTCGACTCCACTGTCTACAGTGGAATCTATCCAGCCCGGTACAGGGGGCATAGAGACTCACGCTAAGGCACACACTGGTTCCCCTCCTTCACAGCTTTTTCTCCGCTCTGTCTCCGCACTGTCTCCCGCAGTGAGTACACTCCCACGCCGCCATCAATCTCTCAGTTCAGGTAAGCCTGTCCACAGCTGATATCATGATAGCAATCAGCAGGATCAGAGCCAGCTCACGTCTGCTCACATTGAAGCCCAGCCCAACCCCCTCAGTTAACAGAAAAAAATCTCTAAAAAATGTATACTTGTCTTACAGGTGCTGAACTAATTTTAGGAAAGTCAAATCCGTAGGAGCAAGAGCAGAAGATGCAGAGAACTAAAACCCGTGCAGCAACCTCCATATTCTAGGCTTACTGGAGGGGGCAGGGGGCATAGGATCGACTGCTTTCACTGAGGAGTTGCTGAAAACCCTGCTCCCGCAAGTGTGTTTCTCCAGCTTCGGAGAGATCCCACCAAATGCCAGCTGTTTGGGGCCCTTTTTGCACCCCCCCCCCACACTTTTATCGTAAATCTGCTCAACTTTAAGCTGCAATTTGACCCTCCAAAAAGCCCTGCTACAAGGCGAGCTCCAATACAAGAATGCGCAATTCTTAATTTTTCTTGACTACTTGGTTGAGACGCAGCACCTCAGGAGATCGTTTGACAGGGTGAAGGCCAAGCTTCATTCCAAAGGCATCCCCTACAGCAGGGGTCTCCAAACTATGGCCCTCCAGTTGTTCAGAAACTACAATGCCTAGTCATGTGTGTAAATGTCAGAGTTTTACAATGTCTCATAGGACTGTAGTTCCATGAAGGGCAGGGATCCTGCACTACAGCATAATCTTTCCATTTAAGGCAAAACTGCAAGGTTCTTTATCTTCCCATGAAGAAATGGTGTCCTGGCTGGAAACTACACACTGGACCTGAACTGGCTATTCTTTCAAATTACCAAATTCTCTAGGCTGCTCTCATCTTAAGAAAAATGCTCCCTAACTGTAAATACTTTACCCAGGACTTGCTCTTTAACTTCCCATTGATACCTGCCATGATGTTTTGGCATTAACGATAGACCTTGGTACCCTGCTGACACTTGGAGCCTCTATGAACTATGGCTAATCCTTCCTAGTAAGTGTACCTGCTGATGCCACCATTTTGTCATTTTATGTTATAGTATTCTGTGTTGAGTTAATTATAATTGGACTCTATCTCCCTCCTGCTTTGCTGCAGACACTTAACAAGTTAGTTACTCCTTATTCTACCACCAACTTTCTCATAGCAGGTGATTTCAATATGACCCTTGTCCTGCTTTGGACAGGTTGGGGTCAACTTGATCAAAATGGTCTTCCTATCCAAATTTCTGTATTTATTTCAGCACATGCCAGTCATTATACCAAAATCTTGTTTTGGGAAGATTGATAGCACTGCTACTACATTTATTTGGGCAGGAGGGACCCCTAGATTAGCTTGGACTGCTCTGAACCACCCTTTTAAGCTAGGTGGACTTGCTCTTCCCAACTTTATAAAATATTACTAAGCCCCTATTGGTGACTATATATTGGTGGTTTACCTGACCTCACAGCAATGTGGCGTTTACATTGGATACTGGGCTTTTTGGATCTTATATGTAAATAAGAAATTTTGCTGAGAGTACTTTACACCCCTCAGAGGTTGTCTTTATTCTATCTATAATACCTGTCTGTCTGTCAGAGATGTTCTACAGAAGAAGGTAAGTTTTCTGAAGTGAGGTTGTGTCCACCATCAACTCTGTATGTGACTTATTGCTTCACAGGGATCCCCTTATTTTTCTACTGGGCATGACTGACAACTTGGGAGAAGCCCTTTATGTTAAAATGTTTGTATTCTATTTCAGTGGCGTAGCGTGGGTTGTCACCCGGGGCAAGGCAAGTAATTTGCGCCCCCCCAACCTGCGGACTTTTAGCTATCCCCAAGTCCCTTCAAATACAATAGTACTGACCTACCTGATTCCTATACTGACCACTACACCGAGAACTACACTGTCCACTACACTGACCACTATACTATACTGACCACTACACTGACCACCATACTACACTGTCCACTATACTGACCACTATACTACACTACACTGTCCACTATACTACACTGTCCACTATACTACACTACACTTGACCACCATACTACACTGACCACTATACTACACTATACTGACCACCATACTACACTGTCCACTATACTGACCACCATACTACACTGACCACTATACTACACTGTCCACTATACTACATTATACTGACCACCATACTACACTGACCACCATACTACACTGACCACTATACTACATTATACTGACCACCATACTACACTGACCACCATACTACACTGACCACTATACTACATTATACTGACCACCATACTACACTGACCACCATACTACACTGACCACTATACTACACTGTCCACTATACTACACTACACTTGACCACTATACTACACTGACCACTATACTACACTATACTGACCACCATACTACACTGTCCACTATACTGACCACCATACTACACTGACCACTATACTACACTGTCCACTATACTACATTATACTGACCACCATACTACACTGACCACCATACTACACTGACCACTATACTACATTATACTGACCACCATACTACACTGACCAGTATACTACACTGACCACCATACTACACTGACCACCATACTACACTGACCACCATACTACACTGACCACTATACTACACTGACCACCATACTACACTGACCACCATACTACACTGACCACTATACTACACTGACCACTATACTACACTGACCACCATAATACACTGACCACTATACTACACTGACCACCATACTACACTGACCACCATACTACACTGACCACTATACTACACTGACCACTATACTACACTATATTGACCACCATACTACACTGTCCACTATACTGACCACTATACTACACTACACTGTCCACTATACTACACTGTCCACTATACTACATTACACTGTCCACTATACTACACTACACTTGACCACCATACTACACTGACCACTATACTACACTATACTGACCACCATACTACACTGTCCACTATACTGACCACCATACTACACTGACCACTATACTACACTGTCCACTATACTACACTATACTGACCACCATACTACACTGACCACTATACTACACTGACCACCATACTACACTGACCACCATACTACACTGTCCACTATACTGACCACTATACTACACTACACTGTCCACTATACTACACTGTCCACTATACTACATTACACTTGACCACCATACTACACTGACCACTATAATACACTATACTGACCACCATACTACACTGTCCACTATACTGACCACCATACTACACTGACCACTATACTACACTGTCCACTATACTACATTATACTGACCACCATACTACACTGACCACTATACTACACTGACCACCATACTACACTGACCACCATACTACACTGACCACCATACTACACTGACCACTATACTACACTGACCACTATACTACACTGACCACCATACTACACTGACCACTATACTATACTGACCACCATACTACATTGACCACTATACTATACTGACCACCATACTACACTGACCACTATACTACACTGACCACCATACTACACTGACCACCATACTACACTATACTGACCACCATACTACACTGACCACTATACTACCCTGTCCTCCATACTACACTGTCCTCCATACTACACTGACCACTACACTACACTGACCACTACTCTACACTGACCACTATACTGACCACTACACTACACTGACCACTATACTACACTATACTGACCACCATACTACACTGTCCACTATACTACATTGTCCACTATACTACACTATACTGACCACCATACTACACTGTCCACTATACTACATTGTCCACTATACTACACTACACTGTCCACTATACTACACTACACTGACCAGCATACTACACTGTCCACTATACTACACTATACTGACCACCATACTACACTGTCCACCATACTACACTGACCACCATACTACACTGTCCACCATACTACACTGACCACCATACTACACTGTCCACTACACTACACTATACTGACCAGCATACTACACTGTCCACTATACTACACTGACCACCATACTACACTGTCCACCATACTACACTGTCCACCATACTACACTGTCCACCATACTACACTGACCACTATACTACACTGTCCACTACACTAACCACTACACTACACTGTCCACTATACTACACTATACTGACCAGCATACTACACTGTCCACTATACTACACTGACCACCATACTACACTGACCACCATACTACACTGTCCACTACACTAACCACTACACTACACTGTCCACTATACTGACCACCATACTACACTGTCCACCATACTACACTGACCACCATACTACACTGACCACCATACTACACTGTCCACTACACTAACCACTACACTACACTGTCCACTATACTACACTATACTGACCAGCATACTACACTGTCCACTATACTACACTGACCACCATACTACACTGTCCACCATACTACACTGACCACTATACTACACTGTCCACCATACTACACTGACCACTATACTACACTGACCACCATACTACACTGACCACCATACTACACTGTCCACTACACTAACTACTACACTGACCACCATACTACACTGACCACTATACTACACTGTCCACTACACTAACCACTACATTGTCCACTATACTACACTATACTGACCATCATACTACACTGACCACTATACTACACTACACTGACCACTACACTGTCCACTATACTGACCACCATACTACACTGTCCACTATACTACACTGACCACCATACTACACTGACCACCATACTACACTATACTGACCACCATACTACACTGTCCACTATACTACACTACACTGACCACTATACTACACTGTCCACTACACTATACTGTTCACTATACTACACTATACTGTCCATTATACTCTGTCCACTATACTACACTATACTGACCACCATACTACACTGTCCACTATACTACACTGACCTCCATACTAAACTACACTATACTGACCACTATGCTAACCACTATACTATACTACACTAACCACTATACTGTCCACTACACTGCCCCCCATAGTGACACTACACTGACCTCCATACTATACTACACTACACTGTCCTGCCTACAGTCTCTCTCTCTCGCCCCCCTCCCTCCCTCCCCCTCCCAGTAACATGACTCTCACTTACCTTCTTATCCTGGCTGCATCGATCCGGATGATGAGGAGAACACAGCGGCGGCTCTTTCTTCTCTCCCCTGCGCTCTGCTTGCTGCCATGTTCAGTATCCAGCGCCCTGTGATTGGGTGTATGGGGGTCATGTGCGGAGGCGGGGCGCCTCACAAGACCCCCATACACCCAATTACAGGGCGCCGGACACTTAACATGGCGGCCGGAGCCCGGGGACACAAAATTAGAAATTAGGAGGAGACAGCCAGTGACACATACTGGCGCCCCCCTAAATATCGCGCCCGGGGCCACGGCACCCCCTGCACCCCCCACGCTACGCCACTGTTCTATTTGTCATTCTATGCTAGGAAGGCCATACTATTAAAATGGAAGGCTCACCAGCCACCTACTGCGGAGGAATAGAAATCTGCAATAAATGTAGTCCTCACTATCTATAAGTTAACAAATATCAGCTGCAATTGCTTAAGAAAGTTTGACAAAATTTGGTCTACCTGAATAGTTGCAAAAGGGATAACCATCTGATGAAACAAGCTTATTGCATATCACATACTTTGTAGTTAAGGCCTGGACTGTGGCATTTTTTTCTATAATCACTTACAGTATGTGTGGGTCAGGTTCATGCCATTTGTTTTTTCTATTCTCCCCCTTCTTCTCCTACTGCCCTTCCTTTTCCTAACCCCCACCCCTTAATTCTTACTCCTTCTCTGCTCCTTTAGATGGATATTCATCTAACATGTTGGAAAGCTACGGTTACAATAACGTGTATATGTCACTACTCATCTATACTGCCACTGCTAAAGTGCCTTTTTATGTTTGGCTAATGTATTCTGATTTGATCTGACTTATACTCTGTGTGAAACTTAAATAAACATTTTTACTGACAAAAAGAAATGAGGCTCAGATATATAAGTATTTGAATGTAGGATAAACACAATGGATCAGAGTAAGAAGCACAGAAACATTGTCTACCTTAGAGATTTGATAAGTGTGTACTTACTGATCCTTTATAGGTAGACAGGGTTTGCCAGGGATTACATGTGGATTAGTGTTTGCCAGGGCTCGAGTCCCTGAAGCTGGCCCTGGGTGATCATTTGTCAACTTAAAATGATCACATTCTTACCATTTGTACATTTTCTATAAATTTTCTGGTGTGTTACAAACAGTTAATTAAATGTTCGGTAATGGGTTGCAAAACTTCCACACTTCCTTAATTTGAAAGCAGATACTAATGGAGTCATTAGCTGTTCTTTGAGGATATTGAATTGCAATCAATCACATGTATTTATTTGGTTTTCTGCTATGCGTGTTTGTAAGTAAACTGTTTAAAAAAGCATTTCTTGGTCATTTTAAGCTAAGTATAATTTTATATTTTCATCTATCATTTCTGATCACTTTTCCCTGAACATCTGTTCGTGCTAATCTTTTAACTATTATTAGTGACTTATCAGTCAACAATATTTTGGGGCTAATTCCACACTTCATTTAGGATTCAGATTTGTACCTAAATGCCTCTTATGTAGTCAGTTTTCAGTATCATGTGGTTACTTTTACAGAACTTAATATTAGGAGAATCAGAACTTGAATAGGGTTTTAATATGCTTGCACAATTAGGATACTGTTATGGAGTTTGAGAAAAACACTATAATGTCTAGAATACTGGAAAATATAGGCCCAGGGGCTTCCACAAATGTTTTTTGAAATTCAGCAAACCCAAACTTAATGGTGAATCATATTGAAGTCTAAGGATGATGCATCTTGTTAGGATTGTTTTTTGTTGTTGTTTTTTTCGCTAATATGCTAACTACTTTAAACAAAAAAGCATGGAAGCTGGGCATTGCTACAGGGGACATGTACCAATGCAAAAACTCTACAGCAGGGAAAGGGTCTCTTCAATTTGCTTGAAGGGAAACCCTGAGGTCTCAGTGACAACATAAACTAGCATTGCATATTTAAAAATGGAATATATATTTTTTTCTTTACAATTAATTTGGCTTACATACAACAGCAGCACCCCAATCTGATTCCTTGACATTTGAAAACTAAGCTTTTTTCAGATAGTATTAACAGTGACCCGTGTTTTTCCATTAGTTGGTAATAGGCCCGCTTTAACTCATAGATGGAAGTTAACCAAGTTCACTGAGCCTGCCCTGTTCTTACTGATGTAATACTATTTTGCTGCTGGTCAATTTCTATCAAACACGCATTAAGAGTAGGGATGAGCCGAACACGCTCCTGTTTGGTTCGCAGCAGAACATGCGAACAGGCAAAAAATTTGGCAGAACACACAAACACCATTGAAGTCTATGGGACACAAACATGAATAATCAAAAGTGCTAATTTTAAAGATTTTTACACAAGTTATTGCCATAAAAAGTGTTTGGGGACCTGGGTCCTGCCCATGGGGACATGCATCAATGCAAACTTTTTTTAAAAAAAACAATTGTTTTTTCGGGAGCAGTGATTTTTTTAATGCTTAAAGTGAAAGAATAAAAATGAAATATTCCTTTAAATATTGTGCCTGGGGGGTGTCTATAGTATGCCTGTAAATTGGTGCATTTTTCCCGTGTTTAGAATGGTCAAAAGTTCAGTGAACTTTTGTGTGACCCTGTGTATGCAAGTCAAGCTTGAGCGGAATTCCGTCAGAAAAACCATCCAAGATTTTTCCAACGAATATTCCGCTCGTGTGTACACGGCATACCACAGCAAAATGACATTTCTTTTTTTTTTTTATTAATTATTCTTTATTGAGTTTATAAAAAAAAAACATACAGCTGTACTCATTTTTACATAGATTAAACTAATAACCATTAAATCCTTGCAACAAACAACTGTAAAAGCCTTTATAGATTTTTCCTTTGCTTTTTCTCCCCTTCCTTTTTTCCCTTTCCCTTCTCTTTCCCACCTTGCGTCTGCCCACTCCCCTCCCTCCCCCAACCCCCCAGAAGTCCCCCCCTCCCATCCCAATCAGTATTCTTAGAAAAGGGTGCTTTTTAATCTAACTAATATAATATCCTGATTCCATTTGCTAGACAGGGTTACCCTAATTTCCTTTCACCGCCCCTCTGCATTCCCAGGTTCTCTTCTACTTGAGCTTTCTTTTGGATTTGTATGCGGCTCAGAAGGAAATGCCCAACCAGTGTAACCAGGGTCTCCATATCTTTATAAATTTACCATAGCTACTCCTCCTGATATAGACTGTCTTTTCTGTCCACACCAACTTATCCATTGTAATAACCCATTCTTCCGGGGTTGGGGGTGTGGCAGAAAGCCAGGACTGTGCTATCAGTTTCCTTGCTTGATAGAGGCACCTCATGATGGCAATATTAGAACTATTATTCCCTATATTCTCTCCTGTCATACCAAGGACACATACCTTGGCCTCCAGGGCCAGTTTAATTTTAAACCTAGTTTCTATAATCTTTACTATCTCTGCCCAAAATCTTACTAATTTTGGGCATCTCCACATCATGTGTATGAGATCTCCTGTCTCCAGGCATCCGGGGCATTTGTCATCCAGTCTGCTACCAAATCTAAATAATCTCTTAGGGGTATAATAGGCTCTGTGTAGCAGAAAGAGATGCGAGGCCTGCTGTGATGGACAGACGGACACCAGCAGGCCAGACTCCAGTATCCTTTTCCACTGGTGGTCCGTAATCTCCCCCACATCTACCTCCCATCTCGCCCTAATGCCCATGTTCGGTTGCGGAGCAAGTAGCCTTTCAGCCAGTTGTCCATATATCATTGCTATCAGGCCTTTGGTATTGTTTGTTCTAGTTATTCTATTAAGAAGTGGAGCTTTGCACCATTCCAGTGGGCAGTTCCTAAATTGACTGTCCAAAGCATGCCTGGTCTGCAAGTAACAATAGAATGTTTTATTTGGGATTCCGTATTCTCGTCTCAGCTCAGTAAAGGATTTTAAGATATTATCATCATATAACTGAACCAGCCTGCATATTCCATGATGTTCCCATATCATGTTTTTTTCCAGGGCTAACAATTCTTGTAAGGATTTGTTATGCCATATGGGTGAAAATTCAGTGAGGCCCCTATAACACATAATCCTCTTAACAGTCTGCCAGACTTTGGTAACTAACCTATATGTTGGGAGCCCATCCTGTAATGAACCAGCCTCTAATGCCTCCGCCAGGGAGTTATGTGGATTGCCCTGCAGCATGATTTTACCACTAGTGTCCATCATTCCTTGGGTCTTGCATCCCCCTATGTGCTGCAGCTGAGCAGCCAGGAAGTAGCTATATGGTTGGGGTACTGCCATTCCCCCTTCCCTAATGGGTCGCTGTAAAGTTTGTAAGCTAATCCTTGCCTGCCCTTTGCTCCATATTAATTCTCTGAATAAGGTGTTTATTTTTAGGAACCATTTCTTCCCAATCCAGACTGGGGAGTTATGGAGCACATACAATAGTTGTGGCATCCATATCATCTTGATTAGGTTAGTTCTACCTGCCATAGATAGAGGGAGTTGGCACCAAATGTCACTTTTCCTTTTGAATTTTGCCACTAGTAAAAGCGTTAATAGTTGAGTCTATCGGTAAAAGTGTAGATTTTCCCCAGTTAACTATCAATCCCGATAATCTAGCAAACCTCTCCACAAGCTGTATTACTTTTTCTAGGGATGGCCCCATATCGCCCCAAAAAAGTAGCACGTCTGCATATAACGCTATCCTTTCTTCCCCATTTTTCCTCCTGAATCACTGCACACCGGTCAGGTTCTCATTACTTCTGCTAATGGCTCCATTGCTAGAGCGAATAGCAGGGGTGACAGTGGGCACCCCTGCCTCGTCCCTCTCTCAAGAGGCAGCCATTCTAAATATTCGTTATTGATCTTTAGTCTGGCACTTGGGTGGGAATATAAAATTTTCACCCATCCGAACCCGAATCTCTCCAGTACCCACCAGAGATATCCCCATTCCAAGCTGTCGAATGCCTTGGCAATGTCCAAGGACAAAATCGCTCTGGAACCCTTACCCCCTGTCAGGGACTGGAGATTCAAGTATGTCCGTCTAATGTTTGCACTGGCGGACCTATTAGGGATAAACCCTGTCTGGTCCGGATGTACTAATCCCGAGATACATTTGTTTAGTAGAATTGCCATTACTTTTACCAGAATTTTAGTATCAGAACATAGCAGTGAGATTGGTCTATATGAAGATGCATCTTCAGAAGTAATGGAAGCAACACCTCTCCGAAATGCTTATAGTCCGTCCGGGCCTGGGGATTTTTGATTGGGCATGTCTGCTACTGCCTGTTTTAATTCTTCAAGAGTTATGGGAGATTCCAGTCCGATCCTATCTGTTTCAGAGAGAGTCGGCAAGTTAATGCCCATTAGGAAACTTTCTATCTCTCTCGGTTCTAGCCGATGTTGTGACTTATATAAGTCTTTATAAAATTCAAAGAATGTCTCCTTAACTTTCAAGGGATCAGATGTAATTTCCCCACTGGGAGTCCTAATCATAGGTATCGATGAGGAGGGGGAGTTGGTACTAGCTACTAATGCCAGCGTTCGACCCACTCTTTCTCCCTCTCCAAAGCACCTCTGCCTCTGAAAAAGTCTCCTACTTTTAGCATTTCTGGTTATGTCAGTCTTGTACTCCTGCTGCTTTTTCAACCATAACTCCTGTTTTTCTGGACTTGGGTCTTCCACATACTGCCTCTCCAATTCCAGCACCTCTTTTCTAATCTGCTCTCCCCTTGCCCTTGATTGCTTCTTAATCCTTATTACCTGTTGCATTAGGATCCCCCTAAGAAATGCTTTTAGGGAATCCCAGACCACCCCCTCCGACGCTGAGCCAAAGTTATTTTCTATAAACTCTTTTAATTTTGCGGATATATCTTCTGTACTCCCTATTATCTCCAACCATATTGGGTTTAATACCCCTAATCTCTGAGTATGTCTATCATGAACATTTACCACCAGTGTCAAAGGCGAGTGATCCGATATCCCCCTCGGCCGATATTCTATTTTACTTACAAGGGGCTGTGCTGCACCATTACCTATAGCCAGGTCAATGCGTGAGAGTGTGCGGTGCGACCCCAAGAAGCAGGAGTACTGCCGATCCTTGGGGTTTCGGGTTCTCCAAAGGTCGCACCACCCAATCTCCTCAAGTAACTGAGCAAGCCGTCCCCCAGTTGCCCTTTCCACCCTGGCCCCTGGTGGAAACCTGTCCAGGCAGCTATTAAGGACCACATTGAAGTCACCCACCACAATGATCGGGGTGTCAGCTTTATCCTCCACATACTCTAACAGGCAGTACAGAATCTCCATCTTAAAGGGGGCAGGGATATACAAATTTGCTATAATAAATGGATTACCCTCTATAATACAATGTAAGAAAACATAGCAGCCCAGTGCATCAATCTTGACATCCCTGCAGGAAAACACCAATATTTTGACCAATATACTCACTCCCCTTGAATAAGAGGAGTACACTGAATGGAATTGGGCTTGAAATTTCTTATTCCCGATTAATAATTTGGACTCATTGGTCAGGTGTGTTTCCTGCAGGCACATCAGTCCAGTTCTGTGGGACTCCAACTCCAAGAATACAGTGGCCTTTTTAATAGGATCGCCCATTCCCCTGATATTCCATGAACTTAATCCTACTGTTCTGGGCAGCATTAGCGAAGAAGAAAAATAATAAGAAACAAAAGAAAATTACAACCCTTGCAGGCAAAGGACAGAGAAAAAGAAGTCAGTCTTGAGTGACTGAAAACACCAACAACCCCTCTACCAGGGCTGACCTGTCTAAAATACCTATCACTTTGGATATCTTCCCTTGCCACTCTCGACACCATTACTAAACTTACTTTACTATTCCTAAATATAAGTGAATATCTCAAAATTCTATGTGCTATTTTAACCTTTTCTATCCCTAACTTTTGTTCTGGTGCAGTGTAACCCTTTTTTATTAATTGAAACTCATTTACTTCTTTACCCTTGTGTGACCCCATCCTCCTCCCCTCTTGCCTAGCTTGGCCAGCCCTGGGGACATACCTTATGACCTTTCTAACCCCAACAACATATTCTTTCCAACACTCCTTCCCCCAATAATAATATTTTCCCTTACTTATCCTTGCTTGCCCTCCCCTACCTCTCTCACCTCCCTTGACCCAAATTTCATACAATAGTGTTATCAATAAAACATCAACCCTCCACCTTTTACCATCTCTCATTAAACACCTTCACCAACCATCCCCTCCCCCTCCAGTCCTTGCTAAAAAAAAAAAAATAAAAAAAATAAAAAAAGCAAACTCCCCATCAAGCATCAAAAATAATTTTAACTCGCTATGTTCCAGCTCTAAAAGTTCTTTTGTTGTCTTCAAGCCATTTTGTGGCCCCATCAACAGAGTCAAAAATTGTGTTGCCCCTAGGGCCTCTATGTGCAGGCGCGCATAGAGGTACAGCAAAGCGTATGTTATTTTGAGAGTCTGCAAACTGGGCTTGATATCCGCAAATCCTGCCCTTTTCTTCTGCAAGTCCGGGGAGTAGTCTGGGTATAGTGAAATTCGGGCTCCATTTTAGAAAATATCCCCCTTTTCTCTGGATTTCTGCATCAATGTCACTTTATCTTTATAACTGAACAATTTCATAATTATTGGTCTGGGACGAGTACCTGGTGAGGTAGTCCTAGTGGGTACCCTGTGCGCCCTCTCAATAGCAAAAAAATGCGAAAATGTCTCAACTCCAAAAACCTCCCTGAGCCACTTTTCCAGAACAACCTCAGGACAGGAGCCCTCGCTTCTCTCTGGGAGGCCCATTACCCTCATATTTTGTCTGCGTAACCTGTTTTAAATTTTAAATTTATATGTATCTAGCTGGGTTTGCATAAATTTAAACTCTTGCCGCATTGGATGTAAAATATCTTCAACTTGGCTTAGCCTCTCCTCCAAAATAGAAGTCCTTTCCACAGCTTTTTGTAGTTCTTGGCTCATAGAGCGCAGCTCTTCCTTAAGACCCCTTAACTGATCACATAAGTTGCTTAGTGATCCCCTGCAAGAGTTAACTGCACTCAGTACTTCTTTTAATGTAGGCTCGGGTTCGCTAGTTACACTAGTATCAGGGCTAACTTTGAGCGTTTTTTCTGGGAGGTCCCTCTCAGGACATTTTTTATTCACCGTTTTAGTGAAAGCTAACGATGTTAATGATGTTTTACTTATGCTTTTTCTGTCCCCCGTACCTCCCAGCTGTGTCTTCTCGTGGGGTGGCTGGTTACCCTTAACTGGGGAGTGTGAGGGGGTGTGTGCATATTTCTCTAATTTAGCCGCCGCTGCCATTGCAGATGCTGCTTGAATCCCCTTGTCTTTGAGTGAACGGGTAGACTGGGCCGATGAGCTTTCCTGGGGGTGCTGGGACTGTTCCTCCCCCGTTTTTCTAGTCATAATGCAGCTATATAAAAAAGAAGGGGTGTCAGAAAAAAGTTCCTTAGTAAAATGGACCGTTACACTCCCCTGGCTTCACTAGGAGGCATACACAACCCCCACAGCGTAGTACCGCGTTATGTAATTATGACAAAAGAAAGAGGTGTCAGAAAAAAGTTCCTTAGTAAAATGGACCGTTACGCTCCCCTGGCTTCGCTAGGGAGCATACACAACCTCCACAGTGTAGTACCGTGTTATGTATTTATGACAGTTCTGCCGGTATTACCTCTTGGCTCTTCCCGGTATCAGGGCTAACAGCCAGTGTGGTCGCGCCCATCCAACGGATCCCCCTCTGGTCCTGGATCCGGTCCTCCGGTCCTGTAACTTTCGCCACGAAGAGTACCTATTGAACATGAGTTCGACTCGAACATTGGCTGTTCGCCCGTTCGCTGAATAGCGAACAATTTGGGGTGTTAGCGGCAAATTCTAAAGCCACGGAACACCCTTTAAAAGTCTATGGGAGAAATCAAAAGTGCTCATTTTAAAGGTTAGTATGTAGGGAAGAGCTTCGTGTTCGAGTCAAACCCATGTTCGACTCGAACATCGTGTGTTCGACCGTTCACCGAATTACCAATGATATAGTCCGTTCGTGCCAAATTTGAGTGGCACGTTGCGGCCCATAATTCATAAATGAATTATGTCACCTCCAAAATGCCACTACTGGTGATTCTGACACACCTCTCTCCTCCACCCCCTCCTCTTCTTCTTCCTCCATGGCCTCTTCCTGTGCTTTGTCCTCAGAATAAGCAGTGCTCCGTAGGCATTCAAGGGGCTACGCAAGTATGCAGGCCAAAAGATGCCATGCGGTGCTTGAGCTGGTGTGCTTGGGGGACAGGAGCCACACTGGGGCAGAGATTCTGTCAGCTCTGCAGGGGCAGGTTCAGAGGTGGTTGACACCATGCCAACTTAAGGCAGGAATGGTGGTTTGCGACAATGGCACCAACCTCCTCTCCGCCCTCCGACAGGGACAACTGACATATGTGCCCTGTTTGGCTCACATCCTTAACTTGGTGGTGCAGCGGTTCTTGGGCAGGTACCCGGGCTTACAGGATGTCCTGAGGCAGGCCAGGAAAGTCTGTGTGCATTTCCGCCGGTCATATAATGCCAGTGCTCGGCTGGCAGACCTCCAAAAGGAATTTACCCTGCCCAAGAACCGCCTAATCTGTGACATGCCCACCAGGTGGAACTCAACGTTGGCCATGCTGCAGAGGCTACACATGCAGCAGAGGGCCAGCAATGAGTACCTGTGCGACTATGGCACATGGACATGGTCAGCGGAGCTTGTTCTTTTTCCCCACGCCAGTGGGCCATGATCAGGGATGCATACACTGTCCTGTCACCGTTTGAGGAGGCCACGAGGATGGTGAGAAGTGACAATGCATGCATCAGTGACACTGTCCCCCTTGTCCATCTGTTGGAGCACACGCTGCGTGGAATAATGGACAGGGCACTTGAGGCAGAACAGAGGCAGGAAGAGGAGTACTTCCTTAGCTCTCAAGGTCCCCTTTATCCAGACAGTGTTCCTGAGTGCCCACCGATCACACAGGAAGAGGACAAGGAGGAGGAGGAGGATTGTGTCAGCATGGAGGTGGAGCCTGGCACTCAGCATCAGCAGCAGTCTTTAAGGGATCATTTACAGTCCCAAGAAACCCATGGACTTGTATGTGGCTGGGAGGAGGTGGCTGCAGATCATGTCATCCTTAGTGACCCAGAGGACTCCGGACCGAATGCCTCAGCAAACCTACGCTGCATGGCCTCCCTGATCCTGCAAAGCCTGCGGAAGGATCCTCGTATTCCTGGTATCAAGGAGAGGGATCAATACTGGCTGGCAACCCTACTTGATCCACGTTACAAGGGTAAGGTTGCAGACCTTATCTTGCCGTCGCAGAGGGAGCAGAGGATGAAACATCTTCGGGAGGCCTTGAAGAAAGGTCTGTGCAACACATTCCCAGGGACTGGGAGGTTACAAACTCCTGTTCCTGGATAGGGATGAGCTTCGAGTTCGAGTCGAACTCATGTTCGACTCGAACATTGGCTGTTCGCAAGTTCGCCGAACAGCGAACAATTTGGGGTGTTCACGGCAAATTTGAATGCCGCGGAACACCCCTTAAAAGTCTATTGGAGAAATCAAAAGTGCTAATTTTAAAGGCTAATATGCAAGTTATTGTCATAAAAAGTGTTTGGGGACCTGGGTCCTGCCCCAGGGGACATGGATCAATGCAAAAAAAGTTTTAAAAACGGCCGTTTTTTCTGGAGCAGTGATTTTAATAATGCTTAAAGTCAAACAATAAAAGTGTAATATCCCTTTAAATTTCGTACCTGGGGGGTGTCTATAGTATGCCTGTAAAGGGGCGCATGTTTCCTGTGTTTAGAACAGTCTGACAGCAAAATGACATTTTGAAGGAAAAAACCCATTTAAAACTACCCGCGGCTATTGCATTGCCAACAATACACATAGAAGTTCATTGATAAAAACGGCATGAGAATTCCCCAAAGGGGAACCCCGAACCAAAATTTTTTTTTAAAAATGACGTGGGAGTCCCCCTAAATTCCATACCAGGCCCTTCAGGTTTGGTATGGATATTAAGGGGAACCCCGGCCAAAAAAAAAAAAAATGATGTGGGGTTCCCCCTAAATTCCATACCAGACCCTTCAGGTCTGGTATGGATTTTAAGGGGAACCCCGCGCCAAAAAAAAAAAAAACGGCGTGGGGTCCCCCCAAAAATCCATACCAGACCCTTATCTGAGCACGCAACCTGGCAGGCCGCAGGAAAAGAGGGGGGGACGAGAGTGCGCCCCCCCTCCTGAACCGTACCAGGCCACATGCCCTCAACATTGGGAGGGTGCTTTGAGGTAGCCCCCCAAAACACCTTGCCCCATGTTGATGAAGACAAGGGCCTCATCCCCACAACCCTGGCCGGTGGTTGTGGGAGTCTGCAGGCGGGGGGCTTATCAGAATCTGGAAGCCCCCTTTAACAAGGGGACCCCCAGATCCCGGCCCCCCCCTGTGTGAAATGGTAAGGGGGTACTTACCCCTACCATTTCACTAAAAAACTGTCAAAAATGTTAAAAATGACAAGAGACAGTTTTTGACAATTCCTTTATTTAAATGCTTCTTCTTTCTTCTATCTTCCTTCATCTTCTGGTTCTTCTGGTTCTTCTGGCTCTTCTGGTTCTTCCTTCGGCGTTCTTGTCCAGCATCTCCTCCGCGGTGTCTTCTATCTTCTTCTCAGGGAAGTCCCGTCAAGTCACCATGTGTCAGAGGGGGGCGGGGTCACCGGGTGGCTCCGCCCCCGGTTATTTAAGAACTGTCAGACGAGGAGCGCTGTCACACAGTGGGAGCCTCCCTCCATGCCAGCATGGGTGTGGAGCGGCCCGGAGAAGAAAATGAAGAAGAGAAGAAAAGAAGAAGAGAAGAGTGGGAGCCTTCCCCCTCATGCCATGGGTGCGGAGCGGCCCAAGGAGAAGAAGATAGAAGACGCCGCGGAGGAGATGCTGGACGAGAACGCCGGAGGAAGAACCAGAAGAGCCAGAAGAACCAGAAGAACCAGAAGATGAAGGAAGATAGAAGAAAGAAGAAGCATTTAAATAAGGGAATTGTCAAAAACTGTCTCTTGTCATTTTTAAAATTTTTGACAGTTTTTTAGTGAAATGGTAGGGGTAAGTACCCCCTTACCATTTCACACGGGGGGGGGCCCGGGATCTGGGGGTCCCCTTGTTAAAGGGGGCTTCCAGATTCCGATAAGCCCCCCGCCCGCAGACCCCCACAACCACCGGCCAGGGTTGTGGGGATGAGGCCCTTGTCCTCATCAACATGGGGACAAGGTGTTTTGGGGGGCTACCCCAAAGCACCCTCCCAATGTTGAGAGCATGTGGCCTGGTACGGTTCAGGAGGGGGGGCGCACTCTCATCCCCCCTCTTTTCCTGCTGCCTCCCAGGTTGGGTGCTCGGATAAGGGTCCGGTATGGATTTTTGGGGGGACCCCACGCTGTTTTTTTTTTTTTTTTGGCGCAGGGTTTCCCTTAAAATCCATACCAGACCTGAGGGGTCTGGTATGGAATTTAGGGGGAACCCCACGTCATTTTTTTTTTTAATTTTGGTTCGGGGTTCCCCTTTGGGGAAATCCCATGCTGTTTTTATCAATGAACTTCTATGTGTATTGTTGGCAATGCAATAGCCGCGGGTAGTTTTAAATGGGTTTTTTCCTTCAAAATGTCATTTTGCTGTCAGACTGTTCTAAACACAGGAAACATGCGCCCCTTTACAGGCATACTATAGACACCCCCCAGGTACGAAATTTAAAGGGATATTACACTTTTATTGTTTGACTTTAAGCGTTATTAAAATCACTGCTCCTGAAAAAATGGCCGTTTTTAAAACTTTTTTTTGCATTGATCCATGTCCCCTGGGGCAGGACCCAGGTCCCCAAACACTTTTTATGACAATAACTTGCATATTAGCCTTTAAAATTAGCACTTTTGATTATTCATGTTCGTGTCCCATAGACTTTAACGGTGTTCGCGTGTTCGAACGAACTTTTTTCCTGTTCACATGTTCTGGTGCGAACCGAACAGGGGGGTGTTCGGCTCATCCCTATTCCTGGACAACGTGTTGGTGAGGATTCGGTCAGTCAAAGAAGGAACGGTGGAGAAGGTGGCCGTCTGACCGATGAGTTCAGACAATTTTTTTAGTCTGCAGCCCCAAGGTATGATCTGTTCCAGCAACCATCGCCAGTGTCTGTTTTACATGGTGCAGAAATACCTAAGGGCAAGATCTGACTTGAACACCTTTCCCACCGAAAATCCTCTGGGTTACTGGGTCTTGAGGATGGATCACTGGCCAGACCTTGCACATTATGCAATTGAGCTACTGGCCTGTCCTGCATCCAGCGTTCTTTCGGAACACACACATTCTGTGCTGCTGGAGGCTTTGTAACCGATCACAGGGTGCGTCTGTCCACCGACTCAGTCGATCGACTGACCTTCATAAAAATCAATCAGTCTAGGATCACCACCAGCACCTAATGCTGATGTAACCGAATAATTTTTTTTGAAATGTCAGATCCCTTCAAGACTGCCTATGCTGATGCTGAGTGACTATCCTGTTATGCTGAGTGATTATCCTCTTCCTCCTCAATGATCATGCTGATAGCTTGTAAGAACATTTTTGGTTCTGAGTGCCACCACCAGTGGCTAAGGCCAAATTTTTCAGCCCCTGTTTAACAGGGGCATGTAATTACAATTTTTGATGCAATATTTTGCAGGAGGGTTCGTTGCTGCGCTCAATTAGAGTATCTGTGAGGGGTTGCAGTGTTGTGGCACCAGGACCAGTGCCTAAGGCCCATATTTTCAGCCCCTGTTTAACAGGGACGCGTAATTACAATTTTTAATGCAATTCTTTTGCAGCAGGGCTCATTCCTGCTCTCCAACTAGAGTATCTGTGAAGGGTTTCAGTGTTGTGGCACCAGCACCAGTGCCTAAGGCCCAATTTTTCAGCCCCTGTTTAACAGGGGCGTGTAATTACAATTTTTGATGCAATACTTTGCAGAATGGCTCATTCAGGCACTCCAAATAGAGTATCTGTGAGGGGTTGCAGTGTTGTGGCACCAACACCAGTGCCTAAGGCCCAATTTTTCTGCCCCTGTTCAACAGGGACATGTAATTACAATTCTTGATCTAATATTTCACAGCAGGGCCCGTTTCTGCACCCACCAAGAGTAACTGTGAGGGCTTATAATGTTGTGGCACCAGCACCACCACCACCACCACCAAATGCCCAATTTTTCTGCCCCTGTTCAACAGGTGGATGTAATTACAATTCTTGATCTAATATTTCACAGCAAGGCCCGTTCCAGCGCCCACCAAGAGTAACTGTGAGGACTTACAGTGTTGTGGCACCAGCACCACCACCATCACCAAACGCCCAATTTTTTCTGCCCCTGTTCAACAGGGGCATATAATTACAATTCTTGATATACTATTTCACAGCAGGGCCCTGTGAGGGCTTACAGTGTTGTGGCAACACCAACACCTAAGGCCACAATTTCTGCAGATTATATAGGGCAGGCCCCTAATTTAAAACATCCAACTTACAAATGACTCCTACTTGCAAATGGAAGGAGACAACAGGAAGTGAGATGAAATTTACCCCTAGGAAGGGAAATTCTCCCCTGTAAGAGTTAATAATGGAAAAACGTTTCTCCTTTCCACTGATGCTTTATCACCAATCCTTGTTTCACTAAAAACCCCAATATTTCTAAAAACATTTGTCATTGAGACAGAAAGTGAGGTGAAATCTTCTCAAGAGGAGCACAGACAGCAAAACAAATGTTACAGGGGTGATAACCCTTCCCTATGTTTTCCAAAAAGCTTAAAATAGATTTTTTGGTTGGGGCTAAACACGGTAAAAATGTACCAGTTCAAAATTACAAACAGATTCAACTCAACAACAAACCTACAGTCCCTGTCTTGTTTGCACCGCCTGTATACTGCCGTTCAGAGTATATAGGGCCTGGTGGCCCCACGCCTTTCCTTTTTATAATTTGGGTGCGGGGTTCCCCTTAATATCCATACAAGACCCAAAGGGCCTGGTAATGGACTGGGGGGTACCCATGCCATTTGCCTCACTGATTTTCATTCATAGAGCCAGGACCCGACATTACATTAAAGCCGCAAGCAGTTTTAAATGACTTTTATTCCTTTAAAAATGTCATTTTGTGCAGGGACTGTTCTAAGCATGGGCAACACGCGCCACTTTACAGGCATACTATAGACACCCCCCAGGTACGATATTTAAAGGAATATTTCACTTTTTTTTTACCTTAAAGCAGGATTCCGGCCAGCTAAAAATTTTTTTTAAAGTCAGCAGCTACAAACACTGTAGCTGCTGACTTTAAATAAGTAGACTTACCTGTCCTGGGTGTCCGCGATGTCGGCTGCCCGAGCCCAACCCGTTACTCAGCTCCCGGGTCCTGGCACCGCCATCCTAGGTAAGGGAAACAGGCAGTGGAGCCTTGCGGCTTCACTGCCAGTTTCCTACTGCGCACGCGCGAGCATCGCAGCAATCTGTGAATGGCCCCGTCTTTTTCTGGGAACACACACAGTTCCCAGAAGGCAACAGGGCTGCTCAGCTAGGAGCAGAACACGCCGTGGAATAGGAACAGGCAGATTAGGAGGACTGCCTAGCAACAAAGGTTCAGGTAAGTTTAGAAAAAAAAATTTTCTAATGTTTTTTTTTTTTTTTAGGATTTTTGGTGCAATTTTTTTTTCAGGGTGGCCCTCCACTTTAAGCATCATTAAAAATTACTGCTCCCGAAAAAAAAAACGGTCATTTTTAAAACTTTTTTTTGCATTGATACATGTCCCCTGGGGCAGGACCCGGGTCCCCAAACCCTTTTTAGGACAATACCATGCAAATTAGCCTTTAAAACTAACGCTTTTGATTTTCAATGTTCGAGTCCCATAGACATCAATGGTGTGAATTTTCGGTCCCTTCACAGGTTCTGGTGCGAACCGAACCAGGGGGTGTTAGGCTCATCCCTATTAATATGCAAGTTATTGTCATAAAAAGTGTTTTTTGGGAGCAGTGATTTTAATAATGCTTAAAGTGAAATATTCCTTTAAATTTCGTACCTGGGGGGTCTCTATAGTATGCCTGTAAAGTGGTGCATGTTTCCCATGTTTACAACAGTTTGAGAGCAAAATTACATTTCTAAAGGAAAAAAAAGTAATTTAAAAGTACTCGCAGCTAATAATGAATTGTCGGGTCTCTGCAATACACATAAAAGTCATTAAAAAAAACGGCATGGGATTCCCCCACAGTCCATTACAAGGCCCTTTGGGTCTGGTATGAATAATAAATGGAACCCCAAACCAAATTTTTTTTAAAAAATGCATGGGGGTACCCCAAATTCCATAGCAGGCCCTTTAGGTCTGGTATTGATATATTGGGGGAACCCCGCGCCAAATTTTTTTAAAAAATGGTGTGGGGGTCCCCCTAAAAATCCATACCAGACCCTTATCTGAGCACGCAAACTGGCAAGCGACAGGAAAAGAGGGGGGGTGAGAGAGCACCCCCCCTGAACCGTACCAGGCCACATGCCCTCAACATGGTGAGGATGTCCCCATGTTGATGGGGCAAGGGCTTCATCCCCACAACCCTTGCCCGATGGTTGTGGGGGTCTGCGGGCGGGGGGCTTATCAGAATCTGGAAGCCCCCTTTAACAAGGGGGCCCCCAGATCCTGGCCCCTCCTGTGTGAATTGGTAGTGGGGTACAAATGTACCCCTATCATTTCACAAAAAAAGTGTCAAAAATTTTTAAAAAGACAATAGCCGGTTTTTGACAATCCCTTGTTCTTTCCCCATTTTTTCTTCCATCTTTTTCTGGTCTTCCTTCGGTTTTCTTCTTCTTCCTCCATCTTGTTCTTCCCCCGCTTTTTCCTCTATCTTCCTCTGCTTCTTCCTCCGGTCTTCTCCTCCGGCATCTTCCTCCGGCCTTCACATCCGGCTACCCCAAAGCACCTCCCCATGTTAAGGGCATGTGGACTGGTACGTTCAGGAGGGGGGGCGCTCTCTCCTCCTCCCCTCTTTTGCTGTGGCCTGCCAGGTTGCATGCTCGGATAAGGGTCTGGTATGGATTTTTAAGAGCCCCCCACACCATTTAAAAAAAAAATTTTGGCGTGGGGTTCCCCTTAAAATCCATACAAGACCTGAAGGGCCTGGTATGGAATTTGGGGGGACCCCCACGCAATTGTTTTTTTAAATTTTGGTTCAGGGTTCCCCTTAATATTCATACCAGACCGAAGGGCCTGGTAATGGACTGTGGGGGAATCCCATGCCGTTTTTTTCAATGACTTTTATGTATATTGCCGGGACCGACGATTCATAAAAATGACTTTTTTTCCTTTAGAAGTGTAAGTTTGCTCTCAGACTGTTCTAAACACAGGAAACATGCGCTACTTTACAGGAATACTATAGTTACCCCCCAGGTACGAAATTTAAAGGAATATTTCATTTTTATTGTCTCACTTTAAGCATTATTAAAATCACTGCTCCCGAAAAAACGGCCGTTTTTAAAAAAAATGTTTGCATTGATACATGTCCCCTGGGGCAGGACTCAGGTCCCCAAACACTTTTTATGACAATACCATGCATATAACCCTTTAATATTAGCACTTTTGATTATTCATGTTCGTGTCCCATAGACTTTAACGGTGTTCACGCATTCAAACACATTTTTTGCCTGTTCGCATGTTCTACTGCGAACCAAACCGGGGGGGTGTTCAGCTCATCCCTAATTATAAACTGTACTGAATCCACAATGTTTGTACCTAAACAATACCACTTAGGCCAAATTGCATATGTGCAGTTTGCTTTAGATGTGTTGCATTTTAGCTGCCTTACTATTGAACTCTATATAACATGCTTTTGATGAAGGTGCATAAAAAATACAGCAGGTAGGATTTTTGTACATATTGCACCTAAAGCAAACATAAAATGCACAAGTGTAAACAGGGTCTTAAATCACCGTACTATAAGTGAGAATCTCGCTGGCACACATAAACCTAAAGAATTATTTTAATAAAGTAAAACCTAATATAGACAGGGGGAAATAACACTTTGTCTGGGCCTACCTTGATGAAGTACTTCATTAAAATAGATACTGTACAAACTATACAGCAATGGGCAACAGTCAGAGCTATGTAACACAACAAAGCATATAGTAGTTAGGTCTATGTACCATTCTAAATAGTAACTATAACACAGCAGTCAGGACTATGCAATTTACATCATAGCGTACAGAGGGCAGGAGTATGTACTTACATTTCTGGAAGGAACAATTACAATTAGGGATGGTCCGAACACCCCCCAGTTCGGTTCCCACCAGAACACGCAAACAGGCAAAAAGTTCTAGCGAACATGCAAACTCTATTAAAGTCTATTGGACACAAGCATGAAAAAATCAAAAGTGCCAATTTTAAAGGCTTATATGTAAGTTAGTGCCAAAAAAGGTATTGGGGACCCGTTTACGTATCAATGCAAAAAAAAAGTTTTTAAAACGACAGTTTTTTCAGGAGCAATGATTTTAATAATGCTTAAAGTGAAACAATAAAAATGAAATATTCCTTTAAATATCGTGCCTGAGGGGTCCCCGTAGTCTGCCTTTAAATTGGTGCATCTGTGCAATGTATAGAACAGTGGTGCAGCAAAATGAAATTTCTAAAGGAAAAATGTAATTTAAACTTGCTCGTGGCTGTAATATATTACCGTCTCCCGGCAATATAGAAGAGAATCGAGGAAAAAAAAACAGTGTAGGGTCCCCCCCAGTCCATACTAGGTACTTTGGGTCTGGTATGGACTTTAAGGGGAACTCCACAACAAAATTTTTAAAAAATTGTTATGGGAGTCTCCCTCAAAATCCATACCAGACCCTTATCTGAGCATGTAGCCTGGAGGTCAGGATAGGGGGGGAACGTGTGAGTGCCCCCCCCAAACCATACCAGGCCATATGCCCTCAACATATTGATGGAGACAAGAGCCTTTTCCCAACAACCCTGGCCATTGGTTGTTGGGGTCTGTGGGCGGGGGGGCTTATCGGAATCTGGAAGCCCCCTTTATCAAGGGGACACCCAGATCCTGCCCCCCCTCTATGTGAATGGGTATCGGAGTACATTGTACCCCTATCCATTCACCCAAAAAAGTGCCAAAAAGTAAAAACCACAACAGACAGTTTTTGACAATCCCTTCATTAAAAAAAAAGAGTGTCCTGCGATGTCCATCCATCTTCAATCACACCGCCCGATGGACCCAAAAAATAGAAAACAAAAAAAACATTAAGCACTTATGATGTCACTCTGGGATGTCCCAATAAAGGATTTAGGATCACAATCGTGGTGTGCAGCCTATTCTTCTTTACAAATTGATTGTGGAGGGGAGCCGAGGCAGGCACCAACAAGTTCCATTAGGCTTCCTTATTTCACTTGGAGCGGCAAGCCTTCTCTGTTTAATAGTAAAACTAGAGGGACAGTGTCACTGATGCATCCATTGTCTCTACTCACCATCCTTGTAGCCCCCTCAAATGGTGACAGGACAGTGCATGCATCCTTGAGCAGTATCCACTGGCTCGGTGAAAAAAAGCCAAGCTCCCCTGAGCCTGTCCTGGTGCCATACTCACACAGGTACTCATTGATGGTCCTCTGCCATGTGTGCAGCTGCTGCAGCATTGCCAATGTTGATTTCTATCTGGTGGGCATGTCACAAATGAGGCAGTTGGTTGGTCAGGTTGAATTCCCATTGAATGTAAAACAACCAAGCACTGGAATTGTATGACCTCCGGAAATGACCACAGACTTTTCTGGCCTGCCTCAGAAGATCTTGTAAGACTGGGTACCTGGTCAAGAAACACTGCACCACCAAATTCAGGACATGTGCCAAGCTTTGAACATGTGTCAAGTGTTCCTGTTGGAGGGTGGAGAGAAGGTTGGTGCCATTGTCGCGTACAACCATTCCTGGCTCAAGCTGCCGTGATGTCAACCCCCTCTGAGCCTGCCCCTGCAGAGCTGACAGAATCTCTGCCCCAGTGTGGCTCCTGTATCCTAGACAGACATACTGAAGCACCGCATGGCATCTTTTAGTCTGACTGCTTGCTTAGCCCCTTGAACGCTTAGGGAGCACTGCTGGTTCAGAGGACAATTCATTAGAAGAGGCTATAGAGAAAGAAGAAGAGGAGGCGGTGGAACAGACAGATGTGGCACAATCACCACCAGCTTTTTGGAGGCATGGTGGTGGAACAAGCTCCAAAACTGAACCCTGTCCTGCATCCTTCCCAGCTGTCAGCAGAGTTATCCAGTGCATCGTGAAGGAAAGGTAACATCCCTGACCATGCCTGCTGGACCATGAGTCAGCTGTAATGTGAACTTTGCTGCTGACCGCCCTGTACAACGAGGCCAAAACATTACCTTCCACATGATGGTAGAGAGCTGAAATGGCCTTACGTGAAAAGAAAATTATTTTTGGAACTTGCCATTGGGGTATAGCATGTTCCACAAATTCACGAAAGGGGGCAGAGTCTATCAGATTAAAAGGCAGCAGTTGTAGTGCTAGCAATTTGGTCAAGCTAGCATTTAGAGGCTGAGCATGTGGATGTCTGGGACAGTATTTTTTTTTACGGTTCAGAAACTGGGGTAGCAAAATTTGCCTGCTGTAATCAACAGGTTGTATACTGCTAGCAGATTGGCTGCAAGTACTTGTGCCACCTTCATTCCTCTCAGTGCAGGTCTTTGAGAGGACTTGAGGTATAGTAGGGGTTGAGATCCCAGATGAGGAGCAATGAGAAGTCTGCTTTTTTTATGATGTGGGTCTTTCAGGTGCTGTTGCCAATGGACTGCATGGCAGGTTGTCATATGTCTTGTCAAGCACGTGGTGCCCAAGCGGGTGGTGTTCTGGCCATGCTTGATCCGCTTCAGACAGAGATTACAAACAGTAATGATGCAATCTACTGCACATGTGTTGAAAAAATCCCACACCAATGAACTTTTGGAAGTCAGCAGGGAGTCTGGGAGAGCAGTGGGGAGAGCAGTGCCCTGCACCTGTGGAGCTCTGTGGTGTGATGCAATAGGGTGGCTGCCCTTAAGCTGGCCCCTGGAGGACATCCTGCCTCATTGAAGTTTTGCCTCCTCCTCCTCCTGCTCCTCACTTTCCTCCTCTCTTCTCTCAGGCACCCAAGTACAGTCAGTGACATCATCATCCCCTCCCTCCTAGTCACTGTTGCAAACATGGCAGTATGCTGCAGCTGGGGGAACATGGGCTAGTTTCTTGTCCTTCTGTGGCCCTCTCTCTAGGCTCACGTTACTCCCTTCCTCAACCTGGAAACCAACATCAGGGCATTCAAATTGTGTGCATTCTCCAGCATCATGTAACCAACACTATGGTTAAATAATTCTGGTGACTCCTCTGTGCATGGTGGTGGGGCTACAGAAGGAGCTACTATGGACAAAGAGCTGGTGGAATAGTCTGCTTTAGCGGCTGCGTTGGAAGGCAAACTAGTATATGCCTGGGTGACAGAGGATTAGGAAGGTGAGGATGGCTTTGTTATCCACTCCACCGACTCTTCTGCATGTTGTGGCTTAATAACATGGGCAGTAGCAGCAAGAAATGACAAGCGTGCCCCGCCTGCATAGGATGCACCATGTCCACGACCGCCAATTTTCACTGTAGACACAGAGGCTGCTTGCCCTCTTTAATGGCCTGTGAGCATCTACCTCTCCTTGGTGGCCTTCCAGACATGATGGGGATTATTTTTTTCACACGTATTACACTGTATTATATACTGTACA
Organism: Lithobates clamitans; assembly: GCA_037952925.1. Classification (NCBI taxonomy): domain Eukaryota; kingdom Metazoa; phylum Chordata; class Amphibia; order Anura; family Ranidae; genus Lithobates; species Lithobates clamitans. The sequence goes on along the minus strand of JBBGZY010000496.1, from coordinate 1,089,098 downwards.
CCGCCTGCACTGTATTATATACTGTACACTGCCTGAAGTGTATTATATACTGTACACCGACTGCACTCTAATATATACTGTACACTGACTGCAATGTATTATATACTGTACACACTGTATTATATACTGTGTACACCACCTGCACTGTATTATATACTGTACACAGACTGCACTGTATTATACACAGAAAAAAAGGACAAGCATGCCCTGCCTGCAAAGCATGCACCATGTCCGCGACCACCACTTTTCACTGTAGACACAGAGGCCGCTTGCCCTCTTTTATTGGCCTGTGAGCATCTGCCTCTCCTTGTTAGCCTTCCAGACATGATGGGAATTTTTTTTCACACCGCACTACACTGTATTATATACTGTACACCGCCTGTGCTGTATTTTATACTGTACACTGAATGCACTGTATTATATACTGTACACCAACTGCACTGTATTATATACTGTACATGACTGCACTGTATTATATACTTTACACTGATTGCAATGTATTATATACTGTACACACTGTATTATATACTGTGTACATCACCTGCACTGTATTGGTCAGGGGCCTGCCAGCACAGAAAGGGCGAACATGCATGTGCATGCGTGCCCCTGGCCAGTCTGAACACCAGCGCTTGGTTCCCTGTGTGCACCAACGCACCCCCTCAGGCACGCGTGTGTGTGTGCACACAGCGGGCGAGCACGCGTTTGCACTATCGCTGTTTGGCGCCAAGAGGACTTTAAAAGAATTGCAGTTGCACTTGTGCAGCGCTGTTTCATTTGCAGCTCTGTGACTTGTAACCTGAAACCTGTTTGCTGATCCTACCTACTGACTCGACTCCTGTTTGACCTCCCTGCTCTCTCCTAACCCGACCTCGGCTTGCCTGACTCTGTTTATGGACTTCTGCTTGATACCTGTTTCCGAACCTCTGTCTGTTATCTGACCCTGCTTAAGCCTGTTGAATCTGCATGCCTGATTACCCATTTGACCGGGCTTGTCTGACCTCTCTGCTGCCTTATCCAGTGTGTGTGTGTGCCGTATCTTCTGGCTTGTCTCATCCAGTTCCAGTTGCAGCTGCCTCCGCATCCACCAGCTCTTCAGGTCACTGACCTGCTACTGCCTCAGCTGTCTCTGCAGTTCCAGCCATCCCTGAAGGATCTCCGCCCTGCTTCAGAACCAGCTTCTGCAACTTCCAAGGCACTCCTACCCCGCTGTGCTCTCGAGACCACTGTTCCCACTCCAGTGGCTCTTGAACCAGAGTTGTAAGAGAGGTCTTTTCCTATCAGTCAGGCTCTACTACCAGGTACCTAACAGTATGAAACAGCCATGACTGAGCCTGCAGGAGAAACCTCTGCCATGAAGGAGATCTGCACACATCTTGCAGCCCTCACACAAGCCATGAAATCTCTACAGGATGGCTATGTCAAGCTAGAAGGACAGGTTCAGAATGTCTCTGTTTCCAATAATACGGCTTCTGCATCCTCTGCCATACCTGCACAGACTGTCTCCCAACCTTCAGTTGTGATGCTCCCACCTGAACCTAGAGTTCCCATTCCCAAGAGGTTCTCTGGGGACCGAGCAAAGCTCCGAGCCTTCCACAGTGCTTGCCAGCTCTATTTTGCCTTCCAACCCTGGATCTTTTCTCTGGAAGCTACGAAGGTGAGGTTCCAGTCTTCCTACTGCCAAGAGCATTGCCTACTTGAACCCCCCCACCCCTTCTACCTTACTATAAACGACAGCAGGAGAGGGGGTTTAGGGACTTTTGGGAAGCCAAAACCTGGTGAGGTTACGTATTTCCATCCCTATGGGACTTTAAATGAAAACAGGACCAGATAAGGTTGTGTATTTCCATCCCTAATATATCAAGAAAGGGGGAGCAAGGAGGATGGGACTTTGTATGACGCATATGGTAGCAAGAGGGTAATTCGCTGAATAAAGGAATTTTATTGCTATACAAAGCTTGTAGACATACATATATAATCATGAAGGTAAAAAAGTACATACAGTTACAACAGTAGCCATGAAATGACATAACCATAATTGTAATAGATTATACAAGATAAATCGATCATAAACAAAAATATAGCAAAAATTGTTCAATAAAACTGTAATAAAATTCCATAATGCAGCAAACCAAGATTGGATCAACATGTAGTTACAAGGTAATGCCTGCAGGACCTAGGGCCTTACTGAGCCTGTAAATAAAAAAGGGGGAGATAGACGTTGGGACTTTAAATGAGGCAGTTGATAGATTGGGGTTAAGGTAAAAAGTCAATTTTATTGTGTGAGGCATGCAGAAGTATATCATATAAGGCAAATAGAACACGCATAGACATGACACAATAATTGCATAGATCCACATGTATACAACAATCAGCATAACACCTGGACAATGAACTGCATTGACATTTTGCATGAGAGGGTTGCGTATACAAAACTGGGAGATACATGAAGCACAATATAAGGGGTAAATATCGATGCAAAAAAACATAAATCTGAGTAAAATCCTAGTAACGCACGAGATACTGCATCCATAATGCCCGACGCGTTTCTGTGAGTACACTTCTTCAGGGGCGGATGCAATAGGGTATCTGCAAATGACAAGGTATGAAAGCATCAAAGAGAGAACTAGGTGTGACCAGAAAGGACAATAAGTCGATTTCTGGATACTTACATTGTATACCCAGCTGTGGTGTGGGGCAGAGGCCGGGCCAGAGGGGTTGTCCTCACCCCGAACCAGGGATGGAGGCACCACCCAGTGCTTCATTCAAAGTCCCACAATTTATGATTATTGTTATACTGAGCCTGTAAAGGTAGAAGTTGTATGGTAACTTGAAATATGGGTATAAAAAGGTTGAAGCACGGCATTAATTAGCTCTACGCGTTTCGTGGCTCATACGCCACTCGTCAGGAGCATGCGCGTGGTAGTCTAGAATGAAAATTATGTAGAAGTTGTCAATCATCATAAGGACATAAATCGAGGTAAAGTAAGACCTCAAATGGCACCGAAGTGCATACTTACTAATAAAGTTGGTCGGTTTCTGGTGTGGGGGCGAGGTTCCAGATGGCATCGGGGAGCACCTCCAACGGGGAGCCGCGGTGGACAGTCCAGCGGGGGCGACCAAGGGTGGGCCATCAGGGTGGGCAAGGGACCACGAGGCATCACTGTGGTGAAATGAAAAAAAGGTTGAGGTGGGAAGGAAAACCAACAGAGGACAAGAGGTGAAAATAGTGGGAGAAAGATCCGTGCTGGTGGGGAAAAGTGTAGCTGGGTGGGAATAGTTGGCCTGTGGCCGACAGAGGAAAGTGACGCGAGAAGCAGTGGTGCATAGAAAGACTAAAGTACCAGGGGGAAAGAGTGTAGAATAGCTAGGATACCTGTGTGGACGAGGAACCGAGCAGGATGGGGTTCCAAGCTGTGTGAAAACGAGTGTGCAGGGAGCCTCGAGTGCCCGGACCACCCAGAAGGACACACCTATATACGTCGCCGCAAAGGCCGCCCACCACCGTCACACCGTATAGCAAGGTGCGGGGGAGGGGTGCCGATGGTCGGAGAAGCCGCCTCCGGCCAATCGGAACCCAATAGCTCCTCCATTGCTAACGAGTGTGGAATGCCCGACGCAAGCACGAAGCGGCGCCGAGACGCCGCAAGTGTAGCGTGGGATGCGTGACGTCGACACGCAGTAAGGTGCAACTGCCCCCCCAGGCAACGAGGTGGGGGATGGACAGGACATCATGGCCCCCGGACAAGGAGAGAGGCACGACGCCATGGCAATCACACCAAACCAAACCAGGACCCACCACTGTAGGTCAATTGCATTGATGTAACAGGAAGACAAAGTTAATATAGGTAGGACAATAAAACAAATAAGAACAGGGGAAGCTAAACATAGGCCTATGGATGCAGAGATTGTAATAGAGGTAAACCGATGGGGCATTATCATATGCTTCCATCCCTAGTTATGTTAAACGACAACAGGAGAGGGGGTTTAGGGACTTTTGGGAAGCCAAACCTGGTGAAGTTACGTATTTACATTCCTATGGGACTTTAAATGAAAACAGGACCTGATAAGGTCGTGTATTTCCAAGGAGGATGGGACTTTGTATGAAGCATATGGTAGCGAGAGGGTAATTAGCTGAATAAAGGAATTTTATTGCTATACAAAGCTTGTAGACATACATATATAATCATGAAGGTAAAAAAGTACATACAGTTACAACAGTAGAGATGAAATGACATAACCATAATTGTAATAGATTATACAAGATAAATCGATCATAAACAAAAATATAGCAAAAATTGTTCAATAAAACTGTAATACTTTTTTACCTTCATGATTATATATGTATGTCTACAAGCTTTGTACTGTATAGCAATAAAATTCCTTTATTCAGCTAATTACCCTCTCGCTACCATATGCTTCATACAAAGTCCCATCCTCCTTGCTCCCCCTTTCTTTCTACTTTGCTATGTCTGGATGTTGATCAGAACCTATGCCAGTCTGTGCCATACCACAAATTCCTTGATGTCTTCAGTAAGCGGGGAGCAGACTCTCTTCCGCCTCACCACCCCCATGACTGTCCGATCGAACTTCTCCCGGGGCCTGAGATTCCTTTTGGGCGTATCTTTCCTTTGTCAGAAAGGGAACAAGAGGCATTGAAGACCTACATTAATGAGACCACTATTCTACCTCTCCAGCAGGTTCTGGAATATTCTTTGTCACCAAAAAGGATCAGACTCTTCGCCCATGTGTGGACTATCGTGAACTAAATAAAATCACGGTCAAAAAATGCTATCCATTGCCCCTAATGCCAGAACTCTTCCAGAAACTAAGATCTGCCGTTATTTTTACAAAGCTAGACTTAAGGGGGGCCTACAACTTGGTCCGTATTCGGGCCGGGGATGAGTGGAAGACAGCCTTCCGGACTCGATTTGACCACTACAAGTATCTGATCATGCCCTTTGGCCTCTGCAACACCCCTGCTACCTTCCAGCACCTCATCAATGATGTGTTTAGGGACTTTCTGGACATTTTTGTAATCGTCTACCTGGATGATATTTTGTTTTTTTCTTGATCACTTGACCAGCACCGGGAACATGTTTGCAAGGTTTTATGTCGCCTTCGTCGCACGAACTGTATGCGAAGGTGGAAAAATGTGAATTCGAACAGCAAAACATCCAGTTTCTGGGGCTGGTAATCCCTCCAACAGGCATCAAGATGGATCTCCAAAAAGTGTCCGCTATAGTTGACTGGCCTGTACCCTTGGATAAGAAGGGGGTACAACGCTTTGTAGGCTTTGCAAATTTTTACAGGAAACTAAAGGATTTTCCGCCATAATCTCTCCCATTACACAACTAACCAAACAAAACTCAAGCTTTCACTGGGGTCTGGAGGCTCAAAACGCCTTCGAGAGACTCAAGGGACTCTTCACCTCAGCCCCAATCCTCAGCCACCCTGATCCATCACTACCGTACATCCTGGAAGTTGATGCCTCTGAAATAGCTGTAGGAGCAGTTGTGTCACAATGGCAAGGCAGTAAGGACTTGATGCATCCCGTGGGGTTCTTCTCTCGGAAACTCTTTCCTGCAGAGAAAAACTATGATGGAAGAATGGAGATATCTGCTTGAGGGCGCGGCTCACCCAGTATTAATTTACACCGACCATCAAAACCTAGAATATTTAAGATCTGCCAAGCGGCTAAAACTTCGGCAAGCCCATTGGGCCTTATTTTTCTCACTTTTTTTTCCATATCACCTACCGGCAAAGTTTAAAAAATGTGAAACCAGACATGCTTTCATGCATGTATGACAACCCAAGGATCTATCCGTTCCGGACACTATTTTACTCACAGGAAACTTTCTACTTTTACAGACAGATCTTCTCTCGCAGATCAAGGATGCATCAACAAACTCTTCTAAATCCCCTGGAATCACATTAACATCCAGAGATGGTCTTTTTTTGGAGTCAAATCTTTGTTCCAGAGGTCATCCGAGTCAAGGTACTAACAATTCTCCATGATCACCCACTGGCAGGGCACTTTGGGGTCCGTAAGACACTGGAGCTTATGTAACGCACATTTTGGTGGCCTGGCCTAGGAGAATTCTGCAAGAAATATGTCAGTTCATGCCCTGTCTGCATCCAGAACAAGACTACAAGAAACCAGGCTTTGGGGCTACCCCTACCTGCACCTGATAGACCTTGGAAGATGATCACCATGGACTTTATAGTCGAGCTTCCATGTTCTGAAGGATGTACAGCTATTTTCGTGGTCGTAGACCGACTATCTAAGATGGCCCATTTCCTACCCTTAAAGGGGACCCCATCCGCTATGGAGACTGCCCGTGTATTCATCAAGGAAATTGTTAGACTGCATGGAGTGCCTGCAAACATAGTGTCAGACAAAAGGTGCGGTTCACCACACATTTCTGGCGAGTCTTGTGTGAAATTCTGAAGATCAATCTAGCCCTGTCATCAGCCTATCATTCCCAGACCAATGGGAAAAAGGAGAGGACTAACCATACTCTAGAACAGTACATTAGATGTTTTACATCCTTTGTACAGGATGATTGGGTGTCCCTGCTGCCCCTAGCAGAGTTCGCCTATAACAATGCTAGTCATTCAGCCACAGGACAGTCCCCCTTTTTTGCCAATTATGGTTTCCATTTATCATTTCTACCTGATTTTCTTCCAGAGTCTCCAGTTCCAGCAGTCCAGGATACAGTGGATTTCCTCAGCCGTAAAAACCGAGTACTGCAGGATGCCCAGTCAGACAGCAAAAGAGCCTTTGACTGGAAGAGAAGAGGAGAATTGTACTTACAGATTGGCGATCAGGTATGGCTTTCTACTAATAATCTTAAATTAGCTTGTCCTTCAAAGAAACTTGCACCAAAATTCATGGGACCTTCTCCAGTAAAAAGGAAAATTAATGAAGTCTCTTATGAGCTATCTCTACCTGACTCTCTAAAGATTCACCCAGTGTTTCACGTTTCACTGCTAAAACCTTCTGTGTTTGATCCTTTTCCTGATAGAGGAGCCAGACCTCCTGAGCCTGTTTTAGTCAATGGAAGTGAAGAGTACGAGGTGGAGGCCATTCTTGGTTGTAGAAGGTGGCAGGGGCAAAGACAGTTCCTTATCAAGTGGAAAGGGTACGGTCCAGAAGACAACTCCTGGGAACCTGACAGCAACATCCATGCTAAAAGGTTGATCCGTGTCAGGGGCCTGCCAGCACAGAACGGGCGAACATGCGTGTGCGCACAGCACGCACGCGTGTTTGTTCTAGCGCCTTTTTGTGCCAAGCGGACTTTAAAAGAATTGCAGCTGCACTTGTGCAGTGCTGTTTCATCTGCAGCTCTGTGCCTTGTAGCCTGAAACCTGTTTGCTGATCCTACCTACTGACTCGGCTCCTGTTTGACCTCCCTGCTCTCTCCTAACCCTACCTTGGCTTGCCTGAACCTCTGCCTGTTATCTGACCCTGCATAAGCCTGCTGAATCTACCTGCCTGATTACCCGTTTGACCCGACTTGTCTGACCTCTCTGCTGTCTTATCCAGTGTGTGTGCGCTGTATCTTCTGGCTTGTCTCATCCAGTTCCAGTTGCAGCTGCCTCCGCATCCACCAGCTGTTCAGGTCGCTGACCTGCTACTACCTCAGCTGTCTCTACAGTTCCAGCCATCCCTGAAGGATCTCCACCCTGCTTCAGTACCAGCTGCTGCAACTTCCAAGGCACTCCTACCCTGCTGTGCTCTCGAGACCACTGTTCCCACTCCAGTGGCTCTTGAACCAGAGTTGTAAGAGAGGTCTTCTCCTACCAGTCAGGCTCTACTACCAGGTACCTAACAGTATTATACTGTACACCGACCACACTGTATTATATACTGTACACTGACTGCAATGTATTATATACTGTACACACTGTATTATATACTGTGCACACTGCCTGCACTGTATTATATACTGTACACCGCCTGCACTGTATAATATACTGTACACTACCTGCACTGTAATATATACTGTACCCTGCCTGCACTGTAAAAAATACTGTACCCTGCCTGCACTGTAATATACTGTATACTCTACCCTGCCTGCACTGTAATATATACTGTACCCTGCCTGCGATAGATAGATAGATAGATAGATAGATAGATAGATAGATAGATAGATAGATAGATAGATAGATAGATAGATAGATAGATAGATAGATAGATAGACAGTATCTCACAAAAGTGAGTACACCCCTCACATTTTTGTAAATGTTTTATTCTATCTTTTCATGTGACAACACTGAAGAAATGACACTTTGCTACAATGTAAAGTAGTGAGTGTACAGCTTGTATAACAGTGTACATTTTCTGCCCTCTCAAAATAACTCAAAATAACTCAACCATTAATGTCTAAACCGCTGGCAACAAAAGTGAGTACACCCCTAAGTGAAAATGTCCAAATTGGGCACAATTAGCCATTTTCCCTCCCCGGTATCATGTGACTCGTTAGTGTTCCAAGGTCTCAGGTGTAAATGGGGAGCAGGTGAGGTAAATTTGGTGTTATCGCTCTACTGGGCACTGGGAGTTCAACATGGCACCTCATGGCAAAGAACTCTCTAAAGATCTAAAAAAAAAAGAATTGTTTCTCTACATAAAGATGGCCTTGGCTGTAAGAAGATTGGCAAGACCCTGAAACTTAGCTGCAGCATGGTGGCCAAGACCATACAGTGGTTTAACAGGACAGGTTCCACTCAGAACAGGCCTCGCCATGGTCGACCAAAAAAGTTGAGTGCATGTGCTCAGCGTTATATTCAGAGGTTGTCTTTGGGAAATAGATGTATGAGTGTGCTGATGTGCTGCCAGCATTTCTGCAGAGCTTGAATGGGTGGGGGTGGGGGGGTCAGCCTGTCAGTGCTCAGACCATACGCTGCACACTGCATCAAATTGGTCTGCATGGCTATCATCCCAGAAGGAAACCTCTTCTAAAGATGATGCACAAGAAAGCCCGCAAACAGTTTGCTGAAGACAAACAGACTAAGGACATGGATTACTGGAACCATGTCCTGTGGTCTGATGAGACCAAGATAAACTTATTTGGTTCAGATGGTGTCAAGCGTGTGTGGCGGCAACCAGGTGAGGAGTATAAAGACAAGTGTGTTTTGCCTACAGTCAAAGATGGTGCTGGGAATGTCATGGTCTGGGGCTACAGTTCATTGAGGAGCTACAATTCATTGAGGGAACCATGAATGCCAAAATGTACCATGACATATTGAAGCAGAGCATGATCCCCTCCTTTTGGAGACTGGGCTGCAGGGCAGTATTCCAACATGATAACAACACCAAACACAACTCCAAGATGACCACTGCCTTTCTAAAAAAGCTGAGGGTAAAGGTTATGGACTGGACAAGCATGTCTCCAGACCTAAACCCTATTGAGCATCTGTGAGGCATCCTCAAATGGAAGGTGAAGGAGCGCAAGGTCTCTAACATCCACCAGCTCTGTGATGTCGTCATGGAGGAGTGGAAGAGGACTCCAGTGGCAACTTGTGAAGCTCTGGTGAACTCCATGCCCAAGAGGGTTAAGGCAGTTCTGGAAAATAATGGTGGCCACACAAAATATTGACACTTTGGGCCCAATGTGGACATTTTCACTTAGGGGGTGTACTCATTTTTGTTGACAGCTGTATAAACGTTATTGGCTGTGTGTTGAGTTATTTTGAGGGGACAGCAAATTCACAATGTTATACAAGCTGTACACTTCACAGTGTTGTCACATGAAAAGATATAATAAAATATTTACTAAAATGTGAGGGGTGTACTCACTTTTGTGAGATACGGATTATACACTACAGTGAGTACAGGCTCAACTCACTAACCAAACTACCTAATCCATCTCACGTTCTCCACAACACACTACATACCGTTGCTGTGTAAGCAGCCTTATATAGTGTGGGGCGTGGACTTAGCCCCTGAGCCATGATTGGCCAAAGGCACATTGGAGGTTAGTATGAGGGCATTCTTCACTGACCACAAATGTACTAGGGAATTTTAACAGACCACCAATATTATAAATTTATACTGACCACCAAAATAATGCAGTATTCTGTAGTGGGGGATTTTACACTTACCACAAATGTATTGGATATTTCACACTGAACACAAATGTAAGGATTATTCTACATTAACCACTAACACACAGGGGATTCTACAGTACACAGACCACAAATTGAAAGGGGGATCCTACACAGACCACAAATGTAAAGGGTATTCTACACGGCCCACAAATGGGAAGGGGGATTTTACACTGCCCACAAATGTAAAGGTGATTTTACACTGATGTGTAAAATACATGGGGGATTCTACACTGATAAGCAACAAAAGGAAGGATTCTGCATTGACTACTAATAACAGAACCAGGTGAGTTGAACATGTAATAATTAGAATAGCTGGACGCTGCTACCTAATAGTGCAAACTAAACAAATTTATTAAAAATAGCTGCTGCTGTCACCTATGTGTTCCCACAAATAAATAGAATCAAATATATAAATGAAACAGCGCTGCTAATGAATTAATAGGTAAAACATATGACAATCACATTTAAACAGTGCATAAAATTTAATAAAAGTCCAAAGGTGACATAAAAGTAATACATCTTCTTATCAAGGTGAAAAAAACATGGGTAAATATTTGATTGTGCTTCACCGTGACTCCACACCACTTATTAAGGTGCCCCCACCACCAAGTGCAATGCACGCTCACCTCCTTATAAGACCCTGAAAGGGGTCAAGCACACCTTGCTCACAGTGCAATTCTCCTTTAAGGATGGCTCCACACTGGTCTTCACTAGTTCCTGGTAAGCTTTGTAAGGGTATAGCTCACTCTGCACCCGATGCAGTATCCTCCAAATGTAGCTGCTTTAGATTTGGCTCCACATTAGTCTCCAGCGAATTAAAATAACATGAAAAAGACTAAATGAGTCACAATTTTGTCTGTTATTTAGTATTTGATCAGAATTTGAGCCCAAAAAATGTGATATGTATACCAACATCAGAAATCAAAATGTAATCAAATGTAATCAAAATGTAATTCACAAAATTCAGAGGATAACATCACTATTCTACACTCACCCACCAAGAAGCACCAAATATCACATAATAAATCAGTAATAAAAATGCAGTATTTATGTGTAGGCAAATTGTGTGATATGTTTTCCACGGGCAAGGACGATGATCAGCCTTAACATTTCCCCACCACCACTAATTGCACCCTCTTGCCAAGCAAAAACTAACCAATTTTGAGATGGTTCAGCATGCTGACAGTAATCACCCATACCGAGCCTTCAAAACACATGGCATATTCCAGAAACAGGTTGTTCAATGGCTCTCCGGCCTTCCACAGTACATCTGCATTGATTAACTCATTGCACCCCTGAGACTTAGGACTGTTTGACAGCACAGAGATGTAGCTGCTTCAGAGTTGGCTCCATATTATTCTCCAGTGAATTAATGGACATGGAAAAGACAAAATTTCATCCAATAGTGCAGTATCCTCAGTATTAAATATTGAAAACGGAATTAAACGTCTAGAAGATAGGAAAAACCTCGTAATCAGACCAGCGGACAAGAGAGGAGGATTAGTTATACAGACAAAAGAGGCCTACAAAGCGGAATTAAGGAGACAGCTAGATGATAATGATACATATATCCCACTAAGAGGTAACCCCATGAGGAGTTATAAAAATGAGTTGGAAAAATTAGTGGATAAGGGTTTAAAGAGGGGGCTCTTGAATGAGAAAGAAAGTATACAGTATATCTTGTACCTAACACCTGTAGGATCCCTATTATTTATACGGTTCCCAAAATACATAAGGACAGTCTAAACCCCCCAGGATGTCCTATAGTTAATGGAATTCAATCTGTTGGAACAAGGATGGGCCAATATCTAGACCACCACCTACAACCTCTGGCACAGAAAACCAGAGTGCACTTGAGGGACTCGAAGCATCTTATCCAACTGCTGGATGAAATTCAAATGAAAGAGAGTCCCTGTTTATTAGCTACGGCTGACATCAATTCATTGTATACAATTATTGGTCATCAAGAAGTAGTAAAGGCAACACAACGGGCATTGAAGCATCTGAGTGAAACACCTAGAAAACAGTGGGCATATCTGTTAGAAAGTCTGGAATATTGCCTGTCACATAATTATTTATGGCATGATAACACATACTACAAACAAGTTAAAGGTATCGCAATGGGCACTAAATTCACCCAGAGCGTAGCAAATATTTTTATGGCAGAGTAGGAGGAGAATGCTATTTACCAAGCCATACCTCAAGAGTTAAAAATGTATGTACGCTACATCAATGACATCATTATCGTCTGGAATGGCATTGAAACTTCTTTGGCCCAATTTCTGAATAAACTCAATCAAAATGACAAAAACATTTCCTTCACATGGGAACATGATACAAAACAAATACATTTTTTGGATCTAACTATATCAGTGTCAGAGGGAAGGTTTAATACCACAACCTTTTTCAAATTAGTGGTTAAAAATAGCTATATACCAATAAAAAGTTGCTATTATGCCCCTTGGCTACTCAATGTACCTAAGGATTTTTAAGAACAGGCAGATCTTATTGGCCAGAGATTTGTCCAAAAAGATTATCAAGAAGATTTTATCAAACAACAGATTGAAAAAGTGGACCAGATAGACAGACGTATCCTAATAGAAGACAAACCAAAATTGAATACATATCAAGATAACATGCCCATTGTCCTCAACTATGAAATCCAACATAAAAAGATAGAAAACTTTTTTTAAAAAACATTGGCACATTCTGACAGCTGACAAACACCTAAAACAGGTGCTACCCTCACAACCAAAATTCATGTACGAGCCCCAACATTACGCAATAAAATTGCAAGAAACATAGTAGAACCCCAAAAAAGCCAAATTTTACATTTTTCTCAGGGAAAGGTTTCTTCCCATGCAAACAATGCTATGCTTGCATCAGATCAAAGAAAAAGAATACCAAAAGGGACAAGTTTACAGCCACAGCCGTAGGAAAAGAGTACCAAATGAAGGACTGCATTACATGCAGAACTGAGGGGGTGGTCTATGCCCTTCAATACCCATGCCAAATACAATACATTGGTCGTACTAAACGACCAATGTGGAAAAAAATTCGGGAACATGTTCAAAATATCATTAAAGGCTACCCAAAACACAGTATCCCTAAACATTATGCTATTTATCATAATAAAGATCCCACCTCTCTTTTGTTCTGGGGAATAAAAAATATCATCCCCATTAGAGAGGAAGTAATAAGGTTAATACCTTGAGTAAACGCGAATCCTTCTGGATACATGAAATGCAGACCCTTTATCCATTAGGTCACAACATTGAGTTTGATATTAATTGTTTCATTAAGGATTTTTAGTATACATTTAGTATAACATTGACAAATAATAAGAAAGTAGAAGAAACAAAATATAATATCATATGAGTATGCACACATGTCAGATGATGAGTATACTCTTGGTACAGCCAGCATTGTTTATATGATGTAAGCTATTCAGTGATAAATGGTGCTAACAAATATCATAGGCTTTTGTATTTGGATGTCCAAATTACCCAGTTATTGTCAAAGGCTGTGCATTTGAGAGAATTAATTGACAACATACGTAAGTTTATAGTGTTTTTGTACTATACTGATTATATCAGAAATATTTGCTGTAGGTGCATTTTTCCAGGAACGAAGTACCAATGATCTAGCTACAAGGAGAATGTGGGTTATAACTGGTCTCATCATGTGAGGGAAATTGTCTACTCCCACATGTAGTAATGCCAACGCTGGGTTGGAATGGGTAAGTATGCCCGTAATTGAAGATATTAATCAGAATACTTGGTTCCAGAAGCTAGTTAGGCTTGGGCATTCCCAGAATATATGCATGAGGTGGCCTTTGTGTCCGCAATTGCGCCAGCAGAGGGGAGAAGTATTTGGGAACATTTTTGCTAGTCTGCATGGGGTGTACTGCCATCTATTGGATATTTTGAGCATCATTTTCCAATGTCCTACACAGTGTGATGATTTGTGGACATTCTGGATTGCAGATTGCCATTGATCGTCTGTAAACGTGGTACCTAGATCCACTTCCCATTTCTTAAGTGCCTCTGTTTTTCTGAACTTTAGTTTGTCTTGCAGAATGTTATAGTATAGTGATATGCCTTTACAGCTAGTTTTTTGAAGGGTGAGATGAGTCCATACCTTCGGCGGCATGTGAATGTTGGGAATAGGATATGCACAGAGAAAATGTGTAATTCTAATAAAAGTGAAGAGGGTATGACTAGGTAAATCATATTCTTTCATGATACTCTCCACTGATTTGGGCGAGTTGTGTATTGTTAGATCTTGGACAGTTTTGATCTTGTGATCTAGAAGGTGTTTAAGGGATAGTAGTGGGATTTTAGCTTCTAGTTCGACTATCCTTGTGGTGTTGGTTAAGAAGGAATCTCCAAGCTTTTAGCGAAACTTGTATAGCTGGGGGAAATTTACTTATGTCCCATGGAACCCAAGCATCTCCCATAAGGAGTGCCGTGAGGTCTGGTGTCGGGACTAGATGTTGTTCAATTTCTACCCAGCACGGTATATCCGATTTAGTGAACCAATATTTGAGTTGATCTAGTCTGGATGACCACATATAGTCATATATGTCAACTAAACCCGCCCCTCCTGCATGCTTATGTGGGATTAGTTTGTTCTGCGAACATCTAGACTTTTTAGCCCCCAGAGGAATTTCCATAGGAGGTCCGATGGGGATTTGAGGAAATATTTTGGGATGGTTATAGGAAGCACTCTCAGATTTATGGTAATATTGACATTTTAAATGCAGCTAGTCTCCCTAGCCAGGATAATTCTTGTTTCGCTATGTTTTTGGTTTGAGTGTCCAGTTTGGCCAGCAGGGGTTTGAAATTAGATTACACTATCATTTTTATGGAGTTGGTCAGAGTGATGCCTAAATATGGTATCCCCATTTTACTCCAGCTGTATGGAAAGGAGCGTTGCAATGAGTAACTCATTTTAGATGGTAATCCAAGGTTTAAGATTAAAGATTTAGTGAAGTTTACCTTGTAGTACGAGATCTCTCCAAATATTTGCAATAGTTTGTGTACTATAGGTAGTGAGGTCTGTGGTTTTGTTAAGAGCAATATGACAGCATCAGCGAACAAATTAACAACATGGGAGTTTTTCCCAATCATGAAACCTGATATTAAGGGATGTATTCTAATGGCCTCCACCAGAGGTTCAATCTTTAGGTTGAAGATTGTTGGGGATAGTGGGCATCCCTGGCGAGTGCCATTAGTTATGTAGAAGGGGGTGGACAACATGCTGGATGTATATACTTGAGCGGAAGGACTGGAGTGCAAGGCTAGAACTGCATTCAGAATGTGTCCACCAAGACCAAACTTAGAAAGTGTCATTGACATATATGTCCAATAGATTCTATTAAACACCTTCTCTGTGTCTATAGAGAGCATCAGAGAAGGCGTTTTGGTTTTTTCAACATAGTGTAAAATATTAATAATTCTACGGGTGGCGTCCGAGGTCTGTCTCCCCCTCTCAAAGCCCATTTGATTACTTTTAATGAGGGATGGCGTAAAATCTGCTAGTCGTTTAGCTAGTAATTTGGCGTAGATTTTATTGTCAGTATTTAACAGGGATATAGAATGGAAATTTGAAGGTGTGTTGTTTTTTTCCAGGTTTAGGTAATGTGACTATATATGCCTTCAACATTTCTGGGGGAAATGTTGCTGTGGTTGCGGCCTTAGTAAATACTGGTTGCATATGTGGTGCTAGGGTGTTGCTAAATATTTTGAAGTATTCATTCGAGAATCCATCATGTCCCGGTGATTTGCCATTGGGTAAAATAGCAATGATCATTTGTATTTTGAGCGTAGTAAAAGGGGAATTTAGGGAGTGTAATTGAGCTTCTGATAGAGAAGGTAAATTCAAGGTGTTCAGGAACTGTTGTGTGTTGGCCGTTGTGGGTTGAATAGTGGATGTGTCCTCATGTAGGTTGTATAGTGCACTATAATAATTGGCAAACTGATTTGCAATGTCTTGTGGGTTGGTAATCTTGTGTTTAAGGTTAGGGTGGATCAGATGCGCTATTCTTGTTTTAGAAGAAATGGCTTTGATTCTGTTAGCTAGATATTTGCCTGCTCTATTTGCATTAGTGTATGAGTTTAGTTTTAGCCTCCTGAGATGTGTGTCATACTTCTATGACAATAGTTCTCTAAGCTTTTCTCTTAACCGTGAGAGTGACTGAGCATGGGTTGGGTTGGGGGAAGATTTGTTGAGTGTCTCTATAGTATGTATGTCTGTTAGAATCGCATTAAGTTTGGCGGTATGACGTTTCCTTTCCCGTGCGCCTAATTGGATGAATATATCTCTTATGTATGCCTTGTGGGCATTCCATAGACTGAATGGGTCCTCTACTGAAAGTGCATTGTCCTGAAAGATGTTTTGGAGGTGTTGTGAAATTTCTGTAGATATTATGGGTTCTTGCATTATTCTAGCGTTGCTAAGCCAAATGGGTGGTGAGGAGGAGACAGCCTGATCATTAATGGACAACGTGATAGCTGCATGGTCTGAACACATAATGTCATGAATCTGAGTAATCACAGCTTTTTGTAGCAACCATCAGTTAGAAATAAGTCAATACATGAGTATGAGCAGTGCCTGTAGGAGAAAAGGTATAATCCCTTTCGTTTGCATGGTGACACCTCTATACATCCAACAGGTCTGCTTTTTGTAATACATTACTAAAACATTTATTATGGTTCCCTTTATGAGCCGAGGAGTCCAATTGTGGATCCACAGTAAGATTAAAGTCTCCACAGATAATGAGGTTACCATACATTTGAGATTGAACTTTCTTGAACAGTCTGTTTAGGAAACATGTCTGATGAGAGTTAGGAGCATATAACGTCACCAGTGTGTAGGGTTTAGAGTTGATATCTCCCTTGACTATGATGTAACGGCCATTGTCATCCACAGTGGTTTCCTTAAGTTGAAAAGACAAAGTATTTCTGATTGCCAGCAACACTCCACCTTTTTTCTGGCCAGGTGTACAGGCTAGGAACACATGGGGGAAGTCTCTGTGTGTACCTTTAGGTGTCTTTGATATTTGGAAGTGAATTTCTTGATATTTGGAAGTGAGTCTCTTGAGTGCATAAAATGTCTGCTCTGTGTTTTTTTGACTCAGCCCACATTGCAAATGTTTTTGTGGGGTGGTTTAGGCCCCTGGCATTAATAGATAGGCATTTAAAAACCGTGGAGTGGGGTTAATGTGCTGTGAGCTACTGTGATGCGTGTGTACTCACTGTGACCATAGCAGTCCATCTCAGAGTCCGACCTTCCATCTAGTAGAGCCAAGGTAAAGTGTATCTTCGCAGGCAGAGAATACTTTGTGTTGTCTTCAAGGTGGTGTACTTCAGTCATGGTGCATAGAGAACAATAAAAAATAAACAGAGATAAAGAAGAAGGTGTAAGTAGAACTTGAAGAACAAGATCTTTAAACCGATCCATTTGCAGGCGTAACTGCTGCGGAATAACTTGAGGGATAAAATAGGGATTGTAAATGTGAACCCATGTTTTCGGAGAGATATGAATACTGGTTAAGCATTATGTTCACGAGTTTCCTCTGGCATTTTTCTTCGAGGATCTTATCCGTGAGTCTTATCCGTGAGGCGTATTGTCAACCGTTAGTTCAGGTAGTATTTCCCACTGGCGTAGGGCAGCAATTCCCTCCTCCAGAGTGGAAATCAGGGTGGAGACCCCATTGTGGGTGACATACAACTTTGCATGATATTTCTATTTGTGGAGTATCTTGTGGTTCCGTAGGGCCTTAATGATTGTCGCCAAATTGCAGCACTGTTGCAGGGTGTGTCTGGACAGATCTGGGAGCAACTGAAGAGCCGCGTACGGTTGGTGTTCGTTTTCGGCTTTGCGGGAGGCCATTAAGAGCTGTTCTTTCACATGGTAGTAGTGCACCCTGAGAAGTACGTCCCTGGGGGTATGGTCTGGAAGGAAAGAAGGCTAGGAGACCCTGTGTATTCGGTCCACTATGAGGTCCTGTGGTGACAGGGCGGGTTTCAGAGAATAGCGTTTGGACATACTGTAGTAGCTGGGCGGCAGGTATGTCTTCAGGTGCCCCTCTTATTTTGAGGTTGTTCCTCCTGGATCTATCTTCTAAATCTGCTACTTTGTTTTTGAGCCATGCTATCTCCTCATTTTGGGTGCTATGAGTGTCTACCAGGGTGTTGAAAGACACTGAATAGTCATCCATTTTGTGCTCTATGTGATCCACTCTGCTGCCTATGGCCTTTACTTCCCTCTGGCAGTTTCTGATTTCAGCTGTCATGTCAGCTTTCAGAGATGCTTTTAGTGACAGGAGCATTTCTTTCAGGACTATGTCTGAAACAGGCCTGTCTGCTGTGGGGAAGGATACTATAGGATCCTACAGGGGCTGCACTGTGGCACTGTCCTTATCAGAGGGCCCGCTCACCTCCATAGTAGGATCTTCCAGCGGCCTTTCTAGTGAGGTAATCCTCTACTTTTGCTTGGCTGGACTTCTGGTTGTGGGACTAGAGGTCCCAGAAGAGGATCCGCTGTGGGATGCAAGCTTGCTGGCTAGTGTTGGATGGTCCAGCTGGCCGTTGGGATGCATTGCGGCCTTGTTCTCTGGCTTCTTCCTGCATGCTCTGCCGCCACTTTGTTGTAGACCGCGGACGGACAAGAAGCTCTCCATCTTCTGAGGCTGCTGTGGGTTTTTACTGTGTCTCGGCATGCCCTGTGTGTGCAGCGGAGTCTGGAGGTACGATGCCGGTTAGCAGGTGTGTGGATTGCACTGGTGGGCTCGGTTGAATGCCGATTCTCTCCGGCGGGCGAGCGGAGCTCTCAGCTCATGCGTCCATGTTGGAGCTTGGTCGCCACACCCCCCATTATTTTTTATCTTTATATTTTTTGGCCATTTATATCAATTACACTTATTTTTAACTTATTCCAGTAACATCCAAAGAGTACCTTACTTATTGATTTTAATTATTGCATTTGTTTGCTTAATCGTTTTCACTATCCGCTCTCTGCATCACCCGTTTTTGCTAATTATTTATATGTTACTATCTTTATCACTTGATTATACTTTTTATAATATTTTTTTTTTTATTTTGGTTTTACCTAATAATTAGGTTGCTAGCCTGATGTAACCTTTTTTAGTACTGCGATATTTATCCCCGTTCGTCTTCACTTCTGCATTGGACAAATGATGTCCTAAAATTCGGCCATTTTTCTGGGGCACTGTTTTTATCGCCATTGCCTGTTGTGACAATTGCTCATGCATGGACTTCCGGCTTTGCCGGAAGCCTGTCACACTAGCGCCCACAGGAAGTGCTTGTATTTACAAATGTCCCTTACAGTGCGCATGCGCAGACCTCCGGAATCGCCAGAGCTCAGAGCGCATGTGCTAATTAACTCATAAGCTTTTTATTAAATCTATATATATATGGCCACCCCCATCAAATCATTCTTTGCAGCTATTACCTTTTGTACCACCACCCCCTCCCTTTAGAATGTAAGCTCTACGAGCAGGGCCCTCCTGTACCTTTTGTATTGAACTGTACTGTAATTGTGTTGTCCCCCTTATACATTGTAAAGCGCTGAGTAAACTGTTGGCGCTATATAAATCTCGTATAATAATAATAATAATAATATACTCTGCCATAGCCACATGACTTATTCCTCCAGGTGAAGCCACGAGGAAGGTGGTGTAATTAGTAGAGGTGGAGCCTGGCGATGGAACCTTTTTTCGTTATAAGTGAGACCTGTTTGAATTTTATATCTATGCTTATTACTTTAAATAAATGTGAGTGTAATAATAGCTGGGGTGGTAAGGTTCTGGTCATTTAATAGTGAGAATACTCCACTATTGGAGGAAATTTTGTCTTTTCTATGTCCATCAATTCACTGGAGAATAATGTGGAGACAACTCTGAAGCAGCTACATTAGGAGAATACTGCATTGGGTGCAGTGAGCTATACCCTTATAAAGCCTACCAGGAACTAATTAGGACCATTGTGGAGCCATTCTTAAAGGAGAATTGCACTGTATTGCACATGGATAGAGGCTGCATCTCTGTGCTGTCAAACAGTCCTAAGTCTCATGCCCCGTACACACGG
Source organism: Lithobates clamitans (assembly GCA_037952925.1). Classification (NCBI taxonomy): domain Eukaryota; kingdom Metazoa; phylum Chordata; class Amphibia; order Anura; family Ranidae; genus Lithobates; species Lithobates clamitans. The sequence continues at coordinate 1,068,876 of JBBGZY010000496.1, read as the reverse complement.
TCGGATTTTCCGATGGAAAATGTCCGATCGGAGCGTGTTGTCGGAAAGTCTGACCGTGTGTGGGCTCCATCGGACATTTTCCATCGGATTTTCCGACACACAAAGTTGGACAGCAGGAGATAAAATTTTCGGACAACAAAATCCGATCGCGCCAATTCCGACCGTGTGTGGCCTGTTCCGACGCACAAAGTGCCACGCATGCTCAGAAGAAATTCCGAGACGGGACAGCTTATTCTGGTAAACTTAGCGTTCGCAATGGATACAGCACTTTCGTCACGCTGCAATGTTAAAAATGGTTTAATACAGCGCACTCTCTTCTTCTTTATAATGTGACAAGAATTAAGTAGTTTTGCTGCTCATATTCACACACACTTCTCACAAACTTTTATTTGTGTTTTTTTATTGGGATTCCCTGAATATATTGTTATTAGTTGTCACATCTGACAGTTTTATATTAATTTTTTTTTTTTTTTGGATTTTAAGCCTTTTTTTTCTTTAATGTTTGGATTTTTTCAAAGGCTGATCTTTGTTCAATGTTATTTTTATTTTTACTCCCGAATATTTTTGTGTGTGTTTTGTGTGTCAAGTTACCCCAACACCATTGATATCTTTTATTATTTAATCTCAAGGAGATTGTTTGTTGTTGGTGTCCCTTGTTCATTTCACATTGTATATTTGAAATGTACCTGAATCCTCACAAACAAACTGTCATTTTTGAAGTAAAACACATAGGAGAGTATAATTCAAAACAAAAATCCTTTATTAAGGGATCAGAACCAAACAAAGAGGAAGGCAACACTGGATCAACATGAGAAATTAGCGAAGCCTGGGACCCCCACGGCAGACATCAATTCTTCAACATCAAAATTGGTGGCCTGAGCAGTCCATATGTAAGGGAGGGCAGTCTGGTCCAGAATTCGCAGAGATCCGGATAGTAGCAGATGACATCTGTGTCCCCAGGCTGTGGTACCACAAGAGGCTGCATTTTTTGGCCGACCAGACTGAACCCAGGGCAATCACTGTGTGGTCTTCCTTCCACGCTTCCTTCCGGGCTGTGGCTGTGCAGTTGGAGATGTGGCAGGAGGAGGAGTAGGACCTGGAGGAGGAGGAGGACTGGGAGGACCTGGAGGAGGACTGGGGGGACCCGGAGGAGAGGGAGGAGGAGGAGGACCTGCAGGAGGAGGAGGAGGACCATCACAAAGGTGTGTCTGAGCTGTCATTTGGCCCCTCATACCTTTCTCAAGAGCCTCCAATATGAGGGCCTCACACATGACTTGTTGTCCCTCCTCCATCCTCTGCATTTTATATGCAAATACGGCAGCAATGTCCTCCTCCATGGTCTGTCGTGCTCCCAGGACCTCTGTAGCCCTCCAAAAGAGTCCTCCGGTAGCCTCCTCTAGGGCACTCCTCCTACTGCCACTTTCTCTTTTCAGGGGGGGTGGAAGGACCTGCAGATCAGCCACCCGGCTCGGCCCGGCCACCTCCTGGCTGAGACTTCCCTGTGTATGAAAAAGGGACATGGTTTTAGTTTTTGCTTCATCAATCACAATCCTAAATTAGTACTCCCAACTAACATCTAGTTAACATCATTGATTGGACAAGCAGAAATATTTAGAATAATGCTATACCTGGCTCAATCTGGGCTCCTCCACATGTGGCCTGGAAGGCCCAGGTTGGGCGTCAGAGGCCTCAGCCGGGGGGGAAGGAAGCGTGGAAGGAAGACTGGAGAGGGATGGCCTGGGTTCAGTCTGGCCTGCCAGAAAGTGCAGCCTGTCGTAGTACCACATCCTGGGGACATAGATGTCATCTGCTGCTCCGGATCTCTGTGAATCCAGGACTTTATTGCGCTCCCTTACATATGTGCTCCTCAGGCAACCAATTAATATCTTTAAATAGGTGATGTCTGCCGTGGGGATCACCTGCTTCACAATTTCACACAATTGCTCCAGTGCTGCCTTCCTCTTTGCTTGGTTCTTGAAATGGGGGTGTTTAATCTCCCACAGACAGGGCAGCTCCCTTAGCATCTCTACGAATACTGACATGAAGTCATTATCTTTGAGTAGCATATCCATGTTCACTGCAAGACACAACACAAGACAAAGCCTAATGTCAGACAAAACTCTCCTAATCTTGTTACAATATAGGCCTCAATCTAGAAGCAGTATAGGCACAAGTTTCTCTCTTACCTTCGTTCTTACGACCGGCGCGTCCAATGCTCCTTCCTCCGCTCACAGATCGTACGTAATATGCACGCGTTTTACGCTTTATACACACTGTGCATGCATGTAACTCCGCCCGCCCCTGACGTTCTTTCTATTCTATTCCCCGCCCCTTTTCGCTCAGCGCAGTGGGGGAAGAGCACATGGTGGAGTCACGGCAGGTGCGTTCTAATTGCAGGAACGAAGAGGAGGAGGAGGAAAGCCCGGATCCGGACACGTCCCAATCCAGAAGGAGACGTTTTAAGGCCACAAATATGTCCTTTGGGGAGATGTTGGAGATGGTCGACATCATGAGGAAGTCCGACTATGACGGGAAGTATGGACCTTACCCCAACCCCAATATCCGAAAGGCCAAGATCATGGCAAAAGTGATCAGGAGTCTTCTGAGGAATTTCGGGGTCCGAAGATCGAAAGATCAGCTCAGGAAGCGGTGGTCGGACCTGAAATTGAGAGAGCCAGAGCAGTACCAAAAGATTCGGAGAGTGCTGCAAAAAAGTAAGTAGTTGTGCTGTGTTCCTATTCTTTCTATCTTTATTCCGTTCGTTCTGCTCCATATGCTTTTATTAATTGTAACGTTTAAAAGGGCAACTTTAATGTTCATGGGCCCATTATTCGTTCGTATCAAACATTTTTCTTTCGGCCTCTAAAACATCATTGTATAGGCCATATGCATTTTCCCACATTTTTTTGGGGCCTACTTGGATGCCAAAAATTTGTTTGTGTAGATGGGTTTGTTACTAGAATGAAATGTAAACTAGATTCTGTGTAAGGAGAGGACACTCAGCAGCTGTTTTCACATCTGGACACTGGAGCACTAGTGTGGGACCCCAGAACACCATTTTTATTAGGGGGGCCACACAGGTGCTCCAGTGGATACTATAGGGGGGGCTACATCTGTGAAGCTTGTACCAAACAGGTAAAGTATTGCAGCTTGACAAAGGGCAATAAAAAAAAGACATCTTGGAACTCGGCTAAAATAGACAATTGTACCCCACTTCCAAGCAATGTTTACTATTTATAGTTCTGCCATCAAAGATCTGTGTGCTAATTATACCATTTTTGTTTTACATAGGGGAGAAAAGACTCGGAGGACACCCCTCATCCGAGGAGACCACAGACCCCCCACCTATGGAAGAAGGTGAAATACCCCCAAATGAAGAAGAGCAGGAGGAAGAAGAAGATGTGGTGGAGATTGGCACCACAACAGGTGAGTGTCTGCGACCACAGGCTCAGGTAAAAGAGATGGATGGTGGCAGATTTTTAAGACCTGTTTTTGTTTTGTTTCTCTCTTTTTAGGTGATCGTGAGGTTGTGGATCCAGAACGCTTTACTTCAGAAAGTGCCCAGATCCTGATCGGGGAGATCATGGGGTGTAATCTCGAATTGCACAACATACAGCAAAACATCAATGATGTTATTAAAAAAAATAATAACATCATTGATGTTTTGGGGCGAATTTAAAACCCCACAAAATATATTTTTGGGATTGTGGTCCAATTTTTAAAATCTTTTTGCAATGTTTTGAAAAGCCAAATTTGGAGGATGCACACAGTGTGTCAACATGTGCTATCTGCCATCACGGGAGATCAATGGACGCGTTTTGGGGGTGCAACCCCTTCCTCAATAATAAAGTAGCGGTGAGGAAGGGCTTGCTCCCCCAAAACACGTCCCTTGATCCCCCCTGATGGCAGATAGCACATGTTGACATTCGTAAATTGGTGTGCATCTTCCAAATTTGGCTTTTCCAGGGGTGATTTCCCCCCATCTGAACGCTATAACAAACCCAGTTTCTAAGTACTGATGTCTGATATAGCCTTCAGGTTTTACCTAATGTGAACTTTGTAAGTTCAAGTTTTTTGGCTTTCTTGTTGGTTTTACACAGGCCTGTTTTATCTGAAATGGACATTTCGATTTTTGATAATGCTACTGCAAAAATTGTTATACAACAAACATGTTGGTTTGTTTTAAAAACATTTGGTAAATGCACATGTGATTGTGCAGGTATAAAAAAAGTGGCTTACTCAAGAATGTGTGGATTATTGTCTCAACACTACAACACTTTTGGGGTGATGTAATAGCTGTTTTATGCAAAAATGGGGGTTATTTCCTAAGGGCAAATCCTCTTTGCACTACAAGTGCAGTTTCAGTGCAGTTGCAAGTGCACTTGTAGTGAAATGTGTTTTTGCATTTAAGAAATACCAGCCAACAGTGCTTTGTATAAGGTTACCCAATCACGACATTTTCTGCACTCAAAACATTTATGTCAGGGTCAGCTAAAACAAACACAAGCAGTAAATGTCTACAAAGAATTTCTTTTTTTTTTATTATAAAAAGGCTTAACAGATTGTCTGGCATATTGATAGCCCCCCTACCTGCAAAGAACTCCAGGTAGCATAACCGGACATCACGGGCACTCAGGGAGGGCAAGCCAGGATGGCCACTTTCAAGTGCCGTCAGTGTGGTTTGATGTAGGATTCCGGCCTCAGGCCCAACTGAGCCAGCATAGTTGGCCGAATGTTTCCTTAAAAAATTATGGAGAACACAGCACTCCAGTATAATATGGTTCAGTTTATACTCCGCCATATGGATGGGTGTCAGAAATAGTCGGAACTGGCTGGCCAGGATTCCAAATGTGTTCTCCACCACTCTTCGGGCTCTGGCCAACCAGTAATTAAAAACCCTCTGTTCCGGGGTGAGGGTCCTCATCGGGAATGGCCGCATCAGGTGGTCCCCCAGCGCAAATGCTTCATCAGCAACAAACACGAATGGGAGTCCTTCCTCATTGTCCTCTGGAGCTGGCAAGTCCAAGCTGCCATTCTGGAGATGCCTGTAAAACTCCATCTGGGCGATGACTCCACCATCGGACATCCGGCCATTCTTCCCCACGTCCACATACAAGAAGTCGTAATTAGCCGACACCACCGCCAACATCACTATACTAGTTACCCCTTGTAATTATAATAGTACGACCCCGAGTTGGGTGGTGGGACGATGTGGACGTGTTTCCCATCAATTGCCCCTCCGCAGTTAGGAAAGTCCCACAGCTGGGCAAAGTGGGAGGCCACAGTCTGCCATTCCTGTGGCGTGGAAGGAAACTGTTGAGGAAAAAACAATAAACATTACTATTTTTTCACAGAAACATGGCAAGCAGATTATACACAAACATTATGGGGCAACCTCCAGATAGCATTTAGTAAGGAGAATTTAACAAGGCCAAAGTATAAGGTACACCTATCATATTCCCCCTCCCCCCCTCTCATGGGCCATTTCTAACATTATAGGGGGTGTGTGGAAATCTTGGACAGGTAACCCTCTTCACTTCATTGAGAGATGAATGCCTAAATAATGGGTATTACTTTGAACAGCCCCTCCTTAGTTACACTATTGGCAGACCACTGGACAGGTAAGAAGTGTCATAATACAAAGATATAAATACACACTGTACACATTTGAGGACATTTGGACATTCTGCTATTACCTATCAAGATAATAATAGGATACAAAAACTTTAAACAGTACCATTGTAAAGTATACAGGCAGGCCCTTGCACTACATGCTTTGGGGAATTCATCCATAAATCTGACCAGTAAAGAGGTGGGTATAGTGTGTATGGGTTTGGCAAAGTCAGCAGATAGATGATTGAGGATAGAGAATTGGAATCAGCTGACTTAGCAGTTGGGGGGAGGGAGGGTTACTAAAAATTATTTGGGGACACCACAAAAAAAAAGCCTCTGGCACTCTGCCTGAATTTAAATCAAAAATTACATTTCCAAACATTTTAGGGGGTGTTTGGGGTAAAGCACTACTATGGAGCTGATAAAATACATTGTTAAGTGACTACATGAGGTGAATATAGGGCAGGAGACACCATGCTGGGGAGGTTAGTGAAGGGCAAATATGTATGAAGGACACAAAATAATAATTACATAAAAATCCAGCATGCATGAGAACAAAGGGGACATTCACAGCATATTACAATCATGGTAATTAGGGAATGTGGAAAGAAATACAATATATTATCAAACATTCAATAAAATAAAATGTGATATAAAAAGAAAAAAATCTTACCTTCATATACTCCTTCTGTAGGACCTGGATGATGGCAGAACAGGTCTCTGGGATAATGATCCCCAGAGCCTGGGGGGAGATGCCTGTCGAGAACTTCAAGTCCTGCAGACTTCTCCCTGTGGCCAAATACCGCAAGGTAGCGACCAACCTCTGCTGTGATCTGAGTGATGGCTTGCCTCATCCAGCTATCCTGCCTGCTGATATAGGGGGTCAGCGAAGCCAACAGACGGTGAAACACGGGGTCCGTCATCCTGAGAAAGTTCCTGAAATCATCAGGATTATTCTCACGGATCTCACGGAGCAAAGGCATATGAGAGAACTGGTCACGCTGAAGCAACCAGTTCTTGGTCCATGAACTCCTTCCCACCCTGTTCATGGACTGGACTTGTGTCAAGGTCAGGACCCCAACACCAAGCCCCTGCACAGCACGAACTCTACGAGGAGTACGCATACGAAACATGGCTAGAAAACAGTCGGCTGCTCAGAACGAAGTAACAGAACGCACTGAAGAACAGCAAGGCCTGTGAAGAGCGACCTAAAAAACGAACGAACAAGAATACAATGACTACCTAAAGTCACGCGGAACTTGCTTGCACGCACTGAAGAGCAGATACAAACCCACAAGCACAAACTGAACGGCAGAAAACGATCTGAAAGCCACGTGTCTGAAAAAGCGCGAATCGTCTCTCACCAAACTTTTACTAACACGAGATTAGCAAAAGGAGCCCAAAGGGTGCCGCGCTTGGTTCTGAACCGGCCTTTTCTAGTCTCGTCGTATGTGGTGTACGTGACCGCGTGGTTGGCGATCGGAAATTCCGACAACTTTGTGCGACCGTGTGTAGGCAATACAAGTTTGAGCCAACATCCGTCTGAAAAAATCCTAGGATTTTGTTGTCGGAATGTCCGAACAAAGTCAGACCGTGTGTATGCCCTATCAGGGGTGCAATGAGTTAATCAATGCAGATGTACTGCAGAAGGCCGGAGAGCCATTGAACAACCTGTTTCTGGCATATGCCATGTGTTTTGAAGGCTCGGTATGGGTGATTACTGTCAGCATGCTGAACCATCTCAAAATTGGTTAGTTTTTGCTTGGCAAGAGGCTGCAATTAGTGGTGGTGGGGAAATGTTAAGGCTAATTATTGTCCTTGCCCATGGAAAACATTTGACACAATTTGCCTACACATAAATACACATAAACACTGAATTTGTATTACTGATTTATTATGTGATATGGTGGTTCTTGGTGGGTGAGTGTAGAAAAGTGATTAGTTACCCTCTGAATTTTGTGAATTACATTTTGATTTCTGATGTTGGTATACATATCATATTTGGGCTCAAATTCTGATCATTTGGAAATACTAAACAACACACAAAATTGTGACTCATTTTAAATTTGCATTAGCAATGGTATTGTTTGTGGTTTGTAAAGACACCTGTGTGAGTTTGGGTAAAGATTTTTGTGAGATGGAGAGTAAGAAGTGAAAGTAACTGAGAAAAATATATTTTGCCAAAACATGAAAACGTTCTAGCATTCTTAAAAACAAAATAGATGAAGAACAAGCAGCATTGTTGCAAGGAAAATTTATTTCTGAGAAATATACATTTCATCTCAACATTAAAAGTATTTATTTGGGGAAGTTACAATTGTTCCATTATATCAACTTCAGCCCCGGAACGTTTTACCTCCTTCCTGACCAGATCACTTTTTACAATTCGGCACTGCGTCACTTTGCGTCAACTGGTAATTGCACGGTCATGTAATGCTGTACCCAAACGAAATTTGAGTCCTTTTTTCCCACAAATAGAGCTTTCTTTTGGTGTTATTTGAACACCTCCTGTGGTTTTAATTTTTTGTGCTATAAACAAAAAAAGAGCGGCAATTTTGAAAAAAAAAAACAATATTTTTAACTTTTTGCTATAAAATTAAATATCCCCGAATTAAAAAAAAAAAAACAAGTTCCTTCAGTTTAGGCCAATATATATTCTTCTACATATTGTCAGAGAAATAATCTCTGAATGCATGAATGCATGCGCAGTGGAACGATGCGGCGCTCGTGGCCCAATGCCGCGATGCGCGCACGTTCGTATTAGTGCATGCTCAACGTGACGCTCTGGCTGCCTATTTAAAGATACTCAGTTGCTCAGACGGTTTGCTGGTTTGTCTTCAGCTTCCTGTTTGAGTTTCCTGTTTCCTGCTTGCTGAATCACTTGCTTGACACGGATCGTCCCTGACTACTCTGCTCTTCTCCTGGACCCGACCAGCGGCTTGTTTAAACGGATTCTGCCTTATCTCCAGTGTTTGACCCCCTTGCTTGTGTCCCAGATCTGCATGCTATCTCCTGTGCCTGAACCTTTGCTTGTGACCCGGAGTTGCCCTGCTTTCTCCTGTGCCTGAACTTCTGCTTGTGACCTGGACTTACCCGCTGTCTCCTGTGCTTGACCCTCTGCCTGTGACTGGATCTGCTTGCTAACCTTGTGTTTTATCCTCAGCCTGTTCCAGACCTTCTGAGTTGCCAGTCTCTGCACAACTACCTAGTCCCTTCAAGGAGTACTACGCAAGTTCCATCCTGCCTGCTGGTAGCCTGTGTCTCTTCGTGCCATCCACTCCCTGTTCCACCTCCAGGGGGCGGACTGTGCTTAGTCGCAAGGGCGAATCGTTCTCGGCATCTCGGCCTCGGTGAGTACATACCTGACAGTACAAACCAGCCAGATGTCAGAGGCCGACAGAGCGCGTTCCCCACTTGAAATACTGTGCCAGCAGGTTTCCACACTCACAGATGCAGTTCAGAAACTGCAAGAAGGCTACACCCAGATTGATAGTCACCTCCAGCAACTCTCTGGAGCACCCATACCAACAGCTGTACCCGTCAGTGAGGCCTCCACTTCTCAGCCTTCATCAAATCCAACTGTGGTAATGGCTCTTCCTGAACCTAGGGTCCCTATGCCGGAGCGATTTGCAGGTGATCGCAAGAAATACAGGGCCTTCAAGAACGCCTGCTCCTTATACCTAGCTCTTCAGCCCAGGACTTTTTCTTCCGAAGTAGTAAAGGTGGGCTTCCTTATTTCCCTCCTGGCCTATGAACCCCAAGCCTGGGCCCACAGTTTTATGGAACAAAGAAGCCCTGTTCTAAATTCAGTAGACACTTTTTTGAAAACATGGCTCAACTTTATGATGACCCACGGTGCACGGCTACTACTGAGACCATTTTACATAACTTGTTTCAAGGGTGAAGGCCGGTGGAGGACTACACAGTGGAGTTCCAGAAGTAGTCGGCTGATACTGGCTGGAACAAACCTGCCTTGAAGTACCAATACCACCAGGGGTTATCAGAAGTCCTTAAGGATGAGTTGGCCAGGGTAGAGACCCCTGCAACTCTGGAGGAATTGATTCAGTCAGCCACCAAGCTTGATAGGCGCATGCGTGAATGGCGCTCAGAGCGCTTCCAGGTTCCTCGATCCAGCTGGATGCTTCCCAAGCCGACTCCCTTTCCGGCTCCTCCAACCACCGCTACTCCTGAAGTTGTGACTATGCAACTCAGACTGGTCCGCGCTCCTCTTACTCCCGAGGAGAGGCAACGTAGACGGCAAGCCAATCTGTGCCTATACTGTGGGGGTACAGGTAATTTTCACTGTAACTGCCCTGTGAGACCTAGTAAGTTCTATCCTCGATCTATTATGAATTATCAAGTTACCAGTGCACCCAAGACTTATGTCTCCCTCCTTATTTCTCTACAGCTAGCGGAAAAGGAAACTCGCCTGCAAGCTATCATTGATTCTGGAGCATGTAGCTGTTTTTTGGACATCACGCTGGCTCAAGAGCTACAAATTCCTCTTCAGACTAAAAAGCAAAGCCTTCAAGTACACTTGGCTGACGGGTCTCTCCCCCGCTCTGGACCTATCACCCAAGAAACCAAACCCATTTTCATCACTACAGATTCTGGTCAACAAGAGTTCCTACGTTTTGACCTTATTTCCTCTCCTTTGTTCCTCATCATCTTGGGACTTCCCTGGCTACAGGCACATGAACCCCAAATAAACTGGAAGAAAGAGGTTTCCTTCTCTTCCGAATATTGCTCCCAGCACTGCCTCACTCTGGCTCCGGCCACCTGTTTAGCTGTAATCCCTGTATCTGATAACCTCCAACATGTTCCATCAGTGTACCTCGAGTTTCGATACGTCTTCGATAAACAACAGGCTGACTGCCTACCACCTCACCGGTCTTATGACTGCCCCATTTACCTTCTTCCCGGCTCTGAAGTTCCCTTTGGCCGTATCTTCCCGTTATCAGAAACAGAGCTAAAAACTCTCAAGACTTACATCGATGAAAACCTAGAAAAGGGTTTCATCCGCCCTTCCTCTTCACCGGCTAGAGCCGGTATCTTTTTTGTAAAAAAAAAAGACGGTTCTCTAAGGCCATGCATCGATTACAGGGAACTAAATAAAATAACTATAAAGAACCGGTATCCACTTCCACTTATCCCGGAGTTGCTTCAGCATTTTCGTTACACCCGAATCTTCTCCAAACTGGACCTTCGAGGGGCCTACATCCTCATCAGGATTCAGGCTGGAGATGAGTGGAAGACTGCCTTTAGGTCCAGGTTTGGACATTATGAATACCTGGTGATGCCCTTTGGACTATGCAACATCCCGACCACTTTCCAACATCTGGTCAATGACATTTTCTGGAATATCTTGACAATTTCCTAGTCGTTTACCTAGACGACATCCTTATTTTTTCTGCTACTATTACACCGAGTTACACCGAGTTCATGTTAAAAGGTCCTGGCAATTCTCAGAACACACAAGCTGTATCTTAAGGCAGAGAAATGTGACTTTGAAAAGTCTGTTGTACAAGTCTTGATTATCTCCACCAATGGGGTCGCAATGGACCCACAAAAGGTCAAGCAATCCAAGAATGGCCAGCCCCATCAGACAAAAAGGGGGTTCAATGTTTCATTGGCTTTGCCAATTTTTACAGGAGATTTATCATTGGATTCTCTTCCATTGTAGGCCCCATTACTCAACTAACACGTCAACACAACCGTTTTCAGTGGTCCCAGGAAGCCCAGGAAGCTTTTACTAAATTGAAAACCTTGTTCATCTCGGTACCAATCTTAAAGCATCCAGATCCGGCTCTGCCATTCATATTGGAAGTAGATGCCTCTGAAACTGCCACCGGAGCCATCCTCTCCCAAAGACGGGGCCCAAGGCCCTTCTACATCCTGTAGCCTTCGCATCCCAGAAATTGACTCCGCCAGAAAAGAATTATGATGTAGGTGACAGGGAGTTGCTGGTCATTAAATTCGCCTTGGAAGAGTGGAGGTATCTACTGGAAGGTGCACTCCACCCTGTAATGATCTTCACCAATCATAAGAATCTAGAATACCTCAGGACAGCCAAATGGTTAAAACCCAGACAAGCCCGCTGGGCTCTTTTTTTTCTAGATTCAATTTTCATATATCCTACAGACCTGGCTCCAAAAACGGAAAGGCAGATGCACTCTCAGAGGTACCTTCCTTGGAAAAACATGATGACCTACTCTGGTCCCGGGGAAAAATCTTTGTTCCACTAGAAATAAGACCCTTGGCTCTAAAGACTTTCCATGACCACAAACTAGCAGGTCACTTTGGAACACAAAAGACAGCTGAACTCGTCTCCCGATCTTTTTGGTGGCCAGGCTGGAGACAGGACTGTAAGGATTATGTCTCTTCTTGCTCTCTTTGTCAGCGCAGTAAGGGGCCAAACACCAAATCCTGGGGTCTACTTAAGCCTCTGTCCATTCCGGAACAGCCGTGGACAGAAGTCTCAATGGACTTCATTGTGGATCTTCCTCCTTCGGGGGGTTTACCACTATCTTGGTTGTTGTTGACCGTTTTTCCAAAATGGCACATTTCTTGACCATGGTGGGTACTCCCTCTGCTGCAGATACAGCTAAAAAAAATTTTAAGGAAATTACAAGACTTCATGGTGTACCCAGGAGCATCGTCCCGGATAGAGGTGTTCAATTTACCTCCAAGTTCTGGAGGGAACTTTGCAAAGCCCTGGAAATAAAGATTTGTCTCTCCTCTGCCTGTCACCTGCAGAGCAACGGCCAGACGGAGAGAACAAATCAAACTCTAGAACAGTACCTCTGTTGTTTTTGTTCCGGTTCCCAGGATGATTGGTCCAATCTTCTGCCATACGCTGAATTTGCGTACAACAACTCTATCCATAGAGCTACCAATCAATCACCATTCTGGTCAAACTTCGGTTTCAACCCTTCTTTTCTTCCAAATACCGTACCTGAGATATTTGTTCCTGCAGTACAAGATCGGATAGCCTCTATTCAGCTGAACTACCAAAAAATTCAGGAAACTATACAAAGAGCTCAAGACAATTACAAAAGACATTATGATAAAGGAAGGATGGCGAACTCAGTCTTTAAAGTCGGTGAGGAAGTTTGGCTATCAACTATTAATCTCAAATTACCTCTTCCCTCACGGAAGCTGGGGCCAAGGTTCATTGGACCCTTTTAGATCAAAAGGGTGATCAAACCTGTGGCCTTCGAGCTAGCACTGCCCAATTCTTACAGAATACATCCAGTATTTCATGCCTCCTTATTAAAGCCTGTTGTTTCCAGCTCCTTCTCTGGGAGAGAAGAACGACCTCCCCCACCAGTCGAGGTTAACGGGGAGTGGGAATTTGAGGTGGAGTCTATTCTTGGCTGCAGGAAGAGGGGTAGACAGCTCCAGTATTTGATTAGTTGGAAGGGGTACCCTCCTGAGGACAACTCCTGGGATCCCGCTAGGAATCTGCACGCTCCTCTTTTGATCCGAGCATTTCATCAAGAACATCCCGAATTGATGTCCAGTTTGGGCGTCCAGAGTCTGCCCCGCGGGGGGGGGGGGGGGCACTGTCAGAGAAATAATCAACCCGGCCATACCGGCCGAATGGTGTTCCGGAACGAACGCATGCGCAGTGGAACGATGCAGCTCTCGCGTGCTTGTGGCCCAATGGCGCAAAGCGTGGGCATTCATATTAGCGCACGCTCAACGTGACGCTCTGGCTGCCTATTTAAAGATACTCAGTTGCTCAGACGGGTTGCTGGTTTGTCTTCAGCTTCCTGTATGAGTTGTTTCCTGCCTGTAGAATCACTTGCTTGACCCGGATCGTCCCTGACTACTCTACTCTTCTCCTGGACCCGACCAACGGCTTGTTTAAACGGATTCTGCCTTGTCTCCAGTGTTTGACCTCCTTGCTTGTGACCCAGATCTGCCTGCTATCTCCTGTCCCTGAACCTTTTCTTGTGACCCGGATTTGCCCTGCTTTCTCCTGTGCCTGAACTTCTGCTTGTGACCTGGAGTTACCCGCTGTCTCCTGTGCTTGACCCTCTGCCTGTGACCAGATCTGCTTGCTAACATTGTGTTTTATCCTCAGCCTGTTCCAGACCTTCTGAGTTGCCAGTCTCTGCACAACTACCTAGTCCCTTTAAGGAGTACTATGCAAGTTCCATCCTGCCTGCTGGTAGCCTGTGCCTCTTCGTGCCATCCACTCCCTGTTCCACCTCCAGGGGGCGGACTGCGCTTAGTCGCAAGGGCGAATCGTTCTCGGCATCTCGGCCTCGGTGAGTACATACCTGACACATATTTATGGTAAAAAAATCACAATAAGCATATATTGATTGGTTTGCACAAAAGTTAAAACGTCTACAAACTATGGGAAAGATTTATGCCATTTTTATTTTTTTTAATTTTTTTTACTAGTAATAGCGATGATCTGCGATTTTTTGCGGTTTTGTGACATTGCACCGGACCAGTCGGACACTTTTGACACATTTTTGGGACCATTGACACTTATACAGCGATCAGTGCTATAAAAATGCACTGATTACTGTGTAAATGTCACTGGTAGGGAAGGGGTTAACACTAGGGGGTGATCAAGGAGTTAAATGTGTGTTCCCTCAGTGTGTTCTAACTGTATGGGGATAGGACTGAGTAGGAGAGGAGACATATCGCTGTTCCTACTTACTAGGAACAAACAACATGTCTCTTCTCCTCTGACAGCACAGGGATTTGTGTGTTTACACACACAAATCCTCATGCTGGCACTGGTGCACGCGATTGCGCATGGCCGGTGCGAGCACGCACCCCTCCATCGGTGAGCACGCACCCTCTAGCGGCTCTTAAAGGAAACCCCGTATGGGTACGGGGTTTCGTGCAGGGTTGCTATTCTGCCCCCGTAAATAGATGTGAGCCGGTCGGAAACCGCATAATCAATGGCTGATACTTGCATTGGACTATATTGCATAGATTTTCACTCTCAAAATCGCATTTTAGCCCAGCGCTAATTTTGGTATTTACTATAGCACCCTGTAAAAAAGCCATGGGAGTTAAAATGAGAGTAGTTTGCCTTCTGAGCATGCTTAGTTGTTCTGGAACCTAGTTGTACAGAGACAGGGAATTTATCTCTTCTCAGACTTTTAAAGATATTTCAGTGTAGAAATCACTTTTTCACACAGTTTAAAAGCAGATTATCTTTAAACAATACATTACATATTTCAGTACAATTTAGGCAATCATATCATGCTCTAAACAATATTTCCATGTGCGATTCTCCAGGTTTTAGCAGAGTAAGGGTTTGGGCGCTATTTGTTTTCTGGGAGCTATAGAAAAGTTTTATTTCACCAGCTCTATAGTAAATACCGTTTTAGCGCTAATTTACTGTAATTAGCACTAATATTAGTAAATGACCCCCAATGTTTAATTTGAATACCTAATGATTTGTATATTTTTGCCTATGGTTAAGTGGATGATCACATTTCAAAGTGACCTTTCACTTTACAGATTACTTACTAACCAGTTTCTGATATTAACATGAGTGAGAATATTTTCAAAGAATAGGTTTACTGCAGAAACAGTTATAGCTTAGCTTGGTTTATATTAATTTAATTTTATTGTTTATTCTTTCTATACAACTGATACTAAAGGTACATCCGATAGTATCATTAATCATCAAGATCTATTTCAAATATTTCCTTCTTCAGAAATATTTTTTTAGTTGCCTTTGCAATTTACATAGGCAACACACCAAGTTAAAAACAGCCAATGTAATAAAGAAACTACTGCAAAAAAGGTATTATATGGCATAACGTATGCTGGGCACAAATCATTTATGTAAAGTAATGACTTTCAACATGGGGCACATCCAGAAAATCAAGGCTGCAAAGTAATGAGTTTAGCATCTTGATTCAATAAGTCACATGCTTATCTTCTGATTGATATCATCCAGTTTGCTACAAATTATTACTTTTTTCTCTTCACTACCAAACTCGATTGCCTTGCCAGCAGATTTGCATTACTTTATTACATACTGATGAAACAAATCATCTAGCTGTGGAATCAATTCTTGTTTATATAAAGACAAATTGTTGTGTAATATTTGCCAATCCGATAGCTAGCACAATCAGTGATTGCATTGCATTTAAATTTTAGATGTGCTACTTTTTTTAAGTGTTGTTTATGAAGATGTTTGGTAACCTCTGCAAAATGACTTCAATTTCCTAATGGAGGCCTCATAGTGTATGGGGTGATAGATGTGGCTTGTGATCCACAAAAGAGATTAAATGTACAGTATGTGCTGTGTTTTCCTTCTTTTATGTCACTAAAGTTGGCCATAGGCGCATAATGCTGGTTTAAACATTATTACTGCGAAAGCATTAAAAAGAAAAAAAAGTGAAAAAAGGGCTAAAAACATGATTGCATTAAACAAATGTTCATGTGTGTGCAATCAACAGATAAACCTGGTGTCAGAACGCTGTCATATGAGCGATCCTGTTGTTGGCAAAAACTCACAGTAACAAAATGCTATTAGACCACTTACCTTTTGATATTGGAGTTTCTTATTCACTGGCCAGATCAGTGATATGTTGCTCTCTCACGGCTAGGGTAAACAGCATTTTGTTATAGTTGAGGTGTCACCAACAGAAGAATCACCCATGTGACATGGTTAGGCTTCAGGTTGGATTTTCCCAGATTCCTATATTAGTCCCCTTTGCAATCCTATTATATCTAGTGATGTTTGGATTGTTTGCAACACTAATGAAATTCAGTCTGTGTATGTCTAGCCTAACAACAAAGAGATGTAATTTACATGGGCAGGGAGAGTTCTACAGCAAAAAGGTTGTTTTCCTTATAAGGAAAGATGATATTATTTGGTTTGCTTAGTATAAGTCAGGTGAATTAAGACTGCTCCAGCGGAGCATTGTTACAGGTCAGTGGTCAGGCTTTTGCATGCCAGCCATGTCAGAAAAATAATAGAAATTCAGTGTTCCAGTTGTAGGAATGAATCAGGCCATGGTCTAGTGACAATCAATGCTATGCACAGCACAACCTGAGAGATAACACTTTGCAAAAATTGCACCTTACCCACGTTTCTTTTATCAAGGCTGCCAGGATTATTATTTTGCAATAGCCACTGTTTGTTATGAGGCAACTCATGGAAAATGTTTAGCCTCAAGAAACATTTCTCACGTAAGAAAATAGTTGTTTATCTGTAGCCTTGAAAATGAAAGAACTTTGCTAACAAACTGACCATAAATGTTATTTTTATTGTGATTATTATTATTATTTGTATTATTATTTAATTTTTTTGTAACATTGAAAATAATCTAGTTTGTATAGAATATTCTGTTAATTTAAAGGAGTTGTAAAGGTAGAAGGTTTTTTTATCTTAATGCATTCTATTAAGATAAAAAACCTTCTGTGTGTAGCAGCCCCCCAAGCACCCCCTAATTACCTACCTGAGCCCCATTTCTCTCCAGTGATGTTCATGATCCCCTCAGGCATCCAAGACACTCCTCCTGATTGGCTGAGACAGAGCAGTGGCGCCATTGGCTCCCATGGCTGTCAATCAGTCAGTCAGCCAATCAAGGGAGATAGGGGGTGGGGCCAGGTCAGGGCTCCTTGTCTGAATGGATACACAGAGCTCTGATTTGGCTTGGGTGCTCCCTGTAGCAAGCTGCTGGCTGAGGGGCACTCAAAGGAGGGAGGGGCCAGGAGCAGCAAAGAGGGACCCAAGAAGAGGAGGATCGGGGCTGCTCTGTGCAAAACCAACTGAACAGAGGAGGTAAGTATAAATTTTTTTTTGTTTCTTTTTTAAACAAGCCTTTACAGTCACTTTAAACCTGAAAACAATGTACCATATGATTACCTTAAAGTGTAAGTAAACCCCCTTATTGTTTTCAGCCAAGGAAGCTGCCATCTTTGTTTTTTTTTTTCCACAAAAAAGATTTTATTGAGAAATAATCACAATTACATGTGTAGGCAGTTGAACAGATTTTGACAGATGCTCCATGACTTTTTATACAATAGTGATACAATAAGTGTTGATGCCCTTGACGTCATGGGAAATACAAGCGTATGGTAGGATAATAAGAATGTATAAAAGAAGAACCCGCTAAATATTTATTACGAGACATTTTCTGAATACAAGTATTATAGGAATCAGGAGTACTTTGTGTGGTCCATTTACACCAGGATCAGTCACATAGTAAGTAAGAGTATGAGACTTGTGTGGAGCTAAAACGGGAAGGTCTGTCTCTATTAGGTCCTAGACTGTGTCATGTTGTCACAGTCTGATATTGTGGAGAGGTTATGTATGGGTATGGATAGGAGGGGAATATACGTTGGGTGAAATGGGAGTAATAGAAAGATTTAGAAGGGGAGACTGTGGGGATAGGGAAAAACAGAGGGGGGAGAGGGAAAAAGAGGAAGAACAGAGAGGAAGGATATACGTAAGGTATTAGGGTAAAGAAGGGGAGAGAGGATAGGGGGCCGCCCCCCCTCCCCAGCCAGCCCACCCCGCATTTAGGGGTTTCTGAGATTTTTCTCGTCTTTCAAGAGAGGGAAAATACTATATTGGGAAGTACGACTTATAACAATAAGTGCTTTTGAAATGTGTCCAGCAAGCCCATAGATTGGTGAATTTTTGTATGCGGTCTTGTGAGATATAGATCAATTCCTCCATCTCCTCTATCTTAGCAATCTTTGTCAACCATTCTCTGATTGTCGGGGGACTGGTTGAGCGCCATTTTACAGGAATGCATAATCTGGCTGCATTTACCATATGCATGGCCAGAGATCTGTGGTAGGATCTTTGGGGTAAGGTTGTATGATGGAGGAGATATTGTGCTGGTTCGAAATCCAGGGTGTATGTAGTGACTTGTTGTATTATGTCGTAAACCTCCAGAAAACCTGAAGGATCGGGCATTCCCACCATATGTGGATCATAGAGCCCACTTCTTTATTACACCTCCAGCATGTATTTGGGATGGAGGGCGAGAATTTATGTATGCGAGATGGTGTTCTGTACCATTTGGTAAGTATTTTGTATCCATTCTCTTGGATGGCAACATTTAGTGAACCTTTGTGAGTATGAACATGAATGGTTTCCCAATCTTCCTCAGTGAGGTCTATGTGTAGATCTTTGTTCCAGGATGAGCGAAGGGATTCGGTTTGTGAGTGGTGTGGCGTTTCTTGGAGGAGAGAATAGATGGTGGATATTAGGTGGCTTTGAGACGTGTTCTGGGTACACAATGTTTCAAATGGAGTTAGTTTTCTCGACCATGTATTATTGGAGATGGCAGAGGAGAGAAAGTGTGTCAGCTGTCTATATGTCCAAAAAGGAAAGTTTTTTGTGAGGGATATGGATTTGAGATTATCATATGATCGTAGCCGGTCTGCATGGAAGAAGTGGTAAGCTTGGACTTCTTCATGTGGCCATTCTTGTTTTAAGAATGTATTTGATGACCCCGGGGGGAAGTCTGGATTTCCCCTCAGGGAGGTCAAAGGCCCTGGTCGTGAAGATAATTGAGAGGTTGTCATAGCAGAGGTAAAGGCGAGTAGTGACGGGTAAATGAGTGGGTGTTTCTTGATTGGTTGTGTCCAATGTTTGGATGAGAGCCAAGGGAGGTTGTGTAGATGGCCAGGCATAAAGGAGTTTTCTAGAGTCACCCAGGGTTTCCTTGTTCTGTTAGTACACCAGTCCACTACCCTAGTTAAATGGCAGGCCATGTAATACTTGTAGAGATCTGGAGGTGCAATCCCACCTTTGGCCTTGCTGCAGGTCAGACGAGAGTATTTGATTCTTGGAGGACTGCTCTTCCAAATAAAGGTCGTACATGCCTTTTTATATGAACAAAAGAATGCAGGGGGTAAATGTATTGGAATGGTCTGCATTAAGTACAGGAGGCGAGGGAGGACAATCATTTTGATCAGGGCCGAGCGTCCGAACCAAGATACGTTAAGTGTGGCCCACTCCTTTAGGTCCATCTGAGTTTTTGAGAGGGCATGAAGGAAATTCTGGTCATATAGGTCTGTAAGTCGCTTAGTAATTTGGATGCCTAGGTAAGTAATGGCGGCGCTTTTCCACTGAAAAGGAAAAGAGTCTTGGCAGTGAGTGACCACCTGCGGGGGAAGGGATATGTTCAGAGCGTGTGATTTAGGATAGTTTATCTTAAGATTTGATAAGATCCCAAAGTGGTTGATGTCTTTCAGTAGGCTAGGCAGAGTAATGTGAGGTGATTGGAGTGTTAGCAGGATATCGTCTGCGAAAGTTGCTACCTTAAATTCCCTCCGATTTATAGTTATTCCTTGAAAATCCGTATTCGCTCGCAATCTATTTAAAAGGGGTTCTAAAGTTAAGATAAAAATGAGAGGGGATAAAGGGCATCCCTGGCGGGTACCATTGGTTATTGGGAAGGCGTTTGATAGGAGGCCGTTTGCTTTAACTCTTGCAGAGGGATTGTCATATAGAGCGTTGATGTAGTTACACATGTGTGGCAGTAAACCAATGCCCTTCAGCACTTCCCGCATATAGTCCCAGGCCACCCTGTCAAATGCCTTCTCGGCATCGAGAGACAACAGGAATCCCTTACTTTCTGAGGAGGTAAGCCAGTGGTGTATGTTTAAGGTGCGGATGGTATTCTCTCTGGCCTCCCTCCCCGGGACAAAACCCACTTGGTCTGCTGAGACCAGGCCAGGAATCAGGGGCAATAATCTATTTGCTAGCATTTTTGCATATAGTTTGATATCTACGTTGAGTAATGAAATGGGTCTGTAATTGGATGCCAGGGATGGGTCCTTATCTGCTTTTGGTATGACTGCTATATGGGCTTCAAGCAGGTTGCCTGGTGGGGTGGAAGGGTCCGACAGGGAGTTGAAGGCATTGAGCATTTGCGGTGAAAGAGTTTCTAGGAAGCTTTTGTAGTAAATTAGTGGTAGGCCATCTGGGCCAGGGCTCTTGCCTACTTTCATTTGTTTTATTGCCAAACCCAACTCCTCTGTGGTCATGTGGCCTTCCAGGGTAGCAGCCTGTTGTGGAGTTATCGGTTTAGGGCAGTATTGGGCTAGGAAGTCATGTATGTGAGATTGGCGAAGTGAGGTGTTGGGTGAGTCTGTGTTATGGGATGGCAGGTTATATAGTTTAGAGTAGAAGCTTTCGAAATGGGCTGCAATGTCCTCATTTTTAGAGAGCACCGCACCCCCATAGGTAATTTGCATATAGTTTGATATCTACGTTGAGTAATGAAATGGGTCTGTAATTGGATGCCAGGGATGGGTCCTTATCTGCTGTTGGTATGACTGCTATATGGGCATCAAGCAGGTTGCCTGGTGGGGTGGAAGGGTCCGACAGGGGCCATCTTTGTTAATCTGCAACTGCCATGATGCTGCACATGTAATCAGTTAAGACACCAGCCATTGGATGGTTTGACAGTTTGGTTGAGTGCACAACAAATGGGAGTGTTACATTTCCAGCACATGCTTTATGGATAGGTTTACTTCCGCTTTAAGTCTCAGAATGTTTTTGTTTTTTTTAACCAACACTTACTACTGTTATTTACCAATAGGGCAAGGAATAGGACAGGTTAGGATGATCTTTCACCAACTGTGACTTATTTTTACTGCACAAATGGAGCAAAACTCCACATGCTGAAATCAGCTTAAAAGCCACTTTATTCACTGGGATGTTCCATAGTAATTCCCTGTCTGATGCATGTTCCCAACCTACACTCCCCTCTCTCTCTCTCTCTCCCTCTCTCTCTCTCTAAAGAGAGAGACAAATAGAGACAGAAAAATGGTGACAAGAGTAGGAGAGTTGGAATTGTGCAATTGCCATTCCAAGGCCGTGTCTTTTTCCAGGTCACATAACTAATGCCGCGTACACACGAGCGGACTTTACGCCATACTTTGCTCGGCGGACTTTCTGAATGAACGGACTTGCCTACACACGATCAACAAAAGTCAGACGGATTCATACGTAATGACATACGACCGGACTAAAACAAGGAAGTTCATAGCCAGTAGCCAATAGCTGCCCTAGCCTCGTTTTTTGTCCGTCGGACTAGCATACAGACGAGCGGACTTTTCGACCTGACTTGAGTCCGCTGGATAGATTTGAAACATGTTTCATTTCTAGGTCCGTCAAACTTTTGATAAAACAAAGTCCGCTGGAGCCCACACACGATCGAATTGTCCGACGAAATCCGGTACGCTGGACCAAGTATGCCGTAAAGTCTGATCGTGTGTACGCGGCATAAGACAGACAGAAACAGGCTGAACAACAGACTCAAAGCAAGCAGACAGATGGTCAGAGGTTGTTGGAAGTGAAATAAAAGCAACTCAACAGCTTGTGCTAAAGGGATTTCCAGGAAACTGAGAAAGAAGCAAGCCAACAATGTGGAACAGAACCTTTTTAGCAAAAACAAAGGGAAGCCTTACAGTCTGCGTGGGAACAGGAGATTACTAAAGACTAGACAAAAGCAAGACAATATACACTATATTACCAAACGTATTGGGATGCCTGCCTTTACAAGCACATGAACTTTAATGGCATCCCAGTCTAATGCCCCATACACACGGTCGGATTTTCCGACGGAAAATGTGTGATAGGACCTTGTTGTCGGAAATTCCGACCGTGTGTAGGCTCCATCACACATTTTCCATCGGATTTTCCGACACACAAAGTTTGAGAGCAGGCTATTAAATTTTCCGACAACAAAATCTGTTGTAGGAATTTCCGATCGTGTGTACACAAATCTGACGCACAAAGTGCCACGCATGCTCAGAATAAATAAAGAGATGAAAGCTATTGGCTACTGCCCCGTTTATAGTCCCGACGTACGTGTTTTACGTCACCGCGTTCAGAATGATCGGATTTTCCGACAACTTTGTGTGACCGTGTGTATGCAAGACAAGTTTGAGCCAACATCCGTCGGAAAAAATCCTAGGACTTTGTTGTCGAAATGTCCGATCAATGTCCGACCGTGTGTACGGGGCATTAGTCTGTAGGGTTCAATTTTGAGTTGGCCCACCCTCTGCAGCTATAACAGCTTCAACTCTTCTGGGAAGGCAGTCCACAAGGTTTAGGAGTGCGTCTATGGGAACAATTGACCATTCTTTCAGAAGCACATTTGTGAGGTCAGGCACTGATGTGGATGAGTAAGCCTGGTTCTCAGTCTCTGCTCTAATTCATCCCAAAGGTGTTCTATCGGATTGAGGTCAGGACTCTGAGAAGGCCAGTCAAGTTCCTCCACCCCAAACTCACTCATCTATGTCTTTATGGACCTTGCTTTGTGCACTGTTAAATAATGATATTTAAAGCGCTTCACAATGTGCATGAAAATGAATATATAAGAATAAATATAAATACTCAAATAAATCCAGCGGTGAGTAAAAATTCCTAAAAAATCCAGCAATCAAAATAGTGTAAAATTATAAAAAATTAGTGACACCAAATGTGTAAAAAAATTCACATAAAAAATCCACATAAAAATAAATATATAGGGATGTATTCAGAAGGTTCAATTATACAGGTGTAGAATCCTGATTGGTATAGAGCTTTTGATCACTAGCAAATCTGTTTAAAAACACTTGCTTAATTAAGGTGCTCATTGACCTTTATAGTAACAATGTGTTTTTTGCTTCTGTTCACAACCAATGTGAGAATCATAAACAGGTCTCATTAGACAGACAGATAAGAGAAAAAAACAATCATTGTGCAATAGTTAGGATACCAAAATACACAGGCAAACCTCACCTCTCTAACTGGTGATGAGGCTATAGACCAAGTTTTACCTTGTTTGGCATTGATTTGCCAATTGAAAACCTGTTCTAACTGATAATCATTGGTATCTCTGAGGTATTTTCTCTTTTTCCTTTGTTTCAATTCAACATCTTTCTGTTCTAACACTTTATTCAGTTGTTGAGTTAGTGATGAAAAAGGTGCTATCTCTTTAAAAGGGTCCAGTGTGGTTTTGCATTCAGCAATTTGCTGGCTAATCATGTTTAATTTCCTTTGTTTCCTTTTTAAGGCAAAATGTACTAGATCCAGACCTTTATCGTTAAAAAATTTATACCACTCATTAGTTGCGTCTTGATCTGTCAAACCATCACCGATAGGTACATCCCATCTCAATCTTCTCGGAACAATTTTATCTTTAATGTATTGTTCATGAGCAGCTATGTCCCACCATAGGCTCACCTTTTTTTCCATTAGGTGGCCGAATTTCCTAAAATTGGTGTCTAAATCACCCTTATCGGTGCTAGGTGCAGTGGAAAAAACATTTTCCAAATTAATTGTGCGTTTTTCAATAAAATCAAAAATATCCATCACTGCAGCTATATGTGAAAAAAACTGAAAAACAAGTGGAAAAAATATATATAAAACACAAAGCGCTGTGATGCTAAATAGCTGCAAATAGCTATGATGTCCCTTAGAGTTGGAGCTCGTCTATAAATGAATCTCGGTTTTTCTGGGAGTATATTTGCCAAAGTAGTATCAGTTTTTAAAATAGACCAATGTCTTTTTATAATCCTCTCCATCCTCCTGTGTTGTATACTGAAGTCCATTATCAGAGGTATGTCATCTGTTTTGTCATTTACCGTGATTTTATCTTGGATCAGCGCTTCTGTTTGACTTCTGTTATTTTTTCTTCTATAAAACATTTATTGTACCCTTTTTGGATTTTTTATGTGCACTGTTAGCAGTCATGTTGGAAGACGAAGGGGTCATCCCAAAACTGTTCCCACAAAGTTGTTAGCATGAAATTGTCCAAAATGTCTTGGTATTCTGACGCCTTAAAAGTTCCCTTCACTAGAACTAAGGGGCCAAGCCCAACCCCTGAAAAACAACCCCACACCATAGTCGTCTCCCTAACAAGATCCATAAAGACATGGGTGAGTGAATTTGGGGTGGAGGAACTTGACTGGCCTGCACAGAGTCCTGACCTCAACCCAATAGAACACCTTTAGGAGGAACTAGAGCGGAGACTACTAGTCAGGCCTTTTCGTTCACATCAGTGCCTGACCTCACAAATGTGCTTCTGGAAGAATCGACAAGCGTTTCCATAGACACACTCCTAAACCTTGTGGACAGCCTTCCCAGAAGAGTTGAAGCTGTTATAGCTGCCAAGGGTGGGCCAACTTTATATTGAACCCTATAGACTAAGACTGGGATGCCATTAAAGTTCATGTGCGTGTCCCAATACTTTTGGTATTATAGTGTATGTAT
Organism: Lithobates clamitans; assembly: GCA_037952925.1. Lineage (NCBI taxonomy): Eukaryota > Metazoa > Chordata > Amphibia > Anura > Ranidae > Lithobates > Lithobates clamitans. The sequence goes on along the minus strand of JBBGZY010000496.1, from coordinate 1,044,044 downwards.
AGGAAACACCTGGAAGGAGCTGAACATATAGAAACTGGTCATGGATAAGATGGATTGTTCCAGCAAGGGGCAAACCGATACTCTATTAAAGAGCAACAGAAACAGTGGAATCACCATACAGTAGGGGCCAGATGGGAACACCACAATGATTAGTTGTAAGCATACAACCGATAGCAAAGAAAAAAGCTAAGAAAGGTGCATGGAAGAAACAATGAAAATCATGTGAACAATCCCTGTTCAAATCTGGCCCAAGATCCTTATGTATCACCCTTGTCTTAAATATGGTTACAATTAAATTTAGCTGTGCTAGGTGGTAGCTGGCCTGACTAATTTGTAGTCTTTCTTGATCAAATGGGTTTCCTCCTAATCCTGTTTCAGCTGTGGTTTCTCCCTTCTGTCAATAGGTGGCACTGTTAGCTTTGGCATTAGTATGATGGGCTACAATGAATTCAGGTTATGAATAAACATACCTCTCTCAGCCAATCAGACTGGCTGCTATGCATGCTGGGAGAAGGTATTTATTTGGAGAAAGTCAGGTGATCTGGGTCTTCTCCACCCAGACTGCGGTCTCGGTGGGTGTGTGAGGAACAGCTGCTGCTGAGTAGGCCTGAAGCCTAAGGCCTAGCCATATGTTTGAGGTTCTGCAAAGGAGAGCCTGCTCACTACCTGGAGGTGATGCTGAGAGGGATAAAGTTCTGAAAAAGTACCAGAGATGACTCTTCATCAACCGGGGACTGTGAAGTGACTGTGAAAACTTCAAGAGAGAACTCATCCGAGGAAGTTCCTGCAATGCTGAGAGTCAAGTTTGTTGCTATAGGCGACAGCCTATTCTCTAAAGTACAGATTGCTGGTTCCAGCTTAAAGGTTCTTTTTCTGTACTGCTGTCTACTATTTTCTACATTTTTGTCTAAGGAGTCTAGTGATCTACCAGTCTGCTGTTACATTTGACTAATGGTGTCCTGTGCCCCACCCCTCTCACCCTCATTTTTCCTAAGAAATAAACTTCTCTTTGTTCAAGCATAAAAGTGACTGGCACCCATCTTTCTACCTTGTACATCACCCACCATGCCTAGTAACCTGCACCCTGAGGAGGAATGTCGGCACTCCCCGTCTCTGGGGGTCACCACCAGGCCTCTGGAAATTGGGGGGGGCACTAAACTTACATTACCCTTCTGGAAGGTTGTGAATGCATACAGAGAGTATGATGACACACAGGTTAGCAGGATAAGTATTTTTTTGTGGAGGGCCACAGTTAGCACTCAAAGCAAACTTCTGTAAAGTGTATGTCCAGCCAAAACTCTTTATTTTTAAAGGATAAATTCACTTTTGGAACCTCTGGTTACATTTGTTACATATTAGCCATATTTAGGGTAGAACATACCCCTTCCCTGTGACAGCGGGTGAGGTATCTTTTCCCCGCACCCACTGTCAGAATTTTAAAACTGTGCTGCCATGCAGGGCTCTGACCACAAGGCTGCGTCATTCATTCACAGAGTTCTGCAAATTAATGAACTACAACTACCATCGTCTTCTATGGATGACAGCTAGTAGTTCTCAATGAACTGCCATTCAGTAACTCCAATACTGGCAGATCGTAGGTGCCAAGCCTTATAGGCTGCAGTGTAAAAAAAAAAAGAGTAAATGCATATTTTTATGCAAAAAGATGTGCATTTATTATTTTTCTTGTAAAAGGTGAACTTAGCATATAACTTAGGATATAATGGGAAGGATTAGAACTGCTGCTGGGTTTTTATTTTTATTCGGATGATGAAACACATAGGGTGGAGCATTGGACATGATGTCACCATGCACGCCAGGACCGTACTCGCAGTTTGAGGATATTGCCGGAGACAGCTTGGTAATAGTTAAAAGTGTGCTATACCAGTGTCGACTGTGACACTGTTTAACCACTTGACGACCGCCGCACGACGATGTACATCGACAGAGCGGCACGGGCAGGCAAAAGGGCTTACAGGTACGTCCTTTACTGCTCGCGGGTGGGGTGTCCGATTGGACCCCCCCGGTGCCTGCGGCAGTCGTCAAATCCTCCCCCGGGGATCGGTGGTGAGGGGGAGGCCATCCATTCGTGGCCCCCCCTCGCGATCGCTCCCAGCCAATGGGATCATTTCCCTGCCTCTGTATTGTACACAGAGGCAGAGGAAATTATGTCATCTCTCCTTGGCTCGGCATTTTCCGTTCCGGCGCCGAGGAGAGAGGACTGGAATGTGAGTGCACAACACACACACATACAGTAGAACATGCCAGGCATACAATACACCCCCGATCCCCCTGATTACCTCCCGATCACCCCTCCCCCTCCCTGCCACACTGACACCAAGCAGGTTTTTTTTTTTTTTCCTGATTACTGCATGATGTCAGTTTGTGACAGTTACTGTGGTGGGACAGTTACTTTTAGCCCCCTTTAGGTCTAGGGTACCCCCTAACCCCCCAATAAAGTTTTAACCCCTTGATCACCCCCCGTCACCAGTGTCGCTAAGCAATCATTTTTCTGATCGCTGTATTAGTGTCACTGGTGAAGCTAGTTAGGGACGTAAATATTTAGGTTCGCGTTATAGCGACAGGGACCCCCATATACTACCTAATAAATGTTTTAACCCCTTGATTGCCCCCTAGTTAACCCTTTCACCACTGATCACCGTATAACCGCTACGGGTGACGCTGGTTGGTTCGTTTATTTTTTATAGTGTCAGGGCACCCACCGTTTATTACCGAACAAAGGTTTAGTCCCCTGATCGCCCGGCGGTGATATGCGTCGCCCCAGGCAGTGTCAGATTAGCACCAGTACCGCTAACACCCACGCACGCAGCATACGCCTCCCTTAGTGGTATAGTATCTGAACGGATGAATATCTGATCCGATCAGATCTGTACTAGGGTCCCCAGCAGTTTAGGGTTCCCAAAAACACAGTGTTAGTGGGATCAGCCCAGATACCTGCTAGCACCTGCGTTTTGCCCCTCCGGCCGGCCCAGCCCAGCCCACCCAAGTGCAGTATCGATCGATCACTGTCACTTACAAAACACTAAACGCATAACTGCAGCGTTCGCAGAGTCAGGCCTGATCCCTGCGATCGCTAACAGTTTTTTGGTAGCATTTTGGTGAACTGGCAAGCACCAGCCCCAGGCAGCGTCAGGTTAGCGCCAGTAGCGCTAACACCCACGCACGCACCGTACACCTCCCTTAGTGGTGTAGTATCTGAACGGATCAATATCTGATCCGATCAGATCTATACTAGCATCCCCAGCAGTTTAGGGTTCCCAAAAACGCAGTGTTAGCGGGATCAGCCCAGATACCTGCTAGCACCTGCGTTTGCCCCTCCGCCCGGCCCAGCCCAGCCCACCCAAGTGCAGTATCAATTGATCACTGTAACTTACAAAACTCTAAACACATAACTGCAGCATTCGCAGAGTCAGGCCTGATCCCTGCGATCGCTAACAGTTTTTTTGGTAGCGTTTTGGTGAACTGTCAAGCACCAGTGGCCTAGTACACCCCGGTCGTAGTCAAACCAGCAATGCAGTAACACTTGGTGACGTGGCGAGTCCCATAAGTGCAGTTCAAGCTGGTGAGGTGGCAAGCACAAGTAGTGTCCCGCTGCCACCAAGAAGAAGACAAACAGGCCCGTCGTGCCCATAATTCCCTTCCTGCTGCATTCGCCAATCCTTATTGGGAACCCACTGCAGCGCCCGTACTTCCCCCATTCACATCCCCAACTAAATGCAGTCGGCTGCATGGGAGGCATTTTCCTTATGTCCTCCCGAGTACCCCTACCCAACGAACCCCCAAAAAAGATGTTGTGTCTGCAGCAAGCGTGGATATAGGTGTGACACCCGCTATTATTTTGCCTCCTGTCCTGACAATCCTGGTCTTTGCATTGGTGAATGTTTTGAATGCTACCATTCACTAGTTGAGTATTAGCGTAGGGTACAGCATTGCACAGACTAGGCGCCATTTCACAGGGTCTCCCAAGATGCCATCACATTTTGAGAGACCCGAACCTGGAACCGGTTACAGTTATAAAAGTTAGTTAAAAAAGCACCCCTGTCGCCCCCTGCTCGCGCTAAGGCGAACGCAAGCGGTGGTCTGTCGTTAAACGTAAACAGCAATTGCACCATGCATGTGAAGTATCACCGCGAAGGTCAGATCGGGGGCAGTAATTTTAGCAGTAGACCTCCTCTGTAAATCTAAAGTGGTAACCTGTAAAGGCTTTTAATGGCTTTTAAAAATGTATTTATCTTGTTGCCACTGCACGTTTGTGCGCAATTGTAAAGCATGTCATGTTTGGTATCCATGTACTCGGCCTAAGATCATCTTTTTTATTCCATCAAACATTTGGGCAATATAGTGTGTTTTAGTGCATTAAAATTTTAAAAAAGTGTCTTTTTTTCCCAAAAAGTGCATTTGAAAAATCGCTGCGCAAATACTGTGTGAAAAAAAAATGAAACACCCACCATTTTAATCTGTAGGAAATTTGCTTTAAAAAAATATATAATGTTTGGGGATTCAAAGTAATTTTCTTGCAAAAAAAAATAATTTTTTCATGTAAACAAAAAGTGTCAGAAAGGGCTTTGTCTTCAAGTGGTTAGAAGAGTGGGTGATGTGTGACATAAGTTTCTAAATGTTGTGCATAAAATGCCAGGACAGTTCAAAACCCCCCCAAATGACCCCATTTTGGAAAGTAGACACCCAAGCTATTTGCTGAGAGTCATGTCGAGTCCATGGAATATTTTATATTGTGACACAAGTTGCGGGAAAGAGACACATTTTTTTTTTTTTGCACAAAGTTGTCACTAAATGATATATTGCTCAAACATACCATGAGAATATGTGAAATTACACCCCAAAATACATTCTGCTGCTTCTCCTTAGTACGGGGATACCACATGTGTGAGACTTTTTGGGAGCCTAGCCACGTACGGGACCCCGAAAACCAAGAACTGCCTTCAGGCTTTCTAAGGGCGTACATTTTTGATTTCACTCTTCACTGCCTATCACAGTTTCGGAGGCCATGGAATGCCCAGGTGGCACAACCCCCCCCCAAATGACCCCATTTTGGAACGTAGACACCCTAAGCTATTTGCTGAGAGGTATACTGAGTATTTTGCAGACCTCACTTTTTGTCACAAAGTTTTGAAATTTGAAAAAAGAAAAAAAAAATGTTTTTTCTTGTCTTTCTTTATTTTCCTTGTCAAAAGAAGTTTATTAAGTATACAATATTATAAAGATACATAAAGTAAGTTTACAAGGATCTATAAAGTAAGCTCATTGTTTTACAGTAGGGTTTATATAGGTAAATATCATGAAATTTCAAATATTAAACATTGGGTTCACGTAAACCTAAATTAAAGATATATATCATTTCCTTAGTTACTTTTGTAGGTATTTAAATGATTTATACCTACTAAACATATTGTTTACAGGTAGAGTGTATATAGGTCAAATAAATTCTGATAATGAGCTTTAATCGTAAGGTGGAGAAAAGGAAAGAGAAAGAAGAGAAAGGGTAGAAAGGCAGAGGTATGGTCCACAAGGTTGTCCCGCTCGTCAGTTTATTATTCTTTTTAGTTCTCTTTGAAGCCTTAGAATGGGTGTCTCTGTAAGTCATTTAATCTGTTACCATGGCAACAGGACAGAGTCATTGAAAATTGACAGGAACTGTTGTTTTTTCCAAGGATGCCAAAGTTTTTCAAATTTTGGAATTTGATTTTGATCGATGGCTACCATCTTAGCATGGGACATTGTATTATTCATTCTGTGAATTGTTTCTGCTAGTACCAATGTAGGAGATTTCCATGTCTTGGCCACTGTTTGTTTTGCAGCCGTTATTAGTTGGATCATAAGTTTGAATTGAGAGTGTTAACCATTCCAGTTTTAGATTAAGTAAAGTTATATATGGATCTGGTTGTATTATTTTTTTTAATATTTTAGATGCAATCACGAAGACTTCCTTCCAGAAGATTTGGATTACTGGGCACATCCACCATATGTGTAAATGTGTGCCTATTTCTGGGCATCCTCGAAAACAAAGAGCTGAGGTATTAGGTGAATATTTTGCCACTCTAGCGGGTACAAGGTACCAGCGAGTTAGGACTTTATAATTTGTCTCCAGTGCTAAGATGTTGGGTGAAGATGACTTAGATGTGAGCCATATGTTAGACCAGTCCGTGTCTTCTAAAGTTCGTCCCAGGTCCTCCTCCCACTTCTGAACGTAAGAGGGTCTATTAAGATTTACTACTCCATATAATTGATTATAAAGTGATGAAATTGTACCTTTAGCAAATGGATCTTTTGTACAGATTAATTCAAAAATGGATAATTGGGATAATGGTGTATCCCTCTTTAGGAATGGTGTATAGAAATTTTTGATTTGGAGATATCTAAATATCTCAGAGTTTGGTAGATCATATTTTTCTCTAAGCGATGGGAATGAAAGGAATGATTTAGATGCTATGAAGTCATTTAGTGTCTGAATGCCTGATGTTGTCCAAGCTTTAAAAGAATTTGGGTAGATCCATGCCGGATAAAAGGCCGGATTTCTGATAAAAGAAAGGAGAGGATTGTGTGGAGATTGTAACTGATATTTGGTTTTTAGTTTATCCCAGAGAGATAAGAAGTGTTTAGTTATGGGATTATGAATTTTAAAGCTGTCTTTAGGATCAAGCCATAACAAGTTTGATATTAATAGAGGGTCATTTTATGAAGCCTCTATAAATACCCATAATGGGATTTCCTGTTTTGCATGGTATTTGGACAGACTGGCCAAATGTGCTGCTCTGTAGTAGTTAGTAAAATTAGGGTATCCCAGGCCTCCTTTATTTTTGGGAAGATGTAGTGTGTGTATAGGTATACGTGGTTTAGAAGAGCCCCATATAAATGAAGTTGCTCTTTTTTGTACTATTCTCAAAAAATAGGAAGGAATTGGAATAGGGAGGACTCTGAATAGATAAAGTAATTTGGGTAGAATAGTCATTTTGATTGCATTAATCTTCCCTATCCAGGATAAAGGAAGTTGCGACCATTGTTTTATTAGATTTGTGATCTGTCTTAATACAGGAGGATAATTGGTTGAGAATAAGTCAGAATGAGATGCTGTTAAATGATTTCCAAGATATGGGATTGATTTTTCTGCCCATGTGAATGGGAGTGCAGACCTAGCCGGGATCAATTCCATGTTTGTGAGTGAAATATTAAGCACTAGGCATTTCTTAGGATTAATCATAAGGCCGGATAGGGCTGCAAATCCATCAAGAGCTGGTATTAAGTTAGGACCAGAGACCTGTGGTGATGATAGAAAAAGTAAAATATCGTCTGCAAATATACATAATTTGTGTGTAATACCTCCTACTTCAATGCCAGTTATAGTTTGGTTTGTTCTGATGTATTGGGCCATGGGTTCGAGTATAAGGGCAAATAATAAGGGAGATAATGGGCAACCCTGCCGGGTACCTCTTTCGATATTAAAGGCATCAGATTTGTATCCAGCATATTTTATATAGGCTTTGGGTTTATTATATAATGCTTTGATCCATGTTAAAAAGTGGGGTCCAAAACCCCATTTTTGTAATGAATATTGCATATATTGCCAGGATACTGTGTCAAATGCCCTCTTAATATGGAGAGATAGAAAACATAAAGGCATTTTCCGTTTTTTAGCAATATGTGCCAATAACACTGCCCTGCGTATATTATCGCCTGCCTGTCTATTTGCATGAAGCCTACTTGATCTCTTTGTATTAATTTTCCTATAATGCTATTGAGGCGTTTTGCTATTATTTTTGCTAATAATTTAATATCAAGGTTTAACAGAGAGATAGGCCGATAATTCACACAGGAAGTATCATCAGAAAGGGGTTTTGGGATCATACAAACAATTGCCATTAGTGTTTCTTGTTGAAAAGAATGTCCTTCTAGAAGTTTGTTAAAAGTTTCAGTGAGAATGGGAGAGAGTATTTCTGAGAATGTTTTATAGTATAAAGCCGAGTAGCCGTCTGGGCCTGGTCTTTTGTTAAGTTTTAGGTCTTTTATGGCGTTAGCAACTTCATCTATATTTATAGGCTCATCCAAACTGCTTTTTTGATTCTGAGACAACTCAGGTAAGGTTATTTTTGAGAAGAAGGATTCAGCCACTGTAGGATTTAATTCATTGTTTGTCTTGTATAAAGTTGCAAGATGTGAGTGAAATTTATGGACTATTTTAACTGGATTACAAGTATAAACATTTTTTGATAATTTCAAACGTATTGGTTTGAAAGATTTGTTAGTTGAATTTAATGCCCGAGCCAAATATGTTCCTGGTTTGTTTGTATTCATGTAGAAATTGTGTTTGGAGCGTTTGAGGGATTTATCAACTGACTCAGTGAGAAATAGATCGTATTCCAATCTAGATTTTTCCAGATGAGATTTTGTACTCTGAGATGGATTATCTTGGATTATCATTTGTCTTTGTATTGTACCACGCAAGACAGGCTTATGGGCTTCCCACAGTGTTATTGGGGAAATGTCTGTTGTATTATTAATTGATATGTATTCCTTTAAAGCTTGTTCAATGGCCATCTGATGTAGTGGGTGTTTGAGCATTAGGTCCGGTAAGTACCACGTTGGGTCATGCGCTTTTGGTATGGCTGAGGCTATAGTAGTGTATACTGCATTATGGTCAGACCACGGATTCAGAATTATATCTGATGCAATAATTTCTGGTATCATTCCTATTGTTAGGAAAATATGATCTATTCTGGTAAAGGTTTGATGAGGGTGCGAGAAATAAGTGAATTTCTTTTTCATTGGGTTACTTTCTCTCCACGAATCTACCAGATTGTATTTGGAAAGAAGTTGAGAAAAAGGTAATCTAGAGGTTATTTTGGATGGTGTAAAAGGTGATTTATCTAGAAATGGGAGGAGGACCTGGTTCGATTCCCCGCACACTATCACTGTTCCTATTTTGTGTGTATTAATCACTTGTAATATATGTGAGAGGAATGGTGTAGGTTGTTTGTTAGGAGTGTAGTAGGAAATCACCGTGATTGCTGTATCCATTATATAACCCATGAGTATCAGCTATCTACCTTCTGGATCTTTAATTTCTGATGATAAGGTGAATGGTGTGGATCGGTGAAATGCAATTAGAGTTCCCCTTTGCTTGGTACAGGCAGAAGCCGTGTAAATTTGTTGATAAAAAGGAGAAATATATTTTGGAGTAGAATCTTTGGTGAAGTGTGTTTCTTGGAGGCATACTATGTGAGCCTTCTTGTTATGGAAAGTACGGAAGGCTTTGGTCCTTTTTTGAGGGACATTTATTCCCTGAACAATCAGGGAAAGTATATTCAGTGGTGCCATGGCAACAGATCAAATAGTTTTGACTTACTTTTTGTTATGCAGAGCTGACTGCGCAGATCAACCTGTGTGGACTGAAGAGATGAAAAGATAGAAAAGAAACCAGTGAATTCTGGAGTAAAGAGTAAACAAAAAACATATGAGATTAGATGATACATTGTATAAATTATTTTTTGCAAGTAATCACAATTTACCCGTGAAAGAGAATAAATATCTCTCTCAGGGGAATAAGTGCCTTCGTCACACTCCCACATAATATGGTTGGGAGAATGAGGAGGGCTAATGGGGGTACACGGATCTTCCGCTTACAGGAGAGAAGTGCTATGTCAAAAGACATCAAAATGATGATTCATTAATTGGAGTGCAGAATATGGTTTTTGTTGAAATTATTTATTCCAGGGTGGTTGTATATTGTTAGTCTTGCCCTAGGCTAAATAATTCAGTTAGAAAGGTACTGTTAATAACTTTGGTATTGATGAAGATAGTTTGAATTATTTTGGGATTTTAACCCTTTTAGAGTAAACAATTACATATTTTATTCATATGTAACTGTTTAGATATGTTAACTCATAAAATTGAGGTTGTATTGCTTCAGATTAGAATAAACAAAAACATAGTTCTAAGAACTAGTTAGGTAATAATATATTTGTTTTAAGAAAAGAAAGAAAAAGCTTCCATTACTTCTGGATTATTGAACATATTTGTCCTAAAAAGTAATAAATCTATTGTTATTACCTGAAAATATATAACTGAACAAGAATTTCCTTATTTCACGTATATATTCTAAGGCTATATGAATCAGAAGTAATAAGAAATATAACTGGAATGTAACATGATCCCACACAGTGTGTGACTATCAGAATGCAGTCACATTCAGTTATAAATACAGGTTTTTTTTATAGAGAACCAGCTCTTAGTATAATAAATGAAGAGATATCAGGAATTAGGATGTCAGTCCATTCAATCTTCTTGGTCCATGGATGATGTGGCATAACGGCCTCTTTTGTGAGAATGATGATTCCCATTTTGTTTTGAAATTTTCTGGGTGCTGCCTGAAGGTGAAGATGATGCCATTCTTCTGTGTGTGGGAGAGTTGCTGCTTGTGGGTTCTGTCAGATTTAATTTTAAAAGGGTTTGTTGTAGTTCATCTGCTGATCTGCTTCTGTAAATTGTACCTTGGTAGTTAAATCTGACTGAAAAAGGGAAGCCCCATTGATACATAATGTTGTGGCGTTGTAGTTCCATTAGTTGGGGTTTCATGGATCGTCTTTTAGTAATAGTAAGTTGGGATAGGTCAGCAAAAATTTGATAATTGTGTCCTTGAAAATTAAGTTTCTTTTTTTCTCTTGCAGCAATTAGTATTTGTTCTTTCGTTCTGTAATAATGAAATTTTGTGATTATATCACGTGGGGGTCCATCTTTCTTTTTGGCTGTGAGGGCTCTGTGTACTCTGTCCAGTTCTAAACGTTCAATAGGGATATCTGGCTTTAGTTCTTGTAATAGAGCAGTAATAGTAGATTGCAGGTCTGTCACAGTTTCAGGTATTCCCCTTATGCGCAAGTTTGAACGTCTGGCTCTATTTTCATAATCTTCGAGCTTAGTTTGAAGTATTAAATTCTCTTCTTTTAATTGTTCCAATTCTGTTATATTTTCTTGGGTTGTAATTTCAATTTCATCCATTTTTATTTCTAAGGCTGTGGTGCGGTTTCCCAGCTCTCTTATTTCTTTGGTTAGGCTTTTTGTTATTTGGTCTGAGGTTTGTTTTAAAGCCTTATGAAGCATCTTTTCAAATTGTAATAATATTACTGGGGATGCTGAGGAGGCTTGTGGAGAAGTTTGTGAGAGGATTTGTTTTGTATCTGACTCAAATGGAGAGTCTTGCTGTGACATTTTCTGTCTGTGAGAGCACCCTGATGCTGTATATTGTGAGGTGACTGGAGCTGCTTTAGTTGCAGTGAGTGCCTGTGAGCTCTTTGTGAGGTGATTTTTATTTCTGCCACGGCTTCCTCCCAGTACCATATTTCCTGCCCAAACTTTCACAGTTTTTTCCCTGGGGCAAAAAGATTCAAATGGATACCTTTTGAGCCTGCAGGCTCCGCTTTGTCCTTCTCTTCTCTCCTCAGCGGTGCGGAGCTCTAACAATGCATGTCTGCTCCGCTAGACTCCGCCCCGTCTTTCTTTATTTTCAAAAACAAATGAGAGCTGCAAAATGTTGGAATTGTTACTAGCCCATTTTATTAATGCACTTTATGAGTTATAAATTATATTTTGATGCACGTGTTGTAACTATCTATTGGTAATAGCTAGCACTGTCTTATTATTTTTTTATACATTTTGATGATCACATCATATACAGTAGATAGCTGCTGCACTGAGTTATAATAATTTTAGTTTGTGGCGCAGTTCTACATTTCTCCTGTAGGCTTTAACAGATGCCATGGAGGTTATTTACGCAAGGCAAATCCACTTTGCACTGCAAGTGCATTTGAAAGTGCACTAAAAGTGCACTTGGAAGTGCAGTCGCTCTAAATCTAAGGGGTAGATCTGAAATGAGTGGACACTCTGCTGATTTTGTCATCCAATCATTTGCAAGCTAAAATGCTGTTTTTATTTTCCTTGCATGTCCCCCTCGGATCTAAATCGACTTTTATTCCAAGTGCACTTTCAGTGCACTTTCAAGTGCACTTGCAGTGCAAAGTGCATTTTCCTTTAGTAAATAACCCCCATGTGTTAAAATGCCTAATATGCAAAAAGCCAAAAGTCAGTCGTAGCTGCCATAATTAAATGTTCTATAAACTTCTGGTATTGTATATATCAATTGATGTTCTATAATGGACCACTGGTTTATATAGCAGATCAATCATAGCCAGTTCTTCGTTGACACTTAAAATGTGGGACTGCTTTGAATAATCATAGTAATATATAGGTAGGATTTCCAATAATGTTTTATTTACAAACCATATACTCAAAATCTTAAGCATTATTCTTATGCCTTATGTTTCTTTTTTTTTTTTTTTTCGTTCTTTTTTTTTTATATTTCAATAATTTTTATTAAATGTTCATACTTATGTTTCTTTTTTGTTGCATTTGAACTTTTCTGTGTGCTACAGGTGTTTACAATACGTACATAACGAACCACCTCTGCACATCACAGATCACTTACAGCAGGCATCTGAACTGCAGCATTGAATCCATTCACTAATTTTAAATGGCAAGAGTTATGATAACAATAGATTTCTATGCCATATGCTTCAAGCACCTTAAAGTCTAAGAACATTTCTGCTGTTATGTTGGCAACTACTCACAAATGGACAGTGAAGAGAAAAGCCATATCATTTCAGTTTTTAAATAAGGAAATATGCTTTGTTGTGAAAAAATAAGCTTAAAGAGGAAGGAAACCCTGGAGGTTTTTACTTCCTCTTTATTTCCCTGCAAAGGTAAAGCATAATGGGCTACCATGCATCGCATGGTAGCCCATTATGTGTCACTTACCTGATACCGAAGCCTACAATGTCACTGCTGTCCCCACTAGCAGCGAGCGTCCATCTTCACCCATCTTTCTACCGTGGCTGCGAACTCCGGCTCTCTGACTGGCCAGAGTCGCGTGACATCATTCCCGCACATGCGCACGGGAGCTGCCAGTCAGGTCATGACCCCTATTAGAAATGGCACAATCTGCCCTTTCTAAAGTGTGTATGCACCATAGACATCGGCTCATGCGCTGTAGTCATCGAGGCTATGCTTTTTTGTAAATATCTCCTAAACTGTGAAGGTTTAGAAGATTTTTCAATCACCTACAGATAAACCTAAATATAGGCTTACAGTACCTGTAAGTAAAATTGGTTGTACAGGGTGTACAACCACTTTAAAGTATTGAACTTCTAATACACATTCAATAAATTAATTGTGTTGTCTGTTTTTGTCTAAAAGCAAAATTTAAATCACAGCGATGATTCAATTGAATAATTGTAAACATTCCGATCCACTTTAGCCTTTATGAAAAAAAATTTAAAAATAGAGCGAGTGAGTCACTGCTTTATCATAAATAAAATATAAATAAAAAGCTCAGGCTTGGCAACCATTGTTGCACCACTCTGCCTTATTATCGATTTTACTGGTATGCTTTATATGCATTTTCAGTACTCAGTATTCAGAACTTATACAATTAATTGTAAGGCCTAAACAAGGTGGCTGTGGCCTAGGTAGTGTCAAATAAGAAATAAATGGTGGGTCAAACAGTCTGAAGTCAAACCAGAGTGAGTAAGTGAGACAACAGCACATAGTCAACCCAGAATAGTTTCAGCAAATCAACAGTCGAATCCTGTAATGCCTGGTACACAATACAAGTTTTTTGCGTGCAACCCAGTGGTCGGAGCTACTATCTATCTCTTGACCCTTCCTCTTCAATTGTAAGCTCTAATGAGCAGGGCTCTCTGATTCCTATAGTATTAAATTGTATTGTAAATGTACTGTCTGCCCTCATGTTGTAAAGCACTGTGTAAATTTATCTGAAGTTAGTACAGCAATCTTCCCCACTGAGAGTGCTGATCGGGAATCAGACCCCTGCTGGTTTTCCAGCATGCTCGTCCGACAGAAGCCAACCAAATAGCTGGCTTCTGTCGTAAGGAGCAAAATACACATGTGCCGAATGTTGGCCATTTTTTTTTTAACTGGCTGATGTCTCCCGACATTCACCCGATGTGTACGGGCCTTAAGGGTGCCAAGAGACAGATAGAAGTGCAGTCAGAAATTAAGACAAGGGTCATTACTAGGAGGCCCATAAGCAGTGCAGCAGAGCAAAAATGTGGAGCAGGAATAACGTCTAGTTAAAGAGAAAGGGTGAGGGATTCAACAGAAGCCAAGCCGCTAATGGTGGAGAAGAAACACAAACAACCTATTTCTAAAGAGTTACACCTAAATAAATGCTATAAGGAACCTTTTTGAAGATCACCAATCAGAGCCTTGTTAACATGCATCAACACTCATGTGCACAGGTGAATAGATTAGGCAGGCATAGAAACCAAAGTAGGTTGCAGGACCAGCAGAAACAGCCACACAAGATTAACAAAATGGTGTATCTGTACATAAAAATGTGTGCTGTCCCTTTAAATAAAACAATGTGAACAAACAAACATGTATCAGTGCCCATAATTCATAAATGATATATACAAAATAATCAAATAACTTAGTAAATACATATGCACAGTTAGTGATCAAAGTGACAAGTTAACTAATTATTTAAAAAAGTTAACCGAAATATATTATTCATAATAAATTATATGTGATTAAAGTGCTCCGTGCTCTAAAACATCGATAGGAAAAAATGTTTCAGTGCTAAAAGTGCTTCTCAAGCAAAAGGGCCTCTTACCAGACCAAAGTGATCTCAGATTATAGAGATCAAATTCACTTTTATGTCCCAAAGGATGGTCGACACTCTCACTGTCAGACCCCCAGATGGTTCTGTAATCTCATCAATGGGATGTGTGATATAATCCTCACATGAAAAAAGTGCACCACGACTTCTGCTCCAAATACCACTCAACAGCAGTCAAATATGTAAAGCACAAACAGGAAGAAGCCTCTTAGTGTAGTATAGGGGTCTTCAAACTGCGGCCCTCCAGGTGTTCAGGAACTACAATTCCCATCATGCCTAGTCATGTCTGTGAATGTCAGAGTTTTACAATGCCTCATGGGATGTGTAGTTCTGCAACAGCTGGAGGGCCGTAGTTTGAGGATCCCTGGTGTAATACAATCAAGTCTTCTTTATTAAAAAATAGTATTACACTTAGGTGAGTAAAGAAAAGCAATGCATAAGATGAAACCACGCGACCGCTGTACCAGCCGCTATTCCAGTGCGCAATGACATCACACTCTAACTCTTTATAGCTAAGGACCTGCACCCCACATGGGTGACCAACCTATATTCAAACATCAGACAGCTGACTTGATCAATTCAAAATGTTTCTAAAAGTTACAGGTATACAGGTATATAAATAGTTAGTTAGATTAAATCGTAGAATTTTAAACAGCACATAAGATGTACGTATGTAAAATAAATGTAATATACAGAAGTGGGTAAGTTTTTTTAACCCTCCTCTTAAATACTTGATTTTGAGTAAAGGGCAAACGTTAAAAGTTTTCATATGTTGGAAACTTTAAAGTGGATGTAAACCCCAAAAAATGTATTTAATTAAATCTCATATCTGTTACAGCAAAGGATGTAATTTCAACTGTGCCCAGTCTTGCAATGAAGAGTTAATTCAGCTCTGAGCAATCCCCTTATCTTTCTTCAGTAAGATAAAAACAGACACACAGAGAGATAGGTGTCAGTTTCTTCCCTCTTGCTGTGGTTACAGGTGATTTCCTTATCTCATGCACAAGTGTGAGAGAGGCATTCTGTGTACTTCACACCCCCCCTCCTTTCTTCTTCATCTCTCCCAGGATTGGCTGCTCCACACCTCAGCATGACTGGGCATGCTGAAGTCATGTGGTGACTTTCCTGGGTTTTGACTGGATGTTAGTGATCATGGGGCATAATCAACGAGACCAGCAGAAGTTCAGTGTAAGAAATATCAATGCCTGTTCAAGGGGAGTGTAGAGGTGGGCGGGGAGTCTACTGACATCACGACTCCACTCACGAGCCCTGGACAACAGACCTGCCCACAGAACCTGGAGTATTGCAGGGCTCCAAACAACTAAAGGGGAGATATTTGACAGGTAAGAATAGATGCAGGAGGAAGTAATTTAGAAATTATGAGAATGGGTTTACATCCACTTTAAGCTACTTTGACTGTATATTAAAATTGTCATTAGCAAAAGTACCAATGTGAAGTGAGTTCAGATGACCAGGTAACTGCAAGATTAGAATGTCAACCATAGTATAAAACTGAAGGTTCTGCAAAATAATTCTGAGCTGGAGGGAACTTCTGATAACCCCTGTTGAGATTGAACATCAACAGAATCTTTCCTACTCAGAAAGTATGTGCAGCTGTTGATACAAACAATTAAGGCCTCGTACACACTAGTAGTTTTTTTTCATACAACCCAGCAGAGCTGAATGAAAGAAAAAAACCTGACAGCTCAGGTTTCTATACTATCCAACATTAGTATAGCGATCTCCGTTGCTGTTCTATTATGTTCTGGCAGGGGGGCCCCCCCACCAGAACACGCCGGCCAGTGCTCTCAGCCACTGGCTGAGAGCGCTGATCGGGAGCCGATCGGCAGACCTTTCTCGGTCATGCCCCTTTGTCAGATACCATTTTCTTTCGGACCGACTCCAGTACACATAGGCCAAATGCCAGCCGGTTTCTATTGAACTGGCTGATGCCGCCCAACATTCGGACCATGAGTACTAGGCAGGGGCGGACTGACCATTCAGGGCACTGCCCAAGGGCCCCATGCCCTAAGGGGCCCCATCAGGGTTGCCAGCCTCAATAAAACCAGGGACAGTATGTAAAAATCTGTGTTTTTTAAAAAAATCCCAAGATTATAGCTGCCCCGCCTCTCCAGTACCTTTTCAGTGTGTGTATGTGTATTCTGTGTGTGTATACTGTGTGTGTATATTGTCTGTCTGTGTGTGTATACTGTATGTGTGTGTGTATACTGTGTGGCCCCATAATCTATTGCCTGGGGACCCCATAATCTCCTATTGCCTGGGGGCCCCATAATCTCCTATTGCCCGGGGGCCCCATAATCTCCTATTGCCCGGGAGACCCCATGAGTTGTCAGTCCACAACTGGTACTAGACTTAAAGGATAAGTCCACCTTAACACTAAATTCTCTACATCTACAGACATCCACAATCTAACACTAGCCTATCTAACCTTGTAAAGAAGAAATCGTTATACAATACTTTTTTGAAGCTGATCTGACCCGATCCCATGCTGAGCTGTCAGTTACAGTTTTGCTATAAAAGTGGGTGCAGAGGTCACAGCCGACAACAGAAGATCCATAGTAAGTCCATGGGTGATGTCACTCCCCATTCCTTTCACAGCTATTGTCAGCTGTGTCCTCTGCAGAGCTTCCGCCGCTGGAGACAGGATCGGACCGGATCGGCTTCAGAAAAGGTATGTATACTGATTTCTTCTTTACAGGGTTAGTGTTAAATCGTGGATGTCTGTAGAAGTATAGATTTCAGTGTTAAGGTGGACTTATCCTTTAGGTATTTGCATATTACTGGAATGACGTTATTACTGCATTCCTGCAAAAGTGTTTTCTCACAACAAACACTACTGCACATTTCTAACATATTGAGCTTGGGAGGACCGCAAAAACAACTATTTATGGATACTGTATTACACAATCTTGCACATTTGTGGTTGTACACAAATTTAAATATAATACTTTGATAAACATAATTATGCCAATGCAGAGAATAATGTAATGAGATCTTTTAATAGATTTACCATAGCTAAGTTACTTTTCTAAAAGCACTCTTAAACTTAGACATTAACTTCTGCGTACCTGAAATAGTTTTCCAGGGCTTATTTGTCAATGTCTACATGGTACACACTATAACAGCGGGCTTATAAGAAAAAGCCCTGTTGTTTTTAAATTGAATTCTTCCATGATAAATTTCATGATGATTTTTGTGAAGCCTGAAAAATAACCTTATCATGAAGTTTTCACAGTTTATGAGATTGTGATGCCACTACATTTACTTTTGACATACTGTTTGAATGTATAAATAGCAAATAGGTATTGCAGAAAGCATCAAGGATTTTTCCACACCAAACAGAATGTAAAGAATAGTAAAGAATAGTAACTTTTACTTGTGCTTAGAGAGTTGTAAGAGAAGAAATTTCAGCCATAATATTTTCATTACCATACCAAAACTCACATAATTGAGCTGACATCCTCTCTTTCATTTTTGCGGTTGCACAAAATGTAAAAAGGGCTACAAGTGTTACATATTCTTTTTTACGCCTGGAACTGACCCTAAAGCACAAAAACTAAGCAGTTCTGGAACAGCTTAAATATGCATACATTTTCACTTTGTTCCTGAAACGGATGTGCTACAGATTGCAAAAACACTGGAGACTGAGGTATCTGAAAACAAAGCGATGTAGTTTGCACATCTACTGTATGAATCTGTCAGACTTACAGCTTGGCTGATGTGTAACCTGAGGCTTTTAGCACAGGGAACATGTTATATTTCAAGTAAGAAAATAGAATGCTGGAATAAAAACCCACTTCTAAACAATTATCTATCAATTCTTGTTATTTTTATTCTTTTACAGCATTTTACACTTAAATAATACTACACAAATACCCTTAATCCATACATATTATCTACCTAATGGCCCTGTAATCTATTTTTTAATTAAATAATTTGTAAAGGTTGTTATACTTAGCTGCTCTGGGCAATGGTATTGCACAGAGTGGCCTTGTGCCACCTCTTCTGGGGTCCTCCGGCGGTGCTGATGGCTCATCTTCTTTTTGGTGTGCCACCATGGGAAGCCACTTCCTTTGGGGGCGCACTTGCGGGCTTGATTCCGAGCATCACAGAATTTGATTAACGGCATAAAGTGTGCAGAGAGATAGGGGAGAGCTGCCGCAGATAGGCACAGTGCTGGTTCAAGATAGGACTTGGGTAAATATAAAGGAGGGTGATACAAACACAGGGACATTTTTTTACGTTAATGCAGGGAGTGCATTTAAGTATTAAACCCAAAACCAAACATTTATTATATTGCAGCTTACCAATTCTTAGATGTGATGGCTGTGTGTGTTGATAGAGGCATACATCACTTGAGGGATCACCAGCAGGAGGAAGGAGGTTCTGATTCACCTACAGTATCTCATACAGTGCATTCCTCACATTTTGTAAATATTTTATTATATGTTTTCATGTGACAACACTGAAGAAATGACACTTTGCTACAATGTAAAGTAGTGAGTGTACAGCTTGTATAACAGTGTATCAAAGAAAAAAGCAGTACAGCGCATAAATTAAGCTAAGAATATAAACAAAAACTAAAAGTCCAATATAAACAAAATGCAGGCAAAATCCAGTGATTCTTCCAGTGACACTAGTGACATGAGGTAAATGTTGCAGGGTGACTGTTGTGACAAACGTGGACCTCCACCTTCAGTGATACTAGCCGCTCACCTCAATAGATGGACCCCTGAGTGAATCAGTCAGGTCAAACACTGCAGTTCCCTCACCAGGGAATTAATCAGGAGGAGATGAGTGCACCGTAAAACATCAGCAGCAGCAGCTTTCAGTAACCAACAGACAGGCAGTAATCACATGTAAAAGATAAGGAAGGAATCTATTGCTCTCTGAATGATATTCAAATCAATTTAATAAAAAAGCGAAAGAACTCACAATAAAATGCACTGTACCCCAGTGCGGAGGATAAAAGCATGGAAGGAATGGATGTCCCATAGAGGATGGACGACCGGAGCGCGGGTAACGTCACGATCAGGGCACGTTCTCCTAGCATTAGCGAGTGGTGGTGAGAACCTTATCCGCACACCTCGGGTGCGCTGTGACCATTACTGCATCTGGTCTTGGGCGTTTACACAGGAGGATTGTGATGTGATGTTGCTGTGAAGTTTGCTCGTTTTAAAGAGATTTTATGTGAGTGTAATGTTTGAAGTGCACACAGTGATTATTAAATCTGGTTTTACATTATTACATTATTAGTGCATTTTTCATTTACATGTGGATTGAAATGGCACATACACGGATGGAAACTGGATTACTCGTTTAAACCTGAGTGTAAGGTTTATCACGCTTATTTGCCAAAACACGAGAGTGTGAGGCATTTTTTTCCAGTGAGTTTTGAATCTGAAGGGAGAGGAATCACTGTCACGTGTGATTTGGTGAATACTTTAAGGAACCTGCACATCATTCACAGTGTTCATCTACCTATGGACTTTATGTTTTTTTATTGACGCAGGATGATTTTTTTTTTTGTGATTTTTCATGATGCTACAATTTTTATTGGTTAAATGTATGATCACTTTATCACATTATAGTGTCACTGTTAGCGCCACTTATATTAATTTTCTTAATTTTCTTCATTTTGCAAGTTAATATAGTTTACAAAAATACTGGTGAAGAAGGTAATTATAGTGACTGACAATAAGTATTAATGCAAATACGACAGGATGTTAACCACTTGCTTACTGGGCGCTTAAACCCCCTTCCTGCTCAAGACAATTTTTAACTTTTAGCACTGTCACTCTTTGAATGACAATTGTGCGGTCATGCTACACTGTACCTATGAAATTTGTAATCATTTTTTTTCACACAAATAGAACGTTCTTTTGATGGTATTTAATCACTTCTGTTTTTTTATTTTTTCTAAACAAACAAAAAAGACAATTTTGAAAAAAAAACTGTTTTCATAGTTTGTTATACAATTTTGCAAACACTTTTCTCCTTCATTGATGTGTGCTGATGGGCACTGATAGGCTGCACTGATAGGGTAGCACTGATGGGCACTGATAAGGTGGCACTGATGGGCACTGATAAGGTGGCACTGATGAGGCAGCACTGGTGGGCACTGATCAGGAGGGACTGATGAGGATGCACTAATAGGGGGCACTGATGGGCACTGATAGGCACTGGTAGGTGACACTGGTAGGTGGCACTGATGATGAGGCACTGGTGAGCACTGATAGGTGGCACTGGTGGACACTGCTTAGCAGTACTTATGGGCACTCATAGGTGGCACTGTTGGAATAGAATGCATTAGGATAAAAAAACCTTCTGACTTTCGAACCACTTTAAGTTTTAAGCAAAATATTTTTTTTACAAAAGTTGCTGGCTCCTGACCCCTCCCCTATGCCGAGTGCCCCCACAGCAAGCAGCTTGTTATGGGGCACCCGAGCCGCTGCTCTGTGTGTCCATTTAGACACGGAGCTGGGGTTTACCCCCGCCCCCTCTCTCTCTACTCATTGGCTCACTGACTTTGATTGACCGCAGTGGGAGCCAATGGTGCCCCGCTGCTGTCTCAGCCAATGAGGAGGGAGTGTCCCGGACAGCCAAGACTTTCCTGCAATATCGCTGGATCGAGATGGGTTTAGGTAAGTATTAGGGGGGCTACAGGGGCTGCTGCACACATAAGGTTTTTTTTTTTTATCTTAATGCATAGAATGCATTAGGATAAAAAAACCTTCTGACTTTCGAACCACTTTAAGTTTTAAGTAAAATTTTTTTTTTACATAAGTCCAGTCAAAAAGGAGTTTTTCATTTTCAATGATGTCCCTAAAACATTTTTAAAAGCATTATTACATTCTTCCCCCTTATACTAAGTATTTAATCGGAGATGTCTGTAAACTGCCCAAATCCTCCCACAGACATCTAGGAAAAAATAAGAGGCGCTTTCAAACAAAAAATCAAGTGTATTAAACACAGTGATGGTGTGACCCTCTACACATGTGTATGTGAACACTAATGCAAAGGTGAAATCTATAAACAAATCTACACAAAATGTATATAGGTGTAAATGTACCAGCCAGATCAGTGGTCAAATAAAAAATAAAAAATAAGAGGCGCTTTTAAACAAAAATCAAGTGTGTTAATCACAGTGATGGTGTGACCCTCTACACATGTGTATGTGAACACTAATGCAAAGATGAAATCTATAAACAAATCTACACAAAATGTATATAGGTGTAAATGTACCAGCCAGATCAGTGGTCAAATAAAAAATAAGAGGCGCTTTCAAACAAAAATCAAGTGTGTTAATCACAGTGATGGTGTGACCCTCTACACATGTGTATGTGAACACTAATGCAAAGGTGAAATCTATAAACAAATCTACACAAAATGTATATAGGTGTAAATGTACCAGCCAGATCAGTGGTCAAATATCGATCAACACAGTGATGGTGCGACCCTCTTAATGTGTATAAACCTTACATGCAGTGTAATTCTAGGAAATACATATCTCAATACATTTCCAGTGATAAAACCTATCCTGCCACTTCATATCATGCTGTACATGCAGAAAATATATTACCAAATATATCCAAAAATAAAAAATACAAAATACAAATTAACTTCAAAAATATAAATCAGTCCACAATAAAACGTGACCACACACGTGAGAAAAATGTGTCCGAATAAAGTGGTAATAAATCTTGATAAAGCACAGGTGATGTTCTGTCTCCTCCACCTCTCCTCTTGTGTGCAGTGATTCCACTCCCTCAAGACCTACACTCACCGACTTAATTTGCCAGCACTCTCATGCAAGGCAATAATCGCTTATCTACCATACACCAAGGTAGTAGGATCAATTGTTGTTCCACAGTGAATGTTTCCAACCCGGTCCACATGAAAAAAATAATATGTGCTCCAATAGTGTAAACCAGTATCACACATTTATTAAAATCACTGCAATCTTCAATCAGTACACTCACATGTAAAATGATAAAATACAGCTCAAATAAAGTGCAAATCACATCAAACGTAATTCCAGTGGATCCAAATAAAACAAGTGGTCACGGCGGACCCGAGGTGTGCTGGTGCAGGGTTATCAATCTCATCCCTCCCTTGGATGTCCTCCGTCCCTCCATGTAAACAATGCTCCTCTCCTTCAGTGTGGCTCACAGTGCTGCACGTCACGTCTCACAGCCACGCCCCCGACGTTTCGTCATAGGTTGACTTATTCATGGGATAGCTATCCCATGAATAAGTCAACCTATGATGAATGGGTTGAGGTTTAGAATCCATCGGCAGAATCCAGGCCAAGAACGGTAACACAGATAGGCAGCAGACAAAAAACAGGGGTAGTACAGAGGCAGGTCAGACAAAAGTTGGGTCAGTAACAGGGTCAAGCGGGATTCAGGATCAGGAATGCAGAGAAACAAGCTAAAAGACCATCCAGCTATGATCCCATGTAGGCCTCAGGTTTAAATAGTCCACTAGGTGCCAAAATCTGTGGTGGATGTGCTTACATATACTGGCTGTTGTGTGTGTGTGTGTTCCTCATTTTTGCACACTTAGTTAGCTTCCCATGCCTGAAAGCATGTTTGTGTACATGCGCATAAATATAAGCACAATCTCTATGATGGCTGACAAGAGGTTTCTGACACCTATACTAACCTGACCATTTGTCAGCAGCACTCCCAATGCTTTTTCTATCCCAGATAAGCAATTTGGCAAAATGGCTCCTAAGAACCTTCCTTTTTTTTATAGTGGGAGGCTGGTATATAACAAAGGACCATTATGGTCCATTGTAAGTCACATGACCTAAGTTTAGAGGCGGGGGTTTATTTTCCTTGCATGTCCCCCTCAGATCTACAGTGACTGCACTTCCAAGTGCACTTGCAGTGTAAAGTGGATTTGCCTTTAATAAATGAAGTGCATTAGTGATAGATGGTTGCTTTGTTACCGAACCGCTGCATTAGTTATTTGTATTCGCAAACTGCGAACATGTTGTGTCCACTGCAATTCCATGTTCCACCCAAACCCAAAGAACATCCCTAGTGGTAAGTAGGTAAGGCTTTCTAGCGCTGACTTTTCAGCACAGACACAGATTTGTGTCCTTTGACTTGTTAAAATATCAGCTGCATGTGCTCACTTGTCTTTTTTTTCAAGTTAATTTTGAAGGGTCTATTAAATGTGTATATTGGAGATTAGACTGGCAGAGTAGGTGTGGGCAGTTGGGCATAGCCTTAATTAGGAACAATGACATATTGACAAATATGCCCACATCACTGTGTTGTGACCTACCACAGTGGTAGCTTTTTGTTTACATGTAGTGTTAAAGACTTTTTCATTATCAAATAATTAAATACATTTCAAATATGTTTAAAAATCCCAATGTGCAAAAAAGAGCTCTTTCCATTGCTTAAATCTTTTACTGTGTTTAAACTAAAGGCTAAACTAAGCAGAATACTGAAATGGTCAAATTCCTTCCAAATATTGGATTTTACACAGTCACCACAGGATTATTCAGTATACCTCATAAGTTCCTTTTAATATCATGGTTTCATATGTTCTCTTTACATTTGGTATTCTAGTAATGACTAGCTCTCTGGTCAATTACTCTAGTGCCCCAAAGCACTTTACTATTTATTGGTTAGTGAGGCTATAAATCACAATAATGGAGCAACGGTGAAGTATAGAATGTAGCTGGAGTGGACCAGACAAGTCTCCTGTAAGTTTAAGGTCTCTGTTGAGCTCTGATGACAGGTACGATGAGCTTCACCTTTATTAGCCATTATTCAAATATTTTAGAAAAAGCTTTATGTGTGTCACTGGTATTTGTGTGCTCCCAAGACCTAAGCTCCTGAATTACAAGCACTGAATTTTTAGACTTTAACAGAAGGTCTTTCCCCAATGAAGAATATCAAAGGACTAGAGTAGTTAAAGTTGGTGGCCAAGATTGTTGCCAGCACTAACAAGAGTCTAAGCCAAAAGGTTAAGTATAAACATAGTTGGTAACAAAACAAAGATCAAGGCATGAGTCAAGCAGGTCAAGGATATATACAGTATATAGGAATAAGGGGTGAGAAAAAAACTGGAGACAAGCATACAGATAGCAGAACCAGGATCTAGAACCACTCCAGGGATAGGATGACAAGTGCAAGGATTGAGACTAAGACAAGGATAGAGGATACAAAATGAATACACAGTATTACAGCTACACACCCTAGCCTAATACAGTAGGCAAGTGGAACATAGCATTGTCCTTGTACAAGCACAAAACATGCTGGGGGCATTCCGTTAGCCACAACTGTGCACACGGACAGAAAACAGACACAAATCCAGAAAGGCAATGGGATTCGGAGAGGACAAGGGCACAGTAACAAATTCAGGTGGAGACATCAAGCAGAACACTGGTAAGTTTATGACATTTTCTAATGCTATCTGCAGCAAATGTTTCTTTGCCATGGACAGATGCCCCATTCTTACTCAGATTACGCGGTAATCCTTCTCAAATAATCAGCTTTGGTTTGAAAACACCCTACTTGAGCAAATAGACAATGAATGGAGTGAAATGGCGTTACCTAAAAAGCTGAAAAACTAGAGATGGGATATGGGGCTAGTCCTAATAAGAAAGGGCATGATGCACCACCTGTTAGCTAAGCTGAACTAACCACAGCAAGAACCCTCATGGAGTGAGTGCAGGAATATATAGAGGTAATATGTATATGGAGGGTAAAAACTCAAAATTACCTAAATGCAGGTAGCTATGCCCAGACAATGAATGAGTGATAGATAATAATAAAGTGTGTGGTTAATTAAATATCAACTAAAGGTGAGTTTGAACCATACTAATGTGAATGGAAGTGTGCCATACTAAACATAGTGCAAAGCCATAAACACTAGTACGAGAAAAAGAAATGTGCAATAATATTGCTAACTAATATACCAATTATATAATGTGATACAAAATGAAATAAAATAAAATAAAATGTAGATGCAGATAATCACATCTATATGCCAAATATGCAAATCGACAAATGTAGCATAACACAGTGTACCAAAAACTCCACAAAAAAAAAAAAAAAAACAGTCAGGACACCATCAAAAAAGGCATAGAGTCTGTAATGTAAGTAGAAAAAAATGTATATAACAGTTCCATATACAAGGTGAAAGGATAGTGCCTGTGTAAGAAGCAGAACAACATCAGCAGGTGACTTGAGTGCTTGAAATAATTCCAGGTGACTTCTGTGCTCCCCCTCCAGGGTCCCTACTCACCAGATTCAGTCACCCCTACAGGTGTAGTAGGCATGTAGTACTCTGTGGAATGGGGAATGATTACTGCGCTAAACCCCAAACAAAAAAGAAAAGGCGAAAAGCAGCTAAATGTGATTATTTCCTGTGCGGTCACATGTCGTGCTCTTCGTTTGTCACATGACTCGCGTTTTCGCTGGCTTTTTGATATGACGCTTCTTACCTAGTTCGTCAGGTGACCGCTCGGTCATGTTGGTGTGTATTCTTTTGGTTGGGTAACATTAACATGTGTTCGGAGCTCCTGATCTCTTATTGGACCCCATAGTGAGGCTTGGTTTGTGTTTGTCATGTGACCATCCTCTGTCCAATCTATGGTTTCCTTGCAGCCATTTTCGCTGATTGGTCTTGTATTGTAAATTTAATATAATATTATTTATATATATAGGCAGTATGGAAGAGGTGATTTATGCCCCTGTTGAAGGCCCATTGGTTGAAAATCGTAGGGCCATTATCACTCTCTACATTGCCTTTCATTTTTATCTTTTTGTGATCACTTTTATCTGTATGGTGGTTTTTAGCAATAAACAACCTTTTTGACCTGCACTATGTGGAAGCACATTACTTTTTCTCCATATATCATCTGGATGTGAGTGGATGTTTGTTCTTTGAATCTACCATCAAGATCCAGCCCTGACGGTCTTGGGATCAGGCCGACCCGGGAAGCTGTCTTCGGTGCCCCTGGATCCTTCTTTGGAGGCTTCAACCACCTGGCCATCTACACACTTGCCCCATGTGGCACACTGCCTGCAAGATTATATCGCTGACATTAGAGTCCACCTTATCCGGTAAGAGTGCCCACATCTCATTCAGTGTTTGATGATTCTCTTATTTGATGTTTCCTCCACGGATAGAGTTGTGCTCCCGCTTCACCACTCCTGCACCTACATATTGGACTTTCTGTCTTACTTTTTTGGTTTATTTTGTTTTCAAATGGACTTCTGCACTAATTATTCATTTATTTATACACACAGTGTTCATCATGTAGTACTCTGTTTTGAGGTCAGTACAGCCTGGTGTCTGCTATAGATGTCCCGGATACACCCCTTTGGTTCCAGATAGGATGAGTATGCCCATGGATGAATTCCCTGTGGCATGTTCCAGAGTTCAACCAGGGGCAGAAATATATGCATTAAAGCTCCTCTGACAGACCTAAATGATGTTAGGTTGGTTTGTGATCACTATTTATGTCTATTACTGAAGCATGAAAATTTAAGCCAACTCTTTCCTTATTTCCTATTTAGTGATGAAGCACACTACACTTGCTCTGATGGTTAGCACTTGAGCAAGTTCAGTTCATTGTATTCTGTTGAATACATAAAATGTGTGCATTAGCAATCAAAGTATCAGCTTTTTTTCTGTAAACATTAGTTCGGAGCCTCACAAATGTTGCTCTTGTATAGCAGAATGTGAGTGAGAAGATACCTTGTAATTAGCTCAAGTCAGTGTGCTTCAAGATGTTGACTATCATTAATTAGGAGGTTGATGATTTACTGAACCCAATAAGCAATCAGTTTTATTGAAAGCAACATGCAAAAATTGATTCTGACTTGGTTTGAAAGTAATCCTGTTAGTTAAATTGGAATCCATTTAACCCTTTGTTAACCTTTGTTAAGAAGGTGCAAGACTATAAATCATTGCAATAATGGTATTATTTTGATGTCACAAAATGCTAATTATTTGCATCACTACTACTATTTTCATGCTAAATAGTTAAAGAATGTAAATTAGAAGCTGAACTTATTTTTGATTGAACTGCCTATGGACAATACATATATACATTTGTGCAAAGTGGTATTGTTAAATTGTGACATATGGAGCGTTATTTACCAAAGGCAAATCCACTTTGCACTACAAGTGCACTGCAAGTGCATTTGAAAGTGCACTTGGAAGTGCAGTCGCTTTAAATCTGAGGGGTAGATCTGAAATGAGGGGAAGCTCTGCTGATTTTATAATCCAATCATGTGCAAGCTAAAATGCTGTTTTTTATTTTCCTTGTATGTCCCCCTCGGACTGCACTTCCAAGTGCACTTGTAGTGCAAAGTGGATTTGCCTTTAGTAAATAACCCCCATGAGTACTTTTTTTTAAACAAATCATAGCTAACATTAACAAAAATAAATTCTAAAAATATACTAAATTAATTTGATTTGTCCTTTCTCCTGTAAAAATAGTGTTGACTAATTTGATAATAATAATGACAATATTCATCATTTTAAGGCCTCTATGCACACTGAACGTTATAAAAAAAAGCCAGTAACGTTAGCTGTAGAAAGCTGTAGCTGTAGAGTGAGGTTTTTTTTGGCGGTTTTAGCTGTAGCATTTTTAGCTTTTTTTAGCAAAACTATACTCCCATAAAAGCTTATAGTTCAAAAACTCTGATAAACGTGGAATAGCCGCGTTTTTTTGGCATTTTTAAGCTGTTTTCAGATTTTTTCAGAGTTAGAGCATTTTTACAGCTGGAAAAACTCCTCAATACCCACTGGATTTTTTTCCAGCTAGAAAATGCCCCTGCCAAATATCAGCCTATGTGTGCATGGACACATGCTGGGGAGTTTATTGACTGCAGAAAAAAAAAACATCTGAAGCCAAAACAGCAGCTTTAAAATCATCCAGTGTGCATGAGGCCCTAATAGTAACAGTATACACCACCTCTGGCTCAGACCCTTTGGTGCCTGCTCACCACAATCACTTGTAAACACAGAAGTCTGGTTTCTGTGTTTACAAGTGACAGCTCTGCACTCTGTATGTAATGCAATCCTGGTATTTAATACCCCTTTAAGACCCTCCTACTGTTTTCGTGAAATTTGACTGAACACACCCACTATTTAATGTGATTTGGAGGGTGTGTGTAGGGGGAGGGGTTTTGTGTGGCCGTGGTTAAGTTCCAGCACCTATTGTTTGAGGAAAAAAGCCCTGTGTATATATATATATATATATATATATATATATATAGCCCAAACATAAATATTGCAACACATTTAAAAGATCATTGTCACAATTAAATAAAAAAATCCTATGTCATCTCTAATTACCATAGTCAAAAGACCTTGTTTGCATTCCCCTGAGAAACCTCTTTTGAAATGCAAGGTATCATTTAAAATAATGTGTTTTTTCTATCTGGAACATGATATATAGTTAACAAAACAGGAAATCGAAATTTCTGTAATCAAACCACCTCAAGTATTTTATGTAGCTGAAAGCCTAAGCAATTGAGCCTGCCTAAAAGATTTGAATGATTCTCGTATCTCTTTGCGGCCAAAGTTTTGGTTGTTTAGGCCAGCATCACAATGAGAACATCAAAAGGTCAAAAATGATCCAATAAAGTATTTAATGATTTGTCTACATTACCAAGCTTTGAAAGGGCAAGATAAATAGTGTAAATATCATTTAAGGTTATTACCCAACATACTCGTATTTTTTTCAGTAATTAATTTTCATTTGGAAACTGCATTACCAGGATGTTCTGGGAGCCACTGGAGCTCAATATGCTCCTGTTTTAGTCTGAATTTCAGAGTTCAAAAGCAATCCTGTTGGATTATAAAGTGTATGTGTGAGAAAAAAAACTAACACACATCTCTAATGCCGCGTACACACGAGCGGACTTTTGGACGGACTTTACGACAGACTTTCTGAATGAACGGACTTGCCTACACACAATCCACCAAAGTCCGTGATGACGTACGACCGGACTAAAACAAGGAAGTTCATAGCCAGTAGCCAGTAGCTGCCCTAGCGTGGCTTTTTGTCCGTCGAACTAGCATACAGATGAGCGGACTTTTCGACCGGACTCGATTTTGATGGATTAATTTAAAACATGTTTCAAATCTAAGTCCGTCCAACTTTTGAGAAAACAAAGTCCGTTGGAGCCCACACACGATCGAATTGTCCGACCAAATCCCGTCCACCGGGCAAAGTCTGCCGTAAAGTCCGCTCGTGTGTACGCGGCATAAGGGCTCTTTAACCACTTCAATACCAGGCACTTTCGCCCCTTCCTGCCCTGGACAATTTTCAGCTTTCAGTACTGTTTGAATAACATTTGCACGGTCATACAACACTGTACTTAAACCAAATTTTTATCATTTTCTACCCATAAATAGAGCTTTCTTTTGGTGGTATTTGATCATCACTGGGGTTTTTATTTTTTCTAAACAAACTAAAAAAGACCGAATTTTTTGAAAAAAAAAGCTTTCCTTAGTTTCTGTTATACAATTTTTTTTTCTCCTTCACTGACGGGTACTGATGGGGCTGCACTGATGGGAACTGATGAGGCAGCACTGTTGGGCACTGATGGGCACTGATGAGGAGGCACTGATATGTAGAATTGATGGGCACTGATATGCTACACTGATATTCAGCACTGATGGGCACTGATAGGTGGCACTGATGGGCACTAATATGTGGCACTGATGAGCACTGATAGGCAGCACTGATTGGCATTGATAGATGGCACTGATGGACACTGATAGATGGCACTGGATAGGCAGCACTGATGAGGAGCTACTGACAGGCATTACTGGATGGCATCTGAAGGGAAATGACAGGCTTTACTGATGGGGCACTGATTGGCACTGTTATGGGCACTGTCTGGTGTTCTTGATGGGGCACAGACTGCCAGCTATTGGGCACTGATTGGCAGCTCATTGGCACATCTGATGGGGGCTGTGCTGATAATCAATGTGCTGATTATCAGCACAGACCCCCCTCTGAGAGGGAGAGCCACCGATTGTCTCTCTCTGTCAGCGTAAACTAAGGAAAGATGTTTACTGGCACTTCCTGGTTCACGCGATGATCAGCTGTGTCAGATTGACACACAGCACCAGTGATACCCCGCGGGCGTGCGCCGGCATGTTATTCTGCTTGACGTCATATGACACCCAGTCAGTATAACTGTACTACTTCCCGGCCATCAATCTGCTATAGGCTGGGCGGGAAGTGGTTAAAATGCATGGTGGAGTGCAGTGCCCTCTAAAGAGAGATCTGCATGTGGTTGCAGCATGGCCCCATTCACCACTTCAATACTGGGCACTTTCACCCCTTTCCTGTCCAGGCCAATTTTCAGCTTTCAGCGTTGTCGCACTTTGAATGACAATTGCGTGCCCATGCAACACTGTACAAAAATGAAATTGTTATAATTTTTTGAGACAGTTAGAGCTTTCTTTTGGTGGTATTTAATCACTATTGGGTTTTTTTTTCTAAACAAATGAAAGGCCAACAATTTTGAAAAAAAAATGTTTTTCTTAGTTTCTGTTATAAAATTATGCAAATAAGTGATTTTTCTTCTTCACTGATGTGCGCTGATGAGGCTGCACTGATGGGTACTGATAGGCTGCACTGATGGGTACTGATAGGCTGCATTGATGGGGTGGCACTGCTGAAGACTGGTAAGGTGGCACTGATGAGCACTGATAAGGCAGCACTGATGAGGTGGTACTGATGAGGCAGCACTGACAGGCAGAACTATTGGGCATTGATAGGCAGTAGGGATGAGCTTCATGTTCAAGTTGAATCCATGTTCAACTCGAACATCGTGTGTTCGGTTGTTCGCCGAATTACGAACGATATGGGCCATTTGCGCTGAATTCGAGTGGCGCGTCACGGCCCATAATTTACTGCGGCATTGCAGTGCATTGCTGGCTGATGATTGGCCAAGCATGCACTATGACCCACATGCTTGGCCAATCACAGCGCCATCTGAACAGAGAGCTGTAATTGGCCAAAGCCAAGGAGGCTTTGGACAACTATGGCTCAAGGGGTTTAGTACACGCCCCACACTATGTAAGGCCGCCTACATGGCGGCCCTGTGTAGTGTGTTCAGATAGAGAAATAGAGAGAGCGAGACAGACAGTGTCATTTGATCTAAGTTAGATAGATTAGGCAGGTCGAGTCAGTTAGCTGCAGTTACAGCGTATTGTATATATATATATATATATATATATATATATATATATATATATATATATATATAAATATATACACTGTATTCAGTTTAGATAGATCCTGTTCTTCTCTTCCTAATATACTGACAGGCAGGCAGGTGTTTTTACAGTATTTCCAGCTACTGTGCTGTGTACCCTGCACAGTCTCACCGACAGTATAGCAACCTGCAGCCAGGTGCTTGTGTAGGCTCATTGAAGTATTTCCAGCTACTGTACTGTGTACCCTGCACAGTCTCACCTACAGTAAAGCTACCTGCAGCCAGGTGCTTGTGTAGGCTCATTTAAGTATTTCCAGTTACTGTACTGTGTACCCCGCACAGTCTCACCTACAATATAGCTAGCTGCAGCCAGGTGCTTGTGTAGGTTCATTGAAGTATTTCCAGTTACTTTACTGTGTACCCCGCACAGTCTCATCTACAGTATAGCAACCTGCAGCAAGGTGCTTGTGTAGGCTCATTGAAGTATTTCCAGCTACTGTACTGTGTACCCTGCACAGTCTCACCTACAGTACAGCTACCTGCAGCCAGGTGCTTCTGTAGGCTCATTGAAGTATTTCCAGCTACTGTACTGTGTACCCTGCACAGTCTCACCTACAGTATAGCAAACTGCAGCAAGGTGCTTGTGTAGGCTCATTGAAGTATTTCCAGCTATTGTACTGTGTACCCTGCACAGTCTCACCTACAGTATAGCAACCAGCAGTCAGGCGCTTGTGTAGGCTCATTGAAGTATTTCCAGCTACTGTACTGTGTACCCTGCACAGTCTCACCTACAGTAAAGCTAACTGCAGCCAGGTGCTTGTGTAGGCTCATTGAAGTATTTCTAACTACTGTACTGTGTACCCTGCACAGTCTCACCGACAGTATAGCAACCTGCAGCCAGGTGCTTGTGTAGGCTCATTAAAGTATTTCCAGCTACTGTACTGTGTACCCTCCACAGTCTCACCTACAGTATAGCAACCTGCAGCCAGGTGCTTGTGTGGGCTCATTGAAGTATTTCCAGCTACTGTACTGTGTACCCTGCACAGTCTCACCTACAGTAAAACTACCTGCAGCCAGGTGCTTGTGTAGACTCATTGAAGTATTTCCAGTTACTGTACTGTGTACCCCACACAGTCTCACCTATAGTATAACTACTTGCAGCCAGGTGCTTGTGTAGGCCCATTGAAGTATTTCCAGTTACTGTACTGTGTACCCCACACAGTCTCACCTACAGTATAGCTACTTGCAGCCAGGTGCTTGTGTAGGCTCATTGAAGTATTTCCAGCTACTGTACTGTGTACCCTGCACAGTCTCACCTACAGTAAAGCTACCTGCAGCCAGGTGCTTGTGTAGGTTCATTGAAGTATTTCTAGTTACTGTACTGTGTACCCCGCACAGTCTTACCTGCAGTATAGCTACCTGTAGCCAGGTGCTTGTGTAGGCTCTTGACGTATTTCGAGTTACTGTACTGTGTACCCTGCACACCTGTCTCACCTACAGTATAGCTACCTGAAGACAAGTGCAGGTGTTATCATACTAATAATACTACAGGCAGGCAGTTGATTCTGCTAGCTGCAGTATAATATATATATATATATATATATGTATATATATATATATATATATATATATATATATATATGTATATGTATATATAATATATATATATATCCCAGTTTTGTGCAGCTCACTGCAGGCCAATAGTATGTCTGGAAAGCCAACAAGAAGAGGCAGACAGTCACAAGCCAATAAAAGAGGGCAAGCAGGCTCTGTGTCTAGAGGCAACAGTGCTTGTCATGGACATCAGCACGTGGCCATGGGACATGCTTGGCCTTTTTTTCGGCAGCTGGCCATGTTGAGCCGTAACATGCGGAAGACTTGGTCAAATGGATGACCAAGCTGTCCTTATCCTCCTCATCCTCTCTCACCCAGGCTCAGGCTGGCAAGCGTACCTAAAAGACCCACACCAAAGAACTAAGAGGACCTCTCCTTGCTCCTCATCAGCTGGGATCTCCAACCCCCCTATACCTCCAGTCCTCTCTGAGACCTGCACTGAGAGGAATGAAGGTGTAGAATTAGGTGTGTCACAGCCAAGTACTTGCGGGCAATCTGCTATCGGTACACCAATGCCAGATTGTACCAGGCAAATTTCCCTGCCCCAGCTGCTGCACCGAAGAAAGAAGTTCGCTCCCAGTCATCCACATGCCCAGCAGTTGAATGCTAGCTTGGCAAAATTGCTAGCACTTCAACTGCTACCTTTTCAGTTGGTATACTCTGCCCTCTTCCCTGAGTTTGTGGAATGTGCATTTCCTCAGTGGCAGGTTCCCAAACGCCACTTTTTCTCACGGAAGGCGATTCCGGTTCTCTACCGGTATGTCAAAGGCAATGTCTTGGCCTCGATGGACAGGGCAATCAGCGGTAGGGTGCATATTACCGCTGACTCATGGTCCAGCAGGCATGGACAGGGACGTTACCTACGTTTCACGGCGCATTGGGTGACTCTGCTGGCAGCTGAGAAGGATGCAGGACAAGGTGCAGTAGTGTTGGAGGTTGATCCGCCACCACACCTCCAAAATGACACTACTGGTGATTCTGACACACCTCTCTCCTCCACCCCCTCCTCTTCTTCTTCCTCCATGGCCTCTTCCTGTGCTTTGTCCTCAGAACCAGCGGTTCTCCGTAGGCGTTAAAGGGGCTACTTAAGTATGCAGGCCAAAAGATACCATATGGTGCTTGGGCTGGTGTGCTTGGGGGACAGGAGCCACACTGGGGCAGAGGTTCTGTCAGCTCTGCAGGGGCAGATTCAGAGGTGGTTGATGCCACGCCAACTTAAGGCAGGAATGGTGGTTTGCGACAATGGCACCAACCTCCTCTCCACCCGACAGGGACAAATGACGTGGCTCACGTCCTTAACTTGGTGGTGCAGCAGTTCTTGGGCAGGTACCCGGGCTTACAAGATGTCCTGATCCTGAGGCAGGCCAGGAAAGTCTGTGCATTTCCGCCGGTCATATAATGCTAGTGCTTGGCTGGCAGACCTCCAAAAGGAATTTAACCTGCCCAAGAACTGCCTAATCTGTGACATTCCCACCAGGTGGAACTCAACAATGGCCATGCTGCAGCAGCTGCACATGCAGCAGAGGACCATCAATGAGTACCTGTGTGGCTATGGCACCAGGACAGAGTCAGGGGAGCTTGTTTATTTTTCCCCACGCCAGTGGGCCATGATCAGGGATGCATGCACTGTCCTGTCACCATTTGAGAAGGCCACGAGGATGGTGAGCAGTGACAGTGCATGCATCAGTGACACTGTTAGGTACCTGGTAGTAGAGCCTGACTTGTAGGAGAAGACCTCTCATACAACGCTGGTTCAGGAGCCACTGGAGTGGGAACAGTGGTCTCCTGAGCACAGTGGGGTAGGAGTGCCTGTAGAGCAGAGTCTCTGATGCTGAAGTGATGAGAGATCCCACAGGGATGGCTGGACTACAGATCAGGTGGAGACTGGAGGCAGCAGGCTGGAACACTTGGAGATACAGAGATCACTGGAGCTGAAGCTGAAGATGCGACAGCAAGGACAACAGCAGGCACAAGCAGGGTCAGACGGTCCGGGTCAGCAGGAAAATGAGACAGGCAAAACAGGAGGCAGAGTCGGTAGGCAGGCAGAGATCAGCAACGGTATCAGGCAGGCAGTAGAAGAGTAGTCAGGCAGGCCGGGTCGGATTGGAGCAGGGTGGATGGTCAGACAAGCCGGG
The DNA here is from genome assembly GCA_037952925.1 of Lithobates clamitans. Taxonomy (NCBI): domain Eukaryota; kingdom Metazoa; phylum Chordata; class Amphibia; order Anura; family Ranidae; genus Lithobates; species Lithobates clamitans. Next base: position 1,008,336 of record JBBGZY010000496.1, on the reverse strand, counting down.
TCAGATGGGTAACAACAATCAGGTTCAGGTTAACAAGAATCACGAAGCTGAGACGAAGCAGCAATGTGCCAGGGGCACAGGGGAACTTTTATGTGCACTTTGGCGCCAAACCGGCGCTATCGCGAATGCGCGCACGCCCGTACACGCGCACGTGCACACGCGCCCAAGCGCCGCGTACCCGCGTGTGCCCTAGCGCCGCACTGACGCCCGGGAACAACAGGAACTTGCTGAAGTGTGCGTAACGGAGCACGCCGGCGTATAGGTGCATGCCAACGCCCAGGTCCAGCGCCAATGGTACCCTGACAGACACTGTCCCCCTTGTCCACCTGTTGGAGCACACGCTGCGTGTAATAATGGACAGGGCACTTGAGGCAGAACAGAGGCAGAAAGAGGAGGACTTCCTTAGCTCTCAAGGCCCACTTTATCCAGACAGTGTTCCTGCTTGCCCGCCGATCACACAGGAAGAGGACAAGGAGGAGGAGGAGGATGGTGTCAGCATGGAGGTGGAGCCTGGCACTCAGCATCAGCAGCAGTCTTTAAGGGATCATTTACAGTCCCAAGAAACCAATGGACTTGTACGTGGCTGGAAGGAGGTGGCTGCGGATCATGTCATCCTTAGTGACCTAGAGGACTCCGGACCGAATGCCTCAGCAAACCGCATGGCCTCCCTGATCCTGCAGAGCCTGTGGAAGGATCCTTGTATTCGTGGTATCAAGGAGAGGGATCAATACTGGCTGGCAACCCTCCTTGATCCACGTTACAAGGGTAAGGTTGTGGACCTTATCTTGCCGTTGCAGAGGGAGCAGAGGATGAAACATCTTCGGGAGGTCTTGCAGAAAGGTCTGTGCAACGCATTCCGAGAGACTGGGAGGTTACAAACTCCTGTTCCTGGACTACGTGTTGCTGAGGCTTCAGTAAGTCAAAGAAGGAATGGTGGAGAAGGTGGCCGTCTGACCGATGAGTTCAGACAATTTTTTAGTCCGCAGCCCCAAGGTATGATCGGTTCCAGCAACCATCGCTAGCGTCTGTTTTACATGGTGCAGGAGTACCTAAGGGCAAGATCTGACTTGGACACCTTTCCCACCAAAAATCCTCTGGGTTACTGGGTCTTGAGAATGGATCACTGGCCAGAGCTTGCACAGTATGTAATTGAGCTACTGGCCTGTCTTGCATCCAGTGTTCTTTCGGAACGCACATTGAGTGCTGCTGGAGGCTTTGTAACCGATCACAGGATGTGTTTATCCACCGACTCGGTTGATCGACCGGCCTTCATAAAAATGAATCAGTCTTGGATCACCACCAGCTACCAAGCACCTGATGCTGATGTAACCGAATAATTTTTTTGGAAATGTCAGATCCCTTAAAAGACTGCCTATGCTGATGCTGAGTGACTATCCTGTTATGCTGAGTAATTATCCTCTTCCTCCTCAATGATCATACTGTAGCTTGTAAGAACATTTTTGGTTCTGGGCGCTGCCACCAGTGCCTAAGGCCCAATTTTTCAGCCCCTGTTTAACAGGGGCGTGTAATTACAATTTTTGATGCAATTCTTTGCAGCAGTTCAAAAAAGAAAGATAGGGGGGCTTTTGGACTTTGTAGGCACAGTAACACCAATTCTCTTACAAAAATAGTTTATTGAAAAAACATAATTATACAATAATTGTTAAAAAACCACAAACATTTAAGTACAAAAAATGTTTCATATGATCGTTGCTATACAGAACCACCTCTACATACATAGGACCTCGGATATATAAGGATAACTTATCCAAAGTGAGTAGATATCCAAGGGCGTGGCTGGACAGCAATTCAACAGGGTAACTTCGTATCAAAGAATGCTCTACATGTTCCCCATGCCTAGACGCTTCTTCAGGAGCAGGGTCAGTTGTGGCTAGCAAATTGGATAAAATTGATACAATTAATATACAATAATTGATAACGATGCACAATGTAAAAATGTAAAAATGATGTGAACGGTTCAGGAGCCTCAAACAGCCCAACTGCAAAAGCAGGGGGTAGAGCACCCAAAAGGGGGCGATGAAAAGACACCACGGGGGCGTGCAAAATATGATATTATCGTATGAATGGGAAAATAGAAAGAAAAAGGCATCTTAGGTAAAGTTCCAAATAAGAAAAATGGAAAAAAATATACACGTATCTGAAGAATCGGGAGAGAAAAGGGGAAGGACAAGGGAGGGGAGGAGGAAGGGGGGGGAGCGGGGAAGAGGGGAAGGAGGGGAAATGGGAAAGGAGTGGGAGAAAAAGGAAAGGGAGGGAGGAAAGGGGACGGTGAAAAAGGGGTGGGAGGGGGAATTGGGGCGGGAGGGAAACATGGAATGGCATTGGCCAGAAAGGGGAGAATGGGCAACTTCCCCACTGGCCAATGTGTGCATCACACTAACAGATGGAAGGACAGTGTGACGCTGGGCGGCCGAGTGGTGGCTAAGAACTCGCCCACAAGAGGGCGCCCATCCCAGCCAAGCAATTGAGCAAGCAGAGGTAACATGAACCATTCAGTATAATAGTATAGTAACAAAATACAGTTTGAGCATTATGTAACCAACATGTATAAATGGGTATCAATAGTTCTCTATAATTGCAATTTACAGTGCCTAAAACAAAAGCCTGGCAGTAATAGATCCAAGAGGGATTTTCATTTAATATATTTGTATAGAGGCATGTGTATATATAATATAGAGCTTAGACTATACTATAAGGCTAAAATACTATAAATCATGTCTACGTGTATGGGAATCAATTCATGGTTTGGAATGAGATTGTTGCATTATAGGATAAGGGGAAACTATAGGTGAGTTAGAAAAGTGGACGTTACAAAAACGGTCTATATGATTGAGCTTTATTTATGCCGGGAGCATGGATGGCATTCAACCGCTCTATCCAAAGTGTCTCTCTTTGGAGTATTTGCTTATCCCAATTTCCACCTCGTGGGTTCTAAGGGATCACTGCAAGGGCAATAAAGGATATATTTTTGTAAGAGAATTGGTGTTACTGTGCCTACAAAGTCCAAAAGCCCTCCTATCTTTCTTTTTTGAATTATCGTTTTCAGGACGTGGCACATTTATATTTCTCATGTATCCACAGTACCACTCTGTGCTATGATACATTTCTTCGAGATTTATTCTTTGCAGCAGGGCTAGTTCCTGTGCTCCAACTAGAGTATCTGTGAGGGGTTGCATTGTTGTGACACCAGCACCAGTGCCTAAGGCTCAATTTTTCAGCCCCTGTTTAACAGGGGCATGTAATTACAATTTTTGATGCAATTCTTTGCAGCAGGACTCGTTCCTGCGCTCCAACTAGAGTATCTGTGAGGGGTTGCAGTGTTGTGACACCTGTGCCTAAGGCCCAATTTTTCTGCCCCTGTTCAACAGGGACATGTAATTACAATTCTTGATCTAACAATTCAGAGCAGGGCCCGTTTCTGCGCCCACCAAGAGTAACTGTGAGGACTTACAGTGTTGTGGCACCAGCACCACCACCACCACCACCAAAGGCACAATTTTTCTGCCCCTGTTCAACAGGGGCATGTAATTACAATTCTTGATCTAATATTTCACAGCAGGGCCCTGTGAGGGCCTACAGTGTTGTGGCAACACCAACACCTAAGGCCACAATTTCTGCTGAGTATATAGGGCAGGCCCCTACTTTCAAACATCCAACTTACAAATGACTCTTCTTGCAAACGGAAGGAGACAACAGGAAGTGAGATGAAATCTACCCCTAGGAAGGGAAATTCTCTCCTGTAAGAGTTAATGTGGGAAAAACTTTTCTCCTTTCCACTGATGCTTTATCACCAATCCTTGTTTCACTAAAAACCCCAAATTTTCAAAAAACATTTGTCATTGGGACAAAAAGTGAGGTGAAATCTTCTGAAGAGGAGCACAGACAGCAAAACAAATGTCACAGGGGTGATAACCCTTCCCTATGTTTTCCAAAAAGCTTAAAATAGATTTTTTTGCTGGAGCTAAACACGTTAAAAATGTACCAGTTCAAAATTACAAACAGATTCTGCTTAACAACAAACCTACAGTCCCTGTCTTGTTTGCACTGCCTGTATGCTGCTGTTCAGAGTATATAGGGCCTGGTGGCCCCACACCTTTTCTTTTTTTAATTTGGGTGCGGGGTTCCCCTTAATATCCATACAAGACCCAAAGGGCCTGGTAATGGACTGGGGGGTACCCATGCTGTTTGTCTCACTGATTTTCATCCATATTGCCAGGACCCGACATTACATTAAAGCCGCAAACAGTTTTAAATGACTTTTATTCCTTTAAAAATGTCATTTTGTGCAGGGACTGTTCTAAGCACAGGAAACATGCGCCACTTTACAGGCATACTATAGACACCCCCCAGGTATGATATTTAAAGGAATATTTCACTTTTTTTTTTTACTTTAAGCATCATTAAAATCATTGCTCCCGAAAAAACAGCCGTTTTTAAAACTTTTTTTGCACTGATATATGTCCCCTGGGGCAGGACCCGGGTCCCCAAACCCTTTTTAAGGCAATACCATGCAAATTAGTCTTTAAAATTAGCACTTTTGATTGTGAACGTTCGAGTCCCATAGACGTCAATGGGAATCTAACGTTCGTGCAAATTTTCAGGTCCGTTCGCAGGTTCTGGTGGGTGTTCGGCTCATCCCTAATAGGTGGCACTGATGAGCACTGATTGGGCTGCACTGATATTCAGGGCACTGATGATCAGTGTCCTGATTATATGTAAATGATGTGCTGACAGGATTGCCAGTTAACGACTCTCCTTTCCTCCTATGCGAAAAGGAGGAATGGTGGGACTTTGAATGAGGTGAGTAAGTGGGGCCAAGTCAACATGAAAAAGAGTAATTTATTAGTAAAAAAGAGAACAACATGATAACAAGCCAAATATCAAATACCGATCACATAACATAAATACAGAGGCAAATACATTGTGAACACGATATCAACCCACTGGTGATGTAAGGCAGAGATCCTATGTGAATGATAATACAACATAATAAAATGCACCAATCCACCAGACTACTGCATAAAACCATATTGATGTGAAAGACCTTGATAAAAAAAATCAATTAGTTGTCTTGGTGCCTCTCGTATACGCGTTTCATGTATTAAACAATCTTCAGGGGCAATTTGAATCAAAATCTAAAAAATAATGTATAAAATGATTGATCAATGAAGTATAGTGTGCATTGTGAGGGGGAAAGGTATGCATAAAGGGGACAAGAGAAACACTCATCTCCGGTAGGATACTCACATGCAGATGGAGTGAGAACCAAACGAGGCCAGTGGCCGCAGGCCACCCAATGAGCCAAGTCCGGGAGTTGAGGGAAGAGTCTACAGAGGGGAGGCCAGGCGCACAAGGAAACCCCATGGGATATGCAGGTAGTGAACCAGACTGGTGGTTTGAAATAGTGTTGGTTCTAGGAGTATTAAGGTATAATTAGAGTAGGTATACAAAGTAAATGTTCACTAGAACTCAGACTAGTAATCACAAAGTACCAGTGTGGTTACATGTTGTTACCTATATAGAGTAATGCAGGATGGCTGTGAATGGTATCCTCTGACACAGACATGCTTACAGAGGGCCAGCCAGTACTGAATGGGGATCCTATAAGCACCAAGCCACTCCCCCCAGAGAAAACTCCACCCAGCGTCACACGGTACGAACACGGAACAGAAAGGGAGCCTAGACCAGCGCAGCGGCGTGGACTGCTGCTTGCTGCTACCTGCTGGAGACGCCACCCCCACGTGTTCAACCAGATGGAAAAGCACAACGCCAGCTCCGGAAGGTCACTACAAAACTACCCCCTTTGCCACTACAGACCCCCACACTCTTCACTGGTATTTGTACTTTTCAGTCCACACAGAGGATCTTCATCAAGAGAACTTCCCAAGCAAATAAACACATTTCTATACAAGACTGCCATTCATCTCATACGAAGGCAATTAGTTACTTTTAGTATCAGAAATTACACACCATTGTTGTTCCAATAGAGACAAAGGAATCTGCTCCTTAACAAACATCCCTTTTCATTTCCTAATATAATGACACATGGAGAACTTGAATGCTTACCCCGTTAAGGTGAAACATGACTTAACATTTTAATCCTAATGAGGGACTTTAGACTATCTAATCTCTCGTTTCCACTAGGGAAAAAGTCCCAATGCTTCCCCTTGCCCAGCTTCCACACCCCACACATCATGATGCTCCGTCCACACCCAGTGTGTAAACTGGAGTTCTGCTTTAATCTCTTTCCAATTGGGTAACAACCATTGGGCTCCTTATACTCCTATATATACTGCTTTGTTAACAAGCATATTTGACAAGGAACACTGCCTAGCACCCATCTGGTCAGGACTATCCCTAAAAAATATGTGTATGGACATCTAGTAATGCCCTGTCATCCCAAGACAGGACTGGGATTGATATGAATGGATATGGTCTTTGGTAGAGAGAAAATAATTAAGTGCCTCCAGACCTGCTTCATGGGGAATGGATGTGTACAATGAGCAGACATCCATGGAGAGTCACAAATGTTGAAAATTCTCTAATACATGGGAGGAATCCTTAATCTTAGCAGGGAGAGTGGTTAGGGCAGGTAGCATTTTTGTGCACTTTTGGTATATGATAAAAATATGGCGTTTTAAAGAAATCCCTTTTTAGAATTTTTTTTTCTAATTTATTAATTTTGCCAGCACTAAAGGCTTCTTCTATTATCTTATATATTGTCAGCTTAAAAAATGGTAGAGCAGTGGTTCTCAACTCCTGTCCTCAGGACCCACTAACAGGCCAGATTTTAAGTATTAAATACTGCAATCACTGCAATCACTGAGCAGCAAATGATATCACCTGTGATGTATTTCAGTTATCTTGCAAACCTGGCCTGTTAGTGGGTCCTGAGGACAGGAGTTGAGAACCACTGTGGTAGAGGGTCACCAAGAGGTTTCTAATATGTATTATGTCAGATAGCAATCTGGAGGCCTCCTTAAGTCATCCCTATCCTGGACTTCGATTTTGCCCCCTTTGTCCGCAGTTCCTATTATTATATTACTATTATATTTTAGTGTCTCTATTGCTAGTTTTTCTATACTAGTAAGATTTTCGTGTCCTGTGCTGTAAGAATCACGACATAGCTTGGTGAAATCAGCATATACTATTGTATAAAAATGTTTTATTTATTCACTTTTAACATGGTGAGGATAAAACAATGATTTGAGGCAAGAATCTGTTGACTGTCGCTGAGGACGTCAATGACGAAACGCGTACGACGGCGCCACGCACGCTACGTCACTTCCGGGTGCGGACTCTGTTTGGAACGCAGATGGAGCGCAAACACCTCATTACCAGCTCACGCTGCTGCATCCACATTAGCCTGGTTAAGGCACGTTCCACTTACTATTAGCAATGCACCCGGGGTGGTACTTTGACTACTAGCACTGGATTACCTTTATTTATCTTTATTTTGTTTTTAGTTTTTAACTTGTAATTCTTCTGGCTGTTGTTCGTTCAGCCATTTTTTATGGTGTAAACATTTGGAGATTTGTGGAATAAAACATCTTTTACTTTACTACACTATGGGAGCATTTTATTCCTTTTTCCATGAGGGAACCGTTGAGAGCATACCGTAAATACAACAGAGTGAGCGGAGATCAATCCGGAAACCCCAGATGATCATGGTGGAGAGGAGCTTGTGGCCGTGATACCCTCTGCTGTTTGCCCCTTTTGGGGTTGCAGGTTCGGTGAGTGGGGACCCATGAGGGGGAGCGCAACAAGTCACTAATATCATCTGAGAGCACCTCAGTCACAGTTTTGGAAATTCTCAACATTGGATTTGAAGATTTTTCGATTACTATATGGACTATAATTTTCTATTATTTATTATTAATTGATTTGCACACATTTGGACTGAGCTTATGGGACATAGGGAATATTATTGATTTGCACATTTAGGATTATGTTCACTGGCATACTCTAAGGTGTATGTGTGGTTTTTGCGAACAAGCCACTATACGTTGGCTTAGTGGTGAAGATCCAACATATAACTAGGGGTTTAGCACTTTAACCCCCTTTTTTCACCTTAAGAGTGATCACATGTGTGATTTATGTTTTAGTTTGGTTTTTATATACAGTATTTCTAATGTGACCACATGCATGAGGTATGAAATGTCTCACTGAAGATTGCACTACTGCACAATAGGTGTTCTGCACTTTTTAGGGTTGATGGTACTCTGTACCACTAATAGGGGTATAATTGGAGTTACAAACTGGTTCTAGGTGCTAGGAACCATACACCCATCCCCTCCTACCACACCATCCCAGTATCCTAAAGGGAGCACCCTACCCCAGTACATAATTCAAACAATTTGTGGAGTTTCCTTAGAGAGGCTTCCTTAGGGGGGCTGCATACCTTATATCTTGTCCTAAGCGCAGCGTTTTTATATATTCAAGAATCTGTATGTATGAAAGGATTGGAAAACGTTGTCGAGAAATTATAATCTTCTAAATCATCCAGATGGTCTTCCAGGAATAATTCCTGCAAGGTTTCTTGGGCCCCTAGATCTCCATGATTGCCCCAAATGATGGGATCAATCCCTTCTGGCTAATTGATCTCCTCTGGTTTGAAGGTTCAGCTCTTGGTAGTCCCCTGAAGACTATAAAAAATGTTTCACTGTAATGTCCCTAATACATGTGTTTAAATCCTTAACTGGAAAAGACTGGCCTTACAACTAGAAGACTAATATCTTCTTCCATAAGTAAATGTGTAGATGAGTTGAATATTTTTATGGTTTAATCAGGGGATCCTGCTTTCCTCTTTTTCTAGGTTGTCCTTTTTTATTTTTTCTTGTAGGGGGGCATGCCTAGAAAAGTACTCTTTGTGCTCTGGGGCACTGGATTATCATTATGCATGAGCCTAGTGGACGAATTCTGACAAGGCTCTGAAGATATGTTCTCAAGGGCCTGGTATGAATTAGTATACCAGTATATTGGACCTATCCATAAGAGTATACTTGTTGTTGTGAGTATTATTATTGATCATATTTTGTGTGGTGTTTGTAGGTGCATCAGAAGTAGAGGATCTAACTGTTTCTTGGCGTATAGGTTCAGTGCTATTGGTATTGTGGATAGCATTTTGTACCATAATGTTTAAGCTTCTCGCTACATCACCTCGAATTTTGTCTTACAGGACCCTCTTTTGTATCTTTTTGGCATCTGGGATACTTTTTTTCCCCCCTTTTTTTTTTCTGGTCAAAAAAGAGGCACAAAATCCTTTATTGAAAGCTTCAGAGTTAAAAGTGATGCACAAAAAAATGCTGACATCTTTCCTCAAGGGGCCTTTGTCATAGCTAGGACTAAGGCCACTTGAGGGCAGAAATGCGTCAGTGTTTTTTTTTTATATTAAATACTTTTTATTAGGAAAATTCATTAGTAAAATACCATTATCCATCAAATTGTTATATTTAAACACTTTATACAAATGCCAAAAACACCAATAATTATAAGTATCCTAATTTGTTCCCCTTTTTAACCCCTCAATCCTCTCCCCTCCCTCCCCCATCCCCCTCCTCCCATCCTCACACAGCTCCCCTCCCAACCCACACACACCAACCTTTCTTCGCACTCCATCTACCATTCTAACCAACTTACTTTAACTAACATATTCTGATACCAACCATAACCTCCATATTTTTTCAAATTTCTTATAATTACCCTTCTTCTTATAAGTGTACTTCTCCTTTCCAATCACCTCCTTTACTTCTTTCAACCATTCTACTACCGTCGGGGGATCTTTTGCCTGCCACTTCCGTGCAATAAATTTTTTACCTTGAAACAAACATCTAATTATTGCAGTCTGTGTGTCTCTTTGTATACCATTTTCCTCCATCAGACCCATAAGACAGGTCCTGTCCTCCATATCCAGCGACGTCCCAAACACAGAATTTATTTTATCAATTATACCCTTCCAATACCTGTGCAATCTGGGACCTCGCCAGAACATGTGCACCAAGTCACCCCTATCATCCCCACACCTTTGACATACAGCATCAGGCTTCTTTCCAAACATATACAGCTTCAAGGGTGTGTAATATGACCTGTGTATCAAATACAAATAAGGGATAATCTGTGATGGAGAGAGGGAGATCCTGGACCCCGATGCCAAAACATATTTCCATTGTTCGTCCGATATTGGCCCAACATCCCCCTCCCATTTAATCCTATTTTTAGGTTTCACCAATCCTTCCTGAGCCATCATGTTTAAACTCCCATACATATCAGAATTTAATCCTTTAAAAGTATTACCATTGACCAATTTCCTAAGAGAGGGCATTTCACACCACTCTGGCTCCTTCCCACTAAATTGTGCATCTAGGGCATACCTGATTTGCAGGTACCTATAAAATGATCAGTTAGGAACCGCATACTCTTCCACTATCTCCTGAAATGGCTTTAACCTACCTGCCTTATACAGCTGTGCCAGGCAGTGAATACCCACCGGTCCCATTCCTCTATTTTCCCCATTACTTTAAGTTCTTTTAGGTTTTTATTATCCCATAATGGGGAAAACTCAGAGAAGCCAACATAGCCTAACACGTTCTTGATGGACTCCCAACTTTTAACCATTAGCTGAGTGGTAGGACAATTGGATCTGGGATACTTTTAACGTGTTCCCGTGGGTTTTGCATCCTTAGTCCTACTATCCTTCTGATTGTTTATGTGAAAGGGTGGTTGTAAGGAAGCCTCATTGTTGGGGAGTGAAGTAAGGTACATCATCTTTAAGGAGCAGTATACTTCACAGGAATCCGGAGCTGTCTGCATCGCTGGTGAGACCGTTCATGGGATGCCATTTCCTGATATGTCTCCCTACCTGTGATCATCTATCTGCTCCCTCTACCTTCTCCCCCCACAGCTGTCCTGCTGCATTATGTTTGCAATTTCATGACTGCCTAATTTCTCAGCATCAAGTTATCTGAGTGCTGGTTTGCTGGTTTACTCATATCGAACTATCATCGAACTATCATCACATGATTTTGTTTTCATCTGCAGCTTGGTACAATTGCCCTTGTGGCCCCTGCTACATCTACTGGCCATCAGTGACACATCTTGACAGCTGATTTTTCTCCCATTATTGCGCAATTTAGTGCCCCTTTGTATGATCGGATGAATGTCTGTAAGCCCGGGTTGTTTTTAATTGTTGTTTTTGACAACGTTGTCATGAATGTTTTTATTACGGTGTGGTGAAGGTTTAAATATTTCCTCTTGACAAATCATATATTTTTATATTATTAAATTTTAGATTCATATATATACTGCGGTGTGTTTTCTATTTGGAACCCCTTGTGACCCCGGTTCTCTTACCTGGGATACCAATTTTTTAGTATTCAGTTCATTTTTGGCTACAGGAAACCCCATCCCTTTAACCTGGGGTGAGTCAGCTCTGCATACACTAGTTAAGTGATGTCTTTCCCTTTTTTCAATTTTTGTTTATGGTTGTAAGGAACTAGGGGGGCCTTCACTGAAAACTCACTTTGAGGGACAATTGCTGAGGCCTTTTCCAATCAAAAAATGACAATTTTCATAACCTGCCATAACCCTTGCAAATTTCTTCTGTTTCCCCTTGAGAAGCTTATCCTCACACTTTTTTTTCCGTATGCTGATAAGTTCAGTACACGTCTGGAAACTGGGTATTTCTTTAAACCTAATGTTTGTATTAATTTTTGTAACTTTGTTTTATTAGCTAGCATGTGCATTCCCTCTGCATGCACATAATTTCCATCCATTGTGCTATGCATAGAAGAAACTTTATCTCATGTTTTTTGTAGATCAAAAAAGCCACACTTTTTTTACACAGCTCCATAGGGTCTAAATCTGCTGAAAGATATTTATTCAAAAATGCAATGTCCCATCACTGAGAATCATCATAGTTGTAAGCTGCTTCTGTTTTCCCACAGGTTTTCCAAAATTCTTCCTCCAAGTCATTTCTATTACTGTGCTCAGCAGGGCTGGTGCAAGGATTTTTTACACCCTAGGCAAAACCTCATTTTGGCGCCCTTCCCCCATTATCTCTGCCCCTGACTCCAACCCCTTTGCCCTGCCCATGTATATGATGGAGGTGGTGATGGGGGGGAGAATTTTTGCAGCACCTCCCCACCTTTTCTTCAGCCATGATCCACAGGCCCTCTTTTTCACTCCTGCTGTGGTACACAGGTATATGGACAGGCTAGGGTATTATACCGACAGCCTAGGGTAGTATATATACAGGCTGACTGTGTAACTACCTGTCCATATGAGCAGGCAGATACACTGACAATGCCTAAAATAATAATACGTGCAAATTTCTTTACCTGCAAAAAGATCTGCATTTATTATTTTTTACAAATGTGAACTTGAACCTCCACACCTCAAATCACCCCAATTCCTGTATTTTTAGGCTTCAGATCAACACAATTCTTCCACCTTTACACATTTTCCCCTTTGTACCCCCCACCCCCCACAAGCACATCTGTTCCTCTCTGTAACCCCCCCCCCACACACACACATCTGTTCCCCTCTGTATCCCCCACACATTTGTTCCCCTCTGTACCCCCCACATATCTGTCCCTCCCATATCTGTCTCCCTTTGTACCCCCCCAAGCACATTAGTTCCTCTCTGCCCTCAACCCCCCCCCCTCTGTTCCCCTCTGTACATAATGCAATATAAACTTCACAGCAGAAAAAAATTTTTTTTTAAATTCAGGTTACTGGGTGCAGCAGTGAGTGTGCTGCTTGTTCTTTCACTACTTGTGCGAATGACGTGGTGGTCTCACCTCAAGGAGAGAAGCTCTGCTGCCTGTTCCCCACAAAAGATCCCCGATGGTCCAGAGGGAAGAGGGCGGGGAAATCATGGCAAGCCCGAACTTACATGCAGCCGGGCTTCCATCTCATCCACCCCGGCCTGTTGTGTCCTGCACTTCGGGGCCAGCCGGCTCTGCTCTTTGTGTGTACAGGCTGGGGATAGAGTGAAGTCCTGGCAGGGGAGTCCAGGGTGCTCACAGTGAAAGACCCATACTAGAGAGCTCAGAAAAGGAGGCTTACAGTGGCAGAATGGGGATGGAGAGGGTTATATGTTTGTGCGGGGATCACAGGCACATTTTACCGCCCCCCTAGCCTGGCGCCAATGCTGCTTTATGGTATTACTGGCCTTACAGGTATTTTAAAAATCTAAATCCCCAGCAAGTGGCTGGGGATCCAGATTTTGCCACCCCCCACCCTGGCGCCCTCTGCAGCTGCCTGACTTGCCTATTGCTAGCACAGGCCCTGGTGATCAGGCAATTAAGATACATGCAGTAACTTAACATTGTGCAATACTTTTTTTATTAGAAACAGTTTAGCATGTTCTAAACATTGAATGAAAAATCTCAGGTGTTTTTTTATTCCTAGCTCTATCAGATTATAAATCTTTAAAAAAAAATGTGCGTGTGCATAAATATTGCCACAATATATGTCATAATACATTAATCTTAAAACCAATAATATAAGTAATACATAATAACAAGTATATAAAATGTATATGAAATTAAACAGAAAAAAAAACCCACATATACAGTATCTAGTGACTGCTCTATATTGCATCCAATATAATACCTGCTGAAATCAAATACATTGTTTCTTCTATCAGTCCAAGCACAGAGGTTACAATCTATCATTACAATGTATCCATTGGTTGGTTTTGTTGTGTCCTTTGCAAACAGTGTTACGTTTATCAACCTTTCTAGTTATACAGTATTTGGATTCATCAGGTGCAGCTGTCTGCTCAGCCTTTTTGATACTTTAGGTCATTGATTTAGACTTGAGTAGTGTAATGTACCTTAGTTATTTGGTCCTATTGGATGTTTCAAATAATATCCTTTATGAAATTTTTAAGGGTCTTTGACCATACACTGTATGTTTATTTTCTTTATAAAGTTCTTCAGTATTGCGTATATATCAGCACATATAAGTATAAATGTATTTGTTTATTACATTTATTTCATTTTTTATTTATTTGTTATTCATTTAATCGCCTTGATTGTTTTGTTTAATCAAAGTGCAGCCAGCAACAAAATTTTTGGTGTGTTTGTGTATGTGTGTGTGTAAGGGGAAATATATATATGTATATGCTGTATATCTACTATACATCTACATATTTATGTGTTTTAGAATACTTGTATATAAAATGGTTTTATTAATATTTCATATATACTTTTCATATACTGTGTGTACTGTATATATATATTCAGTATATATAGTATCTTACAAAAGTGAGTACACCCCCTTACATTTTTGTAAATATTGTATTATATCTTTTTATGTGCCAACAATGAAGAAATGACACTTTGCTACAATGTAAAGTAGAGAGTGCACAGCTTGCATAACAGTGTAACTTTGCTGTCCCCTCAAAATAACTCAACACCATTAATGTCTAAACCGCTGGCAACAAAAGTGAGTACACCCCTAAGTGAAAATGTCCAAATTGGGCCTAAAGTTTCAATATTTTGTGTGGCCACCATTATTTTCCAACACTTTCTTAACCCTCTTGGTCATCGAGTTCACCAGAGCTTCACAGGTTGCCACTGAAGTCCTCTTCCACTCCTCCATGATGACATCATGGAGCTGGTGTATGTTAGAGACCTTGCACTCCTCCACCTTCCATTTGAGGATGCCCCACAGATGCTCAATAGGGTTTAGGTCTGGATAAATGCTTGGCCAGTCCATCACGTTTACCCTCAGCTTCTTTAGCAAAGCAGTGGTCCTCTTGGAGGTATGTTTGGGGTCATTATCATGTTGGAATTCTGCTCTGTGGCCCAGTCTCCGAAGGGAGGGGTTCATGCTCAGCTTCAGTATGTCACAGTACATGTTGGCATTCATGGTCCCCTCAATGAACTGTAGCTCCCCAGTGACAGCAGCACTCATGCAGCCCTAGACCATGACTCTCCCACCACTATGCTTGACTGTAGGCAAGACACACTTGTCTTTGTACTCCTTACCTGGTTGCCGCCACACACGCTTGACACAATCTAAACCAAATAAGTTTATCTTGGTCTCATCTGACCACAAGACATGGTTCCAGTAATCCATGTTCTTAGTCTGCTTGTCTTCAGCAAGCTGTTTGCGGGCTTTCTTGTGCATCATCTTTAGAAGAGGCTTCCTTCTGGTATGACAGCCATGCAGACCAATTTGATGCAGTGTGCTGCATATGGTCTGAACACTGACAGGCTAACCCCACTACCCAGTGGTGTATTTTGGTTTTGTGCTGCCCTAGGCAAGACTAAAATTGGGCGCCCCCCATGTAAATTTGTCCTACCCCTTCCTGTTTAATGGATGTGACTTCTTCCAAAATTGAAGGACTACAAGATCCAATATGAATCCCTGAGCTCTCATGGGTTCATGCTCAGATCTGTAGTCCTTTACTAGTTTTGGGGGGTTTTAAATCCTCAGCTCTGACGGGTTCATGCTGGGACCTGCAGTCCTTCACTTTTGGGGGTCACATCCCTAGATCTCACAGGTTCATGCTAGAACCTGTAGTCCTTCACTAGTTGGGGGGGCATGTCACATTCCTAGCTCTATCAGATTATAAATCTTTAAAAAAAATGTGCGTGTGCATAAATATTGCCACAATATATGTCATAATAAATTAATCTTAAAACCAATAATATAAGTAATACATAATAACAAGTATATAAAATGTATATGAAATTAAACAGAAAGAAAAACCCACATATACAGTATCTAGTGACTGTTCTATATTGCATCCAATATAAGACCTGCTGAAATCAAATACATTGTTTCTTCTATCAGTCCAAGCACAGAGGTTACAATCTATCATTACAATGTATCCTTTGGTTGGTTTTGTTGTGTCCTTTGCAAACAGTGTTACGTTTATCAACCTTTCTAGTTATACAGTATTTGGATTCATCAGGTGCAGCTGTCTGCTCAGCCTTTTTGATACTTTAGGTCATTGATTTAGACTTGAGTAGTGTAATGTACCTTAGTTATTTGGTCCTATTGGATGTTTCAAATAATATCCTTTATGAAATTTTTAAGGGTCTTTGACCATACACTGTATGTTTATTTTCTTTATAAAGTTCTTCAGTATTGCGTATATATCAGCACATATAAGTATAAATGTATTCGTTTATTAAATTTATTTCATTTTTTATTTATTTGTTATTCATTTAATCGCCTTGATTGTTTTGTTTAATCAAAGTGCAGCCAGCAACAAAATTTTTGGTGTGTTTGTGTATGTGTGTGTGTAAGGGGAAATATATATATGTATATGCTGTATATCTACTATACATCTACATATTTATGTGTTTTAGAATACTTGTATATAAAATAGTTTTATTAATATTTCATATATACTTTTCATATACTGTGTGTACTGTATATATATATTCAGTATATATAGTATCTTACAAAAGTGAGTACACCCCCTTACATTTTTGTAAATATTGTATTATATCTTTTTATGTGCCAACAATGAAGAAATGACACTTTGCTACAATGTAAAGTAGAGAGTGCACAGCTTGCATAACAGTGTAACTTTGCTGTCCCCTCAAAATAACTCAACACACAGCCATTAATGTCTAAACCGCTGGCAACAAAAGTGAGTACACCCCTAAGTGAAAATGTCCAAATTGGGCCTAAAGTTTCAATATTTTGTGTGGCCACAATTATTTTCCAACACTTTCTTAACCCTCTTGGTCATCGAGTTCACCAGAGCTTCACAGGTTGCCACTGAAGTCCTCTTCCACTCCTCCATGATGACATCATGGAGCTGGTGTATGTTAGAGACCTTGCACTCCTCCACCTTCCATTTGAGGATGCCCCACAGTTGCTCAATAGGGTTTAGGTCTGGATAAATGCTTGGCCAGTCCATCACGTTTACCCTCAGCTTCTTTAGCAAAGCAGTGGTCCTCTTGGAGGTATGTTTGGGGTCATTATCATGTTGGAATTCTGCTCTGTGGCCCAGTCTCCAAAGGGAGGGGTTCATGCTCAGCTTCAGTATGTCACAGTACATGTTGGCATTCATGGTCCCCTCAATGAACTGTAGTTCCCCAGTGACAGCAGCACTCATGCAGCCCTAGACCATGACTCTCCCACTACTATGCTTGTCTGTAGGCAAGACACACTTGTCTTTGTACTCCTTACCTGGTTGCCGCCACACACGCTTGACACAATCTAAACCAAATAAGTTTATCTTGGTCTCATCTGACCACAAGACATGGTTCCAGTAATCCATGTCCTTAGTCTGCTTGTCTTCAGCAAGCTGTTTGCAGGCTTTCTTGTGCATCATCTTTAGAAGAGGCTTCCTTCTGGTATGACAGCCATGCAGACCAATTTGATGCAGTGTGCAGCGTATGGTCTGAGCACAGACAGGCTAACCCCACTACCCAGTGGTGTATTTTGGTTTTGTGCTGCCCTAGGCAAGACTAAAATTGGGCGCCCCCCATGTAAATTTGTCCTACCCCTTCCTGTTTAATGGATGTGACTTCTTCCAAAATTGAAGGACTACAAGATCCAATATGAATCCCTGAGCTTTCATGGGTTCATGCTCAGATCTGTAGTCCTTCACTAGTTTTGGTGGGTTTTAAATCCTCAGCTCTGACGGGTTCATGCTGGGACCTGCAGTCCTTCACTTTTGGGGGTCACATCCCTAGATCTCACAGGTTCATGCTAGAACCTGTAGTCCTTCACTAGTTGGGGGGGGCATGTCACATCCTCAGCTCTGAGGGGCTCATGCTGGGGGGGGTCACATCCCCCAAAACTGAAGAACTACAAGTTCCAACATGAGCTCCTTAGATCTAAGGATCTGTCTCCCTCCAAAATTGAAGGACTACAAGTCCTGGCATGAACCCCTAAGAACTAGGAATGTAACCCTTTAGATCTCATGGGTTCATGCTGGGATCTGTAGTCCTTCATTAGGAGGATGGAATCAGTGGCAGTGGTGGTGGTGCTTGGGGGGGTGGGTCCAGTGTCAGTGCTTTGGGGGATGGGTTCAGTGTCAGTGCTTAGGGGGGTGGGAGTAGTGTCAGTGCTTGGGGGGTGGGTTCAGTAACTCTCATTTGCTGTCACCTGTCAGTCAATGTCCAATTTATTCGCCCTGCCTGCATGCAAGAGAGGGGAGGTGTGGGGGTGTGAGAGAGAGGGGGTGGGTGGTGGGGAGGGAGAGGGGGGGTGTGTGAGAGAGAGGGGGGTGTGGGGTTGGAGAGAGAAAGGGGGTGAGAGAGAGGGGATAGGTGTGTGGGGGTGGGAGAAAGAGAGAGGGGGTGGAAGAGAGAGGAGTGGGAGAGAGGGGGAGTGGGAGAGAGGGGGTGTGTGGGGGTGGTAGAGAGAGGGGGTGAGAGAGAGAGGGTGGGTGGGTGTGTGAATGTGGGAGAGAGAGAGGAGGGTTGGAGAGAGAGGGGTTGGGGATGGGAGGGAGAGGGGTGGGAGAGAGAGAGGGGGTTGGTAGAGAGAGGGGGTGGGTGTGTGGGGTGGGAGAGAGGGAGGAGGGTGGGAGAGAGAGGAGGGGTGGGTGTGGGAGAGAGAGAGGGGGTGGGAGAGATAGGGGGATGGATGTGTGGGGGTGGGAGAGAAAGGGGGTGGGTGTGTGGGGGTGGGAGAGAGAGGGGGTGTGAGGGTGGGAGAGAGAGGGGGTGGGTGTGTGAGGTGGGAGAGAGAGAGGAGGGGTGGGAGAGATAGGGTGGTGGGTGTGGGAGAGACAGGGGGTGGGAGAGAGAGGGGGTGGGTGAGAGAGAGGGGGGTGTGGGTGGGAGAGAGAGAGAGGAGTGAGAGAAAGGGGGTGGGTGTGTGGGGGGGGTGTGTGGGGGTCAGAGAAAGAGAGAGGGGGTGGAGAGAGGGGGTGAGAGCGAGATAGGAGTGGGAGAGAGAGAAGGGGTGTGTGGGGGTGGGTAGGAGAGAGGGGGTGAGAGAGAGGGGGTGGGGTGGGAGAGAGAGGGGTGGGAGAGAGAGGGGGAGAGAGAGGGGGTGGGTGTGTGGGGGTGGGAGAGAGGGAGGAGGGTGGGAGAGAGAGGAGAGGTGGGGTGGGAGAGAGAGAAGGGGGTGGGAGAGAGAGAGAGATGGGGTGGGAGAGGGAATGGTGGGAGAGAGAGGGGGTGGATGTGTGGGGGATGGAGATAGGGGGTCTGTGTGTGGGGTGGGAGAGAGAGGGGTGGGTGTGTGGGGGTGGGAGGAGAGGGGGTGGGTGTGTGGGAGTGGGAGAGAGATGGGGTGTGGGGTGTAGAGAGAGGGGGTGGGTGTGTGGGGGTGGGAGAGAGAGAGTGGAGGGGTGGGAGAGATAGGGTGGTGGGTGTGGGAGAGACAGGGGGTGGGAGATAGAGGGGGTGGGTGAGAGAGAGGGGGGTGTGGGTGGGAGAGAGAGAGAGGAAGTGAGAGAAAGGGGGTGGGTGTGTGGGGGGAGGGGCGGGTGTGTGGGGGTCAGAGAAAGAGAGAGGGGGTGGAGAGAGGGGGTGAGAGCGAGATAGGAGTGGGAGAGAGAGAAGGGTGTGGTGGTGTGGGTAGGAGAGAGGGGGTGAGAGAGAGGGGGGTGGGGGTGGAGAGAGAGGGGTGGGAGAGAGAGGGGGGAGAGAGAGGGGGTGGGTGTGTGGGGGTGGGAGAGAGGGAGGAGGGTGGGAGAGAGAGGAGAGGTGGATGTGGGAGAGAGAGAAGGGGGGGGAGAGAGAGAAGAGATGGGGTGGGAGAGGGAATGGTGGGAGAGAGAGGGGGTGGATGTGTGGGGGATGGAGATAGGGGGTCTGTGTGTGGGGTGGAGAGAGAGGGGTGGGTGTGTGTGGGGTGGGAGAGAGAGGGGGTGGGTGTGTGGGAGTGGGAGAGAGATGGGGGGTGTGGGGTGGTAGAGAGAGGGAGTGGGTGTGTGGGGGTGGGAGAGAGTGAGGAGGGGTGGGAGAGACAGGGGGTGGGTGTAGGAGAGACAGGGTGGGAGAGAGAGGGGGTGGGTGTGGGAGAGAGAGAGGGGGGTGGATGTGTGGGATGTGTGGGAGTGGGTGTAGGCATAGGTGTGCACCCAAGCTCAAACACATGCGTGTATATATATATTTACACTATATTACTAAAAGTATTGGGACGCCTGCCTTTATATGCACATGAACTTTAATGGTATTCTGTCAGGAGTATCGGCTTACCCTTACGGATAAGCCAGCACACCGACAGTGTACATGAAACCTGCATGGCATCAGTGATTTGCTGATCACTGGTGCAATGCTTTCCAGGCTTTCGCAACAAAAAAATAATAAATTCACATTTTTTATTGATGGGCACACTGGCAGCAATTGATAGGCACAATATCAGCAATTGATGGGCACAGTAATGGCAATTGATGTGCATACTAGCAGCAATTGATGGGCACAATGGCGGCAATTGATATGCACAGTGGCAGCAATTGATGGGCACACTGGCAGCAATTGATGGGTACAGTAGCTGCGTTTGATGGCACAGTGGCGGCAATTTATGGGTACTGTGGCTGTGTTTGATGGGCACAGTGGCTGCATTTGATGGCACAGTGGTGGCAATTGATGGCACTGTGGCTGCATTTGATGGCACAGTGGCGGCAATTGATGGCACAGTGGCTGCGTTTGATGGCACAGCGGCTGTGTTTGATGGGCACAGTGGCTGCAATTGATTTTTTTTTTCAGTTTGTTTGCGCCCCCCAAAAAATTTTGAGCACCGGCCGCCACTGCTCCAATGTGGGCTGATGTACAGGTATGTTAGCTCACATTTGGCACTGCTTCCCGTCCGCGTCCGCCATATATTGGGGTTGTGGGCCCAAAGACATCTAGTATATACAGTATATATATATATATATATATATATATATATATATATATATAATATATATAAATATATATGGCTAGATTCCAGGTGACAAGCTCTTCTGGGAGTCATTCGGCACCTTCTAGGTGCACTACCCAGTAAGGGTTTCCTTTGCTTCGACATTGAGTCACAGGCATAAGATCTTCATATGGGTGAGCGTTGATGGGCCTGGTCGACATTATACCCTACTGTACCATTACTATTTTATTTTACTTTATTATTTTATATTGTACTCCAAGTTAATGTAATGCTCTTTACTTTGTTCTGTTCTATGCAGTGTTACATCTAATTGTCTTTAAAACATCCCCTGATGAGCCCAGAGTGGGAAAACATGTTGGGACAATCACTCCAACACTATTACCGAGTGATTATATTTTATCATCTGTTTTCTAGATGTATCCTTGTACATGTGCACATAAGCTATACCGAAACGTTTTAATTATGTTTTGTATGTAACAATAAAAATCTTGTAATTTTACATACTTACTGTGGCATATTGGAATTACTTTCCTTTTTTGTTGGCACCCTTAAAATCCCGCCAAATAATTTCCCTTGTCTACATTTATATACAGGGATGTTGGTGCCATTTTCTGTCATTGCCACCCACCCATACTACCACTGTCCATATAGATATATATATATTTTTGTATATATATATAATATATATATATATATATTTTACATAATATGGGTGTAGGAGAAGGGGGTGGGAGAGATAGACCCCCTAGCCCTGCCTGCAGTCCCTACTGTCCCCCCTGTGACTGTCCCAGGCAGCCCCTGTCTGTGTTGATAGGCGTGTGTGATGCACCTACCACACGTCCGTCCTCGGTCAGCCTGTCTTCCTGTTCCAGGACAGTCATAGCTGGGAGAGGAGTTGGAGAAGGAGAGCATGCTCTGCCACTCTGGGATGTGCTGGGGATGCTGCTCAAGTCAGGGTGGCGGTGAGAGTCTTCTCTCACTCCCTCCCAGGCTCTTGGTTATGGCAAGCTGTCAGCCTCTTCCTGCCGGGGCCTCCCTCTTGCTGTTTGAAAATGCTGATGCCCTGCACCCCACCACCACCGGACCAATGGCGGACTCTTCAGTACCATGACAAAGGGGCAGGGCTCAGCTCGGGCTCAGCTCAAGGGGCCAGGCAGCTGCTTTAAGCCCCTCCGCGCTGGAGGGGGAGGAAGTTAAGTCCTCCTATGCTTTGATTGCTGGGCAGGGAGGGAGTCGCAGCCGTGACATCACTGGTTGCTAGACACCAGGCGGCTCTAGCAACCAGTGGTTAGGAGCCAGATGGAGGCGGAGCTGAGCCTTAGTTCGCCCTTGTCCTATGCATTCCGGACTGCTCCCAGTGTCACTTTTATTCCATGCGGGAGCCGGGACTCGGAAGGATAGGTCAGGGAAGGGGCTTTTTTGCGGATTTTTTTTTGTTTCCCCCCTGCAGAATGCCACCCTAGGCCTGGGCCTAGTTGGCCTAGGCCAAGAGACATCACTGCCCCCACCCCTTCAACCTCTGCAGCAATGCTGGCAGCACTCATTCGTCTATTTCCCAAAGACAACCTCTGGATATGACGCTGAGCATGTGCATGGCGAGGCCTGTTCTGAGTGGAACCTGGCCTGTTAAATCACTGAATGGTCTTGGCCACTGTGCTGCAGCTCAGTTTTAGGGTCTTCTTATAGCCTGGGCCATCTTTATCAGGGCCGGTGCAAGGATTCTTGACACCCTAGGCAAAACCTCATTTTACCACCCCCTCTGGCTCTGCCCCTGACTCAACCCCCTTTGCCAGTGTTAAATGGTTTGATTCAACCCTCTAACTGCTACATCTGCAAGACAGCTTGTTCTTTTGAAAAACAACAGACTTACGAGCAGGATCACCCGGTGAATATAAAAGAGAAAACCTAAAAACAAAACTAATGCAGCCACCCATCTAAGAATTGGTAAGCTGCAGTATAATATTTTGCTTTGCTTCAGCGGTGAGAGTGGGAGACCGGAGAGTACCGAGCACCTGAGAGAGAGCCCTCTCCCCCCCTCCAGGCGCACGACTTGGACCGGCCGAGACCGAAGACACCGTTCTGGTCAGCTGTTACAGATATCATCGTGACACGGTCCCCGCAGAGGGCAAAGTCTGCACGCGCGATAGACCAGTGATGCGGTCCAACACGGAGGGTAAGAGTCCATCTTTTACCTTATTTTCACTCCTTGGAGTCACCGCAAGTGGACTTGTATCATCCTGTATATCCCTTCTTCCTTTTGATCTATCCATAAGGATATTGGGTTCTTGCAAAGTGGATGAAAGTTTTTTTCACTGATGAACTTTGGTTGATTTACTCCATGGACTGGGACTTGTAATCCCCATACAACTGTTTAGATACACTTCATATTTATTATTTGAATTAGATTTGCCCACCTTTCATAGGTCCTATTTGATATCATTAGATTTCTTCACGTCATATAAGTGTGCATTTATGTAATGTATTTGTTTGCTAGCTTGTTCTCAATATATTGTGTTTTGCACATTTAATTATTTGCATCAACACGTGTCTTTATAGATTGTTAGCGCACTTTTTGTATGTTTTATTTTCGTATTTCGTACACAGATATTGGTGTGTTTTAAGTGCAGCTTTCAATTTGCTTTCTCATACTTTGCTCCGCAGCGTGGTTTAATTTTGTTATACATCAATGTATAGGCAGATGATGGGAAGGAAGGAGTTAAAACAGGAGATAAACAGACTGGAGTAAAGCTACTTCCAGTGCTGGCAAGGAGAGAGAGAGAGAGAGAGAGAGAAAAAGAGAGAGCGAGGGGGTCAGGGAGGCAGAGAGAGAGAGATCAGGGAGAGAGAGAGAGAGAGAGAGAGAGGTCAGGGAGAGAGAGAGAGGTCAGGGAGAGAGAGAGAGGTCAGAGAGAGAGAGAGGGGAGAGAGAGAGAGGTCAGGGAGAGAGAGAGAGGGGGGGTCAGGGAGAGAGAGAGAGGGGGGGTCAGGGAGAGAGAGAGGGAGGTCAGGGAGAGAGAGAGAAGGGGGTAGGGGAGAGAGAGAGGGGGTCAGGGGGAGAGAGAGAGAGAGAGAGGGGGTCAGGGAGAGAGAGGGGGGTCAGGGAAAGAGAGAGGGGGGTCAGGGAGAGAAAGAGAGGGGGTCAGGGCGAGAGAGAGAGAGAGGGGGGTCAGGGAGAGAGGGGGGTCAGGGAGAGAGAGAGAGAGAGAGAGAGAGAGAGAGAGAGAGAGAGAGAGAGAGAGAGAGAGAGGATCAGGGAGAGAGAGGGGGACAGGGAGAGAGAGAGGTCAGGGAGAGAGAGAGGAGGTCAGGGGGAGAGAGAGAGGGGGTCAGGGAGAGAGAGAGGGGGTTTAGGGAGAGAGAGAGGGGGGTCAGAGAGAGGGAGGGGGTCAAGGAGAGAGAGAGCGGGGGTCAGGGAGAGAGAGGGGATCAGGAGAGAGAGGGGGGTCAGGAAGAGCGAGAGAGGGGGGTCAGGGAGAGAGAGGGGGGGTCAGGGAGAGAGAGAGGGGGGGTCAGGGAGAGAGAGAGGGGGGGGGTCAGGGAGAGAGAGAAAGGGGGGTCAGGGAGAGAGAGGGAGAGGGGGTCAGGGAGAGAGAGAGAGGGGGGTCAGGGAGAGAGAGAGAGAGGGAGAGGGGGGTCAGGGAGAGAGGGAGAGAGGGGTCAAGGAGAGAGAGAGAGGGTCAAGGAGAGAGAGAGGGGGTCAGGGAGAGAGAGAGGGGGGTCAGGGAGAGAGAGAGGGTGGTCAGGGAGAGAGAGAGGGGGGTCAGGAAGAGAGAGAAGGGGCTCAGGGGTCAGGGAGAGAGAGAAGTGGGGGGTCAGAGAGAGAGAGAGGGGGGTCAGGGAGAGAGAGAGAGGGGGGTCAGGGAGAGAGAGGGAGAGGGGGGTCAGGGAGAGAGAGGGAGAGGGGGGGTCAGGGAGAGAGAGAGAGGGGGGTCAGGGAGAGAGAGTGGGGGTCAGGGAGAGAGGGAGGGTCAGGGAGAGAGAGGGGGTCAGGGGGAGTGAGAGAGAGAGAGAGAGAGAGAGAGAGAGGGGGGGAGGGAGAGAGAGAGAGAGAGAGAGAGGGGGGGGGGTCAGGGAGAGAGGGAGAGAGGGGGGTCAGGGAGAGAGAGAGAGGGGGGTCAGGGAGAGAGAGAGAGGGGCAGGGAGAGAGAGAGGGGGGTCAGGGAGAGAGAGAAGGGATCAGGTTCTGGTCAGTGAAAGAGCTCACTCACTTGGCATGGTCCCCAGGGGTTCACTGGTAAATTCAGCAGTTTTTCAGTGTTGCTGTTCGTTGCTTGTTTTTAATCTTCCTGCCCACCTCCCCTTCACAGATAGAGCGCACAGGAGGGACGGGACTCAGGAGAAGTGTGAAGCTGCTCTGGGCAGACATGCTGGAGGCGATTGGACAGAGCACACTGGAGGGGCGGGATTCGGGAGAAATGTGTTGCTGATGTGTCATCATGATCTCAGAGCGGAGAGGGGGGATTGCTGGACACACATCAGAGCGGAGATCTCCCTGTTGGGGGGGCGGGGAGGCTGGGTGGTTGCTGGACACATGATATCAGATCGGAGAGCAGAGAGCCGCACGGCGGGGGGGGCAGGGCGGTGCTGCACACTTGTCAGATCGGATGCCTGGTGGAAACTTGCAACTTGCAAGCTCTTTGGACAGTGCGGGAGTAGAAAAACCTGCGGCCAGGTGCCCTAGGCGGCAGTGTGCCCTAGGCGGTTGCCTAGTCCGCCTAGTGGTAGCACCGGCCCTAATCTTTATGTAGAGCAACAATTCTTTTTTTTCCGATCCTCAGAGAGTTCTTTGCCATGGTGTGCCATGTTGAACTTCCAGTGACCAGTATGAGAGAGTGAGAGCGATAACACCAAATTTAACACACCTGCTCCCCTTTCATACCTGAGATCTTGTATTAATAACGAGCCACGTGACACCGGGGAGGGAAAATGGCTAATTGGGCCCATTTTGGACATTTTCACTTAGGGGTGTAGTCACTTTTGTTGCCAGCTGTTTAGACATTAATGGCTGTGTGTTGAGTTATTTTGAGGGGACAGCAAATTTACACTGTTATACAAGCTGTACACTCATTACATTACATTGTAGCAAAGTGTAATTTCTTCAGTGTTATCACATGAAAAGATATAATAAAATATTTACAAAAATGTGAGGGGTGTACTCACTTATGTGAGATACTGTGTACGTATATATATATATATATATACACTATATTACCAAAAGTATTGTGACATCTGCCTTTACAGGGACATCAACTTTTATCACATCCCAGTCTTATGTCTCACACACGGTCGGATTTTCCGATGGAAAATGTCCGATCGGAGCGTGTTGTCTGAAATTTCGACCGTGTGTGGGCTCCATCGGACATTTTCCATCGGATTTTCCGACACACAAAGTTAGAGAGCAGGAAATAAAATTTTCCGACAACAAAATCCGTTCTCGGAAATTCCGATCGTGTGTACACAAATCCGACAGACAAAGTGCCACGCATGCTCAGAATAAATAAAGAGATGAAAGCTATTGGCCACTGCCCCGTTTATAGTCCCGAGGTACGCGTTTTACGTCACCGCGTTTAGAACGATCGGATTTTCCGACAACTTTGTGTGACCGTGTGTATGCAAGACAAGTTTGAGCCAACATCTGTCGGAAAAAATCCTAGGATTTTGTTGTCGGAATGTCCGAACAAAGTCCGACCGTGTGTACGGGGCATATGTCCCAGTCCTGACCGCAACACGGTAGTACATCATTGGAAGTGAAAACTGCAAGCCAAGCCTTCTCGTCCACATCATTGCCTGATCTCACAAATGCACTTTTGGAAGAATGGTAAAACATTCCCATAGCCACACTCCTAAACCTTGTGGACAGCCTTCCCAGAGAGTTGAAGCTGTTATAGCTGCAAAGGGGGGCCAACTCAATTTTGAACCCTACGGACTAAGATTGGGATTCCATAAAAGTTCATGTGTGTGTAAAGGCAGGTATCCCAATACTTTAGGTAATGTAGTATATGTATATATATATATATATATATATATATATATATATATATATATATATAAATAAAAAGAAGAACCTGCGCTAAAAAGCAATTAGCAAAAAACTAAACTGCAGCTGCAACAAAAAACACCAATATCTGTGTATTAAACCAAAATAAATAAAATAAGTGCGCTTGCAATCAAGTATAAGTTGAGTGCACAATAAATAATAAAACATGTGTAAAAACATACAAAGGTCAAAATATCCTGGGTGATAAGAAAAAAAAAATGAAAAAATTAATAGAAAAGTAAAATTCATCCGTAAATGATTCAATAAAGATGCAACAGTCCCATTGAGGGCCACCATCCAGCTGTCCCTGCAGAGGGCTGTATCTGTATGCTTACGAGACCTTGCTATCAGGGAGGTCCACCATTCCTGGTAAGGGTCCATCTGTAGTATCCCCCGGAGTCACTGTCTGTCTGGATATCCCTCCACACCACTTTCCCTTCTTTTCCACTTACTGTACATAGATGATTTCCAAAGACCTGTGGATATGTGATCCTTCCTCAATGGGACTGTTGCATCTTTATTGAATCATTTACGGATAAACTTTACTTTTCTATTCATTTTTTCATTTTTTTTTACTCTCATCACCCAGGATATTTTGACCTTTGTATGTTTTTACACATGTTTTATTATTTATTGTGCACTTAACTTTTACTTTATCCAATTTCAAGCACTGTTTGATTGTGTTATGTGATTCACCAACTTTGCACAATACATATGCACCCATATATTTATGCAAGTAGTATATGAATTTAGTTTCTGTGATCACTTGATTGCAAGCACACTTATTTTATTTTTATATATATATATATATATAACTGATGTGTAATAGATATTTGAATTACATTTTCAAACGTGATTTTTATTTGTTATACGTTTCTGTTATAATCATTCATTTTTAGATATGCCCTTTGCTACATATTAAGTATTGGAATAATCCATGATTGTTATTGATTACAAAAAAAGATGTACCACTAACGAGTTTAGACAGATAGCAGTACTGGCGTGTATAGGGTTACTGTTTTGGTTATATAAAGAAGCTTCTTCAGTTGCTGTACAGACTTGATCACGAGGGCCATGCCCCTGAAATGCGTTGTCCCGGCAAGCAAGCACAACAACATGCTCAGCATCATCTCCTGTGGTCTCTATGTCTGTACTGATTGCCAGCATTTTCCAAAGCCACATACCCCTTCATTGTCAGTGTAAGGAGAGTGGCTGCTCAAGTCTCCTGGACATTCTGCTCACCTGATTATTGATCAGCTGTATACAAGGTCCCCCTTTGTGAGTGTATTGGATTATATATTTTTTCCCCTAGTGCTCTGGCTTTTTTAAAAGAACAAGCTCTCTTGCAGATGTAGCAGTTACAGGGAAGGGACATTTACTACTGATAGGAGTTCTTACAATGCCTGGATTTTATTTATGTAAAACCTTTATCACAAAAGGAGAAAAAAAAAACGTTGCTGTAGCTGCTTATGAAGTGTTGGTACATCTAACACTCCCTTTCCCCCAGACTGACAGTGCTGCTGTCTAAAGGTGCCTCTGTCCTTATTTATCCAGAGTGGAGACACTGTAATACAGAAATTGTGTTACTGGCCAGATGACCAAGTGAAAACAGTGGAAAAAACCTAAAAAAGAAAACAAATGCAGCCACATTATCTAATGATTGGTAAGCTGCAATATATTCCATTTTTGGTTTTGGGTTTAATATAATTTTAACATTAATGAATCAATATAGAATGTAGACAAGTGTGAGAGAGATGACTGCACTCCGATCCTCAGAAACTTCAATGCTTTATTGGGTAAAATCCATATATAACCTCAGAAATCCAGAATACTTTAGGACAATGGCAGCTAGGTGACCTAGCTGCCATTGTTCTGATGTATCCTGGATTTCTGAGTAGATGCATTTACACAGAGAGTTCACGGCAGACAGAAACTATTTTTTTTTTTTCACATTAAAGAAGTTTATTGTAGAAGTATTAAGTAGACAATACAGATCAGAGAGTACAATAGGAATGCTTCTGATCAAACATAAGTTTCAGTAAATCGGCCGAAGTTTACATTTATCTATGCAGTGTTGATACAAAATAATCAAAAATTAAACACTGTAATAACGGTTGTGTCATTTACATGGACAATATGCCTTTTCAATGTCACACCCCATCTCGCCTAGGCCTTTAATGATATTATGTGTAATAATGCAATTGACCCTCTGAATAGGTCATAGAGATGAAAAGAGAAGTAAAGATAAGGTATACGTATAAAAGAAGGGGAAGCGGAAACCTAAACCATATGTGAAGTAGGAGAAGTGAAGTTTGTGTTTATTCAATGTCGTATGATGAAAAAGAAAAGAGGATGATTTTGAATAATCTTAATTGACCTCGACCACCCACGTCGACCAAGTGTGTATTCCAGCACAGTACTACTGTTACGCCTTATCAAATACTAATTTAGCTTAGCGCCTAAACCTGGGCAGTGAAGATGTCGGAAAATGTTTGGGAGTATTTAAACACGTTCCATGGACGCCAAGTATCGAGAAAGTTTTCAACTTGTTCGTTTGCTTGCGCCAGAGTGTCTTCCATTTCATAAAATTCTGTGACCCTATTTAGCCATTCCTTTATTGTTGGTACATGAGTTGATTTCCAATAAATTGGGATGAGAGACTTGGCCGCATTCAGTAAATGTTTTGTGAGTGAACGCTTATATCTCCTCAGAGGCCAGCTTGAAATATGCAGCAGGCAACAGGCTGCATCTAAAGGTAAAGAGGTCTCAGTGATTTTTTTGATGTAGTCTCGCACACTGTCCCAGAAATGGACAATCAAAGGGCAATGCCACCATATGTGTAGCAAAGTTCCACTATCTCCCAGACACCTCCAACATCGGTCCGATGTCTGGGGAAACATCTTATTTAATTTTGTTGGGGTTAGGTACCACCGAGTCAAGAGTTTGAAAGCTGTCTCTTGCACTTTGGTGCTGATAGAGCACTTGTGTGATAAGATGCAGGTGTTCCTCCACTGTTTCGGGGTTATGTTTACCTGTAAGGCTTCTGACCACCGCCCTCTGAGTCTGTCGTCCATAGGTGTTTTAGTGTTCTGTAGCCACGCATAAATAATTGAAGTAGCCCCACGGATTGGCTCTCCCCCAAGGCACACCGACTCGAAATCTGTCAAAGGCCTAGAAAAGTCTCCCACCTTGTGGTTAGTGCTAACATAGCTTCTAACTTCGAGGTAAGTCCAGAAGGGCAAGTCAGTCACATTGTCATTTTGTTTAAGTGTCTGGTAGTCTTTCATTTTGGCTTGATGGTAACAATCTCTTGCCAGAAGAGGTCTGTCACTGTGGGAGGATCTGAGGTGAGGGTTGCCCACCCCTGGGATAAAATCTGGGTTATCCCTCAATGAGGTTAGTGGTCCCAGGGCGGATGTAACTCCTGTGTCAACGGGTATCTCATGGATCACTTTCAGAGTGGTACCCGTTAAGGGGTGTTGCTTCAGATCGTCAGTGTATGAAAGCCAAGGTTGCCATGGTGCAAAGGTAAGTGGTAAGGTCTGTAGGTCCATTTCTAATTTCACCCAGTCTTTGGATTCACTGTGACAGTGCCAGTCGATGACCCTGGTTACGTGGGATGCTTTGTAGTAGCCTTGTAAGTTGGGTACTCCTAACCATCCCAATGCCTTCGCTTTCTGAAGTGTTTCGAGTTTGATTCTCGGATTTTTGTGTGCCCAAATAAATTTCAAAAACATGGTTCTCAGTGTCCTGAACATGGTAGGCAGCAGTTTAATCGGTAATGTGCGCATTAGGTAAAGGAGCCTGGGGAGGACTGTCATTTTAATGACTGCTGCCCCTCCGAACCACGAGAAGGTTCCAGCGTGCCATTTGCGCAAGTCCGTTTCTATAGATTTTAAGAGAGGGGGGAAATTTTGTTTGTATATTGTCGATAATTGTGGTGTTAAAAACACCCCCAAATATTTCAGTTTTTTGTGGTCCCATTTGAAGGGTGAGTTCTCTATCACCGATGTGAGTGAATGGTTGGGGAGGGATATATTCATGGCTTCCGATTTGAAGTAGTTTATCTTTAGGTTAGAGACATAGCTATAATGTTCAAAGACTTTCATAAGATTAGGGAGAGTAGTGTGGGGCTTAGATATGAAAAATAGCAAATCGTCGGCATAGGCAGCTACCTTGAACTCCCGCCCCCTTACCTGGAATCCCCTGACCGAATTATTTGCATTGACCTGTCTAATAAATGGCTCTAGGGTTAAAATTAATAGGAGTGGTGAAAGGGGGCAGCCTTGTCTTGTACCATTCGCGATATGTACCCGACCTGAAAGGGTGCCGTTTATTTTCAATCTAGCCGAGGGGTTATGATAAAGTGTGGAGATCCAGGCCAACATCCTATCACCCAATCTGATATGTCTACAAGTAGACAACATGTAGTCCCAGGCCACGCGGTCAAAGGCCTTCTCCGCATCCGTGGACAGGAGAAGGCCCTCTGATCCGCTGGAACCCATTTGGTGGATTAGTAAGAGGGCTTTAGTGACATTATCTTTGGCTTCACGGTCGGGCATAAAACCCACTTGTTCCGGGCCAATTATTTTTTGGAGGAAGGGTTTCAGTCTGTCAGCAAGTATCCTCGCAAAAATTTTCACGTCCAGATTCAACAAGGAAATAGGACGATAACTGGCACAATCAGAGGGGTCTTTACCTGCTTTCGGTATTACTGTTATATAGGCTGAAAATAAGTCTGGAGTTGTGGTCCTGGGTTCGGACAAGCAGTTCAAGGCCGCCGCTGAAGGGTCTGTCAACAAGTCTGTAAATGTTTTGTAGTAGATAGCCGTGTACCCATCTGGGCCGGGACTCTTACATAGCTTCAAATTCTTAATGGCCATTCTAATTTCAATCGTGGTTATTGTGTCTTCAAGGGTGTTAGCTTCCGCAATGTCAAGAGATGGGAGACCACTCTTACTAAGATAGTCTTTGATTACTTGTGTTCTATTTCCATCCATACCCGGTTGTTTGTGTTGTGGTGGTAAATTTGTAGAGATTTGAGTAAAATGTATGAAAATGTTTAGCAATCTCCTCTGTAGTGACATCTAGTGTCCCATTTTTTTTCTGTCTTATGCCTATAATGCTATTGTTTTGGGTGTGTACTCGTAACGCCCTCGCCAACGTCTTGCCTGGTTTGTTGCCCCCCTCGTAATAAATTTTTTTCCTAAAAAATAAGAACCGTTTGGCTTTAGCATCAAAGAGTGTCTGTAGTTGTTTCCTGGCTGCTAGTAATTCTGTGACTGTATCCACTGCAAGAGATTGTTTATATTGGGATTCTAACTTATGGATACCACTTATTAGAGTTTTGATTTCCCTTTCTCTCTCCTTTTTCCCTCTAGCACCTATCGAAATCAATTCCCCCCTTAGTGTACATTTGTGGGACTCCCAAATCACCAGTGGGTCCATCCCTGGGGTGTTATTCTGGGTGAAAAAATTTGACAGGGCCTCTTTGAGTTTGGGTAGATGGATGGGGTCAGAGAGTATCAAGGAGTTAAGCCTCCAAATCTGGGTCTTTTTTGGAGATTTTGTCAGGTCTAATGTTACTGCCACTGGGGCGTGATCAGAGAAGGATTGAGTGCCTATGCAAGCCTCGGAAAGAGTAGGAAGGTCTTTTTGAGTCATAAACAGATAGTCTATCCGTGTGTATTTTTTGTGTGGTGCTGAGTAAAATGTGTAGTCACGTCCATGTGGGTTGAGGAATCTCCAAGAGTCTATCAGTCCCAGCTTATGGAGAAGGCATTTAATACCTTTCAGGGTTTTGTACCTAATGCTGGTGTTGCCATTGGAGGTGTCCGTTAGGGGATTCAGAGGGATGTTGAAGTCTCCTCCCAATATCAGACACCCCGTAGCAAACTCCTGCAGCTTATGGACTATCTGTTTACAAAATAGCAGATGGGCTGAGTTCGGAAAGTACACATTTGCTATTGTGATGGGCGCTCCACTGTAGTTCCCTTTTAGGAAAATGTATCTACCCTCAGATACATCTCTGTCAGTTGGTCCATCAGGTCAAAAGACGCATTCTTACTGACCAGTATTGAGACCCCTTTCGTTTTAGCAAGGCTGTTTGTGGCATGAAAAACCCTTGTGAAGTTCGAGTTGGTGAGCCTGGGGATGTGGCCAGTTTTAAAGTGGGTTTCCTGTAGTAGTATGAAATGCGGCTTACCTTTTTTAATTTCTCTGTTGACTAGTTTTGTATTTTGTGCATACACCTCAATCATTGTAGTAGTATGGACATATACATATCTAGATCTGAGAGATCTTACAACAAAGAGGTAGTTCGTTCCGCAATACACATTTATTAATAGGGTTACATAATCTATACAAAGTACACACCCAACAGTATTTACAACACAATGTACAGTGTAGGTCTCCTGGCTTACATGGTATTTACAAATTACCCACAACACCCATATTTACAGTACAGTATAAAATACAAGTATGTTAGATTACCTGTTAACTTCAGGTCAGCCCATGGTGACTGCTGTCTGTTCCCACACCAAAGAGTGAGTAAGCTTGGTCACAAAGCATTATATCCCCCCCCTCCTTTCTGTAGTGTGGCTAATATAATTCTCCCTAATTGGTCACTGTACCTAGTAAATGTATATTGGGCACAGCCTGATTGGATGAGTCAAAGAAGGCTATTGTTTACTACCCAGGGAAGATGTTCTCAGGGAGAACAAAAGGCCAACCTTTGAAGTTGAACTAATTACAATAACACCAACACAACACTCAGTATTTTAAATATATTTCCCTCTAACTGAAATATATTTCTAATTACAATATTTTACAGCGATTAATGGATATTTCACATAAACTTATAAGGCAACAGATGGCCCCTTGTGGCCAGTTGAGAATATGAGACTCGGCCACACCTAGAATAATGGTTTATGTGCAATCTCCTTTAATATTTGTCACTTTTGGCTTTACCCTCTGAAATGAAATAAAACTCTTTGAGAAGAAAAAAAAAAACTTTTTAAACTCTCCATCTCTACAGTTCACACTTCTGGATCCCAGTATTGGTAGTCATCACTTGTTCTGGATGTCATAAGTCCAAAATAGAAATCATGAGAAACGGCACCAAAACAAAACAATAAGGAAAAAAAACAAAAACAAAAAAAAAAAACATGAGGATCCTTGTTCTCAACAGTCCAAAAATAACAATAGTCCGATAATAACAGTACGAAAGTCCATAAGGCGAATCTGGTCATGTTGCCCTTGCTTCTGGGACGGCCTTCACTGGTGATTCCAAGTGGATACAGCATACAATAATAGCCTGGGGACCAGCTTTTCCTGGCTTTCTAAGATTATACTTTATTAATGTGGACAAAGGTAGAGAAATAAAAACACAAGTACATTTAAAACATATGCATTCAACTGAATGCTTGTCTGGTAAGTCTAAGCCGTAAGGACCTTTTGATTAGAATTGTCATAGATATACTGCGACATACTAATGAGACCCCTTTCCCAGTGACATGTGTAACAATTTGAATGGTTACGCCCTTCAGCCAGGTGTCTGATTTTCATCCCCCCATCTTTCTTCCTCCATTGTCATATGCCTGCAAGTACCTCTGCCCCACCTTCTGTGGATTACCACGTTGTGTGTGCGTGTATGACCCTTCACGTGTTCTGGGGAGTTTTGTTGCCATCGCAACTCACCACTAACTCCTTTTTACTGGAACTGTGTTCCGTTCAACCTTGGCTGGTGCCAAACCTTTGGGCATATAGCTCCGTCCTGCCTTTAGCAGGCTACAGAAGAGGTCATCACTTTAAGAGTTCTCCGTGCAGATTAGGCAGTGTCGCCTACGCAGACAAAAATAATTCGGAATACGGATGAGTGTGATGTCATCAGTCACTAGTGGCTTCAGGAACAATTAAACTAAATTACACTTAAGTACAATTGTACTATACTCCCTGCTATTTGCCAATCACTATGAGTCTCACCAGTCCCAGTATATCTATATGATATTCACGCAATGCTCTTTGAACTTAGTTATGGCACGAAAAAGAAAACTGACCAACAAACAAAAAAAATTGATCAATGACCACATATGATGCCTGCCCAATATTAGAACTGTAGAGAGGATTGTATGTCACATATACAACGAAAATAGTCACATGACCAGGTGTAACCAGGTGTTACTGTCATAGTTGGTAATAACTACCATGACATACATTTATATAAAACAATTATCCAATGTCGAAAGAGAGAAGAAAAACTGTTGGAACTTGGTCTATCCCCAAAATGCTATAGGGAAGCTTTAATATTCTATATCAACATTTCTAACCATTTTAAATGTTCTCCATATAATGTTCCCCCCTACTCCCCTCTTTTTTTTTTTATTTATTTATTTATTTATTTCACCCTAGTGACACCAAACTCAAGAATCACCATACAAAAAATAAATAAATAAATAAATAAAGGTACTATAGGAAAGAAAGAAAAATAGTAAACATTAAAAAAAATTTCAAAAAAAAAATTAAAAATCGTTCTTCCCCCCTTTGTTTTTTTCTTTCTTTTGTAAAGAAAAAAAATTACCGTTAAGAAAAAGAAGAATAAAAATAAGAGAAAAAAAAAAAAAATGTAACAAATTAAAAAAAATTAATCTGTATTCTGTCAAAAAAAAAACCAAAAACATTGAAACTGCCTTCAAACATTGTAGCTATTCAAAAGGCAACACCCTCTGTCGGTGGTGATTAACATATTAATTGACTCTCAGTGCAAATCTATTTGCAATTCAATCAGGCCACAAGAACTTGTATTACAGAGAGCAGGATCTCTGTTTTAAAAAAAAAAGTTTAAATGTTTTTCTTTTTAGAATTTAGTTGGGCCTGACTGCAATTAATTGGATTCAAGGCTTCTCCTTAAAACAAAAAAAAATAAAAATTATGTTTCAAGGTCCTCTGTGTTTCAAAGTACTTTGTCCAGTCTGGGTCCAATCATTTGTCATTGTCTGTGTATGTCTCCTAAAATACAAAACTCAAAAATTAATAACACCTCACTGTACCTCTCTGAGAGGTTCATAATGGACTAAACTAGTAGTGGATGATTGGAACAGACTTCCAGCTGAGATAATGCGTCCATCCACAGTAAGTACAGTCAAAAATGTACAGACACACCCACATATCTGTACTCTGACAAACAAAAAGTTATAGGAAACCTGGTGTGTTTGTAAGTACTTAAAGTTTAAGAAGACAGCCTGTAGACATAAAACCTTTACACATATTAACAGCACATGCGTCAATTTGGAAGGAAAAACAAAACACCAGACCTACTGAATCCATAAGATGCCACAAAGGTGCAAAGCAATGCATTGTTATGTATTTTCCATGTATCAGAGTGAATGAAACTTCACTCTAAGCCACCGGAAAGGAAAAATTATCAAAACAAAATCCCTACAGTTTCTCAGAGCTATAGGGATCGAGATCTCTTATCTGTGCACAGGTTATTTATTCGCGAATACATATAAACTTGTAAAAAAAAAGTATTATTTTAAACTGGTACCAGTATTGAGCTCCTTACAAATGAGAAAAATTAATAAAATAATCGTAAACAGTACAAAGCATGCGCATTAGTGTGATCACACTTATTGATGGCCATAAAAACAATGTACGCCCCTACAAAAAAAAAAAATCTTTCTTTACACATGGACAGTTCATACCCATGCATTCCATCACTCAGACACACACATTCATTTAGATTGAACCCATACATCCTGGATAGAGCTTTGATAAATCGCAAATGAATTGTTATGTGTTTACGCAAACAGGAGAAAGGAAACAAAAAAAAAACAAACAAAAACCAAGAACACCAACCAAAAACAAATACATAAATAAAAAATATATAAAATGAAGCAAGAGTAGGCTTCTGTACTAAACACTACTTGTACCCTATACCTTTGAATATTTATGGCAGTCTTCTGATCCTTTGGGGAAGATAACACCTGTATTACTAATAACCATGTTTGAATACCTAGCCTAATATACATTACCTTAGGTGTATGTATTTATGTATAAATACATCTATATTGATACACCTGATTAATATGTAAATACTTTTTCATGAGCTCCCTGCACCTGGAAAATATAACTTAGACAAAAGTTATTACCCTTTTCCCTTTCTTTCACACAAAGAAAACAAACACTGCCACATTGTTACATTTACATATTTACATTGGTATATGTTCACTGACATTCACCCTTGGATCTGGTGAAAACAAATGACTCAGATCATAGACATCTGAATGACACATTAGATCTGGTATTTCTTTTGCTTTTTCTAAATTGCTTATATTTAAG
Organism: Lithobates clamitans; assembly: GCA_037952925.1. Taxonomy (NCBI): domain Eukaryota; kingdom Metazoa; phylum Chordata; class Amphibia; order Anura; family Ranidae; genus Lithobates; species Lithobates clamitans. Next base: position 971,141 of record JBBGZY010000496.1, on the reverse strand, counting down.
GTTTGTTCCCAGTAAGGTGAAGTCCTAGCAGATAGCATAGATAGGTTGGCCCCCCCTCCAGTATTTTCTGTTTGAATGGAACAGATGGTTTTCTGTGGGACCTTAACAATTTGATCAAAAGATTGTTTTATTTCTTTCAGTTCTTTCCTACACTGTACCACATCTGCATGGCATGCTTCATATTTTACCTTAGGAACATGTTGTGATGTTTCCATTATTTTATTGGTATTTTCCCAATTATGAATATGCGACTTCAGTAGTTCAATCTCATTTTCAAGAGAGGTAATTGTGCTAATTAACTTAACCTCTTTCAAAACTGATCTCCTGTGCTGTAATCTGAGATCACTTTCCATGGAATTTACATTCAAAGGGGAGCATGAGGCTATTTGCCTTTGACTAGTACCTGGGGTGCCATGCCTATAGATCTTATCTTTGGAGGCATTGAAATTGTAATGGTGCCTCTTTCTGTTTGAAAAGGTGGCAAATTCTCCTGTAGTGTGACTTGCTAAACAGGTTTTGTTGTTTGCACTCTGGTGATAAATCTTTGATTTCACAGAATTAGACCTTCTGGCTACATGAAAAAATTTGTGCATACAGTCCATGATGCATTGATATGAATCTTTAAGGGGATTTATAAAAAATCCACATTTAATTTTAAATTTTGGATGGGCATTAGCTATTAGGAGGGTTTTGTACTCTGGGTCCTCTCTGTGTACGTTTCTCCGTTTGCCTACATAGTAAGCTGACCATAGCCTCTTTGCATAAAGAAGTGGGTTCTCATTATTTTCCTGTTTTGTTCTATACGCTGCTTTTAAGCCTAGGTCAAAGGGATATATTATTTTTAGCAATTCATCTACAGTTTCATTGTAATCTGCTCTTCCTTCTTTAACATGGTCTGGTAGGGAAGACCATGTGTCTAAGTTAACGGTTAATAGTAAAACTTTAACCTGATCTCTGGAGTTGCCAACTCCCAGCAATTTACATCGTTGCAAGACATTATCTGCATGAAATGTTATGTGCACTCCTGGCAACAGTTTGCCAATATTGTTAGCTACAAGTAGCACATTTTCTAAAGACTGTCTGTCCTCCCTATCCATCTTTTGTGCTGTGCTCTCAATTCCTGTTGATATGCATACATACAGGAAACAGCTCTCTTTTTTTTTTTTAAATAGACTGAATCTTCATGCATAGAAACATTGGGCAACAGCTCTTTTCATCTCCTTCTAATGCATCTGGACTCTTCATGTACCAATTCTATATTATATTTAGCTTTTAACAAAAGTTATGTGTTCCTCGTAGGCTCCCTATTAATTACCCACTGTAGAACACAGCTATTTCTTATAGCCCATTTCTATATCGAGCACATAGAGCACCCAATGTTCATTTTTTTAGCATTCAAATGAAAAACCCTTTTTAAAGTGCCTTTTGTAGATATTGCAACCCCTTGAGATATTGCTGAAAGAGACCACCAAATTTTTCTGTCCCTTCGTGGTCGCCATTTTGTTGACTAGTTTTGTATTTTGTGCATACACCTCAATCATTGTAGTAGTATGGACATATACATATCTAGATCTGAGAGATCTTACAACAAAGAGGTAGTTCGTTCCGCAATACACATTTATTAATAGGGTTACATAATCTATACAAAGTACACACCCAACAGTATTTACAACACAATGTACAGTGTAGGTCTCCTGGCTTACATGGTATTTACAAATTACCCACAACACCCATATTTACAGTACAGTATAAAATACAAGTATGTTAGATTACCTGTTAACTTCAGGTCAGCCCATGGTGACTGCTGTCTGTTCCCACACCAAAGAGTGAGTAAGCTTGGTCACAAAGCATTATATCCCCCCCCTCCTTTCTGTAGTGTGGCTAATATAATTCTCCCTAATTGGTCACTGTACCTAGTAAATGTATATTGGGCACAGCCTGATTGGATGAGTCAAAGAAGGCTATTGTTTACTACCCAGGGAAGATGTTCTCAGGGAGAACAAAAGGCCAACCTTTGAAGTTGAACTAATTACAATAACACCAACACAACACTCAGTATTTTAAATATATTTCCCTCTAACTGAAATATATTTCTAATTACAATATTTTACAGCGATTAATGGATATTTCACATAAACTTATAAGGCAACATCTCTAAGTAATGTAGATCTCTTTTCCGGGGTATTCAATCCCTGTATATTGTGGGATATTACTGTGGGGTTGCGCCCTAGAAAAGAGTAAGCCATGGTGCAGACTCAGGAGCGGTGCGAAACTCTATTGATCTGAAAAAGAAATACCGGTGGTCAGTTAAGGCGTTCTTAAGGTCGAGGACGTGGGTGGTCAAAACCTCTGAGAGGAGTGACAAGAGGAAAGATAGAGAGGTTTGGAAGAGAACAAAAAAGGAGAAAAAGAGCAGAAAATAAGAAAACAAGGAAGTGAAGGTGAGAAGAGGAGCGAGTAGAATAAGAATTAAGTTCAACCTCTAGATAGAGCCCTATCTAGAGAACTGTAGTGCGTCTGCAAAGCTTAATGCAGTGACAGACCACTTGTGGGGGTAGGGGGAGGCGGCTGCCTGGTGTATGAGTCAAACAAAACAAACCGTTAAGTTTAAGCAGAAAACTTATGAAGGATATAACTGGCAAAACCATCCTCCAACGAACACACAGCCTATGGCTAATAAGAGATATACTTCTCTTAACTGAAATAAAATACATATGATTAATTCACCCTATCGATTAAGGGATCCTCACCGTCCCCAGATAGGAGGACCAAGAGGCCCTACTATCACTGTCTTCCCCGTGACGTGAAGACTCATCCGACCGCCACCTCTAAAGTGTTACGGCCAAGCCAGCCCCCTCCGCCGCGAGGGCCACAGAACTGCTATAACTCAGACTAATACCTAAACATCATGAAAAAAATTGTAGTACACAATATGTACATATAGCATGCCTATGTCTGCCTTGAGGAAATGGGAGTCAGTGGGGCAATGCCCTAGTAAACTGAGCCTTTAAAAGGCAAAAACAAAAACAAGAGAAAAAAAGAAAAAGTTTGAGGTTGAAAAATAACTCCCTCTAACATCAAAACAGTTAGTTAGATCGTTGTAAAGGCTTATAGGCTGGACAGCTTTGCATCAATCCTCCGTGTGGTCACAGTCCCAAAGAGCTCTTGGATTCGGTGTGTTGAATTTGGAGCTTCCTGCTTTGCCTGACTTCATTTTCTTGGAAGACCTTTTTTCAGGTGTGGAAAATGGTGATCTGGATGGACTCCTGTTGTGTGGTGGTAATGCAAACTCGGCGTACCAATCTGGCAAGTCCACTAGGTCCAGGCCGAGTCCTGCACAAAAATCGGGAAGATCCAATGGAGTGCGTAGGATATGCTGGTGCCCATTTGTCGCCACAATGAGGGCAAAGGGGAAACGCCAAGTGTACCTGAGGTCTTTGTCACGAAGTTTGTCCAGTAGTGGGCGTAGAGCCCTGCGGTTTTTAAGTGTAATCTGGGATAGATCTTGGAATAACATTATGTTCTCTCCATTAAAAATGATCCTCTCATTCCTCCTCGCTTTGCGCATTATGTCCTCCTTTAATTGGAAGCTTTGGAGGCAGCAAATGATGTCCTGGGGTGGTGCAGTATCGGGGCCTCTAGGCCTAAGTGCTCTGTGGGCCCTGATGAAATCAATCACAGTCTCCTCCTGCCTTTCCAGTAGGCTATTAAAGACCCTCTGTAGGGCCGGGGCTATTTGATCTGCCTCCACAGTTTCGGGGATCCCCCGCACCCTAATATTATTCCTCCTGCCTCTGTTGTCGAGGTCTTCCAGGTGTCTGTTTACATCTATAAAGTGTTGGGTATGGGACACAGCAATCTTGTCCATCCTGTCCAGGGCCTTATCTCTCTGTTTCCCTGCATGTTCCGCCGATGCTAATTTTTCAGTGAGGACAGCCAGATTCGTTTTGAGATCGGTTATGGCGGCTGAAAAGGCCGATTTGATTTCAGCTGTAAAACCGGACATATCTGCGTACGTTAGGGGTTTGTGGAGTCTTGATTTCCCCCTGTTAATGTCTTCATTAACGTCTGACTCATCGCTGAGGTCTTCCTCGTGGAGCTCTGCCTGCTGCGTCGGCGCAATCTTGGATTCGGCCTTGCCGTTCTCAGCCTCCGGCTTTTGTCTCAATAAATCCAAGATATTCCTGGCTGTGAAAGTCGTCAGCCCTTTGCGGGAACGAGTGTGCGGGGTGCTGTGTAGCTTCCTGGCCGGCATGGAGGGTTCTTGGAAAGGGTGTCAGGCTAACAGGCTGTGTGTCTGACGGAGCTCCTCTAATGTGCTGCCATCCAAGCCGCGCGCCAAGCCACGCCCCCCAGAAACTATTTTTAAGGGCCTAGTAGCCCATTTTTATTAAAACGGCAGAAAGCAAAATAGTCCAACACAAGGTTTCCCACATGGGGATCTTCTCCAACTTCAGCAGAATACAAACATTGGAAAATGCCGAGCCACCAGGCTCAGCATGCTCACTCAGCTTCAACTGCAGTACTATGCTTCACCTCTTACCAGTCTTTCTGACTGTGTTGTTAAGCTCTCCTGGATACCTGACTCCTGGAACTGAGGCCCTTAGTCTCTTGGCTTTTTGGCTTGGCCCTCTGACCTCTTGATGAGACCTTCCGTCTCCCCCACTGGGAGCAATCTCCAAACTGGAAGCTCTGAGCTATCCTCAGACCTGAGTATATAACGAGTATATAATGACCCGACACCTGTGTACTCAGCCAGGTTGCAGGTTTCTAGCAAATCCCAAATACAGGATAGACTGTTCTGATCCAGAACTACAGAATCCAGAGAAAGCCAAATACACAGCTTTATCTGCCCAGAAACACTAGTCTAAAATGTTGCATTTATCCTTAATGTGAATCCTGTGCCACATTTTCCCATATTCTCAGTGACAGAGCCTCGTACTGTCACAAGATACGCCATTCTAGTGGGTCATGCTCAAAACTCAAAGCCGTAAAAAAAAACTTCAATGTTAGTACAGAAAATTAGATTGTTAACCTGTGCAAAAAAAATTATTAAATCATCTTGGCTTTAAAAGACAGATATTTTTATACCTGGTGATAACCAACACCATCCTTGCAGTCTTGAACCCAGTAGTTATACTTTTGATTTTGATAAAGTCCTTGGCCAGGTCATTTATTGCTGACTGTGTTCAATTGATTTCTAAATTCTAACAGAGAAACCAGTGACATTAGTAAGACAGAAGTAACAGTCTGTCATGGGAATATCACAAGACAGAAACTAGCATTGACTCCCGAGTTCCTCTGAGCCAAACTCTAAGATCGAGAGAACATCTTACACAATAAATGTGAGGAGCTCAGACCTTGATCACCACATTTCATATGTTATCTTGTTATCTTAACAAGTCCAATCACGATGTGTCTTTGAGACTTAAAGTGGTTGTAATCCCACATGAAAAAAAAAGAGAGAGACCTGCAAGACAAAGGCATAATGAGCTAGTATGCATAGCATACTAGCTCATTATGTAATACTCACCTGAGATCGAAGCCCCTGCTGCAGTGCCAGTACACAGCACCGGCTGGCGACATTTCTCCTCAGAGTTACATCCGAGTATCGCGGCTCCGGTGCTGTGAATGGCGGGAGCCGCGATGACGTCACTCCGGCACATGGGAGTGGGAGCCGTCGTAACGGCACACTCACTGAAGCAAATGGCGCGTACATGCCATTGTTTCAGTGTGCATGTGCTGATGAGGAGAAGTTGAAAGCGGAGGTTCAGGGGTGCTCTGTTCAAAACAGAGCATGTTTGTTATTTAAAAAATACTTTACAATCACTTTTAAATGTAAACAAAAAAGAAAAAAAAATCTCAAAAACTGAAAATTTCTCCAGAATGGTAAGTATGGTTTAAATTACAGATTATTTTCATGCCAAAAATCTATAAGAAACACCCAAAAATGTTCAGGAAGCAAATTCTTTGTTGTCCAGTGAGTAGTATACAAGGATACAAGAGTGAAATGGTATAAAATACTATTTTACTTTAAGACATGGATTGAACATTTTGATTCACCTAGCATATTAGACAAATATACAGTAGGAATAATTGTATCAAATTTTAAACTATATTTCTGAAATGGTAGTTAATGGACATGCAGTGTCATGTGTTGTTTGAATGCAGCATATCACATTGATTTATGACAAGCTGCAGAGTAAAGTAAAGTTGAGTGCTTTGCTTAGCAGTTTGTGTGTGTTCATCCATTAAGTTCAGTACACTGTTTCTAGCTTTGCAATTAGGGGCACTCAGCAGGTTTGAGGAACATGAGTGCAGCATCTCCTTTTGAAGTCAGTGTGACTGAGTCCTTGTAAATACTTGTGAAAAGTCTATCTTTGTAAAGGTCTGTATTTTTAAGCTCAGGTATTGATTTATAGTATTTTAAGACATAGACATTTTCTAGGGCCTCACTGTGATACCTAATTAAAATTATAACTATTGTATTATCCTCTTTCAATTCTGATTTAATTAGTAATTCTTTATATATATTTAAAGACATTTATTTATGTTAAGATTCTTAACCTGTGTGTCGTCAAAATGTGTCATCTTCACTTCCGGTTTCCGGCACCATATGTAGCGGGTGCGAGTAACAGAGGCTTTGGCAGGGACATCATATAAAACTGGCACCAAAGCCACCAGGTACGTCACCCAATCGCCCTACGGCTCCCCGCACAGCCCTGGAACATCACCCGATGGAGAGGTACCTCATATCGGGTGGCCTAGCCCCCGCACAAGTCATGGAGACAGATCCGTCTCTCGGCCCCCTGCAGACCAAGATGGCTGATGGCTCCTTACTGCCTGCAGCATCACCCATAGCCCACACTGCTCGCCTCACCCTGGCCACCACAGGCCAGCAGTACAGCAGAATGGCCCAGGCTGTGGCAGCCCTGCTCTCCCCCACAATCACAGCGGCTGTAGATAGGGCTGTTAATGCTGGGAATTGATCAGCTCCAGAGGGAGCTGAGAGAACAGGCAGGCAGACTCACAGATGCAGAATAACGCCTCTCTGATCTGGAGGAGGAGGCATAGAGCTTCCAAGCAGCTGCACACCAGGCTTCCCAAACCCAGCAATAAATACTGGAAAAGCTGGATAACCTGGAAAATCACTTGCATCTCAATAACCTAAGAATCATAGGCCTTCCAGGGAGCTACAACTCAGGATCGCTGATGGGGTTGTGTACTACACCCATCCCTGAGGTCCTTGGCATCACCACCCCCTGTGTAGTGGAGAGAGCCCACCAAGTAGGAGCACCATCGAATGACCAATGCTCCCACTGCCAGATAATAGTAAGATATCTGAATTACTCAGACAGGGTCACCATCCTAAAATCATTATAAAATGCCAAATCCTTTCAGCTGGAAGGGCACAAGCTTCTCATCTTCACTGACTATTCGCAAGAAGTATCGCGCAAGAGGAAAGCTTTCCAACCCATCTGCTCAGCCCTCCACCTTAAGGAGATAAAATTCACCCTGGCATACCTGGCTATTTTGCATCTCACTGACCAGGCAGGAGAGATAAAGTCCTTCAGCCACCCGGAGGAAGCTGCCACGTACCTCAACTCATACCTTCACATCCCTCAAGATCTCACTCCCATGGAAACCAACCATTACCTCGAAGGTCCCAGGGATGAGCATAGTCCTCGTAAGGACCCTCCAAAGAGGATCTGCTACTCAAATATTCCAGGATCCCCCAAACCCTGCTGAAAAAAAAGAGGGCTTCATGAAATCCGTGTGCTCAAGCTCTCAGGAACCCACTACTTAATGCCTCATACCTCTATCTGACTGTTCAGGATTTATGTTCTTCTTTGTTACTGTTGCTTAACTGCCATTGTTCTAATGCTCTCTGTTACAGCCTTCCGGAAATGTGCAGCCCGGTATCAGTATGCACTGACTAAAACCACGTGGCGACCCTCCTATTCCTTGCCATGTGACTTGACATGGCTACCTGGCAAACGCAAGTTGGCATATTGACCAAGTACCCCTTCTCCAGTAACGCTTTCCTTTGGAGATTGTTATGTGTGGAAGAAAGTGTAGTCAAGTCTTCCCTTAAACTGTGAGTTAAATTTTGACTCTTCTATTCCATCCCACTGCTGACTCTTCACACATACCTTATCCTTCACCTTCCCCCGAGTTCACATCCACCCCCTCCCCCTCCCCTACCTTACTCCTTCCCCCGACCACCGAATCTGGCAAATACTCCCAGGTTCATTGACCGATAACACGCACCTCACTTTGACATTATCTCGACCCTTATAACACAATGAAAATAATTTCATGGAATGCCAAAGGGCTTCGATCCCCCCACAAACGCATGACGATACTCCGTTGCTTAAAAAGATTAAAAACAGACATTGCCCTCTTCCAGGAGACCCATCTCCCCTAGGCTGACTTTTGGCGTATGTGCAGGCCTTGAAAAAAGGCAAATCAGATGTCCTGATTCTCATACACAAAAACCTTCCCAGCAAAGTGGTGTCATATGCAAACGATGAGGAAGGGCGTCTTTCGACCCTACACCTTCGCATCTCTAACAAAGACCTTATAGTGACCAACATCTATGTCCCTAATTCTCCTACCAAATCCTTCTTCCAGACAGACACCGCACAGCTGGCTTCCTACCTTCAGCTTAGTGATCCATGATGGCTATCTCACCCCAAAGGCAGGGAATACTCCTTTTACTTTCCCCCACACCATACCCTGTCCAGAATTGATTACCTGTTATGCAACTCTACTCTACTAACTAACACCTCAGACACATTCATCCACAAAATCGTTATTTCAGACCATGCCTCTATCTCAATGCTCATACGAGACTTTGGCCCTCCACCCCTGATGAGGACATGGTGATTCCCCCAATTTCTAGCCCAAAACCCTGACCTCCAGAAAATACTAGCTGAAACATGGTCAGCTTATGAAGCAACCAATGCTCCCCATTGCTCAGACCTCAACCTGTTCTGGGACGCTGGCAAAGCTATCCTGTGCAGTAAAATCATAGCCTTCACCACCGCGTACAAACGGATGGTCCTTTAAAAATTCTGTGATGCCAGTGACCGCTTCATCTCACTCAAGCATGGCTATCGCAAAACAACACCCCCGTGAATCCTTAACTTTTGGCACAAAGCCAAAACAAACTCTGATATGTGGGCAGACGCTCAGGAACGCATCTATAAATCCCACTCTGACTTACAGTAACACAAATTTGGCAATAAGCCTGGGAGATTGCTAGCTAGACTGTGCAAGGGGGCTCATGCTCCTACCCACATAACCTCACTGAAAGACACCCAAGGAAGTACATGTTCCACCCCTAATGATATTAGCGACATCCTTGAACAATATTACACTTCCCTGTACAGGCCTGACCCTACAGACATGCATGAAGCCCAAGAATTTTTAAAAAAGATCTGGACACCACTCTCCTCTCTCAAATAAATTCCCCAATCACTGAGCTAGAAATCCAAAGATGATCTCCTCCCTTGTGAACGGGAAAGCCCCAGGCCCAGACGGTTACACCCCTGAGTTCTACAAGCTAACAGCACAAACATTAGTCCAAATTCTGGCGAAGGTATCAGAAGATTCTCTAGGGAGGGGACTACATCCCTTCCTGGATTCCAAGCCCATATTAAGTTGATTGCCAAGAAAGGGAAAGACCCTTCAGATCCAAGCTCCTACAGGTCAATTTCCCTCCTCAACATAGACTCCAAAATCCTATCAAAGATCATTACAAACAGACTGGGCAAAAAAATGCCCACCCTAATTCACCCAGCTCAAGCAGGCTTCACCCAAGGTTGATCTGGATCTTCCAATATCCAAAAAGTTCTTACAGTTCTCGAACATGCCAGGACAAACACTGATAATGCTATTATCTCCCTTGAAGCAGAGAAAGCCTTTGACAACGTAGGCTTTCCTTGGTTGTCCTCAGTACTTCAACATTTTGGCTTCTCTGGACCCTTCCTTCACTTAATTACCTCCATGTATGCCGCTCCTACAGCTAACATGATAGCAGCTGGCCTCATTTCCAAAACTGTTAATCTACACAAGAGCACCAGAGAAGGCTATCCCCTCTCCCCCTTCCTCTTCAATCTGGCCTTAGAACCTCTATCTCGCTATCTTCTTTCCCACCCCTCCCTACATGGAGTGCAAATAGGACACCAGGAACTCCGCCTAACTCTATTCGGGGATGACATCCTTATTTTCACCTCTGACCCCGCATCCGACATGCCCCTCATCCAAGACATATTTACTAGGTTCAAGGGACATTCAGGCATATGCATTAACTTTGCTAAAAGTGAGATCCTTCCCTCATTCCATCACAAAACCCTCCTTTGGGTTTTAACGCTTCTATTTTCTCGGTAGCAAAAAAACACATCTCCTATCTTGGAATAAAAATCAGTAAGACACCCTTCTCCCTATATAATCTCAATTTCAACCCGGTAACATCTAGGATGATTAGTGAGCTGGAGACATGGACGGACCTCCCCATCTCGCTCTTCAGGAGATGTCATCTATTCAAAATGGTCGGTTTCGCCAGACTTTTATAACCCCCACAAACTATTCCCCTACTCTTACGCTTCAAAGACCTACAAAATTTACACAGAGCCCTATCCAAATTTCTCTGGTGCGGACGACGCCCCTGCATTTCACTGCAAAAACTCTTTCTCCCGAGGAGCGAGGGGGGAGCTAACCTCCCCAATATAAGAGTGTCAGGAGAATTAGTAGACCAGACTGTGTGGACTGCACAGAGATAACCCAAAACACATGTAAAGTGAATAATGATATTTATTAAGGTAGATGATAAATAAGAAAATACGAACAGTGCGCAACCAACCCAACAAACCCACCAACAACAATAGTATATACAGCAAGGGGCAGTACCAAAATCACAGATGTCAGCCAGGCCAGGGTCATACACGGCAGGTCAGCAGGACAAGGGATAGTCCAGAAGCATAAACGTTAGCCAAGCCAAGGTCATACATGGGAAGATCAGTAAATGAGGGACAGGGAACCAACAGGACAGAGAGGGGATGGATCGGGCTGAAGGGTACAGGAACACAGAAGGGACCGGGTCAGGATAAGCTCGGGAACAAGGTCGGATGCAGGCTCAGGATCGGTAAACAGGCAAACAAGGTCAGGGCTTAAGGAGAGAGATACCAAGGCAAGCATGTGAGGGCTTGCCGGGTATTTATGGGACTGACAATAATTGTCTTCATGTAACACCTGAACGCAGGGAGTGTTGTCTGCTCCATACTGCCAGGATCCATCCGCTGGTGGACGTCAGTACTGCGGCCAAAAGATGAAATAACACCAGCAGGGAAAGGTTCCCCTGACAGTTCCAAACTGCCAGGAGACACCTGCTGGTGGACCCCAGTACTGCACACCAAATGATATATCTTACCAGCGGACGGACCCTTTCCTGACAAAGAGTGTACAACTTGTCTTGTCTCATACGAATATGTCTAGACTGAATTTTGCAAACCTCCAGATACTCCAACTTTGATCTAGAAACCCAAATGACAATTCCCTACTACTTACCGGCCCTTTTACTCTATAAACTGCGCTCCATCCCCTTACATCTTCAACAAAATCTGCTAATTTGAGATACGCTAATCGCATGGTGTGAGGTCAGATGGAAGCCTAACCTATCTCCCTGGATCTCTCAACACCTCCCAATCCACGGGAACCCCTCATTTACCCCCCACTATGCCTCACTTGTGCTTCAAGATCTGAACTCAACAGGAATTACTACATTTCGCTCAACTCTTTGAATCAGCCACGGGCAAGGCCAGACTGATTTCTCAAACTCCAGCCCTCTTCAGCCTGCCAAAACATCATTTCTTGCTAGTCCACTAAGCAGTCCAACATGTTGCCAGCTTGTGCCCAAACAAAAGCCTCCATTCTGGACACCCTTTTGGAACAACGCTTCGGGATCACGGACATACCCACTTTTGAATACACGCCTCAGAAAATCCCTGCAGACAACTTCTGTTGCATCATGGAACTCTGACCTCCATTCTCTGGATGCTGTAGACCTTATCATTACTGGATACAATTCAACCTGTCTTTATGTCACCAATGAATTTTGGTGTAATGTAAATCCAAGCAACACTGCCCTCTGTGTGGCCAGAGAAGACCTACATTGCTCCACAAACTCTGGCACTGTCCCCACATCATCTGCTTTTGGAACCAAATTGCTCTAAAAGTTATGGGGCGTACCCCTACAAAAGACATCTTCTCTTTGCTCTTCGGAAACCTCTAAATCCCCTCCACATATTGTACGACCACTCAGCCAATGGCCCCACCACGCAATAAAGCATGGCTATCTATGCGCTTTATTCAGCCAGATGTGCTATACTCAAAATGTGGACCTCCTTCAGCCCACCTATAGTTCAGGACACTAAACTAGACCTTACATCTCTGCTGGACAAAGAAAAACTAGATGCAAATTTATCCAGACGTGGCCCGTCACCTCGATTTCAACTTAAATGGTCACCCTACATCACCACAGCACTACCATCTAAAGACCACCCTGGACACCCTCCATCTCCCTCTGCCACCAATGGAGCCCTCCCTCTACCTACAGGACTTTATTCTCCTTAAGACCACCCTATGGATCTTCCCAATTTTTGCTGGAGCCCGGTGGCACCCCAACCTCATCCTCATCCAACGACATTTAACACGGTGTGCCACCTCCACATACTGCAATGTCTCATAGCAATTGAAATACCCCAGGTCACCCCTACCCCCTCTCCCAGTAGCCCATCCATATATAGATAGACTCATCCCTATCCCCCCCATTCCCCATCCCACCCCTATCCCCAGGATTGAATTACTATGCGGTTGTTATGTTGCCCTTTCTGCCAATGTTGTATAATCCTGAACCTACTGTTCCGTCCATAGTCTCCAATTTAGGGATACTACTTGACATACATAGCTGTTAAACCTTTCCTTGAAGACTATACCTCTCAACCAGGTGGGGTCCAGGGGTTGCACTCCCTTCTTAGGAAGGTAGCACAGGACCCCCCCACCCATCCGCTTCCCCCCTTTCCTCTCCTGTTTTGGGAGTCAAGGAGGGGCGATGCCACAGGGACTGGAGAGAAGTTCCTCTGCCCTCCATACCACACCAGCTCTCACAGTTGGAAAACTCCCTTTCCCTTGTGTCACCATTTCTGTACTCTGTTCAGTGTTCGCCTGTGTGCAAACAAAAATTGTATGCTATAAGGCCTACTCCCTACTCAGGGAAAGCCTCAGCGAGTTCACTTTGCTATGTATTGTTGTTCTCTTTCTAGTTGTAAAATTTCAATAAGGTATTTTGAAAAAAAAAAGTAACAGCTTCCATTTAATCAGCTATAGGATTGCACATTGTATATTGCACACTGTCCTAAAATTGAACTCTAGGCAGATAAAAAATACAAATTAATTCAGCTATGTGATTATTTAGTACATTGGTAAATGGTTTTTAAATGAAAGCAGAGTACATGAAAATTTCTTGCTAACACCCTCTATCTCCTCTGCTCCTCTTGCTCTTTTGGTTTGGGTACCCTAAGGATCTGTCTTTGGGCCTCTCCTATTCTCTTTCTACACCTCTTCCCTGGACCAACGGATTACCTCCCATGGCTTTTACTACCACCTGTGTCGGCAACACCCAGATCTATCGCTCCACTCACCAGCTCACCCCCTCAGACGCCTCATATATCACAAATTTACTGAGCGACATATCAGTATAGATGTCACACCATTTTTTCAAACTCACTGTGTCTAAAACAAGACTTGTAATATTTCCTCCTCCCTGATCACCCACTCATGAATTTACCATTGAGATCAATAGCACAACTATTGGTACCTCCACACATGCCAGGATAGTAGGTGTAATCCTAAACTCTGACCTCACCTTTGAGCCCCACATCCAATCACTGGCTAAATTTTACCACCTTCACCAAAGTAACATTTTCAGAATTTGTTCCTTACTTAACTAATTACACCACAAAACAACATATTTACTCCCTGGTTATCTCCCACCTTCACCATAACAATTCCCTTCCTGCTGGCCTACCTTTACAAAGGCTATACCCGCCTTAATCTGACATGAATGTTGCTGCTGGACTAATACACCTTACTATCCGATCTGTGGCTTCTGCCCCTCTCTGCCAATCCCTTCACTGGCTTCCGCTAGCCCAGTGAAAAAAAAATTCAAAATACTAAGCACAACATACAAATCCATCCATAACACTGCCCCCAGCTACATCACCAACCTTATCCTGAGATATCACCCAAACTGCCCCCTCCCTCAAGACATCTTGTTTTCTAGCTACCTCTCTATCTCCTCCCATACTTGCCTTCACCAGAACCTCTCCCATCCTCTGGAACTCTCTACCCTAGTATGTCCAGTTAGCTCCTACTCTGTCCACTTTTAGGTGGATTGCCTAAACTCATTTATTTAGGTAAGCCTACCCTACCTCCACCTAAAAAACTGTACTGTGGCCATCTCTATCAGATTATTGCCTCCAGCTATTACCTTTTGTATAACCTCCCTTCAGAAAGTAAGCTCCACGAGCAGGGCCCTCCTATGCCTTCTGTATTGAACTGTATTGTAATTGTACTGTCTCCCTTTATATTTTAAAGTGCTTAGCAAACTGTTGGCACTATATAAATCCTGTATTATAATAATAATAATAATTTAGTCCCTATATATAACAGAGTTGGATTGTAAAGGGGGAACAGCAGCACAAGCAGCCAATCAGATCATGTGCTGACAAGAAGCATGTTGATAGGAGGAGAAAGCAGAGCAACAAAGGGATTAGCACATTCCTTTTCATTGTTCAGTAACAGGCTGGGGTGGATCCTGGATGACCTGGGCTCAAAGAATCTGGCTGAATGATTCCTGCCATAAGACTAAGGTTATCTAGCAGCAAAAAAAGTAGTGTGGATGAAATATCTGGGTTGGCACTGAATATTACAGCAAAAGCAATTTTCTGTTATTTTATCTTTTAATTGGCTATTCAATTTATCTTTTTATTTTTGGCTGGAGTTCTGCTTTAACAAAAATTATTTCTATGGCCAATATCTTTACAGTATATGTAAATAATGTCTGGATAGGATGAGTGCCAGGAGCAAGTCTCAAATGTTATTGCAATTTTCTTTAATATTATTTTAAGCAAAACAATTATGGAAAGATCCCTGCTAAAATTGAAATATTAAGCTGTTTGATACACAGTAATATGAATATAGCATTACAATCCAATTTAGTAATAATAATATGTGATGTAAGATTAAAATACGAATGTTCCATATTGTCATGCTATATTTAAATCATTTTTAGAGTTGAATAGTTCATAAAATATTCACATTTTAAACTTTTATGCCTTATAGCTAATACACTTGTTTCATATTTTTCAGGTTTCTATTTCATTTTTTCTTGAAATATTTCTTCAAATCCCACCATATTAATTCTATGGCTGTTGGACGTCTGTAATAGTTCTTTCTATCTAGTCACTGCTGACTGCCTCCACTATTCCCTCACTTGCCACTGTGAACTCCTTTAAAGTAAAATGTACAATTCAATTTCATATTTGGATTTAGCAGAATAGTTATCCAATTTTTCATTTTTTGACATGAGTATTAAAATTCAATATATGCTGTGAGACACAGTATGTCTTTTCAAGATGACAATGTCACAGCATATAACTTTGATGTGGGGACTGGAGAGATACTTATCAAAGTTTTCTGCAATTTTGGAAAAGTTACGTTATTGCTCCTAAGTGGTTATTTTCAATGAATTGTGTAAGGTCTTTTCACATTTACCTACCCAATTTTTTAATTTTGCAATTTTAAAAGAGTCCGTATAAAGTCGTTTCCTACAAGAAAATGATTAAGGAAAACACTAATGCACAACTCATGCAGACAGCTACAACTAATGCATACCTTGAATAATTACTGCAAATAGAATATGATAGATACTTGGTTTCAAAAATGTATTGTTTTTCTAACTAACCTGTTCTTCTCTTCCCTTATCAGGGCTACACAGGCAACAAATATACACATTAAAGACGATCACTCTTACAAAGACTGAGAATCTAATGTATAAGTATATAATAATGAAACTGAAAATAAGCAAACAAAAATTAAATAAAGACATATATCTATATCTATATATATAGTAGCCCCATCCTCAGCTATATAACAGCTGTCATCGAGAAGAAGCGTCACTCGGCTGGAGTTGTTGCGGCTTTTTTTTTTCTCGTCGGGCAGTGTGAGATTGATCTACATCACGGGACATTTTTACTTTTTTTATATTTTAATAAAGGACTGGTCCCAAAGTGTCTCCTGCTTTTTTTACTATTTTGACACTTTTTTTGTGAAATGGTAGGGGTACAATGTATCCGTCACCACTTTACATAGGGGGGAGGCCGGGATCTGGAGGTCCCCTTGTTAGAGGGGGCTTCCAGATTCTGATAAGCCCCCACCCGCAGACCCCCACAACCACCAGGCAAGGGTTGTGGGGTTGAGGACCTTGTCCCCATCAACATGGTGACAAGGTGTTTTGGGGGAACCCCAAAGCACCCTCCCCATGTTGAGGTCATGTAGCCTGGTACAGTTCAGGGGGGCTCTCTCTCATCCCCCACTCTTTTCTGCGGCCTGCCAGGTTGCGTGCTTGAATAACGGTCTGATATGGATTTTGGGGGGACCCCTACACCATTTCTTTTTAAATTTGGTGCAGGGTTCCCCTTAATATCCATACCAGACCTGAAGGGCCTGGTATGGATTTTGGAGGGACCCCCGCGCAATTTTTTTTAAAATTTTTGTTTTGGGGTGCCCCTTAATATTCATGCCAGACTCAAAAGGCCTAGTAATAGACCTGGGGGAACCCATGCCATTTTTTTCCAATGAGTTTTTTCTATATTGCCGAGAACCAACAATTCATTACAGCTGCGACCAGTTTTAAATTACTTTTTTTCCTTTAGAAATGTCATTTTGCTGTGGTACTGTTCTAAACATGGGAAAACTGCGCCACTTTACAGGCATACTATAGACACCCCCCAGCATGATATTTTTACAGGAAAATTAAATTTTTATTGTTTCACTTTATTGCATAAAGATTTTATTGAGAAAATACCAAATACAATCTTGACATGTACAATCATGGCTCCTTGAGCCTGTATAGGTAATACACATCTGCATATATAGTTAATTAAATAGAGCTATATTGAAATAAGACTGTATTTCTAAGTTGTGAGCAAGGACTCAGATGTGGCTACGATGCTTAGGAGTGCGCATTCTCAAAGGGTGATATAAGAAAGGAGAAGGGAATGTCAGTGGAGCAAAAGATTATATGGTGATGAAGCAAGCGAAGGGGAAAGGAGGGAGGAGAAAAAAAAAGGGGGGGAAGATAGGGGGGAGTGCGGATGAGGAGAGGGGGTGAGGTCCTCACCAACTACCCTCTCCAGCTTATAGGGCTCACTACCCTTAAATATATCACAATTGGGTTTGAATTCAAGTTAGGCTTTGATAGCAGGGGTGATGTCACTTCGGTTAGGCGTTATTTTGACGTCAACTTGAGATCTTGGTATGATTGGGAACTTCTGAAAGTAATCCAGGGTTCCCAGGTGTTTGTGAATTTGGAGATGTTGTCCAATGCAGTATATATCAGCTCCTCCATCTCGGCGACACAATTTATTCTGTTAAACCACTCAGAGACAGAAGGGGGAGATGTGGACCTCCAGTGGGTCGGTATGCACAACCTTGCAGCATTAATCATGTGCATGGCAACCGACCCATGATAATGTTTCTTAGGAAGTTTAGTTAGATGCAGGAGATACTACGCCGGGCAAAACTCCAGAGAGAGTAATGACACTTGTTTTATCAGATCATGAACTTTGCACCAGAATGGCTGGAGTGCCGGGCAGTCCCACCAAATATGGAGGAATGTGCCCGTCTCCACACCACACCTCCAGCAGAGGTCAGGGACAGAGGGGGAGAATTTGTGTACCAGGTCCGGTGTTCTATACCATCAGGTTTTTAGTTTATATTTGTTCTCTTGAACCGATACATTCAGGGACCCTTTGTGAATGTAAAGGTGGATGCGGTCCCAGTCCTCCCCGTCTATCTCAGAACCCAGGGCTGACTCACAGTAGGAACGCTCTGCACGTAGGAGTGTGGATTGTTCCTCGAACAGCGACGGGTAGAGTGTGGAGATGACGTGGCATTGGGGGGTCGAGCGAGTGCAGAGTGACTCCAAGGTTGTTGTGGGTTTTGTAAAGCTTTGTTTGCGGGTTGGGTCAGTTAGGTAATGTTTAAGCTGAATATAGGACCAGAGTGAAAATGTCCCCGTGTTAGAAAGCTTAGCGAGATCAGTTTGCCGTAGGAATCACTCTCTTTGGAAGAAGTGTTTCGCTAACATTTCTGTGTGCGGCCATTCGGCTTTCAAAAGGGAACTTGCTAGACCTGGGGAGAAGTCTGGGTTACCTCTGACTGGAGTGATAGGGCAGAGTTTAGCTGAGACTGTATGTACCGCGCATGCCCTCTCAAATTCGTGTAAGGTAGCTCCTATCAGGGGATGGGTTAAGGCTATTGGCGAAACGTGTCTTTTGGACAGCCAGGGAGCATGACACAAATCTGCATTGGTCCCCCGGTGTTCTAAAGATACCCAGTCTTTACATTGGTTATGTAGATGCCAATCGACGATTCACGCTAAGTGGACCACCCGGTAATAGCGTTGAAGATCAGGAAGGCCAATTCCTCCACTCACTTTAGGAAGCACCAATTTCGCCCAACTTATCCGTGGGGGTTTCTTTCACCAAAGAAAAGTCCTACACATGGACTTATACAGTCTAAAGAAGGAGGGTGGTTTGGCGAATTGGTAATGTTTGTATTTTATATAAGAGCCGAGGCATAACTGTCATTTTAAGGATGGACGCTCTTCCAAACCAGGAAATGGTCGGTTTATCCCACTTTTGGAGATCTTGGCGTATATTATGAAGTTCCAATTGAAAATTACTATTGTAGAGTTCTGTTAAATCAGCAGGGAGTTCCCAGGTAGGTTATGGCTCCCATTTTCCAATGAAAGAGGAAATTACGTTGACATTGCTCGGCCAGTTCTGTGGGTAGGGATATATTTATCACAAATGATTTGGAATAGTTTATTTTTAAGTTAGATAGGAGTTTAAAGTGTTCTAGCATATATAGGAGATTGGGTAGGGATGTCAGCGGTGAGGAGAGGAAAAGCAGAACATCGCCCGCAAATGCTGCGATCCTAAATTCACGTTCCTGTATCTGAATACCCTTAATATCTGGGTTGGCGCGTATGCAGCGTAATAGGGGTTCTAACATAAGTATATAGGGTAGGGGGAAAGGGGGCACCCCTGTCTGGTTCCGTTTTGGATGGAGAAGGCAACCGACAGATGGCCATTGACCTTGACTCGAGCTCTGGGATTAGCGTATAGTGAGAGCATAAATGCCCGCATATGGGGTTTAAGCCTCAAGATGGCGTCCATATAATCCCAGGCCACTCTGTCGAATGCCTTCTCTGCATCCATTGCCAGAAAGAAGCCCTCCCATTGAGAGGAGGTAAGCCAGGAATGTAAGTTCAGGGCCTTAATGGTATTGTCCCTGACTTCCCTTCCAGGGACAAAGCCCACTTGGTCCAGGCCTATCCAAGTAGTTATGTGTTGGGACAAGCAGTTCGCCAAAATTATTGTTTCTCTTTAAGCATTAATAAAAACACTGCTCCTGAAAAAACGTCCATTTTTAGAACTTTTTTTGCATTGATACACGTCCCCTGGGGCAGGACCCAGGTTCCCAAACAATTTTATGACAATAATTTGCATTTAAGCCTTTAAAATGAGCACTTTTGATTTCTCATGTTAGTCTCCCATAGACTTTAACAGGGTTCCGCGGCTTTTGAATTTTCTGCGAACACCACATAATGTTCATTGTTCGCGTCCGAACAACCAAAGTTTGGCCCATGCTGTATTATGTTAGTTGTACATAGATTTTATTACCTTCATTATTATTCAATAATGCATATTAGTTATATTGATATTGCATATTGATCATTTCACATTGTACTTTAGTTTCACATGCTGGCAGGCATTGCGTCATTCATATTTTCAGTTTAATTTAGCACTGCACTTTATATTTTGCACTACTCTTCTGTGCCCAATATCTGGGTTATAGTGTTCACTGCTCAGCTGCAGATTCTTTAAATGAGCGCAGGTATAATCATTTTTAACCCTATATATATATATATATATATATATATATATATATATATATATATATATATATATATATATACACGGTATCTCACAAAAATGAGTCCATCCCTCACACTTTTGTAAATATTTTATTATATCTTTTCATGTGACAACACTGAAGAAATTGCACTTTGCTACAATGTAAAGTAGTGAGTGTACAGCTTGTATAACAGTGTAAATTTGCTGTCCCCTCAAAATAACTCAACACACAGCCAATAATGTCTAAACCGCTGGCAACAAAAGTGAGTACACCCCTAAGTGAAAATGTCCAAATTGGGCCCAATTAGCCATTTTCCCTCCCCAGTGTCACGTGACTGGTTAGTGTTACAAGGTCGCAGGTATGTTAAATTTGGTGTTATCACTCTCACTCTCTCATACTGGTCACTGGAAGTTCAACATGGCACCTCATGGCAAAGAACTCTCTGAGGATCGGAAAAAAATAATTGTTGCTCTACATAAAGAAGGCCTAGGCTACAAGAAGATTGCCAAGACCCTGAAACTGAGCTGCAGCACGGAGGCCAAGACCATACAGCAGTTTAACAGGACAGATTCCACTCAGAACAGGCCTCGCCATGGTTGACCAAAGAAGTTGAGTTCATGTGCTCAGCGTCATATCCAGAGGTTGTCTTTGGGAAATAGATGTATGAGTGCTGCCAGCATTGCTGCAGAGGTTGAAGGGGTGGGGGGTCACCCTGCCAGTGCTCAGACCATACGCCGCACACTGCATCAAATTGGTCTTCATGGCTGTTGTCCGAAAAAGGAAGCCTCTTCTAAAGATGATGCACAAGAAAGCCCACAAACAGTTTTCTGAAGACAAGCAGACTAAGGACATGGATTACTGGAACCATGTTCTGTGGTCTAATAAGACCAAGATAAACTTATTTGTTTCAGATGGTGTCAAGCATGTGTGGCAGCAACCAGGTGAGGAGTACAAAGTCAAGTGTGTCTTGCCTACAGTCAAGCATGGTGATGAAAGTGTCATGGTCTGGGGCTGCATGAGTACTGCCAGCACTGGGGAGCTACAGTTCATTAAAGGAACCATGAATGCCAACATGTACTGTACCCCTCCGTTTGGAGACTGGGCTGCAGGGCAGTATTCCAACATGATAATGACCCCAAACACACCTCCAAGATGACCACTGCCTTGCTAAAGAAGCTGAGGGTAAAGGTGATGGCCTGGTCAAGCATGTCTTCAGACCTAAACCCAATTGAGCATCTGTGGGGCATCCTCAAACGGGAGGTGGAGGAGCGCAAGGTCTTTAACATCCAACAGCTCCGTGAAGTCTTCATGGAGGAGTGGACGAGGACTCCAATGGTAACCTGTGAAGCTCTGGTGAACTCCATGCCCAAGTGGGTTAAGGCAGTGCTGGAAAATAATGGTGGCCACACAAAATATTGACACTTTGGGCCCAATTTGAACAATTTGTACCCACTTTTGTTGCCAGTGGTTTAGACAATAATGACTGTGTGTTGAGATATTTTGAGGGGACAAAATTGATACCCCAGACCCATGCTCGAACTCTAGTCCATGTGTTATTATTTTATGCTAAGAAATTTATATTGTTAAGATGGAGAAATGATGCACCCTCAATACAAAACTTTTATTGTTTGGTAAATAAAGATTTACCTGTTTTCAAGTTGATATATAAGTGTGGGGCTTGCCCTAAAAAGTTCTTTCAAATCTGGCAGAGTTGGCTTGATATAGCAGACTCCTTTTGGAAAGATACTCCGTTATTGCAACAATCGTAATATGGTAGAGATATTTCGATGCCTTCATATTGTGGGTTTGTTGGAAGTGTGGGCTATGGGCTTCTTGGCCTCTCCTGTTCGATATTGAGGGTGGAGGGGTGTGAGTGTTGTATGAGTGTTTTGATGTGGCTGTGTATCATTCTTTCACTTTTAGAAACTAATAGAGCAATATCTTGGGCTCTGTTTTGTCCAACCAATTTGTTTAGATTTGGCACTTCATTGGGCCTCTTTGCCTTTGCAGCTAGAATCATCCCAATAGCTAGAATTTTTTCCAGGCGTTTTGCCTTGGCTACTAGAGGTTTTAAGAACCCCTATTTGCACACTTGCTTATCCAAAAGGATAAAGGAAGATTTAAAAGTTTGGGACTCTTTTCTTTGCAACTTTAACAGGTCAACTATTTGGCAACAAGTTTTTACACAGGATTTTCAGTTAAATTTCTTTACAGATGCTGCAGGTTCATCGGGCTTTGGAGCCTTTATGGATGGCCACTGGTGTGCCTCTGAATGGCACTCAAGTTGGTTACATCAAGAAATTTTACATAACATAGTCCTGCTGGAGTGATAGTATCTATAGTTATCTGGAAAGAGAAATTCATGAATCGAAGAGTAATGTTGCATACGGATAACAAAGGTGTACTCTTTGCTATTTATTTATTATTTTTTATTTCAGGTACTTATATAGCGCCCTCAATTTACGCAGCGCTTTACATATACATTGTACATTCACATCAGTCCCTACTCTCAAGGAGCTTACAATCTAAGGTCCCTAACTCACATTCATACATACTAGGGACAATTTAGACAGGATCCAATTAACCTACCAACATGTCTTTGGAGTGTGGGAGGAAACCGGAGTACTCAAGCAGGCACAGGGAGAACATGCAAACTCCATGCAGGTAGTGTCGTGGTTGGGATTCGAACCAGCGACCCTTCTTACTGCTAGGCGAGAGTGCTATCCACTACAGTGGTGTAGTGGATAGCACTCTCGCCTTATATGCCAATATGCAATAGCACCACTATCGCATATTGATAGTGGCGCTATCAATATGCTATCATCTAAATCTGAGTTGGTTATTAAACTGTTACATTTCTTAGTATTACATTGCATGAGGTTCAATATCTGGTTGAAAGCAAGGCACATAGCTGGAATACATAATAAAATTGCTGACACTTTATCTCGTTCACAGTTCCAGAAATTCTGGGAATTGGCTCCATTGGGGGACCTATGCAGCACACCTTGCCCAGACTTCCTCTGGGGCTTGATCTGGGATTGATATCTACTTATCTCAGGAATTTGGTATTACATAAAACATGGCAGGCTTATAGTCTGGCCTGGTCCAGGTGGTGTTATTTCTGCTCCATCATGCTGTTAGTATGGAAGTAAATGCATATATCTCGTTAGCATTTGTGTCTTTTCTATAGAAATCAAATCTTAGTCCCGCCTCAGTGAGCAGGATTTTAGCAGGGGTTTCGTACTTCCTTAAATGGGCAGGCTTGCCAGCCTTAACTTCCTTCTTTCAGGTCACTCAGATCCTCAAAGGATTCAGGAGAGCTCTCCCTACTCACGACCCAAGGCATCCGATTTTGGTTAAATTACTGATCAAACTACTTTCAGTGTTGGAAATAGTTTGTTTTTCTCAGTACGAGTTTTTACTTTTTAAAGCGGCCTTTTCTGTTTAGGGGAATTTAATGCCCTCAACAGATCTTCTTCCTTTCTACTTTTTCCACATGTGTCTTTGGAAATGGAATGTGTAAAGATATTTATTTGCAGATCAAAGACGTTTGCGTTGGGTAATGGTCTGTGGATCTCTTTAGGTAAATCCCCCAATCCTTTAGCATACCCTGTTTTCCATGTATCTGCATACATTTTCGGTCAGGCCCTCATCGGACCGTTCATTCTTTGTCCATCAGGATTGTTCCCCTTTGACAAGATATTAGTTTTCAGCTGTGCTATCTTCATGCCTTAAACACCTTAATATATCAGGTTTCAAATTTTCATCACACTCCTTTAGGAGTGGGGTGGCTACTACAGCTAATTCTTTAGGTCTCTCTTCAGATGTTCAAAAGAGGATGGGTCGTTGGGAAAGTAGTAGATATAAAATATATGTCTGCCCTGAATTATTAATTGTCTGATTTTCTCTTTCAGATTCCTCCAAGAGGATAGTAGGCCATTCCTACGTCTTCTGGGCTGGGAAACAGGCAGAATCCAGGATTTACGCATTTAAGCAATTTAGGTCTGGACGTTAATAAATTTCTAGTTTTATGATCAGGCATTAGGGGCCTTAGATGGAGAAATCTTAGGGATCACCGAATGTTTATGTCCAGCATTTGCCCCCCCCCCCCAGGTTATAATTTTTCATGTTGGAGGCAATGACATTGGAAAAATGAAAACGTTGGAGCTGTTATGTGAAATGAAAAGGGATTTTTCTGCCATTAAGCTTTTCTTCCCTCTATCAGTTTTGGCCTTCTCTGAAATGGTTCCTAGACTCCTGTAGTCTCCTTCCAGTAATCTATTCTATGTAGAAGATGAATGAATAGAACTATCCATAATTTTCTATTGTCTGTGGGTGGTTTTTCATTTTGTCACATCGAGCTTGAAAGTTTTGTTGCCTGGACTATTCAGGAATGATTTAGTACATTTATCGGCAATTGGCATAGACATATTCAACACGGGTCTTCAAACCATGATTGAAAGGGTCTCGGTGTTGGGGGGACTTCAGACGGAATTTTCTCTCCCGGCTTTGGTCGTTGGGGAATAATCGTCCAGCATTGTCTGGATGGACACTGTTTAATACTTATATTAATTTATTATAGCCAGGATGGCTTCATAATTTAATTTAATTTAATTTCATTATCGTTAATACAATTATTAGGTTACCCCTTGAACAACACCATGGCCTATAAATAATTTGCCAAAATAAATAAATAATTATTAAAGAAAAAAGTGTTTGTTGATCTTTATTTGTATTGAATAATCCCTTTGTGCTAGCCCATGAAAGGTTCACGCAATATGCGGGACCAACATAGGAGAGCTCAAAGGGGATGCTGTTTTCCCATTTAATATATTGATAGATTGTCATTGGTTACTGCGACAGCTACCTGCGCAGCAAAAGTCTGAGGATTGGTTAAAATTGGTGGGTTGCCAAAGCCCGCAAATCTGGAGCAGATATAAAGGAGAAGTCCCCCCTTCAAGACAAGACCGGGACTCCCACCCTCCCTCCCTATTTATTGAAATCTGTCATAGGTGTTGTTTAGTGGGGGAATAGTCATGCAGCATTGTCTGGATGGACACCGTTTAAATCTTATATTAATTTATTATAGCCAGGATGGCTTCATAATTTAATTGAATTATCATTAATACAACTATCAGGTTACCCCTTGAACAACACCATGGCCTATAAATAATTTGCCAAAATAAATAAATAATTATTAAAGAAAGAAGTGTTTTTTTTTACTTTATTTGTGTTGAATAAACCCTTTGTGCAAGCCCATGTTTATTTTGTAAGCTTACTATAAATTAACCACTTCAATACTGGACACTTTCACCCCCTTCCTGCCCAGGCCAATTTTCAGATTTCAGCACTGTCACAATTTGAATGGTAATTACTCAGTAATGCAATGGTGTACCCAACGCTGTACGGTGGTATTTAATCACCACTGTTTTTTTTTTGCTATTGTGACAGTATGAGATGCTGTCACTGTGAAGTTGGTCGTTTGGGGGACACAGGGTGTGCACATTGGCTCGGTGAAGCACTGCAGTGCATAGATGTGTACTGGAGAAAACTGCTTTTGCAGCTTTCTCCGGGTTTTGGTATTCCTGCATGGGGCTCTGTAGTTTGAAGATTCCATAGTGTCTTGGGTGGGACAGAATCTCCAACCCTGTGTCCAGGTTTTGTGGAGGAGCAGGAGAGTGTGTGCTCAGGTGAGGACATCCCTTATAATGAAGGTATAGGAATACCTCAGTCACAGGCTGCAGGTGGCAGTGAGAGCACACGTGTGTCTGCAAGAGACAGGTGAAGAGTGAAGCTGTTGGCTTCGGAAAACCTATGGTCTGAAGACCAGCATAAAGAGCAGAGGTACTGCCAAAGAGAGAGAGCCAGGTGGGCTAGTATTTTCAGTTGTGCATACCACTGAAAGAGAACCCCTGTGAGGCAAACATTATATATTGGACTTTTACTTTGTTTTTGGTATTTTCAATAAACATGGGCTGCCATTCCCTAAACATAGTTCCTGACTGCTGTGAATCGCCTGAAAATGCATCTACTACTAGAGCTAATGGTCCCCCATGTTACACTATATAAACAAAAATATGCGGAAAAATTGGGAAAAAATGTGTTTCTCCTAAAACATTTTGCAAATAAATAATCTTTCTTCATACATTTAGGCCAGCATGTGTTCTGCTACATTTTTTTTGGTAAAACATAACCCAAATATGTGTATATTATAGTCCGCGGGGTCGGAACCCATTGATCGCGAGCTACCTGTCAACTGCTGGTAGGTGACAAGTAGGCCGGGGAAAAGGTCTGCGCCGCAGACCCCCGCTACTGCTAGCTGCTGGTCTTCACAATCAGCCTCCTCTGCCTAGCCTTCGCTCCTCCTTCCTCCCTCCCTCCCTCCGCTTCCTCTGCCACTGTCATCAGTAAATAGTGAAGAGTGAAAGACAGCACACCACAGGACCCAGGGTGGGAGGAGGAGCTGGCCAAGTTGACTTTTCTAGTTAACCCACAGTTGATTGGTTGCTAGGTCCTAAGCAACCAATCAACAGCACGTTAATATGAAAAGTCCCTCGGCCAACTCCTCTGCCCTCTGTGCAGCGCCCTTCACATGCGGAGCTTTGGGGTGTGATGCAGTCAGTGTGCTACCCTTAGGCTGGCCCCTGGAGGGCATCCTGCCTCGTTGGTAATGCGCCTCCTCCTCCTCCTCTCTCCTATCAGGCACCCATGTTGAGTCAGTGACCTCATCATCCCTTCCCTCCTCATCACTGGAGCAAACCAGGCAGTATGCTGCAGCAGGGGGAGCATGACTGCCAGATTGCTGTCCTTCTTGGGCACCCCCTCTGTCCGGGCTCACGTTACTGCTTTCATCTAGCTCAGTATCATCATCAGAGCCTTCTAAACGCTGGGCATCCTCCTGGAGCATGTACCCAACACTGTGGTCAAACAGTGCGAGGGACTCCTCAGGAGGACATGGTGGGGCTAGGGAATGAGTCACTGATGCCATTGAGCAGAGGGAAGAGGCCGCGTTGGCAGCTGCTTTGCCAGACAAAGTACCCTGAGCATGGGTGAGAGAGGATGAGGAGGATGAGGACGGCTTGGTCATCCACTCGACCAAGTCTTCCGCATGTTGCGGCTCAACATGGCCAGCTGCCGAAAAAAAAGCCAAGCGTGTCCCACGGCCACGTGCTGATGAGGATGCACCGTCTCAATGGCCAGCACTGTTGCCTCTAGACACAGAGCCTGCTTTCCCTCTTTTATTGGCTTGTAACTGTCTGCCTCTCCTTGTTGGCCTTCCAGACATACTAATGGCCTGCAGTGAGATGTAGCTGCACTAAGCTGGGATATATATATATATATACTGATACTGCAGCTAGCAAATTCAACTGCCTGCATGTAGTATGAGAACACCACCAATCTTCTACAGGTAGCTTTAGATGAACACTGTGCAGAGGTCGCACTACACTAACTTGTAGCTTTAGCTGAACACTGTGCAGAGGACACACTACACCAACGTTAAAATAATGTACCTGCCTGCGGTAGTGATAGGATCAGGAAAACACCACCAACCTTCTACAGATAGCTTTAGCTGAACACTGTGAAGAGGACGCACTACACTAACGTTAAAATAATGTAGCTGCCTGCGGTAGTGATAGGATCAGGAAAACACCACCAACCTTCTACAGATAGCTTTAGCTGAATACTGTGAAGAGGACGCACTACACTAACGTTAAAATAATGTAGCTGCCTGCGGTAGTGATAGGATCAGGAAAACAACACCAACCTTCTACAGGTAGCTTTAGCTGTACACTGTGCAGAGGTCGCACTAGACTAACGTTAAAATAATGTAGCTGCCTGCGGTAGTGATAGGATCAGGAAAACACCACCAACCTTCTACAGGTAGCTTTAGCTGAACACTGTGCAGAGGTCGCACTACACTAACTTGTAGCTTTACCTGAACACTGTTCAGAGGACGCACTACACTAACTTGTAGCTTTAGCTGAACACTGTGCAGAGGTCACACTGCACTAACTTGTAGCTTTAGCTGAACACTGTGAGGAGGACGCACTACACTAACTTGTAGCTTTAGCTGAACACTGTGAGGAGGATGCACTACACTAACTTGTAGCTTTAGCTGAACACTGTGCACTACACTAACTTGTAGCTTTAGATGAACACTGTTCAGAGGACGCACTACACTAACTTGTAGCTTTAGCTGAACACTGTTCAGAGGACGCACTACACTAACTTGTAGCTTTAGCTGAACACTGTGCAGAGGTCACACTACACTAACTTGTAGCTTTAGCTGAACACTGTGAGGAGGATGCACTACACTAACTTGTAGCTTTAGCTGAACACTGTGCACTACACTAACTTGTAGCTTTAGATGAACACTGTTCAGAGGATGCACTACACTAACTTGTAGCTTTAGCTGAACACTGTGCAGAGGTCGCACTACACTAACTTGTAGCTTTAGCTGAACACTGTAAGGAGGATGCACTACACTAACTTGTAGCTTTAGATGAACACTGTGAGGAGGACGCACTACACTAACTTGTAGCTTTAGCTGAACACTGTGCAGAGGTCGCACTACACTAACTTGTAGCTTTAGCTGAACACTGTGAGGAGGACGCACTACACTAACTTGTAGCTTTAGCTGAACACTGTTCAGAGGTCGCACTACACTAACTTGTAGCTTTAGCTGAACACTGTGAGGAGGACGCACTACACTAACTTGTAGCTTTAGCTGAATACTGTGCACTATACTAACTTGTAGCTTTAGATGAACACTGTTCAGAGGACGCACTACACTAACTTGTAGCTTTAGCTGAACACTGTTCAGAGAACGCACTACACTAACTTGTAGCTTTAGCTGAACACTGTGCAGAGGTCACACTACACTAACTTGTAGCTTTAGCTGAACACTGTGAGGAGGATGCACTACACTAACTTGTAGCTTTAGCTGAACACTGTGCACTACACTAACTTGTAGCTTTAGATGAACACTGTTCAGAGGATGCACTACACTAACTTGTAGCTTTAGCTGAACACTGTGCAGAGGTCGCACTACACTAACTTGTAGCTTTAGCTGAACACTGTAAGGAGGACGCACTACACTAACTTGTAGCTTTAGATGAACACTGTGAGGAGGACGCACTACACTAACTTGTAGCTTTAGCTGAACACTGTGCAGAGGTCACACTACACTAACTTGTAGCTTTAGCTGAACACTGTGAGGAGGACGCACTACACTAACTTGTAGCTTTAGCTGAACACTGTTCAGAGGTCACACTACACTAACTTGTAGCTTTAGCTGAACACTGTGAGGAGGACGCACTACACTAACTTGTAGCTTTAGCTGAACACTGTGCACTACACTAACTTGTAGCTTTAGATGAACACTGTTCAGAGGAAGCACTACACTAACTTGTAGCTTTAGCTGAACACTGTGAGAAGGACGCACTACACTAACTTGTAGCGTTAGCTGAACACTGTGCAGAAGTCGCACTACACTAACTTGTAGCTTTAGCTGAACACTGTGAGGAGGATGCACTACACTAACATGTAGCTTTAGCTGAACACTGTGCAGAGGTCACACTACACTAACTTGTAGCTTTAGCTGAACACTGTGAGGAAGACGCAATACACTAACTTGTAGCTTTAGCTGAACACTGTGAGGAGGACGCACTACGCTAACTGTAAATAGTCTAGCTGCCTGACTGTGGTACTAATAGGATCAGAAGAACACCAGCAATTTTCTTCAGGTAGCTGTAAATACTGTAACAACACAAGCCTGCCTGTCAGTAGGAAGATAATAACAGGAACGGATCTAGCTAAACTGAATACAGTGTATATATAAATATATATATATATATATAACACCTGGGATGCATATATATATACACAATACACTGTAAGTGCAGCTAACTCACTGACTGTCCTGCCTAATCTATCTAACTTAAATCAAATGACACTGTCTCTCTGTCTTTGTCTCTCAACGCCGGAACACACACTACACAGGGCCGCCGTGCAGGCGGCCTTATATAGTGTGGGGCGTGTACTAAACCCCCTGAGCTATAATTGGCCAAATCCACCCTGGCTTTGGACAGCTCTCTCTACAGACGGCGCTGTGATTGGCCAAGCATGCGGGTCATAGTGCATGCTTGGCCAATCATCAGCCAGCAATGCACTGCGATGTGAATTATGGGCCGTGACACACCACGCGAATTTGGCGCGAACAGCCCATATCGTTTGCAATTCGGCGAACAGACGATGTTCGAATCGAACATGGGTTCGACTCGAACACAAAGCTCATCCCTAACCCTGACCCAGGGGAAAAGATCAGTGGAGGACTACATCGTCGAATTCCGAAAATGGTCTGGGGACACCGACTGGAATGAGGCCGCTCTTAAATACCAGTACTGCCAGGGTCTATCAGAAAACCTAAAGGATGAATTAGCTTGGGTGGATACTCCTACTTCTCTGGAAGAGCTGATCCAACTAGCTATTAAGCTTGACAATGCCTGCGTGAACCTCCGCTCTAAACGCTTCCAGTCCCCACGGCCTACCTGGATGTTAGCTCGTGTTCCTCCTGTTCCTGTACCCTCTGCAGTACCTTCCTCTCTCTCAGACAGTGAACCCATACAGTTGGGGTTGATACGCTCTCCGCTCACCCCTGATGAAAGACTCCGCCGGCGCCAAGCCAACCTTTGCCTTTATTGTGGGGAGGCCGGTCATTTCCTACGCAACTGCCCCGTAAGACTCAGTAAGTGCCACCCACAGTATACTATGAACCTTCAAGTTACCGGCTCAACCCAATCTCACTTTGTCCTTCCAGTCTCATTACAGGTGGCCACTAAGAATTTCTTTGCTTTGACATCATCAGCTCACCCATGTTCCCTATCATCCTTGGATTTCCCTGGTTACAAGCTCATGACCCTCAAATCAGTTGGACTAAAAAAGAAATTCTCTTTTCATCTACATACTGCTCTCAACACTACTTTGTGCCTACCTCCAGCAAACCGGCTTCCTGTTTGGCTATACAGCCAGTACCAGACAATCTTCAGCATGTCCCCGCAGTATACCATGAATTTCTGGACATTTTCGACAAAGAGAAGGCTGACAGTTTACCACCTCATTGACCCTACAATTGCCCCATCGATCTTCTACCTGGGTCCGAGATCCCTTTTGGTCACATATTCCCACTGTCTGAGACTGAGTTGGAAGCTCTCCGATGAAAATCTGGAAAAATGATTCATCCGTCCTTCCTCTTCTCCAGCTGCGGCGGGTATCTTCTTCGTTGAAAAGAAAGACGGATATCTGAGGCCTTGTGTGGACTATAGAGAACTTAATAAAATCACTTTTAAAAACCGATACCCGATCCCTCTCATCTCTGAACTTTTTCAACGTTTCTGAACTGCCCAAGTATTTACCAAACTATACCTGCGGGGAGCATACAATCTTGTTCGGATATGTGTCGGGGATGAGTGGAAGACAGGCTTCAGGTTTAGGTTTGGGCACTTTGAATATCTAGTGATGCCTTTTGGACTCTGTAATGCCCCGACCATGTTCCAACACCTAGTCAACGACATTTTCCGTGAGTACCTAGATAACTTTGTGATTGTCTATCTTGATGATATTTTGATTTTCTCCACCACAGTAGAGGTACACAGCAACCATGTAAAGAAGGTACTCTCAGTCCTCAGGAAACATGGTCTATTCTTAAAGGGGGAGAAATGTGAGTTTGAAAAAACCACCATCCAGTTCCTTGTGTTCATCATCTCCACAGAAGGGGTCGCAACAGCCAAGCGACTCCAACCGCAACAAGCCCGATGGGCATTATTCTTCTCCAGGTTCAATTTTCACATCTCCTACCGACCTTGTTAAAAAAATAAGTTGGCAGGGCACTTCGGAATCCGGAAAACCTCCGAATCGGTTCATTGTTCCTTCTGTTGGCCAGATTGGAGACAGGACTGTAAAACTATGTCCAATCCTGTATTACATGTCAAAGTAACAAAAGGTCAAACACTAAGGCTTGGGGGCTCCTGAGACCTTTGCCTGTTCCTGAACGTCCATGGAGAGAGGTCTCCATGGACTTCATTTTCCACCTGCCTCCCTCCAAAAAATGTACTACTATCTTAGTGGTGGTTGACCGCCTCTCAAAGATGGCGCACTTTCTGCCCATGATGGGCACCCCTTATGCCCTAGCTACAGCAAATATTTTTATTAAAGAAATAGTGAGACTTTATGGTGTTCCCCACAACATCGTGTCAGACAGAGGAATCCAATTTACCTCAAAGTTTTGGAAGGATCTCTGTAAATCCCTTGAAATAAAGACTTCCCTTTCCTCAGCATACTACCCACAAAGCAACGGCCAAACAGAAAGGACTAATCAAACCCAGGAA
This sequence comes from Lithobates clamitans, assembly GCA_037952925.1. NCBI lineage: Eukaryota > Metazoa > Chordata > Amphibia > Anura > Ranidae > Lithobates > Lithobates clamitans. The sequence continues at coordinate 938,487 of JBBGZY010000496.1, read as the reverse complement.
CAATATCTCCGTTGCTTTTGCTCTTGTTCTCAAGATAACTGGTTCACTCTCCTTCCCTGTGAGGAGTTTGCTTACAACAATTCCACTAATTCCGCCATTGACCAAACAACTTGTTTGGCTAATTACGGTTTTCACCCCTCCTTTTTGCCAGATTCCATTCCTAAAGTGTCAACACCTGCGGTACAAGATCGGATAAACTTTATCCAAACTAATTTTGTGCAAATCCAGGAAGCCACGAAGAAGGCTCAAAATAGCTACGAGGAATATTATAACAGAGGGAGAAGGCCTAACCCAAGATTCAAGATTGGAGACAAAGTATGACAAAGTATGTGCTATTAATCTCAAATTACCCTGTCCATCCCGTAAATTAGGCCTAAGGTTCATTGGCCCTTTTGAAATCAAGAGGGTGGTGAACCCCATGGCCTTCAAACTAACCCATGCTGGCACCTATAAGATGCATCCGGTGTTCCATGCATCTTTACTAAAGCCAGTGGTCCCCAGCCCTTTTCCTGGAAGAATGGAACCACCACCTCCACCAGTTGAAATTGAAGGTGAAATGGAGTACAAAGTAGAGTCTATAATGGACTGTAGGAGAAGGGGGGACAGATTCAGTATCTTGTTAAATGGAAAGGATACCCCCCCAGAGGATAACTCCTGGGAACCTTCCAACAATATACACGCTCCCTGTTTGGTACGTAACTTTCACAGAAGACAACCAGGAATCTTGCCCAGGTTGGGCATCTGGAGGCAGCCCCTTGGGGGGGCACTGTCTGAGGAATAGCAGAATTAGAGCTTGTCAGTATCGGCGCATCCCTGTGCGCCTGCGTGATGGAGTTGCACACCAGCGCATACTGGTGCATGATCGGCGGGTCCGAGCGCGCGATCCAAACGGATTAGTGCACGTAGGTGCGCGATGCGGCGCATAAGCGCAGGCATGTGCGCGCACAGCGGGACATCCCCCCGGCGGGCCTATATAAAGACAGCTCTGCCCCTTGCTAGTTGCTGGTTTGTCTCCTCAGCTTCCAGTGTTCCTGTTTCTTCTCTGTATACCTGTGCCTGCCTGTTGTTGACCCAGGTCGTCTGACCACCCCTGAAATCTCTTCAGTACTTGACCCTCAGCTTGATTAAGGACTTCTCTGCTTGTCTCCTCTCCAGTGTTTGACCCTCAGTTTCTCTCTATTTGACTTGCTCCTGCCTGACCTCCATGTATGACCCCCTGGCTTGCTTAAAGGACTTGCTATACTGTTACTCAGTGCCTGCCCTAAGGACTTGCTCTTGCCTCACCCTGTGTTTGATCTTCAGCCCGCTCCAGGATTCCTTCTGTGTTCTGGCCTCAAGCCTCCCTGGGACTTCTTTCCACCCCCTCCTCTGTGCTTTACCCCCGGCTGCTTCAGTTGATTCTACTCCAGTTCCTGTCCCCAGGTCAAGGTGTTTGAGCCTCAGCCAGGCTTCTCATTGGCCCAGCAACTAGTCTACTCTGCACGGGTTCTCTCCGCACTTGAAGATATCTTCGTGGCTTGCACACCTGCTGGCAACCCGTGCCTCTCCGTGCCTGAAACCCTCTGTGCCATCTTCAGGGGTATCGTGCACCCAGTTGCAAGGGAAGCTGCTCTCAGCATTTCGGCCTTGGTGAGTACCTGACAGTTCCCCTCCAGTGCTTGGCAATCTTGTCAATTCCATAGAAAGTGCAAAGTGAAGGGTCACAATTGTGGTGAATTTTGAAGTGTCTGGAAACACTATGATTTGGAAAACCTTTCTTGATATTTGTTAAATGTTCGTTTATTCTTATTTTGAGTTGTCTGGTTGTTCGGCCTATGTATTGGAGAAAGCAAGGACATTCCAATACATAGGTTACATGATCTGAGTTGCATGTGATGAGGAGTTTAATTTTAAAATTCTCTTTAGATTGGAATTCGGAAACTTTCCTAGAGTTTCCTGGCCTTTTCATCATTCGGCAAGCTTTACACCTCGTGCAGAAATCAAAACCAGACCATTCAGGAAATTAGACACCTTCCTGGGAGGGTCTGATACATTCCGGGCTATTCTATTCCTCAACCCTGGAGCCCTCCTATAAATGAATTTAGGCTTGGAAGGGATGGTAGATAATAGATCCTTGTCTTTTAATAGAATAGGCCAATGTTTTTTAATTATGGCTTCAACTTGTTTATATTGTCTGTTGAAACCTGATATAAAGGCTAGTTCGTCCTTACATTTGGGTTTAGGTTTGGTTGTCAGTAGGGCTTGCCTGTCCATTGAAGATACTTGTGCTAGTGTCTTGGTCAGGGTATCCACCATGTATGCCTTTTCAAGGAATCTTCCAGTGAGTACCTCGGCCTGGATACGAAAATCTGTGTCATTAGTGCAATTGCATTTGAGTCTCATGTACTGTCCCTTAGGGACTGCCCCTATCCACTGTGGGTGGTGGCATCTGTGTGTAGACACATAGCCATTCCTATCAGTTACCTTAAAAAAGGCCTTGGTGTCAAAACTCCTTTGATTTTTTGTTATTGTTAGATCTAAATAATTGACTGAAATATCACTAAATTCTGCTGTGAATTTTAAGCTGTATAGGTTGTCATTCATTTGTGTCAGGAACAGTTGGCAGCTAGTCACCGACCCCTTCCAAAATAGAATAACATCATCAATATACCTCTTGTAGAGGATTAATGACCTATTTTTATTTTTAAAAATATTTTCGTGTTCCCACTTATTGAGTACCACATTAGCCACACTTGAGGCATAGCTAGCCCCCATCGCTACACCCCCTGTTTGTTTGTAGTAATTATCTCTTGCCCAAAAATAATTATTTCTCATGGCTAGTTCTAAGCCTTTAATGAGATAATTTATTTGGGCTTTCTTTCATTTGGATTCTCTCATTAGTGCCCATTTAAGGGCCTCTAATGCATACATACGCTGAATATTGGTATATAGGGACTCAATGTCCACTGTTACCATAAATATATCCTCTGTGGCTATCATCTTCTGTAAAAGTAAGGAAAAAGTAAGAAAAGGAAAAGGGACAAATAATTTAGGGTATCTTTAATCTAGCAGATGTCCAATTTACAGACAAAGAATTGTAAGTGCTCAACCAAGGCCTTAAATTTGCTCCTAAAAAAGATGTGGATAAATTTGACCTGCTTATTGACATCGGAAAATATGTCAGAAAGTTAAATATTAAGAAACACTTTGCCAATCAAAACCTACTTTCAAGAGTGCCAAATAATGAAGTAGGTTATACACACAGTGGGCTAAAAAATAATTCTGTTTTCAACCCCAAGAAGGGAACAAATAATTTTATAGAAGTTTTCAGGAACATGGTACAAGATGATGTTAGGGATTTACAAATCAACAAACACAGCTCCAAGGAACACATTCGGGAAGGAATAAAATCAATTGAAGAAAATAAACAAATAGTTGTGAGACCGGCAGATAAGGGGGGTGGGCTAGTGGTACTCTCCAAGGAATATTACTATCAAGAAATGGATAGATTACTTAATGACCAAACTACCTACGAAAAATAAGAAGGGGATCCCACAGCAAGATTAAAAGTTGAACTTATAAATTGAGTTTCAGAGGGTTTCAGAGGGATTACAGAAAACAATCCTCAATCAAAAAGAAGCAGATTACCTTATCCCACATGCCCCAAAAATTCCAGTAATGTATATAGTGCCCAAAGTACATAAAAATAAAGAAACTCCGCCAGGACGACCTATTATTAGTGGGATTGACTCCCTTTTCTCTAGGCTTGGAGAATATCTTGATGGATTTTTCAAGCCATTAGTATCCCAAAGTCCATCCTATTTGAAAGATAGTAGAGAACTGATTGTACTTATGAAGATGATAGCCACAGAGGATATATTTATGGCAACAGTGGACATTGAGTCCCTATATACCAATATTCGGCATATGGATGCATTAGAGGCCCTTAAATGGGCACTAATGAGAGAATCCAAATTAAAGAAAGCCCAAATAAATGATCTCATTAAAGGCTTAGAACTAGCCATGAGCTTTCAGCACTGCCACATTTTGAAGGACAATTGCGCGGTAATGCTACACTGTACCCAAACAAATTTTTTATAATTTTCTTCACACAAATAGAGCTTTTTTTTGGTGGTATTTAATCACTGCTGGGTTTTTTCTTTTTTACAAAAAGAAAAAAAGACCAAAAATTTTGAAAAAAAAATGTTTTTCACTTTTTTTTTGTCGGTAAATTTTGGAACTACCGGTAAGTATTTTTTCGCCTTCACTGATGTGTGCTGATGAGGCGGCACTGATGGACACTGATAGGCTGAACTGGTGGGCATTGATGAGGTGGCATTTATGGGCACTGATGGGCAGCACTGGTGGGCACTAATAGGCAGCACTAGTGGGCACTGATAGGTGGCACTGGTGGGCACTGATAGGTGGCACAGATAAGTGATACTGATGGACACTGATGTGCATTGATGGGCGACACTGATGGGCATTGACTGCAGTGAGTGGGCACTAATATGCTACACTTATGGGCACTGATAGGTGGCACTGATATGTGGCAGTGATAAGCACTGTTAGGTGGAAAAGATCCACTCCCCAGGTGGCTAGCAAACGTGTGTCTGTAGAAAATATCTCATAAATTAAAAGGGTTGTAAAGCCTCATTTTTTTAATTAAAATAATAAACATGTTATATTTACCTCCTCTGTGGAAAGGTTTTGCACAAAGCGGTCTCAAACCTTCTCTTCTAGAGTCTCTTGCTGGCAATATCAACTCCTCCTCCTCTTTGTATGTCACCATATGAAGCTGCTTCCTATGGTGGCAGACATGCAGGCTCGATCCTGAGCTAGGATGAGAAGACATACAGATGTGGAAAAAAGTTCATGCTTGAAAAGTACCAAAAATGTTGATGAAGAATATAAGGATATTCAGAAAAACATTTCCATCAAACATTTTGTGCAATACAGAAGTGCTGCCACAAATGTATTTCACTATACTATGTATGAGATCTGGGTTCATCATTTACCCTAGAGACAAAGCAACAAAGCATGACCTGAAAGAGTAGGGGAATATAATTCAAATACTAATGTCAGAGATTTGCAGCAGCCATGTGTGAATTTGAAAGGTTTTCTGGTCAGTCTGTTTAAAGCAAAGTCACTGTTGTTGAGTGTAGATTATTTGAAGGGATGACATACACAAATATGTGATGAAGAGACTTATAAGTTATGATGAGTTATAGAGGGAAAACAGTCATGCCAGAAGAAGCTTCTGCACTGACCCAAGTTAATCCACATGAAAAAGTGCACCTGGCTTCACTCTTCCCACACTATGGGGTGCAGTGGCAACAAAGAATACTAGAGCTCTGGTCAGGAGGCCCCACGACTCATAAAAAACACATAAGCATCTTTTTCTGCCATACAGCAGGGTCCATAGGATCTCTGATCCTAACCTTTCTGGAAGATACTGGAGAGTTTATTAAAAGACCACATAGACAAGTTCTTGTTGGAAAAACACATTTTAAGTAACAGACAGAATGGATTCATGAAATATAGAAGTTGTCAAACAAACCTGATTTCTTTTTATGAGGAGGTAAGTAAAACCTTGGAAAGAGGGGTGCCCGTGGACATGGTATACATGGATTTTGCAAAAGCGTTTGACACAGTTATTTAAACGTGACTAATGTGTAAGGTAAAGTCTACAGGCTTGGAAAGATCAATTTGTAAATGGATAGAAAACTGGCTAAAAAAACTGAATTCAGATTAGTGGTTAATGATTCTTATTCGGAATGGTCTAAGGTTATCAGTGGTGTACCCCAAAGTTCAGTGTTGAAACCCTTACTTTTTAATATCCTTATAAATTATATAGGGTCTGGGATTAAAAGTACAATTTCTGTCTTTGCAGATGACACCAAGTTATGCAGTGGAATAACATCATCCTTACAGGATGTCTCCAATTTACAAGCTGACCTCAATGCACTGTCTAATTGGGCAACTAAGTGTCAGATAAGGTTTAATGTTGATAAATGTAAAGTTATGCACTTGGAGGCTAAGAATATGAATGCACCACACATACTAGGGGAAGTACAACTGGAGGAATCCATAGTGGAGAAGGATCTGGGGGTTTTGGTAGATCATAAGCTCAATAATAGCATGCAATGCCAAGCTGCGGTTTCAAAAGCAAGCAAAGTCCTTTCTTGTATTAAGAAAGGTATGGACTCCAGAGAGTGAGATATTATTTTGCCCCTGTTCAAATCATTAGTAAGACCTCATCTGGAATATGCAGTTCCATTTTGGGCACCAGTTCTCAAAATGGATATCGGGGAACTGCAGAAAGTGCAGAGAAGGGCAACCAAACTGATAAGAGGCATGGAGGAGCTCAGCTACGAGGAAAGATTAGAGGAACTGAATTTATTCTCTGTTGAGAAGAGGAGATTAAGGGGGGATATGATCAACATGTGCAAATAGAGGACAAGGGGGCACTCTTTACGTCTAGAGGAAAAAAAGATTTCATCTCCATTTACAGGAAGGTTTCTTCACAGTAAGAGCTGTGAAAATGTGGAATAGACTTCCTCCAGAGGTGGTTCTGGCATCTCAGTAGATTGCTTTAAAAAAGGCCTGGATTCTTTCCTAAATGTACAAGATATAACTGGTTACTAACATTAATAGGTAAAGTTGATCCTGGGAAAATCCGATTGCTTCTCAGGAGATCAGAAAGGATTTTGCTTCCCCTGCTTCTCCTGCTGGAGCATGCTTTGCTGGGGTTTTTCACCTTCGTCTGGATCAACTGTGGGTGAAGGTTTGTGTATATGGGATTGTATTTTTATTTTTTTTGGTTGAACTAGGTGGACTTTTTTTCAACCTGACAAACTATGTAACTATGTAACCAAAATGGTACTGATTCTGATGCCTTGTTTCCTCCTGAACTTACAAAAAACAGCTGATTTTAGCCTCTCGTTAGCTGAAGTGGAGACAGTGGACCAGGGCCTTCCCTTGGAAAATCTTCACTTTGAAGACATGTTTCAGTAATATTTGTCCCTGTTACTGACCAAAAAAGGATATATAAATTACATTTGCCCATTTTGGGACTCTAGCAAGTGGGACATGGCAGAGGCACAAGAGGACCTGGACAATTTACACCAGCATCTAGTAAGTATAACGCCCATTACATTTACAGTGATCCAGGTGGTAAACTCTATAGGAGATCAAGCAAACCCAACAGAATTACATTCCTGGATTTTTGTTACAGATGTTCTGGAAGACAGAAAGACATGCAGGGGATGCCAGAGGCCACAGGTTAGAGTAACCTTGTCCCCACAGTTCTCAGCAATTTCAATGCCTTGCTGGGCTGGGGAGTCAGACTCCATCAAATTGGACAGAGTCCATAGGACAGGCTTCTGGAACTCCAAAAAATGCACTGCTCCGAGAAAGGGAAAAAGAGAGAAAAGGGGGACCTTGACCTTGAACCCTAGCATGCTAGCATGCTGCAGATCCCTCCAACTTTTTAAAGCTTCCCAAACTGATTTAATATCTATTTAAAAACTTTTGTGCATAGCAAACAATCAGGTTCAAACACTTATAAAGGAAATAAATGTAGCCAGGAGCTGGCTATTGCGCCTGCAATTCAGGGACAGTATGCAATGCTGTTAATGTAGAGCTATCTACCTCTAGTGTTGACTTGGACTCCATGTGTCATTTTCTAAAGACAGAACTTAGAGCAGAGCAAAGCATTGTGGGATGTGTAGTTCAGATTGCTGGGATTTCAATTTCAGCAGGACTGGCCTGAACTACAACCACCAGATCACCGAGGAAAGAAGAACAGACAGCTGGGAGAGGATATAAAAAGAATGGTTTAGGCCTAGATCTTTCTCTTGGGATGTCAGCCTGGATCTGCCAGCAGGAGCTCTGTGCCAGTATGAGCTGTGGCCGAGTCGCAGCCTGCATAGGAGAGAGTTTTACAGCTGCATCCAGAGGGACATCTGCGGACAGCATTGCTTCCTATCTACAGTGGTTCGGAGGCTGTTCCTGATCTTTCAGTGCCATCTTCACTTCAGATCCCAGTAGGCTGCAGCACTATCTGAGCCAAAACCTAGAGACAGATCCTGTAGGAACCATCATCATCTGCATCACTACCAGCAACTTCTGTTACACTGTCAAATCTGAGCGGACACCTGCCCATTTAATCCTATCAGACACTGCATATAGACATCATTGTCTCTGCCCAGATTTCTGATACTTGTAGTGCCACTGGAAGCAAGTTCATTCACTCCAATAGACACTTTATGCAGACATCTATGCTTTGCTCACATCCTTGTCATCTGTAATCCTACTGGATACAATGCTATTAAAACAACATATATGATGATCACATGTTCTTAGGTCATACAGAAAGAGTCTGCAATTTAAAAAGGGTTATTCAGATACCAGTTAAATTTGCTCTGCTCTACCATCAAGGATTATTCAATTCATCATACTTTAAGTGCTAGCTGAAGATTTGCCACATTCCACTCAGTTACTATTAACCCCTTTTATTCTCTCCTCATCTTCCGAAGTGACTAGTGTTGTTTAGCACAGGGGGTCTGCTCTCATTTCTCTGGAACTCTGTTTAACCACTTGCCTACCGTGCACTTACACCCCCTTCCTGCCCAAGCCATTTTTCAAATTTCAGCGCTGTCACACTTTGAATAATGACAGTTGCGCGGTCATGCTACACTGTAACCAAACACATTTTTTTATAATTTTCTTCACACAAATAGAGCTTTTTTTTGGTGGTATTTAATCACTGCTGGGTTTTTTCTTTTTTACAAAAAGAAAAAAAGACCAAAAATGTTGAAAAAAAATGTTTTTCACTTTTTTTCTGTCAGTAAATTTTGTAACTAAGTATTTTTTCGCCTTCACTGATGTGCGCTGATGAGGCGGCACTGATGGACACTAATAGGCTGAACTGGTGGGCATTGATGAGGTGGCACTTATGGGCACTGATGGGCGGCACTGGTGGGCACTAATAGGCAGCACTAGTGGGCACTGATAGGTGGCACTGGTGGGCACTGATAGGCGGCACAGATAAGCAATACTGATGTGCATTGATGGGTGGCACTGATGGGCGACACTGATTGGCATTGACTGCAGTGAGTGGGCACTAATATGCCACACTTATGGGCACTGATAGGTGGCACTGATATGTGGCACTGATGAGCATTGTTAGGCGGCACTGATGGGCACTGTTAGGCAGCACTGGTGGGCACTGCTAGGCAGCACTGGTGGGCACTAAAAGGTGGCACTAGTGGGCACTGATAGGTGGCACTGGTGGGCACTGATAGGCGGCACAGATAAGCAATACTAATGGACACTGATGTGCATTGATGGGTGGCACTGATGGGCAACACTGATAGGCATTGACTGCAGTGAGTGGGCACTAATATTCCACACTTATGGGCACTGATAGGTGGCACTGATGGGCACTGTTAGGCAGCACTGGTGGGCACTGATAGGCGGCACAGATAAGCAATACTGATGGACACTGATGTGCATTGATGGGTGGCACTGATGGGCGACACTGATGGGCATTGACTGCAGTGATGGGCATTGATGGGCAGCACTGATAGGCGGAACTAATTGCCAGCACTGACTGGTATCGCTAATGGGCACTGATTGGTAGCACTTGTGGGCAGTGGTGGGCACTGATTGCTGCCACTGGTGGGCACTGATCGCTGGCATTGGTGGCATTGGTGGGCACTGATTTATTACACTGTTTTTCACTATTGTAATCAGGGCACTGATTACATTCCTAAATGTCCCCCTGTGAGGAGATGCCGCTGATCGGCTCTCCTCCCCTCACACTCTGTCAGTGTGAGGCGAGGAGCAGCGATTACGGCACTTCCTTGTTTACATGTGACCGGCTGTGATTGGACACAGATCGGAGTCGCGCCGTGTCCTAGCAACACGGCGTGGCCATGATCGCCGTGCTGCTTGCCCCGAGGGCACGCAAGAGCGGCCGTTCTGGGATGCCGTCATATGACAGCATCCCAGAACAAGAGCCGCAATGCCCCGCCATCAGCAACCAGTTAAAGGAGCCAACCATTTTAAACACAACAGTTTGCTTAATGTATTGTCAGCTGTTTTGATGTTAATGGCCTGTGGGCTGGGGAGACAGAAAGGAGTTGTCTGACATAGAACACAAAGTGCCAGTCCCCTACCTTTCTGCTGCCTGTTCACATAGGTTTCTGTGACTGAAATAACATTTGATTTAATTTAGTCACACTGTGTTCTTTGCATTTTACTTTACTAACATAAATCTCTAAATTGCAAAACTGCATTTCATATTAGTGCTATATTCAGGTAAAATATCCTTATGAGTTACAGTGGTATGTTTTGCACTTTTATGTGTGTCACTTTTACCACAGTAAACAAACTTGAACTGCTTCAATGGTATTGTGTAAGTTTCTTGTATTGGTGTCAACGATAAAAACAACTGAACCCAGGGTGTCAGAGGTATCAGAGGACTTGCAGAGTCGGGGCAACCAGTGGGGTACAGATTCTACCAGCGGCCCTCATGAGGGTAGTCCTACATAAGAATTTGGTGTTTGGGGCAACAAGAAGTGTTATTGTAAGCCCCTGTTTTATATATAAGCTCCAATGCTTGCCCTAATAGAAGTATAGGAAAACAGAGCTAGGGAAGGACTTGGGAACAATGGCCAACGGTAAGCTACACAGCTGCACCCAAAGTTAAGCAGCATCTGGAAACGCAAAACAAAATCTTGTGGTGAAACAAAACTAACTTAATAACTTTGAAGGCTGCATCTTAAATTTGACATACATTTTTTTCAACCACCAAACAATCACTAAGGCTTCATTCACATCATGGCATTCTGTTTTGCAGACAGAATCGCTGCAATTCTGCCCATGAATCGGAAACGCTGCAAATCATGGGACGCCCTTGCAATCCCCGTTACTTTGAATGGCACTAAATCATGGTGTGATTCTGCCGCAATTGTCGCCTGACAAATCGCTGTAAAATCCTGCAAGCAGAATTGCGGGATGTCCGGCACCCAAAAGATGTTCTTGATTTTACAGAGATTCTACAGAGATTCTCGATTTGCGTGATTTTACAGAGATTCGACGGGCGTCAATCACAGCAGAATTGTGCGTGATTTTGTGCTATTCAAAGTAACAGGGATTGCAAGGGCGTCCCGCAATTTGCAGTGTTTCCGAATCGCGGGCACAATTGCGGCAACTCTGCCCACAAAACGGAACGCCATTGTGTGAATGGCGCCTCAAGCATGCATGTATATAAATGAAGTATACATCCCCAGAACCAGCTTAAATTTATTGAGAGCAATACAAAAAGAAAACCTAACATTTCCCTCCCTTATCTGATCATATTTATACATAGAACCAAGAAAGCATATTGGCTAAATAAGATTATCCAAGAACACTTTTAAAATTTTCATCTGTGAATGATCATTCAAGGGTATATGCTCTAATCCAGTAAATATTTTCTTAAAGAGATATTAAATGTTTGCGAAAAAATAAAAATAACAAACATGTTATACTTACTTGCTCTGTGCAGTGGATTTGCACAGAGCATCCCCGATCAGCCTCTTCTCTGGTCCCCTGCCATCGCTCCTGGCTCCTCCCCCTTGCGGTATCTCCTATAGCAAGCCACTTGCTATGGAGCACTGGTGCATGCTTGCTCCCGAGCCCTGCTCTATGCGTCCATATGACACATAGAGCCATGGCTTGCCCCCCACCAACACTCTCTCCTCATTGTGATTGACAGCAGTGGGAGCCAATGGCTTCTGCTGCTGCCTCAGTCAATAAGGAGAAGGAAACAGCAGAGGCTCTCATGCACATTGCTGGATCGGTGGGGGCTCAGGTGAGTATTAGGGGGGGCAGTGGGGGATGCTACATACAGAAGGTTTTTTTCCTTAATGCATCAAAATGTCAGCCTTTAAAACTTTATGTTTACTTTAAAGCTGAACTCTAGGCAAATAGACAAAGCTATTTAATGCACGCTTTTTAAATAATTTGAATTATTTTTAATTATAATAAACATGGGAATATGAATCTGTCTTCATATCAGTCTCCTATCATCCCTATCACAGCAGTGTGAGAGGAGGATAAGAGGCTAACAGCTAATCAGGATCTTTTGCATGCATGGAACGTGCTTCACAATATGAGGGAACAGCATGAACATAGCTAATTTTATCAGTATTTTGCTTGCCCCTTAGGCCAACATGGAACAAAATTTGGCCGGTTCAGCAGGGACCAGCCAAGATTCAATCCATGTATGGGCATGCTGATTGTACCCAAGTTGATCCTGTTGGATTTTTCTACATGCAATTAGTGCCAGTGGCTATATCTGTTAGCAGGAATCATTGCGTTCTGCGACCCCAGGAACGTTCCCCAGGACCCCCCACCAGTGGAACACAGTGATTCTGTGGGAGGCATTTCCCCATAAACACTGACTGTGTTGATGGGGGAATTTAGTGTTTTTCTGTCCTTCCAACCTTGGTGGAAGGAAAGAAATTTGAGTAATCTATGGGCTGCTTTAATTGTCCAAACAGAAGTCTCTGGCCAAGGAGGTGACACCACTGTATTCCTTAACTCTAATAGTAATGGTAACTGTACTGCCTGATAGAGGTGAATAAATCACAAAAGTGACTGGAATGGATGACAGATCCTTTGGCAGATGAAACCAATCACATACATGCATTTCAACAGATTTGTAGCCGTGTGCCTGGAGTTCAACTTGAACAGGTTAGAAATATGTGGATAAAAGGTCCAATATAAACTGTGGCTGTCATTAAATGCTTATAGAAACAGAAAATCCTTAGCAAAATTAGCAAAATATTAACTGTAATACTACAGTATTATCATTGAGCTCTAATTTTGCTATTTATTATTTACTTTAATATTCTGGCAATAAAATTATATTTGACTGTAACAAGTAATATAAAAAAAAATCAGAGCATAAATTACATGTGATTGATATACTCCAGTACAACAAAACAGAGACATCAAAAATGTTTGACCTTTGAAAGTTACTCTAAGTTTTCACACCAGAATGTATGCCTTTTCTTATTTTTTTCCGTAAGAAGTAGGCCACGCATTCTTTGTCAACATTGTCGTTGTAGTAAAAAGCTCAAATGTATCTATTTTATCTTGTTTGCTCTCATGCTAGGAAGGATATATTGAGGTTAAGTACTGTGTACTAATTCCAGCAGAGAGCGCATTCCACCATTTCACATTATCATGATTCCAGCTTCCTCATGCAACTGAAAAAACAGCATGCGATAACCCCATCACAATTAGCTTGAAACAAATCCCTCTCTCTTTCTTTTTCTCTCTCTTGCTCTCTCTCTTATGATTATTTGTATACATAGGCCCACCAATATTGAAAAGATCCCTGGATATTCTGACTATTTACCAAAAATTAGCATTAGGATCTCAACCTCATTCTCATTCAATGGGAAAGTTGCCAAGCCTAAACATATGTTCAAGCCCTTCACAGGCAGTGGCCTTGTAGGTTTTTGAGAGCTGACAAAATGCTAGTTCTATTAACCACTTTATTACAGGGCACTTTTACCCCCTTCCTGCCCAGGCCAATTTTCAGCTTTCAGCCCTGTCGCATTTTGAATGACAATTGTGCGAGCATGCAACACTGTACCCAAACTAAACATTTAGAATTTTGTTCACACGACTAGAGCTTTCTTTTAGTGGCATTTAATCACCACTGGGTTTTAAATTTTTTGCTAAATAAATGAAAAAAGACTGAAAATTTTGAAAAAAAAACATGTTTTCTTTGTTTCTGTTATAAAATTTTGCAAATAAATAATTGTTCTTCATAAATTTAGGCCAACATGTATTTTGCTATCCTTGGCTCTCAAACTAGTGGTGGTAGTTTGATGGACCCGCAGTGACTGGTCCTGTAGCAGGCTACGGCAATAGTGGGCTGGCCTGATGGAGATTAGAGCTGGAGCAGGAGTAGGAAACCAGTGGATGTCATTGGTAGATAGCTGAATCTACATAGCAGCCGTCAAAAGATTGGAAATCCACACCAGTGCAGTAAAATCTGCTCGCTCCATGCAGACTTGCAAATAACAATAACCAGTAAGGCAATAGCCCGCACCCCATGTGAATTTCACTAGCTGGGTTGAACCAGGGTGACCTTGGGAGGCTGCAATGTCCAGCTGCAGGATACCACAGATGCCAGAGATCTGAAAATGAGTGTGTGTGTGTGTGTATGGGACTTGGATTTAATCATAGTGGACCTATATCTGCCAACTATCTCAACATACATTCCGGTATAACACCGGAGTATTCCAACTCGGAGCCTACCAGGATCCTTACTCTTAAGGCATATAAGCAGCAATTAATAATGAAAGTGATCCGCGCAGACTTCTAGCACATTAATATTATAGAAAAATAATCCCAAATAGTGTAAAAAAGTAAACACAATAACTGAAATCCAAAATAAAATGTGTATACATCCAAAAAGTCCATTAAAGTGATAGATTAGTGATAGATTAGTGATAATAGTCATGAGTGTCCATAATCCTGGTGAATCTTCTAAATAAACAGTTGTGTTGTGAAATTGATGTTAATCTTCGTGACTAAATAGTCACGTAATGCTTCCAAAGCCCTTACCTCCAAATGGAGAAAAATAAGCCTTGGATTGATATTGACTTGGTTAAATTGATGATAGGCAACTCCTATCCTCATATTGATTAGTGGTTCCAAATTAATAATAACTACTGCAGTAGGGAACAGACACAAATGATACGCTCAGCATCTTTCCAAATAACTGTTCTGCTTTATTATGACGCAATTGAAGGTTTTTATATACATGATTATGTAGGTATCACATCAATATTACAATTGTACGTTTATGGTAACAAGGGGCGTTATATAGGCAGGCTAATTCTAATCAGGATTCGAAAGAATGTAAACATGTACTGAAAACATTATTAGTGCCGTGTGCACAGTGAGGGCAGTGTGCAATACATACAAAATAGAATACAATTACCGTATTTATCAGCGTATAACACGCACTTTTTTCCCCTTAAAATCAGGGGAAAGTCGTGGGTGCGTGTTATATGCCGATCCCCGCCGATCCCTGCTAATTATGATCTATCGGCGGCGATCGCCGCCGACATTCACATAGCGTGTCGTTTTAAATATGGCGCCATGGAGTTCGGAGGGACTCGGTGGAGCTGAACGAGCGCCTGTCAAAATCACAGTGACTGGGCGGAGCCGAGATACACATAGTCGAGTGTATTCGGCTCTTTCCGGCGCTGCTCACAGTCACGCCCAGTCCCGCCATTGGACCTGTGTTATGTCCATCATAGGGCGGAACTGGGCAGGACTGTGAGAGGCGCCGGAAATAGCCGAATACACTCGACTATGTGTATCTCGGCGGCGTTCGTTCAGCTCCGCCGAGTCTCTCCGAACTCTGCGGCGCCATATTTAAAACTACATGCAGCTATGTGTATGTCGGCAGCGATCTGTCCAAGAATGGACACTGGGGGCAAGGCTGCACTGACCACTGGGGCAAAGCTGCACTGACAAGGCTGCACTGACAAGGCTGCACTGAGGCAAAGCTGCACTGACAAGGCTGCACTGGGGCAAAGCTGCACTGACAAGACTGCACTGGGGCAAAGCTGCACTGACAAGACTGCGCTGGGGCGAAGCTGCACTGACAAGGCTGCAATGGACACTGGGTCAAGGCTGCACTGACACTGAAAAGGCTGCAATGACACTAACAAGGCTGCAGATGAACACTGATGAGGCTGCATTGATGGGCATTTTAATGTAAGTTTTTTTTCCTTAAACTTCCCTCCTAAAAGTTTTTTTCCTTAAAATTCTCTCCTAAACTCGGGGTGCGTGTTATACGCCGGCGTGTGTTATACGCCGATAAATACGGTATATACAGGACTTACAAATTTCCACTACAGTCTCCCCTCTTTTGATCAATATTTTGATCACCAACCATACCTGCTATCACCTTTAACCTGGAACCTCCACATGCTTAGGTGGAGGTAGTTCTGGCCAAAGAGGCAAAAAACTCAGTTGTGGAGAAAATAATAGCTGAGCAACTTTTTCATTACAAAATGACTTTTCATTGTGAAAAACAAATGATTGATAAGACATATTTACAGAGTACTGGCTGTACACTCCTGTGGCCAGAATGGCCTTCTAGCTGAATTGTGGGAATGCTGACTTATCAGCATATGTAAACACAGAAAATTCTACATAAAATGGAAGACATACAAAAGACAAAATATCACTTCAACATGGCTAAACTACTTTTCAAATATATATATCCCTTACAATTAAAGTAATTGGATCAAAAAGTACCCTAGACTGTGATCACAAAAGGGAAACAAATCAAACACAGAGATTTCTTTAATTTAGTAATTTTTGCAGTGTCTGATCCGAATGGAGGACTTCAGCTGCTGAGACAAAATATAAGCAAATGAGTAACACACTCCCAAACCAAATCCCATAGGGAGAGAGTCCAACATCCCCCTTAGGGGCTTGATAAAATATAAGAAAGCATTCAGGCAAAAGTTTTCTAGTTTCTTACTCTACTTTGTCCGCTACATTGTAGACAGTAGGGGGTGTAATAATAAAACCTCAAAACTTCTAGTAAGGACTCTCCTATAAAAAAATTTTCCTCTGTTATTCTCTGTACTTTCTGCGCCCTATATTTACAAACTACTTCTGATAACACTTTTTACTGTGGCCTTTGCAGTAGCATTTTCCACTGGACATCCAGAAATCATGTCCATACAGACAAAATGCATACTCGTAAGATCCTGACTTGGGCATCTGGATATATGTTTTTGTAATCTCTGGAAGGAATGTTCAGCTTTTGGTAACACCTTTGGTAACAGGTAAAACAAGAAATGGTATGTTATAAAAACAACTGTGGAGAACCCTGACTCTATCCCATGCTCATTTACTAAGGCAGCCATAAATGCTTGTGACTGATTACACGGTCCATGTGTCAAGCTGGAGGGAAAAAAGTGACTGGCAGACATAATGTTAGAGAAATTATACTTTAAATGTCATTTATGAAAAACGCCATTTTGTTTATCATGGCTTAGAAATAATCTATGATTCAGCTATGGACTAGAGATAATATGGAGTCAGTACTATTTAGACTCAGCAATATTTAGCTTAGTGATAAGATGCTTAGACTTGCAGTTTTTTGAATACATCCTGTATTTTTGTGTTGGCTTGGGGAGTTTTCAAGTCAGTATCCTGTAACCATTGTGGATGAAGATAAAAAGTCTGTAACAGACACTTCCACCTTTCCTGTTGTGTCCAGAATAAAGTTGAAAATACATGAGACTGGGCATGTTTTAAGACAGGAAAGGGGGGTGTCCAGGGCTTATAAAAAAGAAATGTACCACAGTATTTTCCTCAGAAATAACGATGACTGCATGAACATGTAATGCAATTCATTTCTCTTGCATATGCAATAAATATTATCTTGATTCCCGAGGACGGTCTGAGACTGTGATTTCTGTAACAATTTGGTCCTTCAAAGAGCCGGAAGTCCAAGTTCCCGAGACGCACTAGATCAACTCAGTGACCGATGACCGTACGGCAAAACTGTAAGTCCTCTGTCTTAAATTAGATGTTAAAGAGAGGCCGGTCTGCTGAACTAGTGCCTCCTGGGCAGCGACTTACCGTATCAGCACAAGAGACCACTCTCAGGACAAGGTAAAAGATTTCTCAAAGCCCATCAGCTGTGTGAAAAACAAATCACAGCCATGGATAATGAGCCATGGATAATGAGCCCTGATACTGGTACAGCCTGGAATTTGCAAACTGAGGGATTAAATATACCCAAAACCCTGGCAGAAATAATCAACGAAGAGCCTGTGAGGAAAAGGTATAAGGTTCAGACAAACCTCTATTGCACCATGTACTACAGAAAGACCTCTGGGCCTGATAAGTCTTATGAGAAACAGTTAATGAGTCTCACTAATACTGAAGTTCTCTTAAAATGCCTGTACTGTGATAAGGAAGGAAATAGCGTGGCTACTTGTCTCCTACCACAGCCTATTCTGCAAATATACAGGCAGGATACTGTACCTCATGTTTCGGTCACCCGGAACCCCAAGGTATCATGGCATGAGCTAGGAGAACTTATCACGGACTGGGTCCAATTGACAGATGAGAAAATAAAATCCAGAGGGATTTGGAGGTACAAATTGGCATGGTTTGTTAGGTGTACACCCAGAACTCACATGATTAAAATTTGTGACAAAAGACAGTGACTGACACTTTTGACCCAAGAGGAGGAGGATGCCCTAAAAAATGTCCCCGATATCTTGTGGTCAAGTGGAAAGACGGACGTGGGCCTAATTAAAACAGCCAGTGAAGTCCAAATAACCCCTAAAAGTACAATGAGGCCTCACCAAAAACAATATCCACTGAGGAAAGACGCTGAAGAGGGTGTAGATCCCTTGATAAAGGAATTATTAGCAAAAGGTGTCATCATTGAATGCCCAGATTCACCATGCAATACGCCCTTTTTCCCAGTTAGGAAGCAGAAGGGAGGGCAAGATGGGTGGAGACTCGTGAAGGATTTACAGGCGGTCAATAGGGCCGTATTACTGAGGGCCCCGTTGATTCCAGACATGCATGTCCTCCTGAACGAGCTCTACCCAGAGAACAAGGTATTTTCTGTCATCAATAATAGTAATGCTTCTTTTCCATTCCCTTACCCAAAGACAGTCAGTTCTGGTTTGCATTTATGTACACGAGAAAAAAAAAAAAAAGAAAAAGGTACACATACACTAGGTTATCCAAGGGATATTGTGAACGTCCAACTACCTTCTCACAAGAAATGTCCATTAATTTGTCTCGGTTTGTACCTCCCAGTGGGAGTTAAATTTTCTTGTCTGTGGATGACATTCTGGTAGTGGCTCCTTCGGAGCGACAATGTAAAATTACCTTGGTTCTGATGCATTTCCTCGCAGGCCAAGGTCAAAAGGTCAGCAAAAACAAATTACAACTGTGCAAAGAAAAGGTGAAATACCTGGGTTACATTTTATCTCAAGAAGGTACTCTTTTGCATGAGATCCGAAAAGAGGCCATCCTTCAAGTCCCCAAACCACGTACCAAAAAAAGAAATTATGTCATTTCTTGGCATGGCAAATTTCTGTAGAGCATGGATAGCAAATTATGGTGGCGCCTCTTTCTGATCTCATATATGGTTCACTAATGTCTACAAAAGATTCCATTCAGTGGAATGTGCAAGCAGAGGATGCATTTACGAAGGTAAAGCACCTCATTGTGGGTTCCTCTGTGCTTGGCCTTCCCAATTACAGTAAAACCTTTTATCAGACTGTACATTGTAAGAAAGGAACTCACTGATGCTCCCTTTCTAGATGCTGACATTACCTTTTTTTTGATGGGTCTTGTAAAAAGGACGATAAAGGGGTAAATCAAATGGCATACGCTATAGTAAAACATGACCAGGTCATTGAAGCCAGACCCCTTCCCAGTTCCTACTCTACACAACAAGCTGAAATTATTGCCCTATCCAGGGCCTGTAGTCTAGGGGAAGGGAAGAAAATAAATATTTATACAGACAGCCAATACGCTTTTTTCTACTATAAACATATTTGCCCAGCAATGGAAAAATAGGGGTATGATTACGTCCACAGGTAAACCAATCTCACATAGAGATCTTATCCTTGCCCTTCTAGAAAATGTACAAAAAACAACACAAGTGGCTATTTGTAAATGTACAGCACACAGAAAGGGAACAGATCCAATTACTCTAGGGAATGCACTAGCAGACAAGACCACAAGGGAAGCTGCTACAGGACAGCAAATAACACATATAAACTATATAGGTCCCTAAGAAAATGATGAGGTACAGAAAGCTATTGATAAAACATGGTTATCAGAAATGCAGAAAACATCACCGGCAGGTGAAAAACAAAAGTGATTATCTAAAGGGGCAACGTTGGTCAATGGTATATACACAAGTACAGAAGGTAAACCCATCTTACCTACATCACTGTTTAGATATGCTGTGTTATTGAGCCATGGGCAAGACCATATCTCAAAGGGAGGGATGGTATAGGTGATCAACAAGGCGTTCACAACATATGGGTTTACGAACGGCTCTAGAAATTTTTGCCTCACATGTCCGCTTTGTAACAGATACCATGCTCAAGGTGCCCTAAGACCCTTAAGGGGCCATTTCCCACAACACCCTTATCCCTTTCACAAGATATGCATGGATTTTATTGAATTGAACAAATGTGAGAATAAAAAGTTCTGTCTGATTATTGTTGTCATATTTATAAAGTGGGTGGAAGCTTTTCCTATGACACACCCAGATGGGCAGTCAGTAGCCAAAGTACTAATCAAAGAGGTGATTCCACATCAAGGAACCCCCTCTGTGATTTACAGTGACAACGGCTCCCATTTTGTAAACCAAACAATACAACAAATTAGTAAATGGTACAATATTGACCTAGAAAAACCACTGTGTCTACTACCCACAATCTGTGGGCACAGTGGAGAGACACATTGGACCCTAAAGAGTAAACTAAGAAAATTGATAGAGGAAACAGGAAAGAACTGGGTTCGGTGTCTGCCAATGACATTGTTGAGTACAAGAATTACCCCTACTGCTAAAGGACTAACACCATTCCTCTCCCTGAAGAGGAAATAAACTTGACTGGTATAATAAGAATGTATTCATAAAATATTACTGGGTTAGAATGTGTAAATGAGAAAAAGAGCTACCCTAAGACTGAAATGCAAAGTATACCCCCATCAGTACAAGCATCACCAGGAAATTTTACTTGTTTCTCTAACAATAACAAATGTTGGCACCCTATCCCCTGAATACTGTGCAACTACAACCCTTACTACAGACATTAAGTACCAACTAAAATGGTTTCAGGAACAGAAACGGCAATTGGCTGATGTTTGGTGGCTGTGTGGAGATAGGAGACTAAGGCCCAGGCTACCACCGAGATGGGAGGGTAGTTGTGCACTTACCCGATTGCTGCTTCCCTTTTATATAGTTCCTATGAGTGACAAATCAATGAAACTACCAGGTAAATACTTTTTTAAGTGAATTAAGTGAGAAACACCACAAGGATCATTTGACAACTGAGTTTATATAGACGAAATAGGTGTTCAATGAGGAGTTCCAGATGAAATTAAAGCACAGAATCAGGGTGGCAGAACCATATAGCGTTGGATATGTTGCTGGCAGAAAGGGGCGGGGTATGCAAAATGTTTGGCACCTTCTGCTGCACTTTTATTCCAAACAATACGGCACCTGATGGAAGTATCACCAAGGCCTTACAAGGCCTACAAATGCTATCTGAAGAATTAGCTGAGAACTCTGGTGTAGAGAACCCCCTGACAGGACTTTTCGAAAAATGGTTTGGTAAATGGGGTGATCTTGCAAAAAGTTTGCTTATCTCTATTGTCATGGCAGCCGCAGTTCTTACATTGTGTGGATGTTGCTGCATTCCCTGTATTAGGGGAATTCTTCAAAGACTGATTGACACATCTTTAACAAAAACTATGCTCCTCCAGACCGACACGGAACTATATTCGGAACCTGATGATGAATTTACAACTCTCGCTAAGGACTTATCTGTCTAAATGATAATACCTGGTAAAATAAAAGAACCTGGATATTAGAATTATTGAAAATTCTGAGTATAAAAGGGGGGACATGTTAGAGAAATTATACTGTAAATGTCATTTATGAAAAACGCCATTTTGTTTATCATGGCTTAGAAATAATCTATGATTCAGCTATGGACTAGTGATAATATGGAGTCAGAATTATTTAGACTCAGCAATATTTAGCTTAGTGATAAGATGCTTAGACTTGCAGTTTTTTGAATACATCCTGTATTTTTGTGTTGGCTTGGGGAGTTTTCAAGTCAGTATCCTGTAACCATTGTGGATGAAGATAAAAAGTCTGTAACAGACACTTCCACCTTTCCTGTTGTGTCCAGAATAAAGTTGAAAATACCTGAGACTGGGCATGTTTTAAGACAGGAAAGGGGGGTGTCCAGGGCTTATAAAAAAGACATGTACCACAGTATTTTCCTCAGAAATGATGATGACTGCATGAACATGTAATGCAATTCATTTCTCTTGCATATGCAATAAATATTATCTTGATTCCCAAGGACGGTCTGAGACGATGATTTCCGTAACACATAAATGATCACCTTTTCCAAAGTCCTGTTTCATAAGAAGTTGCCCCCTGTGGACCACTTGTTCTTCTCATTCTGGGGTCCTTAAAGTTGAATTATTAATCCCAGCTATACTGGGCCAGAACTAGGGTGGAATCTGTGAGTTGCACAGGCCCATCAAGTGTCTGGGGCTGTAAATGCAGCATCCTTAGTCACCTGGTCTGCTTCCATGTGTGAAAGTTGATATGGCTACCTCAGCAAGAACCTGGAAGGCTGAAAACAGACAATCAAATTAACTTGGCATACTTTATTGGTTTACCTGCCGAAGAAAAAACAAACTTCTGGCCCTTCAAATGGAACCAAAAGCTCTCTATATCTCGACTATCTATATAAATATACACTCTTTTTATAGCTCACAGGCTTTGCTAAAACATGGAGCTCTGCTTCTTGAGCTGGGGAAAAAAAGGATCCAATGACTTTGAATACAGAGTATCCTTCTGGGTGATAAACTGCATACTTAAATCTACAAAAAATTAAATATCTGGGTCTTCAGGGAGTGTGTCCTGCACTGGGCTCACAGCAGCTGATTCCTATGTTATCAATTTAACACATGTGGTTTTTCCTTTCTTTTGAATAAATGTACACATTTTTCATTGTTAGATTTGTACACATTTTGTTATAAATGTTTTGTCTAAAAAACTGGAATAGCATGGTGTCCTTCCAGCTTATCACTGACCTCTCATCCCAGCCACATTCTTTCATGAGAGCACAAAGGAGAGGGTCACATCTGCATACATGACACACACAAGGGATAGAACTAAAGCTCCCAGCATTCACACATACACAAATATATCTCTCTTAAATTGCTTACTTTTTCCCATTTGTACACTACACATGCATATCATTCTCTCACTTTCTATTATTTTGTTCAGATAGCTTTTATATCTAGGTTCTATGATCAGACAGGCAGCCAGAGTGCTCATCCCATCTTCCCTCTCTGACAGCATATAAAGTATTCTGTTTTAATTCTCATTTCTCTGTTTCTGGTTTTACTAGTTGTAGTGCCTGACCCCAAATTCATTCCACAACTTAATATGAAAATGTCCCTTTCTGTCTAGTGTTATTGTCACCCTTGATCCATCTTGCTCATATAGATAGCTGTTTCTCTAGCTGTTTACTCTGCATGATTCTTAGTCCCTGTAGACCTTGGTAACCCAGTTACCCATTGTGGATCCCTGTCCACTTTGACCATTAATCTAGGGGCTAAGTATAGGCAGAACCGCACCTTCGGTTCATATATAGCGCTCCTCTGCACTGGGCATTTTTTAGGGTCTTTTACCCTTCATTCCCTTACTTAATTCAATGCCCATTATGACTGGCCAGTCTTCTCTACATGTGCCTATACCCTCTTGCCTCTAAACTACTTTATCTAGCAGATGTACTACATATACCTGTGAACAGCACTATTCTTCCCTTTCTTATCTATAACACTCTGATGGACAATAGACAGGGACAACATAACATATAACCACCAATCAATACAGTTCGATTAAGGGGAGTAAAATAGGTACCCTTTTTCCCAAAAATGCCTTACCAATCAAGGAAGTCTGATAACTAAAATGTAAGCAAATGGCTTACCTCAGCCGGCTGATTATCAGAAATTCCCGGATCGTCTCAAGCTCCTCGTTTCGGATACTCAGGGTCACCTGGAAACCCCTCCTGGCTGGCTCGCTGTGCTGACTTGGTTAAATTGATGATAGGCAACTCCTATCCTCATATTGATTAGTGGTTCCAAATTAATAAAAACTACTGCAGTAGGGAACAGACACAAAAGATACGCTCAGCATCTTTCCAAATAACTGTTCTGCTTTACTATGACGCAATTGAAGGTTTTTATACACATGATTACGTAGGTATCACATTAATATTACAATTGTATGTTTATGGTAACAAGGGGCGTTACATAGGCAGGCTAATTCTAATCAGGACTCGAAAGAATGTAAACACGTACTGAAAACATTATTAGTGCCATGTGCACAGTGACGGCAGTGTGCAATACATACAAA
The DNA here is from genome assembly GCA_037952925.1 of Lithobates clamitans. NCBI lineage: Eukaryota > Metazoa > Chordata > Amphibia > Anura > Ranidae > Lithobates > Lithobates clamitans. The sequence goes on along the minus strand of JBBGZY010000496.1, from coordinate 914,249 downwards.
TAGAATACAATTATATACAGAACTTACAAATTTCCATTACAATCTCCTGGGATGGGATCGCCTATGTGTCATCCGTACTCCCAATCAATGTCTGTGTAGATGGTTATGGACGTGGTTCACGATCCGCTGAGCAAGCCCTCTCTCTGCTGACAGCTTGAATGGCCTCAAAATCTCGTGGTTCCGTTATGGACATTCAGTGTTCGCCATTAAAGGAAATAAAAGAAAACAGGCCTCCCATAGTGTAATATGTAAAGATAATACAATTTATTGAAAATGCCAAGTCGCCTCTTACATCAAAAAAGTTAAAAACAAGCTTATCTATATGTAGCCGTGTGTCAAACACACTCCTTGCATCACTTCCGGTCTCCCAAACTTCTGGCCAATCCCTATGCACGTTACATCACAACACATGACTTCATCAGAGGAATGTGTTGTGATGTAACGTTCATATTTCGCAAAGATTAACATCACTTCCACAACACAACTGTTTATTTAGAAGATTCACCAGGATTATGAACACTCATGACTATTGTCAGTAATCTATCACTAATCTATCACTTTAATGGACTTTTTTGATGTATACACATTTTATTTTGGATTTGAGTTATTGTGTTTACTTTTTTACACTATTTGGGATTATTTTTCTATAATATTAATGTGCTAGAAGTCTGCGCAGATCACTTTCATTATTATTTACTTTTTTTTGTGTTTAGTGTACACTTCATATCTTGCAGCAATTTCACGTACTTCACATTATTAGTTTTCATTGTTTATTCACTTAATTAGTAGCGTGAAGGACCTCACTTTAAATATAAGCATCAATATCGCAAGGCAATAGAACTAATTGCAATTGCCTTTATGTTAAACATCAAAATAATGTTCTTATTGTAATACATGCCACAGTGTGCAGTTCAGCTCTATGATAATACACGTCAAGATCTTGATCTAAGGGTTAATATAACCCCTACCATTTTTAAGGAACTGCATGACTTACATTAATTGATAAGATAGTCAAAGGGCCCTGGGGTTTACACGTGCCATAGATTCCAGCTTTAGGACAATATATTTGTATACACATATGCAGCGGTTGCCCGTGCTGGAAATATATGACACATATAGTTAAACATCCGAACATTTAATCAGTGACATTGTTTTTATTCACCTTGTGGTGGGATTGTGGTGTGATAGCTCTGCGTATGTTAAATGCTAAATATATTTTAGAAATGCAATGTTACTCCTTCTTGATACTTTGATAATAAACTAACTTTTTAGCCCAATAATTAAAGCCTTTTTTGCAATTGCTTAACTGCTTTTCACCCCACCAGTGGGCTTTTACCCCTGGGATTAGGGTGTTTTTTTCATGTATAACACTACAAGCTGCTAGTTGTGATGAACATTTTTGATTGGTGCTATTCAATGATTGTAAATTGAAAAGCATATGGATTGATTGACAATTCAAACCTACCTATATCCATTAAGCCAAAGATCCTATACTTACCTGCAGTCCAAAGGCATCATTTGATAATGGTTACATTATGGAAATTGAAACATTAAATGTATTAAACATCTAAAGATTGATTCTACTATTTATCGATCAGACTAGAACCGGAATGCCATGTTACTAAAGGATTTTTATGACTGTAAAAAGCTATCATTATACATATTTGTGCTGATTGGAGTACTTGGTAATCTGCTTTACAAAATGGATCTGTTCAAAAGGTTAAGTGGATTCAGACTGGAGAATTAAAAAGCATGTGAAGTGGAAGGCATTATGTGAATCTAATTAAATATAAAATGTATACTTCAGTAAAGTTGAAGTGAAGGTGAAAAGGAAAATGCAAAATATTTTAATACGCCAGATGTTTGCAAACATATAAATAGTGAGGAAAATAAATTTTCCAAACACTTGAAAACCCACTCTATGCCTGTCTCTTACAGTGTCCATTTTAAACATAAAATGCATTAGACTACACCATATTATCTTTCAGAATCGTGTGTACAGTTATCATTTGATTTGATAGATTACTGTTGATTATAAAACTGGAAAGTGCAAAGTAGACTTTTATTCATAAGGGGTAAACTAATATATTAGAATAGAGAATCCCCATAACATATATAAGCAATATCATTGCTGTAAAAGTCATGTTTGGTAATTTGTATCAATTTATCAAATTAAGCTGTTTCACTTTTACTTAGGGGTCTATTAATAGAGGTTTTCACAAAATAATTGGATTCAGTTAGAAAAGTGATAATCCTTTAACCGCTTGTCTACAGGGCACTTTCACCCCCTTCCTGCCCAGACCAATTTTCAGCTTTCAGCGCTCTCACATTTTGAATGACAATTACTCAGTCATGCAACACTGTACCCAAATGAAATTTGCGTCCTTTTTTTCACACAAATAGAGCTTTCTTTTGATGGTATTTAATCACTAGTGGTTTTTTTATTTTTTGTGCTATAAAAAAAGACTAAAAATGTGGTGAAAAAATGCCTTTTTCTTTGTTTCTGTCATAAAATTTTGCAAATTAGTAATATTTCTTCATAAATTTTGGCCAAAAATATGCGACTACATATCTTTGATAAAAATAACCCTAATTAGTGTATATTATTTGGTTTTTGTGAAAGTTATAGAGTCTACAAGCTATGGTGCAAATCATTGAAAATTGATAACACCTGATCACACCTGATCACACCGGGGGGTCTTTGATGGTAGATGAGGGACATGACAACTTCTTCAATGAATTTTAGGAAGTGGGCAGGGCTTTCGGTGGATTTGGTGTAAACTATGTAGGCATTATAAATGGCCAAATTAATTAAATAGAGTGCTACTTTCTTGTACCAGAAACGGGACCTCCTTATTGCTAAATAGGGCTGAAGCATTTGGTCATTGAAATCCACCCCCCATGTACAGATTGTAATCTTGTACACATTTTGGCTTTACATTGGGACCTTGTCTTCTCTGAACTTCAACTGTAGTGTCGTCATGGATGGTAGACATCATGTACACATTCCTGGTATCCTTTCCCCTCAAGGCCAGCACTTTGTTGCATCTCAAAGTTGCTCTTTCTCCCCTGCACAATTTCTTATTTACTATGGCTTGTGGGAAGCCCTTCCTATTTTTTCTGGAGGTTCCACAGGCCAGGGGTTGTGCGAGGTATAGGTGTTTGGAAAGGGGCAGGCTTGTATAGAAGTTATCCAGGTATATGTGGTAACCTTTCTTCAGCAGTGGGTAGGCCAGGTCCCATACAATTTTACCAGTTGTGCCCATGTAGGCCGGGCACTCAGGTGGCTGGATCTGGGAATCTCTTCCTTCGTATATGCGGAATGCATACAGATATCCCGTGACTCTCTCGCAAAGCTTATAAAATTTCACTCTGTATTTGGCCCTTTTTCTAGGAATGTATTGTTTTATTCCTAGCCAGCCTGAAAAGGGTACCAGGGACTCATCTACACATATATGCTTATCGGGGACTGCAAATCGTTGGGAAAAGAAATTAAATAGTGGGCGAATTTTATATAATTTATCATAATTTGGATGATTGCGGGGAGGGCACTGGGTGTTGTCACTGAAATGAAGAAAGCACATTATCATCTCGTATTGGGACCTGGACATTACAGAAGAATAAATGGGCTTGTGGTGAATGGGGTGGGTGGACCAATAGGCATGTCCTTCATTTTTTTTTGTAAGCCCCATGTTTATGGTGAGGCCCATAAACATTTTAAACTCCTCCAGAGTCAAATCCTTCCACACAAATGGATGGGCGTATGAAGATTGGGGGTTGTTGGCAATATACTGCTGGGCATATAAATTGGTCTGGTCCACGATGAGTTGCAGCAAAGTGTTGGGCAAAAATAAATTAAAACAATCAATTTCAGAAAAATTTTGGGTATTGGCCTGCACACCTGGCTGTGCGGTGAAAGGGGGAATTCTTGCTGATCCTGAGTCAGAAGGCAGCCATGTTGGATTGGCAAGACCATCTGGGAGATATGTAACGGCCCTGGCTCTTGGGGGACATGGCACTCCAGTGCTGGTAGTTGGGGTTCCTGTGCTGGCATTTGGGCGTGATGCTGCGGAAGTGCTGGTACTGGGCATTTCTTGTGGCCTTTCGCTGGTGGCAGCTCTGGTACTGGGCCTTTGGCTTTGGGGGTCTATCGCAGGCAGCTGGGAATTTGATCCTTGGGTATATTGCTGGTGGCTGCCTGGTTTCCAGAGCGCTGTGCTCTTTTAGGAGGGATCCATTCTTCCTCTGATTCATTTGCCGATCCACTACTATTGATCAGTTCAAATGCTGAATTTGATTCACAATCGGAATTGGCATTTGAATCTGATGAGAACTCCCCGCTGCTCTCATCAATCATGGAGAGGATCTGAAATGCCTCCTCACTTGTGTAGAATCTTTTGGACATTTTTTCTGATGGACTGTGCGACAGGTGACAAATTACGGTTACTGATGGGCGACAGGTGATGGGTGACCGGTGACGGTCACTGATAGGTGACAGGTGACGTGTGACGGTCACTGGTGGGTAGCAGGTGACGTGCGATGGTCACTGGTGGGTGACAGGTGACAGGTAACGGGTGACAGTCACTGATGGCAGTCTCTGATAGTGACTGGCACTTTATGGGACTGATAGGTGACAGATGAAAGTCACAGATGGGTCACTGATGATGGTCACTGATGGGCGACAGGTGCACTTTGTGGGCACTGATGGGTGACAAATGCACCTTGTGGGCAATGATCGGAGACAGGTGCACTTTATGGGCACTGATGGGTGACAGGTGCACTTTTATGGGCACTGATGTGGTGACTGTTGGGTGACAGCTGTAATTTGGGGGGGCGATGTGACAGGTTCTCTTTTATTTGTGGTGTTGGTGCAGTACACTACAAACATAGATCGGTCACTCACTGCTCCTGGCTCTTCTCTCCTCACTGGTAATGGTGTGTGAGGAAAGAAAAGCCGGTAACAGCTAGTAACCGGTCTTTGTTTACATTTAGTGATCAGCTGTGAATGGATCACGGCTGATCACATGGTAAACAGCCGCCAGCCATTGGCTGTTTACCCTTGTCGGTGATGAGCAGTGTTCCTGGGAACACGCCGCCACCAACGTGACCACGCTGCGCGGTCCCGATCGTGCGCATGCGCGGTCTGAAGCGGGGAATACCCCTTTGTGATTGGCCGTGATGTAATCGCGGACGATCACATAATGAACAGCCATGCCCAATGGCTGTTCACCCCTGTCGGTGACGCGCTGTGTCCCGGGGACACAGTCACACCGACAGAGCAGCCGCTGTCATATGACGGTGGCCCAGAACAAGAGCCACACCGCTCCGCCGTCATATGACAGTGGGCGGGCGGCAACAGGTTAAGAAAGTTGTATAAAAATGTCTAGAAATAGACCTATCAATGTTTTACTTTGCACTTGGATAACATTTACATTTTTTAGACCAATATTTTTATTGGTATTATATAGTGTATTAATTGTATGTTGTGCATTTTAAGGATTACTCTTCCCCCAAAAAACAAAAAAGAGAGAACATGATGAATAAATTAATAAAATAAAACAATATAAAACATTTTTTTTTTTTTGCTTTTGGGCCAAAGTTTCACAGAACCTGGTAAACAGACTGTTGTGCTATTATTTTGTATGTAATCACACCAGGATTAATGCAGAGCAGATAAGGCTCACTATTCACCATTCTAAACTATTTATTTATTTTTTATTAATACAAGCTATTTAAACAAGGTTAAGGCTATAAAAGTTTGTGGTGAGATTACAGTATATATGTAACTGTATAACTTCACAAAGTACTATATACATTTTACAGCAACAGTGTGCATATATTAAATATTTTATACATCATACCCATAATGAACTAATGTACTTTTACCCACAGCTCATTTACTTTTAAACAGTTCCTAAGGTTAACAATGGGACCAGAAACATTGTAGGGTGTGGATCTTTAAATTTAATTAATTTTCAAAAGAACCAGGTGCTGGAGAAGAAAGCAATGTCATTACTTCCCCCTCTTTGAGGCATACACCACCTTTCTCATTTAAATGCTAAATTAATCCTATTGAATTTGGAAGCATTCTTTGTTGGGATTACTTTTCCTCCAACTAAATAAAAAGTCTGCAGCTGATATCATTTCCACTCTTTTTAATTGTGCTGTTTGTTGCAGTAGAGCTGATAGATTCTTGTTAATTTCTCTACTTCATCATTGTGGCTCTGCTTTGTTTGGTATATTGGACCTGCAGTCTTTGTTCAGAGAGTGAGGGATGTTAATAGGGTTTTCACGGTACAGGATTGCCATGGTGATGGATAGATATTGTTTCAGTTAAAAGACTTGCAGACACTTAGACTTTTTCTTTTTTTTGAGGTTAAGCAAGTACGATTCTTTTTTACGAAACATCTGTCTGTAACGGGCCAAGACTCATACATTCATAGTTTATTCATCCAAATCATGAGGGGTTCACCTGTAATGGCAAAAACAAAAGCAGGGATTTCAGACAGCAAATCATGTAAAAGCCAGAATATGTAAGGGTAATTAAAATTGAACTGAACAATTATTGTATAAACAGAATTATGTCTATTCTTAAATCTTGGTGTGCTTTGTTTATTTATCTCAGATCTGTACAGTAGCCAGGCTAGGTTCACACTGTTGCAGTGCGAATTTAGCGCGATTTTGATCCGATTGCGTTGCAAATTTGCATTGCGAATTCTTTGTGTGTTCTTGCGATTCTACTGCAAATTTTGCAATCTGTGGAGCTGAATTCGCATCGCACACGGATCAAACTCGGACAGGACCCTTTTTTTACGCAGGTTAGATTCGCAACGCATAGAGAGGCCCGCAGCAACAGCATGTAATGCATAGTGGAGGGCATACATGACTGTGGTAACAGGGGAGTTAATAGTTTTAGGGGTGTGGTATTAAGTAACCGAGGGGGAGGTATCAAGGATGGCTTTATAAAGTAACCCCGCCCAAGGGGGAGTAACAGTAGCTGTGGAAAGTTTCCGCCCACCCTCCCCTTTTTTGGGTATAGTAGGGTTAACTAGATACGGTTATGGTTAATTTAAAAAAAAAAAAAAGGGTTTGACAAGGTCATGGCAGTGTTGGGTATTGGTCTGGGCAAAAAGCAAGGTAAATGGCAAAAGTAAGAGTCTTTTTGGGAGCTAGCGTTGATATGGCTCATGATGGTGGTTCCCAGTTAACGGAGGTTAGCCGGGAAGTGATAATGGGGCACTGCGGTCATTGCTAGTCTCTGAGCCAGCTTGTCGGCTTGAGGCCTATTTGATAGATTTGATGGGACCGCAGTGCAAGTCCTGTTATGGACACAGAGGATGATCAAGATATTGCTCAGACCAACGCTTGATAATTAAGCAGGTTGTTTTAACAGATGTTGTTTTTGTTGTTGATGTTTTCTATTTATGATAGATAATGTTGATATGTTATATTTTTAGATTTAAGATTATTTGTTTAATAAATTAGGCCTCTACGGCCTTTTAAATACTCCAAGCTCGGTGTGGTTTGAGTCATTGGGGTAAGAGGGTAATGGGTTGCTATTAGGGGTAAAAATTACATCTGTAATCCGTCAGTCATGATGTGAACGGCACTCATGGAAAACAATGTTATTAAAATGACTGATCGCAGCGGCTCAAATTCGCAATAAAATTCGCAGCAGTGTGAACCTAGCCTCAAATGTGAAACTTTGCCTGGAGCTTCTTGCAATCAAATGCCGATCACTGCTGCTCTCTCTTCTTGTGCAGGGTGACAGGTCTTGTATCTGCCCCTCCTGTTGTTTTTTGCAGACATACTGTGGTAAGGAGGCCTGCCAGGTTCCTCCCTCAGCTCTGATCTCTACAAAGGTTATGTACAGCACAGGGAGGTTGTCACCACTGCTTTTGTAAGGTAATATTTGGGTTTGCAAAGACATTTGTTGCACAAAAATAAATGTATATCCTTTTGTCGCTTGTATGGAATATATTATATTAAAATATTTTGAGCCCATAGTTCAGCTTTAAAGTGGTTGTAAACCCTGCTTGGTAACTTGGTAAGAATGAATATCTCCTAAACGTGCACCATTTAGGAGATATTGACCCTGCATGCAGCCAGTGACATCGATGGTGCATGTGCCCTGAAGGTCCGGCATACCTTGCCAGAACTTCAGAGCTTAGTGCTGAAATCGAGGGCTCCCATGCACACGTGTGGGGTGTAACGGCATCGCGGCTCCGGCCAATCACCTAGTAGGAGTTTGCAAACCCAAAAGAAAGACAGGGGGAACATGTCAGCCCTCTCAGTGGTGACTTTACAGTGCTGGAGGGCTTCGTTCCAAGATGAGTATTTTATAATGTGCTAGTATTCAATACATACTAGCACATTATGCCATTGCCTTGCAGGGTTTTTTTTTTTTAACATCTGTGGTTTGCGTTTTTAATTTTTTTTTGAACATCCGTAGTTTACAATCTCTTTAAGCATCCAAATCACTATAAAGAAACAGCCTTTGATAGAGAATGTGTTATTAATACAAAACACCTTTTCCCCCTCCTCATCCCCATAACATAGGGGAGAAGGTATGTGAGTGCTCATGAAAGCCCAGGATCAGACGGAGTGTGCAGTCATGTGAAGAATCTAACATTAAGGCAGTTTTAGAGATTAGTCTTCACTGTGTACAGTAATTAAAGGTACAGAGTTCCTTTGAAAAGTGCTGTCCCATTTCACTACACAGTGTAAGTTTATGTATTTTGCATTAGGAGGGATGTGCTGATGTGCACTTCACCAGTCTAGTGTACCTCTGTTACCTTACTCCCAGTAACAGAATGAGGGCCTGCCAAACACATATTGCGGACCTCATGCGTGCGCTACTTAACTCTTCCTTTCTCGTACCTTGTACCCAGGCCATAAACCTCTGTAGCATGGGTTCAGATCTGGTTGCTATTGGATACCGACCGCTAGGGACAGAGCCAGCATACTGACCCCTCACTACAGGAGGATCTGTCACATTACCAGGTACCTTTGCCAACGAATGGTTGCTTGGTGTCTAGAACTTGTGCATGGTTACTCTTAGCAACTACACTCCTCTCCTCGACTTAACCCTTATGTAACATTGCTACTTTATACCCCATAGTGAATTTACAGACCCTAGTTCTTTAGATATGCCAGAACCAACATACACCCCTTTGAATAACTTCAGACCAGGCTCAGAACAGTTAATGTAATGTTACTGAACATGATGCTGCACACAGTTCAATATGAACAACATCCTAGCCCTAATCCTAACTAGAATAATGTAGTGGTCCAGGCATACCTCTGTGAGGTGAGAGACCATTATGGCATTGTCCATGGCTTGGATGTCCTCTGCAATTCCTGGTTTCTTTAGCAGCACCCAAACTGCTCTCACAAATCAAGCTGTAGCTCTTGGACCCACCGGCACACCTGTTCCCACTCTCTGGACCATAGTTGTTGCCCTTTTTATACCACAAGTGGGCTGGCTAGGACCAAAAGCCCAGGAACTGAGCTAAAAACAATTAACCCCTATCTCCAGCCTGGGCCGACTGCTGGCTAACACATTTTCAACCTGCCTACAAAGGGTTCTGTAAAGAGAGAATTGGGAACAATGCTAACTTATAATAGTGCAGCAGATCCAGCAACAGAGTGCACAGGAAGTTATTAGTGCACCAGATTTCAGCCAGGATCAACAGATATAACAAAACTTTTTAATGGTATATTAAACCAACCAAAAGTGAGCAAAGTGGAGACGTTCATTTTATGGTTTACATATTTACAAAATAGCATGCTAGAATTACAAAAAAGGCAAAAAAAACCTTTTCAATACTAGATTTTACAAATGCTGACTGGGAGGTCAAGTATAAAATATAGAAATGAAGGATGTAGATTTGATGAATTGGAATTTAACCCTGATTGTTTGGATTTTCATATCTATAAGTCATGAGAAAAAATAACTTTAGATTTGGAACATGCTTCAAATCTTTACGTCGTAACTCCGCCGGACCCAGAAATCCACTCGTCTGTATGCTAGTCCGATGGACAAAAACCCACGCTAGGGCAGCTATTGGCTACTGGCTATCAACTTCCTTATTTTAGTCCGGTGTACGTCATCACGTACGAATCCGTCGGACTTTTGTGTGATCGTATGTAGGCAAGTCCGTTCATTAGAAAGTCTGCCGCAAGTCTGCCAAAAGTCCGTCGAAAGTCTGTCAGGACTTTTTTTCCTGTCCTGCAAGCATACTGCCCCAGTGTGAAAGCACTCGGGCTTTCACACTTGGGCTTTGGAAGAGGCAGTTTACAAGCGCTTTTCAGGTGCTATTTTTAAGCGCAAAAAAGCACCTGTAAAACACCTCTGTGTGAAAGGGGTCTTATGCCGCGTGCACACGAGCGGACTTTAAGGCAGACTTTGCACGGCGGACTTTTCGTCGTACTTTACGACGGACTTTCTGAATGAACGGACTTGCCTACACACAATCCACCAAAGTCCGTCGAATTCGTACGTGATGACGTACGACTGGACTAAAACAAGGAAGTTCATAGCCAGTAGCCAATAGCTGCCCTAGCGTGGCTTTTTGTCCGTCGAACTAGCATACAGACGGCGGACTTTTCGACCAGATTTCAACGGATTAATTTAAAACATGTTTCAAATCTAAGTCCGTCCAACTTTTGAGAAAACAAAGTCCGCTGGAGCCCACACACGATCGAATTGTCCGACTAAATCCCGTCCGCCGGGCAAAGTCTACCGTAAAGTCCGCTCGTGTGTACGCGGCATTACAGTTCTGCCAGAAATTCAGTGAGTTTATAACTTTCTGTTTGAAGAGGCAACACTCCCCCTGCTGCATCAAAATCCCAAGCATCGTTAACAGCCCAACCTAGTTCTACATTCTAGTCTGGCGAACACCTCCTCCTTATTTTATTGAAACGAGAAGAGAGGTACTGTAGTTGTTCTGTGGCCCATATGAAAGATCTTGATAGGGCTGACAACACCATTTGGAATTCAGTGCAGGCACTATGCTGTCATTTCAAACAGAAAGTTACAAGAAGCACGCTGGATTTTTGGCAGATTGACAGCTATTTTTTGTACTTTCAGCATTTGTAAATGATAGACCAGGGAAATGTGTATGTATTACAAAGATGTTATAAATAAGTAATCCAAACTCCTGCTTGATATTGAGGGAGGCCTGACTGTTAAGGTATTTGCATCCCACAAACTATAAAAAAAACCTTTTTCAGAAAGTAAAAAAAAAAGAAGTAGTTTTTAATGTGCACTCCACAGTGAAGTGTATAAAAGACAATTTCCCAAAATGCTTGACTCAAGGAACTAAGAGACATAGGAATGAGCTCTTTATTCAGTATAACCCCCTGCTGTTTAGTTGACTGAATGAACTCTGTCAAATTCATGTGAGCAGAAAAGTGAAGCAGTCATTTCTGTAACACTATTTCTTGCCTTTTACCATAAAGTGTATGCATAATTCTAAATCATTTGTGTTCAGTAAGGAATAGCCAGATGTTTCTTGTTGCTAACAGAAAACAGGCAAAGGCAAAGATAACACAATGCACACGATTGATTTACTAAAGGCAAATAGGCTGATGATTTTTTGCAAAGGAATATTCCCTAGGTTTACTGAATGAGCAGAAGCTATGTTGCTTTCCATTATCTAATCATGTGCAAGCAAAAAATACCGTTTAGTGTTCCTGCACATGGTTGGGTATTCTTTGATTTGGTCATTGAGTGAATTTTCACTACACTTACTAAGATAAGGGAAAATTCCCTTGAAAAGTGAACAGCCTAATTGCCATTTGCAAACCCATTTGTCTATATTTTTCCTATTACTGGAAGCAAAATGTTAACATGAGGGTACAAAGCATTTTTCTGCAGCACCTGTAAATGATTATTATCTACCTGCCCTGCCTTAGCAGAAAATGATTTGTGGAGTATTTGTTGGCAAGAGATGAATACCTGTAAGGCCTTATTCAGCTAGGCTCTGGCACCCGTACTACATGCATGAGACATTTGTTTTCATGTGTGCATCACCCTGAGCTACATGCAGATGACTTATGTAAGTAGATGTAGACACAATGGCTACGCGCACAAAATGTCAAAATTTGCAGCCACTGCATCATGCAGGCAGTACAGATGCCAGCGCCCATCCAATGAGGCCTATTGCTCTTCCTCTAAAGATACTAGTTGCATGGCAGTGGCTAAGTGGTTATTACTTCTGCCTAATAGTACTAGGGATGTTGACTCAAATCCTAACCACAGCTTGACCTGCCTGGGATTTTCCATGTTCCTGCGTGGGTTTCCTCCCACATTCCAAAGTCATGCTAGTAGGTTAAGTTCCTCCTGTCTAAATGGACCCTGGTATATGTATGTATAAATGTGAGTTAGGGAACTTAGAGTGTAAGCTCCTTAAGGGCAGGGACTAATGTAAATATACAATATATATATAAAGTGCTCCATAAATTGTTGGCACTATATAAATATTTGTAATAAATAACACTTTGTCTAGATTAGTGACTCACAAAGTAAAGAAGGTTGGAAACAACTTGATATCCATGGAACTAACATTTTCAGAAAAACTATGGAAATAATAGCACAGGTATTTCTCTCTTAAGTTCCTTTTAAAGCAACTCTGTAGTACATACAAGTAAAAGGATGTTAGAGGTTTGAGACAAACCATTTACCACAACCAGGGGTTCTTATAATAGTCAGCTCTTAATTATTTACTTAAAATATTTATTCCAAGCGGTAAAATTGCGTAAAAAGATTAGAGCTTCAAAAAAGGTGGATTTGGAGCGCAGAGCATTGCGCTCGCAGTCCACCCAGATGTGTTAGAAAAGCAAATGAATATTTGCTTTTCTAACACTGAACCGTCTCTCTGCCAATCAGGAAGCACAGGTTCAATACCTGTCACCTGGTTGGCTGAAGGCAGAGGCGTTCCGATTGGACACCTAGCAGAATGGAAGAACAGAGGAGGGGAAGGCAAGGAGGATACAGGAGCCATCCCACGGCTCTTTGCCATCACCCGCTACCTGACTTGCCACTAAGATGGGGTAAGTGCCGGGCAGACAGCGGTTGGGCGGGGGTCACAGTGGCAGCATTTGATGGGCACAGGTGGCGGCATTTGATAGGCACAGGTGGAGGCATTTGATGGGTACAGTTGGCAGCATTTGATGGGCACAAGTGGTGACATATGATGGGCACAATGGCTGCATATGATGGCACAAGTGGCTGCATTTGATGAGGCACAAGTGGCTGCATATGATGGGCACAAGTGGCTGCATATGATGGGCACAAGTGGTTGCATTTGATGGGCACAAGTGGCTGCATATGATGGGCACAAGTGGCTGTATATGATGGGCACAAGGGCTGCAATTGATGGGCACAAGTGGCTGCATTTGATGTTTTTTTTTCAGTATTTTTTAGTTTGGTTTGCGCCCCTCCAACATTTTTTAGCACCAGCTGCCACTAGTCCCATGAGACATTGCAAGACTCTGACAGCCACAACCATGACTCCCAGAGGCAGAGGCATGATGGTACTTGTAGTTCCTCAACAGATGGATGGCCAAAGTTTCTCTACCCCTGTACTAGGCCTTCTAACACTACCTTCTCCACAGTTTTACAAGGCTGCTGTCCAGAAGTTGCTACATTGCTTCTCGTATAGATAGAGTGGAGGAGTGTAGCCATCCTAAGACAGGAAGTATGCTATTGCCAGGATCACCTGGTAAAAATAAAGGGGGAAAAATTAAAAAAAGAAAACATAGCCATCACAGCTAACGATTGGTAAATGGTAATATATTTAATTTATATATTTTTGCTTTAATCATGTGTAATCCGATGATTGCAATGCGTTTCACCTTTTGTGAGGCGTATTACTCATAAACCTTTTTTCTGTATAGCCGCTGAAGGTGTTCTAATGTAGAAAAGCTCAGGGTCGGGCTGTATGGAAAGTTCCAAGGTATGTTAATGACCCATGATTCAAGCGCAACTAAGCTGTGGAGATGAGTTCTGTTGAGCATCAAAGAATAGTGATCCATCTCAAACATAGGAAACAAAAAATTCAATAAATCAATAACATTGTGGCAAATATCTAGCACAGATGTGTGCATGGACTGCTTAAGCAGACTTATTCATAGTGAACTTTTTTATTCACATTTTTTTTCTAAATCACATTAACAAGAAGACATCTGTTTAACTTAATTATTTTTCCTGGTTCCTGTGTCATTTTTACATCTGAATAACTATAGTAATATATTTTACAGAGAATTCAGTAAAAAAGTTATATAATGAAAGCTGCTTCTAAACGGCTCATTTCCATCTGACTTGTGATAGGTTTAATGATCTGCACCGCACATAGCAAGAGAACTGCAATTATACTCACTCTACCAGTAATTTCAAAGTTGTTTCTAAACAAATCCCAGGGCACTACTTGTTTTTCAACTTAGAATGGTGTTTGCATGCCTTGGTGCAGTGCAGCTGAAATGAATAGTAATTTAATTGTGCCACATATTGATGGAGAAAGTGGTTAGTTAGCTTTGTGTACAGAATAAGTATATTCCCTATAGGCTTTGAGTACCATATTTCAAAATCAACATAGGAAAAAACTATGTCAACCTTGACATTTTCAGTAAAGTCAACAATGCAGTGTTGTTGACTTTTTTTTTTTTTTTTTTTTATTCTTACACATGAACTAATATAACAACAAGGATCGGAAGATGTTCAGTAAAATTAGAGCTTTAGGAGCTCTAGAAAAAAAATTGTTGATGCTACAAAATTTCAAATTTCAAAAGAGAACCTGTACTGTGAGAGTTGTGCCAAAAGAGGCAAGTCGAGGACAAACAACTTGTTGGCAGTATTGCCTATAGGTTTCCTGCAGCTGATATTTTTCCTATTTCTGACTTACCATGCTATGTTTTCGACCATGTCTCTGTGTGGAGACAGCTTTGTTGGTAGAGGCTGGGATCTTTTGTCAGAGCCCCCTCCCGATGACTGGTGTTCTAACTTCTGAAGATATTTTTAATTAGATATGTTTCTGTTGGTTTGGTTGCATTCAAAATCCCATAGTGTTTAAAAGGAACAAAATATAGTATAATTAGGGATGGTGGCAAACTCTTTCCAAAACGGAGTGAACAATAGTAACTAACTTCTGAAGACTGGCTGAATAATATTTAACTGCTTAATGACCGGCCCATGTAGCTTTACTGCTAAAGGGCGGCCGCTCTGCGCAGAATCACATATACCATATATACTTGTGTATAAGCCGAGTTTTTCATTTTTTTATGCTGAAAAAGCCCCCTCAGCTTATACTCAAGTGAGGCAGAGCTGGCAGGATGGGAGAAGTCAGGGGTGGGTGCAGGAGAGCTTAGTGGCTGTGCTGGCTTTTGGAATGTGTGAGTTTTAATTGAGCTGACATTGCGCTCTTTGCTGCACCCTCTGGTAAATTCCGGCATGTGCACCCCTCGAGTTAATTCATTTTCCCAGTTTTTTGTGGTAAAATTAGGTACCTCAGCTTCGGGTAGACTTATACTCGAGTATATACGACATATACGGCATATACTGTACATGATTCTGCATTTTCAGGTAGGGGGCGCGTGCCCGCCCAGCTGTGCTGTGATTTGTCACAGCCCATGCCAATCATCGGGTCCCGGCCAGTGATTGACCACCGGTATCCTGCAATCAACTCTGAGTCTCACAGAACACAGCTCTGTAAATGTGTAAACAGCACAGAGCTGTGTTCAGTGACAGGGAATCTAGTTGATTTTTCTCTCCCTGTTAAGCATGGAAATAAAACAACTAGATACCCAGTAAAAGCAACACACAGCACACACCCGAACACTTGTTAGGCACATATATAACCCTTTGATCACCCTAGATGTTAACCCCATCCTGCCCAGTGTCATTAGTACAGTGACAATGCATATTATTAGCATTGGTCACTGTAATAATGGCACTGGTGATGTCAGTGGCAGTTAGTCCCCCTCCCCTCCCAGGATCAGTTAATGTCAGATTGACTGCAGCAGGATCTTAGTCCTGGTCACTGATCGCCACCATTACCAGTATACAAAAAAAAGTCCCAGTATATTTCTCACCGTTTGTAGACGCTATGACTTTCACACAAACCAATCAATATATACTCACTGGGATTGTTTTACCAAAAACATGTAGTAGAATAAATTTTGGCCAAAATTTATAAAGAGATTTGTTTTTTTACTTTTTATGGAAATTTTTTTTTTTTTTTTTTAAATAGTCAGTCTTTTTTCTTTTATATAATAGAAAATAAAAAAAAAACACAGAGGTGATCAAATACTACCAAAAGAAAGCCCTATTTGTGTGAAAAACAATAAATTTAGTTTGAGCATGGCGTTGCATGACCGCGCAATTGTCAGTTGAAGTAGTGCAGTACTGCATAGCAAAAAATAGCCTGGTCGTGAAAGGGGGTACATTTTCCAGAGGGCAAATGGTTAAGTAACAATAAGTAAAAGCACAGATCCACAGAAAATATGAAGCAGGACCAGGGAGATCCTTGCACTACAAGTCCTTAAATACAGCCTGCTCTCCACTAAGAAGAATAGTGAGCAACACAAGAGTAATAGATAAGGATGATCTAAATTAATAGTTTTTTTGTTGAATATTGATATAACATCCTGTGATCAATGGCATCCCTAGGAGAACATTATGCTGTGCCCCACCATGTACCCCCCCAATTAATTATTATTTTTTTTTTTACAAAAAGGCAATGTCTTTTTGTTTGCATTCGTAGTGGATGCGCCGCATCTTACTCGGGCCGCCGCTGGAGTAACACAGTCTCTATTGAGAGGGAGAGCATCCCCAGTCAGCTCCTGCGGGTGATTCCTCCCCCCTCCCTCTGCTCACTGACACTGCATAATGCGAGCACTCAGACAACCATGGCCGCCTGATCTGCTCCTTCCTCTGCATCTTCATTGGCAGGGAGAAGAGCGAGTTGCAGGAAGGACTCCACCAGGACTCTCAGTTACTGAAAAAACAGACTGATTTCTCCCTTCCTTAGGACAGGAGAACCAGCCTGTAAATTCCAAGAGATGCCAGACCAGCGCTGTCAATAGCAGGGGCAGGACAGCAAGGGGAGGCTGGGGAACCCCACAGTGGCAGAACACCAGGGCCCGGTGGCAAGACAACCTTTGCAACCCTGTTAGTTCTCCCACTGCTACCCTTATATTTTCTTGGTATGCTGGTGACATATATCTCTTGTTTTCTGCCACCCTGGGGGCCCCAATACAGTAGGAAGGGAGCTCACTGCAGAACATGTGAAAGGGCCCGTTGTGGGATCGTAGTAAAGTAATATATATATAATTGCATTTTATAGTTGCCCTCCTACTTTTTTCCCTGTCCCCCCAAGTGCCCCCCCATAATATGAAGGCTGGAGATGCCACTGCCTGTGATTGATGTTTGATTTATGATTGTAGTCATACTTTGGATGCCATCTTTTTAATGTGTCATATGTTTATTTGTGTCTGTATTTTTTTTCTTTTAAAGCAATGGTTGTTAAAAAAGCAAAAAAAAAAAAAACAACCAAGAGTGACATTGTTAAATCTAACTCCAAATCTCACTAGGTTCTAAGCATTTAACCAAAATTAAAGTGATTGTAAATGATCACCTTGTAAAACAACTCATTCAGTTTAAAATTGAAATGATCGGCAAAACATTTCTATATAGATATAAATAAACATGATGTTCCCTCTGTTTCCTCTGTTCTCAGCTGCATAAGAGCTGGGGGGGGGGGGGAAGCAACAGCACACTTAGCTTCCTGGTGAATGGCTGTGCAGGGAGGGACGGTGACAAGATACGTCGGCTCATTGGAGGAGAGTGGGCTAAGTTTCTAGCACAGCTAGTGAACTGACCACGGTGTGTTCTTCTTAGCGTGGTCAGTTTTTAATAGCAAAGCAGAGGGACTGGCAGGAAAGCCAGCAATTCGACACAAAGGAAGCAATACAAACAGGATACTTCTTCATACAAGTACATGGTACAGCAGGCACATATTAGGAACATGAAATGCCGAGGTAACAAATACTTTAAAAATATTGTGGCTATAAAAACACTTTAAATAGACCAGCCACAGATTTGTAGTAACACATTGAACATACCCAGTATAAAACGTACTAGACAGACTGGACATTAAAGTAGTATTAACCACTTAAAGTGGTTGTATACCCATTTTTTAAATTTTTTATCTACAGGTAAGCCTATAATAAGGCTTACCTGTAGGTAAAATGAAAATCTCCTAAACTTACGTACGGTTTAGGAGATATTCCCTTTGCATGCAGCCGCTGATGTCAGCTGCACATGCGCTGTGAATGCCCAGCTGAAGGTCGTGTGGGAATGACGCCATTGTGGCTCCGGCCACTCACAGTGCCAGAGCCACAAACCTGGAAGCCATATCGAGGGCAAAATGTCAGCTCTCTCGGCGTGGACCGGGATTAGATACCGACGCCTCATTCTAAGGTAAGTATTTCATAATGAGCTAGTATGTGGTGCATACTAGCTCATTATGCCTTTGCCTCACAGGTTGTTTTATTTTTTTTTTTTTTTCTTCTGCGGGTATACAACCACTTTAAGGACGAGAAGATTTGCCCCCTTAATGACCAGGCCATTTTTTGCGATACGGCACTACGTCACTTTAAATGACAATTGCATAGTTATGCGATGCTGTACCTAAACAAAATTGATGTATTTTTTACCACAAATGGAGCTTTCTTTTGGTGGTATTTGTTCACCTCTGCATTTTTTATTTTTTGCGCTATAAACAAAAAAGTCAGACAATTTTGAAAAAAAAATATGGCACACGAGAATGGCCGCCTGAACACGGAGCTCCGCTCCTCCACAGAGCTACTCAGCGGCATCCAGTGCTTCTACCTAGCCCATCATCCACCCATAGAGGGGCAGCTGACTCCTAGCATCCCCAGGAATATGGCCCGCGGACGATCTGACACCCACGGATCGCGGAAACTGATAGATTTTTACATGAGGGCCGCCAAGACACCAGCCCAAGATGGCGCCAGCTGGGACGGAGCTCCCTCATCACAGGCAGTGACCGCGCAAACTGATGACCTCATCTCAGACATGGAGGAGTCTGTAGAGCAGCAACCACAGCCAGCCTACTCTCCAGCAGATAGAGGTAAGAGGTCTGCAAACTCCCCAGTGCACTCTCCCACAAAGCCTCCCCCTGTGAAGAGACAGCATGGTGCTGAGACCTGTAGTGCCATATCGGCTGATACACCCACAGCATCCCTAGCTGCATATACAACAACGGATAATCCAGCCTCAGAACCCACACTAAAAGCAATGCTGCTCTCCCTACAATCTGATATGCAAAGAGAGTATAGATCTTCAATTAATCATCTACTTGATAGAGTGGATGACTTGGAGGACCGTATTGATGATATTGAGCAGCACCTGTCAGCAGCTACCATAGCCCATAACACCACTGTAAACATACAGGATGAACACACAGAGGCTATCCAACAAATGCGTCTTAAAATCGCCGAGCTTGAAGACCGCTCCAGGCAGAATAATATCAAAATTAGGGGAGTGCCAGAAGCCATAACACCTGCTGAGATAACCCCATACCTACACCAATTAGTCCGCAAAATCTTGCCGACATTGACGCCGCAAGACCTTCTCATTGACAGAGCCCATAGAATTCACAAACCACAGCACCTACCTCAATCTCTGCACAGAGATATCCTGGCTCGAGTCCATTTTTTTCATTCTAAGGAACAAATTATGAGAGCAGCAAATCTTTCCACAACCTCCCTGAACCTTTTTCCAAAATACAACTCTATAATGACATTTCTACGGCCACCTCGCAAGCACGCAAAGACTTTACTCCAGTTACGTCGATCCTCATGAAATACAAAATCACATATAAATGGGGATTTCCCACCAAACTACTTGTCAATTATCAGCATCAGCAGGTCGCAATTTTGACACCCAAAGATGGGATTAAACAGTTGCATAACTGGGGAATTGTCCCCAATCCGCCTCCAACAACACCTCTAAACAAGCGATCCTCCAGGATTTCCAACAAATGGGTGGCGAAGGATAAACTCTAGTTGTCAGATTACATAAGGCTAACCTCCCCGGTCATCCCTAAACCCAGCTGGATATCACTTGCTTTAAAATTGTGGAGGAGTACCTCCCCTACTGGTTGACTTACCTCGCCCTACTGCTATAGTGTGCAAAGCACACAGCATTTTCTTAAGTTACTATATTTCTCCTTTTTATGTTTGTAACAGATTTGTTCAACTAAGTCTATGAAATCTCTATATCAGTTCTGATTACTGTATAGATGTCATATTTTTTACTGTCTACTTATGTAAGCAAACAGTAAACACATTACTAATCCCAGAAAGTTTGGTTACATACTACTCATACCTTTACAGGTTAGAATGTTCTCAGTGTCACCTTGACATCTACTAACTGCTACACATGTCACTCAAAATCACCTCCCTTAATGTCAAGGCTTTAAATAGCCCATGCAAACGATCCATGCTATAGAGGGAAGCGATCTCCCAACGCACCGATATATTATGTATTCAAGAGACACACTTTTCCTCAATCAATCCACCACGCTGCACCCACAAATTATACCCACATATTTTCCACTCTCAAACTAATAAGAAAGTAAGAGGAGTGATGATAGCGGTACGTTCTACCGTGTCCCTCTCAGTTTCCAACATAGAACAAGATCCCTCTGGCAGGTACCTAATACTATCGGCTCATTTTAACAACAAACCTCTTATAATAGTTAATCTTTAGGCCCCGAACACCCACCAAAAATCCTTTTATAACGCTATTATAAAAAAAATTCAACATTACCTGAGAGACCAAATTATCCTATGTGGCAACTTTAATGATGTACTTGACCACTCACTTGATACTTCCACCTCAAAGAGGAGAAGATCCACTGCCCTCTCCTCTATGGTACTCTTAGAAGAGTTCTATGACCCCTGGAGATGTCAACACGGCACTGAGAAAGATTTCACCTTTTACTCCAACTCCCAAAGAACCTATTCAAGGATCGACCTGTTCCTGACATCCGAAGTACTACTACAATCCATTACCACCTCCTCTATCGGAGTGATATCATGGTCTGGCCATGCCCCTGTATCTATCACACTCAACCTATCACCCGCCACCACATCACACAAATTGTGGCGACTAAACACTTCCCTAATTAGTACCAAGGACAGTAGGGAGCAGGTTCAATCCGTGATCGATGACTACTTTACCCTAAATGAAGGCTCTGTATCTAATCCTACCACGCTTTGGAATGCTCACAAATCTGTCGTAAGAGGGACTCTAAAAATGGGAGCCCAGGAGAAGAAAAAACGCAACGCAACCCTTAACACCTTCCTAGACAATATAAGAACCCTAGAAGAACATAATATACAATCACCCTCAGAGGCCACCCATGACGAACTCCGCAAACTCAGGTCTGATCTAAGCTCATATCTTCAGAGCGGGCATGATTTTTATATGCGGATACTAAAACTTACCTGGTACTCCCAGGGAAATAAGACAGGAAAGATTTTACAATACAAACGTAAGGCAGCTCAATCCAAAATCCCTTTTCTCATAGACTCTAATGGTCATAGACTTACCAACCCCAAAGACATAGCCGATTGTTTTAGCTCCTTCTACTCTAAATTGTACAACTTAAATCACTCCCCCACTGAGACGCAGCCCACTGGCACAACTATTCTAAACTTTCTATCCAAATTGAGTCTCCCCTCCCTAACCTCAACACAAGCAACAGAATTAGCCCAACCCTTCTCGATCCAGGAAGTCCGGAGCGCTATTAAGGCGCTGCCATCACACAAAGCCCCAGGACCAGATGGCTTTGGAAATGAATATTATAAAACATACTGCGATCAATTAATCCCACACCTTTGCAACTCATTAAATAGATTCCTTGCTACCGGAGAAATTCCAGCCGAATCAATAGAAGCCACCATCTCCACCATCCACAAACCAGGAAAATCCCCCCATGACCCGGCTATATATCGCCCCATCTCACTTCTTAACACTGACCTCAAAATATATGCCAAATTATTAGCCACGCGTTTATCAGAACACATGCCTTACCTTGTACACCCAGATCAGGTAGGCTTCATCCCCCACTGTCAGGCCTCTGATGGCACCCGTCGCTTTGTGGATCTCATTCACTTGGCTGAACATCACCAAACGCCTTCTCTGCTGATCTCTCTTGACGCAGAGAAGGCATTTGATAGAGTCCACTGGGGCTATCTGGAAGGGGTGCTGAGAAAATTTGGAATAGAGGGCAAATTTTTGCAAGCCATCCTAGGTCTCTATTCCTCACCCAGCGCTAAGGTATGGACTTCAGGTATTCTCTATAATTCCTTTGCAATCACCAACTGGGCTGAACATCACCAAACACCTTCTCTGCTGATCTCTCTTGACGCAGAGAAGGCATTTGATAGAGTCCACTGGGGCTATCTGGAAGGGGTGCTGAGAAAATTTGGAATAGAGGGCAAATTTTTGCAAGCCATCCTAGGTCTCTATTCCTCACCCAGCGCTAAGGTATGGACTTCAGGCATTCTCTCTAATTCCTTTGCAATCACCAATGGTACTAGACAGGGGTGTCCACTCTCGCCCCTGATCTTTGCCTTGGTGATTGAGCCCCTAGCCCAAACCATCCGCACAAACCCCCTCATTTCAGGGATTCTGGTTGGAAACACCCATCACAAAATAGGGCTTTATGCAGACGATGTTATTATTGCACTTACTGACCCTCTAAATTCGCTCCCCATTTTATCTCAAGTACTTGATGATTTTAGTAAGATCTCAATGTATAAACTTAACCACTCCAAGTCATCCATGATTGGCATTTCAATATCACCCTCAATCAAAATGGAGATTTCCAAGGCTTCCCCTTTCTCCTGGGCCCCCGGCTCCTCAATGACATATCTGGGCATCCAACTTGTATCCCCTTCCTCCACGCTCCTTCGCACTAACTTATGTTCCCTTAATCAGAAACTACTAACCATAACTTCGGCTATGTCATCCATTACAGCATCATGGGCTGGACGAATAGCCCTGGCCAAAATGTTTCTTCTCCCACATGTTCTTTACTACTTTAGAACACTACCATTACCGATATTACTGAAAGAACTATCCAAAATACAACAAATTCTCAACTCCTTTATTTAGGCAGCTCGCAAACCACGACTGAAAGCTTCAATACTCTCCTCTCCTACTACCTGTGCTGGGATGGGTGCACCCAATATCAAATGGTACTATAAAGCAGTCATCTTAGATCAAGTAAAGCAATGGTGGTCCTCGCACCCTACTGCACTGTGGCATTAAAATTGAATCAACTGCTATACCGAGTACCCCACAACTAGTATTATCAGCAACCTGGATGAACTTCCATGCTCCGTGCTCATACCTTCCTACGGTCAATGCCTTTATCGCAACATGGAAAGCTGTATGTCACACCTATCAAGGAATACACACGGACACCTTGAAACTACTTCCAATTCTCGCATTGCAGCTTCTATCTCCGAATTTAACTATTCAACATTGGAATGAAGCCTGGAATTAAGACAATTGGAGTCCTATACCTCCAATTGAACCTCAAAAGTTACCAACAACTCACCAGGGAATTCGGTCTATCAAGCAAAGATTTTTACATCTATCTCAGGATCTGACATATACTCTCAAAACTGCCTACTTCTACAGAAATGACCTCCAGAGACCTGCTCTCCTACTATGTTCACTCCACCAACAAAGTTAAGGGCATCTCCTACATATACACTCTACTCTCACGAACAGTAACCACACACAAACCAGCGAGTGTACTATACTAGGAATCAAAATTAAAGTCCTCCTTTACTACAGAAGAATGGTACCGAACTCTTCGCCTCCCGTCTATCTTTTCCAAAAATGTATTCCCCTGGGAAACCCTCATGAAGATTTACCATAAATGGTACTACACACCTGCTAGACTGACATCCATATTTCCTTCTCAATCTTCAAAATGCTGGAGGAATTGTGATGAAACTGGGGACATGTTTCATATATGGTGGGATTGCCCTATCATAATACCATTTTGGAAACGAGTATCTGCATTAATCATTAACACAACTAACATCTCCCAACATTTGACTCCACAGATGGTTCTCTTTGGTTTAGACTCCTAATCTTGGCCTACAGCCAAAATCCCAATTATACAACATATTTTAATAGCAGCGCATGCAGTCTTAGCCCGCGCCTGGAAAAACCCACTCCCACCAACTATCACTTCTCTCATTAACACGCTTAATGAGCACTGTCATATGGAATATCTTTTTTCCAAAGCTAATCTGACAGGGGACAAATTCCATAGACACTGGTCCCCATGGTTAGCACACACTAGAAGTATAAAACTCACCTGACTAGTACACCGCTCTGTGTTAAACTACTTCACTCATAAGAACTGGCCCCCAGTACGATCTAGACCGGATAGAGCCAATAGTGAACACCTCTTTTGTGTCTCTCTCTATATAACTGTACAATCCAAGGCTTACTAACGATTCCTGAATATACACGAGAATGTTTAATCAGCTTTCCTACTCCTGTTTCATTCATACTAACACCTCTCTCTAATCTATCTCTTTAATATGATCTCAACGCTTCCCCCATTAGGGGTAAGCGGATGAGATCTTTGATACTCCCTGAGTTCACCCAGTTAGACATCTTAATTGTTTACTATATAATCTTGCTTTCTCAATTATAGGTGTGTGTAGGTATGGGGCTGATGACGCTGTCCTTCCCCATGACACAGTCTGCTCCCAATGGGGTGTATGGGGGAGTCCGAGTAGTGTCAAACGCCCTGTACTCAACAAGCGGCTCTTATGCATATGTGTCCTAGTACACTTTTTTCTTCTCTCCTGTAGTCTGTATTCTCAGTTCAATTGTATTTACAAGTTTGATTGTACTCACAATTTTGATGGTACTTGATCTATGCCATCTTGTAGCTGATAATGTCTATCACTTGTTTATTCTACTGATAGACCATAATAAAAACCTCTTTGGCAAAAAAAAAAAAAAAACAAAAAAAAAAAAAACAATATATTTAACTTTTTGCTATAATAAATATCCCCAAAATAATGTAAAAAAAATAATTTCTTCATCAGTTTAGGCCAATATGTATTCTACATATTTTTGGTAAAAAAATTGCAATAAGCATATATTGATTGGTTTGAGCAAAAGTTATAGCGTCTATAAAATAGGGGATAGGTTTATGGCATTTTTATTATCATTATTATTACTTTTTTTTACTAGTGATGGTGGTGATCAGCAATTTTTAATGGGATTGCGAAATTACGAAGGACAGATCGAACACTATTGACACTTTTTTTGGGACCATTGACATTTATATAGCGATCAGTGCTATAAAAATGCACTGATTACTGTATAAATGTCACTGACAGGGAAGGGGTTAACTCTAGGGGTGATCAAAGAATTAAATGTGTTCCCTGGGAGGTGTTTCCAACTGTGGGGGGAGGGGACTGACTGAGAGTAGAGAGAGATAGCAGTTGCTAATCACTAGGAACAGACGATCACTCTGTACTTCCCTGTCAGAATGGGGAAATGTTTGTTTACTTTGACAGATCCCTTTCTGGCTCTCTGTAGAGCAATTGCCCACTGTAGCTGTTAAAGGGACCACCGTACAGACACAGGGATTCATGGAAATGAGCCAACCTGTTGCTGTATAATGACAGCAGCTGGTCGGCAAGTGGTTAAACACAAAAGCCAACATTTATTTTATTACAGCTTACACTTTCTTAGATGTAATGTCTGCATACACTTTCTTTCCTTTCTTTTCATCTGGTTATTTGGCCAGTACGTCTGTTGTTTTTCAAAAGAACAAGCTCCCCAGCTGAATGTATCTATAACTGGAGTTAGGCTTCAATTTGTTAGTGTTTTTAAATCTGTTAGTAAATTTAACACTCCCCTCTCCACTTGCAATGCTGCTGTCCTAATGTGCCCCTTATGCTCATTTATTCAAAGTGGGGAGACTCTAATATAGTAAGCCCCTGAACTGGCACCGAAACCTTGGTTTGAAATTGTGCAAGTGTTCAGTGCTAACATACCCTTAGGCTGGGTTCATACCACCCAGCATACCATCAACATGGGGGCAAGGGCAAGGTGCTTTGGGGTGGGTGCACAGGGCCCCCCCCCGCCCCCAAAGCACCCATCCCCATGTTGAAGGCATGCGGTCTGGTATAGTTCAGGAGGGGGGGGGCGCTCGCTCATCCCCATACCCTTTCCTAAACCTGCCGGGCTGTGTGCTCGGATAATGGTCTGGTATGGATTTTGGGGGGACCCCATGCCGTTTTTCAGGGTGGGGGTTCCCCTTAAAAGCCATACCAGACCGAAGGGCCCGTATGCTCTTGAAGGGGTAACCCATGCCGTTTTTTTGTTTTTTTTGTTTGGCGTGGAGTTCCCCATCAAGATCCTAAGAGCACAAGTAGCATGCCAAAGTCAGGTCAGTTAAGACGGCGATCCAATTTTGATCCGACTTCAGTGATGTTCAATGGGCTGAAGTAGGATTAAAGTCGATCCAAAGTAGTGCAGGGAGGATTTTCAAAGTCGGACCAACTTGTGTCGGACCAGTTAAGACTGCTCCCATCTGGAAACATTGATTTTCACACGTCATGCGACATGAGCTCCCAATGTCGGAGCGTTTGTCGTACCAGTGTGAACCCAGCTTTACTGTCAAAGCATAATTAAACAAGCTGACATTAGAAGCTGATTAGTTATTGTTTACAGCTGAACCAAATTCTATGTGCACCAATTTTATTAAATCTCCACCCTTTATGTTACCGGTCAGGTCACCAGATAAAAACAAAAGTAAAAAGAGCCTAAAAAAATGAGTACAGCTAATTCAACCACCACATCTAGTGATTGGTTAGCTGCAATATATAAAATTTTTGGTTTTGGGTTTATTACCACTTTAAGAATAGTCTAGGGGTGTAACTACAAGCCACAGGGCTCTGGAGCAAAATTTGCTGCACAAACTACTTTGGTTTTTTGAAGCCTATTTAGAATATTTTTGTTTTCTAGCATTTTTAGTGCATTTAGCTCATAAACCACTTCAGCCCCGAAAGATTTTACCCGCTTCCTGACCAGAGCACATTTTGCGATTTGGCACTGTGTCTTTTTAACTGACAATTGCACGGTCGTGCTATATTGCACCCAAACAAAATTGACGTCCTTTTTTTTCCCACAAATAGAGCTTTCTTTTCATATTTGATCACCTCTGCGGTTTTTATTTTGTATGCTATTACCAAAAAAAGAGCAAAAATTTTGAAAAAAATTCAATATTTTTTACTTTTTGCTGTAATAAATATCTACCCAAAATATATAAAAAAAACAACTTTTTTCCTCAGTTTAGGCCGATATGTATTCTTCTACATATTTTTGGTAAAAAAATTGCAATAAGCCTATATTGATTGGTTTGCGCAAACGTTATAGTGTCTACAAAATAGATCGTTTTATGGCATTTTTTATTACGGATTTTTTTTATTAGTAATGGCGGTGATCTGCGACATTATGGCAGACACATTGGAACCTTTTGACACTATTTTGGGACCATTGTCATTTATACAGCGATTAGTGCTATAAACATGCACTGATTACAGTTTAAATGACACTGGCAGGGAAGGGGTTAACCACTAGGGTGCGATGAAGGGGTTAAGTGTGTCCTAGGGAGTGATTCTAACTGTGGGGGGTTGGGCTTCAACTCACATGACAGCGATCACTGCTCTCGATGACAGAGAGCATTGATCTTTGTCATGACACAAGGCAGAACAGGGAAATGCTTTGTTTACATAGGCACTTCCCCGTTTTGTAATGAATGGGCAGCGCTTCAGAAGCGCCGCAACACAGGAGTTTTTAACCAATTCTTTGGGGTTTTTAAAGCGTCCTGGTAGCGGCCGAAAAGCGCTGCTTAAACATTGCTAAAGCGCCACTAAAACGAGCGGCGCTTTAGCGCTAATGCAGCCGCGGCCCCAGTGTGTGAGAGGGGTCTTAAGGGGAAAAGTCTTTCAGACCGTACGTATTGATCAGCTGAGCATTGATCTTTTAAGTGGCATTTACATATTACATATGGTTTTGCTATGGTGCATCGGTTTTAGAGGGCACAAATAAAAAGTGAGTATAATATTTTAGTTATTTTAAATAAGGAGGCACAATTTTAGTAGAAAGCACTATGATGTGTATGTTGAGCTAAATGAAAGAATTATTTACCTAGAGGTGAGCATTCAAATATTAATCGATCTTAAGAAGCTGATGAGCTGAGGAACTGGAAGAAAAGTGATATGATATTGCCTGGAGAATCAATTAGCCTTATCAGTCCTTGGAGGGGAAGTCGCTCTATAGGTCTATAGGCCAAAATGAAAGGTGAGAGCACATAGTGATCGGTTTGGAAGAAGTAGTGACTCACATATAAAAAAAATGTGATATCTGCACATTCAACACAATAAAAGCAAAGAGGACTATTTTTGCTTAAACTGTGTGGAGTGTACTGTCATAGACTATTTTTTATATGAAAGGGACATGTTAATATATTAGGTTTATGTTGTATATTTTAATTACCAGCTTGCAGGTCAACTTTTCACAATGATTTTTGGATATTGGTACATTATTGGGTATATGGTAAAGCAATTGGTGTATAGTATATGCATGGATAATTTGGAGGGCTTAAAGAGCTGCACAGCATTAATTGATTTATATTTAGTGTAGGTGTTGGGAACACATGTCAATGTAAAAGGCAGCCTATGATTATTTTTGTTTAGGTGACTGCACAGGGGTTTGTTTGGTTTCAGTTGAATACATCATTAACCACTTTGTACACGGCCTAAAGCAGAATAACGGTAGGGCGGGTCTTTCATCACTCTGGGTGGACATCATCTGATGTCCTTCCCTTGTTGACACAAACGTGGTCAGCTGCATTCAATCACAGCTTATATACACAGTGTTCAATACAGTGTACCTAAAGACTTATTTTACCTTACAAACAATCAATAATTGTACCCATATTAGTTAACCAAAATTTGTGCATTTAGTTAATTGTTTTGATTAAAGCCTGCAAAGTAGTGCAATCACAATTGGTGCATTGAGGGTGCAATGAACAGGCCCATGCAGATTATTTTTTCATCTGCTGGTTCATACTGAGGCACAGACCCTTGGTTATAGAGCTGGAAGAAGTATCAATAGATTACAAGTGCAATGACGTCTCTGCACTTGTGCTCTGTTGATATCTATGGGTCTCCCTGCTGCAGGAGCAAATGGTATTTGTTGTCTCTCCATTCACAGATCTCTGTGAATTGAGGATGCAGCTGTGCAGGCAGAGTTCTGTAAAGCCATGCAGTACAAAAAACAGGAACCTGCAGGGAGAAAAACCTGGCAGAACCACGGACCGCAGTGTTTTAGGTCACACCCTAAATATGGATGTAACATGAAACATGGTCAGAAAGGTTGAATACAACTTTAAGATAAAGGACTATATGAGAATTGGGCTGAAATAAAAAAACTATAGTTTGGCGGTGTAGCTTCCTTATCATGTGCACAAGGGTTACAATTCATTCATAATGCATGGAACTCAAATTAGTTATTGCTACGCAATAGTAAATTGATTTAACTAGCATGGCAAAGATGGGAATAAGCTACATTCACATTTAAAAGTTACTTATTACCTCTTGACACAATTTATTTCTCTTTGATTTTTGTGTACTCCTCTCATTAATCACTTTGTCATATAATCTTAGACCAGACTGTATTTTGTAAAAGTAAAGCTACATACAAAGTTAATGAGTCATGACTAGAAGTCATGGTCTAGAAAGAATGAACATTATACATTGTGTTTGTCACTGTTATTTTTCTTTGAGGGTTAATTCTTTGTTTGTGCATGTACATACATATATACAGTATGTTTGTATATTGTCAAGGATTTTTATAGTAAAGTAAGGGCACTTTCACACTGGGACGGGGAAGGCGTTAGTGTTAAAGCACCGCTAATATTAGCGGTGCTTTACCACTGTAATAGCTGCGCTTTTCAGCCAGTAGCAGGGCACTTTTAATCCCTGATAGCGGCCGAAAAAGGGTTAAAAGCCCCCGCTAAGTACCGCTGCCAAAGTGCCTGCAAAGCACTTCGGCAATGGCACTTTGCAGGTACTTTTAACCCTTTTTTCAGCTGCTAGCGGGGGTTAAAAGTTACAGCGGTAAAGCGCTGCTAATATTAGTGAAAGCACTCGGGCTCACACACTGGGGCTGCAGTGGAGGCATTTTTCAGGCGCTTTACAGGTGCTATTTTTAGCCCAAAAGCGCCTGAAAAACACCCCAGTGTGAAAGGGGTCTAAATGTCATGTTTGCACTGTACCTGTCTCTAATTAGCGTTACTCACAAAGTTCCCGCAAGTAAAATTGAAATAAGCACCAAGCTAAACTGTATTTATTAATATTTAAGTGCTGCAGCCCCTAATTATAAAGATGGGCCAAATCAGAATGTTTGCATGCAGAGCTGTCTGTTTTGGAGAGATTTACACAATTTAGGGAGGCAATCAGGATTTAAAGGGTCCTTGTTGCACAAAGGAAATTCAAGTGGATATGTTCAGACAAATAAAAAAATAGATTATTCTTGATTTGTGAACCATTTTGAACATCACTATAAAAAAGCATTATGAAAACCTCCGCTTTAATAATTACTGAATGTATAATGCAGAAGATTGAAAAATTTAGAGGCACTAAGGACTTTTTGTTTTTCCATTTATAATTTTTTATTTCACTCTATATCAAAGCATGTAGTACAGTACAACAAGAACAAAAAAAAAAAAAAACAGTGTGCGAAACATGAGAGATCAGAAACCTTTATAAAACATTAACAGTAATAACAATGAAATGTGTCAATGCACATTTGGAACCATGTCGTATAAATCTGTTATCGTTAGGAATCCGATTGCATGGAAAATGTTAGTTCTGAACAAGGCCCCTAGAACATACAATGGAAGAATATGTAATACTAGTGTGCAAACAGGGGTCTGACCCATGCAGGCTTAAGCCATAAGAGAGTGGTTTCTTTTTCTTTTCTATAAAACCTAAGTTAGAACATAGATGAGGTTTAGAGAGGAATGAGTGAGAAAAAAGGAAAAGGAAGAGGAAAAGCAAGGGATTGGTGCAAGGGCTGGTGCTCACCCAAGAAGCCAAATGATACAGCGCAATCACTACTGGGCCTGAGCCTGTACAAATCAAGGGGACAGGTACGAAGCGTAATCTCGTCAACACTGAATATGGTACCAATAATACTACCTTTCGATGAATTTTTCCTCCTTATGTTTTATGGCCGTTGTTAGGCATTCCATATCATAAATCTTGTTAACCCCATCTATCCATTGATCAACAGACGGGGGGGTCAGTGTGTTTCAATTTTTGTCGGATGCACACCTTGGCCACATTAAGCAGGTGGATCAGGAGGAATCTCTTGTACCTAAGCAGGGTAATGTTTAGTAAAAATGTCTCTGGCACATCTCCAGAGATATATCAGTAAGCTTATGAATCAGCCATCTGACAGCTTCCCAGAAGGATTGTACGCTAGGGCATGACCAAAAGTTATGCAACAACGTGCCTGGTTCTTTTTGGCATTGCCAACACTATGGGGAAACAGTGGGGTAAAACCTATGGAGGAGTACAGGGGTTCTATACCAGCGGGTCAGAAATCTATATCCTGCTTCCTGGTATCTGCTGGACAGGGAGGACCAATGGGGGCACTATGGACTTTAATGGTACCGCCATAGACATGCCAACTAGGTAGAGTTTAAAACCATCAGATTTTATTACAAATGCTCTAAAATAATCATCACACTAAACAAAAAACAAATCTAAAATGCCATGGGAGAATGATTTACATAAACAGTATTACATAGCACCCCAATATAATGTGAGGTCTGAGAAAGAAGTTATCCAGTATTTCTCAACGTGTTTTGCGAGGTTACTGCTTACCCAGGAGTATTTGAAAGAGTAATAATCTGCAGAAAATATAACACAGATTGCATAACACACAGGTAGAAAAAAAGTTCATATATACAGTTATGTAAAGAAGTAGTTTATTTAACAGCAAAAGAGAAATGCAGTGCAGAAGAATCATATGGCCGGTACTGTATCATTAAGTACTCCTGTATATATACATTGAAGTATATGTAAACACTGGGATGGAACAAAGGATCACACAAATGCAAAAATAAAGACTTTATTTAAAAAAAATCGAAACTGTTTATTATGTAATTAGTAAAGCTAAATGTTATGCATTTGGGGTTTACATCTCCATATTATTATGTGTACATGAAAATTAGTGTATTTTTCTAGTGTAAACTGAAAAAGTTTGTGCATGATAACTGAATTATTCTTAGTTTTAGGGCAAATAAAACATTTGTGCACCATGTGTGACATTTAAAAACCACATGTAGCCAAAAATATAAATGTTACTGAATGTTCATACTTGTGAAAGTTTTGTGGTCCTGCTGCAATGTAATGAAGGGGATTATCCATGCCGGGCTGACAGAATCCTGGAGATTCAATGGCAGACAATGCCATTCAATGGCGGACAATGACAATGTCTTTGCACATCACAACATTCTTCACTATAGTAGCATATAGTAGACAAAAAGGAATGGATTTCAAATATAGATTCTCTAGGCTACTTTTGTGTGACATCTTTTGGGATGACCACAGACCTTGGCTGCACAGTACCCAAGACTTTGGTGTGTGAAGGGTGATGCAAACATTTCACCCTTCCAGAAGTGTGGAATACTGAAGATTCTGATAGAGACTATAGCAGTGAAATTGAACAAAGGTAGGAGACCCAGGCTTCCAGAGAAGTAGACAAAATGATTGAGTCTACTATCACTTGGAATTGTTTATATAACATAGACAGGGCTGCATGAACTAACTGAAATTGTAGTTCAGAGTGTGATGGTTGTCAGCAGTGCAGTATACATAAGCTTGCTGACTTTTTGAGTGTAGCTGTGTTAAAGATTATTATCCAATTATGGAGAGTTGAGTGTTCCCATAAATTCAATAATTTATTATTCCAGGTGGCTCTTAGTAATGGCTTTGCTTAAGGCTTCTTAACTAAACAATATTTGCATGCACATTCTTCTAATTTGTTCTCCAACTGTACAGCATTGATTTTGCTATAGATGATGAATTTAAAAAATGGTAGCATTTGACTGCATTTACTGGCACTTGCCTCCATCTTTACAGAAGTTATTTGGCTTTCTGGGGAAGGGGGCTATGAAAAGGACCAGAAAGAGCTCTTGCAGTGCATCACATGCTCTTTGATTGTGGAGTTAAAAGAACGTATGCAGCAATTAAGGATAAAACCAATGACTGGCCATCTGAAAACAGTGCACAGGCTACACGTCTAACATTAGTCTTATAAATAGTTTAACCTACATTGTAAAGCGCTGCGTAAACTGTTGGTGCTATATAAATCCTGTATAACAATAATAATAATTTCCCATTGAAGAATAAAAAAATCTAGACAATAACCATTGTCGCTAAATGTTTCTTGATTGGCTCAACATGTGGGCATGTTATAATGTTCAGTGTGTCTTAGAAGTTCAGCAAATACAAATGATACAACACATATTCAATAATGAATTTACTTTCCTGAATAGCATCAACAGTCATGATATTTCACTTTTATGCCCCGTACACACGGTCGGACATTGATCGGACATTCCGACAACAAAATCCTAGGATTTTTTCCGACGGATGTTGGCTCAAACTTGTCTTGCATACACATGGTCACACAAAGTTGTCGGAAAATCCGATCATTCTGAACGCAGTGATGTAAAACACACACGTCAGGACTATAAACGGGGCAGTAGCCAATAGCTTTCAGCTCTTTATTTATTCTGAGCATGCGTGGCACTTTGTTGTCAGAAAA
Source organism: Lithobates clamitans (assembly GCA_037952925.1). Lineage (NCBI taxonomy): Eukaryota > Metazoa > Chordata > Amphibia > Anura > Ranidae > Lithobates > Lithobates clamitans. Next base: position 880,258 of record JBBGZY010000496.1, on the reverse strand, counting down.
TTTTATAGCCTGCTCTCAAACTTTGTGTGTCGGAAAATCCAATGGAAAATGTGTGATGGAGCCTACACACGGTCGGAATTTCCGACAACAAGGTCCTATCACACATTTTCCATCGGGAAATCTGACCGTGTGTACGGAGCATTAGGTTGATAGAGGATCATTTTAAAAATGCACTAGTTTCTTATATTTTTAGTTTCCAGTATTAACTCCCCCTCCCAAACGTCCATAGCAAATTTTATTAACTCTCACCTGGTTTTCCTAGTTACTAAGTGGAAATTCCCAAAGGGAAGGGGGAATTCAATTAGCTGAATGAATGAGGTGGGGCTGTGCAAGCAAAAAAAACAAGATTTTTGACTTACAATAAAATTATTTTTTTGAAGTTCACTAAAGTGATTTTTAACCCTCAGGTTTTAAGCACTCTCGGCAGCTGATTTACTCACTTATTGAATATGCTGCTTCTTTATATTTTAATCCTTGCCTATCCTCCTTTTTAAGATGGTGCCATGATCACTGCCCCAGGTTTCCTGTTTTAATGTGGCTCCTTTCTCTTGCAGCCTCCTATGGAGCCACGATTGCAAGCAGGAACTAGGGTTGTGTTCATTAATAGAAACACATGGCCCCATAGCCTAGGATGGCAAGCTCTCCCCTGCTCCTCTCTTCTCCTTCCCTCTCTTTTTTCCACGCTAACAGACTAGCTTGAGATTGCACTGTCAACTGTTAACTCTTGGTAAGACTGCAAATTCCAGGAAGCAGCATTAAGAGAGCTAACAGTAGCTGGATAGAAAATTGTAAACTGCAAGGGCTGGGGTATATATGCATTTTAACAAATATTTTACCTGGAAATGTGTTAAGTAAAAATGCTGAAAGTTAAATTACTACTTTTAGGTATACAGAGTGAAGTAATTCTGAAGCACGGGTTATGTTGCTTCCTTAAAGAGATGGGACACCGGCAAATGAATCAGTAAAACAGTGGCTTATAGGGCATCTGTGTCCTATAATGTACTGTGAGAAAAATATTTTTCTTAATCATTCATGAACACAGGGTGAACTATTTCTGAGACACTGGAAAATCCAAAAGCAGGGAGGTGAGCAAAACAGAAAACAAAATGCTAACAGGCGCACAAGTAACAGGTTAACAGATGGGGCTCAACAGAGCTTACAGCTGCTAGAAGAAGCTGACAACTGAAACTTGCTTCAGATGAGGCCTGAATATAGACCAGGTAATATGAACATGTAAACAGAAGTTTGGGTGGCAGCCACGAAAATCTGAGAACGAGATGCCTGATACTGAAAAGCTTATGCATACCTAACTGATCTAGTTTAGTGCACTTTGACAGGTAAGAGTGAAACCCTGTCCATGTGAACCTTATGTTATGATTAGAGGTCAGGCTCAGAGACCAGTAGCTATAGCAGTAGAGAAGTTTACACTGACTGGTAGGATAAGTTAACAAGTAGGTCACCCTGATGGATGATGCAGGCTCATCCAAGGAGCAGGGTCTAAGCACTAGTCGGTCATCACCAGAGCCCCTGATGGTGGAGATGGGTTTCGCTGAATGTTAGTGTCAGGTCGCTGTCTTCAGGGTTGCCTCACTAGGAGGTGAGCAAGCCAGGGTCCAGGGGCAGATGCAGCAGAAAGGGATCAGGCAGAAGTTTAGTGAGTAAATAAGCCAAAGTTCGTTACTAATTGGTTGCAGGTTGGGGTCAAGTGAAAGCGTAGTTGAGGAACATGCCAAAATTCGGTAACAAATGGTTGGTGGATGGGATCAAGCAGAAGCATAGTCAAGGAACAAGCCAAAGGTTGGTAACAGATGGCTGGTATATGGCCAGGTATGTTTGGCTCATCCCTACATCCCTAGTCACATTTTTCCTTACAATGTAGCTATGCCAAGGATCAACTGACAGAGAGGGCTGCAAAAATAAACCCCCCCAAACATTAATTTCTTCCCCAGCCATGCTGGCTGGGAAAGTGACACTGGGACCTGAAAGTGACATGTTACACATTGTTTCCAGGTCAGTAACAGGAAGGAGAGAACAGCAAATGGACATTTAATTGTCTCCCTCCCCTCTATCTGACAGCACATGTCATGCTAGTCCTGGGTGCACAGAGGGAAGCATGGAGCCTGGGAAACAGGGCAGATGTGTGTGTGGGGGGAGGCAGCCATTACCAGAGAATGTGGATGTGATTTGGCAGCTGCAGCCTCTGGATCACTTCCATCTGACAGCTGACAGTCAGCTTGTCAGATTTACACACACTCCCAGAGGCTGCAGCTCTCCGTAGTCTGTATAAAACCCCACACTTCCTCCAGCGTACTACATACTTCAGTGGCAGTAAAAGGGTTAATGAATGATCTAGAAATCCTGTTTTTTTTTCTTTATCTTGCACATGGTTGGAAATTCTTTGCAAAATGAGTGTTCAGATAATAAGTAAAAGTTTACATTACAAAGTGAAAATTCACATTGAAAGTGAACATGCTCTAGTAAATCAATTCTAATGTGGAGAACCCGGTGAAGTAGAATAATGGTATAAATTGGTTTTGTAATTGCTATAGTAATTGCATGGAACAGGTAATTCTGATGGCCATATTTTGTCCCTAGAGTTCCTGGAAAATTTACAATTTAAGCATGTGGTTTATAAACCAGGAACCAGACAAAACCGAAATATAAGATTTGTGCAAGGGAAAAGGAGAAAATTAAATTAACAGGTCTTGCCCATTTTGTATGCAACAAACAATAGCTTGTCCATAACCACATATCAGAAAAATTCCCATGTGAAATTGTAAACTTCCTACCCCAATCATGCTCATTAACAATTTGCACGTATTCACTGAATCATGCTTTACTGCCCCTGTTTGTTGCTTAAAAACCCAGTGGAAATTCAGTAAGTATCTGCCAAAAATGGTTTTAAACCCCAGGTGGTTTCTTGATTTATTTCTTACCATACTCTCATTAACTTTGTGACAGAGACTGAAAACACTTGTAGCAAAATACAGCGATGAAATAGAAGTCTGCACTTTTGCTGTTAACTGTTGAAGACACGTCTCAGTGACAGATGCATCCCAAGGGCATAAATAAAAGTAGCCAAAGTTTTGTAAGTTACTGATATGAGTTCATAATATAATCTATCCATGCTGTATTAAAACATATAACTGTGTACTTAAACCATTACAGCAAAACTTTGATATTGTACATGGCGGGAATCACTGTATTTATTATCATACCTGATCAGTGGAAACATTTATATTAATAGAAAACATAAAATCAATTTCAATGGGGTTGATGTACTTTAGACAAATTGTCTGTTTGTTTTGCAAGGGATGTTGCACTTTGTAAAGTATACCCATTCATAGTATGATTGGATGAAGGAAGTCAGCAGAGCTTCAACTCATTCACTATGCTTTGTAGAAAATTCCCTTGCAAAGTGCAACTTTTATTGCAAAGTGAACAGTCTGTTTGCCTTTAGTAAATCAACCTCATTGAATGTTAATCTGCAAAGAACAGAACTAACCTGTGTTTGGTGTCATAAAAAACGCAACAGCTCCAGTCAAAGGTTAATTTGTGTGCGTTTGATTGCAACATTATAGATAAAATATAATGAACAAAATCAATATATTAATCTAAACTATTTATAAATCAAAAATGTTTCCAAATGTTTCCCTGTCCCAAAAGACTCTACAGAAGCTGATCCTACAAGTAGTATCAATTTCCCAGTCTTGGTTTGGTCCCTGTGCGCTAATATGGGACTAAAATTGACAATTCCAAAAGTGTTTGTTTCTGAAGAATCTTCAGGCTGCTGTTTCTTTTTAATGCAGCACAGATTAGTGACATGGAAGCAAGCGAGGTATTGACTATCTTTTTTGCAGGGAAACATTGTTTTGGAATTTTTGTTTAAGTGACAGATTTTCTTTAAAGCCCAACTTCAGTCATCTGAATGGGTTAAATATTTGTTTGGCTGGGTCGAATAGAATAAGTATAAATACTTACCTTATTCTTTGTTTCTCCAGAAGCCATTGCTCTCCTATGCTGTCCAGTGCTCCAAAATGTGGACAGACCCTTGTGGCCCTTATGTATAATGCAGGGTTTTTCTAAAAAATTACTCCAGTTTATGCTGAACAGCTCCCTAGGTCCCAGGTATTGCCAATCTGGACATCTTAGAGAGCTATCTCAAGCTAAACAGGTTTGCTTTTGCTCAGTTTATAATAGGTGCCACTTTGAAACAGAGTCTGACTGTGGGTTTCCCCTTGCCTGGACTACCATTTGGTTGGCTATCTGAAGGGGAACTGCTTTGCCATGGATCAATAAAGATTTTAGGGCTCCAAAGGCCTCCCATATTTATACACTATTTGTGTTTGGGATTTTAGTATTCATGATTTAGTGTGGAGTGGGGTTATATATTAAAGGCTTCCTATAGTTTCCGAGTGTTCAACATCACCCCTACCAACTGGAGGCCCCATGTCTGCTGGACTTTGTTTCCCTGGCAAGGACCCCCAAAACTTTTTTCACTGACATTGGTGGTAATTATGGTCCAAGGACTAGGCCCTAAGCAATGATTTCCTAAAAGTTCTCAGCTTGGGTTCCAATCCACTTTGCACTAGAAGTGCAAACTACAAGTGCAAAGTGCACTTGGAAGTGCAGTCACTGTAGATCTGAGGGGGACATGCAAGGAAAACAAAAAAATAGAAAATTTATATCAAATACTTACCGTAATTTTCCTTTCCTGATGGACTCCATGGCAGCCTACGTATGGGTTAATCCCGCCTCTCATACCTCATAGGACCCCACTCCCATAAATCTTTGCTTCTAGCCAGAGACCGTGTTCCGTAACTTAGCCTACTCCAGCAAATGTGAGGGAACTCCTGATGCCACGGAGTCCAACAGGAAAGGAAAATTACGGTAAGTATTTGATATAAATTTTCCATTTTCCTGACAGACTCCATGGCAGCCTACGTATGGGAAATGACTAGCCATACACTCCCGGGTGGGAAATTGCTGGTTCAAAGAAAAAAGGTTTATTTGGCACCGTCAACAGACAAGACATGCAAACCAAAATTAACCGAAGACAAAGAAGCCGGTTCTACACAATAGTGTGTCATAAAAGTGTTGATCGACGACCAAGAGGCCGCCTTGCAGATTATTTCCGGGGATACATGACGGGAAAAAGGAGTAACCGAGCTCCAACTTGCTCCGCCTGGACAGGCTTCATATCAAAAGGACTTAGAAGCCTCCTGTCCACCAGAAGAGGATGTCTTTGAGGACTTCTGGCCAGAAGGTTGATTTCTCTTCCAGTTTCTCCTGAAATCACGGCCCGGTCTATAGCGGCGGGCATCTCTAGCGCGTTCTTGATCTTGCCTGGGTTGGGGTCTTCTCTGACCCAAGAGGCGATGATCCTGAGGTAAGAACCCTGACTTACCCCCTGTAGCACGGGTAATGGCGGAATCAAGTTTGTTCCCAAAGAGGGAAGAACCCTCAAAGGGAATTCTACACCAAGCCTGTTTAGAGGCAGGATCCGCAACCCACGGGCGCAGCCACAAGGCGCGCTTGGCTGTGACTGAGGAAAGCACCGTGACCCGTGCCACTAGGCGGATAATATCCAGGGATGCTTCCCCTAAGAAGACTGACGCCAGTTTTAGCTCATGGATTGGTGAACTCTTGACCAATTCTTCAGACACACTTGCTAAAGCCGCATCCACATCATCCGACCAGGACTCCATAGCTTTTGACAGAGCTGCGAGAGCCAAGGCTGGTTTACAAGCCATACCCGCTGTGATATAGATGCGTTTAAGATCAGTATCGATCTTCCTCTCCAGACCACCCTTAAATGAAACGGTATCCTCTAGAGGGAGGGTGACATGCCTCACCAACCTCATCAAAGCAGCATCAATGAGCGGAGCTGACTCCAGATACATCTTGGCCACTTTGGAGATTAGTGAGTTCTTCCTCTCAACCTTACTCCACTCATCTGAAATGATTTCGCCAAGCTCTCCCAGGAAGGGAAAATTGGGTTGATCCTTTTTTGAGATGTTTGAAGTATTTCCTCTGTTTAGAGGGTGCTTCTACTGGTTCTTCCCATCTCAATGTGTCTTTAACCGCCTTGACCAACCGTGGCACCAGGGAGAAATCAAAACCCGCGCCAGGATCATTCCGCTCAGTCTCGCTTTCCAAGGATCCACCTAAGGAGGGACTGCGTCTAGAGGGACCAGGAGCCCCAAGGTCGACTCCGCCAGGAGCTAGCACTGGAGCAGAAGGAGAGATAGCTGAACGATTGGGATCCGTTCTGATCAGAGATTTCTGAACCACTTTTCAGACCAGAGCTTCCACTTGCTGGTCTCCAGCTCCTCTTTCTTTTGCAGCTCGGGAATAACATAGCTCACAGAGGGATTTACCTTCTGGGACCTGAGCTTTACATCCCCAGCAAGCCCTTTTGTCAGAGCAGCTAGAATGGCGGTGGGAGTGAAGCCCAGATGTAGACTTGGGCTCTTCACTATAGCGCCTAGAAGCTGATCTAGAGCGCCTTGAACTTGATGACTGTTTTTGATGATGCGATCTGGAACGATTGGTATCTTCACGTGCTGAGGGCCTATGTTCAGACCTAGAAGGGCTGTGGAGAATAAAAGGAAATAAACAGGATCCAGAAAGAAACAATCCCAAAACAGTCAAGCAGAAGGAAAAAAACAATTCCTACCTGCAGCGCAAGGGTTGGCCACTGGGGGGCGGTGACACGTCCATAGCAGAAAACCAGGTATCTGAAATGAACAATCTCCAGTCAAACACAGGAATCAGAGAGAAAGAGAGGCTTGGACAGCCAGCAGCATAGCCTCCTACCTTGCCAGAGAGTAAACACTGCACCGGGAAGCCGCCGTTTTCACCCGTAGTCAAACCCAAGTAATAGCTGTATTCTGACAGCTATTTAAACTTGGTGCCGCCGATTACGTCCCCGCGCTCCCAGCGTTGTCAAGCGGGGCTCGCGCGCATGCGCGACCGCCGCCATTTTCCCGGAACTGCGCACGCGCGAACCAAGCCTCACTTTCAGACAAGGCTCGCAATGTGCAGGGACCCGGAAGACGCGGTGGACTGGGACGCAGATGCGTTCCAGCCGCCATAGAGGCCAGAAAAAGACACAGGAAAAAGCACAATACACACAAAAACAGCTGCCATATATGGAATGAAAACAAAATATACGATACCACCGCACGCTCCTGGTCCAGTCTGATTGGGGACGATCATCCACTGCACGGCTGGGCTTTAATAAGGGGGGACCTCCTGCTAATAGCAAGGACGTTTGGCCCAGTTGCCGCTTGCCTGCCAATGGCAAGGTTAGTAAGCTCTTCATGGCATCGCAAAGCTGCCCGTATCCACCCTGCTAATAGCTGGGACTGCTGGACTCCAGAACCGCCATCAGAACCACCGTGCAACCAGAACCGGACCGCAGAAATTTCATAAGGTAAGATACACATTGGTCCTAGGAGGAGGACAAAAAAGGAACACGGTCTCTGGCTAGAAGCAAAGATTTATGGGAGTGGGGTCCTATGAGGTATGAGAGGCGGGATTAACCCATATGTAGGCTGCCATGGAGTCTGTCAGGAAACAGCATTTTAGCTTGCACATGATTGGATAATAAATTCAGCAGAGCTTCCCCTCATTTCAGATCTACCCCTCAGATTTACAGCAAATGCACTTCCAAGTGCACTTTCAGTGCAATTTCAAGTGCACTTTGCACTTGTAGTTTGCACTAGTTTGCACTAAATAACCCCCTATGACTTAAGGGTTTGACCCAGCAAGATGTCTTCTTCACCTTTCTGACCTCTCAAAACGTGAATGTCGAAACTCTCCGGTCACTCATCTTTTGAATGCGGCAAAGGCCTGTATCCCAGCCATTTGGAGACAGGAGTCACCCCCCTCGATCTTGTTATGGTTTAGCCACTTGCCGACGGCCGCACGCCAATGTATGTCCAAGGTTTGGCGGCGGATATCGTTGTTATGGCAGCAGCTAGCTGCCATAACCCCGGTATCGCCGTTTTCGTGCGGCGGTCGGCTTTCAGATAAAAGTGGTCTCTGCGGCAGATTCACCATGAGATCACTTTTATCGGTGGTGGGAGAGGGCCCCCCCTCCCGCCGCGATTCGGTGCCCTCCGTCGCTTATCGGAGCCGTCGGTAGCGGTGGAGGCAATCGCGTCTGTCTCCCTTCTGTGCCTGGAGACGAGTGAGGCTAAGATGGTGCCAACTCGTCTCCATGACACTGCTGGGCGGAAGCGACGTCAAAACATCACTTCTGCCCATACGTCTTAAAGGCACATTTTTTTCAATGTCATTTTTTTTAAATGACTTTTTTTTTTATTGCATTTTAGTGTAAATATGAAATCTGAGGTCTTTTTGACCCCAGATCTCATATTTAAGAGGTCCTGTGCTTTTTTCTATTGCAAGGGATGTTTGCATTCCTTGTAATAGGAATAAAAGTAACACATTTTTTTTTAAACAGTGTAAAAATAAATAAAATCATGTAAAATAAATAATTAATTTTTTTTTTTTTTTTAAAACCCCTGTTCCGACGAGCTCGCGCGCAGAAGCGAACGCATACGTGAGCAGCGCCCGCATATCAAAACGAACGTTTAAACCACACATGTGAGGCATCGCCGTGACCAGTAGAGCGAGTGCAATAATTATAGCCCTAGAGCTCCTCTGTAACACAAAACATGCAACCTGTAGAATTTTTTAAACGTCGCGTATGGAGATTTTTTAGGGTAAAAGATTGACGCCATTCCACGAGTGGGCACAATTTTGAAGTGTGACATGTTGGGTATCAATTTACTTGGCGTAACATTATATTTCACAATATAAAAAAATTGGGCTAACTTTACTGTTGTCTTATTTTTTTATTCAAAAAAGTGATTTTTTCCCAAAAAAAGTGCGCTTATAAGATCGCTGCGCAAATATGGTGCAAAAAAAAGTATTGCATTGACTGCCATTTTATTCTCTAAAAAAACAATATATAATGTTTGGGGGTTCTAAGTAATTTTCTAGCAAAAAATCTGTTTTAAACATGTAAACACCTAAAATCCAAAACGAGGCTGGTCCTTAAGTGGTTAAAAAAATAGCCGCTATGCCATGGAAAAAGGTATTGCAATTATGCAGGCTAAGAGGAGAAATTTAATAAAAAATGGAAACCATGGTCTCTATTGGTATGTATCAGGGAATATGGCTGTGCACTTGGGGTGGGGGAGCAGGTGGGGTCTTAGGGGGAAGGGAGAGAGTGAGAGAATTTAATTATCCCTGTAGACAATTCTTTTTTTCCTCTCTCTCATAGTACGTCTAGTACATCACTATGTTTGTGTTTGTTGGCCGACAATTGTGTGCCGTTTGTATGCAAGACAAGTTTTTGGCCAACGCCCTTCGGACAAAAGCTTGAGGCTTTGTCTGCGGAAAATCCGATCGTGTGTATGAGGCTTTAGCTTTTTTTTTTCAGCTAGCAGATTCCTCCACCCATACAAACAAGGTGGTTGAAGGAATCCCCCTGAAAGCGGCATCTGCTGCTGTCAGAATACACTGATCAGCAGCTGCAGCAAATTGACTTTTCCAGCATGTCCCTTTGAGAAAATGTAATCAATCGTTCAACTTCTGACGAGCGGGGGTGGCTACCAATTGATTGGAATTCAGCCAGTACCTGATGAACCAGCTGAATTGTGGTCATTGTATAGTGGACTTTTGTGAACTGACACAGATTAAAGTGTTAGTTCACCTTAAGGCTGGGTTTGCATCCAATTCACATGTCAGGAGATTGTGACCGGCTCTCTATGGAGCCAGTTCACCTATCTCCGGGGCGGCTGCGGAGTGAATTGCACAGGAGTCCTGTGTATCTTCTTGCCTGTTTCAGGTCTCAATTCAGCCAAATATTCGGACTACAATCAGACCTTATACGGAGAACAGGAATGCACCGGATCCCTGCTATGAGCCGCTCCGTGCTGCAGTGTGAACCCAGCCTTACAGAAAAAAGGTAAAGGTGAACTTACATTGACCACCTTCCACACCCCCCTGGACCCTGCTGTACTTACCTACAGGGGTTGCAAAGTTGTCAGCTCATTTAAAATCTCCGCTCTTCTCCTTCTCCCTCATCTCTTGCAGTGCTTCTTGCACAGATCAGTGCTGTCACATTGACACACCAGTGCTTATAATCCAAAATGAATAGAGCCTTATGCCGCGTACACATGAGCGGACTTTATGGCAGACTTGGTCTGGCGTACTGGATTTCGTTGGACAATTCGATCTTGTCTGGGCTCCAGCGGACTTTGTTTGCTCAAAAGTTGGACGGACTTAGATTTGAAACATGTTTTAAATCAATCCGTCGAAATTGAGTCCGGTCCAAAAGTCCGCCCGTCTGTATGCTAGTTCGACGGACAAAAAGCCACGCTAGGGCAGCTATTGGCTACTGGCTATGAACTTCCTTGTTTTAGTCCGGTCGTACGTCATCACGTACGAATTCGACTGACTTTGGTGGATTGTGTGTAGGCAAGTCTGTTCATTCAGAAAGTCCGTTGTAAAGTCCGTCGAAAAGTCCGCCGGGCAAAGTCTGCCGTAAAGTCTGCTCGTGTGTACGCGGCATTAGTTGGCATTTGAAAGAGATGTATGGCCAAAGCTTTTTTGGCCATACCTCGCTTTTGGATTATGCAGAAATAAGTATACTTCTGTGACCCAGATTCAACTGAAAGTGGGATAAGCCCGCTGTTTGCTGACATCACAGGAGTAGATATCCACCCAGATGCCTGACTGGTAGCTGGCTCAGCTTCTCAGCACACCGCTGAAAGATGGAGCCAGCTGCTCCCCTCCCCAGCTCTGCACTCCAGTGAGTCAGTGAATGATAGTCGCAGCTCTCTGTTCAGTGAAGACTGAAAACTAAGCAATCAGCGGTTTTGTGATCAGTGGGTTCTTGGTTTTAGAGCAGAAGGGGGCAGCTGGTGCATCAGGCCAATGTTGCAGCGATATACACTATATATCAAAAGTATTGGGACACCTGCCTTTACACGCACATGAACTTTATTGTTATTTCAATCTTATGCCCCGTACACACGGTCGGACATTGATCGGACATTCCGACAACAAAATCCTAGGATTTTTTCCGACGGATGTTGGCTCAAACTTGGTTTGCGTACACACAAAGTTGTCAGAATTTCCGATCGCCAAGAACGCGGTGACGTCAACCACGTACGACGAGACTAGAAAAGGCCATTTCAGAACCAAGTGCGGCACCCTTTGGGCTCCTTTTGCTAATCTCGTGTTAGTAAAAGTTTGGTGAGAGACGATTCGCGCTTTTTCAGTCTCGTGGCTTTCAGATCATTTTCTGCAGTTCAGTTTGTGCTTGTGGGTTTGTATCTGCTCTTCAGTGCTTGCAGTCAGTTCGTATCGGAGTTTTCTGTGCGATCTTGTCCACTCGTTGCTGTTTTTCAGGTCGCTCTTCACAGGCCTTGCTGTTCTTCAGTGCGTTCTGTTACTTCGTTCTGAGCAGCCGACAGTTTTCTAGCCATGTTGCATTTACGTACTTCTCGTAGAGTTCATGCTGTGCGGGGGCTTGGTTAGGGTCCTGACCTTGACACAAGTCCAGTCCATGAACAGGGTGGGGAGGAGTTCATGAACCAAGAATTGGTTGCTTCAGCGTGACCAGTTCTCTCATATGCCTTTGCTTTGTGAGATCCGTGAGAATAATTCTGACGATTTCAGGAACTTTCTCAGGATGACGGACCCCATATTTCACCGTTTGTTGGCTTCGCTGACCCCCTATATCAGCAGGCAGGATACCTGCATGAGGCAAGCCATCACTCCGGAGCAGAGGCTGGTCACTACTAGGGATGAGCTTCGAGTTCGAGTCGAACTCATGTTCGACTCGAACATTGGCTGTTGGCAAGTTCGCCGGACAGCGAACAATTTGGGGTGTTCGCGGAAAATTCGAATGCCGCAGAACACCCTTTAAAAGTCTATGGGAGAAATCAAAAGTGCTAATGGATGATCTGGATGATGGCAGAACAGGTCTCTGGGATAATGATCCCCAGAGCCTAGGGGGAGATGCCTGTCGAGAACTTCAAGTCCTGCAGGCTTCTCCCTGTCGCCAAGTACCGCAGGGTAGCGACTAGGGATGAGCCGAACACCCCCTGTTCGGTTCGCACCAGAACATGCGAACAGGAAAAAAGTTTGCTCGAACACGCGAACACCGTTAAAATCTATGGGACACGAACATGAATAATCAAAAGTGCTAATTTTAAAGGCTTATATGCAAGTTATTGTCATAAAAAGTGTTTGGGGACCTGGGTCCTGCCCCAGGGGACATGGATCAATGCAAAAAAAAGTTTTAAAAACGGCCGTTTTTTCAGGAGCAGTGATTTTAATAATGCTTAAAGTCAAACAATAAAAGTGTAATATCCCTTTAAATTTCGTACCTGGGGGGTGTCTATAGTATGCCTGTAAAGGGGTGCATGTTTCCCATGCTTAGAACAGTCTGACAGCAAAATGACATTTCGAAGGAAAAATTGCATTTAAAACTACCCGCGGCTATTGCATTGCCAACAATACACATAGAAGTTCATTGATAAAAACGGCATGGGAATTCAACACAGGGAAACCCCGAACCAAAATTAAAAAAAAAAAAATGACGTGGGAGTCCCCCTAAATTCCATACCAGGCCCTTCAGGTCTGGTATGGATATTAAGGGGAACCCCGCGCCAAAAAAAAAAAAAAACGGCGTGGGGTCCCCCCAAAAATCCATACCAGACCATTATCCGAGCACGCAACCTGGCAGGCCGCAGGAAAAGAGGGGGGGGACGAGAGTGCGACCCCCCCTCCTGAACCGTACCAGGCCACATGCCCTCAACATTGGGAGGGTACTTTGGGGTAGCCCCCCAAAACACCTTGTCCCCATGTTGATGAGAACAAGGGCCTCATCCCCACAACCATGGCCGGTGGTTGTGGGGGTCTGCGGGCGGGGGGCTTATCAGAATCTGGAAGCCCCCTTTAACAAGGGAACCCCAGATCCCGCCCCCCCGTGTGAAATGGTAAGGGGGTACTTACCCCTACCATTTCACTAAAAAACTGTTAAAATGTTAAAAATGACAAGAGACAGTTTTTGACAATTCCTTTATTTAAATGCTTCTTCTTTCTTCTATCCTCCTTCATCTTCTTCTGGTTCTTCTGGCTCTTCTGGTTCTTCCTCCGGCGTTCTCGTCCAGCATCTCCTCCGTGGTGTCTTCTATCTTCTTCTCCTCGGACCGCTCCACACCCATGGAATGGGGGGAGGCTCCCACTCTTCTCTTCATCTTCTTCATCCTCTTCTCTTCTTCCTTCTTCTCTTCTTCATTTTCTTCTCCGGGCCGCTCCGCATCCATGCTGGCATGGAGGGAGGCTCCCGCTGTGTGACGGCGTCTCCTTGGCTGACGGTTCTTAAATAACTCTGACGCACGGGACATGACGGGACTTCCCTGTGGCATTCCCCGTGACATCACAGGGAAGTCCCGTCAAGTCACCGTGCGTCAGAGGGGGCGGGGTCACCGGGTGGCCCCGCCCCCCGTTATTTAAGAACCGTCAGACGAGGAGACTCCGTCACACAGCAGGAGCCTCCCTCCATGCCTGCATGGGTGCGGAGCGGCCCAGAGAAGAAAATGAAGAAGAGAAGAAGGAAGAAGAGAAGAGGATGAAGAAGAAGATAAAGAGAAGAGCGGGCGCCTCCCCCCATGCCATGGGTGCGGAGCGGCCCGAGGAGAAGAAGATAGAAGACGCCACGGAGAAGATGCTGGACGAGAACGCCGGAGGAAGAACCAGAAGAGCCAGAGGAACCAGAAGAAGAAGAAGATGAAGGAAGATAGAAGAAAGAAGAAGCATTTAAATAAAGGAATTGTCAAAAACTGTCTCTTGTCATTTTTAACATTTTTGACAGTTTTTTAGTGAAATGGTAGGGGTAAGTACCCCCTTACCATTTCACACGGGGGGGCGGGATCTGGGGGTCCCCTTGTTAAAGGGGGCTGCCAGATTCCGGTAAGCCCCCCGCCCGCAGACCCCCACAATCACCGGCCAGGGTTGTGGGGATGAGGCCCTTGTCCTCATCAACATGGGGACAAGGTATTTTGGGGGGCTACCCCAAAGCACCCTCCCAATGTTGAGGGCATGTGGCCTGGTATGGTTCAGGAGGGGGGGCCGCGCTCTCGTCCCCCCCCCTTTTCCTGCGGCCTGCCAGGTTGCGTGCTTGGATAAGGGTCTGGTATGGATTTTTGGGGGGACCTCATGCCCTTTTTTTTTTTTTTGGCGCGGGGTTCCCCTTAAAATCCATACCAAACCTGAAGGGTCTGGTATGGAATTTAGGGGGAACCCCACGTCATTTTTTTTTAAATTTTGGCCGGGGTTCCCCTTAATATCCATACCAGACCTGAAGGGCCTGGTATGGAATTTAGGGGGACTCCCACGTCATTTTTTTTTTTTTAATTTTGGTTCGGGGTTTCCCTGTGTTGAATTCCCATGCCGTTTTTATCAATGAACTTCTATGTGTATTGTTGGCAATGCAATAGCCGCGGGTAGTTTTTAATTAAAATTTTTCCTTCGAAATGTCATTTTGCTGTCAGACTGTTCTAAACACGGGAAACATGTGCCCCTTTACAGGCATACTATAGACACCCCCCAGGTACGAAATTTAAAGGGATATTACACTTTTATTTTTTGACTTTAAACATTATTAAAATCACTGCTCCTGAAAAAACAGCCGTTTTTAAAACTTTTTTTTGCATTGATCCATGTCCCCTGGGGCAGGACCCGGGTCCCCAAACACTTTTTATGACAATAACTTGCATATGAGCCTTTAAAATTAGCACTTTTGATTATTCATGTTCGTGTCCCATAGATTTTAACGGTGTTCGCGTGTTCGAGCAAACTTTTTTCCTGTTCGCATGTTCTGGTGCGAACCGAACAGGGGGTGTTCGGCTCATCCCTAGTCGCTACCCTGCGGTACTTGGCGACAGGGAGAAGCCTGCAGGACTTGAAGTTCTCGACAGGCATCTCCCCCCCATAATGATCCCCAGAGACCTGTTCTGCCATCATCCAGGTCCTGCAGAAGGAGTATATTAAGGAAAGATTTTTATCCTTTTATATTACATTTTATTGTATTGAATGTTTGCTAATATATTGTATTTCCTTCCTCATTACCTAATTGCCATGATTGTAATATGCTGTGAATGTCCCCTTTCTCCTCATGCATGCTTGAATTTTATGTTGTTTTTTTTTGTCCTTTATACATATTTGCCTTCACTTACCTCCCCAGCATGCTCTCCTGGCCCTATATTCACCTCATGTAGTCACTTAACAATGTATTTTATCAGCTCCATAGTAGTGTTTTACCCCAAACACCCTGTCATGAGAGGGTTTACCCATTGGTGGCGCTATCGGTCTCTTGGATCGCAGTACCAGTGTCCACCAGCGGGTGTCTTCCAACACCTGGGTCCTGCAGTAAGAAGTCTCTCCTGCTGGTGGCACTGTTGCATCCCTGGGCCGTAGTACCGGTGTCCACCAGCGGGTGCACTCCAGCAGTGTGGAGCAAACAGCACACACTGCGCTCAGCTGTGACATGAGTTCAATTACCACAGCCTTATAAATACCCAGCAAGCCCTCATAGGCTTGCCTTGGTATCTCTCTCCCTGCATTCTGACCTTGCTGCCTGTTATTTTGACCTTGAGCCTGCATCTGCCTTGTCCTGACCTGATCTGATCCAATCCCTATCCTGAGCCCTTCCTGGTCCTGTCCCTTCTGTTCCTGGTTACCTTGGATCCCTGCCCTGTATCCCATCCATCCATCCTCTCCCTGTCCTGTTCGGTTTCCCATCCTTGCCCATCTGCTGACCTCCCTGTGTATGACCTTGGCCTGGCTTGTTTACGATTCCGGTATCTCCATTTACTTGTATATATTGTTGTTTGTAGTGGGTTTGTTGTGTTGGTTTTGCACTGTTTATATTCCTTTTACTTGCCACTTATTTAATAAACACAATTATTTCACTTACATGTGTTTCTGGTCTCCTCTGTGCAGTCCACACGGTCTGGTCAATTAGATACCCTGACACACCCCTAAAATGTTTAGAAATGTGATTTGTGCTTTAAATTCAGGCAGAGTGCCAGAGGCTTTTTTTGTAGCGTCCCCAAATCATTTTTATTAACCCTCCCTTCCCCCAACTGCTAAGTTAGCTGATCCCAATTCTCTATCTATCCTCAATCATCTATCTGCTGACTTTGCCAAACCCATACACACTATACTCATCTCTTTTGTGCTCAGATTTATTGATGAATTCCCCAAAGCATGTAGTGAAAGGGCCTGCCTGTATACTTTCAAATGGTACTGTTTAAAGTTTTTGTATCCTAATATTATCTTGATAGGTAATAGCAGAATGTCCAAATGTGCTCAAATGTTGTACAGTGTGTATTTATATCTTTGTATTATGACACTTCTTACCTGTCCAGTGGGCTGCCAATAGTGTAACTAAGGAGGGGCTGTTCCAAGTAATACCCATTATTTAGGCATTCATCTCTCAATGAAGTGAAGAGGGTTACCTGTCCAAGATCCCCCCCTATAATGTTAGAAATGGCCCATGAGAGGGGGGAGGGGGTATATGATAGGTGTACCTTATACTTTGGTGTAGTAAAATTCCCCTTAATAAATGTTGTCTGGATGTTGGCCAAGAATGTTTGTGTCTAATCTGCTTTCCATGTTTATGTGCAAAAATACTATGTTTTTTTTGTTTTCCTCAACAGTTTCCTTCCACGCCACAGGAATGGCAGACTGTGGCCTCCCACTTTGCCCAGCGATGGGACTTTCCTAACTGCGGAAGGGAAATTAATGGTAAACACGTCCACATCGTCCCACCACCCAACTCGAGGTCGTACTATTATAATTACAAGAGGTTCAATAGTATTGTGATGTTGGCGGTGGTGTCGGCTAATTATGACTTCCTGTATGTGGACGTGGGGAAGAATGGCCGGATGTCCGATGGGGGAGTCATCACCCAGACGGAGTTTTACAGGCATCTCCAGAATGGCAGCTTGGACTTGCCACCTCCAGAAGATAATGAGGAAGGACTCCCATTCGTCTTCGTTGTGGATGAAGCATTTGCACTGGGGGACCATCTTATGAGGCCATTCCCGATGAGGACCCTCACCCCGGAACATAGGGTTTTTAATTACCGGTTGGCCAGAGCCAGAAGAGTGGTGGAGAACACATTTGGAATCATGGCCAGCCGGTTCCGCCTATTTCTTACACCCATCCATATGGCGGAGTATAAACTTAATCATATAATCCTGGAGTGCTGTGTTCTACATAACTTTTTACGGCAACATTCGGCCAACTATGCTGGCTCAGTTGGGCCTGAGGCCGGAATTATAAATGAAACAACCCTGACGGCGCTTGAAAGTGGCCGTCCTGGCTTGCCCTCCCTGAGTGCCCTTGATGTCCGGTTAAGATACCTTGAGTTCTTTGCGGGTAGGGGGGCCATCAATATGCCAGACAATTTGTGAAGCCTTTATCAAATTTAAAAAAAAAGCAAATCTTTGGTGACATTTACTGCTTGTGTTTGTTTTAGCTGACCCTGACAGAAATGTGGGGAGTCCTGAAAATGGCGTGATTGTGTAACCTTATACAAAGCACTGTTGGGTGTTATTTACTAAAGGCAAAGACACTTTGCACTACAAGTGCACTTGAAACTGCACTGAAACTGCACTTGTAGTGCAAAGAGGATTTGCCCTTAGGAAATAACCCCCATTTTCACAGAAAGCAGCACCACAAAAGTGTTGTAGCGTTGAGACAATAATCCACACATTCTTGATTAACAATCTTTTTAATACCTGCACAATCACATGTGCATTTAGAAAAGGTTTTTAAAGCAAACCAACATGTTTGTTGTATAACAATTTTTGGGGTGGCATTATCAAAAATAGAAATGTCCATTTAAGATCAAACAGGCATGTGTAAAACCAACAAGAATGACACAAATTTTGAACTTACAAAGTTCACATTTGGTAGAACTTGAAGGCAATATCAGACATGATTATTTAGGAACTGTGTTTGATATTGTGTTCAGATGGGGTGAAGTCACCCCAGGAAAAGCCAAATTTGGAAGATGCACACAAATTTACCAATGTCAACATGTGCTAGCTGCCATCACGGGGGATCAAGGGACGTGTTTTGGGGGAGAAACTCCTTCCTCTCAGCTACTTTATTATTGAGGAAGGGGTTACACCCCCAAAACGCCTACATTGATCTCCCGTGATGGCAGATAGCACATGTTGGCACACTGTGTGGCTCTTCAAAATTTTGCTTTTCTAAAAAGCGCTAAAACATTTTGAACTTTGTAGCACACAAAAGAAGAAAGTGATTTGGAGGAGTTTTAAACTCGCCCCAAAACATCAATGATGTTCTTATTTTTTTGAATAACATCATTTATGTTTTTCTGGACGTTTTCCAAAGCTTAATTACACCCCATGATCTCCCCAATCAGGATCTGTGCACTTTTTGATGTGAAAGGATCTGGATCCACAACATCACGATCACCTAAAAAGAGAGAAACCAAACAAAAACAGGTATCAAAAATATGCCGGCATCCATCTCTTACCTGAGCCTGTGGTCGCAGACACTCACCTGTTGTGGTGACTAGTTCCACCACATCTTCTTCCTCCTGCTCTTCTTGTGTTGGGGGGATTTCCCTTTCTTGGAGAGGTGGGGGGGGCTCTGGTCTCCTCGGATGAGGGGTGTCCTCCGAGTCTTTTCTCCCCTATGTAAATCAAAAATGCTATACTTAGCACACAGATATTTGATGGGAGAACTATAAATAGGAAACATTGCTTGGAAGTGGGGTACAATTGTCTATTTTGGCAGAGTTCCAAAATGTAGCATTTTCAGTGTCCTTTGGCAAGCTGCAATACTTTACCTGTTTGGTACAAGCTTCACAGATGGAGACCCCCCTATAGTATACACTGGAGCACCTGTGTGGCCACCCTAATAAAAAGGGTGTTCTTGTGTCCCATACTAGTGCTCCCGTGTCCAGATGTGAAAACAGCTGCTCAGTGTCCTCTCCTTACACAGAATCTAGTTTGCATTTCATTCTAGTAACAAACACATCTACACAACCAAATTAGTTTCATACAAGTAGGGCGTAAAAAATGTGGCCAAATGCATATGGCCAAAACAATTGTGTTTTATAGGCCGAAAGAAAAATGTTTGATACGAACGAATAATGTGCCCATGAACATGAAAGTTGCCATTTTAAAATGTACACTTTTAAGAAAAGCACATGGAGCAGCACGAACGTAATAAACACAAAAAGAATAGGAACACAGCACAACTACTTACTTTTTTGCAGCATTCTCCGGATCTTTCTGTACTGCTCATGTTCTTGTAATTTCAGGTCCGACCACTGCTTCCTGAGCTGATCTTTCGATCAACATAACCCAAAATTCCGGTGCAGACTCCTGACCACTTTCGCCATGATCTTGGCCTTTCTGACATTGGGGTTGGGGTAAGGTCCATACTTTCCATCATAGTCGGCCTTCTTCAGGATGTCCACCATCTCCAACATCTCCACAAAGGACATATTTGAGGCCTTAAATCTTCTCCTTCTGGATCGGGATGTCTCCGGATCTGGGCTTTCCTCCCCCTTCTCCTCATTCCTGTAATTAGCACGCACCTGCTGTGTCTCTGCCATGTGCTCTTCCCCCACTGCGCAGAACGAAAAGGGGCGGGGAAGAGACTAGAAAGAACGCCAGGGGCGGACGGATTTACACGCATGCGCAGTGTGTATAAAGCGTAACACGCGTGCATATTACGTACGATCTGTGAGCGGAGGAAGGAGCATCGGAGGCGCCGATCGTGATAACGAAGGTAAGATCTAAACTTGGGCCTATACTGCTTCGAAATTGAAGCCTATATTGTAACAAGATTAGGAGAGTTTGGCCTGACATTAGGGTTTGTCTTGTGTTGTGTCTTGCAGAGAAAATGGATGGCTTCAATGACCACAATTTCCTCCCCCTGTTCATAGACAAGTACAGGGAGCTGCCCTGTCTGTGGCAGGTGAGACATCCTTATTATAATAATAAACAAAAGAGGCAGGCAGCGCTGGAAAAACTGCTGGAGTTGGTGACGCCGGTGGTCCCCACAGCAACCATCCCTTATTTAAAAACCAAAATTGGTGGCCTGAGGAGCACTTATCTTAGGGAGCGCAAGAAGGTCACGGATTCCAAGAGATCCGGAGCTGCAGCAGATGACGTTTATGTCCCTAGGCTGTGGTGCTATGAGAGACTGTGATTTCTGTCAGACCACACTGAAGTCAGGGAATCCCTCTCCACTCTTCCTTCCACTCTTCCTTCCACCCCAGCTGAGGCTTTCGATGTCCAACCTGGGCCTTCCAGCCAGGAAGAAGTGGAGGAGCCCAGATGGAGTCAGGTATAGCATTGTTCTACAGATTTCTGGTCAATAAATAAATGATGTTTACTAGATGTTATTATTGATCACTAGTTGCTGATTGAAAAAAGTGTTTTACATATTAATAGACAGTAGTGGGCACCCAAAATTGGGACAAGAATGAAAAATGCTGGGCTCAGAATAATAGTCAGTTATATTTGTTAACATTTAATAGACAGTAGTGGGCACCCAAAATTGGGACAAGAATGAAAAATGCTGGGCTCAGAATAATAGTCAGTTATATTTGTTAACATTCAATTTACAACAGTCAGGAGGTGAAAATTGTGTGTGACTGATGAATAAAAAACTAAAACAATGTCCCTTTTTCATACACAGGAAGACCTCAGCCAGGAGGAGGCTATGGAATGTGGCAGCCAGGAGGAGGCGGGGGTTAGTGGCAGCCAGGAGGAGGTGGGGCTAAGTGTCAGCCTGGAGAAGCCTGGGACCAGTCGCAGCATGACCGAATCGCAGGTTCCTCCCCTCCGCCTTCCATACAAAAGACCCAGGAAGGGGAGTCACGTTCAGGATTCTGCACTCAGGCTTTTTCAGGAGGCTTCTGCGTCCCTCTGAGCCTTACCCACTCCTGAAGAGACCTTTGCCTGCATGGCTGCCACAAAACTGCAGGGCATGCAGGAGGGTCAATGCCTCATGTGTGTGCAACTTATTTATAAAATCCTAACTAAGGGGGTGAGTGGCGAAATCACACCCAAGACCGACGTGATTGAGTTGGACCATCCTCCTCCTCCTCCTCCTCCTGCTGCCACAACTCCACCACCAGAGCCACAGCGTGGAAGGAAGCATGGAAGGAAGACCAGAGAGTGATGGCCCTGGGTTCAGTCTGGTCTGACAAAAGCTGCAGTCTCTTGTATGACCACAGCCTGGGGACACAGATGTCATCTGCTGTTTTCCGGATCTCTGGGACTTCTGGACCAGACTGCATTCCCTTAGATAAGGACTCCTCAGGCCACCAATTTTGCTTGAAAATAGTTGATGTCTGCCCTGGGTTTCCAAGGCTTCACCCATTTCTGCTGTTTCTCCAGCGTTGCCTCCCTCTTTGTTTAGTTGTGAGCCCTTAATAAATGAATTTTGTTGGAAAATTATACTCTCCTATGTGTGTTTTCATCCAAAAAGGACAGTTTGTTGGTGACGATTCAGGTACATTTCAAAAGTACAATGTGAAATTAACAAGAGACAACAACACCAATAATCTCCTACAGATTAAATATAACAACATATCAATGGTGTTGTGGTAACTTGACACACAAAACACACACACAAATATTCTGGAGTAAAAATAAAAATACAATAAAACAAAGATCAGCCTTAAAAAAAATACAAACCAAAAAATAATAATCTGCCTTAAAACCAAAAAAAAAAAAAATACAACACAAAAATAATGTTGTCAGATGTGACAAATCAAAATATATTGAGGGAATCCCTATAAATAGTAAAGAAAGAAGTTTGTGAGAAGTCTGTGTGAATATGAGCAGCAAAACTACTATATTCTTCTCACATCATAAAGAAGAAGAGAGTGTGCTGTATTAAACCATTTTTAACACTGCACCGTGACGAAAGTGTTGTATCCATTGCGAACGCTAAGTTTACCAGACCGAGCTGTTCCATCTCAGAATTTCTTCTGAGCATGCGTGGCACTTTGTGCTTCGGAACAGGCCACACTCGGTCGGAATTGACGCGATCGGATTTTGTTGTCGGAAAATTTTATAGCCTGCTCTCAAACTTTGTGTGTCGGAAAATCCGATGGAAAATGTCCGATGGAGCCCACACACGGTCGGAATGTCCGACAACACGCTCCGATCGGACATTTTCCATCGGAAAATCCGACCGTGTGTACGGGGCATAAGTCTGTAGGGTTCATTATTGAGTTGGCCCACCCTTTGTAGCTATAACAGCTTCAACTCTTCTGGAAAGGCTGACCACAAGTTTTAGGAGTGTGTCTATGGGAATGTTTGACCAGTCTTCCAAAAGCATATTTGTGAGGTCAGGCACTGGCTTGCAGTCTCCACTCATTCATCCCAAAGGTGTTACATCGGGTTGAGGTCAGGACTCTGCGCAGCTCACGTTCCTCCACCCCAAACTCGCCCATCCATGTCTTTATGGACCTAGCTTTATGCACTGGTGCGCAATCATGTTCGAACAAGAAGGGGCCATGCCTGAACTGTTCCCACAAAGTCGGGGCATGAAATTGTACAAAATGTCTTGGTATGCTGCTGCCTTCAGAGTTCCCTTCACTGGAACTAAGGGGCCAAGCCCAACCCCTGAAAAACAACCCCAAACCATAATCCCCCCTCCACCAAATGATTTGGACCAGTGCACAAAGCAAGGTCTATAAAAACACGGATGAGTGAGTTTGGGGTGGAGAAATTGTCCTGACCTCAACCCAATAAAACACCTTTGGGATTAGAATGGAGACTGCAAGCCAGGCCTTCTCATCCAACATCAGTGGCTGATCTCACAAATGCACTTCTGGAAGAATGATCAAACATTCCCATAGACACGCTCCTAGACTTTGTGGACAGCCAGAAGAGTTGAAGCTGTTATACAGTGGGGACAGAAAGTTTTCAGACCCCCTTAAATTTTTCACCATTTGCTAAAATCATTTAAGTTCATTTTTTTCCTCATTAATGTACACACAGCACCCCATATTGACAGAAAAACACAGAATTGTTGATATTTTTGCAGATTTATTAAAAAAGAACAACTGAAATATCACATGGTCCTAAGTATTCCGACCCTTTGCTGTGACACTCATATATTTAACTCAGGTGCTGTCCATTTCTTCTGATCATCCTTGAGATGGTTCTACACCTTCATTTGAGTCCAGCTGTGTTTGATTATACTGATTGGACTTGATTAGGAAAGCCACACATCTGTCTATATAAAACCTTACATCACACAGTGCATGTCAGAGCAAATGAGAATCATGAGGTCAAAGGAAATGCCTGAAGAGCTCAGAGACAGAATTGTGGCAAGGCACAGATCTGGCCAAGGTTACAAAAAATTTCTGCTGCACTTAAGGTTCCTAAGAGGACAGTGGCCTCCATAATCCTTAAATGGAAGATGTTTGGGATGACTAGAACCCTTCCTAGAGCTGGCCGTCCAGCCAAACTGAGCTATTGGGGGAGAAGAGCCTTGGTGAGAGAGGTAAAAAAGAACCCAAAGATCACTGTGGCTGAGCTCCAGAGATGCAGTCGGGAGATGGGAGAAAGTTGTAGAAAGTCAATCATCACTGCAGCCCTCCACCAGTCGGGGCTTTATGGCAGAGTGGCTCGATGGAAGCCTCTCCTCAGTGCAAGACACATGAAAGCCCACATGGAGTTTTCTAAAAAACACCTGAAGGACTTCAAGATGGTGAGAAATAAGATTCTCTGGTCTGATGAGACCAAGATAGAAATTTTTGGCCTTAATTCTAAGCAGTATGTGTGGAGAAAACCAGGCACTGCTCATCACCTGTCCAATACAGTCCCAACAGTGAAGCATGGTGGTGGCAGCATCATGCTGTGGGGGTGTTTTTCAGCTGCAGGGACAGGACGACTGGTTGCAATTGAGGGAAAGATGAATGTGGCCAAGTACAGGGATATCCTGGTCCAAAACCTTCTCCAGAGTGCTTAGGACCTCAGACTGGGCCAAAGGTTTACCTTCCAACAAGACCCTAAGCACACAGCTAACATAACAAAGGAATGGCTTCACAACAACTCTGTGACTGTTCTTGAATGGCCCAGCCAGAGCCCTGACTTAAACCCGATTGAGCATCTCTGGAGAGACCTAAAAATGGCTGTCCACCAACATTTACCATCCAACCTGACAGAAGAGGATCTGCAAGGAGGAATGGCAGAGGATCCCCAAATCCAGGAGTGAAAATCTTGTTGCATCTTTCCCAAAAAGACTCATGGCTGTAGTAGATCAAAAGGGTGCTTCTACTAAATACTGAGCAAAGGGTCTGAACTTAGGACCATGTGATATTTCAGTTTTTCTTTTTTAATAAATCTGCAAAAATATCAACAATTCTGTGTTTTTTCTGTCAATATGAGGTGCTGTGTGTACAATAATGAGGAAACAAAATGAACTTAAATGATTTTAGCAAATGGCTGCAATATAACAAAGCGTGAATAATTTAAGGGGGTCTGAATACTTTCCGCCCTCACTGTAGCTGCAAAGGGTGGGCCAACTTAATAGTGGACCCAACAAAAGCCTCGTACACACGATCAAATTTTAGGCAAGACAAAACCTCTGACTTTTGTCTGAAGGGCGTTGGCCCCAAACTTGTTTTGCATACAAATGGCACACAATTGTCTGCCAACAAACACGAACGTAGTGACGTACTATGTGGTTTTTCAGCTCTTTAGCGTCACCCTTTGGGCTCCTTCTGCTAATTTCATGTTAGTAGAAGTTTGGTGAATGTTGATTCATTTTGTGCTTTTCAGTTTGCACTTTTCAGTTAGTTTCTGAACGGCCGTTCGTCAACCAGTCATGTTGCGGAATAGAAGGCGATAACTTGTTATTTATTATTGGCCTTGGAGTTATTGTTTTGACCCAAGTCCAGTCCAGGAACAGGAGGAGGAGGATTTCTTGGACCAAAAATTGGTTGCTTTATTAATCGTGACCAATTATGTCACATGCCTTTGCTGCTGGAGCTCGAGGAGAATAATCCAGATGATTTTTGGAATTATCTCCAGATGACAAACCCCTGCTTTCACCAACTCTTGGCATTGTGGACCCCCTATATTAAAAAGCAGGAGGCTTTTATTTTATTTTTTGGTTGAAGAATGATTTGATTTGGTATATTTTCCATACTTTTGGATGCATAGAATGCATTTTTTTGGTTAAGTTCTATTGGCAGATAGCATGTCTAATTTTATTTTTTTTATTTTTTAATGCACAATAAAAAATTGTGGAGAATAATAATAATCCAGACAATCACATGTCTGATTTTTGAAAGAATTTATTTGTAAATTATGGTGGAAAATAAGTATTTGGTCACCTACAAACAAGCAAGACTTCTGTCTCTCACAGACCTGTATCTTCTTCTTTATAAGGCTCCTCCATCCTCCACTCATTACCTGTATTAATGGCACCTGTTTGAACTTGTTATCAGTATAAAAGACACCTGTCCACAACCTCAAACAGTCACACTCCAAACTCCACTATGGTGAAGACCAAAGAGCTGTCGAAGGACACCAGAAACAAAATTGTAGACCTGCACCAGGCTGGGAAGACTGAATCTGCAATAGTCAAGCAGCTTGGTGTGAAGAAATCAACTGTGGGAGCAATAGTTAGAAAATGGAAGACATACAAGACCACTGATAATGTCCCTTGATCTGGGGCTCCACGCAAGATCTCCATCCCATGGGGTCAAAATGATCACAAGAACAGTGAGCAAAAATCCCAGAACCACACGGGGGACCAAGTGAATGACCTGCAGAGAGCTGGGACCAACTTAACAAAGGTTACCATCAGTAACACGCTACACCACCAGGGACTCAGATCCTGCAGTGCCAGACATGTCCCCCTGCTTAAGCCAGTACATGTCCGGGCCCGTCTGAGGATTGCTAGAGAGCATCTGGATGATCCAGAAGAGGATTGGGAGAATGCCATATGGTCAGATGAAACCAAAGTAGAACTGCTTGGTAGAAACACAACTCGTTGTGTTTGGAGGAGAGAGAATGCTGAGTTGCAACCAAAGAGCACCATATCTACTGTGAAGTATGGGGTGGCAACATTATGCTTTGGGGCTGTTTCTCTGCAAAGGGAACAGGACAACTGATCCGTGTACATGAAAAAATGAATGGGGCCATGTATCGTGAGATTTTGAGTGAAAACCTCCTCCCATCAGCAAGGGTATTGAAGATGAAATGTGGGTGGCTCTTTCAGCATGACAATGATCCCAAACACACCGCCCGGGCAATGAAGGAGTGGCTTCGTAAGAAGCATTTCAAGGTCCTGGAGTGGCTTAGCCAGTCTCCAGATCTCAACCCCATAGAAGACCTTTGGAGGGAGTTGAAAGTCTGTGTTGCCCAGTGACAGCCCCAAAACATCACTGCTCTAGAGGAGATCTGCATGGAGGACTGGGCCAACATACCAGCAACAGTGTGTGACAACCTTGTCAAGACTTACAGAAAACGTTTGACCTCTGTCATTGCCAAAAAGGAAATATAACAAAGTATTGAGATGAACTTTTGATATTGACAAAATACTTATTTTCCACCATAATTTGCAAATAAATTCTTTCAAAAATCAGACAGACAATGTGATTGTCTGGATTTGTTTCGACACTTTGTCTCTCATAGTTGAGGTACACCTATGATGACAATGACAGGGCTCTCTCATCTTTTTAAGTGGGAGAACTTACACAGTTGGTGGCTGACTAAATACTTTTTTGCCCCACTGTATGTTTATTTTTTTATTTCTCACTCTTCACCCTTAACATTTATACTAGCAAAAACTGGCTAAAAATAATAAAAATAGATGTAATATATGTTTTTACATTCAGTGCAAATATTGTAAAATATTAGAACATTTGTTTGGAATGTAAAGGAAAAAGGGGGATATGCCTACTTTATAGGCCCCCCTTTCCTCATGGGATCTGAGGCAGTGACATGTTATTTAAATAGTTTTGAAATTAAGACAATTTCATAGGATAGCATGAATTATTCAATAACATCTTATACAATTTCAAATGTAACTAAAGATAGGTCAGTTTAACCCACCAATGAATGTTTAAATACAGCAAAGGTACCCCTAAAAATAGAGGCTATTATTTATGACAGTTGGCAGTTGCCAGAAGAAACTGAAGAGGACAGCTCTTTATTCCTTTCAACTCTGCTACCGTTTCCCTGGTTTCCGAGGGCTCGTCTGGCACTATATGGTCTCTGCTATCTCAACTGCTTGAAAAGGCAGATTCTGACGATGTACATTGGTTGAGGAACTGTCTTTCCCTACCTTCTACTTCGATGGCTAGTGAGGTTTTCGGCTCCGGTAACAGCGTCCCCTCCATTTCTGTTCCTACACAGTGTCATCAAGACGGCGCTCTAATTCTGGAGATTGCCGAAAACATACCAGCTGACCCAGCGTATGCTAATTCAGTTCCGTCAGTCTCCATCTGCGAGACTGACATTGGAAGTTTGAGTAAGAGGAGACGTTTCCAGAGACGGAGCTACAGTCTGTCCCCGAACAGATCTACGTCACACCGATCAGCTGGGCTGGTCTCCTTGAAAGGTAAGAGAGTGCCTGCCAGCTCAGCTGCGGTGTCAAAGAAATCAATGGTGCGGGATCGTCTAACAGTGTCTGACGCAATTAGCAGAGCATCCTCTAGGCTTGCTGGAAAGGATATTGTCACCAGATCTTCTCCTACTGCTTCAGCCAGCAATATTTCTACAGTCAATGTTCCCTCTTCTTCAGTCCCTGGACTGTCCTCTCAGCGTATATTCCTGTGCTACTGTCGCAGCATCAGTTTACACCAGCTGGAACGCCTCAAGTTCCTTTGAGAGGTGGATCTCAAATTTTACATTTGTTAACTGATTTGTCTTCCTCTTTGAAAAATATTACTGCTAGTATTTCTTGCCCGCAGATTCCTCAGCTTCTAACACTATTTCTGATCCTGCAGATTTAATTTGGTCTGCTATTGATGCCCCTGCACAATCTTTGCATTCAATCAATGCTGCTAATGTTGTTGGTCATAGCTTGGATCAAACTGTGCTTCATTGTTCAGATTCATCTGTTCCAATTGCTAACTCCTCTTCATGCAGGTCAGATTTGTATGGAAAAGAAGTGATGCCTTGTATACTTTCCCTGTTTTTCATTTACCTATGGGTGTCAAAGAAAACATTTGGAATGGGGGATATATTGACTTATTGTCTTTATTGCCATCTTCTAAAGAATATCTGTCTAAATTGGATAAAAAAGAGGATAGACTTGAGGAAAATGATAGAAAAAAGCTTGTTACTAAGTCTATTTTTAATTGGATTCAGGCTTTCTCGAGTTTTTTCTAGTGTTCTTTGTGAAAAATTTCCCACCAGAAGTACTGGACTTTTCCAATATATGGACATTATACTTGAAGCTTATCATAATTTTGGTGCTTATTCTTGGTTTAATTATGATGAGGCATTCTGACATAAATTAAGTATTAACCCTACTTTACAGTGGGTTGTAAAAGATGTGGGACTTTGGTTGAATTTTTTTCTCCCTCCTCGTCCGGTTCCACCTCGCCCTTTTACTGTTTCTTCTAGTGCTTATTATAACATACCTTATAAAAAAGGAATTTGTTTCACTTATAATGATAGCCACCGTTAATGGCTTCATTCCTGCAGGTATGAGCACGAATGTGCATTTTGCTCTGGTGCACACCCGGTAGGAAAATGTTTTCGTAAATTATCAACACAGTCTGCACAACAACCTAGAGACTTTAATAGTAAAAGCCAGAATGCTGGTGAACATGGAAACATGCTGCCTTGGCTTCTGGTTTACCCAGATAAACAAAAGGCAATGCTTTTAATTGAAGGTTTATTCACAAGGTTTTCGTCTTCCTAAGCTTAATGGATTTGGTTGTAAGTTGGTTTGTAATTTGCCTTCTGTTTACTCGTTGGCATCTATTGTTAAAACAAAATTACTGAAAGAAATTAATGAGGGGAGGATGGCGGGCCCCTTTTTTTGGATCCTTCATTAAGTAATTTGAGAATTTCATCTTTACGAATTATCTCTAAGAAGGAACCCAATTCGTATAGACTTATTCACCATTTGTCATATCCTTATGGTGATTCATTGAATGATCAAATTGACACTACTTTGTCTTCTGTTACTTATGCATCTTTTGAATTTTCTATTTCGCACCTTCGTTCGTTGGGTGAGGGTGCTTTGTTGGCGAAAGTGGATGTTAAGTCCGCTTTTAGGATTCTTCCTATACATCCTCATTCTTTTTGCTCCTTGGGTATCTATTTTCAAGGTGAATATTATATTGATAAATGCCTACCCATGGGGTGCTCTTTGGCATGTTATTATTATGAGGTGTTTTTCAACATTTTTGGAATGGGTTGTATTCTGTGGTTCTGATTGCATAATACATTATTTGGATAATTTTTTATTTTTAGGTAAATGTGGTTCTGAGGATTGTAGTAATTTGTTGAAGTAATTTTGTGGTATTTGTAAGTATTTTAATGTTCCTTTAGCTGAAGAAAAAACTGTCGGCCCTGTTGCTTGTTTGGATTTTCTGGGAGTAACTATTGATTCATTGAGTATGGAGTTTAGACTTCCATTAGATAAATTGGAAAAAATTTATCATTTATTGGTTACATTTATTAGACGTAAAAAAGTGACTTTGAAAGAAATGCAGTCTATACTCGGATTGTTGGCTCTTGCGACTAGAATTCTTCCGATAGGTAGAATTTTTTCTAGACATTTTTATTCTGTTATTTCTGGGTTGAAGAATCTTTCATCTCACGTGCGATTGTCGGGAGATGTTAAAGAGTATATGTTGATCTGGATAAAATTTTTGCATCATTTTAATGGTAAAATCATTTGTCAATTTGATTTTATTGCAAGTGAAGCATTTTCTCTTTTCACTGATGCTGCTGGATCTGTCATTTTTTTCCACTATTTGGCAGACGCACTGGTGTGCTTCTCCTTGGCCTAAAAAATGGATTGTGCAAGGTTTTTGCAAGAATGTTGTTTTGTTGGAAATATCTCCAATTGTTGTTGCCTTAAATTTATGGGGTCATGCTTTTCAGAACAGAAGGTTGCTTGTGTATACTGATAATACAGGGGTGGTTTATGCTATTAACTGCCTGTCTTCTAAATCACCATAGGTAAACAAATTATTACGATATTTAGTTTTTAAATGTCTATCTTTGAATGTATGGATTGAAGCTAAATTTATTCCTGGTAAAGAAAATAGTTTGGCGGACTTGCTTTCTTGATTCCAGATGGAGCGTTTTTATCATCTGATGCTGGAAGTGATCTGCAAGGTGTTACATGCCCCTGTCATTTATGGGATCTAATATAGTTTTTGAACATGTTAAACATTAATTAGCTAAGTCTACCTGGTTAACTTATATTTCTTCATGGAAGATGTGGATGTCTTTTTTTGCAAACTGATACTTTTGTACCATTTTCTTTTGGAGAAGTTAATTTTTTTTCTTTCTTAGTTATTTATTTTAAATTCTTTGCCGCATTGCCTTAGCTTCTTTTCTGTCAAGC
This sequence comes from Lithobates clamitans, assembly GCA_037952925.1. Taxonomy (NCBI): domain Eukaryota; kingdom Metazoa; phylum Chordata; class Amphibia; order Anura; family Ranidae; genus Lithobates; species Lithobates clamitans. Next base: position 849,601 of record JBBGZY010000496.1, on the reverse strand, counting down.
AGGCATTAAAAGGATATAGAAAATCACAGAGACAAACGTTCTCCTGTTAATATTGATATACTGTGCAGTTTGTGTTCTGTTTCCGAAAAAGTTCCTTTTAAATTTTTTTCCTTGCTTTTCTTTGGAGCTTTTAATGGTTCAATAAGTTTTTATTGGAGTTTTCACAAGTATATAAACATATAAAAACAGGAGAATAATAAAAATAAAAAAAATAAAAAAAAGAAGGAGTGTAAACAGTGCCAGTTACCTGACATATAGTCTCCTAATAAACAAATATTTCTTTTAAATGTTGAAATAGTGCCATCTTATACAAGTGTGAGGGTTATTATAAATATATTGTTAAAATAAATCCGTATAACAGGTGTTTGTTGATGTGTAAGCATTAACTACCCTGTGTGGGGGTGCCCCTTTGGGAGCCTGCTGCACCCCTGGACACAGGGAGTCTGGGATAACCAACGTATACATAAGTTTTCAAAAGTGTGGTTAGTACCGAGTTTTTAGATCTCTATTTACATAGAAGATCCTCTAATTATATTGCATCAAGAGAGATATATTGGAGACACAAAAAAGGAAGGAAAGGAGAAACCGAATAGATGAAAGTGAAATAAGTGTAGAATAGAAAAATAATAGAAGGGGAGGAGGGGGGAGGGGTAGTGAGACAGCGAGCTTCGGTCCACATATGAGGTCTTCATTTTAAATGAGAGGTATAATGGATATGGCTTTTTCAACTCCTAAGTGGAGTTTTTAGCCGAGAGTCTTTGTTTGAGTTTGTCTGAGGTAGAGTAACTCCTCCAGATACTCCAGACAAAAGAGAACTTAGCATATTTATCTAGAGCTTTGGCCTGCATTTCTTCCATTAGCATGTAATTGTTTACCTCCCCAACCCACTCAATTAGGGTGGGGGGCGTAGTGGTTTTCCAATGTCTGGGTATGAGTTGTCTACCCGCACTAACAAAGAATTTCAAAAGGCCGTTTTTTTGCGATTTGATTGTCCCTGGAAGGATGGATAGGAGGGCAATAGAGGGTGATGGTAGCAGTGGTTTGTCATAAATGTCTGAGTAAATATGAAAAATTTGGGTCCAGAATTGGAGAAGAACATCACACTCCCACCAGATATGTATATAAGTACCTTCCATTGTGTTGCATCTCCAGCATCTGTCTGAGTTAGATGGGAACATGATCCTGAGAGTAGTTGGGACCCGATACCACCTCGACAACAATTTATAGTTTTTCTCTTGTGTATAGCATGATACGGAGGTTTTGTTTGTGAAGAGGAAGGCTTTCCCCCACTCCGCCTCGGTTATGTCTTTCCCGACCTCCACTGACCATTTAGAGGTATAGCTAGGTAGGGCTTCGTGGGTATGGTCTACAATTGATTTATATATCAGTGATAAGGTGTGTCGTGGAGTTTCAGAAAGGGTGCATAGTTGTTCAAACCCGGTCAAGGGTCTATGAGTTTGTTTAGAGTCGTGCAGTGTCTTGCAATAGGAGTTTAGTGAGCCATGTTGTCTTGGAGGTAACGTCTGTTGGGGTGGTTATAAATGTGCCCAGGGTGTGATCAACGAATTGGCGTGCAGTGGGCCATGAGTCTCTGTTGTAAGTGTCTAATGAGTGGATTGAGTGCCCTTCTGGGAGATTTGGATTATCAAACAAGGGGGTGAGGGGGCTAGGTTCCGAGGATAATGAGTGGGTGTCTCTTTTGCGGTACCAAATTGTCAGGGCATCTCTAGTGAGGGGGGACAATGTTGATAAGGATTTGTATGTCCTGTCGTGGCCCCAAAGAAGCGCTCGTAGGTCATATGTGGAAAGATCTTGTTCTACAGTCATAGCAGCTTTGGTCATAGGGCGAGGGAACCAATCAAGGATACGAGATAAGACTGCTGACGTATGGTATGTTTCAAAGTCGGGTAGGCCTAAACCTCCCTTCGTGATAGGAGAGCATAAGAGTTTGTGTTTCAATCTTGGGTGGTTGCCCTTCCAGACAAATTTGATTGCCAAAGAGTGGAGGGTATGGAGATACGCAGAGGGGGGGGCTATGGGTAGGGCTTGAAATAGGTATAACAGCTTGGGGAGTATATCCATCTTTAATGTGTTGATACGTCCTATCCAGGATAAAGGTAGGTCCATCCGCTCTTCTGTCAACTTTCTAAGTTTTTGGAGCAAAGGGGTAAAATTCAGGGGGTATATGTCAGAGGTTTGTTTAGGTATAGCTGTGCCTAGATAAGAGATAGAGTTAGGTCTCCATTGAAATGAAAAGTTGGATTTAAGGGAGGAGAGAGTAACGTGTGATAATGAAAGGTTTAGAGCTTCGGTTTTAGAGATATTTAGTTTATAGTTACTAAGACTACCAAATCTGTCTATCTCAGCCAATATGGAGGGTATGCTGGTATGGGGTTGTGTGACGTAAAGAAGGAGATCATCGGCGTATAAGGAAAGTTTACAGTGGGACGAGGGGGTTTGTATTCCCTGTATGTTGGGGTTAGATCTTATGGCTTGTGCTAAGTGTTCAATTACTAGGGCAAACAGGAGAGGGGAAAGAGGACAGCCCTGTCTGGTGCCGTTAGTTATCATAAATTTTTCTGATTGAATACCGTTTACTAGTACTGTGGCCGAAGGTGCAGAGTAGAGGGACATGATACGTGTCAACATTTTCGGGCCAAGACCTAGTTGGGAGAGGGTGGCTTGGAGAAAAGACCAGCTGACCCTATCAAAGGCCTTCTCTGCGTCACAAGAGAGAAGGCAGGCAGGTATGTGGTGACGGTGAGCGTATGTGATTAGGTGTATGGTCTTGGTGGTATTGTCCCTGGCTTCATGGCCAGGAACAAAGCCCACCTGGTCTCTATGTATAGTTTGTGGTAACAAAGGGGAAAGGCGGTTTGCGAGGATCTTAGCATATAACTTTAGGTCAATATTTAGAAGGGATATCGGTCTATAATTGGGGCAAATGGAGGGGTCCTTTCCAGGTTTAGGAATGACAACAATCTGAGCTTGGAGTATAGATGAGGAAAGAGCAATGTTTTCATCAATGGCAATAAACACTTTTGTTAGTAGTGGGGATAGTTGTGGGGCAAACGTTTTATAAAAGCGGGGGGAAAATCCGTCCGGACCCGGACTCTTGCCATTCTTGAGACTTTTGATAGCGGTTAGAAATTCCTCTTCGGACAGAGAGGTCTCCAGGTCCTCCATATCCGTGAGGGGAAGAGATGGAAGTGCTGTCTCTTGAATATACAGTACCTGACCGCGAGATTGTGTTTCCAGCGCGATACCATCGCGCTGGTTCTCGGCGACAGGGTACTGTGAATGTCGCGCTGGCTCGCTCATCGGGAAAGGAAAACTTGCTGTGTGCAAGCTGCGGAGCCATTTATATAGGCGGGTAACCCCGCCCCTTTACGACGTCATGGTCCCAGCATGCGCAGGGACTCTGGCGTCATAAGAGGGCGTGGCCCCAGAGTCCCTGCGCATGCTGGGACCATGACATCGTAAGGGGGCGGGGTTACCCGCCTATATAAATGGCTCCGCAGCTCGCACACAGCATTCGAGCCGGAGAGAGCATCGTGTCAACATCGGGGAAGAAGAAAAGAAGAGAAGAAGCTGAGAGACAGCGGCGACAAGACAGCGGCGGCGAGACAGCGGTGGCGAGACAGCGGCGACAAGACAGCGGCAGCAGACCGGGCCCCTCGCTGGCAATAGAGCTGGAAGAAGATAGCGGCGGGGCCCGGGAGAAGAGGCCGAACACCGGGAGAAGAGGCCAAACACCGGGAGAAGTCGGAAGGAGACCCCCCGAAGTCGGAAGAAGACCCCGGAGCTGACTAATAAATTACTCTTAAAACCTGTGTAGTGTGTTTTTTTTATATTGACACTTCCCTAGGTGAATGGGTAGGGGTACCATGTACCCCAAACTCATTCACACAGGGTGGGGGGCCGGGATCTGGGGGCCCCCTTATTAAGGGGGGCTCCCAGATTCCGATAAGCCCCCCGCCCGCAGACCCCGACAACCAACGGCCAGGGTTGTCGGGAAGAGGCCCTTGTCCTCATCAACATGGGCACAAGGTGCTTTGGGGTGGGGGGCCGCAGGGCGCCCCCTCCCCCAAGGCACCCACCCCCCCATGTTGAGGGCATGCGGCCTGGTACGGCTCAGGGGGGGGGGCGCTCGCTCGTCCCCACCCCCCTTCCTGGCCGGCCGGGCTGCGTGCTCGGATAAGGGTCTGGTATGGATTGGGGGGGGGACCCCCACGCCGATTTTTCGGCATAGGGGGTTCCCCTTACAATCCATGCCAGACCTAAGGGCCTGGTATGCCTCCGAGGGGGGAACCCACGCCGGTTTTTTCATTTAAAATTTGGCGCGGTGTTCCCGCCTCAGGATTCATACCAGACAGCTGTCAGCGCTGCCTGTCACTCACCGCGGAAGGAAAACAAAGTTTTCCTTTCCCGATGAGTGAGCCATCTCGGCGCTGGCTCCTGCGACGGGGCTCGTAGGTGTCAAATCTCGCCGAGAAGTGCGGCGAGATTGACACAATATCGCGGTCACCTACTGTATGAGGACAGGTCTTGTGGGGTGGATGTAGTAAGTGGGGTCTGGGGAGTTAGATTATAGAGGGTGGAATAATATCTGCGGAATTCCTCGGCTATTGCTGAGTTCTGCATGAGTTTACCCTTAACGGGGGAATTTATTAATGTTATAGGTCGCCTGGCTTGGCGTGGTTGGAGAGTGTTCGCAAGGTGTCTGCCACATTTGTTGGCTTGTGAGTAGTGATTGAATGGTCCCTTATCTCGGGCAATTAGGGACCTTTCTGCGAAAATAAGCAGGAGGTCTCTTCTTGCATTGGAGAGTTCTAGGAGAGACGAGTCAGCTGGGTCTTTTTTGTGTGATTCTTCTAATTTGGCGATAGTGGAGAGAAGTCGTGTTATATCCGCAGTACGGGCATGTTTCAGTCGGGCTCCATGCTGGATTAGTTTGCCCCTGAGTATACACTTAAGTGCCTCCCATTTAGTGAATGAGTTAGTAGTGTCTTGGGCATGATCCGAGACAAAGTGTCTAATAGTCTGTATAATGTCCTGCGAGCATACAGAATCAAATAATAAATTATCATTAAGTCTCCAGGAAGAGCTCCGTTTGCGTGTTGGGATATGCCCTAAGCTCAAGTGTATGGGGGCATGGTCTGACCAGAGGGTGAGACCAATAGAGGCGGAAGGTGAATAATCCAACATTGATTGGGATATGAAGAGGTAGTCAAGTCTGCTGTAAGAGTTATGTGCGGGAGAATAGAATGTGTAGTCCTTAGTGTTAGGATGTAGCATCCTCCATGTGTCTACCAAGGATAAATCAGATAGGAGTGTTCTGATGTTGGTCAGGGAGGTCGGGGAGATCGAGGACTTACCGGTGGATGAATCAAGACGAGGTATCAAGGCGGCATTGAGGTCCCCTCCCAGGATCATGTTGATTGTGCAGAATTTTTTCAGACGGGAGGTCACGGAGGAGAGGAAGTGTTGTTGATTCTGGTTAGGAGAGTATATGTTAATGACAGTATAAATAGTATTCAGATAAGACAGTTTAAGAAAGATATATCTTCCTAGGGGGTCGATATGAGTATCAAGGACATCTGGCGTGAAGGAAGCGTGAAATGCTATAGAGACCCCCTTAGATTTTGCAGAGGGGTTGGTGCTATGAAACCAAACAGGATATTGCTTATGGAAGACCTGTGGGCATTTATCTGTTCTAAAGAGAGTTTCCTGTAGGAGAAGGATTTGGGTTCTTATTTTATGAAAATGATATAATATTTGCCGTCTCTTCTCTGGGACGTTAAGACCTCTGCAATTCAGCGATGAGATCTTTAGGGAGGGTTGCACTGCCATGTAAAAACAAATTTACTGTGTGTACAATAATAAGGACCATGGAGGCTCGCTGCCTCAAAAGTATGGGAGAAGGGGGAGAAAGAGGAAAAGGAGAGACCTCTAGTGGCGAAACAAGAAAAGGGATTTAAGTGTAGAAATAGGAAAAGACATACAAAAGTAAAAAGGGGAGAACGAGGCCAAAAAAGCCTCACTAATGGAGTTGTTAACAACATTTCAGCTAATACCGCTGTGGGCGCTGAAGGGCCTAAGTGGGGGGACAGCGGGTTATGCACAGAGGAGCCCGCACACGCTGGCGACAATTATCAAGGGTGCAAAATATGAGAACTATAAACTTAACATCTCAGAACTCCGTGCTGCCACGTAAATACTAAATAGGTACACATCTTAGCTAAAGAGGGCCTATCTCATAAAACATCTCAGAGTGTAGGCAGCCCAGAGGGTCTTCATATCCAGCTATAAGATACTAACATATTCAAAAGGGGATGTATAGGAGGAGGAAGGGGGGGAGGGATGAGGGGGGGAATTGGATGGGATGAGGTAGGGTTGGGAATAGTTGAGGATTGGAGAGGTGTGTGGCCCGTATCACAGGCAATCACACTACACGGGAGGCAAGTGCATGGAACATTGACACAAAACCTGTGTTTAAGGAAAAAGAAAGTAGGTTAGTAATAAAATGTCCCAACAAAAACTGCAATTAGGGATGTCTGCACTGGTCTGGAACCTGTGAGAGAACTATAGAAAAGAGTCAGACATCATAGGACTGGATTCAGCCATCTGTCGCAGTGGAGAAGTCCTGTTTGGATCTCTTGTTCATCTTCGTTCGTTTCTGCCATCCTGCTGCAGTTTTGAAGCCAGGGGTGGCCGCATGAAGTGGACAGTCTGGAATGGAGATCTGTGGTAATTCAAAAGTTCCGAGGAACCTGGGGAGATCACCCAGCGTGCGAAAGGTCGCCGATTTCCCTTCATGAGATGCAAACAGATTAAAGGGGAAACCCCATCGGTATTTTATTTGTTTTGCTTGCAGGGCTCCAGTAAGAGGTTTTAGGGCACGCCGCATGTCCAGAGTCAGTTTGGAGATGTCAGGAAGCAGGGATACAGCAGTACCATTAAAGAGTACTGCAGCTTGAGAACGTGCAGCTTGCATGATGGCGTCTTTGACTGCGTAAAAGTGTACTCTGCAAATCACGTCTCTGGGGTGCTCTAGGTTTGGATTCTTAGGGTCAAGGGCTCTGTGGATTCGGTCAAGTTCCAAAGGGGCGTCTTTGTCTTTCTGGAGGAGCTCATTGAACATGGCGATTACTGCAGGAGCTAAGTCCTTAGTTTCAACTGATTCGGGTAGGCCGCGTATGCATATGTTGTTACGTCTGGCCCTGTTTTCCTGGTCATCCTGATGGTACACCAGTTGCCGGATCTGGAGGGTATGTTCATGCAAGATAGTTTCATGCGCATGCAGGGTGGATGCAGTCTCTTCTATGTTATGTTCCACTTCCTCAATTCTATTGGTGAAATCTCTGCGAAGTTCAGACATTTCTTGTTTGTATGAACGCTCCATGCGTTGCATACAGGCCTCAAAATCATGTCTGGTGGGGAGTGCTTTAATATAAGCCTCCATGTCCCATCCATAAGATCTGTAGGATTCAGGGGAATGACCTGCAGAGCGGACCGAGCCTGTCTCTGAGTCAGGGGGAGAGTGAGTACGCTGCCTGGTCTTCATATGGGGTGTGAAGCGCTGAGATATAGCTCCCTGTGAGGCCGCATGTGTGCCTGGGGTCCGGGCCGGCACCATCTTGGACGGGGGGGTCGGAACGATTTTGGCCCAAATGTGTAAAAAATCGGTCGATCTCACCTGCGGGGTGTGGATCGGAGGAACGCTGGCTGTCTCCCCCACCTCTCCTCCCCATATCAGGCCTGGATGCTTGTGCTGGGAAGCGCTGAGAGCCTCTGTGTGTGCGGCGTGTGCGGGAGCTCCAGGAACAAGCGTCCTACTTCCTCATGTGCTAAGCCACGCCCCCTATCTTTGGAGCTTTTAAATATCAGAGGTTGTCTCTGCTGCAAAAAGTAAGCTCTCTCTAATGAACATTGAAAATGTGTTTATTTTATATAACCAATTAAGGATTTTTCTTCCTTATGGTAGGAGGGATGGTTATGGGACAGGACATTGGATTTATTTGAATCAGTGTCCTTTGTGTGATATTTGTCCTATTGGACTTTTGAGACAATATTTTCTGGTATGTCTGGTTTTTAATAATAACTTGTTTGTCCCTGTTGATATTTCTCCATTAAATAGATACAAAAAAAAAATTGGTTTACAAGAGAATTTTATAAAAAAATTGGGTAAATTCACTTTATAAATTTAGTTAAGCATGTTTGGATATGGGGGGGAGGAGTTGAGTTGATATTAAAGATGGGGGGGGATCACAGAAGGGTTTTTTTTGTTTTTTTGTTTTTTGTTTTTCTCACATATGCACAAATAATATCATTATGAATTATAGGGGTTTATGATATGAATTAGAATAAGGGGGAAAATTAATCTATAATCTCATTTAAGTATGAATACACAGGAGGTAGTGCTGGAAGCAAATTACACTAAGGAGGGGGGTGAGGGGTAACACGGATAGTTCTATAAAAGGAAGGGAGGAGAGAAAAAAAAAAGGAAAATAATTTTTTTTTTTTTTTTTATGTAATAATTTTTTTTTGTTTTCTTCCACATTATAGTTTGGGGAAGTCACTTATAATATTGTTAATCACGTTTATACATTGGGAAGAGGGAGTTGGAGTAATTAATACAAGGATAGGGGTGGAGGGAGGAACTTTTGATAGAGAGGAAAAGGGAAGGGAAGGAAAGGGAAGGAAAAGGAAAGGGAAGGAAAAGGAAAGGGAAGGGGAAAAGAATTTTTTTTTTTTTGAAAAACTTCGGCTAAATGGGATACATGGGGTAACTGGTGTTCTGTTATTGGGTTGAATGTAGGGGTATAGTATGTTGTATAAATGTAAATGTACTGTGTATTATAAAAATGAATACAAATTTTGATAATTAAAAAAAAATTGGGTAGATGGAGATTTGATTCTTACCAGTTATATATACATCCTGATTCTTGGGTTTAATTTATTACAGGTCAAGTGACTGTGGTTTGGATTCTCGGCCACTCCTTTATTTATTGGGCTCAGAAGAGAGCGTCAGCGAGATCTTATACTTCTAATTTGGGTCTTGATTCTTCTTTTATTGTATACTGGAGTGGCTGGAGAGGTATGCGATGGAATGACTTGCAATTTGAGTTTTATAGATTGTTCGACAGTTGGCATAAGCCTGATATTTTACTTATTCATTTAGGAGGTAATGACATAGGTCAGATGAAGAATTTAGATTTAATTTTTGATATTCAACAGACTATTAATCTCATTCATTTGTTTTTTCCTGATTTAAAAGTTGTATTTGCAGAAATTATACCACGTCTCCGATGGCTTGATTCTTTCTATTTACGTCCTTTCAAGAAAATTTGAAAGAGAGGGAATAGATCTATTATTAAGTTCCTTTGGGGTTTAGTTTTAGACACTTAGAATTGGAGGGTGGTATTTGTGGTTTAAACCATGGAGACGGTGTCCATTTATCTGATATTGGACTTGATATTTTTAAAAATGATTTCCAAACATGCATAGAAAAAGCCGCGGGCTGGGGTTAGGTGACAGTCAACATGTTTATCATACTTCCTGTCAGTTGGTGTAAATTGTTTTTGCTTACTCAGAAGTGGGAATTTATTCAGCCTAAAAGATGCATTAAAGATGGTGCAGCCATAAGACCGTACAGTAGAAGAAAATATTACAGCGCACACATGCAAAAAAGACATTTACCTCCAGCAAGGCTAGTTTAAAACACCTAAACATTTTCAAAAAAACATTATCAAAAAATATGGGGATTTGGTCACACCATATTGCTATATGGTGCTAAGCCCACTTACTGCGACAAAGTACCCCATGATTAGTGGATCCTACACTATCTATAGAATGGGAGATCCTGCTTCTCTGAACCATGAGAGCAATACACTCTTCTAAATGGGAGAATCTTGAGGTCTCCACCCATGACACAAGTGGACACTAATGAGAGGTACTTAATGAGGGAGTGGGGTGCTCCTCACCCAAAAGGATTTGGTCAGAATCCATACAATAGACAAACAAGATATTTGGGCGGCACACCCTAAAAGATGCATCAAAGATGGTGTAGCCATAAGACAGTACAGTAGAAGAAAATATTACAGCGCACACCTGCAAAAAAGACATTTACCTCCAGCAAGGTTAGTTTAAAACACCTAAACATTTTCAAAAAAACATTATCAAAAAATATGGGGGTTTGGTCACACCATATTGCTATATGGTGCTAAGCCCACTTACTGCGACAAAGTACCCCATGATTAGTGGGTCCTACACTATCCATAGATTGGGAGATCCTGCTTCTCTGAACCATGAGAGCAATACACTCTTCTAAATGGGAGAATCTTGAGGTCTCCGTCCCCATCCCCGGGAGCACGCGCAGCAAAGAAAATGCATACGGAAGTCGTGCCTGCATATGTAAACGGTGTTCAAATGACACATGTGAGGTATCACTGCGATCGTCAGAGCAAGAGCAATAATTATAGCACTAGACCTCCTCTGTAACTCTAACCTGGTAACCCTAAAAAAAATTTAAAGCGTCACCTATGGAGATTTTTAGGTACCGTAGTTAATCACCATTCCACGACTGTGTGCAATTATAAAGCGTGACATGTTTGGTATCTATTTACTCTGCATAACATCATCTTTCACATTATACAAAAAATTGAGCTAACTTTACTGTTTCATTTTTTTTAAATTCATGAAAGTGTCCCTTTTCCCAAAAAGTTGCAATTAAAACACCGCTGCACAAATACCCTGTGACAAAAAATATTATGTATATTATACATAGATTTTAACTTGTAAGCACCAAATGTCAGAAATAGGCTTAGTCATGAAAGGGTTATATTTTAAGTTAATGTTATAATAAAGTTATTTATAAATATTTTAGAAATTTATTAAACCAATAAAAACAGCCGCGGCCAAAATATTTTATCCAATAAAATATATTTATTTCAAAATTAAAATTGCTTTTCTGGACTGAATTTATTATATATAAACTTAAAAAATATCTGCTGCCTTCTATCCCACACTTTTACCGTTTAAAAACAGTGTAAATGGTTTGTACAGCATGCTGAGCATTTGATGTAAAAATACAGTATCTAATTTAAATGCATGATTATATTAACATATTTGTATTTACTGATATGTTTCATGTGTTTTTTATGATTTGTATGGCATCATGGGCCTTTGATATGAAGAGAGTAATTGTATGTGCTGCATGGAGCTTGGAGATATGTATGTACTTGCGTGTGTGTACTAGAATGCAGAGACAAAATCCCAGTGTTCAAAAGACCTGAGATAACACAACTACATAACTCCACAGGCACATGTTTCTATAAATTAAATTCACTTTCATCTTCTCGTCTCTCAATTTGCAATAAACTAGAATTACATTTTCCTTTTAACTGAAAGAACAATTTTAAAGTAATTCGACTTGAAAAGACCAATGTTTAGCTTACTGCCACTTTTTGCAGAAAGCAGTAGATTTGATATTCCTTGTTTAAAGATAATTGTTTGGTGATAAACTGCAATTATTCTGTTAGCTCTTTTACTAATTCTGCCAGCTGATGACTCCTCCCTAATGCGATTTATGTGTAATAAAAAGTTTGAAGCCAGCAAAGAATAGCAAACATTTGCAAAACACATTATTCAACTTGCATTTTTTTAAATTCTTTGTTAAAGTAAACATGTCTTGAAAGAAATATGGAGGCCTCCATTTCCAGTGTCTGTCTTCCATGCTTCACCCATAGCCAAAAAAAGCATACAGCAAATGGATGTTCATAAAAAGCTATATTTCCTTATCCCTGTTAGGTCCCTTTCACACAGATACGTTTTTCCTGTGTTTTTACTCTGCAAGAAAAACACAAGAAAAATGTCTCCCTTTAAATCCTATGGGACTTTTCCTTTGCCCTGTAAGGGCTTACAGGTACGTCCTTGCCTGCCCATGGGTGGGGGTCCGATCGCCCCCCCCGGTGCCTGCGGCGGTCGTCAAATCCTCCCCGGCGATCGGTGGTGAGGGGGAGGCCATCCATTCATGCCCCCCCCCTCGCGATCGCTCACAGCCAATAGGATCATTTCCCTGCCTCTGTATTGTACACAGAGGCAGAGGAAATGATGTCATCTCTCCTCGGCTCGGTATTTTCCGTTCCGACGCCAAGGAGAGAAGACTGAAATGTGAGTGCACAACACACACACATACAGTAGAACATGCCAGGCATACAAAACACCCCCGATTCCCCCCCCCCGATTACCCCCCGATCCCCCTGATCACCCCCCCTGTCACACTGACACCAAGCAATTTTTTTTTTTTTTTTCTGATTACTGCATGGTGTCAGTTTGTGACAGTTAGAAGTGGTAGGGCAGTTAGTGTTAGCCCCCTAGTAAAGTTTTAACCCCTTGATCACCCCCCGTCACCAGTGTCGCTAAGCGATCATTTTTCTGATCGCTGTATTAATGTAACTGGTGACGCTACTTAGGGATGTAAATATTTAGGTTCGCCGTCAGCGTTTTATAGCGACAGGGACCCCCATATACTATCTAATAAATGTTTTAACCCCTTGATTGCCCCCTAGTTAACCCTTTCACCACTGATCACTGTATAACTGTTACGGGTGATGCTGGTTAGTTCGTTTATTTTTTATAGTGTCAGGGTACCCGCCGTTTATTACCTAATAAAGGTTTAGCCCCCTGATTGCCCGGCGGTAATATGCGTCACCCCAGGCAGCGTCAGATTAGCGCCAGTACCGCTAACACCCATGCACGCAGCATACGCCTCCCTTAGTGGTATAGTATCTGAACAGATCAATATCTGATCTGATCAGATCTATACTAGCGTCCCCAGCAGTTTAGGGTTCCCAAAAATGCAGTGTTAGCGGGATCAGCCCAGATACCTGCTAGCACCTGCGTTTTTCCCCTCCGCCCAGCCCACCCAAGTGCAGTATCGATCGATCACTGTCACTTACAAAACACTAAACGCATAACTAGAGGGTTCGCAGAGTCAGGCCTGATCCCTACGATCGCTAGCAGTTTTTTTGGTAGCGTTTTGGTGAACTGGCAAGCACCAGCCGCAGGCAGCGCCAGGTTAGCGCCAGTACCACTAACACCCACACACGCAGCGTACACCTCCCTTAGTGGTGTAGTATCTGAACGGATCAATATCTGATCCGATCAGATCTAGACTAGCGTCCCCAGCAGTTTATGGTTCCCAAAAACGCAGTGTTAGCGGGATCAGCCCAGATACCTGCTAGCACCTGCGTTTTGCCCCTCCGCCCGGCCCAGCCCAGCCCACCCAAGTGCAGTATCGATCGATCACTGTCACTTACAAAACACTAAACGCATAACTGCAGCGTTCGCGGAGTCAGGCCTGATCCTTGCGATCGCTAACAGTTTTTTTTGTAGCGTTTTGGTGAACTGACAAACACCAGCCCCAGGCATCATCAGGTTAGTGCCAGTAGCGCTAACACCCACGCACGCAGCATACGCCTCCCTTAGTCGTATAGTATCTGAACGGATCAATATCTGATCCGATCAGATCTATACTAGCGTCCCCAGCAGTTTAGGGTTTCCAAAAACACAGTGTTAGTGGGATCAGCCCAGATACCTGCTAGCACCTGCGTTTTGCCCCTCCGCCCGTCCCAGCCCAGCCCACCCAAGTGCAGTATCGATCGATCACTGTCACTTACAAAACTCTAGACACATAACTGCAGCGTTCGCAGAGTCAGGCCTGATCCCTGTGGCCTAGTACACCCCGATCGTAGTAAAACCAGCACTGCAGCAACACTTGGTGACGTGGCGAGTCTCATAAGTGCAGTTCAAGCTGGTGAGGTGGCAAGCACAAGTAGTGTCCCGCTGCCACCAAGAAGAAGACAAACAGGCCCGTCGTGCCCATAATGCCCTTCCTGTTACATTCACCAATCCTAATTGGGAACCCACCACTTCTGCAGCGCCCGTACTTCCCCCATTCACATCCCCAACCAAATGCAGTCGGCTGCATGAGAGGCATTTTCTTTATGTCCTCCCGAGTACCCCTACCCATGGAACCCCCCAAAAAAGATGTCATGTCTGCAGCAAGCGCGGATATAGGCGTGACACCCGCTATTATTGTCCCTCCTGTCCTGACAATCCTGGTCTTTGCATTGGTGAATGTTTTGAACGCTACCATTCACTAGTTGAGTATTAGCATAGGGTACAGCATTGCACAGACTAGGCACACTTTCACAGGGTCTCCCAAGATGCCATCACATTTTGAGAGACCCGAACCTGGAAACGGTTGCAGTTATAAAAGTTAGTTACAAAAAAAAGTGTAAAAATAAATAAATATATGAAATAAAAAAAAATAGTTGTCGTTTTATTGTTCTCTCTCTCTATTCTCTCTCTATTGTTCTGCTCTTTTTGACTGTATTCTATTCTGCAATGTTTTATTGTTATTATGTTTTATCATGTTTGTTTTTCAGGTATGCAATTTTTTATACTTTACCGTTTACTGTGTTTTATTGTTAACCATTTTTATGTCTTCAGGTGCGCCATTCACAACTTTGAGTGGTTATACCAGAATGATGCCTGCAGGTTTAGGTATCATTTTCAGCCAGCGATCGGCTTTCATGTAAAAGCAATCCTAGCAGCTAATTAGCCTCTAGACTGCTTTTACAAGCAGTGGGAGGGAATGCCCCCCCCGTCTTCCATGTTTTTCTCTGGCTCTCCTGTCTCAACAAGGAACCTAAGAATGCAGCCGGTGATTCAGCCAGCTGACCATAGAGCTGATCAGAGACCAGAGTGGCTCCAAACATCTCTATGGCCTAAGAAACCGGAAGCTACAAGCATTTCATGACTTCGCCGGATGTAAACAGCGCCATTGGGAAATTGGGAAAGCATTTTATCACACCGATCTTGGTGTGGTCAGATGCTTTCAGGGCAGAGGAGAGATCTAGGGTCTAATAGACCCCAATTTTTTCAAAAAAGAGTACCTGTCACTACCTATTGCTATCATAGGGGATATTTACATTCCCTGAGATAACAATCCCGCTCTACAAGTCTCTGGTCCGGCCGCACCTGGAGTATGCTGTCCAGTTCTGGGCACCAGTCCTCAGGAGGGACGTACTGGAAATGGAGAGAGTACAAAGAAGGGCAACAAAGCTAATAAAGGGTCTGGAGGATCTTAGTTATGAGGAAAGGTTACAAGCACTGAACTTATTCTCTCTGGAGAAGAGACGCTTGAGAGGGGATATGATTTCAATTTACAAATACTGTACTGGTGACCCCACAATAGGGATAAAACTTTTTCGCAGAAGAGAGTTTAATAAGACTCGTGGCCACTCATTACAATTAGAAGAAAAGAGGTTTAACCTTAAACTACGTAGAGGGTTCTTTACTGTAAGAACGGTAAGGATGTGGAATTCCCTTCCACAGGCGGTGGTCTCAGCGGGGAGCATTGATAGCTTCAAGAAACTATTAGATAATCACCTGAATGACCGCAATATACAGGGATATGTAATGTAATACTGACACATTATCACACACATAGGTTGGACTTGATGGACTTGTGTCTTTTTTCAACCTCACCTACTATGTATGTAACTATGTAACAATAAAAATGATTAAAAAAAAATGAAAGGAACAGTTTAAAAATAAGATAAAAAAGCAAAAAAAAATAAAGAAAAAAAATGTTTTTTCTTGTCTTTCTTCATTTTCAAAAACAAATGAGAGCTGCAAAATATTAGTGACAACTTTGTGCAAAAAAAAAAAAAAAAAGTGTCACTTTCCCGCAACTTGTGTCAAAATATAAAATATTCCATGGATTCAACATGCCTCTCAGCAAATAGCTTGGGGTGTCTACTTTCCAAAATGGGGTCATTTGGGGGGGGTTTGTACTGCCCTGCCATTTTAGCACCTCAAGAAATGACATAGGCAGTCATAAACTAAAAGCTGTGTAAATTCCAGAAAATGTACCCTAGTTTGTAGACGCTATAACTTTTGCGCAAACCAATAAATATACGCTTATTGACATTTTTTTACCAAAGACATGTGGCCGAATACATTTTGGCCTAAATTTATGACTAAAATTGAGTTTACTGGATTTTTTTTATAACAAAAAGTAGAAAATATCATTTTTTTAAAATTTTCGGTCTTTTTCCATTTATAGCGCAAAAAATAAAAACCGCAGAGGTGATCAAATACCATCAAAAGAAAGCTCTATTTGTGGGAAGAAAAGGATGCAAATTTCGTTTGGGTACAGCATTGCATGACCGCGCAATTAGCAGTTAAAGCGAAGCAGTGCCAAATTGGAAAAAGTCCTCTGGTCCTTGGGCAGCATAATGGTCCAGGGCTAAAGTGGTTAAGGTTTACATAAAGAAGAACAATAGAATATGAACATTGGTACAAGGGATACTGTTAAAATCATTCAATTTTTGATAAGTATATGAATATATTGTGACATACAATAAAGGATGAATAAATGAAAAATAAGAAAAAAAAAGAGAGTGTAAAGTATATGAGCAATCTGTGTTCTTATATATAGTATAAGATCGGGCTGAGAGCCTCTGATCAATTTGTGGAACCTATAAACCATGCCTCCAGACCACCTTTCCACCCCAATGGGTACAATCTGTGGAATGGTGGGGGCATTCAAATACGTTTGTTACAATGATAACCAGAGGTAAATTAAATGGAATATATTAAAAAACAGGGTCATGACCCTCTTATTTGCAGAATTTGATTGCTCAAAATAAATATACAGATGCAATATATCATACTATTTATAAATAGCAAATAATGTAATGATAGTAAAAGAGTATCCCAAATGTATATATCATATTAGAGAAAAGAAAGAGTAAGAAAGTAAAGGAAAGGGGTAAGAAAAAAAAAAAAAAAGAAGAAGAAGAGTAATCTGTCCAGGTGGTGGCCCGGCACCAACACGTATTTAGTTAGTAAGCAATCAAGAATCCTAGTAGGGTAACAACAACGACTGGTCAAAATCATAAGAGAAGTAATGTTTAACCCATGGTTGCCAGATTTTGCAAAATTTATTAATGTTATTGTCCTCAATAGCTGTCATTTTGGCATATATGAGGGCTTTATTCATTCTGTGTTTGGCTTCCGCGACAATCAAGGTTTGAGACTTCCAAGCCTTTGCTATAGTTTGCTTGGCTGCAGTGCTAAGCTGGATAAATAACTGAAATTGGGTGCAGATTAGCGTAGTGGGTTTCAAATTTAGGAGTGCCAAGGCTGGGTCTGGGGGAATAGAGGTTTCCAGAGCTTTAGAGGCCATCCCAAAAATATTCTTCCAAAATTCTTGAGCTACGGGGCATTGCCACCATATATGAAAGTGGGTACCTGGTGTAGAACAGCCTCTAAAACAGTTAATTGGGTATGTCGGGATAAATTTTGCAATTCTGGCTGGTACTAAGTACCACCGTGCTAAGACTTTAAAATTTGTTTCCAAAGCATAGCAGTTTGGGGAGGAATTCTTAGTGGCTAACCATATATCGGACCAGTCATTAGTGTCAAATACTCGGTTCATATCCTGTGCCCATTTATCTGTATAAGAGGGTAGTGATCCATTATGAGTCTCAGTAAGTTGTTGGTATAAAGATGAAATCAAGCCCCTCACATGTGGGTCGCTTTTACAAATACGCTCAAATTGTGACATTTGATTCATTGTTGAGCCTGTAATAAGGAGGGGAGTGTAAAAATTTTTGATTCTCAAGTAACGAAAAATTTCAGATCTAGCAAGCCCATACATTTCACATAGTACCGGTAATGCATGAATAGCGGTATTGTTGCTTAATTGATATAATCTAATTAAATTTGTAGAAGACCATGCAGAAAATGACTTCGGGAATTTCCAAGCAGGATAAAAGGCCGGGTTCCTGAGGAACGAAAGAAGAGGATTATGTGGGGATTGGAGATTACAAGCTCTGCTAAATTTAACCCAAATAGCCAAAGAATGTTTCGTTATGGGATTAGAAAGGTGCGATCTATCTTTAGGTTGGAGCCATAGCATATTGGCCACAGAGATAGGGTCGCTGTCAACTGATTCAATATGAACCCAAAGGGGTGTTTCCACCATTGAGTGATATTTAGGAAGGGGTGATAGTTGTGCAGCGTAGTAATAGGAAGTGAAGTTTGGCAAACCTAATCCGCCATTCAATTTTTTGAGATACAATGTAGTTTTAGAAATTCTGGGTTTAGTGTTTCCCCAGATAAAAGACATAACTCTACGTTGTGTGAGTCTTAAAAAATATGTAGGTAACGGGATAGGTAATACTCTATATAAGTATAAAAGTTTTGGTAATATCGACATTTTTATAGCATTGATCCGTCCCAACCATGATAATGTCCATTGTTTCATATAGCCTGTAACTTGTTTCAGTAGAGGAAGATAATTAGCCGCAAATAGATCTTTAATCGAGTTTGTAAGTTGTACTCCTAAATATGGGATTTGATGGGTAACCCAGTTGAAAGGTAATGAGGTTTGGACGTGTCGAAGTTCTGCTTGTGGCAAAGATATATTTAACACATTCGATTTTGTGGGGTTAACAAAAAGTCCAGATACTTGGGCAAATTTTTCCAAGACATTTAGTAAGTTTGGGGCTGATATATGGGGATGAGATAAAAAGATAAGAACATCATCTGCATAAAGACATAACTTGTGCTGATATCCGCCTAATTCGATTCCCTTAATATCAGGATGAGACCTAATTAGTTGTGCTAGTGGTTCAATCAGGAGAGCAAAAAGCAACGGGGATAGAGGACAGCCTTGCCTTGTCCCTCTTCTAATGTCTAACATTGCAGATTTATATCCCGCATATTTAATGTATGCCTTTGGGTTGTTATACAAAGAGGAGATCCATGTAAGAAAATGGTTCCCAAATCCCCATTTTTGAAGCATGTACTGCAAATATGGCCAGGTGACAGAATCGAAAGCCTTTCTGATATCCAGGGATAATAGGCATGTAGGGATGTGCTGACTTTAGCTGCGTGAATATGTAAGAGAGCTCGTCTGATATTATCACCTGCCTGGCGCGTTGGCATAAATCCTGTTTGGTCTCTGTGAATTAGTCGACCTCTAATGTTATTTAAACGAGTCGCCAGGATCTTGGCTAGCAATTTAATGTTTAGGTTAAGGAGCGATATGGGGCGGTAATTGGTCCAAGAGGTAGAGTCTGAGTGGGGTTTGGGAGTCATTGCTATAATGGAGGTCAGTGTATCAGACCCAAATGAGTAACCTTTCAGGATAGAATTAAAGGCCCTAGTCAAGATCGGTGCTAAAATGTGCGCATACTGTTTGTAATATAATGCCGAGAACCCATCGGGACACGGTCTCTTATGTGGTTTTAATATTTTAATGGCAGTCAGAACTTCAGGTGCTGTTATGGGGCACTCAAGGGTATCACGTTGTTCCTGTTCTAAGGTAGGGAGCATAATGTTGGAAAACAGAGTGTCTGCTTTTGTTTTATCAAAGTCTTGAGCAGAGGAATACAATTTAGCTAAATTAGTGCGAAATATCTCTAATATTTTGACTGGGTTGCTAGTATATCCATCACAGGATATTTTCAGTCTGAAAGAAGTCTGTGCATGTTGTATCGCCTTTAAACTACGCGCCATGGGGGTGTCTGGTTTATTAGCTTTAAGATATTGGATATGTTGGCGTTTACGTAGTAATTTATCAGCAGAGTCAGTTAGAAAAAGGTCTAGATCAAGACAAGCTTTCTCCAGCTTCGAGTTATTGGTGGCATTCGGGTGAGATTGAAAGGCCACATGGCATTTGTTGTAAACAGCCTCAAGCTTTGCGAACATTAGTTTGCGTTCTTTTTTAATTGCTGACACTTGTTGTATCAATCTACCCCGAATGACCGCTTTATGGGCCTCCCACAGTGTGAGGGGGGAGACATCATCCGTGTCATTGAATGAAAGGTAATCAGTGATTGCCCCTTCAATCTCAGTTCTAAGGGATGGATTGGTTAGTATGGAGTCATTAACACACCAAGTGGTGTCATGTGATCTGGGAATAGTGGAAGCTATAGTTGTGAAAACAGCGCAGTGGTCAGTCCATGGAAATGGGATTATTTTAGAGGAAATAATTTCTGGTATCATGCTGGAATGGGCCAAGATATGATCAATACGTGAGAAAGAGTTATATGGATATGAATAGTGTGTGAAACGTTTACTGGTAGGATTGAGTTCTCGCCAAGTATCTACTAAGTTATGAGTAGAAAGCAGACATTAACAGAGAGTTAATCTAGCAGAGCTTGTAATTGGGGCTGAAGGGGATTTATCTAAGAAAGGAAAAAACGTTGCATTAGAGTCTCCACACAGGACAACCGTACCAAATTTGTGGGTATCAACTAGTTGAAAAAGATGAGATAAAAAAGCTTCTGGGCGTTTATTTGGGGCATAGTAAGATACTATCGTAATGGGAGTATCGGAAATATAGCCAGTAAATAATGTATATCTTCCTTCTGGGTCATTTAACTGTGACACAAGGGTAAAGGGAGTATTGCGATGGAAGCCAATAAGAGTTCCACGCTTTTTAACTGAGGCAGAGGGGGCGTAAAATTGTGGGTATGAGGTCGAAAGGAACTTAGGGTAAACTTTGTCTGTAAAATGGGTTTCCTGCAAACAAATAATATGAGCTTTCTTAGCTGTAAAGGAGCGCATAGCCTTTGTGCATTTATGGGGGATATTAAACCCTTGTACATTTAAAGATAAAATATTTATGGGGGCCATAATAGTGTCAGGGATATTATTATATCATGAGGAATATAACACATACCGAAAACCATGACCACCACCTGCAGAGATAAAAGAGAGAAGAAAGTGATACAGAAAAAAGTAAAATAATGAAATTGAACTACCCTAGAATAAGGACATAATATCGCTAATTTGAGACAGAACAGTAGGGTGTGGGAACGTCTAGAGAGAGTGATCAAAAATCTCCGAGAGGTTCCAGGGCCACCAACAGAATCACGCATATTAGTAGCAGGGGTCTGAGGGTGGTAAAGGGGGCGGCAAGAAATTCCTAAGAGAAGATCAACACCGGAAAACCACAGGGGTTATATAAGTAACTATCATTAAAATATAGCATTTGTAATCTATGTGTAACAATAACTACCAACCTCACTCCAATCAGCAAAAAAGAGAAAAAAAAAATATACCTGTATATATATATATATATATATATATATATATATATATATATATATATACGCGCACATACACGTGTGCATACATATACACATGTGCATACATATACACAACCTTATGAAAACCTGAAAAGAAAAAAGACAAAGGTAATTAATGTGGTCAAAAAGACTGGTAGCTTGGTTAACAAGAGGTAAAAAAGGACCATCAAAAGCTAACAAGAAACCATATATAAGATATGTCAGGTGAGCTAGTAGATCCCAAAACTCTCAAAAAAAAAAAAAACAGAAAAAAAACACTATTTTTATGAGTAAAGATAAAACAACAAGGCTAAGCCCCGGTTCACACTGGGACGACTTGTCAGGCGACCTAGGTCGCCTGACAAGTAGCGTCCCGTTCTGTACAATGGAACCGTTCTAAGGGGAGCGACGCAAGTCGCTCTGACTTAGAAAAAGGTTCCTGTACGACTTCGGGGGCGACTTGGGGCGACTTGCATAGACTTCTATACAGAAGTCATTTTGCAAGTCGCCCCGGCAGTCGCGTGCAGGTCGCCTCGGTGAGGCGACCTGCAAGTCGTGCCGCCTCTGGTGTGAACCGAGGCTTAAGGAGTTTCATCAACTTAATGATAAAAAAAAAAAAAAAAGGGAGAGTCCAGTAAGAATTCGTGACTTTGTTAGTGTCAACAGAAAAGTGTATTAACCAGCACTGAGTACTGGGATCGAATAGTGAGTTGTGATCTGGAAAAAGTGTATAGGTCAGTCCATGGAATCTTCATTAGATGGCGTTGAATTTTCAAATCGTCCACGTTTATGGATATTCTGGCGTGAAGAGGGATTATTGAAGCCTGCTGCTGTGGTTGTGGAGAGGAGCTGGAGGCCGATCGTCTACGAGGTTGTTCTTTAGGTGTTGTTTTATCTGCAATACCCATTTCAATCATAGCCAACTGCAAGTCCTCTGAAGAGCGACAAACATACTTGGTTTCAAGGTGTGTGAATCGAAGAGAAAAGGGAAATCCCTAATGATAGGTGATTTGGTTTTGTTGTAGCACCTGTAATTGGGGTTTGAGTGCTCGCCTCTTTGCTACTGTGAGTGGGGAAATATCTGCAAAAAGCTGATACACATGACCCTGGAATTGCAGTGAATCTCTCCCTCTAGCAGCTGAAAGTAAGTGCTCTTTGGTTTTATAATAATGAAATTTGGCAATTATGTCTCTAGGGGGGCCATTAGTTTTGCGAGGAGCTAAAGCCCTGTGCACTCTGTCCATTTCCAGTCTATCCACAGGAATACCAGGCTGTAATTCCTGGAATAAAGCTATCATAGTGGCTTGAAGATCAATGACAGTCTCAGGGATTCCCCTAATTCGCAGATTTGATCGCCTGCTGCGTGTGGTTATCTATTTCATCCACCCGCAATTCCAGCTCAGCCGTTCTCTGTCCCAGCTCCCTTATTTCCTTTGTCAATTTATCAGTAATGTGATCGGAAGTTTGTTTGAGGGCTTTCTGCAGCATTTGTTCAAACATTTTAAACATGTCAGATTGAATCACAGTCTGTGAGCCACCAGTATCAGAGTCAGACTCAGCGGTGAAATCCTGAATCTTTGAACTGTGTGGCAGTGCTTTTCTAGTGTGCGATGTAGAGGGCTGTGAGGTAACTGCCTCCGCCATCTTGGAAGACTGCCTGGCCGGCGCTTCTTTAGCCATACCTGCTTTATATTTAAGTTTCGGACCCCGCAGGACCATGATAATAATACCTGAGGGCTCTAGGAAGTACCAGCTATCGCTGTGTATCGTTCGCGGTGCCTTTGGAACCTGTAGTCCTCCGGTGTATTCGTCCCAGGAGCGGAGCTCTAAGACAGCATTACCGCTCTAATAGGCATCCGCGCATGCGCCTTCCCTATGGGACTTTTCATACCACTGTGCTGTGGGTGTGGTGCATTTTGAAAGTCCTGCATGCTGCAACTTTTATGTGGTGTGGAAAACACTACCAAAAACGCAGCTACCCATTGAAATGAATAGAAATTGTGGCAAAAAAATGCACCACAATTTGCTTTTTGGGGCATTTTTGAGTCACATGTCCATTTTTGACACATGTAGGCAACCCAAAAAATGCACCAGAAATGCACAGGAAACACATATAAAACACAGAAAAATCGCTGTAAAAATGCATATGCATTTTACTGTGATTTTTCTACAGAGCAGTGTGAAAGGGCCCTTAGATTTACCTCTCTCCTTAATGGTTCTAGCTCAGTGACTCATAAGCATGGAAGCCACACAAAGGTAACCAGTAACATTACAAGAGGTCAGCAATGGCAACCTACACATTTCTCTAATGACTTTTCTTTTAAAAGAAAATTTAAAGGTAAGCAATACAATAGGTACTCATTAAAAATATTCTATAATCTGCCCCAGTGTTGGGACATGATCCTCTGGAACACAAAGTAATGATTGCAATATGAGCACCTTTTTAAATTGAGACCAACTGTGGTTGCATACATAGTTCCCGAACTGGGGAAGGGACAGCTGCTTTCCTCTGACCCTGGGGACAGTTTCCATCTTAGACATTTGTTACTAGAACAGATATGCCCATTGGGAGCATTCCTCTCACCCTTAGCTTCTGTGAAAACCATAACATTTTGGAGTAACCTTTACTTTCTGTTCCTGTGTCAGTGGTCACCATTACAACTGTTTATCCAGTGTAACCTATTTGTTTGTGACATGTAGGCCATGTTTAAGTGAGCGTACTTAAAGTGGTTGTAAAATATTAAGGCTTTCACTTTGTCAATGAATGCAAAGCATTCTCTGATTGGATCTGGTGGGGAGGCAAGGCAGTGACATCATGCTCTCCACCTCATCCAATCAGAGAATGCTTTTCATTTATTGAGAAAATGCACTACATTCTCTGAATGGTGCCTGTGCATCCAACCTCCTGTATAGGCAATGGAAACATGCTCTGCTGGTCTAAAACATTAGGGAATGAAAATAAATGGAAATATCTAAGTCTAGGTTGTCATCCTTTACTCTCCTTTCATCCTCCCCCCTCCTACGCCTGGGTTTTCCCCTCCTCCTCCTCCCTCTCCCACTTTTGCCCTACCTCCTTTTTCTCTTTCTTCCCTACCCCCTCTTTCCTTTCCTCCACCCCTCCCCCTCCTTTTTTGCCCCCCACTCTCCAAATATACAAGATATAAATAAATATACAAGATCCATCATATTTTTGTTTACTAGTGGTAATCCTATTTATATTTTGACAAAGTTATATTTACTGTAATCCTTCCCTCCTTTTTGTATTCTATAAAAAAGACTTTGTTTGCTTTGTTTTGTCTAAGTGTCAGAGAAGAAACCAAAACCAACCCTGTCAGACTCGCCATGTCCCTGCGCGCATGCACGGCAGAACAGCGCTTCAGGGCACGCGTGTTCACGGTTCAACTGAACAGCGCGCGCGCTTGCGCACTAGCGCACGCATAACGTGAATCCTTTGCCTGCCTATATAAGCTGCCTTTGCTGTTTAGCAAATTGCTGGTTTGTCTCTCAGCTTCCCTGTGATTTGTTCCTGTTTCCTGCTGATCGATTACCCATTGTGACCCAGATTGCCTTGACCTACTCTGACTCTCTCTCCTGGATCTTGACCTCTGGCTTGTTTAACAGACTTGTTTACCTTTGGTGTTTGACCCTCAGCCTGTACCCGGATTTGCCATCTCCTGCCTTGACCCTCTGCCTGTGACCCGGATTTGTCTCCAGTCTCCAGTATCCTGATCCTCTGCCTGTTTCTGGAACTTGCTGTTGCCTTCTGTGTTTGACCCTCGGCCTGCTCCCAGATTCCCTATCAGCCTTGAATCTAGGCTGCCAGCCTGTCCTGAACTTGTTCTCCTGCTGACCCACTGGGTCCCTCACCTGGCAGCACCTGCACAGCTACCTACCCCTCGCTGACCTTCACGCAAGACCTGCCCAGCCTGCTGGTAGCTTGTGCCTCTTTGTGCAATTCACCCTCTGTACCATCTTCAGGGGTGTAGTGCGCTTAGTCGCAAGAGTGAACCGCTCTCTGCATCTTGGTCTTGGTGAGTACTGAATCTGACACTGAGTCTACTATTCCCCCTTGTTTGTTCCTCTGTGTGCTTAAGATTTGGCCCACAGGCTAGGTGGCATATTGAATCCTCCAGTTGGAGGATTTCATGCATAGTTTTATCGTGGGTAAGCCTTTTATTTGGAAACATTTTAATATTAAATATATTTTTTTCCTCTTCTTCCCCAATGTTTTGGATAGTTTTTCTTTGGATATGTGTGCTTATGATTCTTTTCCTTTGATTTGTTTCTTTTTTTTTTCCTTTTCTTGTGCGTGTATATTATGTGCAGTATATTTGAAGGTTTGGCTTAGATAATTTTTATAATGGTCAAGTTTGACATTATAGCATCCAAAGTCCTGAAGAAGCAGCTTTGTCCATGAAACGTGTAGACCAAAGTGTTTCATCATTGATTTAATTGAGCATAATGCAATCATTCATTGGTCACAATTGTTATTGGTTATGTGATTATAAAATAAAATAAATGTTTTTAATATGATTTGGTAATTTGTGTTGACATCAACAGAGCCCCATATATTTGAGGCTTTTCTCACAGTTGCATTTAACACCTATGCATTCCATGTAGACAAAACATGTCCCTCACACGGGTGTACACTTAAGTATGCCCATGTAAATGAGGTCTAACATTAAAGTGATTGTAGAGTCTCGTTTTTTTTAAAATAATAAACATGTTATACTTACCTCCTCTCTGCAGGGGTTTTGCACAAAGTAGCCTGGATAATCCTCTTCTTGGGCCCCTCTTCGCTGCTCCTGGCCCCTCCCTCCTGTCAAGTGCCCCCCACAGCAAGCAGCTTGCCATGGGGGCGTCCGAGCCAAGCCACCGCTTGGTCTGCCATTCGGCCCCACCCCTCTCTTTCCTGATTGGCTAACTGCATTTGATCGATAGCAGCGGGAGCCAATGGTGCCACTGCTCTGTCTCTTAGTACCACTTAGGAGGGAGAATCCCAGACAGTCGAGGGACTCGTGGACATCGCTGGACAGAGAGGGACCTCAGGTAAGTATTAGGGGGGCTGCTACACACAGAAGGTTTTTTATCTTAATGCATAGAATGAATAAGGATAAAAAAAACTTCTGACTTTACAACTCCTTTAACATACAGAGACAGTAGATACAATATTTCCACTGCAATCAACAACTAAGCGCAAAATCTGGTCTGCTGGTGAATGAGCAAAATTATCTGGCTTAATAAAACTAATAGGTAAAATTTTCATGTCTGAAAACTTGTTGTAAAAGAAAAATGATGAAAAAAGACAAATGTCATAGCTAATACCAGAGATGGAAGACTTAATTAGCTGACATTTATAGGGTTATTAAACATGTTCTGAAATTTCTAGTGTGCGGTTCAGTGAGATATTTAATATGCACTGGGAACATAATGAATACAGTTCTGAGAGGAGACAACTGACAAAATAAACTACACCACTTCTGGTTTCCAGTCATAACAATCTCCAGCTCCGTACAACAGCTGTATTTTATCTATCTATCTATCTATCTATCTATCTATCTATCTATCTATCTATCTATCTATCTATCTATCTATCTATCTATCTATCTATCTATCTATCTATCTATCTATCTATCTATCTATCTATCTATCTATCTATCTATCTATCTATCTATCTATCTATCTATCTATCTATCTATCTATCTATCTATCTATCTATCTATCTTATACATAGTATATAGTAATCTGCTCAAAATGCAGTCATGTATCATGAACAAGAGCCTGTTTCCCCACTGCTGCCAAAATTTATGTAAACCGAAGGAGGTAAAGTGCAAAGGTGTGACAAGATCAGAGCGCCAGAGGCATGAGACTGAACAGATTGAGGCACTTTAACAATTGGAGTGACGTTCTCTGTTGGATGTAGGTAACTGGAAGAATTTGGTGAGGGAATTGTGTAGAGTTTCTCGTACACACGATCTGATTTGCCGCAGGCAAAATCTCTGACTTTTGTCCGAAGGTGTGTGCCTGGATTTTGTCTTGCATACAAACAGCAAGGAATTGTCGGACAACAAACACGAACGTAGTGATGTACTACGTGGTTTTTCAGCTCTTTAGCGCCACCCTTTGGGCTCCTTCTGCTAATTTCGTGTTAGTAGAAGTTTAGTGAGTGTTGATTCGCACTTTTCATTTTGCACTTTTCAGTCCGTTTCTGTTCCTCAACCAGACATGCTGCGGAATCGGAGGAGATAACGTGTTATTTATTATTGGCCTTGGAGTTATTGCTTTGACCCAAGTCCAGTCCAGGAACAGGAGGAGGAGGATTTCTTGGACCAAAGATTGGTTGCATTATTAATCGTGACCAATTATGTCATATGCCTTTGCTGCGGGAGCTCCAGGAGAAAATACCAGATGATTTTCAGAATTATCTCCAGATGACAGATCCCTGCTCTTACCAACTCTTGGCATTGTTGACCCCCTATATTAAGAAGCAGGACACATGCATGAGGCTTTTATTTTATTTTTTGGTGGAATAATAATGATTTTATTTGTTATATTTTCTATATTTTTGAATGCATAAAACACACTTTTTGGTTAAGTTATATTGGCAGATAGCATGTTGAATTGTATTTGTTTTCTTTTTTAATCCACAATAAAAAAAATTGTGGAGAATAATACTTGGCTATGTGTTTTACTTCAAATGACAGTTTGGGAGTAGGCAGTTACATTTAAAAAAATACAATGTAAAATTAACAAGGGAGACCAACATAGCTGTATCTTTGATCTTAAAAACTACGGGATAATGGTGTTGTGGTAACTTGCCCCAAAAAAAACAAAAAAAAAGCTTAATAATATTATTCTTGATATCACTAAAAAAAAAGCCTTTGAAAATGTGTTTGCAATAACTCCATCAGTATCACCAGCATAGCAGCTTCATTATTATCCCATTAAAGAAGAAGAGATATGTGCGCTGCATTTCAAGATTTTATAATTTGTCACGTCACGAATGTTAATTCTCCATAACGAGCGCCAGTTTACAAGACCGACCGCTTCTGGCTGGTCCTTGCTTCTGAGCATGCATGTTTGTACTTTGGACTTTGTCTGACGGACATGCGTACACACGCTCGGAAAATCCGACAACAGACATTTGTCCGTGGAAAATTTTAAAACCTGCCATCCAACATTTGTCTGCAGAAAATCCGACAACAATTGTCCGATGGAGCGTTCAAACGGTCAGATTTTCCGCCAACAGCCTGTCATCACACGGTTCCCATTGGAAAATCCGATCGTGTGTATGCGGCTTAAATTAACACTGCTCCCACTGACCACCAAGAAAAGATAAATACAGGACTAACTATCAAATAGGGACCATCCACCACAGACCAACAAATGGGCCCAAACCACTGACCGCCAAAGGCTGTATATATACCACAGACCCACAGTGGGGGGCATACATACACTAACTAGTAACACATAAAGTGGTTGTAAATCCTTATATATACCCAGGGAAGTAACTGATCTCAGGTGATACCCAGAGATGAAAAAAATCCTCCTACATAAGATATATCTCCTACTTTTCTCTGCAGCTATTCAAAGTATAGAATTTATGAAGCTTGTCTGAACTTCCAGAAAGCAGGGGGTTGCATGCTATTTTTAAAATCTGCAGAGCTCGGTGAGAAGAGCTCTGTGGGCTGATTGGAGATGGGCACATCCCCATTTAAGCAGCACACAGGAACAGAGCTGAGGCTGTCAATCACAGGCTGTATGTTGGAATTCCCTATCCATCACCTTTTTTCTCTTTGTGTCAGGATAATTTGGCAGAAGTGACTAATGCAGATAGCAGAGGAACAAGGCAGCAGACAGAAATGGCAGTGCTCTTAATTGAGTACACACTATAGAGCAGTGTTTCGCAACCTTTTTTCAGTCAAGGCACCCTTTAAAATTCTGCACAAACTTGAGGTATCCCATTCTAAAGGTTGATTGGCTGTCACAGTGGTCACATGACTGGGAAACTCCTGTTCACAAGCAGCGATCCGTAGCTTTCTGTTAGCCACCGGTAGGGATGAGCCGAACACCCCCCGGTTCGGTTCGCAGCAGAACTTGCGAACAGGCAAAAAATTTGTTCGAACACGCGAATAACGTTAAAGTCTATGGGACACGAACATGAATAACCAAAAGTGCTAATTTTAAAGGCTTATATGCAAGTTATTGTCATAAAAAGTGTTTGGGGACCCGGGTCCTGCCCCAGGGGACATGTATCAATGCAAAAAGAATTTTTAAAAAGGGGTGTTTTTTCGGGAGCAGTGATTTTAATAATGCTTAAAGTGAAACAATAAAAGTGTAATATTCCTTTAAATTTCGACCTGGGGGGTGTCTATAGTATGCCTGTAAAGCATGTTTCCCGTGTTTAGAACAGTCTGACAGCAAAATGACATTTCAAAGGAAAAAAATAATTTAAAACTACTCGTGGCTATTAATGAATTGTCAGTCTGACAATACACATAAAAGTTCATTGATAATAAATGCATGGGATTTCCCCACAGGGGAACCCCAAACCAAAGTAAGAAAAAAAATGCGTGGGGGTCCCCTAAATTCCATACCAGGCCCTTCAGGTCTGGTATGGATATTAAGGGGAACCCCATGCCATAATTTTAAAAAAATGACGTGGGGGTCCCCCTCAAAATTCATACCAGACTGTTCAGGTCTGGTATGGATTTTAAGGGGAACCCCGCATCAAAATTTTTTAAAAAATGGCGTGGGGTCCCCCCAAAAATCCATACCAGACCCTTATCCGTTCACGCAACCTGGCAGGCCACAGGAAAAGAGGGGAGGACGAGAGAGCACCCCCTTCCTGAACTGTACCAGGCCACATGCCCTCAACATTGGGAGGGTGCTTTGAGGTAGCCCCCCAAAGCACCTTGTCCTCATGCTGATGAGGAGAAGGGCCTCATCCCCACAACACTTGGCCGGTGGTTGTGGGGGTCTGCGGGCAGGAGGCTTATCAGAATCTGGAAGCCCCCCTGTGTGAATTGGTAATGGGGTACAAATGTACCCCTACCATTTAACAAAAAAAGTGTCAAAAAGGTTAAAAAACACAAGAGACTTTTTTTAGTCCTTTATTAATTTCTTCTTCTTCCGGCTTCATCTTCCCTCTTCTTTCTTCTGGTGTTCTTTTGGTGTTCTCCTTCTTTCACATCTTCTTCATCTTCTTCTTCTCCATCTTCTTCTTCCACCGCTCTTTTCGTCCCGCATCTTCCTCCAGGCTTCTTCTCCGCTCCGTCCTCATGATCCGCCTCAGTGGGAGTCTTCAGTCGTGTGATGCTTTGCTTCTTCTGACATTTCTTATATAACAGAAGACGGGCCACCCGGTGACCCCACCCTCCTCTGACGCACGGGGAATTCACGGGAGTTCCCTGTGGCTTTCCCCGTTTTGTCAGAGGGGACGGGGTCACCCGATATATAAGAAATGTCAGAAGAAGTAAAGCGTCACACGGCTGAAGACTCCCACTGAGGGGGATCGTACGGACGGAACATAGAAGAAGCCTGGAGGAAGATGCGGGATGAGAAGAGCGGAGGAAGAAGAAGATGGAGAAGAAGAAGATGAAGAAGAAGAAAGAAGAACACTGAAAGAACACCAGAAGAAAGAAGATGAAAGAAGAAGCTGAAAGAAGAAGCTGAAAGAAGAAGAAATTAATAAAGGACTTGTCAAAAACCGTCTCTTGTGTTTTTTAACCGTTTTGACACTTTTTTTGTGAAATGGTAGGGGGTACATTTGTACCCCATTACCAATTCACATGGGGGGTGGGATCTGGGGGTCCCCTTGTTAAAGGGGGCTTCCAGATTCCGATAAGCCCCCCGCCCGCAGACCCCCACAACCACCGGCCAAGGGTTGTGGGGATGAGGTCCTTCTCCCCATCAACATGGGAACAGGGTGAGTAGCAGAGCTCTCGCCTTTACCGCACTAGCTGCTCTGTATCACATTCCCTGCCTGTGTGCTCGGCTGGAGATCACTGGCTCCTCCGGGTCGCTCTCTCCTTCCCCATGCAGCACCACGTAGCCCAGAGCCATCCCCAGCCAGAGCTCCGCCCCCGAGTCGGCTGCATCCATTCAGGAGCACTGTACACTTCTCCCGCGCAAAGTTTAAGCAGACAGGTGCAGCTGTATGAGAGCCGGAGGACACCGCAGGCTTGTCTTCTCTCCCATCATACACAGATCTTCCTCGCCACGGAGATATGCTGATTGCCCTGTCTGTGCTGCTGGAGGAAGTCCAGGCAGCCATGAAGCGTGCTCTTGCAGACTTGCTCAAGGTGAGTGAGACTCCATATCCCCCACACAATTCCATACTACACTCCATCCCCCCATCTCTCATGGGGACAGGGACACCCATCTTAGCTAGGGACAGGGACCCCATCTCACCTACGGACAGAGACCCCCATCTCACCTAGGGACAGGGACCCCCATATTACCTAGGGACAGGGACCCCTTCTCGACTGGGGACAGGGACCCCATCATACCTGTGGACAGGGACCCCTATCTCACCTGGGGACAGGGACCCCATCTCACCTGGGGACAGGGACCTCATCTCAGCTAGGGACAGGGACCCCCATCTTACCTGGGGACAGGGACCCCATCTTACCTGGGGACAGGGACCCTTCTCACCTAGGGACAGGAACCCCAATTTCACCTGGGGACAGTGACAACTTCTCACCTAGGGACAGGGACCCCTTCTCACCTGGGCACAGGGACCCCATCTCACCTGGGGACAGGGACCCCCATCTCAGCTAGGGACAGGGACCCCATCTCAGCTAGGGACAGGGACCCCCATCTCACCTGGGGACAGGGACCTCTTCTCCCCTGGGGACGGGGACCCCTTCTCACCTAGGGACAGGGACCCCTTCTCCCCTAGGGACAGGGATTCCTTCTCACCTAGGTACAGCATTGATAGAGACAGAGCACTGACCCCCACTGAGAAAGAGGACACTGACTCCAGCACAAAGACAAAGTGCACTGAAAAAAGTGCCCTGACACCAGCACTGAGAACACACTGACGCCAGTGCTCAGAGAGTGCACTGACACCTGCGTTGAGATAGAGGACACTGAAACCAGAACTTTAAGGCTGTTAACCACTTCAGCCCCGGAAGGTTTTACCCTCTTCCTGACCAGAGCACTTTTTACAATTCGGCACTGCGTCGCTTTAACTGCTAATTGCGCGGTCATGCAATGCTGTACCCAAACAAAATTTGCGTCCTTTTCTTCCCACAAATAGAGCTTTCTTTTAAAGGTATTTGATTACCTCTGCCGTTTTTATTTTTTGCGCTATACACGGAAAAAGACCGAAAATTTTGAAAAAAAATGATATTTTCTACTTTTTGTTCTAAAAAAATCCAATAAACTCAATTTTAGTCATACATTTAGGCCAAAATGTATTCGGCCACATGTCTTTGGTAAAAAAAATGTCAATAAGTGTATATTTATTGGTTTGCACAAAAGTTATAGCGTCTACAAACTAGGGTACATTTTCTGGAATTTACACAGCCTTTAATTTATGACTGCCTATGTCATTTCTTGAGGTGCTAAAATGGCAGGGCAGTACAAAACCCCCACAAATGACCCCATTTTGGAAAGTAGACACCCCAAGGAATTTGCTGAGAGGCATGTTGAGCCCATTGAATATTCATTTTTTTTGTCCCAAGTGATTGAATAATGACAAAAAAAAAAAAAAATTACAAAAAGTTGTCACTAAATGATATATTGCTCACACAGGCCATGGGCATATGTGGAATTGCACCCCAAAATACATTTAGCTGCTTCTCCTGAGTACGGGGATACCCCATGTGTGGGACTTTTTGGGAGCCTAGCCGCGTACGGGGCCCCGAAAACCAAGCACCGCCTTCAGGATTTCTAAGGGCGTACATTTTTGATTTTACTCCTCACTACCTATCACAGTTTTGAAGGCCATAAAATGCCCAGATGACATAAAACCCCCCCAAATGACCCCATTTTGGAAAGTAGACACCCCAAGCTATTTGCTTTGAGGCATGTTGAGTCCATGGAATGTTTTATATTTTGACACAAGTTGCAGGAAAGTGACAAATTTTTTTTTTTTTTTTGCACAAAGTTGTCACTAAATGATATATTGCTCACACAGGCCATGGGCATATGTGGGATTGCACCCCAAAATACATTTAGCTGCTTCTCCTGACTATGGGGATACCACATGTGTGGGACTTTTTGGGAGCCTAGCCGCGTACGGGACCCCGAAAACCAATCACTGCCTTCAGGATTTCTAAGGGCGTACATTTTTGATTTTACTCCTCACTGCCTATCACAGTTTCGGAGGCCATGGAATGCCCAGGTGGCACAAACCCCCCCCAAATGACCCCATTTTGGAAAGTAGACACCCCAAGCTATTTGCTGAGAGGCATGGTGAGTATTTTGCAGCTCTCATTTGTTTTTGAAAATAAAGAAAGACGAGAAATTTTTTTTTTTTCTTTTTTCAATTTTCAAAACTTTGTGACAAAAAGTGAGGTCTGCAAAATACTCACTATACCTCTCATCAAATAGCTTGGGGTGTCTACTTTCCAAAATGGGGTCATTTGGTGGGGTTTTGTGCCACCTGGGCATTCCATGGCCTCCGAAACTGTGATAGGCAGTGAAGAGTGAAATCAAAAATTTACGGCCTTAGAAAGCCTGAAGGCGGTGCTTGGTTTTCGGGGTCCCGTACGCGGCTAGGCTCCCAAAAAGTCCCACACATGTGGTATCCCCGTACTCAGGAGAAGCAACAGAATGTATTTTGGGGTGTAATTTCACATATTCCCATGGCATGTTTGAGCAATATATCATTTAGTGACAACTTTGCGCAAAAATAAATAAAAAAAATAAAAAATTGTCTCTTTCCCGCAACTTGTGTCACAATATAAATTATTCCATGGACTCAAGATGACTCTCAGCAAATAGCTTGGGGTGTCTACTTTCCAAAATGGGGTCATTTGGGGGGGTTTTGAACTGTCCTGGCATTTTATGCACAACATCTAGAAGCTTATGTCACACATCACCCACTCTTCTAACCACTTGAAGACAAAGCCCTTTCTGACACTTATTGTTTACATAAAAAAATAATTTTTTTTTGCAAGAAAATTACTTTGAACCCCCAAACATTATATTTTTTTTTAAAGCAAATGCCCTACAGATTAAAATGGTGGGTGTTTCATTTTTTTTTTCACACAGTATTTGCGCAGCGATTTTTCAAACGCATTTTTTGGGGAAAAAACACACTTTTTTACATTTTAATGCACTAAAACACACTATATTGCCCAAATGTTTGATGAAATAAAAAAGATGATCTTAGGCCGAGTACATGGATACCAAACATGACATGCTTTAAAATTGTGCACAAACGTGCAGTGGCGACAAACTAAATACATTTTTAAAAGCCTTTAAAAGCCTTTACAGGTTACCACTTTAGATTTACAGAGGAGGTCTACTGCTAAACTTACTGCCCTCGATCTGACCTTCGCGGCGATACCTCACATGCATGGTGCAATTGCTGTTTACATTTGACGCCAGACCGACGCTTGCGTTCGCCTTAGCGCGAGAGCAGGGGGGACAGGGGTGCTTTTTTTTTTTTTTTTTTTTTTTATTATTATTATTTTTTTATCTTATTTTTAAACTGTTCCTTTAATTTTTTTTTTTAAATCATTTTTATTATTATCTCAAGGAATGTAAATATCCCCTATGATAGCAATAGGTAGTGACAGGTACTCTTTTTTGCAAAAATTGGGGTCTATTAGACCCTAGATTTCTCCTCTGCCCTCAAAGCATCTGACCACACCAAGATCGGTGTGATAAAATGCTTTCCCAATTTCCCAATGGCGCTGTTTACATCCGGCGAAATCTAAGTCATAAAATGCTCATAGCTTCCGGTTTCTTAGGTTATACAGATGTTTGGAGCCACTCTGGTCTCTGATCAGCTCTATGGTCAGCTGGCTGAATCACCGGCTGCATTTTCAGGTTCCCTGTTGAGACAGGAGAGCCAGAGAAAAACACGGAAGACGTTGGGGGGGGGGCATTCCCTCCCACTGCTTGTAAAAGCAGTCTAGAGGCTAATTAGCCACTAGGATTAAATAATGATATTTGAAGCGCTTCACAATGTGCATGAAAATGAATATATAAGAATAAATATAAATAGTCAAATAAATCCAGCGGTGAGTAAAAATTTCCTAAAAAATCCAGCAATCAAAATAGTGTAAAATTATAAAAAAAAAAAAAAAAAAAAAAAATTAAATAAATAAATAAAAAATTAGTGACACCAAATGTGTAAAAAATTCACATAAAAAAATCCACATAAAAATAAATAAATAGATAGGGATGTATTCAGAAGGTTCAATTATACAGGTGTAGAATCCTGATTGGTATAGAGCTTTTGATCACTAGCAAAGCTGTTTAAAAACACTTGCTTAATTAAGGTGCTCATTGATAGTAACAATGTGTTTTTTGCTTCTATTCACAACCAATGTGAGAATCATAAACAGGCAGATAAGAGAAAAAACCAATCATTGTGCAATAGTTAGGATACCAAGGTACACAGGTAAACTTCAATCCACTCACGTGTGCCTTATAATGATAAGGCATATGCAGGTTTTACTATAGCAGTCAGCCGCCTTAGACAGGAGCAGATTCAGTGCAGTACACTGTGTGAAACTGCTGATCTGCACAGTACTGCACTGAATCTGCTCCTGTCTAAGGCGGCTGACTGCTATAGTAAAACCTGCATATGCCTTATCATTATAAGGCACACGTGAGTGGATTGAAGTTTACCTGTGTACCTTGGTATCCTAACTATTGCACAATGATTGGTTTTTTCTCTTATCTGCCTGTTTATGATTCTCACATTAGTTGTGAATAGAAGCAAAAAACACATTGTTACTATCAATGAGCACCTTAATTAAGCAAGTGTTTTTAAACAGCTTTGCTAGTGATCAAAAGCTCTATACCAATCAGGATTCTACACCTGTATAATTGAACCTTCTGAATACATCCCTATCTATTTATTTATTTTTATGTGGATTTTTTTATGTGAATTTTTTACACATTTGGTGTCACTAATTTTTTTTTTTTTATAATTTTACACTATTTTGATTGCTGGATTTTTTAGGAAATTTTTACTCACCGCTGGATTTATTTGACTATTTATATTTATTCTTATATATTCATTTTCATGCACATTGTGAAGCGCTTCAAATATCATTATTTATTCTTTTTAAGTGACTCTGAAAACACTCTCTTTTGATAGCAGCCTCACTTGGTTTTATGTGTAATTATCAGCTATTTAGCATCACAGCGCTTTGTGCTTTATATATATTTTAGCCACTAGGATTGCTTTTACATGAAAACCGACCGCTGGCTGAAAAGAATGATACCAAGATGATACCTAAACCTGCAGGCATCATTCTTGTATAACCACTCAAAGTCGTGAATGGCGTACCTGAAGACAAAAAAATGGTTAACAATAAAGCACAGTAAACGGTAAGGTATAAAAAATTGCATACCTGAAAAGCAAACATGATAAAACATAATAACAATAAAACATTGCAGAATAGAATACAGTAAAAAAGAGCAAAACAATAGAGAGAGAGAATAGAGAGAGAGAACAATAAAACGACAACTATTTTTTTTTTATTTTATATTTTTGTATGTGTTTTTTTTTTTTTTTTTACACTTTTTTTTTGTAACTGTAACTTTTATAACTGTAACAGTTCCAGGTTCGGGTCTCTCAAAATGCGCTGGCATCTTGGGAGACCCTGTGAAAGTGTGCCTAGTCTGTGCAATGCTGTACCCTACGCTAATAGTCAACTAGTGAATGGTAGCGTTCAAAATATTCACCAATGCAAAGACCAGGATTGTCAGGACAGGAGGGACAATAATAGCGGGTGTCACGCCTATATACGCGCTTGCTGCAGACACGACATCTATTTTGGGGGGGTTTGTTGGGTAGGGGTACTCGGGAGGACATAAAGAAAATGCCTCTCATGCAGCCGACTGCATTTGGTTGGGGATGTGAATGGGGGAAGTACGGGTGCTGCAGAAGCGGTGGGTTCCCAATTAGGATTGGCGAATGCAGCAGGAAGGGCACTATGGGCACGACGGGCCTGTGTTTGTCTTTTTGGTGGCAGCGGGACACTACTTGTGCTTGCCACCTCACCAGCTTGAACTGCACTTATGGGACTCGCCACGTCACCAAGTGTTACTGCAGTGCTGGTTTGACTACGACCGGGGTGTACTACGCCGCTGGTGCTTGCCAGTTCACCAAAACACTACCAAAAAAAACTGTTAGCGATCGCAGGGATCAGGCCTGACTCTGCGAACGTTGCAGTTATGCGTTTAGTGTTTTGTAAGTGACAGTGATCGATCGATACTGCACTTGGGTGGGCTGGGCTGGGCTGGGCCGGGCGGAGGGGCAAAACGCAGGTGCTAGCAGGTATCTGGGCTGATCCCGCTAACACTGCGTGTTTGGGAACCCTAAACTGCTGGCGACGCTAGTATAGATCTGATCGGATCAGATATTGATCCGATCAGATACTATACCACTAAGGGAGGCGTATGCTGCGTGCGTGGGTGTTAGCGGTACTGGCGCTAATCTGACGCTGCCTGGGGCTGGTGCTTGCCAGTTCACCAAAACGCTACCAAAAAAACTGTTAGCGATCGCAGGGATCAGGCCTGACTCTGCGAACGCTGCAGTTATGCGTTTAGTGTTTTGTAAGTGACAGTGATCGATCGATACTGCACTTGGGTGGGCTGGGCTGGGCCGGGCGGACGGGAAAAACGCAGGTGCTAGCAGGTATCTGGGCTGATCCCGCTAACACTGCGTGTTTGGGAACCCTAAACTGCTGGGGACGCTAGTATAGATCTGATCGGATCAGATATTGATCTGATCAGATACTATACCACTAAGGGAGGCGTATGCTGTGTGCGTGGGTGTTAGCGGTACTGGTGCTAACCTGACGCTGCCTGGGGCTGGTGCTTGCCAGTTCACCAAAACGCTACCAAAAAAACTGTTAGCGATCGCAGGGATCAGGCCTGACTCTGCGAACGCTGCAGTTATGCGTTTAGTGTTTTGTAAGTGACAGTGATCGATCGATACTGCACTTGGGTGGGCTGGGCCGGGCGGAGGGGCAAAACGCAGGTGCTAGCGGGTATCTGGCTGATCCCACTAACACTGCGTTTTCGGGAACCCTAAACTGCTGGGGACGCTAGTATAGATCTGATTGGATCAGATATTGATCCGTACAGATACTATACCACTAAGGGAGGCGTATGCTGCGTGCGTGGGTGTTAGCGGTACTGGCGCTAATCTGACGCTGCCTGGGGCGATGCATATCACCGCCGGGCGTTCAAGGGGCTAAACCTTTATTCGGTAATAAACGGCGGGTGCCCTGACACTATAAAAAATAAACGAACTAACCAGCGTCACCCGTAACAGTTATACGGTGATCAGTGGTGAAAGAGTTAACTAGTTGGCAATCAAGGGGTTAAAACATTTATTAGGTAGTATATGGGGGTCCCTGACGCTATAAAACACTGACGGCGAACCTAAATATTTACGTCCCTAACTACCGTCACCAGCGACACTAATACAGCGATCAGAAAAATGATCGCTTAGCGACACTGGTGAGGGGGGGTGATCAAGGGGTTAAAACTTTATTAGGGGGGGTTAGGGGGGTATCCTAGACCTAAAGGGGGGTAATACCCACTGACCTAACACTGTAACTGTCACAAACTGACACTATGCAGTAATCAGAAAAAAAAAAAAAAAAATACTGCTAATGTCAGTTTGTGACAGGGGGGGTGATTGGGGGGGGATCGGGGGGCGATCGGGGGGGGATCGGGGGTGTAAAGTATGCCTGGCATGTTCTACTGTGTGTGTGTGTGTTGTGTGCACTCACTTGTCTTCTCTCCTCGGCGCTGGAACGGAAACTGCCAGACCGAGGAGAGATGACATCACATCCTCTGCCTGTGTGAAACTACACACAGGCAGAGGAGGATTCCCATTGGCTGGGAGCGATCGCGAGGGGGGGGCCACGATCGGATGGTCTCCCCCTCGCCTCCCGACGCTCCCAGTCAAATGCCGACCGCCGCTGGCACCGGGGGGGGGGGTCCGATTGGACCCCCCGCCCGCGGGAGGCAGATCACGTACGGGTACGTGATTCTGCCTGCCCGTGCCATTCTGCCGCAGTATATATGCGGTAGGCGGTCGGCAAGTGGTTAATATATGCAATTTATGCAGTTAATTTTTATTGCTTGAATTATTTTTTCCATTAGGGGCGTGAGTGGGGCCTCATGTCTAAGTTATGCCTAAGGCCTCACAAAGTCTAGAGCCGCCTCTGCTCACTCCTTACCATTGTTTGTGGCCCACACAACAGAAAGTCTCAAGGCAGGACCAGATAAAGGGGTTGATTTACTAAACTGAAGAGTGCAAATCTAGTGCAGCTGTGCATGGTATCCAATCAGCTTCTAACTTCAGCTTGTTCAATTAGGCTTTAACAAAAAAATCTGACTGGGTTCTATGCAGAGCCGCATCAGCTTTTGCACTCTCCAGTTTTAATAAATCAACCCCAAACTCTCTGTTTATGCTCTGTGTACAGAGAAGCATACATAATGGAAGAGGTTCATATTTAAAAAAGAATCCTTTGTGATGAGGTATTTGTGTCTGTGAGACTCTTGCTTGTGGCACAGTATTTAAGGAGTATTTTGTAGGTACAATTACAGTGGTATATATTTACAGTTTGTACAGTGAATAGGCTCAGGTTCTGCTTTATTGCCTCTTTTAGATAATTCTCACTGTAATGCCCTGTACACAGGGTCAGATTTTCCAATGGAAAATGTGCGACCGGAGCTTGTTGTCGGAAATTCCGACCCTGTGTGGGCTCCATCTGACTTTTTCCATCAGATTTTCCGACACACAAAGTTTGAGAGCAGGCTATAAAAATTTCTGACAACAAAATCCAATCGCGTCAATTCCGACCATGTGTGGACAATTTCGATGCACAAAGTGCCACGCATGCTCAGAAGAAACTGCTCGGTCTGGTAAACTTAGCGTTCGGAATGGATATAACACTTTCGTCAGGCTGCAATGTTTTAAATTGTTTAATGCAGCGCACTCTCTTTTTCTTTATAATGCGAGAAGAATGAAGTAGTTTTGCTGCTGATATTCACACAGGGTTCTCACAAAATTCTTTCTTTATTATTTAGCATGATTTCATCACTATATTTTCATTTGTCACATCTGACAAAAAATATATATATTTTATTTTTTTTGGTTTGTATATTTTTCAAGCCTGATTTTTTTTTTGTTTTTACTCCAGAAGAGTTTTGGGTTTTTTTTGTGTGTCAAGTTACCACAACACCATTATTATCTTGTATTATTATTATTTTTTTTCAGTTTTAAATACTGTTTATTGAAAAAGAAATAACGGGGGGGTGGAGCCAGCCGGAGTCCAAGATGGACGTGTAAGAGCAGAGCTCCAGCATAAGCGGGAACAACGCGGCTCACAGCACCTTGCCCGGGACCGATCCTGAGCCCAAACCACGACGTTCCGGTCCGCACAAACCCGGGGAACATAATCATATAATGACCAGAAGATAAAAGGAGGGGAACCGGCCGATGCGCCTGACGGAGTTTTACTCCTATGAGGCCAGGCAAGATGGCGCCGGCTCGGCATCCACGCCGACATCCGTGGCTAAAAACAACAGCAAGCAGCTGAAAACACAAAAAAGAAGCAGCCCTCCTAAAGACTCAAGGTCTCCCCCAGCTACCCCATCAACAGGGAGCCAGAGTCCAGATTCAAGGCGGATGCCATGGATGACAACACTGAGGTGAGCTCTCCCCCTGACTCAGGTGATGATACCAGGGAGCTGCCTGACTCAATTATGCATTCCCTACAAACGGCCAGCCTGTCATAGATACTATGTTAAAAGAGATGTTAGTGCCACTGAGAGGATCACTTCACTCAGATATGATCTCCTGTATGCACAAATTTAGTAATGAGATCAGATCGGTAACTAACAAAGTGACCCATATAGAACATAAAATGGGGGAATACGCCACAACAATAAACAACTTGGTAGATGCAAATGAAGCCAAAGATGAAGATATAGAAGGGATTAAAGCCAAAATGGCGGACATTGAGGACAGATCCAGAAGAAATAACCTGGAGATCAGAGGGGTCCCAGAAACCGTTAAACAACAAGATTTGAGGGATTATGCCACCCAGCTATTCACAGCCATTTTACCATAACTATCGACATTAGATCTTACGGTGGACAGAATTCACAGGTTACCTAAACCCGCCTACCTAGGTGAGGATATACCGCGGGACGTGATCCTGCGCCTACACTTCTACCACACTAAGGAAAGATTAATGGCGGCTGCAAGGCAGAAGGAAGCGATTCCATCGCCATATTCAAACCTGCAATTCTACGCAGACTTATCACAATATACACTGCAAAAAAGGA
Organism: Lithobates clamitans; assembly: GCA_037952925.1. Taxonomy (NCBI): domain Eukaryota; kingdom Metazoa; phylum Chordata; class Amphibia; order Anura; family Ranidae; genus Lithobates; species Lithobates clamitans. The sequence continues at coordinate 807,935 of JBBGZY010000496.1, read as the reverse complement.
GAAATATGACAACCCTAACTAAAGCACTCAGAAACCACAAGATAGGGTATAAATGGGGCTTTCCAACCAAACTGATCGTAAAAAAAGAAGGCAAGGAGTATGTGATGGACTCCCTAGCAAAAGGCATGGCGCTACTCAGCTCTTGGGGGATAATTTCAGACAACCAGTCACCCCCTCGGTCAAGAAGCCCCAACACAAGCCCGGGCCCAGAATGGAGCACGGTTGACCGCAGGAATGCCCGCACTCACCACTGATATCAGCATGGGCAATAGTTGGCACGCAGCCACAAATGTTGAACTTCGGTTCCTACAAGTTTTTTTTTCTCACCCCGACAGTCAAGAACATTGCTTCATCCCTAGGAGGATATTGCATCATTCAAGAAAAGACGTCTTCAGGACTTCGCAATGACCCGCAAGAAATCAACACCCAGGTCATGCACCTAAACAAAGTAAGTGGCACTCATGTTATAAGTCATACACACCATCACATAAATCGCATGCATGGCAGTGAATTTCCTGATCATTAATGCAAAGGGACTTAATCACCCGGCCAAGCGAAAGTCTTTCTGGAAGGAAGCAATACAAAGAAATAGCGACATCCTATGCACACAAGAAACCCATTTTCACATTGATTCACCACCTAAATGCTCTCATCCGAGATTCCCCCATATTTTCTGCGTAAACGCAAAGGCTAAAGCGAAAGGGGTGATGATCGCAATTAAGGATACAATCACATTCCACCTGCATAAGATCTTATTGGATCCACATGGCCGCTACATAGTTATGGTGTGTGACATTAACTCTGAAACTTTCACTTTGGCAAACATTTATTCCCCAAATGCAGGGCAATCCAAATTCCTGCACTCAGTCCTCAAGAAAATTGATCAGATACGCCAAGGAGCAATAGTGATTTGCGGAGACTTTAACATGGTGCCTGACTCTGTTCTGGACTCAACATCCAAACCTAAAAGAACTCCACCAACCCTACAACCTATACTTCGCAAGTATTTACTGTATGATGCATGGAGATGCCTTAATGCTAATGACAGAGACTACTCTATTTTTCCCACTGTCATAAATCTTACAGCAGAATAGACCTATTTCTGGTTGATAAACAATTGTTGTTTAAATGTAGAACTGCTAACATACATAGTATAACTTGGTCGGATCATGCCCCAGTGGAACTACAAGTGGGGAATCCATCTACAATTAAAAGCACTTATATATGGAGAGCCAACCCCAGGCTATACCAGCATGGCCCGACCAAGCTGTACATTGAACAGCAGATGAAGGAGTTTTTCTCACTTAATAAGGGGTCGGTTTCGGATCCATCCACCTTGTGGAATACCCACAAGGCATTTGTAAGGGGGGTGTTGATGCAGCAAGGGGTGAGGGCCAGGAGGTTTAGGCAACAGCAGACAGCGAGAATCATAAACCAAATTGAAATTTTAGAAAAGCAAAATATGACACTTACTTCTCAAAAATTGATAGATCAACTTAACATGCTCCGTACAGAGCTGAGGCTAATACTATTGGAGGACTTTCAAAAGGCCTCCAGGAAGTTAAAACTGACATACTACACTAGCGGCAAAAGAGCAGGAAAATTACTTGCCAATCAATTAAAAGGCCACAGACATAAAACACACATACCATATATCACGCATCCAAAAGCACAAATCAAGCACCAACACCCACAAGAAATAGCCGATGCCTTTAGCCACTATTACGGCTCCTTATATAATCTAAAAAATGACTCCACAATACCGCAACCAACTATAGGAAATATAGAGACATTCCTACAAACTCTACATTTACCTAAACTTACCGCAGAACACCTTCATACACTGAACTCCCCTATAACAGAATCAGAAGTCAGTCTAACCATACAGTCACTGCCTACAAACAAATCCCCTGGACCAGATGGCTTCTCAGGGGAATATTATAAGGCCTTTCAAAATATACTAATCCCACATATGACAGAGATGTTCGGTGCTGCTGTTGCCTCCTCGTCATTCCCTCCAGAGATGTTGAAAGCAACCATAATAGCATTACCTAAACCAGGGAAAGTCCCGGATTCCCCACAGAATTTTAGACCTATATCCTTATTAAATACGGATATTAAGATTTATGCAAAATTACTAGCGAATAGGTTAATGAACATTCTTCCTGAAATTATTCATATAGATCAATCAGGGTTCACAAAGGGAAGGTAAACTTCAGATGCCACAAGAAGACTGATCAACGTAATTCACATTGCAGACAGATGTAAAACGCCTTCTCTGCTCCTCGCTTTGGACGCAGAGAAGGCGTTTGATAGAATCCATTGGCAGTTTTGTCTCTCAAGTACTGGGGAAATTTGGGTTTGACGGTTCTATATACTCAGCCATTATGGCCCTATACACGCATCCATCAGCACAAGTGCTCATAGCAGGAGCGCTTTCCGCCCCGTTCCAAATTACTAATGGGACGCGACAGGGGTGCCCTCTTTCCCCCCTGATCTTTAACCTATTAATGGAACCACTGGCAACCCATTTGCGAACACATCTAAGTATTTCTGGGGTACAGATAGGCCAGAGAAGTCATACCATCAGCCTATTCGCAGATGACATCATACTGATGCTCACAAAAGCAGAAACCTCCCTACCATCAGTTCACAAGGCCCTACAAACATTCAACAGAGTATCATATTATAAAGTAAACGAATCTAAGTCCTATATCTTAAATCTAGGAACAGCGCCACAGGTTAGTCATAAACTATAACAAAATTTCCCATACATATGGAAAAAAGAGGGAATAAAATACTTAGGCATTACACTAACTCCTAATGCCCCGTACACACGGTCGGATTTTCCGATGGAAAATGTCCGATCGGAGCATGTTGTCGGAAATTCCGACCGTGTGTGGGCTCCATCGGACATTTTCCATCGGATTTTCCGACACACAAAGTTGGACAGCAGGAGATAAAATTTTCCGACAACAAAATCCGATCGCGTCAATTCCGACCGTGTGTCGCCTGTTCCGACGCACAAATTGCCACGCATGCTCAGAAGAAATTCCGAGAAGGGACAGCTCGTTCTGGTAAACTTAGCGTTCGCAATGGATACAGCACTTTCGTCACGCTGCCATGTTTAAAATGGTTTAATACAGCGCACTTTCTTCTTCTTTATAATGTGACAAGAATATAGTAGTTTTGATGCTCATATTCACACACACTTCTCACAAACTTCTTTCCTTACTATTTATCTGGATTCCCTCAATATATTTTGATTTCTCACATCTGACAACATTTTTTTTATATTTTATTTTTTTTTTTTTTGGCTTTAATGTTGAATCTTTTTTTGTGTTTCTCTTTTTTTTTTTTTTTTTTTGGTGATTTTGATTTGAACTCCTGAAAATGTTTGTGTGTGTTTTTTGTGACAAGTTACCACAACACCATTAATATGTTGTTCTATTTAATCTGTAGGAGATTGTTTGGTGTTGTTGTCCCTTGTTAATTTCACATTGTACTTTAGAAATGTACCTGAATCGTCACCAACAAACTGTCCTTTTTGGATGAAAACACACACAGGAGAGTAGAATTTACCTAAAATTTTTTATTAAGGGCTCACAACTATAAACAAAGAGGGAGGCAATGCTGGAGAAACTGCAGAAGTGGGTGAAGCCTTGGACCCCCAGGGCAGACATCAATTATGTAAAAGCAAAATTGGTGGCCTGAGGAGTCCTTATCTTAGGGAGGGCAGTCTGGTCCAGAAGTCCCAGAGATCCGGAAAGCAGCAGATGACATCTGTGTCCCCAGGCTGTGGTCATACGAGAGACTGCATCTTCTGTCAGACCAGACTGAACCCAGGGTCATCACTCTTTGGTCTTCTTTCCACGCTTCCTTCCACGCGGTGGCTCTGGTGGTGGAGTTGTGGCAGGAGAAGGAGGAGGAGGAGGAGGAGGATCGTCCATCTCAATGACATCCATCTTGGGTGTTAGTTCCCCACTCACCCCCTTACGTAGGACTTTATAAATCAACAATTTTCACCTCCTGCCTGCTGCAAATTCGATGTTAACAAATATAACAGACTATCCTTCTGAGCCCAGCAGTTTTCATTCTTGTCCCAATTTTGGGTGCCCACTACTGTCTATTGATATGTAAAACACTTTTTTCAATCAGCAATTAGTGATCAATAATAACATTTAATAAACATCATTTATTTCTTGACCAGAAATCTGTAGAAGAATGCTATACCTGACTCCAGCTGGGCTCCTCCACTTCTTCCTGGCTGGAAGGACCAGGTTGGACATCGGAAGCCTCCGATGCTCCTTCCTCCGCTCACAGATCGTACATAAGACAAAGGTGTGTTACGCTTTATACACACTGCGCATGCTTATAACTCCGCCCGCCCCTGACATTCTTTCTAGTCTATTCCCCGCCCCTTTTCGTTCGGCGCAGTGGGGGAAGAGCACATGGCGGATAGACAGCAGGTGCGTGCTAATTGTAGCAACGACGAGGATGAGGAGGAGGAAAGGCCGGAGCCTGAAACGTCCTGATCTAGAAGGAGATTGAAGGACTCAAATATGTCCTTTGGGGAGATGTTGGAGATGGTGGACATCCTGAAGAAGGCCGACTATGATGGAAAGTATGGGCCTTACCCCAACCCCAATGTCCGAAAGGCCAAGATCATGGTGAAAGTGGTCAGGAGTCTGCACCGGAAATTCGGGGTACAACAATCGAAAGATCAGCTCAGGAAGCGGTGGTCAGACCTGAAATTACGTGAACATGAGCAGTACAGAAAGGGGCGAGTTTAAAGCCCCTCCAAATCACTTTCTTCTTTTGTGTGCTACAATGTGCTAAATGTTTTTGTGATTTTTCCCAAAGCCAAACTTGGAAGATGCACACAGTGTGTCAACATGTGCTATCTGCCATCACGGGAGATCAATGGACGCATTTTGGGGGTGCAACCCCTTCCTCAATAATAAAGTAGCTGAGAGGAAGGGCTTGCTCCCCCAAAACACATCCCTTGATCCCCCGTGATGGCAGCTAGCACATGTTGACATTGTTAAATTTGTGTGCATCTTCCAAATTAGGCTTTTCCAGGGGTGATTTCCCACCATCTGAACGCTATATCAAACCCAGTTCCTAAATACTGATGTCTGATATAGCCTTCAAGTTCTACCAAATGTGAACTTTGTAAGATCAAGATTTGTGTCTTTCTTGTTGGTTTTACACAGGCCTGTTTTCTATAAAATGCACATTTTGATTTTGTATAATGCCCCCACAAAAATTGGTATACAACAAACATGTTGGTTTGTCAGAAAAGCCTTGGGTAAATGCACATGTGATTGTGCTGGTATTAAAAAGATTGTTCATCAAGAATGTGTGGATTATTGTCTCAACGCTACAACGTTTATTGGGTGATGTAATTGTTGTTTTATGAGAAAATGGGGGTTATTTCCTAAGGGCAAATCCACTTTGCACTACAAGTGCAGTTTAAGTGCAGTTGCAAGTACACTTGTAGTGAAAAGTGTCTTTGCATTTAGTAAATAACAGCCAACAGTGCTTTGTATAAGGTTACACAATCACGCCATAAATCTGAGCACAAAATAGATGGGTATAGTGTGTATGGGTTTGGCAAAGTCAGCAGATAGATGATTGAGGATAGATAGAGAATTGGGATCAGCTGACTTAGCAGTTGGGGGAGGGAGGGTTACTGAAAATTATTTGGGGACACCACAAAAAAAGCCTCTGCCACTCTGCCTGAATTTAAATCAAAAATAACATTTCCAAACATTTTAGGGGGTGTTTGGGGTAAAGCACTACTATGGAGCTGATAAAATACATTGTTAAGTGACTACATGAGGTGAATATAGGGCAGGAGACACCATGCTGGGGAGGTTAGTGAAGGGCAAATATGTATGAAGGACCTAAAATAATAATTACATAAAAATCCAGCATGCATGAGAACAAAGGGGACATTCACAGCATATTACAATCATGGTAATTAGGGAAGGAGGAAAGAAATACAATATATTAGCAAACGTTCAATACAATAAAATGTGATATTAAAGGATAAAAATCTTACCTTCATATACTCCTTCTGCAGGACCTGGATGATGGCAGAACAGGTCTCTGGGATAATGATCCCCAGAGCCTGGGGGGAGATGCCTGTCGAGAACTTCAAGTCCTGCAGACTTCTCCCTGTGGCCAAATACCGCAGGGTAGCGACCAACCTCTGCTCCGGAGTGATGGCTTGCCTCATGCAGGTATCCTGCCTGCTTATATAGGGGGTCAGCGAAGCCAACAAACGGTGAAACACGGGGTCCGTCATCCTGAGAAAGTTCCTGAAATCATCAGGATTATTCTCACGGGTCTCACGGAGCAAAGGCATATGACAGAACTGGTCACGCTGAAGCAACCAATTCTTGGTCCATGAACTCCTCCTCACCCTGTTCACGGACTGGACTTGTGTCAAGGTCAGGACCCCAACACCAAGCCCCCGCACAGCACGAACTCTACAAGGAGTATGCATACGAAACATGGCTAGAAAACGGTTGGCTGCTCAGAACGAAGTAGCAGAACGCACTGAAGAACAGCAAGGCCTGTGAAGAGCGACCTGAAAAACAGCAACGAGCAGGCAAGATCACACAGAAAACTCTGATGCGAATTGACTGCACGCACTGAAGAGCAGATACAAACCCACAAGCACAAACTGAATGGCAGAAAACGATCTGAAAGCCACGAGTCTGAAAAAGCACGAATCGTCTCTCACCAAACTTTTACTAACACGAGATTAGCAAAAGGAGCCCAAAGGGTGCCGCGCTTGGTTCTGAACTGGCCTTTTCTAGTCTCGTCGTTCGTGGTGTACGTGACCGCGTGGTTGGCGATCGGAAATTCCGACAACTTTGTGCGACCGTGTGTAGGCAAAACAAGTTTGAGCCAACATCCGTCGGAAAAAATCCTATGATTTTGTTTTCGGAATGTCCGAACAAAGTCCGACCGTGTGTACGCCCTATAAGTCTGGAGACCTATTGACAGCCAACTACACCCCCTTTATGAAACAGCTACCTGACAAACTAAAAAAACTGTCAAAAACTGAAATCTCGTGGCTGGGCAGACTGGCAGCTTTCAAGATGCAAATTCTACCACAGATACTCTACCTATTTAGGACCCTTCCAATCCCACTACCAAACTCTTTCTTTAATTCCCTTCAACCTATAATAAATCGATAAATATGGCAAGGAAAGAAGGCAAGATGTGCCTTCACTAAGCTTATAAAAAACAAGACAGCAGGAGGGGTGGGACATGTACACATGCAGGACTATTACTTTGCAACCATACTAGCGCCAACAAGAAACTGGATGACATCTGAGACGGACCTGTCTACACTGTGGGCAGAGATAGAAAAAAAACAATAAAAAACAAGTCATTGAAAGACTTTCTCATGACAGCCCATCTGAACTTCTCCCTAGACGTAAAGCTATCCCCAACCATACTTGCAGCAATAAGGGCATGGGGTTACCTTAGAAATTACCCAGATTGGACAGGAACATTAACTTCACTTAAACTCCAGATCTCCGCACTTAGCCATATCATACCAGATATCAACTTAAAGGCATGGAAGACGAAGGGTATACAACACATCGAGGATCTAGTAGAGGGTAGATCAGTTAAATCATTCAACACTTTACAGGAGGAATTTGGTATACCACACACAGAATATTATGAATACGCACAGATTACTCAACTCCTGAAAAAACATCCCAACATATTTACCACCTTACCAACGAAGATACTCCAATATCTAATGCCGCGTACACACGAGCGGACTTTACGGCGGACTTGGTCCGGCGTACTGGATTTCGTCGGACAATTCGATCGTGTGTGGGCTCCAGCGGACTTTGTTTGCTCAAAAGTTGGACGGACTTAGATTTGAAACATTTTTTATCCGACGGACTCTTCTTTCTAGCGAACAAACCAATCGTCTGTGTGCTAGTCCGACGAACTCAAACTGACGCATGCTCTGAAGCAATTACAAGACGGAAGCGCTCGGTCTGGTAAAACTAGCCTTCGTCTTGAAGCTAGCACATTCCTCTTCTGTGGTCTTTTAATACAGCCTTTTTTTAGGATTGATAATGCGAGAGGAATGAAGTTGTTTTTCTGCTTTATATTCACACAGAGTTCTCACAAACTACTTTCTTCATGACTTATTCTCCTGCCATGACTAATATAATATTTTGAAAAAGCCAGATCTCCATAAATTATAAAAATTAAATTCGATTTTGGACTCATTTTTTTTTTTTATTTCAACACTTATCTATTTTACAATGTGTGTTAAATGATAACCACATTTTTTGTGTGTATTTTCAAGTTACCACAATAACATTCATATTTTGTGTTGTTTTAATGAACCTTAATGAGGTTGTTGTCCCTTGTTCATTAGACATAGGGGGGTGTATTTAACAAAGGCAAAATCATTTTTCACTACAAGTGCTAATTCTACATTGAATTCCACAGAAAGAGCATTTTGAAGTGCCTTCGCTGTGGATCCGAGGGGCACATGCAAGGAAGCCCAAAAAAATGAAAATCATTTTTATTTAACATGATTTTATTAATAAATCAGCAGAGCTTCCCCTAATTTCAGCTCTTCCCCTCAGATTTACATCGACTGCACTTCCAACAAGTGCACTTGCTGTGCAATTTCTCAAGTGAACTTTTCACTAGTACTTTTCACTTGATATTCTATAAATGATTTAGCCTTTTGTCAAAAACACACATAGGGGTTGATTTACTAAAGGGAAAAAGACTGTGCACTTTGTAAAGTGCAGTTGCCCTCTGCAAGAGCAGTTGCTCCAAAGCTTTAGTAAATGTGCAGAAGCTCTGCTGACTTCCATCATCCAATCATGTGCAAGCAAAAATGCTTTTTTTAAATTTTTCCTTGCACAGGATTGGGTACTCTTTGCAAAGTCAAGCTTTTAACTAATTTCTGATGCCCTGGAGCAATTGCACTTGCAGAGGGCAACTGACCTCTGCAAAGTGCACAGACTATTTGCTTTTCTCAAATCAACCCCATAGTCTTTTGGACCTGTACCTGCCTACTCCCAAAGAAAATGGCGTTTTTTAATCAAAACACATAGGCAATAATGTAAGGTAACCAAAAATGTATTTATTTTTTTATAAAAAAAATTAGAAAGGCAACACTGGAGACACTTTTATAATCCAGGAAGCCTTTCGTCCCCCAGGACACACATTAAGTTTGAGGACAAGAAAATTGGTATCTTGCGACTATAGGGAGCACAGGGAGCACAGTCAGACCAGACAGAAGCCAGGCAATCACTTTCGACTCTTCCGTGGAGCCTTCCATCCACGCTTCTCTGCAGCCTTCCTTGGAGGTTGTGCCTCTGGTGGTGTACTTGGGGCAGGAGGAGGAGGAGTGGCTTCATCTGCCAGATATGTGGTAGCAGTAAGCTCCCCTCTCAAGCCCTTCTCAAATGCCTTCAAATGCCTTAGACCCTCACAGAGGAGGCGTTGGCCCTTTTCCAACTCCAGCAGTCTGCTGGCTATATAGGTGCTCCTCTGCATTGGGTGGTTTGCTGAGGATGAGGCTTGCTTCCCGTATGAGGGCTAGGGATTCCTGCTCAGTTGGTGTCATTCTCCTGGGCCTTTTGTGGAGAATGCGGAGGGGAGGCACCTGACACTCTGTGCGGCTTCGACTTGGCCCACCACAGCCTCCTCCTCTCTCCCACTGGGCAAGGCCTCCTCCTCTCTCCCACTGGGCAAGGCCTCCTCCTGGCTGAGGTCATCCTGTGTAAAAAAAAGGGACATAGTTGTAATTTTGTGTTATGCAATCACACACAATTTTCAGCTCATGACTTTCAAATATAATTACACAAAATAGTAAAGGATATCTATTTGACACCACCATTATTTCAGATGATCAACAAGATCTGAAGTTAAGTATATTTTTGGCCACTACTGTCTAGTGATATGTCTACATATTAATCTTTGTGCAGAAGTCATTTTTTATGAAGCACTTTCAAAATTAACACGTTAACATCATTAATAACATTTACACAAATACAAATTAAAAAAAAAAGTACCCCTACCATTTCACTAAAAAACTGTCAAAAATGTTAAAAATGACAAGAGACAGTTTTTGACAAATCCTTTATTTAAATACTTCTTCTTTCTTCTCTCTTCCTTCATCTTCTGGTTCTTCTGGTTCTTCTGGCTCTTCTGGTTCTTCCTCCGGCATTCTCATCCAGCATCTCCTCCGCGGCGTCTTCTATCTTCTTCTCCTCGGGCCGCTCCGCACCCATGGCATGGAGGGAGGCTCCCGCTCTTCTCTTCATCTTCTTCATCTTCTTCTCTTCTTCTTTTCTTCTCTTCTTCTCTTCTTCTCTTCTTCATTTTCTTCTCCGGGCCGCTCCGCACCCATGCTGGCATGGAGGGAGGCTCCCGCTGTGTGACGGCGCTCCTCGTCTGACAGTTCTTAAATAACGGGGGGCGGGGCCACCCGGTGACCCCGCCCCCCTCTGACGCACGGTGACTTGTCGGGACTTCCCTGTGACGTCACGGGGAATGCCACAAGGAAGTCCCGTCATTTCCCGTGCGTCAGAGGGGGGCGGGGTCACCGGGTGGCCCCGCCCCCTGTTATTTAAGAACTGTCAGACGAGGAGCGCCGTCACACAGCGGGAGCCTCCCTCCATGCCAGCATGGGTGCGGAGCGGCCCGGAGAAGAAAATGAAGAAGAGAAGAAGAGAAGAAAAGAAGAAGAAGAGAAGAAGATGAAGAAGATGAAGAGAAGAGCGGGAGCCTCCCTCCATGCCATGGGTGCGGAGCGGCCCGATGAGAAGAAGATAGAAGACGCCGCGAGGAGATGCTGGACAAGAACGCCGGAGGAAGAACCAGAAGAGCCAGAAGAACCAGAAGATGAAGGAAGATAGAAGAAAGAAGAAGTATTTAAATAAAGGAATTGTCAAAAACTGTCTCTTGTCATTTTTAACATTTTTGACAGTTTTTTAGTGAAATGGTAGGGGTACTTTTGTACCCCCTTACCATTTCACACAGGGGGGGGCCGGGATCTGGGGGTCCCCTTGTTAAAGGGGGCTTCCAGATTCTGATAAGCCCCCCGCCTGCAGACCCCCACAACCACCGGCCAGGGTTGTGGGGATGAGGCCCTTGTCCTCATCAACATGGGGACAAGGTGTTTTGGGGGCTACCCCAAAGCACCCTCCCAATGTTGAGGGCATGTGGCCTGGTACGGTTCAGGAGGGGGGGGGCGCACTCTCGTCCCCCCCTCTTTTCCTGCGGCCTGCCAGGTTGCGTGCTCGGATAGGGGTCTGGTATGGATTTTTGGGTGGTCCCCTTGCCGTTTTTTTTTTTTTTTTTTGGCGCGGGGTTCCCCTTAAAATCCATACCAGACCTGAAGGGTCTGGTATGAAATTTAGGGGGAACCCCACGTCATTTTTTTTTTAAATTTTGGCCGGGGTTCCCCTTAATATCCATACCAGACCTGAAGGGCCTGGTATGGAATTTAGGGGGACTCCCACGTCATTTTTTTTTTTAAATTTTGGTTCGGGGTTCCCCTTTGGGGAATTCCCATGCCATTTTTATCAATGAACTTCTATGTGTATTGTCAGCAATGCAATAGCCGCGGGTAGTTTTAAATGAGTTTTTTTCCTTCAAAATGTCATTTTGCTGTCAGACTGTTCTAAACACAGGAAAAATGCGCCCCTTTACAGGCATACTATAGACACCCCCCAGGTACGAAATTTAAAGGGATATTACACTTTTATTGTTTGACTTTAAGCATTATTAAAATCACTGCTCCTGAAAAAACGTCCGTTTTTAAAACTTTTTTTTGCATTGATCCATGTCCCTTGGGGCAGGACCCAGGTCCCCAAACACTTTTTATGACAATAACTTGCATATTAGCCTTTAAAATTAGCACTTTTGATTTCTCCCATAGACTTTTAAAGGGTGTTCCGCGGCATTCGAATTTGCCGCGAACACCCCAAATTGTTCGCTGTTCGGCGAACTTGCGAACAGCCAATGTTCGAGTCGAACATGAGTTCGACTCGAACTCGAAGCTCATTCCTACTCATAACCAACGTTTAAGTTTATTTATTAAAAGCTAAAATATCACTGTGTTTTAACTATACCTTTTGTTCAATTCTCATAGGGGAGAAAAGACTCAGACAACAGTCCAAGGATCTCAGGACCCCCCCAAGTCACCAGCCTGAGGCAGAAGATACCCCAAGCCCCAGCCCAACACCACGCCCACCCGACGACCTTGAGGAAGGAGAGGTGGAGGAAGTGTGCGAGGTTTCAAGCCCACCAAGTGAGTGACTGACACCCCAGCTTGAGTTACTGTATTTTGGCGTGCATATTGTAAACCTTGTTTTTATTCACTCATTTTAGGTGAGTTTCTGGTTGTGGAAGGCCAAGCGGCAGAGTCCTTCACCACAGACAGTGCGCAAAGACTGATTGGCCAGATAATGCTGTAGAATGGCCACATCGATAAAATGCGTGACCAAATTCACAGCATGCAACTTCGCCTGGACTCCATGCAACAGGAAATGAAGAACATGATTGATGTTTTGGGCCGAATATAATCACGTTTGGCCTAAAAACATCAATCATGTTCTTCATTTCCTTAGGAAGTTAATTTTTTGCCAAAATTGTTTATTTAATTTTTGGGGTATACCCAAATTTACATTCTGATGCACACGGTGTGTCATCATGTGCTATCTTCCATCATGGGTTAGCAATGTACTTGTTTTGTGTTTGCAACCCCTTCATCCTGAAAATTCTTTGGTGGTGAAAGGAACCAAAAAAGGGATTGCACACACAACACACGTACATTGCTCACCCATGATAGGAGATAGCACATGTTGACTTGACCCTTTTGTAAAGCTCAACTTTGAGCATATTCAAAATGAACAATTTCAAAGGGTGACATCACATGCACCGTTCTCTAAATGTTGAACTTTGTAAGTTCTTTATTTTTTTGTTGGTTTATAAAAACACTGTTGTGTATGTAAATCTTTTTATAGAAAGGTCTATATATTTGTGAAAATATGCCTTGAATAATTTAGTAAAAAAACAATTTTTTACACAACGTAAAAGATTTTCCAAAAAAAAAAAAAAAAATTATCAAAAATGCACCTTTCAATGTGCACAAAGTAAATTTTTTTACGGAATACAATGTGTTTGGCTGATTATTGAAGTCAAATTTTTTGGTTTGTTTTTGTGGGCCTGATTAACTAAAGCTAAATGCACTTGACACTACTACAAGTGCACTAGGAGACAGACATAACTAAATGTAAACAAGAATAAACAAGTATGCAAACAAGTTTGAGCCAACATCCGTCTAAAAAAATCCATGGATTTTGTTGTCGGAATGTCCGATCAATGACCGATCATGTGTACGGGGCATAAGGCTTAAGCCTGGTAAACATGATCAGATTGTTGGCCAACAAAGTGTCAGACTTTTGTCAGAAGGGCGTGTGCCAGGAACTTGTCTTGCATACAAACGATACACAATTGTCGGCCAACAAACACAAACATAGTTACGTACTACGAGGAATTTCAGCTCTTGAACACCGCCCTTTGGGCACCTTCTGCCGATGTCGTGTTTGGTGAGCAATGATTCTGATCATGCGTGTTTGTACTTTCAACTTTTGTGTGACGGACTTGTGTACAGATGATAGGAAAATCTGACAACAGACCGTTGTGCGCCGAAAATTTACTAGCCTGTCATCCAACATTTGTTGGGAGAAAGTTGGACAACAGGACAACAATTGTCTGATGTAGCGTACTAACGGTCAGATTTTAGGCCAACAGTCTAACAAATAAATGAAAATTGTAAAAAAATTAATTTTCAACCAAGCACGTAAAATCTTCCCCCCCCCAAAAAAAATGTTGAAGCCCAGCCTCCCCCCATATACATGCATGTACAAATGTAAATACAAGCATTAGAGGCACCTACATATGAAAACGTTGCTTGTGCTACACATGTTACATATTTCCACGCAAGCGGGAATGAGAGCAATAATGCTAGCTCCTGGAAAACTCTAAACTGATGACGTGTTGGGTCTTTTGAAGTTTTGCCTATGGAAAATATAGGTTACTGATGTTTGTTGCCATTTCATGAGGGGCACACAATTGTAAGGCTTGATAAATTGAGTATCTATTTATTTGGTAGACTATATATTTTATATTTTACCAAAAAATTGTAATTTATTGTGTTTGTGTGCCCTAAAATTAACTTTAATGTATTTTTTACTGAAATTTTGCATTTTCTTCACCATTGCACTGATATTGTGTACAACCCCAATTCCAATACAGTTGGGATTTTACAGTTGTAAAATCTACATAAAAACAGAATGCAATTGCAAATCTCATAAACCCATATTTTATTCACAATAGAAAACATATGTTTAAACTGAGTAAATGTACCATTTTATTAAAAAATATAAGGTCATTTTGAAATTGATTACAACAACATGTCTCAAAAAAGTTGGGACAGGGCAACAAAAAGCCTTCAAAGTAAGTGGTACTAACAATCAAGAGCTGGAAGAACTTTTTGAAACTAATTAGGCAAATTGGCAACTGATTATTAATGTGAATGAATATAAAAAGAGCATCTCAGAGAGCCAGAATATCTCATGAAAGGGTAACCCAAATGTATGCTGACTCTTTGTATCCTACTTACTGTACCACCCCGTCTTCATTGCCCCACTATAATTACCTGAAAATATACTGACACAAAGGTTGCGATTAAACTGGTTGTTTTCGGCCCCTTTATTTAAAATTGAACAATTATGTAAATAATAACACCAACAACAAAAACATAACCTTTTGGTTGCTGATCCTTGGAGGCACTAGGTATCATAACTATTTATTGTATCTGCATAAACCATTTCCAGAGTCCCTGCTGCACTGCAAAGCATCTGGGACGAAAACCTTCTGCAGATACACCATTGTACTCCCAGTTAATCCACCATAACTGGTATACCACTGGGGACCCATACCTTAGATGTGTCCCAATCCTCTAATTACAGCAGATTATTTAAAATGCCTCCAAAGACCCAACATCCACAGTGCAAAGTGTGAAACCTCACACTTTTGTGCTCCGCCACAAACGTAATACCCACTATAATCCGTCCTGCAGGCCTAGCGACCACAGATCCATGCCAACTACATTCAGATGGACCCCATCACTGCAGAGATACCTCCACGTGTCCACATCAAGCTCCCGGTGACTAGGGATGAGCTTCGAGTTCTCGCAAGTTCGCCGAACAGCGAGCAATTTGGGGTGTTCGCGGCAAATTCGAATGCCGCGGAACACCCTTTGAAAGTCTATGGGAGAAATCAAAAGAGCTAATTTTAAAGGCTTATATGCAAGTTATTGTCATAAAAAGTGTTTGGGGACACAGGTCCTGCCCCAGGGGACATGGATCAATGCAAAAAAAAGTTTTAAAAACGGCCGTATTTTCAGGAGCAGTGATTTTAATAATGCTTAAAGTCAAACAATAAAAGTGTAATATCCCTTTAAATTTCGTAGCTGGGGGGTGTCTATAGTATGCCTGTAAAGGGGCGCATGTTTCCCGTGTTTAGAACAGTCTGACAGAAAAATGACATTTCGAAGGAAAAAACCCATTTAAAACTACTCGCGGCTATTGCATTGCCGACAATACACATAGAAGTTCATTGATAAAAACGGCATGGGAATTCCCCACAGGGGAACCCCGAACAAAAAAAAAAAAAAAAAAATGACGTGGGAGTCCCCTAAATTCCATACCAGGCCCTTCAGGTCTGGTATGGATATTAAGGAGAACCCCGGTCAAAATTTTTTAAAAAATGATGTGGGGTTCCCCCTAAATTCCATACCAAGGGTCTGGTATTAATTTTAAGGGGAACCCCACGCCAAAAAAAAAAAACGGCATGGGGTCTTCTTCTCTTCTTCATTTTCTTCTCCGGGCCGCTCCACATCCATGCTGGCATGGAGGGAGGTTCCCGCTGTGTGATGGCGTCTCCTCGTCTGACGGTTCTTAAATAACGGGGGCGGGGCCACCCGGTGACCCCGCCCCCCTTGGACGCACGGGACATGACCGGACTTCCCTGTGGCATTCCCTGTGACGTCACAGGGAAGTCCCGTCAAGTCACCGTGCATCAGAGGGGGGCGGGGTCACCAGGTGGCCCCGCCCCCGTTATTTAAGAACCGTCAGACGAGGAGACGCCGACACACAGTGGGAGCCTCCCTCCATGCCAGCATGGGTGCGGAGCGGCCCGGAGAAGAAAATGAAGAAGAGAAGAACGGAGCCTCCCCCCATGCCATGGGTGCGGAACGGCCCGAGGAAAAGAAGATAGAAGACGCCGTGGAGGAGATGCTGGACGAGAACGCCGGAGGAAGAACCAGAAGAGCCAGAAGAACCAGAAGAAGAAGATGAAGGAAGATAGAAGAAAGAAGAAGCATTTAAATAAAGGAATTGTCAAAAACTGTCTCTTGTCATTTTTAACATTTTTGACAGTTTTTTAGTGAATGGTAGGGGTAAGTACCCCTTTACCATTTCACACAGGGGGGGCCAGGATCTGGGGGTCCCCTTGTTAAAGGGGGCTTCCAGATTCCGATAAGCTCCCCGCCCGCAGACCCCCACAACCACCGGCCAGGGTTGTGGGGATGAGGCCCTTGTCCTCATCAACATGGGGGCAAGGTGTTTTGGGGGGCTACCCCAAAGCACCCTCCCAATGTTGAGGGCATGTGGCCTGGTACGGTTCAGGAGGGGGGCCGCACTCTCATCCCCCCTCTTTTCCTGCGGCCTGCCAGGTTGCGTGCTCAGATAAGGGTCTGGTATGGATATTTGGGGGGACCCCACGCCATTTTTTTTTTTGGCGTGGGGTTCCCCTTAAAATCCATACCAGACCTGAAGGGCCTGGTATGGAATTTAGGGGGAACCCCACGTAATTTTTTTTTTAAATTTTGGCTGGGGTTCCCCTTAATATCCATACCAGACCTGAAGGGCCTGGTATAGAATTTAGGGGGACGGGGGAGATGGGCGGAGTCCAGCGGAGCAGACATGCATTGTTAGAGCTCCGCACTGCTGAGGAGAGAAGAGAAGGACAAAGCGGAGCCTGCAGGCTCAAAAGGTATCCATTTGAACCTTTTTGCCCCAGGGAACAAACTGTGAAAGTTTGGGCAGGAAATATGGTACTGGGAGGAAGCCGTGGCAGAAATAAAAATCACCTCACAAAGAGCTCACAGGCACTCACTGCAACTAAAGCAGCTCCAGTCACCTCACAATATACAGCATCAGGGCGCTCTCACAGACAGAAAATGTCACAGCAAGACTCTCCATTTGAGTCAGATACAGAACAAATCCTCTCACAAACTTCTCCACAAGCTTTCTCAGCATCCCCAGTAATATTATTACAATTTGAAAAGATGCTTCATAAGGCTTTAAAACAAACCTCAGACCAAATAACAAAAAGCCTAACCAAAGAAATAAGAGAGCTGGGAAACCGCACTGCAGCCTTAGAAATAAAAATGGATGAAATTGAAATTACAACCCAAGAAAATATAACAGAATTGGAACAATTAAAAGAAGAGAATTTAATACTTCAAACTAAGCTTGAAGATTACGAAAATAGAGCCAGACGTTCAAACTTGCGCATAAGGGGAATACCTGAAACTGTGACAGACCTGCAATCTACTATTACTGCTCTATTACAAGAACTAAAGCCAGATATCCCTATTGAACGTTTAGAACTGGACAGAGTACACAGAGCCCTCACAGCCAAAAAGAAAGATGGGCCCCCACATGATATAATCACAAAATTTCATTATTACAGAACGAAAGAACAAATACTAATTGCTGCAAGAGAAAAAAAGGAACTTAATTTTCAAGGACACAATTATCAAATTTTTGCTGACCTATCCCAACTTACTATTACTAAAAGACGATCCATGAAACCCCAACTAATGGAACTGCAACGCCACAACATTATGTATCAATGGGGCTTCCCTTTTTCAGTCAGATTTAACTACCAAGGTACAATTTACAGAAGCAGATCAGCAGATGAACTACAACAAACCCTTTTAAAATTAAATCTGACAGAACCCACAAGCAGCAACTCTCCCACACGCAGAAGAATGGCATCATCTTCACCTTCAGGCAGCACCCAGAAAATTTCAGAACAAAATGGGAATCATCATTCTCATAAAAGAGGCCGTTATGCCACATCATCCATGGACCAAGAAGATTCAATGGACTGACATCCTAATTCCTGATATCTCTTCATTTATTATACTAAGAGATGGTTCTCTATAAAAAACCTGTATTTATAACTGAATGTGACTGCATTCTGATAGTCACACACTGTGTGGGATCATGTTACATTCCAGTTATATTTCTTATTACTTCTGATTCATATAGCCTTAGAATATATACGTGAAATAAGGAAATTCTTGTTCAGTTATATATTTTCAGGTAATAACAATAGATTTATTACTTTTTAGGACAAATATGTTCAATAATCCAGAAGTAATGGAAGCTTTTTCTTTCTTTTCTTAAAACAAATATATTATTACCTAACTAGTTCCTAGAACTATGTTTTTGTTTATTCTAATCTGAAGCAATACAACCTCAATTTTATGAGTTAACATATCTAAACAGTTACATATGAATAAAATATGTAATTGTTTACTCTAAAGGGGTTAAAATCCCAAAATAATTCAAACCATCTTCATCAATACCAAAGTTATTAACAGTACCTTTCTAACTGAATTATTTAGCCTAGGGCAAGACTAACCATATACAACCACCCTGGAATAAATAATTTCAACAAAAAACACATTCTGCACTCCAATTAATGAATCATCATTTTGATGTCTTTTGACATAGCACTTCTCTCCTGTAAGCGGAAGATCCGTGTACCCCCATTAGCCCTCTTCATTCTCCCAACCATATTATGTGGGAGTGTGACGAAGGCACTTATTCCCCTGAGAGAGATATTTATTCTCTTTCACGGGTAAATTGTGATTACTTGCAAAAAATAATTTATACAATGTATCATCTAATCTCATATGTTTTTTGTTTACTCTTTACTCCAGAATTCACTGGTTTCTTTTCTATCTTTTCATCTCTTCAGTCCACACAGGTTGATCTGCGCAGTCAGCTCTGCATAACAAAAAGTAAGTCAAAACTATTTGATCTGTTACCATGGCACCACTGAATATACTTTCCCTGAATGTTCAGGGAATAAATGTCCCTCAAAAAAGGACCAAAGCCTTCCGTACTTTCCATAACAAGAAGGCTCACATAGTATGCCTCCAAGAAACACACTTCATCAAAGATTCTACTCCAAAATATATTTCTCCTTTTTATCAACAAATTTACAAGGCTTCTGCCTGTACCAAACAAAGGGGAACTCTAATTGCATTTCACCGATCCACACCATTCACCTTATCATCAGAAATTAAAGACCCAGAAGGTAGATACCTGATACTCATGGGTTATATAATGGATACAGCAATCACAGTGATTTCCTACTACGCTCCTAACAAACAACCTACACCATTCCTCTCACATATATTACAAGTGATTAATACACACAAAATAGGAACAGTGATAATGTGCGGGGATTCGAACCAGGTCCTCCTCCCATTTCTAGATAAATCACCTTTTACACCATCCAAAATAATCTCTAGATTACTTTTTTCTCAACTTCTTTCCAAATACAATCTGGTAGATTCGTGGAGAGAAAGTAACCCAATGAAAAAGAAATTCACTTATTTCTCGCACCCTCATCAAACCTTCACCAGAATAGATCATATTTTTCTAACAATAGGAATGATACCAGAAATTATTGCATCAGATATAATTCCGATTCCGTAGTCTGACCATAATGCAGTATACACTACTTTAGCCTCAGCCATACCAAAAGCTCATGACCCAACGTGGTACTTACCGGACATAATGCTCAAACACCCACTACATCAGATGGCCATTGAACAAGCTTTAAAGGAATACATATCAATTAATAATACAACAGACATTTCCCCAATAACACCCTGGGAAGCTCATAAGCCTGTCTTGCGTGGTACAATACAAAGACAAATGGCACTATTTAAACGGGAACGCAAAAATCTAGCAAAAAAACTAGAACTCAATTTTAATGCAGCCTACATATCATTCCAAGATAATCCATCTCAGAGTACAAAATCTCATCTGGAAAAATCTAGATTGGAATACGATCTATTTCTCACTGAGTCAGTTGATAAACCCCTCAAACGCTCCAAACACAATTTCTACATGAATACAAACAAACCAGGTACATATTTGGCTCGGGCATTAAATTCAACTAACAAATCTTTCAAACCAATATGTTTGAAATTATCAAAAAATGTTTATACTTGTAATCCAGTTAAAATAGTCCATAAATTTCACTCACATCTCGCAACTTTATACAAGACAAACAATGAATTTAATCCTACAGAGGCTGAATCCTTCTTCTCAAAAATAACCTTACCTGAGTTGTCTCAGAATCAAAAAAGCAGTTTGGATGAGCCTATAACTATAGATGAAGTTGCTAACGCCATAAAAGAAGTAAAACTTAACAAAAGACTAGGCCCAGACGGCTACTCGGCTTTATACTATAAAACATTCTCAGAAATACTCTCTCCCATTCTCACTGAAACTTTTAACAAACTTCTAGAAGGACATTCTTTTCGGCAAGAAACACTAATGGCAATTGTTTGTATGATCCCAAAACCCCTTTCTGATGATACTTCCTGTGTGAATTATCGGCCTATCTCTCTTGTATACCTTGATATTAAATTATTAGCAAAAATAATAGTAAAACGGCTCAATAGCATTATAGGAAAATTAATACATAGAGATCAAGTAGGCTTCATGCCAAATAGACAGGCAGGCGATAATTTACGCAGGACAGTGTTATTGGCACATATTGCTAAAAAATCGGAAAATCCCTTTATGTTTTCTATCTCTCGATATTAAGAGGGCATTTGACACAGTATCCTGGCAATATATGCAATATTCATTACAAAAATGGGGTTTTGGACCCCACTTTTTAACATGGATCAAAGCATTATATAATAAACCCAAAGCCTATATAAAATATGCTGGATACAAATCTGATGCCTTTAATATCGAAAGAGGTACCCGACAGGGTTGCCCATTATCTCCCTTATTATTTGCCCTTATACTCGAACCCATGGCCCAATACATCAGAACAAACCAAACTATAACTTGCATTGAAGTAGGAGGTATTACACACAAATTATGTATATTTGCAGACGATATATTACTTTTTCTATCATCACCACAGGCCTCTGGTCCTAACTTAATACCAGCTCTTGATGGATTTGCAGCCCTATCTGGCCTTATGATTAATCCTAAGAAATGCCTAGTGCTTAATATTTCGCTCACAAACATGGAATTGATCCCGGCTAGGGCTGCACTCCCATTCACATGGGCAGAAAAATCAATCCCATATCTTGGAATTCATTTAACAGCATCTCATTCTGACTTATTCTCAACCAATTATCCTCCTGTATTAAGACAGATCACAAATCTAATAAAACAATGGTCGCAACTTCCTTTATCCTGGATAGGGACGATTAATGCAATCAAAATGACTATTCTACCCAAATTGCTTTATCTATTCAGAGTCCTCCCTTTTCCAATTCCTTCCTATTTTTTGAGAATAGTACAAAAAAGAGCAACTTCGTTTATATGGGGCTCTTCTAAACCACGTATACCTATACACACACTACATCTTCCCAAAAATAAAGGAGGCCTGGGATACCCTAATTTTACTACTACTACAGAGCAGCACATTTGGCCAGTCTGTCCAAATACCATGCAAAACTGGAAATCCCATTATGGGTATTTATAGAGGCTTCAGAAAATGACCCTCTATTAATATCAACTTGTTATGGCTTGATCCTAAAGACCGCTTTAAAATTCATAATCCCATAATTAAACACTTCTTATCTCTCTGGGATAAACTAAAAACCAAATATCAGTTACAATCTCCACACAATCCTCTCCTTTCTTTTATCAGAAATGCGGCCTTTTATCCGGCATGGATCTACCCAAATTCTTTTAAAGCTTGGACAACATCAGGCATTCAGACACTAAATGACTTCATAGCATCTAAATCATTCCTTTCATTTCCATCGCTTAGAGAAAAATATGATCTACCAAACTCTGAGATATTTAGATATCTCCAAATCAAAAATTTCTATACACCATTCCTAAAGGGGGATACACCATTATCCCAATTATCCATTTTTGAATCAATCTGTACAAAAGATCCATTTGCTAAAGGTACAATTTCATCACTTTATAATCAATTATATGGAGTAGTAAATCTTAATAGACCCTCTTACGTTCAGAAGTGGGAGGAGGACCTGGGACGAACTTTAGAAGACACGAACTGGTCTAACATATGGCTCACATCTAAGTCATCTTCACCCAACATCTTATCACTGGAGACAAATTAGAAAGTCCTAACTCGCTGGTACCTTGTACCCGCTAGAGTGGCAAAATATTCACCTAATACCTCAGCTCTTTGTTTTCGAGGATGCCCAGAAATAGGCACACATTTACACATATGGTGGACGTGCCCAGTAATCCAAACCTTCTGGAAGGAAGTCTTCGTGATTGCATCTAAAATATTTTAAAAAATAATACAACCAGATCCATATATAACTTTACTTAATCTAAAACCGGAATGGTTAACACTCTCTCAATTCAAACTTATGATCCAACTAATAACGGCTGCAAAACAAACAGTGGCCAAGGCATGGAAATCTCCTACATTGGTACTAGCAGAAACAATTCACAGAATGAATAATACAATGTCCCATGCTAAGATGGTAGCCATCGATCAAAATCATATTCCAAAATTTGAAAAACTTTGGCATCCTTGGATAAAACAACAGTTCCTGTCAAATTTCAATGACTCTGTCCTGCTGCCATGGTAACAGATTTAATGACTTACAGAGTCACCCATTCTAAGGCTTCAAAGAGAACTAAAAAGAATAATAAACTGACGAACGGGACAACCTTGTGGACCATACCTCTGCCTTTCTACCCTTTTTCTTCTTTCTCTTTCCTTTGCTCCACCTTACGATTAAAGCTCATTATCAGAATTTATTTGACCTATATACACTCTACATGTAAACAATATGTATAGTAGGTATAAATCATTTAAATACCTACAAAAGTAACTAAGGAAATGATATATATCTTTAATTTAGGTTTACATGAACCCAATGTTTAATATTTGAAATTTCATGATATTTACCTATATAAACCCTACTGTAAAACAATGAGCTTACTTTATAGATCCTTGTAAACTTACTTTATGTATCTTTATAATATTGTATACTCAATAAACTTCTTTTGACAGGGAATTTAGGGGGACTCCCACGTCATTTTTAAAAAAAATTTTGGTTCGGGGTTCCCCCGTGGGGAATTCCCATGCCATTTTTATCAATGAACTTCTATGTGTATTGTCGGCAATGCAATAGCCGCGAGTAGTTTTAAATGGGTTTTTTCCTTTGAAATGTCATTTTGCTGTCAGACTGTTCTAAACACAGGCATACTATAGACACCCCCCAGCTACGAAATTTAAAGGGATATTATACTTTTATTGTTTGACTTTAAGCATTATTAAAATCACTGCTCCTGAAAAAACGGCTGTTTTTAAAACTTTTTTTTGCATTGATCCATGTCCCCTGGACCCAGGTCCCCAAACACTTTTTATGACAATAACTTGCATATAAGCCTTTAAAATTAGCACTTTTGATTATTCATGTTCGTGTCCCATAGACTTTAACGGTGTTCGCGTGTTCGAACAAACTTTTTTCTTGTTCGCATGTTCTGGTGCGAACCGAACAGGGGGGTGTTCGGCTCATCCCTACCGGTGACTAACCGTGAAAACCCCAGTTACGCGTTATGAATCTCCCAACCTCCTTGTTAGCCTTCACTCGTGCTCTGTTGAGATTTTCCACTGACCTGGCAAGACGCCAAGTGGTGCGGCCCACCATGTCTGACCATACTAACACTGTATCCAGAAATTCCGTCTGCAAAGGTAACATGTCAAACTTGACATCACGTATGAGGTTTCTGCTGGACTGAACCCCCAGGTCATTACCTCCCGCATGTAAAACTAAAATGTCAGGGGGCCTGTCCCATCTAGCGACTCTGTTGACCTCTAAAACTACTTTGCTCCATACCAAACCCAGGAACGCCAATCCATTTAATACTGACCTCGGATCTAGGGAAGCCCAACTGATGACCATTAGGCCTGACGTCAGCCCTCCTAGCCCCCCAATGCACAAATGAATGTCCCAAGATCCACACGAGGCAGGCAATATCTGAAAAGAAAATACAACACCTAACATATACAGTATCTCACAAAAGTGAGTACACCGCTCACATTTTTGTAAATATTTTATTATATCTTTTCATGTGACAACATTGAAGAAATGCCACTTTGCTACCATGTAAAGTAGTGAGTGTACAGCTTGTATAACAGTGTCAATTTGCTGTCCCCTCAAAATAACTCAACACACAGCCATTAATGTCTAAACCGCTGGCAAAAAAAGGGAGTAAACCCCTAAGTGAAAAGGTCCAAATTGGGCCCAAAGTGTCAATATTTTGTGTGGCCACTATTATTTTCCAGCACTGCCTTAACCCTCGTGGGCATGGAGTTCCCCAGAGCTTCACAGGTTGCCACTGGAGTCCTCTTCTACTCCTCCATGACGACATCACAGAGCTGGTGGATGTTAGAGACCTTGCACTCCTGGACTTTTTGTTTGAGGATGCCCAGCAGATGCTCATTAGGGTTAGATATTTTAATAGGTGTATAACCTGGGGGGAGGACCCTGAAAGAGAATTCATAACCTGCACTACATCCAAGTTGTCGCAATGGAGTCGAGCCTTCTTAGTGCTTAATAGTTCCCCCCATAGCGACAGGTCAACCACCACTAGAAAAAGTTCCAGCAGCACCAAATTCTTTAGGAATCCCAGCACCCGCAATTCTGCAAGCCAGCGCTCTGTACTCCACCGACCCCCTAAAAATGCTCCATAACTATTGGATCCCGCCGCATCCGTGAAAAGCTTGAGATCATAGTTGCTGATCGGCCCTTCCATCCACATAGACCAGCCATTGAAGTTGCCCAAAAAATTCATGCCACACCGCAGATCTGCCTTGTGTTCCCTAGACAGCGGAATGAAATGTCTGGGCAAATTGACCCCAGCTGTGGCGGCATACAGCCGACAACAAAAAACTTTCCCCATTGGCATAATACAGCATGCAAAATTAAGCTTACCAATGAGTGACTGTAGCTCGTGAAGCTGAATTTTGTGTTTCCTGGTAGCCAGCCGAAACCGCTTCCTGTAGAGCATGCAATTTGTCATAAAGCAGACGACACACCATTGGCCAAGAATCTATCTCTATACCCAGAAACTTGATAACCTCTACCAGGCCTTCTGTCTTGTCTGCCATGAGAGGAATACCAAAACGCTCTGCTATGTGCTCTGCTATGTGCTGTATCATAGCCAGCAACATGCCTTATAACTTAGAGGATGGAGTAAGAAGTCATCCAGGTAATGAATCACTGAATTGACACCTGCCACGTCCCGCACTACCCATTCAAGAAAAGAACTGAAGGTTTCAAAGAAGAGAGAGCAGCCCATAGGCAGGCAGTGATTCATGTAAAAGGCCCCCAACCATCCACAGTCTAACAGATAAAAGCTGCGTGGGTGAGCTGGTAGCAACCGAAAAGCCGACTTGATATCGGTTCTTGTCATAAGGGCCCCTTTGCCATAGTGTCTTACCCAATACACCACGGCATCAAACAATGTATATGATACCGCACATGCTTCGGGGTCAATGGCATCATTGACTGAGCCGCCTTTTGGAAAAGAAAGATGGTGGATCAGGTGAAACTTATTGGGCTCCTTTTTCGGAATGACACCCAAGTGCGAGACCACCAAATTATCTAAGGGGGATGTGGAAACGGGCCGCACAAACGGCGCAACAAAATTTCCTTAGCCAGTTTCGCAGAAACCACTTCAGAGTGTAACTTAGCTGAGTACAAGTTGTCGACCACAAGGGGAATCTGAGTAAGGGAGCAAGGTATCAGAAACCCCTCTGTGAAACCGCATGTAACAAACGAGCTGTGAGCCGGTCCGGGTATCTATTTAGAAAGTGGACCATTCTGTCCACCCTCACCGGAGTCTGGCCTTTTTCCTGCAGCATTTCCGGGTTGAGCCTTGCCGACCCTAAAGCAACGTGACAAGGGGTGAGCCTCCCCGCAGTGAGAGAATTTGTTATTGTATCGGCAACTAGTGCCAAACTTGCAGGAACCCTCATTAAACTGCCAACATTGACCCCGCCTTTTTGCTGCCGGTTGTCCAGGGGAGGTAGGACTCCCGGCCCCGCTGGAAAAAACAAAGTTGAGGCTCGTGGAGAAGACATAAGTTTCATCCACAAACTAATATCCTTATGATCCCAGTGCAGTGAGGGGCGTATAGCCTTGCGTTTACGGAACTGCTCATCATAACGGAGCCAAGCTATGCCCCCATAAACCCTCTGGGCCTCCAGATAACAAAAAAGCCAAAAACATTTTTCAGGAGATTTCTCACCGATAACACTCACCAAAACGGCGAATACCTGGAGCCAATTGTTAAACGTACGTGAAATCAACCTATAATGCCGCTTCTCTTCATCTTCTTTCTTGGACTCTTCTAGTTTCTTGGTTTTCTGGTATCTAAATTAAACTTTTCCAGGGGAAGCAACGTGAAGATCTCCACATATTCCCCACACCAAATCTTTTCCATATCTCAGATATGAGGTGCTCTCCCAGAGGACCTTAAAAACAGACATACACTTCTCTTTTGGCTGAATCGGCTAGGCAAGCCGATTCCGTGCTTTTATTAGCTTCTTTCAAGGATTCTACGGATTCTACGGGGGGATCGACACTAGTCCCTGGGGCCAATGTAACCCCCGGAGATGTTAATGCCACCAATACCTGACCCGGTGAGGGCGCAGGACTCACAGTAATCTGTGTCGCTGCCAGACCCACCTCCAGGGAGTCTGAAGCCCAAGCTGACACCGGTATAGAGCTTGTCATGCCTATATGAACGCAGCTTGACCAAAAGGTACAGTATGGCAGCATGCATCACCTGTCATGGCCAGCCGTAGGCCTGCCATCCCGTGTGAGGGAGGAGGGGAGGTGGAGGCCCCGCCTACTACCTGCGGAGTTACACCAGGACCCACCCCCGGGGTCTGACCACCCCCAGAACCCACATCAGGTAAAACAGAAAGCTGCAAAGATGGTACAACATTAGACAATCACTTACTGGACCGACCAGAATGAGGTCCCACAGCCACCATTCCAGAATCCACTGTCGATGACCTCCGTGGGGCGACATCCTCTTCTGCACTAGACAGCTCGCCCTCAGAAAGGGTGGAATCCTGGCGACCTTCAGGAAGCTGGATTGGCGATGATAAGCTGCCTGTGGAAGGACCCGACTGTTCGCTGTCCCATCTGTGTGTCTGACCCCCAGGACTGGTGTGCCCAGCTGTAGCTTTGTAGCTCCTCTTCACCCTCCCGCTGGTGGGCGGGGCCTTGCTGTGCCAACCTGAACTGGAGGCTCTCAGATCATGACTGGATCTGGGTGTGATGGGGTCACCGGCCGCTCTACCCAACTGGCCATGACCCACAACACGACTCCTTCCTCAAGAAGGCATTCCTGGTGCTGTTACCACCAGGGATGGGGCCACATTCTCTCCAGTCTTCCTCCTCTCTGGGACTGGGGGTGGGGTTGGGCTGCGTACCCATCCCGCTGAGCTCCACCCCCGATGGGGATTCCTCCCAGCACCTGCACCCATTCCAGCCAGGGGTGGCTGGGTCAGCTGGACTGTAGGGTCCGAGTCCAGGCTCCCAATATGGAGCTGAGCTTGTGGGGATTGTGAGGGAATGAAGCACTCCGGGGGCGTGCCCGCCGAGCACTTCTCACCTGGGTGCTGGCCGGTCGTCCCCTGCAGGGCTGCGATCTGGCTTTGAAGCCAATCTGTCCCCATGGATTCCACCATTGAGCAGAGCTGCTCAGCCAGGTGCCGTGGATCTTCCATCAGGAACGCAGGGGAAGGGCCCAGCATTTAACGATTTCCTACTCGTGTCTGCTGGCCGGATATCCTGTCACCCCTGACCTCCCTCACTCCAGCTCCTGCAGTACCTCCCCCCACCACTTAACTGGCCAATCTACAGCCTTCTCTAGTTGCAACAGTATTAACCCCCTTGTGCCCCTGTTCATGCAGCCCTGCACTTTTTATTTTCTTTATTTATTTTCTTTATTTTGCTACGGGCTGTGCTGAAGTAAAAATGGGCAGAGGTTCCCCAATTTGTGAAAAGCTGCATCTAAAAATTGTCAAATAATTGCAGAATAATGTTCCTCAATGTAAAATTGCAAATACTTTATATATATCATCATCTACAGTACATACTATCAAAAACAGATTCTGGGAACCTTGAGAAAACTGTGTGCAAGGGACAAGGCTGAAAATGCAATATTGGGTGCCCATGATCTTCAGGCCCTCAGAGGGCACTGCATTAAACACAAGTAAATAATTAAAATAATAGTTGTGCTAATATTAACCCAGTCAATCTGTGCACAGTAGATAATTGAAACAATCCCTCCACATGAAATTAAAATATATATATATAAAGATAGAATATATCAAAAACATCCAAAGGAGGAGGAGGAGTCAGTGACGTGTAGTATTGAGGCCAGTCAGCAGCTTGCCATGAGCGGTGTGAGGACTCACCGCGCCCCTAGCGGCTGATTGTTTTTTTGCAGGAGACAGTGACGTGTAGTATTGAAGCCGAGCATCAGCTTGCCGCGAGCGGTTTGAGGATTCACCGCGCCCCAAGTGGCTGATTGTTTTTATCCAGGCATTTTACCATCCAGGCTCATGTGAGTGTATCCAGTGAAGTGTTACTATTTTAAAGTAATTACTTACTGCGCAATGATGTCCTTTTTGTTTATTTCACATGTTTGCAATACCTGAGAATATTTATCTGGAAACCCTCAGAATAGAGAGAAAATTTGGGAAATCTTTGTGAATAGATCTATCTTCTGCCCAATTATAAAGCATACTATAATAATTGAGAACGGCTTTCAACAGAGTATTTTAACTTGGAATTTTCTTAACTATTACTTCGGATTACATGTATTTTATCTATTTATATGTATACATACCCGATATCGCAGGCGGCTGCTTGTGATTTACTCTATGGAGTTTAATATCATTGCTTTTTGGTTTAATGTTTTGACCCGACCAGACCCTTATATACATTTGATTTATTCTATCTTTATATATATATATTTTAATTTCATGTGGAGCGATTGTTTCAATTATCTACTGTGCACAGATTGACTGGGTTAATATTAGCGCAACTATTATTTTAATTATTTACTTGTTAC
Organism: Lithobates clamitans; assembly: GCA_037952925.1. Lineage (NCBI taxonomy): Eukaryota > Metazoa > Chordata > Amphibia > Anura > Ranidae > Lithobates > Lithobates clamitans. Next base: position 778,419 of record JBBGZY010000496.1, on the reverse strand, counting down.
AGGTGTCTGAGCACTTTTTATAGTTTGCAGCTTTTATATATATTTTTTTCAGTCACATTTAAGACATATATTTCACAGGATTTATTTTCACTATATCCATTTCAGTGCTTTAGTAATCTTTTGCATTACTGCATTAAACACAGGCATGACTCTGCAATGGACATCACTGCTTGGGCCTAGGAATAATTCCAAAAATTACTGTCTGTGAGCATATTTTGTCTTGCTGTACAAAAGTACAAGGTAAAGCTCTATCATGCAAGGAAAAAGAATCCATAGCTGAACATGATCCAGAAACATATTTTCTGGGTCAAAGCTCATTTAAAATGGTCTGTTGAAAAGTGAATAACTGTTTTGTGGTTAGACAAATCGAAATTTTGCATTCTTTTTGGCAGCCATGGGTGCAGCTTCCTCTGGCGTAAAGTGCAGAGGGATCTTCTGGGCTTGTTATCAGCACTCCGTTCAAAAGCCTACATCTCTGTGCATTAGTGTGAATAGGATGGGCAGCCTGCACATCTGGGGTTTTATGTAATCTTTAAGCCTAAAATGATTTCTTAAACATGTGTGCAAAAAATGCAAAAACAGTTTTTGCAGTGAAAAGGTTAAAGAGGATGGAAAAATCGGATTATAATGTGTGTGGGAGCCATGCCCAATATTCATATACCGTACAACTGTTTTCCTCAATGACCCAGTTTTTTTACAATCCCAATAACAGCCTTTGAATGAAGCTTTTGACCACAGCAACTAAATGAATTCACTATTTTATAATCCTTGAGAATAAAACAGGGAAACTTGGTTGGTTTGTAGGGAGGTGTATCATAGGAAACAGCGAGTTTTGATCTACAAATATTCCCCATTTTTGTGGGTGAGATGCAGTCTCCTGTTAAAGTGCTGTTTGTGCTATGTGAACTCGGGAAGCCAAGTGGAGGTCTGATTTGTTCTCTGCACTGGGATTTAGAGGCTAACTTGGGGAAGCCAGTGCCTACTACTGGCACTGAAATCTTATGAGGTCTGGGCAGATCCTTGTGTCACACAGTGTTGTGGAGTTAAACATAGTAGGCCATAGCACAGCCTATGAGTATTATCAAGGGAATAGAAAAATGACAAGCAACCATTTTGGGGCAGGAGTGGGTGGTGGCCAGGTGATAGTGGATTCTGATGGTAGTCAGAGAAAGTCTTTGATGCATACACCTGGATGTGCAGGCTACTTCAAGGAGGTCCTCAGTAGGGATGAACCGAATACCCCCCGGTTCGGTCTGCACCAGAACCTGCAAACGGACTGAAAATTCACACGAACGTTAGAACCCCATTGGCGTCTATTGGACACAAACGTTCAAAATCAAAAGTGCTAATTTTAAAGGCTAATTTGCATGGTATTGTCCTAAAAAGGGTTTGGGGTCCCGGGTCCTGCCCCAGGGGACATGTATTAATGCAAAAAAAAGTTTTAAGAACAGACGTTTTTTCGGGAGCAGTGATTTTAATGTTGCATGAAGTAAAAAAAAAGTGAAAAATTCCTTTAAATATCATACGTGGGGGGTGGCTATAGTATGCCTGTAAAGTAGCACGTGTTTCCCGTGCTTAGAACAGTCCCTGCACAAAATGACATTTTTAAAGGAGTAAAAGTCATTTATAACTGCTTGCGGCTTTAATGTAATGTCGGGTCCTGGCAATATGGATGAAAATCAGTGAGACAAACGGCATGGGTACCCCCCCCCCAGTCCATTACCAGGCCCTTTGGGTCTTGTATGGATATTAAGGGGAACCCCGCACCCAAATTAAAAAAAGGAAAGGCGTGGGGCCACCAGGCCCTATATACTCTGAACAGCAGTATACAGACAGTGCAAACAAGACAGGGACTGTAGGTTTGTTGTTAAGTAGAATCTGTTTGTAATTTTGAACTGGTACATTTTTAACGTGTTTAGCTCCAGCCAAAAAATCTTTTTTAAGCTTTTTGGAAAACATAGGGAAGGGCTATCACCCCTGTGACATTTGTTTTGCTGTCTTTCCTCCTCTTCAGAAGATTTCACTTCACTTTCTGTCCCAATGACAAATGTTTCTAGAAAATTTGGGGTTTTTAGTGAAACAAGGATTGGTGATAAAGCATCAGTGGAAAGGAGAAACGTTTTTCCCATATTAACTCTTACAGGAGAAAATTTCCCTTCCTAGGGGTAGATTTCATCTCGCTTCCTGTTGTCTCCTTCCGTTTGTAAGTAGGAGTCGTTCGAAAGTTGGATGTTTGAAAGTAGGGGCCTGCCCTATATACTCTGCAGAAATTGTGGCCTTAGGTGTTGGGCCCTGCTGTGAAGTATTAGATCAAGAATTGTAATTACATGCCCCTGTTGTACAGGGGCAGAAAAATTGGGCCTTTGGTGATGGTGGTGGTGCTGGTGCCACAACACTGTAAGTCCTCACAGTTACTCTTGGTGGGTGCTGGAACGGGCCCTGCAGTGAAATATTAGATCAAGAATTGTAATACATGCACCTGTTGAACAGGGACAGAAAAATTGGGCCTTTGGTGGAGGTGGTGCTGGTGCCACAACACTGTAAGTCCCCACAATTACTCTTGGTGGGTGCAGAACTGGGCCTTGCTGTGAAATATTAGATCAAGAATTGTAATTACATGCACCTGTTGAACAGGGGCAGAAAAATTGGGCCTTTGGTGGTGGTGGTGCTGGTGCCACAACACTGCAACCCCTCACAGATACTCTAGTTGGAGCGCAGGAACAAGCCCTGCTGCAAAGTATTGCATCAAAAATTGTAATTACATGCCCCTGTTAAACAGGGGCTGAAAAATTGGGCCTTAGCCACTGGTGGCGGTGCCCAGAACCAAAAATGTTCTTACGAACGATCAGCATGATCATCGAGGAGGAAGAGGATAATCACTCAGCATAACAGAATAGTCACTCAGCATCAGCATAGGCAGTCTTGAAGGGATCTGACATTTCAAAAAAAACTATTTGGTTACATCAGCATCAGGTGCTTGGTAGCTGGTGGTGATCAAAGACTGATTCATTTTTATGAAGGTCAGTTGATCGACGGAGTCGGTGGACAGACGCACCCTGTGATCGGTTACAAAAGACTCCAGCAGCACTGAATGTGCGTTCTGAAAAAACGCTGGATGCAGGACAGGCCAGTAGCTCAATTGCATACTGTGCAAGCTCTGGCCAGTGATCCACCCTCAAGACTAGGGATGAGCCGAACACCCCCCTGTTCGGTTCGCACCAGAACATGCGAACAGGAAAAAAATTCGTTCGAACACGCGAACACCGTTAAAGTCTATGGGACACGAACATGAGTAATCAAAAGTGCTAATTTTAAAGGCTAATATGCAAGTTATTGTCAATAAAAGTGTTTGGGGACCTGGGTCCTGCCCCAGGGGACATGGATCAATGCAAAAAAAAGTTTTAAAAACGGCCGTTTTTTTAGGAGCAGTGATTTTAATAATGCTTAAAGTCAAACAATAAAAGTGTAATATCCCTTTAAATTTCATACCTGGGGGGTGTCTATAGTATGCCTGTAAAGGGGCGCATGTTTCCCGTGTTTAGAAAAGTCTGACAGCAAAATGACATTTTGAAGGAAAAAACTCATTTAAAACTACCGCGGCTATTGCATTGCCGACAATACACATAGAAGTTCATTGATAAAAACGGCATGGGAATTCCCCACAGGGCAACCCCGAACCAAAATTAAAAAAAAAAAATGATGTGGGAGTCCCCCTAAATTCCATACAAGGCCCTTCAGGTCTGGTATGGATATTAAGGGGAACCCCAGCCAAAATTAAAAAAAAAAATTGACGTGGGGTTCCCCCTAAATTCCATACCAGACCCTTCAGGTCTGGTATGGATTTTGAGGGGAACCCCGCGCCCAAAAAAAAAAAAAAACGGCGTGGGGTCCCCCTAAAAATCCATACCAGACCCTTATCCGAGCACGCAACCTGGCAGGCCGCAGGAAAAGAGGGGGGGACGAGAGTGCGGCCCCCCCCTCCTGAACCATACCAGGCCACATGCCCTCAACATTGGGAGGGTGCTTTGGGGTAGCCCCCCAAAGCACCTTGTCCCCATGTTGATGAAGACAAGGGCCTCATCCCCACAACCGTGGCCGGTGGTTGTGGGGGTCTGCATGGATGCGGAGCGGCCCGCAGAAGAAATGAAGAAGGAAGAAGAGATGAAGAAGAGAAGAAGAAGAAGAAGAAGAAGATGAAGAAGAAGATGAAGAAGAAGATGAAGAGAAGAGCGGGAGCCTCCCCCCTCATGCCATGGGTGCGGAGCGGCCCGAGGAGAAGAAGATAGAAGACGCCGCGGAGGAGATGCTGGACGAGAACGCCGGAGGAAGAACCAGAAGACCCAGAAGAACCAGAAGAAGAAGAAGATGAAGGAAGAAAGAAGAAGCATTTAAATAAAGGAATTGTCAAAAACTGTCTCTTGTCATTTTTAACATTTTTGACAGTTTTTTAGTGAAATGGTAGGGGTAAGTACCCCCTTACCATTTCACACAGGGGGGGGGCCGGGATCTGGGGGTCCCCTTGTTAAAGGGGGCTTCCAGATTCCGATAAGCCCCCCGCCCGCAGACCCCCACAACCACCGGCCACGGTTGTGGGGATGAGGCCCTTGTCTTCATCAACATGGGGACAAGGTGTTTTGGGGGGCTACCCCAAAGCACCCTCCCAATGTTGAGGGCATGTGGCCTGGTACGGTTCAGGAGGGGGGGGGGCCGCACTCTCGTCCCCCCCTCTTTTCCTGCGGCCTGCCAGGTTGCGTGCTCGGATAAGGGTCTGGTATGGATTTTTAGGGGGACCCCACGCCGTTTTTTTTTTTTTTTTTTGGCGCGGGGTTCCCCTTAAAATCCATACCAGACCTGAAGGGTCTGGTATGGGATTTAGGGGGAACCCCACGTCAATTTTTTTAAAAATTTTGGCTGGGGTTCCCCTTAATATCCATATCAGACCTGAAGGGCCTTGTATGAAATTTAGGGGGACCCCCACATCATTTTTTTTTTTTTTATTTTGGTTCGGGGTTGCCCTATGGGGAATTCCCATGCCGTTTTTATCAATGAACTTCTATGTGTATTGTCTGCAATGCAATAGCCGCGGGTAGTTTTAAATGAGTTTTTTCCTTCCAAATGTCATTTTGCTGTCAGACTGTTCTAAACACAGGAAACATGCGCCCCTTTACAGGCATACTATAGACACCCCCCAGGTACGAAATTTAAAGGGATATTACACTTTTATTGTTTGACTTTAAGCATTAATAAAATCACTGCTCCTGAAAAAACGTCCGTTTTTAAAACTTTTTTTGCATTGATCCATGTCCCCTGGGGCAGGACCCGGGTCCCCAAACACTTTTTATGACAATAACTTGCATATAAGCCTTTAAAATTAGCACTTTTGATTTCTCCCATACACTTTTAAAGGGTGTTCCGCGGCATTCGAATTTGCCGCGAACACCCCAAATTGTTCGCTGTTCGGCGAACTTGCGAACAGCCAATGTTCGAGTAGAACATGAGTTCGACTTGAACTCGAAGCTCATCCCTACTCAAGACCCAGTAACCCAGAGGATTTTACGTGAGAAAGGTGTCCAAGTCAGATCTTGCCCCTAGGTATTCCTGCACCATGTAAAACGGACGCTGGCGATGGTTGCTGGAACCGATCATACCTTGGGGCTGCGGACTAAAAAATTGTCTGAACGCATCGGTCAGACGGCCACCTTCTCCACCGCTCCTTCTTTGACTGACCGAAGCCTCAGCAACACGTTGTCCAGGAACAGGAGTTTGTAACCTCCCAGTCTCTGGGAATGTGTTGCACAGACCTTTCTGCAAGGCCTCCCAAAGATGTTTCATCCTCTGCTCCCTCTGCGATGGCAAGATAAGGTCCGCAACCTTACCCTTGTAACGTGGATCAAGGAGGGTTGCCAGCCAGTATTGATCCCTCTCCTTTATACCACAAATATGAGGATCCTTCCGCAGGCTTTGCAGGATCAGGGAGGCCATGCAGCGTAGGTTTGCTGAGGCATTCAGTCCGGAGTCCTCTGGGTCACTAAGAATGACATGATCTGCAGCCATCTCCTCCCAGCCACGTACAAGTCCATGGGTTTCTTGGGACTGTAAATGATCCCTTAAAGACTGCTGCTGATGCTGAGTGCCAGGCTCCACCTCCATGCTGACACAATCCTCCTCTTCCTCCTCCTCATCCTCTTCCTGTGTGATCGGCGGGCACGCAGGAACATTGTCTGGATAAAGGGGGCCTTGAGAGCTAAGGAAGTCCTCCTCTTCCTGCCTTTGTTCTGCCTCAAGTTCCGTGTCCATTATTCCACGCAGAATGTGCTCCAACAGGTGGACAAGGGGGACAGTGTCACTGATGCATGCACTGTCACTGCTCATCATCCTCGTGGCCTCCTCAAATGGTGACAGGACAGTGCATGCATCCCTGATCATGGCCTACTGGCGTGGGGAAAAAAAACAAGCTCCCCTGACCCTGTCCTGGTGCCATAGTTGTACAGGTACTCATTGATGGACCTCTGTTGCATGTGCAGCTGCTGCAGCATGGCCAACGTTGCGTTCCACTTGGTGGGCATGTCTCAGATTAGGCGGTTCTTGGGCAGGTTAAATTTCTTTTGGAGATCTGCCAGCCAAGCACTGGCATTATATGACCGGCGGAAATGCACACAGACTTTCCTGGCCTGCCTCAGAACATCCTGTAAGCCTGGGTACCTGCCCAAGAACCGCTGCACCACCAGTTAAGGACATGAGCCAAACAGGGCACATGGGTCAGTTGTCCCTGTCGGAAGGCAGAGAGGAGGTTGGTGCCATTGTCGCAAACCACCATTCCTGCCTTAAGTTGGCGTGGCATCAACCACCTCTGAACCTGCCCCTGCAGAGCTGACAGAATCTCTGCCCCAGTGTGGCTCCTGTCCCCCAAGCACACCAGTTCAAGCACCGCATGGCATCTTTAGGCCTGCGTACTTGCGTAGCCCCTTGAACGCCTACAGAGCACTGCTGGTTCCGAGGACAAAGCACAGGAAGAGGCCATGGAGGAAGAAGAAGAGGAGGGGGTGGAGGAGAAAGGAGTGTCAGAATCTCCAGTACTGGCATTTTGGAGGCGTGGTGTCGGAGCAACCTCCAACACTACCGCACCTTGTTCTGCATCCTTCCCAGCTGCCAGCAGAGTCACCCAATGCGCCATGAAACTTAGGTAACGTCCCTTTCCATGCCTGCTGGACCATGAGTCAGCGGTAATATGCACCTTACCGCTGACCGCCTTGTCCAGCGAGGCCAAGACATTGCCTTCCACATGCCGGTAGAGAGCCTGAATCAACTTCCGTGAGAAAAAGTGGCGTTTGGGAACCTGCCACTGAGGAACTGCACATTCCACAAACTCACTGAAGGGGGCAGAGTCTACCAACTGAAAAGGTAGCAGTTGAAGTGTTAGCAATTTTGCCAAGCTAGCATTCAACTGCTGGGCATGTGGATGGCTGGGAGCGAACTTCTTTCTGCAGTGCAGCAGCTGGGGCAGGGAAATTTGCCTGGTACAATCTGACATCGGTATAGTGATAGTAGATTGTCCGCAAGTACTTGGCTGTGACACACCTAATTCTACACCTTCATTCCTCTCAGTGCAGGTCTCAGAGAGGACTGAAGGTATAGTGGGGTTGGAGATCCCAGCTGATGAGGAGCAAGGAGAGGTGCTCTTTGTTCTTTGGTGTGGGACTTTTAGGTACGCTTGCCAACAAACTGCATGGCAGGTAAACATATGTCTGGTCAAGCATGTGGTGCCCAAGCGGGAGATGTTTTGGCCACGCGAGATACGCTTCAGACATATGCATTTATGGGCGCTGGTGAGGCCGCATTTATGAGTGCTGATGTTACTGCATTTATGGGTGCTGGTGAGGCTGCATTTATGGGTGCTGATGTTACTGCATTTTTGGGTGCTAGTAAGGCTGCATTTATGGGTGCTGATGTTACTGGATTTATGGATGCTGGTGAGGCCGCTTTTATGGGTGCTGATGTTACTGCATTTTTGGGTGCTAGTAAGGCCGCATTTATGGGTGCTGATGTTACTGGATTTATGGATGCTGGTGAGGCCGCATTTATGGGTGCTGATGTTACTGCATTTTTGGGTGCTAGTAAGGCCGCATTTATGGGTGCTGATGTTACTGCATTTATGGGTGCTGGTGAGGCCGCATTCATGGGTGCTGATGTTACTGCATTTATGGGTGCTTGTGAGGTCACATTTATGGGTGCTGATGTTACTGCATTTATGGGTGCTGGTGAGGCCGCATTTATGGGTGCTGATGTCTCTGCATTTATGGGTGCTGGTGAGGCCGCATTTATGGGTGCCGATGTTACTGCATTTATGAGTGCTGATGTTACTGCATTTATTGGTGCTGGTGAGGCCGAATTTATGGGTGCTGATGTTACTGCGTTTATGGGTACTGGTGAGGCCGCATTTATGGGTGCTGATGTTACTGCATTTATGGGTGCTGGTGAGGCCGCATTTATGGGTGCTGATGTTACTGCATTTTTGGGTGCTGGTAAGGTCGCAAATGTTTTCACAGGGGCGCAGTTTTAGTGCTTGCCATAAGCGCCATTTTCACTAGATATGCCTCTGGGTGGAAGAGTGATAAGGACCTTATGTTGTATAAGTAGAACTGGTAGAAGGGCTTGAGGTTCTGCTATTTCTCTCCTAAAATGTAACAGAGCAAATGGGTCCAGACCTAACTCAGCAACCCAGCTCTAGTATTGCTCTCACACCCCTGTAAGTCCATCCCCAGTGAAGACCCCCATGTATGATTTTTTGCCACAATGCCCTCCAGCAGCTAGGGGGTACTAACAGGTTGCCATATGCAGTAGTTCCAGTTTCCAGCGTCCTTTGGGGACAATAGTGGAGAAAAAAGAACGGAACATGGCAATATGCATAAGTAAACTATGTATGACACTCAAAAGCAACGAGATATAGCTGTGTAAGCCAACACAAGTGTCTGCATCATCCGTTATTTTCTATATATCATACAAAGGGACTATTTAAAGCTTGCAAACAATGCAATTACATAATGTTTACTATGACGCAACACATCCAAATATTAAAAAGAAAAGAAGACCCTTTTATGAAAGACGTGTTTACACAATACAGGTTGTGTGTTTGGTTTGAATTTCACATGGATTGCTATCTTTATCAGTCAGACAAGGGTAGGAATCCATAAATCAATGTACTTAGTAATATGCAGAAGCCAGAATGCGACAGAATTAAGACTTATGTCAACGTAGTTTTCTAGGCCAACACAAGTATTATTATAGTGTGATTGCTTCCTGGACATTTCTTGAACCTCCATCACTAAACATTTGTGCGTTGCGAGATTGACAGATATTTAGGTAATTTATTTTGTCTCCCACCCATTTCAAATCATCTACAAAGATAGGCTGCCAAAGGACAGTAGGCAGCAGTCAGAAAATCACATTACAGCAGAGATAAAATTGAGGTCATTAGCTATTTAATGGTCCTCTGTTTAACTGCAATATTGTTCACCTCCACATCATTTATGAGGCTTTGGCATTAGAAACCACCTGTTGTTGTTTTCATTTGATTGCCATGTTATAATAAAATGTACAGTATTTTTTCCTCGTGCTTACAGTTGTGTCTCCTGCACCTGTTCTGTAAAGCAATTTTATTGTACAAAAAAATATTTACATCTATTATTAAACAAATGTCTGTGCAAGGATTTCTTTTGTTGCAGCTAAATTTGCTCAGATTGATGTCAGTTTTTGAACGAAGTTTGGATTCTGACCTATTTTTGTCAGTGGAATAAAAGAATTATAAATTAAGCAATCACTTAAGGCATATTACACTTTTTTCAGAATAATAGGCTGAAATTGAAAGCTAGATCTATTCGGCAGCTTCTATAATGAGTAACAATAAATAGACAAATAAATGGCAAGTATGGCCTATTAAGGAAAAAAAAAACTTGAGTGGACAATTTAAAGGCATATGTTATAAACCTCTTAAATTTTTTTGGATGCACAGTTCAATAATGCCATTTTTTATTAAGTATATACTGTATTTTTAAATAAGGTATTAAAGCCCATATTCCCCTGATAGCGTAGGGTAATTCAGTAAAAAACATTAGCATTAGAAATGAGAAATTATATATATCCAAACTTCTGCTGTAAGTCTGCAAGCTCAGTCACCAGGGGCTCCAGTGGTGAAACTTTCCAATAGAAGCATGTGAAAAACCAGGAGGGTTTTCCCAAAGACAAGTGGGATATGACAATTGGTAATTCAGACCATTTTAAAGTTTCTTTCATCTGTGAGGAAGGGTAAGGGTGATTTTTTCCAATTTCTCTTCCTGTCAGCCTCACTCTATTCTCTCTTTGCTGAGTGTATGCTTCCTCATACCAACCTATTGTTGGATATTAATAATAATAATAATAATAATAATAATCAGCTTGGCCAATCCCCAGACGACGTCCGCTAGTGACGAAACGCGTAGGGAGGAGCCTATGACGTCACCACGTCCGTACTCTGTGTAGGGCTTACACGAACCAGGAAGGCGGAGGCAGCAGACGGAGGCGCAGACTGTCAGCTATACGCGATATGCTGTTTTTACTACGAGATTTTGTAAGTGCAATTCTTTTAATAAAACGACTGTGCAGACTATATTATGCGATGGTTTTCCTTTCTCTCCTTGAATCCTGAGATACCATCTGTCGCCCTTCGGTATTATTGAGCTGAGGTTGTGGGGAGCCCCGAAATTCCCTGTGCTGTTTTTGACCGCTGTAATGGCGGTCAACGGGATCTGGTGAGCATATTTGATATTTCACCTCGGGTGTGAGGAACTACGGAAGATTCTCTCTACTGCACCCTCATCTCTGTTGTGGCCCCTTTTCTGCACTCTTTCTTGATTCATCACGGACTCTTCCTTGTTTTGCCTTTTGGATTCTATCTGTCCATCCTACTAATTTTGGGACATTGGATTATGTTATTTTTTAACTTGCACTAATATTTTGATTATTGTATCAAATTCACTTTATTTGTTCTTAGCGCCGCATCTTTTTTGTATTATTATTTATGGTGGGATTTGGAGACTAGATCTCGATGCAGGCTGCTTAGTTTTCACTACACTGTATTTTTGGTTCACCTTAAGCGCAGCTTTTATTTTTGTTTTTGCTAGCACCTTTTATTGTTGGATATTATTTTACTTCTTCCTACTCAGATCCAGGCTTTATGCTATTTGGAGTTCCAGCTTCCTTTCCCTGTATGCATTCTGCAGTACCCATAGAAAAGAGCAGTGTGATAACAAAGGATATCAGGGACAAGGAAGACAACTAATTAAAAATATGGCTGTTCTGCCTATTCAGCTGCAGTCTCAATGCATCTCATTGGTTAAACTAGCCTGACCTATTGGCTTCATCTTAAAGGGCATGAACAATTCCTGTCAGCTAACTACTGACCTTGCATTGTGCACCCTCTGCTCCAAGTGCCACACGACATATCTGTCCCCCCATCAGTCCTTATTTTCTGCCCCTTTCCAGTCTCTGGACTGGTTTCCATCCACCTCAGAATATATTTACTGTTCTTTGCTTTTAAAAGACATCGCAATCAGATACCATGCCTACATTTTTAACATCTTCTTAAATGCATCATGTTTTCATGCATAACGGCACTTGTAAGGCAGTGCTTACACAGCAGAGAAATATGGGCAGCAGCAAGCCCAAGGTTTTAAAAACTGTGATGATTCTTTCCTATATTGCTTCTCTGTTCCATCCACCGGTGGACTTTTCTGGCTCAAATCAGAAAATGTACTAAGGGTGAAAATATAGAAACTAAAAGGGAGTTTGGGACTTTAAATGAAGCAACTGGACAGTGGAGGTGTTTGTACAATATAGAATATTTTATTAAATATTTAAGACACATAGTTCATCTCATATATGTACATGGAGCATGCACATGGCCTAAACATGATGTATGAAAGAGTACAAGCATAACGACATATGATCAAAATAGTAGACATATAAATATCAATGGCAATGAGCCCAATGTTGGCAAATGCATCTACATGGTATATATGTATCCACCAAAAATATATGGTTAACAAAATAGAGTAAAAAGGTGTAAACGAATAAAAGTCAGTCCGTATAAGATGTAGTGGCATCAAATATAGCTCAACGCGTTTCGTGGGTTATCCCACTCGTCAGGAGTGAATGCAATAGACATACCTAGAGAGTATATATAAAGATATAATAAATAATACTCTAAAAAAATAGTTCATATCAAAGTTAAATTGGTATAAAAATAATAAACCAGCACACACTCACCCACCTAGACCGTAAATGCAGTGCAGGGCAGCGGGCGCAGGGTTGGCCAAGGACATAACCTCACCACAGGAGCTGAGGTGGAATAAAGCAGGGACGCAACAATGGGCAGTGTGAAAACATGTGAGTTATAATTGAAGTCTCCACATAACAAAAGATGGTGTATGTTTCATGAAACAGGAATATTTGGGAACAAAATATTAAATATGTGTGTAATTATAATAGTGTATGTAGTGAACAATAATAATATATCTAAAGAGTGAACCCAGTATAGTTTCATAAGTAGTAATGACAGCGGTATAAAGGTGCCAAATGTTAATATAGTATCTGTGTTTGGAAATGGTAGACGGCTGACATAAGTGTCCAAAAGTATAAATAATTTGCAAAGGTGCCAAATGGAAGGAAAGGCAAAAAATTGAGATGTAGACTAGCACCACCAAAAAAGGGGGAAAGGAAACAAAGGAAGGAAAAAAAGGACCAAGAACAACAAGAAAAACTAACCTCAATGTTGCATCGAAACACCACCAGCAAGCAAGCGTAACTGGTGTGTAGTAACCCCAACAGGAGACCAGTCAAAATGAACAGCTCACCTGAATGGGGGGTTGGATATATGCCGCCAACACCACCTACAGTGGACCAATGAGGGGAGGGTAACTGCACCTGAACCGAGTGACCACTCAGTAACAGCTGCGGAAACCTCCCCATATAGAAACACAGGTTGTTAAGGCCGAGCGCAGGCGCAGTGACATCATGACTGATGTCACACGCACGGCGCATCGACCGTAACACAGATAGCGTGACACACGTGGCGCCGATGTGCGAAGGGGCACCCGCCCGATCCTCCTAAACACAAAGGGAGGAAGAGGAGGGGCCACTGGGCGCATCGCAGCTCCCATAATGAAGAAAGACCACAGCGACAACCAAACACCAACCCTTCACACACACAAGCATACACCTGACCAGGCGGGGAGAGTGTGTCGGGCATCTGGATAGAAACAATCCATGTGGAACCATATGACCAATACAGTAGACGTTGCATGTAAAAAAAAAACATGTACAAAGCTTAAAGGCATAAACATAGAGAAACAGTATAAAAGAATATTCTTGTAGAAAGTATGTAAACCTTAACAAAGGGTACCCTATAAAAGAGGGCAAACCTCACACAGGGGTGGCAGGGGAACACTGACAATCCCAATTATACAATTGCTTCCATCCCTGTATATATGTAAATAGAAGGGGGGTTGGGACTTTATATGAAGCCCGCGAAGGTGCTTCCATCCCGATAATGAATAGAAACTAAAAGGGAGTTTGGGACTTTAAATGAAGCAACTGGATAGTGGAGGTGTTTGTACAATATAGAATATTTATTAAATATTTAAGACACATAGTTTATCTCCCCTCATTGGTCCACTGTACGTGGCGTTGGCGGCATATATCCAACCCCCCCATTTAGGTGAGCTGTTCATTTTGACCGGTCTCCTGTTGGGGTTACTACACACCAGTTACGCTTGCTTGCTGGTGGTGTTTCGATGCAACATTGAGGTTAGTTTTTCTTGTTGTTCTTGGTCCTTTTTTTCCTTTCTTTGTTTCCTTTCCCCCTTTTTTGGTGGTGCTAATCTACATCTCAATTTTTTGCCTTTCCTTCCATTTGGCACCTTTGCAAATTATTTATACTTTTGGACACTTATGTCAACCGTCTACCATTTTCAAACACAGATACTATATTAACATTTGGCACTTTTATACTGCTGTCATTACTCCTTATGAAACTACACTGGGTTCACTATTTAGATATATTATTATTGTTCACTACATACACTATTATAATTACACACATATTTAATATTTTGTTCCCAGATATTCCTTTTTCATGAAACATACACCATCTTTTGTTATGTGGAGACTTCAATTATACCTCACACGTTTTCACACTGCCCATTGTTGCGTCCTTGGCCAACCCTGCGCCCGCTGCCCCGCACTGCATTTACGGTCTAGGTGGGCGAGTGTGTGCTGGTTTATTATTTTTATACCAATTTAACTTTGATATGAACTATTTTTTTTAGAGTATTATTTATTATATCTTTATATATACTCTCTAGGTATGTCTATTGCATCTGCTCCTGACAAGTGGGATAACCCATGAAACGCGTCAAGCTATATTTGATGCCACTACATCTTATATGGACTGACTTTTATTTGTTTACACCTTTTTACTCTTGTTAACCATATTTATTTGGTGGATACATATATACCACGTGGATGCATTTGCCAAAATTGGGCTCATTGCCATTGATATTTATATGTCTACTATTTTGATCATATTATTTAGAAATCTAAAACACGATAAAGTAATTACTGCAGTGAATACAATTCCTCTTTTCGTATCCTTCTTTTTTTCAGTCTATATATGCTCTTATCACAATTTAGGAGACTGGGCCCTTTTTTTTAACAAATTTATGTTTTTTTTCAATTTGTAATCTGCTCAAACATTGGATCGCAAATGGAGAAACAACATAATACAATATTTTTCTCCACACTGTTCATCAATATCAACATTTCTTCATCCACATCATTTCCATTGCAAATTGTCCATCACTGCACTCTGTCCTCCTCTCTGATGCTGCTTGCAGGCCAAACTCAAATGAAGTAGATGCCTTCCACTACCTACTTCCAGTGCCAGGTACTGCACTAGATGATGTCATCTGTCAGAAACTGCCTTAGCTAGGTCTGTTTACAAGTATGAGAAATGAGTAGAGTTCATGTAAGCTGTAACATGTGCGGGTCCCAAACTGAGGTCTGGGTGGGGCTAGTTGGCCCAGTTTACCAAGAGAGGAAGCCACCACGTAAGGCCACGCATGGACTTCTATGGTTGCAGTCCTAGCAGTGGAGTGATGGAGGGTAAGAGCCTTTCTTATTGTTGTCTATCTGGGAGATTCCCTTCCTACTTCCTGTCAGGACAGGAAATTATAGGAAATACCTATAACCCAGGGTGAGAGGACCAATACACAAACATAAAGACATTTTAGTAGAGTGGGGAAAGATTAGAACCACTAGCAATGTTTTTATTGCTGTCTATGCCCTCCTGTTCTGGTGACAACCAGTACCTAAAAATAAAAATCTCTATATGAAGCTTTCTATCTAAAACTTTTGTCTGGGGTTTAGCTTTTCTAGGATACATTTATGTATATTATTTATGTGGATGGTGTGTGTGAACCATGAGCAGTTGTTTAACCACTTCCTGGTGGTTCAGTTATCCTGATAACTGATAGCAGGATAACATGCCGCCGCGCGCCCGTGGGGGCGCACATCGCAGTAATCAGTGGAGCGGTGTGTCAGTCTGACACATCGCTACACCGATCTTAGTAAAGAGCCTCCGGCGGAGGCTCTTTACCATGTGATCAGCCGTGTCCAATCACGGCTGATCACGATGTCAATAGGAAGAGCCGTTGATCGGCTTTTCCTCACTCGCATCTGACAGAAGCGAGTAGAGGAGAGCCGATCAGCGGTTCTACTGACAGGGGGGTCTGCGCTGATTGTTTATCAGCACAGCCCCCCCTCAGATCACCACACTGGACCACCAGGGATCGCCACTAGGACCACTAGGAAAGGGGCAACATGTGGATGACCAGGTATGTACCCCAAGGCCATCAACATGTGCCCAATGTGCCCAGTCAGTGCCCAATCTGTGCCAATCAGTGCCCACAAATGGGCACTGATTGGCACCATTATATAGCACTGATGCCCAGCAATGCCACCCTTAGGGGCATCAATGCCATCAATCAGTGTCATCAGTGCCACCCATCAGCGTCCATCGGTGCCCCCTGTCAGTGCCCATCAGTGCCCATCTGTGCCACCTATCAGTGCCACCCATAAGTACCCATCAGTGCCACCCATAAGTACCCATCAATGCCACCTACGAATGCCCATCAGTGCCGCCTATGAGTGCCCATCGGTGCCACCTATTGGTGCCCATCAGTGCCGCATACCAGTGATACCTATCAGTGCCCATCAGTGCCACCTATCAGTGCCTATCAGTGCCCATCAGTGCCACCTCATCGGTGCCACCTCATTGGTGCCCATCAGTGCCGCTGTATCAGTGTCCGTCAATGCAGCCATATCAGTGCTCGTCATTGAAGAAGAAAACGTACTTATTTCCAAAAAATTTTAACGGAAACAAAGAAAAACTAGTTTTTTTCAAAATTTTTGGTCTTTTTTTATTTGTTGCGCAAAAAATAAAAACCGCAGAGGTGATAAAGTACCACCAAAATAAAGCTCTATTTGTGAGAACAAAATGATAAAAAAATTGTTTGAGTACAGTGTAGCATGACCGCGCAATTGTCATTCAAATTGCGACAGCGCTAAAAGCTGAAAATTGGCCTGGGCGGGAAGGTGTCTAAGTGCCTGGTATTGAAGTGGTTAAAAACATAACTTTTATTAAAATCATGAATACAATTTTAGTATTTACTACCCCTACAGACCTTACATTTATTGACCTGTGTTTATCGTAGTTGACACTTTTTATTTTTCTCCCTCTGTACTTGGATGCAATCACAAGCACAAAGCTTTATATGTTACACACTTTAGCATAAAAAAATAAATAAGGGGCACTGAACATAATCAAAAGCCTTCAGAGCTTCCCCAAATGTTAATGCTCTTTTAATAGGCAAAGCAGATAACATTTACAGTTAAAATAAGGTTGGTTTGTTCCACTGTGCTCTGTATATCCATTTTGACATTTTACCTAATGGGTCTTCTGGGAGCAATATTACTTCTTTTAACCTCTATGCCTTCCAAAATAGTATTTACTAGTTCGCTGACAAGGTCATTTCCATAAAACTGCAATACTATTCAGTTCCAGTTGCACAATGAGAGTGGGTAATGCCATTTTATCTAATGTCTGATCAGCATATGTTAAGAGCAAAGTTTATCTAATATTGCACAATTATTGAGAAAACAATTGTGCTTGTTGTGAAGTGACAAACTAAAAAATAAATACAGAACTGCTACAGTTCAATTCTGTGCTCAAAGCAATGGCTTTAACTGGCATTAATTTAGAAGCCGAAATTTAATCTAATTTTTCTTCCCCTAATTCCTCCATTCTCCCCGTATCAATATGCTAATAAATGTTTTAATCAAAACCTCTCCATTTTTAGGACATACCTTATTTTAGATCTTGTGATGCTATCACTATCACTAAGACCTGAAGGGCCTGGTATGGAATTTGGGGGGACCCTCACACCTTTTTTTTTCAATTGTGGTTTGGGGTTCCCCTGTGGGGAAATCCCATGCCGTTTTTATCAATGAACTTTTATGTGTATTGCCGGACCATTATAGCCGCGAGTACAGTTCAGGAGAGGGGGCGCTCTATCATCCCCCCCACTTTTCCTGCGGCCTGCCAGGTTGCGTGCTCGGATATGGGTCTGGAATGGTTTTTTGTGGGACCCCACGCCATTTTTTTTAACTTTGGCATGGGGTTCCCCTTAATATCCATACCAGACCTGAAGGGCATGGTATGAATTTGGGGGGGACCCCCATGCATTTTTTTTTAAATTTTGGTTCAGGGTTCCCCTTAATATTCATACCAGACCCACAGGGCCTGGTAATGGACTGTGGGGGAATCCCATGCCATTTTTTTTCAATGACTTTTATGTGTATTGCCGGGACCGACAATTCATTATAGCCGCGAGTACTTTTAAATGACTTTTTTTCCTTTAGAAATGCCATTTTGCTGTCAGACTGTTCTAAACACAGGAAACATGCGCCACTTTACACATACTATAGACACCCCCCAGGTACAAAATTTAAAGGAATATTACACTTTTATTGTTTCACATTAAGCGTTATTAAAATCACTGCTCCCAAAAAAACGACCGTTTTTAAAACTTTTTTTTGCATTATTACATGTCCCCTGGGGCAGGACCCAGGTCCCCAAAACACTTTTTAAGACAATACCATACATATAAGCCTTTAAAATTAGCACTTTTGATTTTTCATGTTCGTGTCCCATAGACTTTAACAGTGTTCACGTGTTCAAACAAATTTTTTGCCTGTTCGCATGTTCTGGTGCAAACAGAACGGGGGGGGGGGGTGTTCAGCTCATCCCTACTCTCAGACCATAAGCAACAAAATGCTCTGGTCTAATGAAACAAAGATTGAACTCTTTGGCCTGAATAGCAAGCGTCATGTCTGGAGAAAACCAGGCATCGCTCATCACCTGGCCAATACCATCCCTACAGTGAAGCATGATGGTGGCAGCATCATGCTGTGGGGATGTTTTACAGCGGCAGGAACTGGGAGACTAGTCATGATCGAGGGAAAGATGAATGGAGCAATGTATATAGATATCCTTGATGAAAACCTGCTCCCCCCAGCACTCTGGACCTCAGACAGGGGCGAAGGTCCAACATGATAATGACCCTAAGCACACAGCCAAGATAACAAGGGAGTGGTTACGGGACTCCTCAGTGAATGTCCTTGAGTGGCCCAGCCAGAGCCCAGACTTGAACCCGATTAAACATCTCTGAACAGATCTCAAAATGGCTATGCACCGACGCTCCCCATCAAACCTGATGGAGATTGAGAGGTCCTGCAAAGAAGAATGGGAGAAACTGTCCAAAAAATGGTGTACCATGCTTGTAGCATTATATTCAAAAAGACATGAGTCTGTAATTGGTGCTAAAGGTGCTTCCACAAAGTATTGAGCAAAGTTTGTGAATACTTAAGTACATGGGATGTCTTTATTTTTTTATTTTTTATAAATTTGCAAAGATTTCAAACCACCTTCTTTCACATTACTATTATGAGGTATTTATGATGAGAAAAAAATGTCACTGGCACAAAACCAAAATAAATAAAAATTATCAAAATTGTGTAAACTAGTTGTGCTGCAACTAAAAATCCCCACTAGGGTGAGAAAAAATGAAAAAAGAAACTGTGTATAGTAGTTGTGCTCGCCCTAGTAATTTAAAACCATACCCCCAAATTCTTGCAATAAATGATAAACAGTGATTTGTAAATTACATTAATCCTCAAGTCCAATAAAGTGCATTAATCATCAAATCCAGTAAACACAAATGAACAATTGATGTTTATATGCTCATAATAGTTCACCAATTGTGCTCTTCTTATAATATCCACTGTGCTGTGCATCCAAAATTCTATTTTATGTTGTGATATACCACCACCTTCCAAGAAAGCTGCTTACCAGAAAGCAGACATTTTCTGGTATGCTCCTGAATGACACACTTCCGGTGTGAAGCGCGTTGATGCTGATTCCCTGCTACGCTGACAACACATCCTACCCACTCAGATCGAGGCTTGGACTGCACGGTGGCTCCCTTTATGCAGAGCGCCCATTGCAGGCCATTACTGTGAATGTTGGACAGATTTAATGCCGGTCTGAGTCACATTCACTGTACATGTGAGTGAGCAATTTTTATTTGTTATAATAAAAGGCTTATTTAAGGAGTTTGGAATAAGAAGATAGATTTGGGACTTTATATGAGGCACACTGCTACATAACATAATATGAGCCAATCAATGTAAACATTATTTAATTGGTGCAAAAGGCATACATAACATTGTAACGTAGTATAAAAAATTAAAATAGCATAATCAATAATAGGTCACATATAGAATTTATATGTAAAATCAGTAAATATTACATATTAAACTCAAAACAATAAACATGATAAAAGACCTAGGGTATGTAAACCAGATTATGATAGTAACATATGGATATATAAACAATGATGAATTGGTTCATAATGGTATTGTGATGGTAATCAGGTAAGACGGTAAAACATGGGAAACTGTGACGTTGCATCACAGGGAAGCTCTACGCATTTTGTGGTATAAAACGTCGCTACACTCCGCTTGAGTGCTTTCGTCATATACCGATTCCTCCCAGTCTGAATATGGATATCAGATATTCCAACCGCTCATAAGCACAAAACAAGATGATACTTGTTTAGTTGCTAAACATGGACTCCTTTATTTGAGATGACAAACAAACATATACAGCAGACTTACAATACAACTGTAACCAGAAGCCTAATTAACATGAGCTAATTAACTAATCCCTTAAAGCAGCCGATGTGACTCCATGCCCTCCTGAACATTGTTATGATTAATCAGGATTTCACTACAGGTCAGACTTGTTGTCACCGAGCTTCACACATTAATATAAACACAAGACACCTTCTCACAATAGCAGGAGCTAATTACAATTAACAATACAAACAGTGACCCCCCCCCCTCAGCCTAGTAGGCAACAAACTAAAGTAGGAGCAGACTGTCCGGGTCCTTCCCAGTTCCAGAGGCCAATGTGATCAGATCTCTCAACTAACATTTTGAGTTCAGAATCAAACAAACCAAGAATAATCTTTACAAATATCCTGGGAGATATTGTGGATAAATATTACTGTCCCATTTTAAGTAATCAAGATATATTTTCTCAGTCACCCTGTTCTATCCTGGCACAGGATTACTTAGACATAAGAGGTGCACGGGGAGCTGAAACATGGGTTTCCCAACTTTTGCAAGGGATTCTTGGTTCCACGGGCCCTTCTGTCACAGGTCACATATAGAATTTATATGTAAAATCAGTAAATATTACATATTAAACTCACAACAATAAACATGATAAAGGACGTAGGGTATGTAAACCAGATTATGCAAGTAGTCTGCGAGTGGTCTGCGAGTGCACGTAGGTCTGCGAGTGCATGTAGGTCTGTGAGTGCACATAGGTCTACAAGTGGTCTGCGAGTGCACGTAGGTCTGCGAGTGCACATAGGTCTACGAGTGGTCTGCGAGTGCATGTAGGTCTATGAGTGGCCTGCAAGTGCACGTAGGTCTACGAGTGGTCTGCGATTGCACGTAGGTCTGCGAGTGGTCTGCAAGTGCTCGTAGGTCTAACAGTGGTCTGCGAGTGCACGTAGGTCTACGAGTGGTCTGCAAGTGCACGTAGGTCTACGTGTGGTCTGCAAGTGCACATAGGTCTGCAAGTGGACTGTGAATGCACGTAGGTCTGCAAGTGCACGTAGGTCTGTGAGTGCACGTAGGTCTGCAAGTGGTCTGCGAGTGCACGTAGGTCTGCCAGTACCTGTGTATTGTCTTGCTGATTACCTGTGTATTGACTGTTGAGTACCTGTGTATTGTCTTGTTGAGTATTAGTGCCAGGAAGCTAGTTGTTAGGTAATTTGGACAGGGTATAATCCCCAATCTTCATTAAATTTAATAGGTACGATGCCCGTCGGGTGTGGAGAGGCAACTCGTTGTAGATCTTGTGGCATGTATGCGTTCCTTGATCATCCGATCAAGGGTGAATACTGCTGTGCAGAAGGAAAGTGCATTGTTTCCCTGGAAGCCCAGGTTCTCAATCTGGGGAAGTAACTGTCAGCACTGAGAAGTCCCTCCATACTAAAGGAGAGCCAGAAACGTACACGGCAGGTGCCAACTGGGGCCAGCACAGAGGCGGATGGAGACAAAGATGTGCAGGCACTAGCAAAGAGTAGATGGGTGACAGTCGGGAAGGGTAGAGGGGGAAATGCCAGGGAGGCCGATCCAGGGCTGGAGCATCCCAATAAGTACACTTCATTGAGTGACATTGGTGAAACCAGTCAGGGACCAGCACTGCTGGAGCTGAGGGACTCTCCTAGCTGCCGGGGGAAGAACTCCTCCAGTGAGAGTGGGGGGAAGCGAAGGGAAAGGAAAGACAGATTCTGGTGGTAGGGGACTCAATTCTTAGGACAGAGAGGCCAATCTGTAACAAAGACCCGAAGCGCTGGACAGTATGTTGTCTACCGGGCACTCGGGTTCGGCACATCATGGATCTGGTGAACAGATTACTGGGAGGGGCTGAGAAAGACCCAGCTGTCATGGTGCACGTTGGCACCAATGACAAAGTCAGAGGCAGATGGAGTGTCCTAAAGAACGATTTTAGGGACTTAGGAGCTAAATTGAGGAAAAGGACCTCCAAGGTAGTATTCTCAGGAATACTACTGGCACATCGAGCCACACCAGAAAGGCAGAGGGAGAGTAGGGAAGTAAACAAGTGGCTTAAGAGCTGGTGTAGTATGGAGGGGTTTGGGTTCCTGGAGGACTGGTCAGACTTCTCAGTCGATAACCGGTACTATAGAAGGGACAGACTGCATCTAAATGAGGAGGGTGCAGATCAGCTGGGTATGAATATGGCCAAAACGTTATAGAGGGGTTTTTAAACTAGTCAATGGGGGGAGGGTCCAGAGGTAGAGATAGTCAGTGTGGAACATATTTCAGAGGGTAGTATTGGGGGCATTAGTGGTAGGTTGCCCAAAGCACATAAAATCAAGATAAGTATAGTAGCAAGTCCTAATTGAAATCTCGGAATACCCAATAAGAGGATAATATGCGACCGTACTAAACTACGTGGCATGTTCACTAATGCCAGGAGTCTGGCGGACAAGATTGGTGAACTAGAGATACTGTTGTATGAGGAGGATTTGGATTTTGTGGGCATTTCAGAGACCTGGTTCAACAGCTCTCATTAATTGGCTGGCAAACATTCAAGGGTATACCCTTTATTGCAAGGATAGAGAGGGTAAAAAAGGGGGAGGTGTATGCCTATATATCAAGAATAATGTGCAAGTGAATGTGAGAGATGACATCACTAAGGTAGCTAGGGAGGAGGTGGAATCCTTATGGGTGGAGCTCCAAAGGGATGAAGCTAAGGGGAGAATAATACTGGGAGTATGCTATAGGCCCCCTAACCTGAGGGAGGAAGGGGGAGACAGATCTCCTATCACAATTTGGATTAGCAGCAAGGATGGGAAGTGTTATCATAATGGGGGATTTGTACTATCCAGACATAGACTGGGCGGAGTGAACCGCATTCACCTAAGGCTCGTCAGTTCCTAAATGTCTTGCAGGACAATTTTATGGGTCAGATGGTAGATGCACCAACTAGCAATAAAGCGTTACTGGATCTACTGATTACCAACAATACAGACCTGATCACGGATGTGGAAATATGGGGCAATTTAGATAACAGCGATCAAAGGTCAATTGGCTTCTGTATAAATCACACAAATAGGAAACATAAGGCGAATTCAAAGACACTGAATTTCAAACAAGCCAACTTCCCTAAACTACGAGCCTTGGTAGAAGGTATAAATTGGGATAGAATCTTAGGAACAAATAACACGGAGGAGAGATGGGTTTGCTTTAAGAGCATATTAAATAAGGGCATTAGCCAATGCATCTCAACGGGTAATAAATTTAAAAGAGCGAACAAAAGTCCTGGATGGTTTAACTCCAATGTAAAAATGCATATAAAAGCAAATAAAAGCAAAGGAGAAGGCCTTCAAAAAATACAAGGTTGAGGGATCATCATCAGCATTCAAATGTAAAATGTAAGGGTACAAAAAGGACTGCTAAGATAGAACATGAAAGACACATAACGGAGGAGAGCAAAAAAAATCCCAAGAAATTATTTAACCACTTGCTTACTGGGCACTTAAACCCCCCTCCTGCCCAGACCAATTTTCAGCTTTTAGCGCTGTCGCACTTTGAATGACAATTGCACGGTCATGCAACACTGTATCCAAATGACATTTTTATCATTTTTTTCCACAAATAGAGCTTTCTTTTGATGGTATGTGATCACCTCTGCGGTTTTTAGTTTTTGTTAAAAAAATTGAAAAAGACAGAATTTAAAAAATATATATATATATTTTTTTATATTTTGTTATAAAATTTTGCAAACAGGTAATTTTTCTCCTTCGTTGATGATGAGGCGGCACTGATGGGCACCGATAGGTGGCACTGATGGGCACTGAAGGGTGGCAGTGATGGGCACTGATTGGGCACTGATTGATGGCAGCACTGCTAGGTGGCACTGATTGACACCACTGGTGGGCATTGATAGGTGACACTTGTGGGCATTGATAGGTGGCACTTGTGGGCATTGATAGGTGGTACTGCTGGGCACTGGCAGGTGGCAATGACAGATGGCACTTGCAGGCACAGATGAGGCATATGTGCCTCCTTTCTCTTCGGGGCCGATGTCCCTTTGACATAAGCCGGTGATCGGCTTTTTTTTCCTCCTCACGCTATCAGCTTGAGGAAAAAACGAAACCTGTCACCGAGCTTTTGTTTACATCATGTGATCAGCTGTCATTGGGTGACAGCTGATCACATGGTAAGGGGCCGGGACCGGCCCCTTACTCGGATCTGTGATCATCCGAGTCTCCGTGACTCGGTGATTACAGCGCGCGGTGCGCATGCACAGGGCAGGACGTCCCATGATGGCCTCCCGGAAATTGAGGTCCGCGCTGTAGCCGTCATTCGACTATGGCCCGGACCTCAAGTGGTTACGTATGTAAACAGTAAAAAAGGGAGGACAGACCATATTGGCCCCATAAAGAATGAGGAAGGACATCTGGTTAAAAAGGATGGGGAGATGGCAAAGGTATTGAATTTATTCTTCTCCTCAGTCTTCACGAGGGAATCAGGGGGCTTTAGTAACCAAAACTGCAGTGTTTATCCTCATGACACATCACAGGAAGCACCTCCATGTTTAACAGAGGACAGAATTAAAATTAGACTTGGGAAACTTAACATTAATAAATCACCTAGACAAGATAGCTTGCACCTGAGGGTACTTAGAGAACTCAGTCAAGTAATTGCCAGACCATTGCTCCTAATGTTTACTGACAGTCTACTGATTGGAATGGTACCAGATGATTGGAGAAAAGCCAATGTAGCACCAATATTTGAAAAGGGCCCAAAATACATCCCTGAGAATTATAGACCAGTTAGCTTAACATCAATAGTATTTAAACTATTGGGGGGGATGATAAGGGACTATATACAAGATTTTAGTAATGAGAACAGTATCACTAGCAGTAATCAGCATGGATTCATGAAGAATCGTTCTTGCCAAACCAATCTATTAACCTTCTATGAGGAGGTGAGTTGCTATCTAGATAAAGGAAGGCCCGTAGAGGTGGTGTATCTGATTTTGTAAAAGCATAAACGTTTACTGTACAATATAAGGTCCGTTGGCATGGACCATAGGGTGAGTACATGGATTGAAAACTGGCTACAAGGGCGAGTTCAGAGGGCGGTGATAAATGGGTAGTACTCGGAATGGTCAGGGGTGGGTAGTGGGGTCCCCCAGGGTTCTATGCTGGGACCAATCCTATTTAATATGTTCATAAATGACCTGGAGGATGGGGTAAACAGTTCAATCTCTGTATTTGGGGAAGATACTAAACTAAGCAGGGCAATAACTTCTCCGCAGGATGTGGAAACCTTGCAAAAAGATCTGAACAAATTAATGGGGTGGGCAACTACATGGCAAATGAGGTTCAATGTAATGCATTTGGGTGGCAAAAATATGAATGCAATCTATACACTGGGGGAGAACCTCTGGGGGAATCTAGGATGGAAAAGGACCTGGGGGTCCTAGTAGATGATAGGCTCAGCAATGGCATGCAATGTCAAGCTGCTGCTAACAAAGCAAACAGAATATTGGCATGCATTAAAAAGGGAATCAACTCCAGAGATAAAACTCACTTAGAGTATGCTGTCCAGTTCTGGGCACCAGTCCTCAGGAAGTATGTACTGGAAATGGAGCGAGTACAAAGAAGGGTAACAAATCTAAGGGTCTGGAGGATATTAGTTACGAGGAAAGGTTGCGAGCACTGAACTTATTCTCTCTGGAGAAGAGACGCTTGAAAGGGGATATGACTTCAATATACAAATCCCATACTGGTGACTAGGGATGAGCCGAACACCCCCCTGTTCGGTTCGCACCAGAACATGCGAACAGGAAAAAAGTTAGCTCGAACACGCGAACACCGTTAAAGTCTATGGGACACGAACATGAATAATCAAAAGTGCTAATTTTAAAGGCTTATGTGCAAGTTATTGTCATAAAAAGTGTTTGGGGACCCCGGGTCCTGCCCCAGGGGACATGGATCAATGCAAAAAAAAGTTTTAAAAACGGCAGTTTTTTCAAGAGCAGTGATTTTAATAATGCTTAAAGTCAAACAATAAAAGTGTAATATCCCTTTAAATTTCGTACCTGGGGGGTGTCTATAGTATGCCTGTAAAGGGGCGCATGTTTCCCGTGTTTAGAACAGTCTGACAGCAAAATGACATTTCGAAGGAAAAATTCCATGTAAAACTAACCGCGGCTATTGCATTGCCGACAATACACATAGAAGTTCATTGATAAAAACGGCATGGGAATTCAACACAGGGAAACCCCGAACCAAAATTTAAAAAAAAAATGACGTGGGAGCCCCCCTAAATTCCATACCAGGCCCTTCAGGTCTGGTATGGATATTAAGGGGAACCCCGACCAAAATTTAAAAAAAAATGAGGTGGGGTTCCCCCTAAATTCCATACCAGACCCTTCAGGTACCCTTCCATACCAGGCCTGAAGGGCCTGGTATGGAATTTAGGGGGACTCCCACGTCATTTTTTTTTTTAAATTTGGGTTCGGGGTTCCCCTGTGGGGAATTCCCATGCCGTTTTTATCAATGAACTTCTATGTGTATTGTCGGCAATGCAATAGCCGCGGGTAGTTTTGAATGGAATTTTTCCTTCGAAATGCCATTTTGCTGTCAGACTGTTCTAAACACTGGAAACATGTGCCCCTTTACAGGCATACTATAAACACCCCCCAGGTACGAAATTTAAAGGGATATTACACTTTTATTGTGTGACTTTAAGCATTATTAAAATCACTGCTCCTGAAAAAACGGCCGTTTTTAAAACTTTTTTTTGCATTGATCCATGTCCCCTGGGGCAGGACCCGGGTCCCCAAACACTTTTTATGACAATAACTTGCATATAAGCCTTTAAAATTAGCACTTTTGATTTCTCCCATAGACTTTTAAAGGTTGTTCTGCGGCATTCGAATTTGCCGCGAACATCCCAAATTGTTCGCTGTTCGGCGAACTTGCGAACAGCCAATGTTCGAGTCAAACATGAGTTCGACGCGAACTCGAAGCTCATCCCTACTGGTGACCCCACAATAGGGATAAAACTTTTTCGCAGAAGGAAGTTTAACAAGACTTGTGGCCACTCATTAAAATTAGAAGAAGAGAGGTCTACCCTTAAACTACGTAGAGGGTTCTTTATTGTAAGAGCGGCAAGGATGTGGAATTCCCTTCCACAGGCAGTGGTCTCAGCGGGGAGCATCAATAGTTTCAAGAAACTATTAGATAAGCACCTGAACGACTGCAACATACAGGGATATACAATATAATATTGACATATAATCACACACATGGGTTTGACTTGATGGACGTGTGTCTTTTTTCAACCTCACCTACTATGTAACTATGTAACTATGTAACTATCTTAATCTGGTTTACATACCCTAGGTCCATTATCATGTTTATTGTTGTGAGCTTAATATGTAATATTTACATATAAGTTCTATATGTGACCTAATATTGATTATGCTATTTTAATTTTTTATACTATGTTACAATGTTATGTATGCCTTTTGCACCAATTAATTAATGTTTACATTGATTGGCTCATATTATGTTATGTAGCAGTGTGCCTTATATAAAGTCCCAAATCTCTCTTCTTATTCCAAAGTATCGGGGATGAAGGTAAATCGTAGCTATTGCCTCATATAGTCCCAACCCCATTTCCTCTTTTTTTATTTAAGGAGTTTGCACAATGATGGCCATTATATTATTTACATCAGTATCACACTGGAGAAATTTGGGGATCCCACTCTGTACCTGAGGGAACCAAGACCAAACTGGGTGTTAAGACACACATACAGGTGCTTACATTTCTGCTTTCTGGTAAGAGGCTTTTTTGGAAGGTGGTGGTATATCACAACATACGATAGCATTTTGGATGTACAGCACGGTGGATATTATAAGAAGAGCACAATTGATGGACTATTATGAGCACATAAACGTCAAATGTTCATTTGTGTTTATTGGATTTGATGATTAATGCACTTTATTGGATTTGAGGAGTAATGTAATTTACAAATCACTATTTATCATTTATTGCAAGCATTTGGGGGTATGGCTATAAATTACTAGGGCGAGCGCAACTACTATACACAGTTTTATTATGGGGTATTGTTTGTAGAATTTTAAAGAAAATAATGAATTTAATCCATTTTGGAACAAGGCTGTAACATAACAAAATGTGGAAAAAGTGAAGCACTGTGAATACTTTCTGGATGCACTGTATACTGTGAGAAGCTCGGAGAGAAGCGGAGAGAAGCCTGTACAGCTCTGCAAAACTCAAGGCACGGTTGCCATTTAGCTTTAAAGTAAGAAGAATTTTCATTAAAGAGGTTGGATTTTTACATGTTTATATGTCCATTTACATAATTTTGATATTAGGGCAATACACAGCTGGCAAAGGAAATATACATTATAAATCAAGATGTACATGTGTATAATAATTTTAAATGACATATTTACATAAGTTGAAAAATGTCCATCTAGTTCAACCAATAGAAAAAAAATATTGTACTCAATATTATAAGCAAATTCCCAATAAAGCTTAAAGGAGAAGTATGGGTTTGGCATTTTTTGCTGTTTTGCACATACCTAGGTGAATGCAGAATCAGACAGAAGCTGCATTTGTCCCCCGCCGCATCTGCACTGAGAACCGAGCCACGGAACACCGCAATAAAAGTGAAATATTCCTTTAAATTTCGTACCTGGGGGGTGTCTATAGTATGCCTGTAAAGTGGTGCATGTTTCCCATGTTTAGAACAGTCCGAGAGCAAAATGACATTTCTAAAGGAAAAAAAAGTCATTTAACCTCCCTGGTGGTATGATTATTTCAGATTTTTGATGCTGAAAGCGGTACAATTATTTTGCATGGAAATTTGGCGTTTTATATTTTAGGTCTGTAATTCTTAGGAATAACACACTTAAATCTGTCCAAACAAGAGTCTAGTAGACATCTGGGGTATAATAAAGTTTGAAAAATGAATTAATAAATTATGATATAATACATAACTATAAATATTTATAACAAATAATAATATAATAATAATAAAACTTATTCAATAATGTAATCAAATCAAAAACACTGAAATTTGCTCAGTTGTAGAATTGTCGCTGTCATTACTTTCAGTGTTTGATGACGGATTGCCCACAAATCACTATCGCTCAATTCTGCAAGTGATTCTAATTTATTATTGCTGTTTTCTAGCTGGTCTAAAACCCCTTTTGATGTAAAGGGACAGTTTTGGTTGCTATGGACAATCATCAGTTTCCAAGCAAAAAGAACAGTTTTTATAATATAAAACTGCATGCAGGGCACTGGAGAAACCACTAGGGACAAAATGGAGGTGAAATAATTTCATACAGTAATGTTATCTGTAAGATTACAGTATATTGTATGTATTGTGTGTGTTTCACTTTTTGAATTTGGCGCCGTTCTCCATCCCCGTGCGTCGCAACGCTTGCAGGGAACGAAGATCGGCTCCGTGATGAATCGAGTGGAGGACGAACCGCTCACACTGCAGGAGACATCACAGGATCCAGGGGACAAGGTAAGTGGCTCGGGGTTACCGCTTTTGGTTCTGAAATTCCACCCTGAGCCAGACTTGGGAATACTGCCAGGGAGGTTAAAAGTACTCGTGGCTATTATGAATTGTCTATAGGAGAAATCAAAAGTGCTAATTTTAAAGGCTTATATGCATGGTATTGTCATAGTGTTTGGGGACCTGGGTCCTGCCCCAGGGGACATGTATCACTGCAAAAAAAAGTTTTAAAAAATGTCCATTTTTTCAGGAGCAGTGATTTTAATAATGCTTAAAGTGAAACAATAAAAGTGAAATATTCCTTTAAATTTCATACCTGGGGGGGTGTCTATAGTATGCCTGTAAAGTGGTGCATGTTTCCCGTGTTTAGAACAGTCCGAGAGCAAAATGGAAAAAAAGTCATTTAAAAGTACTCGCGGCTATAATGAATTGTCGGTCCCAGCAATACACGTAAAAGTCATTGAAAAAAACGGCATGGGGCTCCCCCACAGTCCATTACCAGGCCCTTTGGGGTCACTCGTAACCGAGTGACCCCGCCCCCTCTGACGCTATGGGGAAGCCATAGGGATGTCCCCGTGCATCAGAGGGGGGTGGGGTCACCTGGTGATGTCACCGTGTGGCCCCGCCCTCAGTTATAAAAGAACTGTCACCTGAGAGGCCAGTCATTATGGCGGGGTGCGTCCCATGGAGGCAGATCACTTTTTTTGTGAAAATGGTAGGGGTACATTTGTACCCTGTTACCATTTCACACAGGGGGAGGCTGGGATCTGGGGGTCCCCTTGTTAAAGGGGGCTTCCAGATTCCAATAAGCCCCTGCCCGCAGACCCCCACAACCACCGGGCAAGGGTTGTGGGGATGAGGCCCTTGTCCCCATCAACATGCGGACAAGGTGCTTTGGGGGGCTGCTACCTCAAAGTACCCATGTTGAGGGCATGTGGCCTTTTACAGTTCAGGAGGGGGGGCACTCTCTCATCCCCCCTCTTTTCCTGTGGCCTGCCAGGTTGCGTGCTCAGATATGGGTCTGGTATGGTTTTTTGGGGGACCCCATGCCATTTTTTTTAAACTTTGGCATGGGGTTCCCATTAATATCCATACCAGACCTGAAGGGCCTGGTATGGAATTTGGGGGGACCCCCATGCAATTTTTTTTTAATTTTGGTTCGGGGTTCCCCTTAATATTCATACCAGACCCAAAGGGTCTGGTAATGGACTGTGGGGGAATCCCATGCCATTTTTGTCAATGACTTTTATGTCTATTGCCAAAACCGACAATTTGTTTCAATATTTTTATTGAGATAATACAGAAAAAGACATAAGCAACAAATATGCGATAGCCTGGAAAAATAGACCCTCACAGAGGAGGCGTTGGCCCTTTTCCAACTCCTGTAATCTGCAGGCTATATAGGTGCCATACGCCTCCTCTACATTGGGAGGTTTACTCAGGATCCGGCTTGCTTCCCGTATGTGCTCTAGGGATTCCTGCTCTGTTGCAGTCATCCTCCTGGGCCTTTTGTGTAGAATGCGGAGGGGAGGCACCTGGCACTCCGTGCGGCTTCTACTTGGCCCAGCCACAGCCTCCTCCTCTCTCCCACTGGGCAAGGCCTCCTCCTCTCTCCCACTGGGCAAGGCCTCCTCCTCTCTCCCACTGGGCAAGGCCTCCTCCTGGCTGAGGTCATCCTGTGTCAAAAAAAGGGACATAGTTGTAATTTTGTGTTATGCAATCACACACAATTTTCAGCTCCTAACTTTCAAAGATAATTACACAAAATAGTAAAGGCTATCTATTTGACCACACCATTATTTCAGATGATCAACAAGATCTGAAGTTACGTATATATTTGGCCACTACTGTCTAGTGATATGTCTACATATTACTCTTTGTGCAGAAGTGATTTTTGATGAAGCACTTTCAAAATTAACACCTTAACATCATTAATAACATTTACACAATCCCAAAATCTTCAAAAAAAGTATACCTGACTGAAGCTGGGCGCATCCACTTCATCTATGGTGAAAAGGCCCAGTTCATCCTGGGACTCCTCAGCTGGGGTGGAGGTGGATGGAAGGCTGGAGGGAAGGCTGGAGGGAAGGCTGGAGGGAAGGGTGGGGGGAAGGGTGGAAAGGGATTGCCTGGCTTCGGTCTGCTCATCCAGGAATCGCAGTTTGTGGTAATACCACAACTTGGGTACATAAACTTGGTCAGCTGCTGCCCCGGATCTCAGCGACTCCTGGATTTTTCTGTGTTCCCGCTTATACATATTACGCAAGATACCTATTTTCCTGTCCACAAACTTGAGGTCTGCCTGGGGGAGTCGAGTCTTCACAAACTCTAAAAGTGTGCCCAGTGTTGCCTTCCTAACATCACGATTATAATATTGGGGGTGTTTGACCTCCCAGAGGTTTTTCTTCTGCTCATATAGATCAATGAAATGGGTCAAAAACTCTTCCTCTTTAAAGGGATTCATTATTTCTGCAAGACAAGACACAAGATCAAAACTTAAATGTCAGTCACAAATCTCAGGATTAGTTTGTGTTGTAATCTAGGGGACACACACGGGGACACACACAAACACACACACACACACACACACACACTTTAATCTTACCTTCGTTTGTGCCGCTCGCTACTTCCGCACGGACATACATAGGCCATCGTACTAGCTTTATATACACTGCGCATGTGTCATGCTCCGCCTGCGTCGCCCGCCCCTGACGTTCGTAAGTACGATTTGGCCCCGCCCCTTCACTCTTCGTTGCGCAGTGGGAGTAGATAGCAAAAGATGGCGGAGCGATTAAGTGAAAGTAGCGCGGAGGAAAGCCCGGAGCCCCAAACATCCACATCCCGGAGGAGATATAAGGCCACCAACATGGCTTTTGGAGAGATGGTGGAGATGGTGTCCATATTAAGAAGGGAGGACTACGATGGCAAAAAAGGACCGTACACACGACCCAATCTGAGAAAGGACAAAATAATGTCCTCAATTGTCACCACTCTGGAAGAGAAATTTGGTACAAAACGTTCGAAAGAACAATTGTGGAAGCGGTGGTCTGACATCAAAAGTCGTGAGCCAGAACAATATTGGCGAATAAAGAAGCTGCTGAAAAAAAGTAAGTACTTGTGTTTTACTATTGAGATACAGAACTTGCATGCTGATCCTTATTTTTGGCGGTTTTTCTGCATCGTTCGTAAATACCGTTCTTTGTAATAGATCGGATACTTTATAAAGTGACGTTATTTTTTCGCCAAATACGATGGGACAGGGTTGGACATACATTTATGGCTTGATAATTTGTCGAATTCCCACAATGAGTTGATGTGGTGTAGAAGTGTTTGAAAATATAATGCTTCATCAAAAATGATTCAGTGTAATGTAGGGACAGGACACAGCAGCTGTTTCCACATCTGGACTCACGAGCACTATAGTTAGTGGGAATGATTTAGCAGTCCCACTATTGTTCTTCGATTTTATTTTTTTTTAAATTTACTTTGAATTTTATTCCGTACGTTTTTTGGCTCTGCGTAACTTCTGCATACTTTCAGCTATTAAAACCATTCAACTATTAAAATGTTTGTCTCTTTTAGCTGATGTGTGGTCATTTTCAAATTTTTTACTACCATTTATACTTTATTAAATAATAATTTTTTATTCACTTTTTTCAACATTGAATTCAATGGGAGCATGCTTGAAATCCTCCAATTCTTCTTCCGCTCCCAAAAGTTTCAGCTCCTTCATACTTTCACCTAGAGACACCAAACAAACTTTACAATGTTCACTAAATATTCATCTATCTGGCTATATCCTTTCAGTTTGATATTTTTTTTAATTTTTGGAGAAAAAGCTTTTTGTTTAGAGGTCATTTCGTGACATTTTAGACATTAATCAGAGTGTACTGTGTTTGTTTTGTTGCCATGGTTACCCAAGCTTCTGTTATACACAGGGGGGGGGGTGGCTGGAGCATCTCAGCTCTGATTACAGAGCCCGGGGGGAGGGGACAGACACACCATGTACTGATTTATAATATAGGAATATGATGGGGCAGTTTTGATGGCGGTCATTTTAGCCATTTAGCTATTCAGCATTCCCACGCATTTTGCTAAGGAAATGCATTTTCTAGTGTACTATGTGACCATAACTAAATTTTTGAGGGGTAATACACATAGGAGATCATTGAGGTGTCAGCATCTGTGAAAATTGCCCAAAAATATGCATTCTTTATAATTGTTGTTCAGAGGTAATGTTCATCCTGTCTTCAACATTTATTATGATGCAAAATTGGCAAAAAATATTAACCAACGTTTTACTTTATTTATTAAAACCTAAAAGATCAGTGTGTTTTAACTATACCTTTTTTTCAAATCTCATAGGGGAGAAAAGTCTCAGACAACAGTCCAAGGATCTCAGGACCCCCCCAAGTCACCAGCCTGAGGCCGAACCTACCCCAAGCCCCAGCCCAAGACCACGCCCACCCGACGACCTTGAGGAAGGAGAGGTGGAGGAAGTGTGCGAGGTTTCAAGCCCACCAAGTGAGTGACTGACACCCCAGCTTCAGTTTTACTGTATTTTGGCGTGCATATTGTAAACCTTGTTTTTATTCACTCGTTTTAGGTGAGTTTCTGGTTGTGGAAGGCCAAGCGGCAGAGCACTTCACCACAGACAGTGCGCAAAGATTAATTGGCCAGATTATACTGTGGAATGGCCACATAGATCAAATGCGTGAACAAATTCACAGCATGAAACTTCGCCTGGACTCCATGCAACAGGAAATGAAGAACATGATTGATGTTTTGGGCCGAATATAATCACGTTTGGCCTAAAAACATCAATCATGTTCTTCATTTCCTTGGGAAGTTATTTTGTTCTTTAAAATTTTTTGACAATTTTGGGGGTATACCCAAATTTACAATGTGTGATGCACACGGTGTGTCATCATGTGCTATCTTCCATCATGGGTTAGCAATGTACTTGTTTTGTGTTTGCAAACCCTTCATCCTGAAAATTCTTTGGTGGTGAGAGGAACCAAAAATGGGATTGCACACACAAAACACGTACATTGCTCTCCCATGATAGGAGATAGCACATGTTGACTTGACCCTTTAGTAAAGCTCAATTTTGAGCATCTTATAAATGACCAATTTCTGCAAGGGTGACATTACATACACCGTTCTAGAAATATTGAACTTTGTAAGTTCATTTATTGTAAGTTTTGTTTCTAAAAACACTGTTGTGTATGTAAATCTTGTTAGATAAAGGTCTATATATTTGGGAAAAAATGGCTTGAATAATTTACTAAAATATTATTTTTTTACACAACGTAAAATATTTTTGAAATAAAAAAAAAAATAAAAAATAAAAAATATGGTAAAAAATGCACCTTTCAATGTGCACCAAGTAAAATTTTTTACCCTATACAATGTGTGTGGCTGTTTCTTGAAGTCAAAATTTGGGGTTTGTTTTTGTGGGCCTGATTAACTAAAGCTAAATGCACTTGACACTACTACAAGTGCACTAGGAGACAGACATAACTTAAAGGTAAACAACAATAAAAACAAGATATTTAGATAAACCAATTTTCTTTTTTATTTTTGAAACAAACTTACAGCTGTTGCTGAATAGCAATGGCCCCCCGACCATTAAAATAATTCACATAACGGTCACGCACTTGACGTGCGGTTCAGGGGGCCAAGCCAATACGGCCAATTTCTAGGCCTGTGAAAGTGCTACTAGCCTCTTCCAGTCTGGGCTCAGGCCCAACAGAGGATAGATATGTAGCTGAATGTCTCCTTAAAAAGTTATGCAAGATGCAGCAAGCAAGGATGACGTGGTTGATTTTATAGTCCGCCAAATTAATAGCCGTAAGGAAGATACGGAACCGGCTGGCCAGAATACCAAAGGCATTCTCCACAACCCTTCTTGCTCTGGCCAGCCGATAATTAAATACCCTCCTCTCAGGGGTGAGTGTCCTTTGGGGGAACGGCCTCATCAAGTTCTCACAGAGAGCAAATGCTTCATCAGCAATAAAAACTGAGGGGAGTCCATCCACATTATCGTCATCAGGTGGCAATTCCAGGCCACCGGTCTGGAGACGATGGCACAGCTCGGTCTGTGCAAAGACTCCTCCATCAGACATCCGGCCGTTCTTCCCCACATCCACAAACATAAACTCCAAATGTGCCGAGACCACCGCCATCAAAACTACACTATGGAACCCCTTGTAGTTAAAGAAATAAGACCCCGAATGCGGTGGTGGCACAATCCGGACGTGCTTCCCGTCAATCGCCCCTACACAGTTGGGAAAGTCCCAACGGTCAGCAAACTGGGAGGCCACAGTCTGCCATTCCTGTGGACTTGTAGGAAACTGTGGAGTGCAAAAAAAATAAGATAAGGACTTTAAAACATAAATTGTATATCAGATTACACCAAAAACATTAGTAAACAACAGCAGTCAAATATTATGAATATGTGTGTTTGTAATTGAAATGTTGAAAAACATAAGGCACACTTATAAGATTACTCACCCCCTATGATGGCCCATTGATACATTTGAATGTGGGGGGAGGGGTTCTAATTAGGTTAACAAACACACCTGACTGGCTGAAACATTTGTGGGGTGGGGGAGGGGTTCTAATTAGGTTAACAAACACACCTGACTGGCTGAAACATTTGTGGGGTGGGGGAGGGGTTCTAATTAGGTTAACAAACACACCTGACTGGCTGAAACATTTGTGGGGTGGGGGAGGGGTTCTAATTAGGTTAACAAACACACCTGACTGGCTGAAACATTTGTGGGGTGGGGGAGGGGTTCTAATTAGGTTAACAAACACACCTGACTGGCTCAAACATTTGTGGGGTGGGGGAGGGACAAACAAGACAATGGAGCAGACAATATACATTGTTCAATGGACTATAGGCTAGAGATAAAAATGGACCCAGCATTGCATGGTGGGGAGGTTAATGAAATAAATTAGGCATGTATAGGGCAATAAATGATTAAAATAGGCATGCACAAAGATAAAGGGGACATTCACAGCAGATTGAAAGCATGGCAATTAGGTAAAGAGGACAGTTCTACAATACATCCAAAAACAGTTAATACATATCATGTAATGTTAAAGGATAAAACTTACCTTCATATATTCCTTCTGCAGGACCTGAATAATAGCAGAACAGGTCTCTGGGATTATGATCCCCAGAGCCTGGGGGGAGATGCCTTTCGAGAACTTTAAGTCCTGAAGACTTCTCCCTGTCGCCAAGTAACGTAACGTGGCAACTAGCCTCTGCTCCGCACTGATGGCTTGCCTCATGCAGGTATCCTGCCTGCTGATATAGGGGGTCAGCATAGCCAGCAGACGCTCAAAGATGGGGTCCGTCATCCTGAGAAAATTCCTGAAATCATCAGGATTATTCTCACGGAGCTCACGGAGCAAAGGCATATGACAGAACTGGTCACGCTGGCGCAACCAATTCTTGGTCCATGAACTCCTCCTCACCCTGTTCATGGACTGGACTCGGGTCAAAGTATTAACCCCAACACCAAGTCCCCACACAGCATGAACTCGAGAACGAGAACGTCCACTCGACATGGCTTCAAAACGGTCGGCTGCTCAAACAAACAAACTTATAACAAACGCACTGAAGAACAGCAAGGCCTATGAAGAACGACCTGAAAATCAGGAACGAGCGGAGCAGAACGGCCTGCAAGGCAGGTTACGAACTGACCAACACCCACTGAAAAGCAGATACAAACCTCACAAGCACAAACTGAACCGCAGAAAACGAACGAAATAAGCTGGAGTGTGAAAAGCGCGAATCGTCTCTAACCAAACTTCTACTAACACGAGATTAGCAGAAGGAGCCCAAAGGGTGCCGGAGTGGGGCTTGGACTTCCTTTTTCTAGTCCCGTCGTACGTGCTATACGTCACCGCGTTCAAAACCAGCGGACTTTTGCAGTGACCGTGTGTGGCCAAGTCCGTTCGTTTTTAAGTCCGGCGCAAGGAGCAAACAAAGTCCGACGAAAAGTCCGCCGGGCAAAGTCCGCCGTAAAGTCCGCTCGTGTGTACGCGGCATTAGAGATTCCTCCCCAATGATCCATGACCCCAGAGCACCATTGTTCGTATGTTATTATATGCAGAGGTTCAGGCCTCGTGGTCCATAATGATAAGATATAGTGTCGGATTTGATGTAAATGAAGCTTTCGGAGGGTGGCATATCCAGGTTTCTACTGCAATGGCCTGCCGTACGGGGGCCCATGTGGGAGAGGAAGTGACCAATACGGAATAATCCCTTGTTTTCCACCACTGAAACGCCCTGATGTCTTGACCTGGGGGAAAGTCGGGGTTATTAAATATGTGCACTAGGGGGCGAATTTCAGATGTAAGATTGGGAGATTTGTATAGGAAGTCACATAGGGCCATGGAATGTGATAAAGTAGGGGCCATTATAGGGGGTCTGCGTTTATGGGGGGTCCAAACTAAGTAGTCAATAGTGTGAAATGGGATAGCTTGCCTTTCCATGTCTACCCAATCAGGCCTACTACCCTGGGAATATATGACCAAAAATTGTGATAATTGGGCCGCTTGGTAATATCTCTATAGGTCCGGCAGACCCAGTCCCCCTTGCGTGCGTCTTCTAAGGAGCACACTTCTAGGGCAGTGATAACCCTTATTACCCCAAACGAACCGTATTATCTGGGATTGAAATTTTTTCAAAGGGGGTCTCAGGATCGGGATGGGTAGTGATCTGAATAAGTAAAGGATCCTGGGGAAGAGTGTCATTTTTACTGCGTTTATTTTGCCTAACCAGGACAGATTACCCCTTCCCCAACACGCTAGATCTTCCTTCAGCTTTTTGTACATGGGGGGGGTAATTAGCATTGTATAGTAGATCCACACTAGCTGTCAATTTGATGCCTAAATATGGGATCGAGGAAGGTTCCCAGACAAATTCAAAGTGGTTTTTGAGACGCTTACCATAAGTGTCGGGGTGGTGACATTCAGAGCTACTGATTTGGCCATGGAACTCTCAACCCCGAGACCTTGCTAAATTCCTGGAGGAGTTTGAAAAGATTGGGGGTGTATATCAGTGGGGAGGTAATAAAAAGCAGCAGATCATCGGCAAACAGGGTGCATTTGTGTACACAGGGCCCGCATTTAACCCCATGTATATCTGGATGGTTTCTTATAGCGGTGGCTAGGGTTTCAATAGCTATGGAAAAGATGATGGGAGAGAGGGGGCATCCCTGTCTTGTGCCTCTGTGTATCGAGAAAGGGTTTGAATAGTGGCCCTGGAGTTTGACTTGGGCGCTCGGGTTGGAATATAAATTCCTTAGTAATTGAATGAAGTGAGGGCCAAACCCCCATCTGTGTAGCACTTCAAATAAGATAAGATAAGGCCATTCTACAGTATCAAACGCTTTTTGCAGATCCACCGAAACTAGAAATCCTTCCTGAGAGGGCCCCCCGTCCCATTTTGATTTCAGCAGAGAGATGACGTTTACCGCTCTGCGGATCTGATCGGGACCCTGCCTTCCCGGAATGAAGCCCACCTGGTCCTTGTGAACGTAGCCCCCTATGAACTCTGATAGTCTATTGGCCATAATTTTGGTCAGTATTTTGAGATCATTATTGATCAATGAAATGGGTCTATAGTTACTCACTTCAGAACTATCTTTGTCCGGCTTGGGGATAATGGACACATAAGCCAGGTTGGCGGAGCTGTCCAGAGTAGAGCTATACCTGAGGGCATTGTAAAATCGCATCAACTGGGGGCTATCGTTGTTGCAAATGTTTTGTAGTAACCGGTGGAAAATCCATCCGGGCCTGGGGCTGAGCCCCTCTTGAGGTGTTTAATTAGTCCTAAAACTTCTGAGTCAGTAATGAGTTCATCAAGCTGCTTGCTATGTTCCTGTTTTAATGTAGGGAGAGGGATGTCATCTAGGAAGTCATGGAGGATATGGGGTTTGAGAGTCACCTTAGACTTGTATAAATCTGCGTAGAAATCTTGAAATACTGTCATGATCCGATTTGGGTTTTGTGTAAGCGTGCCAGTGGCATCGCGTACTTTAGGGAAGGAGAATGTCCTGGGCTTGAGTGTCAGTTTTGAAGCCAGACCGGGCCCGATCTTATCTTTGTGAAGATAAAAGCGAGTATTGGACCATCAAAGGCATTTTTCTGCTTGAGTGGTCAGTGTTAAGTTCAGGGTAAATCTGCTGGATTCCAACAGGGCTCTCGAAGCATTTGTGGGATTACATCTGTGTGTTTTGGAGAGAGTCTGGAAATCCTGTTCTAGTTTGACTAGGTCAGCTCGTCTTTCCCTTTTGAGTTTAGTGGAGATTTGGATTATTTTTCCTCGTAGTACCGCTTTATGTGCGGCCCAAAGCGCTACAGAGGAGACCTCACCATTGTCATTGACCCTAAAATATTCTTTAATTTCTTTGTCTAGTATGGTGCATTGGACCGGATCACTCAGCAGTGATTCATTTAATCGCCAATGAAAAGTACCATCCGATGCAGACTGATTCATGAGTTCAAGTAATACAGCGGAGTGGTCAGACAATGGTGAGTCCCTGATGGACGCTCTAGTGGCCTGGGGGATAGAGGAAGCCTTTACAAAAATGTGGTCAATCCTCGCTAAGGTTTGGTGGGGTGCTGAGTAGTGGGTATAGTCCTTTGTTGAAGGGTTAAGTTCCCTCCATATGTCCACTAAGCCGTGGGCATGTAGGGTTTTGGCTATCTTTAGGCTCTGTTTAGGGGGTCGGAGTATTCTAGAGTGGCTGTTTCCTGACTTATCTAGCATTTGGTCCAAAGCTACATTTGAATCACCCCCCCATGACTATCATACCCACTAAGTGTGGAGATAGGGTGTCTAGCATGGAGGCAAAAAACCTGGCCTGATGTAGATTTGGGGTATAATATGAGATGAACGTGTATATGTTCCCATTCACAGAGCTGGATAATAGGATATATCTGCCCTCGGGATCCAAAATAATCTGCTTAGTAGAGAAGGTGACAGTTTTAGACAAGAAGATGCTCACCCCTCTAGTTTTGTCATCAGCGTTTGCCAGGAAAAATTGCGGGAATCTATGGTGG
Source organism: Lithobates clamitans (assembly GCA_037952925.1). Classification (NCBI taxonomy): domain Eukaryota; kingdom Metazoa; phylum Chordata; class Amphibia; order Anura; family Ranidae; genus Lithobates; species Lithobates clamitans. The sequence continues at coordinate 737,507 of JBBGZY010000496.1, read as the reverse complement.
ACAAACAAGGGATTATATGACCGGGGAAGTGAGTCTCCTGAAGTAGGAGTACCTCCATCTGCTGAGTTGATGCGGTTTGGAAATATTTCCTTCGCTTCAGTGGGGAGTTCAGGCCTTGTACATTATGGGAAGCTATTCTAAAGGATGAAACCTGTTTGTCATGTGGTGTCATGGATCAGAGGGGGTGTAAAAAGCGTCACCGAGCGGAGACCTACCTCCCACCATGTAGTTCCAGTCGGGATCCACTGCAGATCAGGCAAGGAGAATACCCCTCTTTTGAAGCTCCAATTCATGGATCTTCTCTGGTGTCTGGAAAAGTAAGAGTAACGGTAATTGGAGAGTGAGGAAGGAAAGGATAAAGAGATAAAGAAGAAGAAGGTAAAGTATTGTGGAGGAACGAGAAGGTTACATTGTACCAACATCGCCGACCTTCCCTGGACCTGCAGGAGAGGGGTAGTGCTGACCACTCCCCTCCTGTCAAGTCTTAACTAAGGCGTGCCGGGACCGACAATTCATTATAGCCGGGAGTGCTTTTAAATGACTTTTTTTCCTTTAGAAATGTAATTTTGTTCTCGGACTGTTCTAAACACGGGAAACATGCGCCACTTTATAGGCATACTATAGACACCCCCAAGGTACGAAATTTAAAGAAATATTTCACTTTTATTGTTTCACTTTAAGCATTATTAAAATCACTGCTCCCGAAAAAACAACCGTTTTTTAAAACTTTTTTTTGCAGTGATACATGTCCCCTTTGGCAGGACCCAGGTCCCCAAACAATTTTTATGACAATACCATGCATATAAGCCTTTAAAATGAGCACTTTTGATTATTCATGTTCGTGTCCCATAGACTTTAACAGTGTTCGCGTGTTCAAACTAATTTTTTGTCTGTTCGCATGTTCTGCTGCGAACCGAACTGGGGGGGTGTTCGGCTCATCCCTACTCCCCTCCTACGGTGCCACATTTAACAGCTTTTCGGGGGGGGAGCCAATACCTGCCGTTGACAGGTATCCTGCCCCCACTTCCTGGAGTCTGGGCCACGGCAAATTTTGGCACTGCTCGGCTCCCTCCTCCTTCTCCCGCCATCCATCTAGTTCAACCAATAGAAAAAACATTGTACTCAATATTATAAGCAAATTCCAAATAAAGCTTAATATGTGGACCTTCTAAAGCTTGTGATCTTCTAAAGTTTAAAGCGGAGTTCCACCCAAAAGTGGAACTTCCGCTCATTTGTCTCCCCCCCCCCTCCGGTGCCACATTTAGCCCCTTTCGGGGGGAGGGTGGAAGTGGATACCTGTCTTTGACAGGTATCCTGTTCCCACTTCTGGAAGTCCAGGCCATGGCAAAATTATGTCATAATGGCTTTCAGCACCAAGAACCTGATGTTGGTAACTGGTGCCATATAGTTTTTCCATCAAAAACATATTTTGCAAACTCCCCTACCAACATACACACATAGCCTTTGACAGTTATTTTATATTGCTTTGATAATTTCTGCAGTGTTTTATATGCTGTATATTCACATCAGTCCCTACCCTCACAGAGCTTGCAATCTAAAGGTTCCTTTCTCACAAGTATAAAAACACATATTAGGGTCAATTTAGACGGGAATCATTTCAACTACCAGGGTTATTTTGGAGTGTGAGAGGAAACCTTGTTAAATAGAACTAGTGGTGCACCACAAGGCTCAGTACTAGGTCTTGTTCTATTTAACCTAGAGATATAACTAAGGATTGGTGGTTAAGTTATGTTTTTTTTCTGATGACACAAAGGTGTGAAAAATGTTGAAAGGTCATATAAGGAGAGACTTCAGGAACTTCATATGCAGGGGCGTAACTAGAAAAAGCAGGGCCCCATAGCAAAATGTTGTATGGGGCCCCCCTGCAAACAGCCCCCCCCCAGCTGCCCTAGTGTCAATGCAGCGTGACCTGTGCCACATACAGCGTGACCTGTGCCCAATGCAGCGTGACCTGTGCCCAATGCAGCGTGACCTGTGCCCCATACAGCGTGACCTGTGCCCAATACAGCCTGGTCTGCCTGTGCCCCATACAGCCCCACTTATGCAGAGGAAGAGGCAAGCCACCCGGATCAGCAGAGAGCGGGATTGCCAACTGTAATAGCTTTCATTTGAATTTCCTGTCTTCCCGGGGCTCATCGTCACATAGCCCCACCTCTTGGCCCGACGCCTTTGATGACGTCACATGTCCAGCATTGGATCGGCGTTCTGTCTATCAAAGGCACCGGGCCAAAAGGTGGAGCTATGTGACATGAGCCCCGGGAACACTGGAAGTTCTAATGAAAGCTCTTACATCGGGCAATTCAGCTCTCTGCTGGTACGGACAGCTCGCCTCTTCCTTTCCTCTCTCTTCCCCTGGCTGGGAGACTGTGTCGGCGGTGCTCTTATCCTCACTGGGCCCCACTCGGCTGCGGGCCCCATAGCGCCCGCATGGGTCGCTATGGTGGTAGTTACGCCCCTGTTCATATGTCTGGAGTAAAGAAGGGAAAGGGAAGACATGATTGAAACCTTTAGTCCATGTTCACATGAACTGCGGGCGCCGTTTACAGCTGTTCACCATTCAGGTGCAAATTAGGTCCAAATTTTTGCCTGAATTCACACCTGAATCAAACCCATTGACTCACAGGAACCTTTTTAAATGTGGACAGCGGCCGCCCCGGAGCTGTGTGAACCGGCTCTATTGAGAGCCAGTCACACTCTCCTGTCATGCGAATTGAATGCGGAAGAAACCCACATCCAATTTGCATATGTGTGAACCCAGCCTGAAATACATCAAGGGTGTAAATAAGGTTCAAGAGGGCAGTATTTTCAATATGAAGCCAAGAACATAGGGAGGGACATGGCCTCAAACTAGCAGCAGGGATGTTCAAAACTAACCATAAAAAGTATTATTTTACTGAAAGAGTAGTTGATTCTTGCAATAGATTTTCAGCAAAGGTAGTGAGCCAGTCAACAGTTAGTGGATTCAAACATGCTTGGGACAATCCTAGATCTATTCTCAAAGAAAAAAATGTTAACAAAAAAAATTATAAATTAAAAAAAAGGAAAGATTTGATGGACCACTTGGTCTTTTTTCTACCTTTGCTCACTTATGTTTCCATATTCTCCCTACTGGAGTTGAGCCCACTCCTCTTCCCAATGTAGGAAGGGTGCCACAACAGGGTACCAAGAGGGAACCCACACATTCACCAGAAATACATGCAAACTCTATGCAGATAGTGGCCTGACTGGGCTTCAAACTAGAAACTCCAGTGCTGCAAGCGGGGCTGCTGTTATAAATCACAGAACTCCATACAGCCCACCTGACACCCCCTTCTCCCAAAATATTAAAACAATATTTTAGCTAAAAATACAATAAAATCATTATTAGCGAACACAAACACAAAATAACTTACACAATTCCTGCTTAATCTAAAAGATAAAACTGCATTGACTTCATAAACAAAGCTCTGTGTGTGAATAAGGTCTTGGGGGTCCTTTACATTAGTCCTGTGGCTTGTACAGTGTGAATCAGAGTTTAATTCATTTTTTTATGTAGTTGGAGCTGTCTGTAAACAGGCTACGTTATTCTATAGGGACACAATGCTGTTGAGAGGGGGGCAGACCCTTGATGCCTCTCTTTTTAGACAATGACTAATGAGATAGAATCCTCCATTCCTTTCTGTGCAGTCTCAGCTGCACTGGTCAGTGTATGAACAGACAGAAAGCGATCTGTACAGAGGCTCCTATTCATTCACAAACTGAAGCATAGTAAACATAGTTTAATTCATTTGTGAATGAACACAGTGAGTGATTGGTATTCATTCACAAAAGGAAGGGGCCAGTAAATATAAAATATTTACCGGCCCCTTCTCCCATTCTCCATCCCAAAAAGTTCCCCTGTCCTGTGCAACAGCTGATGAAAGTGGAAAGAAGGGAAGCTGGCAGTGCTGCAAGGCAAGGGGGGCAGCAGGGGTGAGAGGATGGTGCATAGAAAGGTAATCAGTATATAAACATAGGGACACAATCTCGCTGTTTTCTGCAGCTGCCCCGCCACCAGGAATCCTGCTGGAGATATTCTCATGCCTGTGCAGGACACAGCTAACCATTCTGTCCCTGGTGCTGCAGGACTGGTGAGATGTGGGGATTGTGTGTGTGATGGGGTGGGGGTATCTGGGTGGTGTATTTCTCTGGGCAAATCCTGCATCTCGCATGCGCGCTTAACATTTATACGTAAACGTCTACACGATGCTCAGCTGATGGATGTTTGGAGAATCCTACACCCTCAGATGAGAGATTACACACATTTCTCAAACTTACATAATTCCTATTCGCGTATCGATTATTTTTTTGTCAGTCACCATCACCTTCCCTTGATAATGGACTCACACATTGACACATCTACTCTCTCTGATCATGCCCCGATTGTGCTTAAATTACAGGTCCCATCTATCCCACATAAAAGAACAAACTGGAAGTTAAATGATAATTTACTGACAGAAGAAATAGACACGACAATGATTGCTAAGGACCTGAAATTTTATTTTCAGGAAAATACCAGTCCAGATTTATCTCCAGGTACAACATGGGAGGCCCATAAGGCCTTTGTCCGAGGGAAATTTATAGAGTTGGGTACTAGGAAAAAAAAAGAACGAACGAGTCAGCAACTTGCACTAATCCGGGACATTAATACTCTTGAGCGTCAACACAAATTAAGCCTCTCAAAATCTGTGTTGGCAGAATTAACTAGCAAGAGGGAAGACTTAAAAAACCTTTTCCATGTTGCACAAAAACAACAATTTCGCATAATTGCTCACCGTATATACGAATGGGGCAATAAACCTGGCAGGTTGCTGGCTCGTTCCCTTCAACAAAAAAAGGCAGCGAGTTTTATACCAAAAATTAAAACCAAAACCGCTGAAATAGTTCACCATACCCCTGCCATAGCGGCGGAATTTAGAAAGTTTTACCAGCAGTTATACAATGTACATCACCATATAGGAGATTGAGAGTCCCGTAGTCGTCTTATACAGGAATACCTAAAACAAGCCGATCTTCCTAAGTTGCCGGAAGACACTTTAGCTACCCTAGACGGGGAATTTACCACTGAAGAGTTTCATAAAGCTCTTAAGGGCATGGCCAACGGTAAGGCCCCAGGCCCGGATGGCTTAACAACCGCATATTACCGCTCATTCGCTGACATACTGCTCCCGAACCTGGCCAAATACGCGAACTCGATTACCTCAGGTGATTCCCTCAGACCTGAAACCCTACATGCTCACATTACCGTAATCCCGAAGACAGGGAAGGATCCGAGCGTTTGCGGTAGTTATCGCCCCATTTCTCTTTTGAATTTGGACGCCAAACTTTACGCAAAATTAATAGCAAATAGACTCCTCCCCTTAGTACCGAAATGGGTCTCTACAGAACAAACTGGCTTTATTCAAGGCAGGGAAGCCCGAGATAATTCCCTGCGTACTCTCTCCTTGATTGCACATGTCTGTGACACCTCCCAGCCCACCCTGTTACTTTCAACAGATGCTGAGAAAGCGTTTGACAGGGTGGACTGGGAGTTCTTGCTAGCGACCCTATCCCATCTAGGTATCAGCCCCTCTCTCCTAAGTCAGATATCTGCCCTATATAACTATCCTACGGCACAATTGAGAATTAATGGTATTTTAAGCGATTCATTTACACTTCACAACGGCACGCGTCAGGGCTGCCCTCTTTCCCCTATTTTATTTGCCCTCTCTCTTGAACCGTTTTTATCTACAATTCGGCACAACCCGAACATCCATGGAATCATGATAGACAGGTTTGAACACAAATATGCCGCATATGCGGATGATATCTTATTCTATGTCCAACAACCTATAATTACTCTACCCAAACTGCTGCAAGCCTTTTCTGCATATAATCAAGTTTCAAATTTTCAGATCAATATGTCCAAATCCGAAATTTTAAATATTTCAGTCCCCCAAGAGACAGCTAGCAATCTTCAGAAATCTTTCCCATTCGCCTGGCAAAAAACTGCAATGAAATATCTCGGTATATTTCTGACTCCTAATCTTTCATCCCTATTCCATGCTAACTTCATGCCCCTCCTTAATACACTTAAATAAGACATACAAAAATGGTCACAGCTCGCACACTCTTGGCTAGGAAAGATCAGTGTGATCAAAATGAACGTACTGCCCAGGTTGCTATTTTTGTTCCAGATGATACCTTTCCAAATTCCGCCTAGTTTCTTCAAATGTGTAACGAAAATTAAAAGTAAATATGTTTGGAATAGACGTAACCCAAGAATTTCTAGATCAGTACTGCTTAGACCTAAACGGTTAGGAGGTTTAGCTCTGCCAGATACTAAGCGATATTACATGGCAACAGTCTTATCAAGAATATCAGATTGGAAATATAACAAGACATCAAAACTCTGGGTATCACTGGAAATGTCATTAGGGGGTAGTGACCTTTACAAGCTGATCTGGATTCCTGGGAAATTTCGATCGCTGCCCTCTACCACATCCCCACTCACTCGATCCACTTTTGCATGCTGGGACTTGCTGCACAGAACTCAGAAGTGGCGATACAATTCCCCCCTTATGCCTCTGACTGGACACAACTTCTTCCCACCAGGTAATATGGATCCCGGACTTCATTCTTGGAACCTTGGGAATAATATTCAACTACACCAAGTCGTAGACGCCTCGAACATTGTACCACTGTCATTGCTCACCTCGACGCCATCCCCATCACTATTGGATCAATGGAGATATTTGCAACTAAAGGACTTCATCCAATCCCTTCCAAAACCCCTACATAATGCAACTAACCTAACACCAATTGAATCAGCATTTGTAGGAGCCATGCCAGTAGAAAGACCGCTCTCTTATTTCTATCAAGCACTAGGCTCACTCATCCCGGCTAGCTACCCTACATTTCTTCACAATTGGGAGAGGGACTTAAACAAAAATCTGATGGATCAAGAGAAGTCATCCATCCTCTCTTTAACCCACTCAACTTCGATCGCCTCCAAAACTGCAGAGGTTAATTACAAGTTGCTGACCAGATGGCATTACACACCAGTAACTCTACACAAACTCTTCCCTCAAGAATCACCACTATGCTGGCGTGGTTGCAGGGATATCGCATCGCACGCTCACATCTGGTGGTACTGCCCCCTGATAAGGCCTTACTGGCTTACCATCTTTTATTGGATTAAGGAGATTCAGGGATCTGAAGTCCCTAATGACCCCTGGTATGTCCTTTTACACTGTACAGGCGAGCCAGTAGGATCATATAGAAAGTCTATTACTCCGCATTTACTAAATGCCGCTAAAGCCCTTATCCCTAAGTTCTGGAAAACTGCTAAAATACCCTCCCTACGCCAATGGCTGAGGGAGGTAGATCATATATACTATATGGAGGAGCTAACATACTCCAATAAAAGGAATTCAGACTCGAAGAGAAAAATGTGGTCCTGCTGGTTCGCCTTTAAATACACAACCGCATATGCGGAAATTATGGAATCTAAATGATGTACATTATGTATTGAGATCTAGTGTAGGGTGAACCCTCCTGAGACGGACGGCAATTCCCCCATCCCTCCTTATCCCCATACCTCACCTCGATCTCTCAGTCTTCATTTTTGTTTATTTCTTTTTTTTTTTTCTTTCTTTCTCTTTCCTTTTTCTCTATTATTTTTCGTTTTTTTTTTTTATTATTTTAAAAATTTAACAGGATCTAATATTTCTGACTGAGATCGCTGTTCTCTCAGATAATATGGTGCTTAAGATAAAGTACTCAATTGACCCTGATGACCTTTCTCTGAGATGATGCGATATTGACATTGAAAGTATCTGCATATAATATGATATCTTGATGTAACTCTTTTCTTTTTGTGAACATCCTGTGTTTCAATAAAAAATTATTAAAAAAAAAAAAAAAAAAATCTGGGGGGTGTATTTAGAGTGTAGGGATCAGGTGGGGGAGCTTGGGGTGTGGGGGGCTGTGATCACAGTGAGGGGTCGTATCTGGGGGGTGTGATCAGAGTGGGGATATCTGGGGGCTGTGATCAGGGTGGGGGGTATCTGGGGTATAATCAGGATGGGGAAATCTGGGGAGTGTGATTAGAGCGGGGGGGTATCTGGGGGTGTGATCATCTAAGTCCACAGGTTTGGGGGGTGCAAATTACTTGCCTTGCCCTGGGCGCTGACAACCCACACTATGCCACTGTCAGCCTGTGTGAGCATGGACAAAAATACACTCTGAGCAGGTAAATTTTCCCTCTCATTTTCATTTTTCTTCCTCCTTTTGACATCCTCTTTCCCTTTCCCCCTCATTTCCTATTGTGTAGAACAAGCAGTGCACATTAGGCTGGATTCACACCTATGCATTTTTAGTGCTTTTTGCATTTTGCAGATTTGCACTACAGTCCATTTAACATGGTTTCCTATGGAATACGTTGGAAACCATTTCACATGGTTTCCTATGGAACAAATCTTCAAAATGCAAAAAGCACTAAAAATGCATAGGTGTGAATCCAGCCTAAGTTGTGGTCATGTGCACTGCTTTCCTGTCGCATCATGGCAGCATACACTTTGGGGGGGTTGTGACTCCGCCCCCACAACCTGATAGGACCACATAGCTATAAATTGACGAGAAGGCACCCGCCCCAGTATTCTCTTATTTTTCCTCACCTGTCAGGACCGCACGGATCAGTACCCCCTTACCGCTTCCCCCCAGCCAGGTTCTAGCCTCTCCTGGGTGGAAGTCCTTTCCTGTACAGCCTCTAAACGAGCTAGATGGAAGGAGCCCCACTCCGGTGATCTCAAGGGGCGTTCTTTTTTACCGGATGTAATATAAGCCTTAAACAGGCTTAGTTTTGTTGCAGAAGCCCTAAATATAAGCCTTAAACAGGCTTAGTGGTGCATGCAGCGGTCTCCACCTTACCTCCACCTTCAACTTACCTACACCTTCTTTCCTGGTGCTCCTGGGCTCTGTTGTCCCTCTGGAGGCTCCCTAATGCGTGGCGAGCGTCTCGGCGCTTCCGCGCATGCGCAGTGCGCAGTGTCAGGGCATTCCCTGCCTGTTGCCAATTTCCAAGATGGTGCCGGGTGTCGCGCGGCACTACTGCGCATGCGCAAATGCTCGGCGATCATGGCGGCAATTTTAAAAAGCAGATCTAAGGGACAGTTTTTCACTGCCTCTGCTGTATTCTTGCCTAGATTGAATGTGCTATTCTAAAAATCTCCCTATAGAGGTAAGTGACTGTCCTCTGTCTAGTTTCTCTTACCTTCCTGCTATTTCTTGCATGTCTCATCTTTCTGTATCTATAGGTTCCACCACTCCTTTTCTATGGAGGCCGCTGCCCCAGCAGATCACTGCCAGCCTAATAGGTAAGGTGGGGAGGACATGGTAAGTAGTGAAGACTGAGAAAGAGAGCAGGATACTACTAACGCTGCCTAAATTGGTCAGCCCTATCAGGTCCTCAAGAACCTCTAGTTCAAGACACAGAGAGACCTCGCACAGAAGAAGCTGCTCCGGCCACAGAAGGAGCCGCTCCAATCGCAGGAGAAGTCGCTCGGACCACAGGGGGAGTCACAGAAGGAGTCGATCCAGATCTTATTCAAGACACAGCTGCTCCCACCATAGAAGATCCCCTGTGCGCAGACATCGGTCTCCAGCGCATCACTCCCATCCCTCCGGAAACGCCTGCTGGGTATGCAGTGCTGTTGCCCTCCCAGACAAACTGGCCTGTCGCAGGTGCATCGAGGAAGCCACCAAAGAAAAAGACCCGGATACCAGAGAATCCGTTGGAGTTTCAGCCCCACAGGCCTTGATTCCAGAGATGGAATTTTCAACCCATAGTGCCTCTCCTGCTCCCGCTAGTACATCAAGAGAACAGGATTCCCCATCTGATAACGAGGGATTGGAAGCATCAGCTGGCTTTGACTTTTCTTTAATAGAGCCTTTCCTTAAGTCAGTCAAGGAGGCGATAAACTGGGAGGAACCCCAGGAGGTCCAGCAAAAACGGAGGAAATATTTCCCGAATCTTAAGAGGGACCCAGAGACTTTCCAATTCATTGAGGAGCTGGATGATCTAATCAAAGAGGAATGGCAGAGACCCAAGAAAAAATCCAGTCTAAATAATAGACTTGCCAATCTGTACCCGCTCAAAGAGCCTAAAGTAACCCCCCTGGTTTCCCCCCTGTGGTGGACGCATCTTTGATGCGCTTAGCCAGACATGTTACACTTCCTATAAGACGCAGTAACGTTCAGACCTAAAAAGGGCCTACCTATCAGCTGCAGGCACTTGCAGACCGGCTGTAGCGCTTGCAGCAGTGGGTAGAGCCATTTCCAGCTGGTCCGCAAACACTGAAAAACTCATCTCAGAGGGCGCAGACCAGGAGAAGATAGTAAAAGCTCTGCAAGAACTGAGCCTCGTGGGGGACTTTGTGTGCAGAGGCCTCCGTTGATGCAATTAGGTCTGCATCAAAGGCCATGCTGGCCTCTGTAATGGCCAAAAGGGCGCTATGGCTAAAGCCCTGGGCGGCGAATCCTGCCTCCAAGTTCAACTGGTTCCTGAAATCCCGTTTGATGGGGATAACCTCTTCGGGGCAAAGTTGGACTCAGCCATCTCAAAAGTGACCGGCGGTAAGTCCGGACTCATCCCCTGGGATAAAAGACCGAAGCAACAGAGACCTCCTCTCTTTAGACAAAATCTCCCGGAGAGATACAGAGATGCAAAAGCCTACAGACCTTGGAAGGAATATAGAAGGAGCTGGAAAAATCCTCAGACGTCCTTCATGAAATTCCAGAAACCCAAGACTCCCGCTTCCAGTGACCAAAAATCCTTTTGAAGGTGCGTCCGTCCAGCCAGCAGTGGTGGGAGCCAGACTCTCAAAATTCAGGCTGGTCTGGGCGGAAATTGTAAGGGACCCTTGGACGGTGGCCACCATCTGATTCGGGCACAGGTGGTCATTCAAAAGTCGACCCCCAAAGGATCAGTTTTGCCTAACCAATCTTCCTCCATCTCGGGAAAAAAAGATGTTGCTAATCAAGTACATCCAGGTCCTTCTCCAAAAGCGGGCAATAGTGGAGGTTCCGCCAACACAGAGAGGCAAGGGGTTTTATTCCCCGTTATTCCTGGTCAAGAAAAAATCAGGGGATCTGCGCCCGGTTCTGGATCTAAAAAATCTCAACCGATCCATCCGGGTAGAGTCATTCAAGATGGAAAGCCTGCAGTTGATCCTCCAAGCCATAAATCTGGGAGATTGGATGCTTTCCATTGACTTCCAGGAAGCCTACCTGCATATCCCGATTCACGCTGCTTTCCAAAGATTCCTTCGCTTCTCAGTAAATCATTGCCATTTCCAATTTCAAAGTCTCCCGTTCGGGATCTCGACTTCCCCCAGAACATTTACGAAGGTCTTATTGCCAGTGATAGCCTCCTTGAGAGAAAAAGTTCTAAGGGTCCACCACTACCTGGATAACATCCTCCTTCTCTCAAACAGCCAGGAGTCCCTTGTACAGCACCAGGAAATCCTAGTCTCCATGCTACAGAGCTTGGGATGGCTAATAAATTGGGAGAAAAGCAACATCCAGCCCACCCAAAGGATGGTCTTTCTAGGGGCCGAACTGGATACCCAAGAGAATACAGTAGAATTGCCAAAAGAGAAGATCCCTCCATTGATCCATAGAGTGAGAAAATCAATCTCGGCAGCATCCTTACCAGCCAGAGCATGCCTCAGTCTCCTAGGCTCTCTGTCAGTGACCATCCCAATGGTCCAGTTGGCGCAATGGAACTCGAGACCCCTTCAAACCTCCTTTTTGCACCAGTGGGATGGCTCGTCCATGTCCTAACGATATACGTCTCGGAAGAGATCAAGCTATCACTACAGTGGTGGATGCGGCCTTGCAACCTGAGGAGATGCAAACAAATAGTCACCCCCGTCAAGAAATAGTGACTTCAGACGCCAGCTTGGAGGGTTGGGGGGCGCACTATCAACATTACGTGGCTCAAGGCCGCTGGCCTTTCAGGACCCAGGACTTAAATGTGCTGGAAATGAAGGCTGCTTTTCAGGCCCTTTGGCCTTCAGCCCTCATTTGAGGGGGAAACAAGTTCTCCTAAAAATGGACAACAGAGTGGCAGTAGCCTACATCAACAGGCAGGGGGCACCAGGAGCATCTCCATGATGCAGGAGGGGTGATGTAATGGGCACAACTGAACCTCCTGGATCTGAGGGCGGCTTACATTCCGGGAATTCAGAATCTCCTAGTCAATTTACTCAGCAGAAGATTTATTTCCAACGAGTGGTCTCTGAGTCCCCAAGCTTTCACCCTCATATCTCAGACTTAGGGCCCACCGGACATAGACCTTGCAGCAACACAAGCAAACACAAAGATTTTTGTCCAGGATTCCCTTTCCTTCAGCGGAGGGAACGGATTGTCTCCAACATCCCTGGAACTTTCGCCTCGACTACATCTTTCCACCGACTCCCCTCAAAGCAAGGTTCCTTCTGAGACTCAAGAATTCGGCAGCACTGGTGGTGGCTGTGACTCCCTTTTGGCTGGTTCACTACCCTCCTACAGTTAAACACGGCAGACCCACTTCCTCTCCTGGTATCGGCAGACTTACTTTCTCAGGATCAGCTACTTCATCCAAATCCGGAGAAGTTACATCTAATGGCCTGGAGGCTGAGATGATTAGATTCCTAGACCAAGGCTGTTCCCAGAGGGTAGTAGATACATTACTCCAGGCTAGAAAGCCTACCACCAACAATACCTACAGGAGGATCTGGGAAAAGTTTGTTACCTTCACACATCAGCAAGGTTGGGACTCATCTCCATCAGTGTCACAAGTTCTGGAGTTTCTGCAATCAGGCCTAGAGAAAGGTCTTGGGTCCAGCACCTTAAAGGTTCAAGTGTCAGCCATTCCCGCCCTCAAGTGGGCTCATAACCCCCTTGTTATACAGTTTCAGAAGGCCTGTCTAAAACTAAGGCCCCCCAGGAAACCTTCATTCCTGGTCTGGGATCTCTTAATCGTCTTGGAAGCCTTATCTAAAGAGCCTTTCTTCCCGCTCGAAAGCATCTCCCTCTGGGACCTGACGCTAAAAGTCTCCTTTTCAATTGCCATAACATCAGCGAAGAGAGTCTCAGAGATGCAAGCCCTGCTAGCCAAAGAGCCATACCTGATCATCTACCCAGACAGACTAGTCTTAAAACCTTCGGATCACTTTATCCCTAAGGTTTCCTCTTCCTTCCACTTTAATCAAGAGATAATTCTCCCGGCCCTTGTCACGGATCAGGGCGACCCTCATCCGCTGGATGTCAAGGGCAACATCTTGCAATACCTATTGGCAACCAAGCCTTTTTGGAAATTGGAAAACCTCCTAATCATCCCTCATGGCTTTAAAAGAGGCCAGGTGGCGTCAGCTCGTACCATTGCCTCATTACTGGTAAAGACTATCAAAAAGGCCTACTCGCTGAGCACTTAACAGATTCCGGAGGGCTTGAGGGCGAACTCTACCAAGGCAGTGGCAACTTCGTGGGCAGCCTACTGTAGAGTCTCAGCAGAAACCATCTGTAGAGCGGCCACCTGGTCTTCCAGAAACACCTTTATATCCCATTATAAGGTGGACGCTGCACGCCTATCAACAGTGGATTTTGGGAAAACCATTATCCAAGCCAACTCTTCCATTCCTTATTAATAAAACTTATCTTGCATTCCCACCCAGTTTGCGAGTTATTCCCCAAAGTGTATGCTGCCATGATGCGACAGGAAAATGGAAAATTGTATACTCACCTTTCCATAATTTTCCTTTCCTGTCGCATCTTTATGGCAGCATACAACTGCCCACCCTGCTGAGGTGATATATACATACAGAGAATACTGGGGAGGGTGCCTTCTCGTCAATTTATAGCTATGTAGTCCTATCAGGTTGTGGGGGCAGAGTCACAACCCCCCAAAGTGTATGCTGCCATGAAGATGCGACAGGAAAGGAAAATTACGGAAAGATGAGTATACAATTTTCCGTTTTATGCACACTACAGATCCCCTAGTCTATAGTCCACAGTACCAAGTCCATCTTACAAGCTAATTTTATAAAATACTTCAGCGCTAACAAGTATGTGCCCTTAGGAGCTAGCAAGAGAGGATGGTTAAGTTTCTACATACAGTGAAATTATGGAGAACAAACACAGTCACCCCCTAAAAAAAAAAGAATTTTGAGATTTGAAGGCTGAGAGCAATTTAAGATTTTTGTTTTTTTAAGGAATACAAACTTGAACAGAATTTGTTTTTGCTTTTTTTTAATCAGACTTTAGTATCACTTTAAGGACTCATGCCACTGCAGCTCAAAAAAAATCTGCTTTCTTTCTCGGACATCACGGAACACAGAGCCACAGTAATAACTGATGGGTTATGTAGGTACCTTTAGGTATTGGACACTGGTCACACCCTAATCAGGAAGTTCAACCCCCTATATAATCCCTCCCCTTCCAGGGATACCTCAGTTTTTACGGCAGTGTCTTAGGTGTTGGACGTGTAAAGATGTCCTGTGCTGAAGCTCCAAAGGGAATATCCTGATATCCTATACTGGGGCAAGCCAGGCGAACTGGATCCATTTAAAGTGTCTTTTCATGGCCGAATCGGATGGTACCCGGGCCTCGTGTCCGAAGAGACAAGGTTTTACCTGTAATGCTTCTCTTATTAGAGCGCTGGACCCCGCAGATCAGAAAATGGCTTTAAACCTCCTAATTTCTGGCTGGGTGCTTTACATGGCCAGAACTGCAGGATCCCCCTATTCGTAGGGGAACCCAGTCTCTGACGGTTTTTTCAAACGGAGCCCACCGTGAAAGGTGAAGATTGGGTCTGTGTATACAGCACCCTGCGGCTGGATAAGGTAAGAGGAGATTCCACAGAATTTTTAATTCTAGTAGGTTTTCTCCTTTAAGGTAGATGCATGCTATGCCTAGTGTGACCACTGGGGGCTGCCAAGAGCACATACCTTCTCATGCTGTTTCTTTCTCAGCATTCCACGCTGCACAGCTCTTCCGACCGGCTCCAGGTAGGATGGGATGGGGGGATTTCTCCTTAGGAATGTTCCCCTCAGGCCAAGGGGAGGCCACAGGTGGGCTGTAAGGCGGTTTTTATACCGCACTGTCGCCGCCGCTGCCGCCGCCAGGCCGCCATTGCATCTATGCAGGTCCCATCGCTGCCGGCCTCTCTCCTTCCTCCTCCACCCCCAGCCTTCCTCCATGCTTACTCCGGAAGGGTCAGGCTCACGCGGGAAGTGCTCGTTTTTGAAAAAAACAAAGGGGGGGCGGCAGAGGGGGGTGGGGCATCAGCACAGCATCAGCGTGCTCAGATGCCCACAGTGCCAGAAGCATGGCTACTTAAAGCACACTCTACAGGTGCTCTGAGCCTTGGAGGGACACAGAGCTGACAGTCGCATGTAAGGTAGGACACAGTCATTCTCCTAGGCTGCATTTACTAAGGTGACACTGGACTGGGCATTTGGTAGCAAGGCTTTTGCCAGACTACATCGCTCAGCAGTCAGTGTTCATTTTGGATACCTCACACCTTGTTGCTTTGCACTATGGGTAGAAGAGGCTCAAGTACTGCCAGAACCAGAGACACTAGGGGATCTCGATCAGGTTCTGAGGACCCCCTGTCTGCTACATCCTCCACCCCTGAGGGGCCAGGGACGGCTGGACAATGAGAGCCATTGGGGTCTGGGGCTATACCTGCTTCCGGCACTTCAGCCGCTGTATACATTACACAAGAGGTTTTTTCCTCAACCATTACTGGGTTAGAGGAAAGATCAATGGCCGTGATTACAGCTTCACTCAGTGGAAAAAAACGTACTAGGCCTTCCTCTGTTTCCCAAGACCCTCAAGCAGAGGAGCTCTGGGATAAAGGAGATGAATCCCTTTCAGAGGATCAGGATGGGACAGATAATTCCTCTTCGGAGGAATCAGGTGGAGAGGGACCCTCTGCGACTTCCCAAGAGGAGAAAGTCTTAGTGCAGATCCTTACTGGATTGGTCCGCTCTACATTTAATTTGCCCGTACCTGAAGCTGTTAAAGAATCCTCTTCTGCTTTGGGGTCACTGAAACCTTCCCAAGCAGCACATGCTTTTCCTGTTCATAATTTCCTTGAAAAGCTCCTTTATTCTGAGTGGGATCACCCAGATAAGCAATTTCTTCCGCCGAAAAAGTTTTCAACACTTAAAAAAGATGGAATCCTTATTAAAGGATGTTTTTTCCTTAGCAGAATCAGTGGCCCAACCAGCAGTAGCAGTGGTTGGAGTCTGTCAATACTTAAGAGACCATGTTAAGCAGGTCATCAAAGTATTACCTGAACAACAGGCCCAGGGGTTTGCTAACCTTCCAGCGGCCTTATGTTATGTTGTTGACGCCATCGGAGATTCTATCATGCAAACCGCTCGCCTTTCACTTGGGTTGGTGCATATGCATAGAATCTTATGGTTGAAAAATTGGTCAGCCGAAGCACCATGTAAGAAGCTCTTGGCTGGGTTTCCTTTTCGTGGTGCAAGGTTGTTTGGAGAAGACTTGGATAACTATATCAAGAGAATCTCTTGTGGGAAAATCACTCTCTTACCTGTTAAGAAGAAGAGTAAGCATCCCTCTTTCAAACAGACTCTTTCCCCAGCGCCAGGGGCTTCAGCCTCCAGGCAGTCACAACAGCCTCCTCCGTCTGGGGCAAGAAACAAGAGTCAACCCCAGGAACAAAAGAAGTCCTGGGGGAAGAAGTCTTCTAGACAAAACACTAAGACCTCTTCATGAAGGGGCGCCCCCGCTCGCTCGAGTGGGGGGAAGACTGCTACAGTTCTCAAAGCTCTGGCAGAAGGACAGATGGGTAATCTCCATGGTAACCTTAGGGTACAAGCTGGAGTTCCAATAATTTCCCTCTCCTCGTTTCCTCAGATCAAGTGTTCCCAGAGACCCAGAGAAGAAGCAGTCGCTCCTTCTTGCGCTAGAGCGACAAACGTCGGTCATTATGGTGGTTCCCACAAAGGATCAAGGATTGGGCTTCTATTCCAACCTTTTTACGGTCCAAAAACCAAATGGGGATGTCAGACCCATTCTGGATTTAAGGGATCTGAATCGATTCCTAAGGATACAGTCCTTCCGCATGGAATCAATTCGGACAGTAGTCTTCATCCTGCAGGGAGGAGAATTTTTGGCATCGATAGATATCAGAGATACATATCTACATGTGCCCATTTTTCCAGCTCATCAGAAGTTTCTACGCTTCGAGATAGGAGGGCGCCATTTCCAGTTCGTGGCTCTTGCTTTCGGGATAGCCACTGCACCTCGAGTGTTCACAAAGGTCTGGGCCCCTCCTCTGGCCAGATTAAGGGCTCGGGGTATAACTGTCATAGCATACCTAGACGACCTGCTCTTGATAGACTGGTCGGTGGCTTCCTTGAATGAGAACTTGAGGACCACTGTCAAGTATCTGGAACATCTAGGTTGGATCCTCAACCTAGAAAAATCTTTCCTAAAACCAGTAAGAAGACTGGAGTATTTGGGTCTGATGATAGATACAAGCCAGGAGAAGGTATTTCTTCCTCAGGCAAAGATCACTGCTTTAAGGGAGCTGATTCTGACAGTCAGGACCAAGAAGGGTCCTTCTGTCCGCCTTTGTATGAGGCTGCTGGGAAAGAGGGTGTCTTCATTCGAAGCAGTTCCCTATGCTCAGTTCCATTCAAGACTACTGCAACACAGTATTCTGTCGGCCTGGACCAAGAAGGTTCAGGAATTAGACTTTCCGATGCACCTGTCACATGCGGTGCGTCAGAGCCTCAATTGGTGGCTCATACCCGAAAACCTGTAGAAGGGGAAATCCTTTCTACAGGTTACCTGGACGGTGGTAACAACACATGCCAGTCTGTCAGGTTGGGGAGCAGTTCTGGAACAGTCTGCTATCCAGGACCTTACCATCAACATTCTGGAGATCCGGATGGTATACCTAGCCCTAAGAGCCTGGACTATCAGGCTACAGGGTTGCCCGGTCAGGATCCAGTCCGACAATGCCACAGCAGTGGCTTATGTCAATCATCAGGGAGGCACCCGGAGCCGAGCTGCTCAAAAAGAGGTGAACCAGATCTTAGTCTGGGCAGAGATGCATGTGCCATGCATATCGGCAGTTTTCATTCAAGGGATAGAGAACTGGCAGGCGGACTATCTAAGTCGCCAGCAGTTACTCCCAGGGGAATGATCTCTGCATCTTGACGTCTTTTTGGCTATATGCCAAAGATGGGGGGTCCCAGATGTAGATCTCTTTGCATCCCGATTCAACAAAAAGATAGACAGATTTGTGGCAAGGACGAGGGATCCTCTTGCATGCGGGACGAATTCACTGATTTATGCATTCCCGCCTATTCTGCTACTAAATGCACTGCATTCGTCTTTTCTCTCCAACCTCAAACCTTCCCTTCTTCACTCTGCTACTGATGGCTTTTATGACAAAATCGCACCCCTGTCCTGCCCAGACCTAACCACTTCCATCTACAACACCACGTTGTCATCCTCCCTAGACGTACTTGCTCCTCTTTCTACACGCAGAACCAGGCCCCATCTGCCACAACCCTGGCAAACAGACGACACCAGAAGTCTCAAGAGACGCAGCCGTGCTCTTGAGCGAGCATGGCATAAATCTAAATCCCTGCAAGATTTTACCCTCTACAAATCTGTCCTTCTCAAATACAACTCCTGCCTCCACACTGCTAAACAAACCTATTACAACACTCTCATCAAAACCCTCTCATCCAAACGTCGTCAACTCTTTTCTACCCTTAATTCCTTACTTCACCCCCCACTGTCCCCACCCACCAACTTGCTTACCGCTCAACATATTGCCAACCACTTCAATAGCAAAATCAACACAATTCGCAAGGAGATATCCAGCATTCAAATTCCTCCCCTACCCAACATATCAGGTCCAACACCACACTCAATACTCTCCTCCGTTTGCCCAGTTACCACAGAAGAAGTTAATAAACTCCTCTCCATGGCCCACCTCACTACATGTCCCCTGGACCCTGTCCCCTCTCAATTACTGCGACCACCTTCCCACTCTATCCTCAACTCCCTAACCCACATCTTCAACCTCTCCCTCTCCTCCGGCACCTTTCCTTCCCCGCTCAAACATGCACTGGTTACCCCCATACTCAAAAAACCCTCACTAGACCCCACCTGTTTGAATAACTTAAGACCTATCTCCCTTCTCCCGTTTGCCTCCAAGCTCATCGAATGCCTTGTTCATGACCAAATGAGTCGCTACCTCATGGACAACAACCTTCTCGACCCCCTACAGTCTGGCTTCCGCCTACCACATTCTACTGAAACTGCCCTACTAAAAATCACCAATGACCTAATAACTGCCAAAACCAATGGCCACTACTCCATACTCATACTATTAGACCTCTCTGCTGCCTTTGACACAGTTGACCACCTGCTGCTCCTCAGCAAATTACACTCCCTTGGCCTCCGTGATTCTGCATTATCCTGGTTCTCCTCCTACCTATCTCAGCGCACTTTCAGTGTCACTTACAACTCCATCTCCTCTGCTCCCCTTCCTCTTTCTGTTGGGGTACCCCAAGGCTCCGTCCTTGGGCCTCTCCTTTTCTCACTCTATACCTCTTCCCTGGGCCAGTTGATAACCTCCCATGGCTTCCAATACCACCTCTATGCCGATGACACACAGATCTATCTCTCCACTCCTCAACTCACCCCCACTATCTCCTCACGGATCTCAAACTTGCTGAATGACATATTGGTATGGATGTCACCCCACTTTGCTCAAAAAAGCTCAAAGAAGCTCAATAAAAATGTGCAAAAAGAGCCCAAAAAAGTACAAGTTTCTTCAAGCTGAAATAAAAGCTCACATGCCTGTAAAAGCAGCTTTTGTTTTGAGCCGCAGTGTGCATGAGCCCTTATTGCATATGCCTCTAAACTCCTGAAAAAGCCATAGTGTGCATTGACACATTGGGGGTCATTTACTAAGATGAATGTGTTGCGCCGGTTCATACCTTAATTGGTACGCCGGATAAATCACTAAATGAGCGTGTGAACCGACGCACGCACAGCAGTACCTGCCCGCGAGAATGTTTCCAGCGCAATCCCATCGCGCTGGTTCTCGGCGAGGTACATCTCGCGCTCGCTGCAATAGGAAAAACACATCTTCCTATTAAAGTAGCGCAAGAATAACTGGCATGGTTTCCCCTTCCAGGGGTATACCAGGCCCTTCGGTCTGGTCTGGATTCTAAGGGGAACCCCCTACGCTGAAAAACCGGCATGGGGGTCACCCCAAAATCCATACCAGACCCTTATCCGAGCATGAAGCCCAGCCGGTCAGGAAAGGGGGTGGGGACGAGCGAGTGCCCCCCCTGAACCGTACCAGGCCGCATGCCCTCAACATGGGGGATGGGTGCTTTGGGGAAGGGGGGGCGTGCTGCGGCCCCCCCACCCCAAAGCACCTTGTCCCCATGTTGATGAGGACAAGGGCCTCTTCCGGACAACCCTGGTCATTGGTTGTTGGGGTCTGTGGGCGGGGGGCTTATCAGAATCCAGGAGCCCCCTTTAATAAGGAGGCCCCCAGATCCCGGCCCCCCACCCTACGTGAATGAGTATGGGGTACATGGTACCCCTACCCATTCACCTGGGGGAGAAAAGTGTCAAGAAATAAACACACTAGACAGGTTTTTAAAGTAATTTATTAGGCAGCTTCAGGGATCTCCTTCCAACTTCGAGGGTCTCTTCTGCGCTCTCCGGCCTCCTCTCTGCATCTACTCCCGGTATCCAGTTCTTCTCCGTGCTGTCCGGCCTCTTCTATTGTTAGGGTTTTACTCTCACTTCCTGTTTGGCTACGTGAAAAGGGACACAAAGCCCAATCAAAAAAAAAATAGATTTCCCTCAAATGTCCACAATTAGAATAGGATTGTCTTCAGCTTGATTTTAGTTCAGTGCTCTAAATCAGTGCTTCTCAACCCTGCCCTCAAGTACCCCCCAACAGGCCATGTTTGCAGGTTTTCCTTCATCTTGCACAGGTGCTTGAAATCAAAAAGTCAATGGCTTTGTATTTTGGACAGCTATTTTAGATAAGATAAGTTTCCTAAACATGTCCTGTCAGGGGGGTACTTGAGGACTGAGGCTGAAAACCACTGCTCAAAAAGAAAATTGAATACTTACTACTCTGAAATGTTACTTTCCTGGTCACTATCCATGGCAGCATATGCACAATCCATGCATGTGCTACCATGAAGGCACCAGGAAAGTAACTTAAAACTAAGAAAAAATAAAAAAGGGATTTGTCTAAGACATGCCAATCAGCCTAGTTAAGCTGCAGCTGGGAAATCCGTTGCATGAAAAGAACATACATAAAAACATAAAAAATTTGAAACAATTTTATTGGTCAAAAAAAAAAAAAAACAGGACTTGGAAAAGAAGCAAGGAAAGCAAAATACACACATGCATGTTAATTTGAGACACTAAAGCCGCGTACACACGGTCGGACTTTTCGTCTACAAAAGTCCAACGGACGCTGACGGACTAAAGCTGGCTGGTAATCCGATCGTGTGTGGGCTTCTCCGGACTTTCAACGTACTTTTTTAGCCTCAAATCCGACGTACTTTAGATTTGAAACATGCTTCAAATCTTTACGTCGTAACTACGACGGACCCCGAAATCCGCTCGTCTGTGTGCTAGTCCGACGGACAAAAACCCACGCTAGGGCAGCTATTGGCTACTGGCTATGAACTTCCTTATTTTAGTCTGGTGTACGTCATCACGTACGAATCCATCGGACTTTTGTGTGGTCGTGTGTAGGCAAGTCCGTTCGTTAGAAAGTCTGCCACAAGTCCGCCGCAAGTCTGCCGAAAGTCCTCCGGAAGTCTGTTGGACAGGCTGTCGGACTTTTGTAGCTGAAAAGTCCTACCGTGTGTACGCGGCATAACAGAATGTTTGAGGTTTGACCCTTTTGCAGTGTAAATTAACTGGATTTAAAAGGAGTGCACCCACAAATGGACATCTGTTAAGGATTAACCAGTTGCCGACCGCCGCACGCCGATGTACGTTGGCACAATGGCACGGGCAGGCATAAGGGCTTACCTGTACACCCGCATCCACAACGCATCACCACCCACGTCTAGCACCATCCATCCCTCCAGTGTCCACAATGCATCCCCACCCACGCCGAGCACCATCCATCCCTCCAGTCTCCACGACGCATCGCCACCCACATCCAGCACCATCCATCCCTCTAGTCTCCACAATGTATTGCCACTCACGCTCAGCATCCTGGAGAGGGATGGGTGATGCTGGGTGTGGATGGGGATACATTGGGGAGAGGGATGGATGATGCTGGGCGGAGGTGGAGATACATTGTGTTGAATGCTAAAATAAAAGTGAGTGCCCCGAAGGACTTAGTGGGATGGCCAGTGGGCGTATTCGGTGGGACGGCCAGTGGGGAATGTTGGTGGTCAGGCCCCAGGGGGAGGGGGGGCCAGGCCTGAAGCTGTCTAAGGGGCCCCAAAATTTCTGATGGCTTCCCTGTTGTCACTAAATGAGGTAGAACCAGAGGAAGAAGAAGATGAAGGAAGAAATGATGAAGGAAGGAAGAAGGAAAAAGACCCTAAGATGGAAAGAAGAAGAATTTAAAAAAAGAAATTGTCAAAAACTGTCTCTTGTCATTTTTAACATTTTTGACACTTTTTTTGTGAAATGGTAGGGGTATTTTGTACCCCATTACCATTTCACACAGGGGTCCGGGATCTGGGGGTCCCCTTGTTAAAGGGGGCTTCCAGATTCTGATAAGCCCCCTGCCCGCAGACCCCCAAAACCACTGGGCAAGGGTTGTGGGGATGAGGCCCTTGTCCTCATCAACATGGGGACAAGGTGCTTTGGGGGGCCTCAAAGCATCCTCCCAATGTTGAGGGCATGTGGCCTGGTATGGTTCAGGAGGGGGGCGCTCTCTCGTCCCCCCTCTTTTCCTGCAGCCTGCCAGGTTGCGTGCTTGGATAAGGGTCTTGTATTGTTTTTTTAGGGGGAACCCCACACATTTTTTTTCTTAATGTTGTTTTTTTTTCTTAATGCTGTTTTTATCAATGAACTTTTATGTGTATTGCCGGACTGACATTTCATTATAGCCGCGAA
The DNA here is from genome assembly GCA_037952925.1 of Lithobates clamitans. Lineage (NCBI taxonomy): Eukaryota > Metazoa > Chordata > Amphibia > Anura > Ranidae > Lithobates > Lithobates clamitans. Next base: position 714,326 of record JBBGZY010000496.1, on the reverse strand, counting down.
GTGAACCAGCGTTAGAAAAAAAAAAGTTTAGAGTTGCGACCGTTCAACCTATGCAAATGCATTTACGTTGCTTGACATTTACTAAGATTTTGCCGGCGCACTGAACCAACACATTTGAACAAGCGCAAATGCTGTTTGAGCATGCGCAGTGCATAAATTGACATCCCGCAGTTCTAAATGTATTTGCCGGCGCTGCAGGCTTGTTCAGAGAAAGTTCCTTTCTCATTCTATTTTGGGCATATTTGTGACTTGGGCAGTTAGTACTACACTTCCTCACATCACCCCACATCACCCCCATAATATTGGCACTTCCAGCTTGTTTAAATTTTAAGTTAAAGATGCTGTGCGCCATGTCTATAGTGGCGTACCGATCACCTCCTCCGGTGCGCCAGGAAGAGAATAGTAAATGGGGGATTGCGCTGTGTTACCGGCGCATATGTTTTGTAAATAGGAAAATGTCATTTGCGTATCGGTGTGCGCCGGAACCCATGGTGCAAATGCTTTGGAAATCAGCCCCATTGTCTAACATGGAAGGGAGTTTACAGGCAGAAAAATCGAGAGCTCAAAAAAGCTTAAAAAAAGGTAGGAGCAGCTTATTTGAGCTGCAGTGTGCATGAGCTCTTTTGCTGTGGTAAGAATGTTTGGACAAAGTGGTAGGACATTTAGCAGAATGTCTTTTTAAAAAGCAATAAATGATGGGGAAAAGATAAAAATATTTGCATATCAGCAAGTAAAGGTGGGTGCACACTATAAGAAAATCAGGTGAACGATCCTCTGGTTTTCCTCGATGTTTCACAGCAAGTCAGAACGAGAAAATAATACTGTATGAAAATTCTAGTATGACAAATGTTTTTTTTTGTTGTTTATTGTTTTTGATCATGCGCAATCTTTTGTATCTGAGTTTTCTTGTATGAAAACCATACAGACACAGTATACATTAAAGTGGATGTAAACTCCATTCATTACCTTCTGAGAATAAAAAGCAGCTGGAAGTTTGTGTTGGAGTGGGTGCATAGAGATAGATTAGCAGAGAGTTTGTCTATTCACAGCACAGCTCTGCATGTTTCATTCTTCTGCCTATGTGGAGGGTAGGGATGAGCCGAATACCCCCCTGTTCGGTTCGCACCAGAACTTGCGAACAGGCAAAAAATTTGTTCGAACACGCGAACACCGTTAAAGTCTATGGGACACGAACATGAATAATCATAAGTGATAATTTTAAAGGCTTATATACAAGTTATTGTCATAAAAAGTGTTTGGGGACCTGGGTCCTGACCCAGGGGACATGGATCAATGCAAAAAAAGTTTTAAAAACTGCCGTTTTTTCAGGAGAAGTGATTTTAATAATGCTTAAAGTGAAACAATAAAAGTGTAATATCCTTTTAAATTTCGTACCTGGGGGGTAAGTTTTACCAGACTTATCACGAGCTACTTTACAGTGAAGAGCAATGTTACGCCCCCTATTGGACAGAATTAAGAGCATAGGGGGTTCATATCGATGGGGCTACCTTATCTCATTAACTGTAAAAAGGGATTCATCATCATTTAAGCTGAAACACCCCACTGACCTCCCAGACTTGTTTATTTTCTGGGGGTGGATAATATGGTGATTCCAAACTGGCTACCACCCACCCCAGGGTCAATAAGAACGATGAGGCCTCCTTCGAGGGGGGATGATGAGTTAACACAAGGGAAGGGACGGAGTCGCCCCTTAACAGGGGAGACATGAGAAGTAAAAGGTGGGGGGGTACACTGCTTCCTACCCAAAGTTCCTCTCCCTTTGCCTCCCTTCCCCCCTCCCCCCCTCACGGTATGTTTAATTTTTTTTTTTCTTCTGGTTTTATCTCACATTTTTTGAGTGAGTTACCAGGACATGGCCGATGAAACGTAGTAAACGGCCCTGGGCCACCTCTTATTTTGTTTTTTTTTCAAGGGGTTTCCCCTTTTCTTTATAATTTTTTTTTTATTTGGTTGTTCGTCTGGGGGGTTTGTGGGGAATTAATTAAGGATATTACCACATGGAATTGCAGTTGGAATAATGACACATATTTGTTGTTTTATGCTAAATTATTTATGTTATAAGTGTTTTGGATTATGTTGGTGAGGGTCACAGATATATTGAATCAGAACTAATTGAATAGGAAAGATTGTCACAGGTTTTTTTTTTTTTTTCTTCTAAAATATTGAATAATGTCATGAATAATGTCACGAATGTTGATTTAAGCTATCAGAAAATGAGGAGGTCCTTTATTTATTTTTTATTTTTTCCCTCTCATATACATTGCACTAACATATTGATTGGAATAATGTCACTAAAAGATAAATTAATTCACTGGGAGGTGGGGACTTCTCCCCTCCCCATAATATAACATTTTTGTTTTCCCCTTTTTTCTTTTTTTTTTCTTGGAACGGAGCTGTGGCCCCCCCTCCCATTTGGGAAGATGAAGAGAGAAGCGTCACACAGCGGGAGCCTCCCTCCATGCCATCATGGATGCAGAGCGGCCCGAGGAGAAGGGAGGAAGACGCCGCAGAGGAAGATGCCGGACGAGAAAACCGGAGGAAGAACCAGAAGAAGAAGAAGATGGAGGAAGAAACCGAAGGAAGATAGAAGGTAGAAGAAAGAATAGAGGAAAGTAGAAGCATTTAAATAAAGGAATTGTCAAAAACTGTCTCTTGTCATTTTTAAAATTTTTGACACTTTTTTTGTGAAATGGTAGGGGTACTTTTGTACCCCCTTACAATTTCACACAGGGGGGAGGGTCAGTATCTGGGGGTCTCCTTGTTAATGGGGGCTTCCAGATTCTGACAAGCCCCCGCCCGCAGATCCCCACAACCACCGGCCAGGCCAAGGGTTGTGGGGATGAGGCCCTTGTCCTCATCAACATGGGGACAAGGTGTTTTGGGGGGCTACCCCAAAGCACCCTCCCAATGTTGAGGGCATATGGCCTGGTATGGTTCAGGAGGGGGGGCACTCTCTCGTCCCCCCTCTTTTCCTGCAGCCGGCCAGGTTGCATGCTCAGATAAGGGTCTGGTATGGATTTTTAGGGGGACCCCACGCCATTTTTTCTTTTGGCGCGGTGTTTCCCTGAAAATCCATACCAGACCTGAAGGGTCTGGTATAGATTTTGAGGGGGACCCCATGCCATTTTTTTTTATTTCCCTGTGGGGAATTCCCATGCCGTTTTTATCAATGAACTTTTATTTGTATTGTCGGACCGGCAATTCATTAATAGCCGCGAGTAGTTTAAATGACTTTTTTTCCTTTGAAATGTCATTTTGCTGTCAGACTGTTCTAAACACGGGAAACATGCGCCCCTTTACAGGCATACTATAGACACCCCCCAGGTACAAAATTTAAAGGGATATTACACTTTTATTGTTTCACTTTAAGCATTATTAAAATCACTGCTCCCCAAAAAATGTCCGTTTTTAAAACTTTTTTTGCATTGATCCATGTCCCCTGGGGCAGGACCCAGGTCCCCAAACACTTTTTATGACAATACCATGAATATAAGCCTTTAAAATTAGCACTTTTGTTTTCTCCTATAGACTTTTAAAGGGTGTTCCGCGGCATTCGAATTTGCCGCGAACACCCCAAATTGTTCGCTGTTCGGCGAACTGGCGAACAGCCGATGTTCGAGTTAAACATGAGTTCGACTCGAACTCGAAGCTCATCCCTAGTGGGGGGGTGCCTTTCCTCCAATCAGCTGTTACACAGTGTAAGCCAAGACTCCACACCCAGTGGTGGAACAGGAAGAAAGATTTCTAACACGATGTTCACTTTCTAAACAGTGTAGAAAGCTGAAGACAGCAGATATACAAATAAAACTTATGCAGAGAGGTTTGTTTCTTCTCTGTGTTTAATCTGAGGCTATTCACTTCACTGGGTATATGAGAGGGTTTACACTTTAACCACTTGCCGCCTGCCCACCATTAAATGACGGCTGGGCGGTGCGGCTCTCGTTCTGGGTGGACGTCATATGACGGCACCCAGAGCGGCCGCTATCGCGTGCCCCCGGGGACGTGCAGCACTGCGATCGCATGCGCGCCGTGTTGCTAGGACATGGCGTGACCCCGATCTCTGTAAAGAGCCACGTCCGTGGCTCTTTAACCATGTGATCGGCTGTGTCCAATCACAGCCGGTCACATGTAAACAAGGGGATGCCAGTAATGGGCGCTCTGCACCTCATACTGACAGAGTGTGAGGAGAGGAGAGCCAATCAGCGGCATCTCCTCACAGAGGACTTCTAGGCATGTAATCAGGGCACTGATAATCAGTGCCCTGATTACAATAAAGCACTCAGAGGGCCAGAAGTAAGTGCCCTCTAGTGCCAGCAGTGGTTTCCCATCAGTGCCACCAGTTAGTGCCCACTAGTGCCAGCAAACAGTGCCCACAAGTGCCAGCAATCAGTACCCATTAGTAATGCCAGTCAGTGCTGGCTATCACTGCTGCCCATCAATGCCACCCATCAGTGCCGCCCATCAGTGCCGACTATCCGTGTTGCCTATCTGAGCCCACCAGTGCCCTTTATCTGTGCCCATCAGTGCCACCCACCAGTGCCCACCAGTGCTACTCGTCAGTGCCCACCAGTGCCGCCTATCAGTGCTCATCAGTGCCACATATCAGTGCCACCTATCAGTGCCCATAAGCTGAAAGCTGAAAAATGGCCTGGGCAGGAAGTGCCCTGTATTGAAGTAGTTAAACAAAAATCGTTTGTTCTGTTCACAAACATGAAAAATTTTGGAGTTTGTCCCTTCGAAAATTTTCATTTGCAAAGTCTGAATCCGATATCGAAAGTTGTGTACACACTATATGAAAATTGAACAATCATGCCTCATACAGAATTTTCTTATAGTTTGTACCCAACTTAAATCTCTGTTAAGCGTGTGAGCTTTTGTTTTTGTGGAAACAACAATTCCCAAACTACTCCTAAAGTAAATGCTAGCTTAGCAAGATGCACATTTTTTTGTGTCAGAACATTGTACATGGCAACATTTAGCATTGTTTAGTACCTATAAATGAGGGAGAACTGGTTTAGGCCTGTTTTAGGCAGATCCGTGATGTGTATTTTGGCACTTTTTTATTACTCATTTTGGCATTATTTACGTGCATTTTGCCGTTTTTCAATATGCCATATTTTTTAACGCGCATCTGGCCGTGGGTTTTTTTATTGTGCATTTTGCCGCTTTTTTAAACACACATTTTGGCCCTTTAGGACACATTTTTGGCACAGATTATTTTACCACGCATTTTGGTGTGGTTTGTAACACACATTTTGGCCCTTTAGCACACATTTTTGGCACAGATTATTTTACCACGCATTTTGGTGTGGTTTGTAACACACATTTTGGCACTTCTTTAAGCATGTAGTTTGACACTTTTTAACCACTTCAGCCCAGGAAGAATTTACCCCCTTCCCGACCAGAGCACTTTTTGCGATTCGGCACTGCGTTGCTTCAAATGACAATTGCGCGGCTGTGTGATGTTGCACCCAAACAAAATTGACGTCCTTTTTTTCCCCACAAATAGAGCCTTCCTTTGGGGTATTTGATTACCTCTGCGGTTTTTATTTTTTGCGCTATAGACAAAATAAGAGTGACAATTTTGAAAAAAAAACACAATATTTTGTACTGTTTGCTATAATAAATATCCCCATTTACAAAAAAAAAAACAATTTTTTTCTCACTTTAGGATGATATGTATTCTTCTACATATTTTTGGTTAAAAAATCGCAATAAGCGCATATTGATTGGTTTGCGCAAAAGTTATAGCGTCTACAAAATAGGGGATAGATTTATAGCATTTTTATTAATATTTTTTTTTTACTAGTAATGGCGGTGATCTGCAAATTTTATCATGACTGCGAAATTATGGTGGACACATCGGACAATTTTGACACATTTTTGGGACCATTGGCATTAATACAGCGATCAATGCTATAAAAATGTAAAGTATAACTGCGGCGGTTGGTCAGGATTTTTTTGCATTTTGATTTGCTTTTTATGCATATTTTGGCAAACCACACATTTGCTAGCCACTTTTGGGGTATTTGCATGCATTTTGCATGTTTCTGGAATGCACACAAAAATGCAGGTAAAAAATTAGCCAAAATACATGTTAAAAAAGCACCAAAATGCACATAAAAATGTGCTAAAATGCATTTTAACCACTTTAACCACTTGACAACTGGGCACTTAAACCCCCTTCCTAACCAGACCAATTTTCAGCTTTCGGTGCTCTCACATTTTACATGACAATTACTCATACAATACTGTACCCATATGAAATTTTTGTCCTTTTTTTCCCACAAATAGAGCTTTCTTTTGGTGGTAAAAATGAAATTTTCTTTGTCGCCATTATAAAATTTAGCAAATTTGTAATTTTTCTTCATAAATTTTCGCCAAAATTTATACTGCTACATATCTTTGGTAAAAATAAGTACAAATTGGTGTATATTATTTGGTTTTTGTGAAAGTTATAGAGTCCAAAAGCTGTGGTGCCAATATCTGAAAATTGATCACACCTGAAGTACTGACGGCCTATCTAATTTCTTGAGACCCTAACATGCCAGAAAAGTACAAATACCCCCCAAATTACCCCTTTTTGGAAAGAAGACATTCCAAGGCATTTGGTAAGAGGCATGGTGAGTTTTTTGAAGTTGTCATTTATTCCCACAAATCATTTCAAAATCAAGATTTTTTTTTCCACAAAATTGTCATATTAGCAGGTTATTTCTCACACACAGCATATGCATACCACAAATTACACCCCAAAACACATTCTGCTATTACTTCCACGTATGGAGATACCACATGTGTGAGACTTTTACAGAGTGTGGCCACATAGAGAGGCCCAACATGCAGGGAGCACCTGCAGGCGTTCTGGAGCACCCAGGCCAATTCTGACATTTCTCTCCTACATGTAAAAATCATCATTTATTTGCTAGAAAATTACATAGAACCCCAAAACATTATATATGCTTTTTTTTAGCAAAGACCCTAGAAAATACAATGGCTGTTTCAACTTTTTTTTCTCTCGCATGGTTTTTGCGCAGCAATTTTTTTTTTTTATTAAATTTAAGATTTTTATTGTATTTTACTAAGAGAAAAAGAATACAGAAACATCGCCAATTGGGCATACCCTGGCGTCTTAATGTTTATATAAACGGCAATGAGGGTAAAAGCTTACTTAAGTGTAGCCTTGTCGAGCTACCTCACGAACAAGGGATTAGAGTTAAGTAAACGATTATACTACAGATATCTATGGTAGCATACATTAATCCTGTAACAGTGACCTAAGTACTGTGGGGGTGGACACTTGTGTGCAATAAAAGTAATGGCATAACAATGTGACCTGTACTGAGTTTCATAACAAGATGTCCATAAGACTGCAGTAAGGAAGGGAAGCTGGTGTGGGATCCAGCCAATCTAAAGGTGGAACTGCTATGATAGTGGTGTACTTCTAGAGTCCAAAATCCATGGTTGTCAGTTTCTATTAAAGCGCTTAGTGGACATGTTGGCCTTGGCAAAAGACAATTCCATTTGGTAGTGTAGGTTAAGTAGGTGAATGGCATCTCTCAGTGTAGGTGGGTCAGTTCACTTCCACTTCTTTGCGATTGTCAATCTTGCAGCAATGAGGATGTGTGTGACCAGTGTTTGCAAATGGTTAGGCAATGTGGGGATTGAGAGTCCTAGGAATAGGTCAAGTGGGGAAAGGGATTGGGATATACCACACAGAGAGTCAATTAGATTTTGCACCTGTCTCCATAAAATTTTGACTAGGTGGCACTCCCACCATATGTGTGAAAGAGATCCAGTTTCAGCACATCCCCTCCAGCAATTTGGGGATGTGTTTGGGTATATTTTCGCTAGCCTTTCTGGGGTAAAATACCATTTGTGAAAAAGTTTTTGTAGTGCTTCCCAGTGATTAATGCAGTGACACAGGCGTAAGGGCAACGTGAGGGCCTTCGGCCATTGTATTTCTGTAGGTGGTTGGTCCAACAGTGAGGACCAATGCTGTGAGGAAGAAGACAGATAGTAGTCGGCTTGGTGAGCAGTTTGTACATAAAAGAGATTCCTTTGGCCTTAGGTGTAACCATATTGTAGAACTTGAGCAGAGGGAGTGAAACACAATCCGAAGTTGACCAGCACATTTTTGATAGGCTATATCTGATCCTTAGGTAAAGAAAAAACGTATGTTTGGTTAATCCAAACTTCTGCATTAATTGCTCAAAGGAAAGCAAACCTGATGGTGAAAAAAGTGTACCTAGGTAGCAGATGCCGGCTTTTGTCCATTCTGAGAGAGGTAAGTCTGGGGAGATAAGGTGTAGGGCCTCAGTGGGTATTGCTGTCAGCGTGTCCTTTGATATCCCTCCATTGAGTTGCAGTATTGATGTCCAGACTCTTGTGGAGGACGTGATGGTATCAAGAGGGTATCGTTTGGGGTGGGGGTTGAGCCACAATGCGTCTAGGAAGGGTTTAGGGTCCGTGGGTAGTAGGTTGGCTTCAATTTGTTTCCAGGTTGTGTGATGTTTATCTGACCACCATGTTTTCAGTTGGGCCAGAATAGTTGCTCGATGATATGCTTGGATGTCCGTGGCACCCAGGCCTCCATGTTGAACTGGAGTTGTAAGTATGACTTTTTTATTCTAGGTCTTTTTTGTTGCCAAATAAAGCCATTGATGATTCCCTGGATTTTTTTTGATCTGATTTTGCGCTAGAGGTAAGGGTAATGTACGAAAAAAATATAGGACGTGGGGGAGTAAATACATTTTTGCCTGAGCTATCCTACCAGCCCAGGAGGCTGGGACCTTACTTATTTCTTTTGCTAGTCGTGTAAGCTTGCCCACAAGGTCTTCCAAATTGGTTCTTGATATCATCCGACTTGGGAACGTTAGTTGAATACCCAAGTATGGGAGAAAGGAGTTAGGGGCCCAAGCAAAGGGGGAGTTAGCGGTAATGGTGTTTAAAGTTTGAGAGTCTAGGCCAAGATTAAGCATTAGAGATTTACTGTGGTTCAATTTGTACATAGATACAGCGCTAAACATGTCAAGGACTATTTGGACTGCTGGTAGAGACAAGAGCAGATTGGTTAGGGCAATAATCATGTCATCCACGTATAAGCCGATTTTATGGTCGGTTTGTCCAATTTTTATACCTGTGATTGAGGGGTCAGATCTAATGAGTTGTGCTAAGGGCTCCATTATCATGGCAAAAATTAGAGGGGACAACGAGCACCCCTGTCTCGTGCCATTAGTAATTCGGAATGGGTTGGAAACGACACCCGACGTTCAAATGCGTGCAGATGGGTGAGTGTATAGGCCTAATATGGCAGAGAGAAAGGTGCCCGAAAGTCCAAATTTTCGGAGGACTGCCTCCATGTATGGCCAGTATACCCTATTGAACGCCTTCTCTGCATCCAATGATAGGAAGAGAAAAGGCACTCGGGTGTGCTCCGTCCATTGGATAAGGTCAATAAAACGTCTAGTTCCATCTAAAGCCTGCCTGCCGGGCACAAATCCCACTTGGTCAGGATGGATAATCTGGGGGATGATGGTGGAGAGGCGTTGTGCCAAGAGTTTGGCATAAATTTTGGTGTCTGTGTTGAGGAGTGATATCGGCCTGTAGTTGGCTGGGTTGTCTGGGGGCTTACCCGGTTTGGGAATGGTAACCACTAAGGCATCGAGGGATTCCTTAGGGATTTTGCCTGTAGTAGCAAATTGATTATACATGTCACATAGGTGGAGGACTAAGGGTTGGGCAAATCATTTATAATATTCATTGGATAGTCCGTCAGGTCCTGGTGCTTTATGTAGTTGTAAGTTGTTTATCACTTTTTGGATTTCGGTCTGTGAGAAAGGAGCCGCTAGGCAGTCAAGTTGTTCTGGAGAAAGCAAGGGAAGGGATAGGATAAAAAATGTTTTATATCAGCTTGGGTAGGTGCGAGATGGGAGTCTGTTTTCGTAAGGTTGTAAAGCTTTGTGTAAAAATTGCCACATTTGTTGGCAATATCTAGCGGGTTGGTCAAGCGTTTGCCCTGGGGACTAGTGATAAATGCGATTTTCTTATTGGAAAGTTGCTTTTTAAATTGTTTGGCCACAAATGCTCCTGATTTATTGGCTGAGGAGTAGATCTGAAGTCGTAGTCGCTTGATAAAGTAATCAAAATTTTTGTGAAGATGACCACTAAGTTAGGATCTAAGCTTTTTAAGTTCTGAAGAGATAATATTAGAGGGGGATCTCTTGTTTGTTAGTTCAAGAGATCGGATTTCTTTCAGGAGGGACTCAGTTATATAAGAGTGTTGTTTTTTAGCCTGGGCCCCAAGTTTAAAAAAAAGGCCTCGTAGACAAGCCTTGTGAGCATTCCATACGACAGCACAATCAGTTACAGAATTGACATTTTGCTGGAAATAATGATCAATCTCGGATTGTATCTGAGACTCAAAGGTGGGATTGTTGAGAAGGGAGGTGTTCAATCTCCAAACCGTATGTCTAGTCGTTTGTGAAGGAGATGCTAGTTTGATCGTGACTGGAGCGTGGTCAGACCACGATATGTTGCCTATGTTGGAGGTAGTAATAGACTGTAGTAGGTGTTTATCTGTTATGAATAGGTCAATTCGGGAATAAGATTGGTGCGGGGGGGGGGGAAATAGGTGTAGTCTCTCTCCTCATTGTGCATGCACCTCCAGGAGTCATATAGGTCCTCTCTTTTAAGAATATTTGATATCACTGAGGGCCTACTTTTTGCAGAATTGGAAGTATCGAGTGTAGGGTCAATTACTTCATTAAAGTCTCCACAAATTATCAGGGGGGAGGATCTATAAGGAGCTAATTTGGCAAAGAGATTGGCATAGAATCTTTTTTGGGCTGTGTTGGGGCATAAATGTTGACTATAGTAAGAGGGCGATTGTCAAATGTGGCTGATAGGATTAAGAATCTGCCATCTTCGTCACTTTCACAGTGGTAAAGTTTAAAATCTACTGTTGCATTTAAGGCAATCATTACTCCTCTCTTCTTTTTTTAGGGGCGCTTGCAAAGAAGCAATGGGGATATTTTTTGTGATTGCATTGGGGTTGTTTAAGTTTGGCAAAGTGTGTTTCCTGGGCACAGATTACATCTGCACGCTGTTGTAATGCTTCCTTCCATAAAATTTTACGTTTAAATGGCAAGTTTAGGCCTTTAACATTGAGAGAGGTGATCGAGAGCATCATAGCAGTAGTGCAGTTATGAGGGCCTGCGCAGAGGGAGAGAAACTTCACCTATTCTTGATGGATCACATCCGGACGCCGTGGTGTTGCGGGCACGCAATGCTGCATGCGTGCGCGTGACATCACAACATCACGCTATTACGGCGGATGTGACGGCTGTGCCGGGATATCCATCTTCCTGAACGCCGGGGGAGCCACATGTGGAGTGCTAATCCCTGCTGGAGGAGGAGGGGGGTGGGGACAGCCTGCGTGCACCTGCAGCCCAATTAGGCATCCAATCAGCGGCCAGCACTCAATTTATAATGATCAAGCAGATTGGGGGATCTGCATTTAGTTCCTACTGTTTCATCAGACTGACCAACTGACCTATACTCTGGAGACAGGTAATCACCAGTATCTGAACACATTGATGAGTTGGACCTGACATGACATACCCTGTATTGTGGGTCTCTTTCACGTCATTCCTTCTCACTGTGACTAGTTACACCATTTTGTACAATTTACATCCGATTCTACCCACCCTCAATACACGTTCACCTTTATTGCACTTCACCTTGTGTGCTTCTTTGTCTCACCTCTGTCCCATTTTCTTCCCATCTTGACACCTCATCACCCCTTTTCCAGCACCTATGCATTTTTCAGTACACCATCACACACACCCATCTCTCACATACACATGGTTGGATTGTGTTTTTTGCTGATGTTTTTGCTTTCACTGCTTTTTGATTGTTTTATTTGGCCCCTTGCACTGCACCTTCCCATTTCCCCACCCTCATGCTTCCCTTTCACTCACATGCATCACCCCACCTGCACTATCCTCACACTTCACCAATCTGTCTCCTTTTTTTTTTCCCCTGGATCTTTTCCTCTTAAGCTTTTTTCCTTCACTCCCTAATCTTTTTTCCCATTCTCCCCTTAACCATCCCCCCCTCCTTCCCGTTCTTTCTTTCCCATCCCCTTCCTTTCCCCTGTTTTTTTTTTTTTTTTCCCTTCCCTACTAGTCTGCCCGTCCCCTTCTTTCCTCACATGTTCTCCCCACACTCGCCTTTTTCTTTACATTCCTATATTCTCACCCTACTTTGTCACTTATTTCACGGCCAACACATAGATACCACTATTTACTTATTACATTACATACTCTGACATACTGATATCTACATGCAGTCCTATCTACCCTTGTTAACCCCCCCCCATTTGTTACCATCACCATTATGGGAATATTCATATATCGCTAACCCCAATAAGTACAGACAACATCAAACAAATATTAAATAAATTATAAACAGAGTTATCCTTTTTTCAAAAAGTGACACATGATACATATATCTCTATCCGTGCTAAACAGAACGCACTGATGGTACAGTTGTCTGTTATTTGATGCTTTGGCTGCAGGTCTCGCTCGCTTGCCCCCACACTCCTCCCCAGTTTTGGGAAATATCCACTTGGTGTGACTCCTTGTAAGACACACATGGACGAGTAAACCCCCCCTTTTCCCCTGCTGACGTGGTGGAAGGCCAGGGACCCCTGTCGGGACCCTGTGGGGAAGACGTCAGAGAATTATAAGCTCAGGAGAAACTGCTCAAACACAATGTGATTGGTAATTATACTGTTAAACATATATATATTATATTTTTATGGTCACATCCATGAACTCTAATACGTACATTTTGTCACAGCGCCTCAATCCTCTGAAGATGACCCAATGGGGTCGAAACGCGTCAGAATTATCACCCTATTATAGCGCTTGATCATTGTATAAACTTGTGCCAGCTTCATTTGTGTTATCTCCTGTAGCACAGCTCTTATTTTAACCATTACGGTTAAGTCCCACTAATTAAAAAACCCTTTCAAGTAACAACTTATTATTTTTATAATGTTTTGCTGCTTTAAAGCCCCACGGGGGATATCTTCTTTTTCTTTTTGGCAATGGGGATATTTTTTGTGATTGCATTGGGGTTGTTTAAGTTTGGCAAAGTGTGTTTCCTGGGCACAGATTACATCTGCACGCTGTTGTAATGCTTCCTTCCATAAAATTTTACGTTTAAATGGCGAGTTTAGGCCTTTAACATTGAGAGAGGTGATCGAGAGCATCATAGCAGTAGTGCAGTTATGAGGGCCTGCGCAGAGGGAGAGAAACTTCACCTATTCTTGATGGATGCGAAATACACAAGCAAATGAATAAATGTCGTATATGTTACAGGTATATGACAAAAAAAACCATCTATACTGTAAACATCAACAAAAAAAAAATCTGAAAAAGGTGTGCTTAGCACAACTTTAAACCTGGGGGGTGGTGAGGAGAAGGTACAGATGTTTCGCCCAGGCTGGATATGAGTAGATCTGGGGACCTGGGCTTAAACCAAGGTTAGGTCTTTTTGGATGTTTTGGTCGCCATATTTCTGGAATCAGATGGCTTTTTGGGAAGGAGTAGCTTGTTCCGCTTCTCTGGGAGCAATGGGGAGTAAACCCCAGTTGGTGAGCTTCTTTTAGCCATCTTTCCGAGAGAGAATAGGGACGATCTTTTGTTGGTGAGTAACCAGCAGCTTCATAGGGAAGCCCCACTTGTACATTATATTTTTCTGTTGAAGGATGGAAGTTACAGGGGTGAAAGCTCTGCGCATCTCCATTGTGGCAGGGGACAGGTCAGTGAACAGCTTGATATTAGTGTAAGGGGTCGGCAGGGGTTTCGAGGATCTGGCGGCGGAGAGAACTTGCTCCTTAACATGGAAGCAATGTATACGCGCCAAAATATCTCTAGGGGTATCATCGGAGAGGTGTGGCGGTTTAGCAATTCTGTGGGCCCAGTCGATTAGGGTGTCGCAGGGGTTAAGGCATGGAAGTAAGGCAGAAATAAGTTGTCGCAAGTAAGGCGTTATTTCGTTCGGTTTCAGGGATGCCTCTGAATTTGATGTTGTTCCGCCTAGAGCAGTCTTCTAATCCGCCAATTTCATTTTAATACGGTGGATTTCTTCTGAGTGATGCTCATGAGCATCTAACATTTCGTTGTGCGCCTTAGAGTAATCTTGCAGATTTTCTTCTAGAGCGTCTGTATGCTCTTCTAGGCAGTCTATTTTGTCATGCATCTGGGATTATGACATCTGGAGCTCTCTATGTAGATCCTGCTGCAGTGTAAGAAGCATAGATTTCAGCATAGCTTCAGATACAGTGTTGTCAGTGACAGGTATAGCAGCCAGAGAGGGAGTATTTTGGGATCCTTGTGTCCCTGCAACAACATGGGACCATAGCTTCTTCTTTGCATGTGGTTCTTTATTTGGGGAATGTGCAGGGGAGGTAGCCAGCCTCTTACCTCTGTCTTGATAAAGTCCTCCTGGGGATTCCTCTGGAGGGGGATGTGTGTCCATGCTGTCCCTGATAGTTGACGTGGCTGTATTTCCCTGAACAGGGAGCGCTGGAGAAGCAGCAGGCAGGCACTCTGAGTTGCTGTTGAAGAGATCGCCGTTGCTTTTGTCAGCACCATCTTGGGCCTTCTGCATGGCGGCGGCCGTCGGATAGTAGTCGATGAGACGGCGGGGATTCGGGGGCTTGTACCGCCACATCGATATGTCCTGTAGTCTCCCCAGTCCTTCCCTGCTTCTGTGGTGTAAGCAGCGGGGAGGAATGTAGCTGAGGGTTGCCGGTATCCAGACCGTGGAGCGGAGCTCGGATTTCAGGCAGCCATCCTGGTCTGCAGCAGGCCACGCCCCCTGCGCAGCAATTTTTTGAATGCTTTTTTTTGGGGGGGAAAAAAACTGTTTTGTGCTTAAAAAAAAAAACCTCACATGTGTGGTTTGAACACCGTTTTCATATGTGGGCAGGACTTACATGTGCGTTCGCTTCTGCATGCGAGCACACGGACATAGGCGCTTTAAAAAAAAAATTTCTTTTTATTGTTCATTTTACTTTTATTTATTTTAGTTTGACACTTTCCCCCCCCCCAAATTTTTTTGATCACTTTTATTCCTATTACAAGGATTGTAAACATCCCTTGTAATAGGAATATGGCATGACAGGTCCTCTTTACAGTGAGATATGGGGTCAATAAGACCTCACATCTCACCTCTAGGCTGGGAAGTCTAAAATAAAAAAAAAAAACGATCCTGGCTTCAATCGTAGCGGTGAGTCGGTAGAAGCACCGGAGGGCGGCGGGAAGGGGGGACATCCCCTCTTGCCTCCCGATAGAACAATCAAGCAGTGGAACAGCTGCTATGGTCACTCTTATGGTGTAGGGAATCGCCAGCTGAAAAAGCTGATATCTGAATGATGCCTGTAGCTGCAGGCATCATTCAGATATCCCGCACAAAGTCAAGCACGTCATATGCGGCTGGTGGGCAGCAAGTGGTTAAAACGCATTTTTTTTAACACAAAGTTGTCCATTTATACAATATTTATAACACAAAGCATGTACATACCAAAAATGACACCCTAAAATAGATTCTCCTACTCCTCCTGGTACGGCGATGTTACGTGTGAGACTTCCACAGTCTGGCCACATACAAAGGCAGAGTACAGCCGAGTATGGCAGAGCATGGCCGAGTATGTCTCAGCATGGCAGGGTATTGCAGGGTATCACCGAGTATGATTGGGTATTGTTGGGTATCACCGAGTATGACTGGGTTATGGCTGGGTATGGCAGAGTATGGCTGGGTATCACCGAGTATTGCGGGGTATTGCAGGGCATTGCAGGGTATTGCAGGGTATTGCACGGTATTGCACGGTGTTGCAGAGTATTGCACGGTGTTGCAGAGTATTGCAGGGTGTTGCAGAGTTTTGTAGGTTATTAGAGTATGGGGGGTTGCTGAGCATGGATGGATGGATATGACTACACACTACAGATACAGCCCACAGTGCTGCTGCCATCCGCCCTCTCCCCCTCTCCTCTTACACTGTACTGATCGGTACACAGAGGAAAGGAAGGAACCGGCATCATGACATGACGCCGGTTTGTTTATATGTGATCGCTCATTTGACAGAGCGATCACATGGTAAACGGCCATGATCAGCGGCCGTTTACCATGATCCATGATGCGCCGGGTCCCCCCAGGGGTCGCACAAGAGCGGGATTCTGGGAAGACATCCATGGATGCCCTCCCAGAATAAGCCGACCGCGCTGTAGTCGTCTTTTGGCTATGGCCCGGTTGGCAAGTGGTTAATACCAGGCACTTTTGCCCTTTCCTGCCCAGGACAATTTTCAGTTTTTAGCACTATCACAATTTGAATGACAATTGCGCGGTCATATAGCACTGTACACAAACAAAATTTTTATCATTTTCTTCCCACAAATAGAGATTTCTTTTGGTGGTATTTGATCACCTCTAGTGTTTTTATTTTTTAATAAACAAACTAAAAAAGACCAAAATTTTTGAAAAAAATTTAAAGTTTTTGTCACAAAATTTTGTTTTCCCCTTCACTTACGGGCACTAATGAGGTGGCACTAATGGGCACTGATGAGTTAGCAATGATAAGGCGGCACTTATGGGCACTGATGAGGAGGCACTGATATGTAGAATTGATGGGCACTGATAGGTGGCACTGATATGCAGCACTGATGGGCACCAATAGGCGGCACTGATATGCAGCACTGATGGGCACTGACAGGCGGCACTGATGGGCACTGACAGGCGGCACTGATGGGCACTGACAGGCGGCACTGATGGGCACTAACAGGCAGCTGTGATGGGCACTGACAGATGGGTGTGATGGGCACTGACAGGCGGAACTGATTGGCACTGATAGGTGGTACTGATTGGCACTGATAGGTTGTACTGACAGATGGCACTGATGGGCAGCACTGATGATGAGGTACTGATGTGTTACAGGTGTTACTGCTGGGCACTGATTGGCACAGTGGTGGGCTCTGATCGGCACTGTGGTGGGCACTGATTGGCACAGTGGTGGGCACTTAAAGGATTTTTTATTGGGGGAAAGCTGGGCACTGATTGGTAGCTTATTTGTACATTTGAGGGGGCTGTGCTGATAATCAATGTGCTGATTATCAGCACAAACCCCCCTCTGACAAGTAGAGCCGCCGATCAGCTCTCCCTGTCAGCACGAACCGAGGAATGCCGTTTACCGGCACCTCCTGATTCACACTGTGATCAGGTGTGAATGGTCACAGCTGATCACGTGGTAAGAAGCCTCTGACAGAGGCTTCTTATCACGATCGAAGATGCGGGGTGTCAGACTGACACGCCGCACTGGCGATCACCACGCTGCGTGCCCCTGCGAGTGCACGCTGGCATGTTATTCTGCTGGACATCATATGACGCCCAGTCAGGATAACAGAACTACTTCCTGGCAATCATTCTGCATACAGCGGGCGGGAAGTGGTTAAAAAACAAGCCAAGATATGTGTTGAAAAAAGCAGCAAAAAGTGCTGTACCAAAATGCACACAAAAATGTTCCAAAATCACAAACTGTACCAAAGTGCACACAAAAAAGGTCCAAAATGCCAAATTGAACATTTTTCGGGCGTGGAGCATTGTGCATTTATTCAATGCGCATTTTGGCACGTTGATAGTGTATTTGTCAAATGACAAAATGTGGGGCAAAATGCATGTCTGCTAACTGCATTTGGTGTGCCATTAACAATGAATGGCACCCAAAAGCGCAATGCGTATTTTGACAAAATTTTACAGCAATTTAAAATTGTGGTAAGAATTGCGCAATTCTGCTAAAAATTCTGCATTGCTCAGATGTGAATGGGTCCTAAAAGAAAATACATTATAACTATACTGTGTGTGTGTTTGTATTTTGTGTGTGTGTGTGTGTGTGTATATATATATTGGAAAAAATATAAATATATATACTATATGTGATATTGCTGATATTAGGAAGAAAGAAGCCTCCTTCCTCACATCACAGCAGCTTCTCACCCATATTCTCCACCTCTGAGTTGGAGAATCGGGGACAGAGATATTTTGCAGAGATGGCCAGTGAGATCTTCAGATCTCACCTTCATAAACTGGTCATCTGTGTAAAAGTGAATGACAGAAGGGTGTGTTCTGTGATGAGAAGTGAAGAACATGTTCTCCACCCCTCATCTCAGCTTCATAAACTGGCACACCTGAGAGATCAGCTGCGATCATCAGGATCTCGGCTCTTCTCTGTTAGATAAACGTACAGCTTTTGGTCTTTTATACACATATAATGATGAACAATAGAAGGCTACTTTTATTTTTACAGAAATAAATAGCAAGATGTTTACGAGTAGTATTCTCTTATCTTTTTCTGACCTGAGCTTGCCCATTCAAATAAATAAGCATTATTACCAAGGTGCATGATTAGCTGCTGGATGGTTCTAGAATATGTATTTTCATGCCAATACCTATAATATTGTTCCAATTTTTCATTAAGTTGAAAAGATCACATGAAATCACAGTCATGTCATGGTTAATGGGCTCACATCACAAATAATATGCAGTAATTATTATCCAGATTCTTGTACAGAAGTTCATTAAAACATGACTCAAAAACATAGATTTCCATTTCCCACTCCATTTCATATTATTATAATTAAATAATTAAACTATGAGATGCATTTTAATAAGAGCAAATGTACCTGAAAGAAACATTTTCTGCTTTGTAATTATCATCAGTAGAATTATGATAAAATAAAATAGCATTTCCCTATGCAAAAAACTACTAAATAAGATTAACATTTTAATGTACAGTTTTACATTGTGGTAACAGCTACCCTACACTTCAGGTGTCACTTTATCTACTATTATCACTTGTTACATGGTTTATGATAATATCACTTGAGTGTATCTAAGATGTGAAGAGTTTTAAAATGTATGCATAAATTCTATTACATCAAAGGCTACCCCAGCATCCAGTCTCCATGATATGGTCTGTGGGATCTTCAGCTTCTGGAGGACACCCGTCCTAAGGATAAACTCATTGATAGGGTCCATAGGGCTGTTGGTCCCCCCACCTTCATTACTACACCATTAGGGATGAGCTTCGTGTTCGAGTCGAACCCATGTTCGACTCGAACATCATCTGTTCACCGAATTGCGAACGATATGGGCCGTTCGCGCCAAATTCATGTGGCGCATCACGGCATCGCAGTGCATTGCTGGCTGGTGATTGGCCAAGCATGCACTATGACCCGCATGCTTGGCCAATCACAGCGCTGTCTGAACAGAGAGCCATAATTGGCCAAAGCCAAGGAGGCTTTGGCCAATTATGGCTCAGGGGATTTAGTACAGGCCCCACACTATATAAGGCCGCCTACACGGCGGCCCTGTGTAGTGTGTGTTCTGGCGTTCATAGATAGAGAGAGAGAAAGACAGACAGTGTCATTTGATTTAAATTAGATAGATTAGGCAGAACAGTCAGTCAGTTAGCTGCACTTACAGTGTATTGTGTATATATATGCATCCCAGGTGTTGCATATATATATATATATATATATATACACTGTATTCAGTTTAGCTAGATCCGTTCCTGTTATCTTCTTACTGACAGGCAGGCTTGTCTTGTTACAGTATTTACAGCTACCTGAAGAAAATTGCTGGTGTTCTTTTGATCCTATTAGTACCACAGTCAGGCAGCTAGACTATTTACAGTTAGTGCAGTGCGTCCTGCTCACAGTGTTCAGCTAAAACTACAAGTTAGTGCGGTGCGTCCTGCTCACAGTGTTCAGCTAAACCTAGAAGTTAGTGCGGTGTGTCCTGTGCACAGTGTTCAGCTAAAACTACAAGTTAGTGCGGTGCGCCCTGCTCAGTGTTCAGCTAAAACTACAAGTGAGTGTAGTGAGACCTCTGCACAGTGTTTATCTAAAGCTACAAGTTAGTGCAGTGCGTCCTGCTCACAGTGTTTGGCTAAAACTACAAGTTAGTGCGGTGCGTCCTGCTCACGGTGTTCAGCTAAAACTACAAGTTAGTGCTGTGCGTCCTGCTCACAGTGTTCAGCTAAAACTAAAAGTTAGTGTGGTGCATACACCTCACAGTGTTCAGCTAAACCTACAAGTTAGTGCGGTGCATCCTGCTCACAGTGTTCAGCTAAAACTACAAGTTAGTGCGGTGCGTCCACCTCACAGTGTTCAGCTAAACCTAGAAGTTAGTGCGGTGCGTCCTGCTCACAGTGTTCAGCTAAAACTACAAGTTAGTGCTGTGCGTCCTGCTCACAGTGTTCAGCTAAAACTACAAGTTAGTGTGGTGCGTCCACCTCACAGTGTTCAGCTAAACCTACAAGTTAGTGTAGTGAGACCTCTGCACAGTGTTCATCTAAAGCTACAAGTTAGTGCAGTGCGTCCTGCTCACAGTGTTCAGCTAAAACTACAAGTTAGTGGGGTGCATCCTGCTCACAGTGTTCAGCTAAAACTACAAGTTAGTGGGGTGCGTCCTGCTCACAGTGTTCAGCTAAAACTACAAGTTAGTGCGGTGCGTCCACCTCACAGTGTTCAGCTAAACCTACAAGTTATTTTTTGCGAGCTCTGCACAGTGTTCAGCTAAAGCTACCTGTAGAAGGTTGGTGGTGTTCTCATACTACAGGCAGGCAGTTGATTTTGCTAGCTGCAGTATCAGTACATATATATATATATATATATATATATATATATATATATATATATCCCAGCTTAGTGCAGCTACAGGCCATTAGTATGTCTGGAAGGCCAAGAAGGAGAGGCAGACAGTCACAAGCCAATAAGAGAGGGCAAGCAGGCTCTGTGTCTAGTGCTGGTCGTGGAGACGGTGCATCCTCATCAGCACGTGGCCGTGGGACATGCTTGGCATTTTTTTCGGCAGCTGGCCGTGTTGAGCCACAACATGCAGAAAACTTGGTCGAGTGGATGACCAAGCCGTCCTCATCCTCCTCATCCTCTCTCACCCATGCCCAGGGTACTTTGTCTGGCAAAGCAGCGGCCTCTTTCCTCGGCTCAATGTCATCAGTGACTCCTTCCCTAGCCTCACCATGTCCTCCTGAGGAGTCCCTCGAACTGTTTGACCACAGTGTTGGGTACATGCTCCAGGAGGATGCCCAGCGTTTGGAAGGCTCTGATGATGATACTGAGCTCGATGAAGGCAGTAACATGAGCACGAACAGAGGGGGTGTCCAAGAAGGACAGCAATCTGGCAGTCATGCTCCCCCTGCTGCAGCATACTGCCAGGTTTGCTCCAGTGATGAAGAGGGAGGGGATGATGAGGTCACTGACTCAACGTGGGTGCCTGATAGGAGAGAGGAGGAGGAGGAAGAGGAGGCAGCACATCACCAATGAGGCAGGATGCCCTCCAGGGGCCAGCCTAAGGGCAGCACATTGACTGCATCACACCCCAAAGCTCCACATGCTGGGTATTTATAGGCCTGTGATTGGCCTCAAGTGACACCTTATTGTAGGAGGTACTGTCTGCTCCACACTGCCAGGATCCATCCACTGGTGGACGCCAGTACTGCGGCCCAAAGATGATATACTATTAACAGGGAAAAGCTCTCCTGACAGTTCCAAACTGCCAGGAGACACCTGCTGGTGGACCTCAGTACTGCATGCCAAATAACAGGTATTACCAGCGGATGGAACATTTCCTGACACTCCCCCTGCTGCAGCATACTGCCAGGTTTGCTCCATTGATGAGGATGGGATGATGAGGTCACTGACTCAACGTGGGTGCCTGATAGGAGAAAGGAGGAGGCGGAGGAGGCGGCACATCACCAACGAGGCAGGATGCCCTCCAGGGGCCAGCCTAAGGGCAGCACATTGACTGCATCACACCCCAAAGCTCCACATGTGCAGGGCGCTGCAGTCTCTGTGCGTTATTCAAAAAGTTCTTTGGTGTGGGCCTTTTTTGAGAGGAGTGCATCAGGTCGCACCACTGCTATTTGCAACATATGTCTCAAGCGTATCTCGCATGGCCAAAACATCTCCTGCTTGGGTACCACATGCTTGACCAGACATATGTTGACCTGCCATGCAGTTTGTTGGCAAGCGTATCTAAAAGACCCACACCAAAGAACAAAGAGGACCTCTCCTTGCTCCTCATCAGCTGAGATCTCCAACCCCACTATACCTTCAGTCCTCTCTGAGACCTGCACTGAGAGGAATGAAGGTGTAGAATTAGGTGTGTCACAGCCAAGTACTTGTGGGCAATCTGCTTTTGGTACACCGACGTCAGATTGTACCAGGCAAATTTCCCTGCCCCAGCTGCTGCACCACCGAAAGAAGTTTGCTCCCAGCCATCCACATGCCCAGCGGTTGAATGCTAGCTTGGCAAAATTGCTAGCACTTCAACTGCTGCCTTTTCAGTTGGTAGACTTTGCCCCCTTCCGTGAGTTTGTGGAATGTGCGGTTCCTCAGTGGCAGGTACCCAAACGCCACTTTTTCTCATGGAAGGCGATTCCGGCTCTCTACCGGCATGTGGAAGGCAATGTCCATGCCTCGCTGGACAGGGCGGTCAGCGGTAAGGTACATATTACCGCTGACTCATGGTCCAGCAGGCATGGACAGGGACGTTACCTAAGTTTCACGGCGCATTGGGTGACTCTGCTGGCAGCTGGGAAGGATGCAGGACAAGGTGCAGTAGTGTTGGAGGTTGTTCCGCCACCACGCCTCCAAAATGCTAATGATTGTGACACACCTCTCTCCTCCACCCCCTCCTCTTCTTCTTCCTCCATGGCCTCTTCCTGTGCTTTGTCCTCGGAACCAGCGGTGCTCCGTAGCCATTCACGGGGCTACGCAAGTACGCAGCCCAAATGATGCCATGCGGTGCTTGAGCTGGTGTGCTTGGGGGACAGGAGCCACACTGGGGCAGAGGTTCTGTCAGCTCTGCAGGGGCAGGTTCAGAGGTCGTTGATGCCACGCCAACTTAAGGCAGGAATGGTGGTTTGCAACAATGACACCAACCTCCTCTCTGCCCTCCAACAGGGACAAATGACCCATGTGCCCTGTTTGGCTCACGTCCTTAACTTGGTGGTGCAGCAGTTCTTGGGAAGGTACCCGGGCTTACAGGATGTCCTGAGGCAGGCCAGGAAAGTCTGTGTGCATTTCCGCCGGTCATATAATGCCAGTGCTCGGCTGGCGGACCTCCAAAAGGAATTCAACCTGCCCAAGAACCGCCTAATCTGTGACATGCCCACCAGGTGGAACTCAACGTTGGCCATGCTGCAGCAGCTGCACATGCAGCAGAGGGCCATCAATGAGTACTTGTGCAACTATGGCACCAGGACAGGGTCAGGGGAGCTTGTTTTTTTTCCCCACGCCAGTGGGCCATGATCAGGGATGCATGCACTGTCCTGTCACCATTTGAGGAGGCCACGAGGATGGTGAGCAGTGACAGTGCATGCATCAGTGACACTGTCCCCCTTGTCCACCTGTTGGAGCACACGCTGCGTGGAATAATGGACAGGGCACTTGAGGCAGAACAGAGGCAGGAAGAGGAGGACTTCCTTAGCTCTCAAGGCCCCCTTTATCCATACAGTGTTCCTGCGTGCCCGCCGATCACACAGGAAGAGGACGAGGAGGAGGAGGAGGCGGAAGATTGTGTCAGTATGGAGGTGGAGCCTGGCACTCAGCATCAGCAGCAGTCTTTAAGGGATCAGTCCCAAGAAAGACATGGACTTGTATGTGGCTGAAAGGAGGTGGCTGCGGACCATGTCGTCCTTAGTGACCCAGAGGACTCCAGATCGAATGCCTCAGCAAACCTACGCTGCATGGCCTCCCTGATCCTGCGTAAGGATCCTCGTATTCATGGTATCAAGGAGAAGGACCAATACTGGCTGGCAACCCTCCTTGATCCACATTACAAGGGTAAGGTTGCGGACCTTATCTTGCCATCGCAGAGGGAGCAGAGGATGAAACATCTTCGAGAGGCCTTGCCGAAAGGTCTGTGCAACGCGTTCCCAGAGACTGGGAGGTTACAAACTCCTGTTTCTGGACAACGTGTTGCTGAGGCTTTGGTCAGTCAAAGAAGGAGCGGTGGAGAAGGTGGCCGTCTGACCGATGCGTTCAGACAATTTTTTGGTCCGCAGCCCCAAGGTATGATCGGTTCCAGCAACCATCACCAGCGTCTGTTTTACATGGTGCAGGAATACCTAGGGGCAAGATCTGACTTGGACACCTTTGCCACCGAAAATCCTCTGGGTTACTGGGTCTTGAGGATGGATCACTGGCCAGAGCTTGCACAGTATGCAATTGAGCTACTGGCCTGTCCTACATCCAGCGTTCTTTCGGAACGCATATTCAGTGCTGCTGGAGGCTTTGTAACAGATCACAGTGTGCGTCTGTCCACCGACTCGGTCGATCGACTGACCTTCATAAAAATGAATCAGTCTTGGATCACCACCAGCTACCAAGCACCTGATGCTGATGTAACCGAATAATTTTTTTTTAAATCTCAGATCCCTTCAAAGACTGCCTATGCTGATGCTGAGTGACTATCCCTGAGTAATTATCCTCTTCCTCCTCAATCATCACGCTGATAGCTTGTAAGAACATTTTTGGTTCTTGGCGCCACCACCAGTGCCTAAGGCCCAATTTTTCAGCCCCTGTTTAACAGGGGCGTATAATTACAATTTTTGATGCAATACTTTGCAACAGGGCTCGTTCCTGCGTTCCAACTAGAGTGTCTGTGAGGGGTTGCAGTGTTGTGGCACCATCACCAGTGTCTAAGGCCTCATTTTTCAGCCCCTGTTTAACAGGGGCATGTAATTACAATTCTTGATCTAATATTTCACAGCAGGGCCCATTTCTGCACCCACCAAGAGCGAGTGAGGACTTACAGTGTTGTGGCACCAGCACCACCACCACCACCACCACCACCACCAAAGGCCCAATTTTTCTGCCCTTGTTCAACAGGGGCATGTAATTACAATTCTTGATCTAATATTTTACAGCAGGGCCCATTTCTGCGCCCACCAACAGCGAGTGAGGACTTACAGTGTTCTGGCACCAGCACCACCACCACCACCAAAGGCCCAATTTTTCTGCCCCTGTTCAACAGGGGCATGTAATTACAATTCTTGATCTAATATTTCACAGCAGGGCCCTGTGAGGGCTTAACACCTAAGGCTCAAATTTCTGCTGAGTATATAGGGCAGGACCCTACTTTCAAACATCTAACTTACAAACGACTCCTACTTGCAAACGGAAGGAGACAACAGGAAGTGAGATGAAATCTACCCCTAGGAAGGGAAATTCTCTCCTGTAAGAGTTAATATGGGAAAAACATTTCTCCTTTCCACTGATGCTTTCCAATCCTTGTTCCACAAAAAAAAACAAATTTTCAAAAAACATTTGTCATTGGGACAAAAAGTGAGGTGAGATCTTCTGAAGAGGAGGACAGACAGCAAAACAAATGTCACAGGGGTGATAACCCTTCCCTATGTTTTCCAAAAAGTTTAAAAAAGATTTTTTGGCTGGAGCTAAACACGTTAAAATTGTACCCGTTCAAAATTACAAACAGATTCTACTTAACAACAAACCTACAGTCCCTGTCTTGTTTGCACCGCCTGTATACTGCTGTTCAGAGTATATAGGGCCTGGTGGCCCCACACCTTTCCTTATTTTAATTTGGGTGAGGGGTTCCCCTTAATATCCATACAAGACCCAAAGGGCCTGGTAATGGACTGGGGGGTACCCATGCCGTTTGTCTCACTGATTTTCATCCATATTGCCAGGACCCGACATTACATTAAAGCCGCAAGCAGTTTTAAATGAGATTTCCCCTCTCACGCGCCCCCTGGGGTGCGCACCCAAACACATTTGTGACCGCAGGGTCCGGATCCCGGTAAATGGCCGCTGATCGCGGCCGTTTACCATGTGATCGTGCCGTCAAATGACGGCGCAATCACATGTAAACAGACCGGCGTCATCTGATGACGTCGGTTCCTCTCCTCCCCTCCTGTGTACCGATCGGTAAACTGTGAGCGGAGAGGGGGATGGATGGATGGCTGCAGCGCTGTGGGCTGGATGTGTAGTGCCCACAGCGCTGCACGGAGACATCCAGCCATCCCCACTACTCTGCAATGCTGTGCAATACTCTGCAATGCCCCACATTACTCTGCAATACCCCCACAATACTCTGCAATACCCCCACAATACTCTGCAATACCCCACAGTACTCTGCAATACCCCCACAATACTCTGCAATACCCCCACAATACTCTGCAATACTCCGCAGTACTCTGCAATACCCCGCAGTACTCTGCAATACCCCGCAGTACTCTGCAATACCCCGCAATACTCTGCAATACCCAGCAGTACACTGCAATACCCCGCAGTACACTGCAATACCCCACAATACTCTGCAATACCCCGCAGTACTCTGCAATACCCCGCAGTACTCTGCAATACCCAGCCATACTCTGCAATACTCGGTGATACCCAGACATACCCAGTCATACTCAGCGATACTCTGCAATACCCCGCCATACTCTGCAATACCCTGCTATACTCTGCAATACCCCGCCATACTCTGCAATACCCCGCCATACCCAGCCATACCCCGCAATACCCAGCCATACCCTGCCATGCTGAGCCATGCTCGGCTGTACTCGGCCTCTGTGTGACCAGGCTGTGGAAGTCTCACACATGTGGTATCGCCGTACTCAGGAAGAGTAGGAGAATCTATTTTGGGGTGTCATTTTTGGTATGTACATGCTATGTGTTAGAAATATTGTATAAATGGACAACTTTGTGTTAAAAAAAAAATGCGTTTTAACCACTTCCCGCCCGCCGACCATCATACAACATCCTTGACTTTGTGCGGGGATATCTGAATGATGCCTGCAGCTACAGGCATCATTCAGATATCAGCTTTTTCAGCCAGCGATCCCCTACACCATAAGTACGATCATAGTGGCTGTTCCACTGCTTGATCATTCTTACGGGAGGCGAGAGGGGATGTCCCCCCCTCCCGCCGCCCTCCGGTGCTTCTACTGACTCACTTAAAGCGCCCCTGTCCCTGTGTGCTTGCATGCAGAAACGAACGCATACGTAAGTCCCGCCCACATATGAAAACGGTGTTCAAATCACACATGTGAGGTATCGCTGCGATCGGTAGAGCGAGAGCAATAATTTTGGCCCTAGACCTCCTCTGTAACTCAAAACATGTAACCAGTAAAAAATTTCAAAGCGTCGCCTATGGGGATTTTTGAGTAGCAAAGTTTGGTGCCATTCCACAAGCTAACTTTACTGTTTTGGTTTTTATAAAGCACAAAACAGTTTTTTTTCTAAAAAAAAAGCATTAAAAAATTTGCTGTGCAAATACCGTGCGAGATAAAAAGTTGCAACGACCGCTATTGTATTCTCTAGGGTCTTTGCTAAAAAAACATATATAATGTTTTGGGGTTCTATGTAAATTTCTAGCTAATAAATGATGATTTTTACATGTAGGAGAGAAATGTCAGAATTGGCATGGGCACTCCAGAACGCCTGAAGGTGCTCCCCTGCATGATGGGCCTCTGTATGTGGCCACGCTGTGTAAAAGTCTCACACATGTGGTATCGCCATACTCGGGAGTAATAGCAGAATGTGTTTTGGGGTGTAATTTGTGGTATGCATATGCAGTGTGTGAGAAATAACCTGCTAATTTGACAATTTTGTGAAAAAAAAAAAGTAAAAAAAAAACTTGATTTTGCAAAAAATTGTGGGAAAAAATGACAACTTCAAAAAACTCACCATGCATCTTTCTAAATACCTTGGAATCTCTTCTTTCCAAAAATGGGTCATTTGGGGGGTATTTGTACTTTTATGGAATGTTAGCGTCTCAAGAAATTAGATAGGCCGTCAGTACTTCAGGTGTGATCAATTTTCAGATATTCGCACCATAGCTTTTGGACTCTATAACTTTCACAAAGACCAAATAATATCAACCGATTTGGGTTATTTTTACCAAAGATATGTAGCGGTATAAATTTTGGCCAAAATATATGAAGAAAAATTACTAATTTGCTAAATTTTATAACAGAAATGAAGAAAAATGTATTTTTTTACAGATTTTTCGGTCTTTTTTTCTTTTATAGCGCAAAAAATAAAGAACCCAGTGGTGATTAAATACCACCAAAAGAAAGCTCTATTTGTGTGAAAAAAAGGACAAAAATTTCAAATAGATACAGTGTTGCATGACTGAGTAATTGTCATTCAAAATGTGAGAGCACCGAAAGCTGAAAATTGGTCTGGTTAGGAAGGGGGTTTAAGTGCCCAGTTGTCAAGTGGTTAAAAATGAAATTTTGTGCAGGGACTGTTCTAAACATGGGAAACACGCGCCACTTTACAGGCATACTATAGACACACCCCAGGTACGATATTTAAAGGAATATTTCACTTTTTTTTTTTTTTTTTACTTTAAGCATCATTAAAATCACTGCTCCCGGAAAAACGGCCGTTTTTTAAAAGTTTCTTTTGCATTGATACATGTCCCCTGGGGCAGGACCCGGGTCCCCAAATCCTTTTTAGGACAATACCATGCAAATTAGCCTTTAAAATGAGCACTTTT
Source organism: Lithobates clamitans (assembly GCA_037952925.1). Classification (NCBI taxonomy): domain Eukaryota; kingdom Metazoa; phylum Chordata; class Amphibia; order Anura; family Ranidae; genus Lithobates; species Lithobates clamitans. The sequence continues at coordinate 685,688 of JBBGZY010000496.1, read as the reverse complement.
GATTTCGAACGTTCGAGTCCCATAGATGTCAATAGGGTTTTAACGTTCGTACGAATTTTCGGTCTGTTTGCAGGTTCTGGTGCGAACCGAACCGGGGGGTGTTCGGCTCATCCCTATACACCATGAAGTACTCTATTATTTGCAAGGCATGGCATAGACTTCTCCCTAAATATTATTCTGGACCTCTCACGCACCACCTCTACGGCGATGGGGTATTCTATACCCTTTGCTAGACAGGCTCCAGCAGATCAATGCTACATACCTCTGGGGGTATCCCTCCATCCCAACGTCTGGAAAGAAAGGTCCATATATGTGATATGTACCCAATGGATGTGCCATCTGTCCTGGAAGCTCTGAGAATCAAAACATGTCCACCACGGGAGTGGCTGGTGAAATTGCAAGAAATGGATCCTTCATGACCACGTAAGAGCTGTGAGTCCAGTCAGGACCTGCCTACAGTCCTTCTGGGACTTTAATGAAGCATGAATACCAAACTCCTGGATGTTGGCTAACTTTCTGTCATCCTACACTAAGGCTGCATACACACGATCGGTTTTTCTGATGGCAATTGTGTGATGACAGGCTGTTGTCAGAAAATCCGACCATTTGTACGCTCCATTGGACAAGTGTTGTCCGATTTTCCATGGACAAATGTTGGATGGCAGGATTTAAAATGACAAGCAACTACAAGCCAGAAGCAGTCGGTCTTGTAAAACTAGCATTCATAATGGAGAATTCACATTCGTGACGCCGCAAATTATAAAATCCCCAAATGCAGCGCACATTCTCTTCTTCTTTATAATGGGATATTAATGAAGCTGCTTTGCTGGTGATACGGACAGAGTTCTGCCAAACGTATTTAAAAAGGCTTTTTGTCTAGTGATATCAAGAAGAATTTTTTTTTTTTGGGGGTCAAGTTACCACAACACCATTATCCCATAGTTTTTTAGATCAAAGATACAACTATGTTGGTGTCCCTTGTTAATTTTACATTGTATTTTTTAAATGTACCTGCCTACTCCCATACTGTCATTTTAAATAAAACAAATTGCCAAGTATTTTTCATTTTTTTTATTTAATAGGGATCACAAGAAGGTCCTATAAAAATCAAGAGAAAGGCAGTGATGGAGAAACAGTTGGAATTGGTGAAGCCTTTGTACCCAGGGCAGACCTTAATTCTGTGAAGAGCAAAATTGGGAACCTGAGAAGTACATTTCAAGGGAGCACAAGAATGTCCTGGACTCGTGGAGATCGGGAGCAGCAGCAGATGACTGGTATGACCCCAGGCTGTGGTATTACAACACCCTGCAGTTTTTGACTGACCAAACCAAACCCAGGCCATCGCTGTCAATGCTCCCTTCCACATTGGCTGAGGCCATTTTTTTTTCTTGTATATTGATCCAAAAATAAACTCAAATAAATTAGACATGTTATCGAAAAAAATCAAAAGTATATAACTAAAACAAAAAGTGCATTCTCTGCATACACAAATAAATAAAGTATAACAATTAAAATCATAATTTACAAAACAAAAAAAGGAAATGCAAAAATTGTATGGATGAAAATCCCCAGCCCAGCTTGTTGGGGGTCTTGGGGCTGGAACTGCCAATGTCTGGCATGCTGCTGTGGTGGGTGGGGTTGCTGTGGTGGCTGTGGAGGTGGTGGAGGTGGGGCATCTAAATCTGAAATATGTGTTTTTAAGGAAATGTGTCCCCTTCCCACTTGTTGAGGAGCTGCAGAATTAATTCCTCGCACATCCTCCTTTGCGCACCACCCATGTCTCTTAACTTATTCGCTGTCAGACAGCCAAATGCCTCAGCTGCATCTTGGTCCGTACTGAAGGCCGTTGTTGCTTGGCTTAGGAAGGCAGCTGTGGTCTCATCTATGTTCCTGCTCTTCCTGGACCTTTTAACAGGAGGGCGTAGGGGAGGGATATGGGAATCTGTGTGGCTGCTGGCCACTGGCTCCTCCAAAATGCCAATTTCCTGTGTATGAAAATGGGACATAATTAGTATTGTTTTTCGCCATCAATCACACACATTTTTGAGCTCATGACTGTTGCAAATTGAATATGGAGAAATAGAAAAGACTATCATTCTCACCTCAGTATTTTTCTTTCTTGTCCCAATCATTTTTGCCCACTACTGTCTATTGATATGGAAACCACTTTGTTAAGGCAAACATTTTTGAACAATAACTTCTAGTAATCATCATTCTATTTTTGGATACAAATATGTTCAACAATGCTATACCTGGGTAAAACTAGGCTCCTCCACATCTTCATCCTGTGTTGAAGGACCAGGGTGGACCTCAGGAGCTGTGGCCTCATCCGATGTGGAAGGGAGTGTTGAGAGTGATGGCCTGGGTTGGGTTTGGTCAGACAAAGAAACGCAGGCTGTTGTAGTACCACAGCCTTGAAACATATATGTCATCTGCTGATGCTCCTGATCTCTGTGATTCCTGGACCTTCTTGTGCTCCATATTAAACATACTCCTCAGGTTCCCAATTTTGCTCTTCACAAAATTGATGTCTCAAATTGGAAAAAGTCCTCTGGTCCTTAGGCAGCATAATGGCCTGGGGCTAAAGTGGTTAAAAGGAAGTCTTACTCTGAGTCTGGAGTCAATGAGGATGGCAAACGTGATCAACTTCTCCAGCTCAGTGGGAATATCTCAGGCTGCTATCTAATCCTTGATGGTATCTGAGAGACCATGAGAAAAAGCAGCCAAGAGGGCCTCATTGTTCCAAGCAACCTCTGCTGCCAAAGTACTGAATTCAATAGTGTAATTGGCAACAGTTCTCATACTCTGTTTGATGGACATGAGGCACTTGGCAGCAAAAGCTGAGGGTGCAGGAACATCAAATACCCTTTTAAAAGAAGCCACAAACTCTGTGTAACTCAAGACAACAGGTTTTTGCAGCTCCCATAGAGGGTTTACCCAGGCCAAGGTACTCTGAGAAAGCAAAGATATGACAAAACCTACTTTGATTCTGTCCGTAGAAAACGCCTGGGGTAGCATCTCAAAACCTGGTTGAGAAACCCTCTGCATTGGACTGGATTGCCCCAAAATTGCCAGGGAAGTGGAGCGGAACCAGACATACCTCTTATAGAGGTAATACTTGAGGCTGGTGCCTACACAGAGACTGGAGCAGCAGGGATGGCTTGCAACACAGGTTGTACTGGAGCAGCCACAGTGGGAGATTCCAGGTGAGCCGTGCAAACTGATCCATGCAGTGATCCTGCTCATCCAATCTGGAAAAAATATTACCAACAAGTGGATTGACTGAATCTTCTGAATTCATAGCCTTCGCCTACTGTCAGAGACCATGAATCAGACTTAGACAGAAATACAGTTAAATCACACTTGTTTAATAATAATAATAAAAAGGTAAACAGAGTAAACGCAGTCAAAACATAGCCAGAGTTCAGGAGCTGGAACGGATAGTCAGACAAGCCAAAATGTCAGGGAGCCAGAGATGAGCATAGTAGAACAGCAAGCAGGATCTGGAGCCAGAAGGAATGTCATCCAAGCAAGTCTTTAACAGGAACACAGGAGAGCATCTCTAGAGATGTGACCAAGGCGAAGGCAGAGATCATCTGGGCTGGACGGCTTAAGTAGGCAGGACTGACAAGCAGGATATCAGAAACAGGTGAGTCACTGTGGAGAGAATGGAGCTGGCAATTAGCCGACAGCTGAGTGGTCAGATTTGTGAAGGAAGGGCTGAGCCCAGCCCTGACACCTTGATACTACAAATCCTAGGGTCCTTTAGCAGTCTTTGCAGAATCAGGGAGGCCATGCAGCGTAAGTTTGCAGAGGCATTTGATTCTGAGTCCTCTGGGTCACTAAGGATCACATTATCCGTTGCTACCTCCTCCCAACCACGTACAACTCCTTGGATTTCTGGGGACTGAAAACCATCCCTTGAAGACTGCTGCTGAGTGTTATCCTCTACATCCATGCTGACACAATCCTCCTCCTCCTTCTCTTCTTCCTATGTGTTTGGCGGCCTGCAGGAATGCTTTTTGGATAAAGGGGGCCTTGAGAGGAAAGGAAGTCCTCCTCTTCCTCCCGCTGTTCTGCCTCAAGTGCCCTGTCCATGATTCCACAAAGCGTGTGCTCCAACAGGAAGACTAGAGAGACAGTGTCACTGATGCATTCATTGTCACTGCTCACATTCCTTGTGGCCTCCTCAAATATTGACAGGACAGTGCATGTATCCTTGATCAGTAGCCACTGGCATGACGAAAAGAAGCCAAGCTCCCCTGACCCTGTCCTTTTGCCATACTCGCACAGGTACTCATTGACAGCCCTCTGCTGTGTGTGCAGCTGCTGCAGCATTGCCAACATTGAGTTCCACCTGGTGGGCTTGTCACAAATGAGGCGGTTGTTTGGCAGGTTGCATTCTCTTTGAATGTCAGCCAGCCGAGCACTGGCATTGTATGACCGGCGGAAATGACCACAGACTTTTCTGGCCTGCCTCAGGAGATCTTGTAAGCCTGGGTTCCTGCTCAAGAACCACTGCACCACCAAATTCAGGACGTGTGCCAAACATGGAACATAGGTCATGTTTCCCTGTCGGAGGGCAGAGAGAAGGTTGGTGCCATTGGTGCATACAACCATTCCTGGCTGAAGCTGGCAGGGCGTCAACCACCTCTAAGCCTGCCCCTGCAGAGCTGACAGAATCTCTGCTCCATTGTGGCTCCTGTCCCCTAGGCAGACCAACTCAATCACTGCATGGCATCTTTTAGCCTGACTGCTTGCGTAGCCCCTTGAATGCTTACAGAGCACTGCTGGTTCAGAGGACAAATCTGCAGAAGAGGCCATACAGGAAGAAGAAGAGGAGGGGGTGGAGAAGAGAGCTGTGGCAGAATCACCGCTAGCATTTTGGAGGCGTGGTGGCAGAACAAGCTCCAAAAACACTGAACCCTGTCCTGCATCTTTCCCAGCTGCCAGCAGAGGTACCCAGTGCGCTGTGAAGGAAAGGTAAGCTGGTTAGCAACATTCCTTTCATCGCGCTGGCAGCGGGAGGCGAGGAGAACAAATAACCAGCTTGTGTTAAAGGGACATCTACACTGATAATCAGGGCACTGATTATCAGTGTTCTGATTATCAGCGCAGTCCCAACAATGCCCACCAGTGCTGCCAATCAGTGCTCATCAGTACTGTCAATCAGTGCCCATCAGTGCTGCCAATCAGTGCCCACCAGTGTCACCTATCAGTGCCCAGCAGTGTCACCTATCAGTGCTGCCTATCAGTGCCACCTATCAGTGCCATTCAGTGCTGCCTATCAGTGCCCATCAGTGTTACCTATCAGTGCCCATCAGTACCACCTATCAGTGCCCATCAGTACAGCCTATCAGTGCCCATCAGTGCAGCCTATCAGTGCACATCAGTGAAGGATAAAAATGACTTGTTTGCAAAATTTTATATCAAACTGTGAAAAACGTTTTTTTTTTGTTTTTTTTTAATTTCCTGTTTTTTTACCTTTATTTAGCAAAAATTAATAAAATACAAACAGTGATGATTAAATACTACCAAAAGAAATCTCTATTTGTGTGTTTTTCTTTTATATGGGTACAGTGTAGCATGACTGCGCAGTTGCCATTCAAAGTGCTGACAGTGCTGAAAGCTGAAAATTGGCCTGGGCAGGAAAGGAGTAAATATGGCCAGTAGGCAAGTGTTAAACATATGTAAGTGCTAATACCTGTAAAATAAAAAAAGAGCCTTGGATGCAGCTGAACACCCCTGTGCACACCTTTAGGGCTCCCTAAATGTGGATAGCAAGGCCCCCTTTTAGCAATGGCACCAACCTTTGACACACCAAGGCTGAAAAAAAGAAAATTTATTTGGGCTACACACCCAACAAGACAACAAAAAAGAGCAACAGTAAATATTAAAAAAACCCACCTGCATACCTGAATCCTGACTCTAGGGGGGCCCTAAATATACAGTATCTCACAAAAGTGAGTACACCCCTCACATTTTTGTAAATATTTTATTATATCTTTTCATGTGACAACACTGAAGAAATGACACTTTGCTACAATGTAATGTATTGAGTGTACAGCTTGTATAACAGTGTACATTTGTAGTCCCCTCAAAATAACTCAACACACAGCCATTAATGTGTAAACCACTGGCAACAAAAGTGAGTACACCCCTATGTGAAAATGTCCAAACTGGGCCCAATTAGCCATTTTCCCTCCCAGGCATCATGCGACTCGTTAGTGTTACAAGGTCTCAGGTGTGAATGGGGAGCAAATGTGTTAAATTTGGTTTTATCGCTCTCACTCTCTCATACTGGTCACTGGAAGTTCAACATGGCACCTCATGGCAAAGAACTCTCTGAGGATCTGAAAAAAAGAATTGTTGCTCATTTCTTAGATGGCCTAAGCTATAAGAAGATTGCCAAGATCCTGAAACTGAGCTGCAGCACAGTGGCCAAGACCATACAGAGGCTTAACAGGACAGGTTTCACTCAGAACAGGCCTTGCCATGGTCGACCAAAGAAGTTGAGTGTGCATGTTCAGTGTCAAATCCATGGGTTGTCTTTGGGAAATAGGCATACAAGTGCTGCCAGCATTGCTACAGAGGTTGAAGGGGTGGGGGGGTCAGCCTGTCAATGTTTAGACCATACGCCGTACACTGCATCAAACTGATTTGCATAGCTGTCGTCCCAGAAGGAAGCCTCTTCTAAAGATGATGCACAAAAAGCCTGCACACAGTTTGCTGAAGACAAGCAGACTAAGGACATGGATTACTGGAACCATGTCCTGTGGTCTGATGAGACCAAGATACACTTATTTGGTTCAGATGGTGTCAAGTGTGTGTCGCAGCAACCTGATGAGGAGTACAAAGACAAGTGTGTCTTACCTATAGTCAAGCATGGTGGTGGGAGTCTCATGGTCTGGGGCTGCATGAGTGTTGCTGGCACTGGGGAGCTACAGTTCATTGAGGGAACCATGAATGCAACATGTACTGTGACATACTGAAGCAGAGCATGATCCCCTCCCGTCAGAGACTGGGCCGCAGGGCAGTATTCTAACATGACAACAACCCCAAACACACCTCCAAGATGACCATTGCCTTGCTAAAGAAGCTGAGGGTAAAGGTGATGGACTGGCCAAACATGTCTCCAGACCCAACCCCTATTGAGCATCTTTGGGGCATCCTCAAATGGAAGGAGGAGGAGCGCAAGGTCTCTAGCATCCACCGGCTCCGTGATGTCGTCATTGAGGAGTGGAAGAGGACTCCAGTGGTAACCTGTGAAGCTCTGGTGAACTTCTTGCCCAAGAGGGTTAAGGCAGTGCTGGAAAATAATGGTGATCACACAAAATATTGACACTTTGGGCCCAATTTACACATTTTCACTTAGGGGTGTACTCACTTTTGTTGCCAGCGGTTTAGACATTAATGGCTGTGTGTTGAGTTATTTTGAGGGGACAGCACATTTACACTGTTATACAAGCTGTACACTCACTACTTTACATTGTAGCAAAGTGTAATTTCTTCAGTGTTGTCACATGAAAAGATATAATAAAATATTTACAAAAATGTGAGGGGTGTACTCACTTTTGTGAGATACTGTATGTGATACTCATTTAGAGGCTGAAAGGTCTTAGAGTCTCTCTACAACGCCTCCCACTGGCCAGTTTGGTACTAGATGTTGGCTAGCATTGGGGCCCAGAGCCCTGCATTGAAGCACTCAAATACATTTAAAAATCCACAAGCTATATCTCAAATTAGGGTGGCGCTGTCCCTAGGGAGGGTAACAAGATTGTGTCCAATGGCCTCTCACAACTATGCAGTCTGCTGTGAAGCCTCCTCCCTTTCAGAACTTGGACGCTTCCTGCGATATTCTCGGTGATGGGACCAATTCTGGACTCTGTAGCAATGATCTCTTAGAAAGTAACCACATCTCTGATGGCAGCAGCATTGGAGTAAGTGTAACAGCAGAATCCTGCTCCAATATCACGTATCCTCTGGATGTAAACAGTGTCTCTCACTCAAGAGTCCAAAAAACATCTCTGCCCCCTCCACAAAAGATTTCCTGAGCCCAGCCTCCCCTGCCTTTTTCATCCTCTCTACAGCACACCTTCTACCTGGGACTTGTAGTCCCACCAAGTCCCTTTTGGTGTAAAGCCCCCAATGTAAATTCCCCACAAATCCTTGCAGCTTCAAGTAGTCCTATGCAGCTCCGAGCAGTCCTTCTAATATCTTTATCCCCTCCACATAAGACTCTCTGAGCCCACCTTCCTTTTTTGTCCTGTCTCTAGCACGCCTTCTTCCTGGAACTTGTAGTCCCACCAAGTTTCTTGGTGTAAAGCCTCCAGGTGGTGACTACATTCCCCACAAATCCCTGCAGTTCTAAGTAGTCCTATGCAGTTCCCAGTCTTTAACAAAACACCTGACTGCAATTTTACAGTGGGGTCCCTCCAGAATGGAGTGACTGTGAAGATGGGAAGATAGGAGAGGGGGCCCAAAAGACAGCTAATGCAAGAGCCAAAATGAGGAAGGAGTTAATGAGGCACCTGACCAACAATTTTCACTGAAAGCCCCAATGTGACTCTGCCCAGGGGCCACAAAGTAGACCAGGGAAAGCATAAGGTGGGTGTAAAAGGCTGAGATAGAGCTGTGCTCTGGGACTCCTGGAAGAGAGCAGGAAGAAGAGGGTAATAGACATCAGACAGAGCAGCCCTAAAATATCTAGAGACAGGAAGAATTAATAATATGCTAGACTGAGCATTTCCAGTTAGGGGCCCCTTTGTAACTCTGATCAGTGGCCATGGGGGAAGCAGTGGAAGGACAAGGTATGGGATGCTCAGGGGACACAGGGTGGGCTAGGATGTGCATAAGGTAATGAGTCCCAGTGAGGGGTCCTGAGAAGAGGGTTTTCATCTCCAGGAATCCCAGGAAATCCATTCGACAGCACTCTACTCCCCTCTTCTTTGCTTCAAAGTATTGAGATGGTGGCTCTGCCTCCACCACAGCTGCCGTTGGGTTGTAGACACAGGGAATGATCTGCTCCCCTAGTAATGAATAAACTGCTAAAACCTTGTTTATTAGTACTGCTTGGACCTTAGAAAAAGGGGGTATGCACCAAAAGCTTGATATGAAAATCTGAATGTTAGTGTACATTTAAAAAAGTATCATGAACAGTACTATTTTGCCTTTTAACATATTTAAAGTGTATCTGATGGCTTCAACATTTTTTAATGGTTTTTAAACTTTGACCCCATTTCAAAGTAGCCAGTACTTTTTCCATCATTTCACCAGCCCTTGCTGATATTTTGGACTGCTACAAGCTGCATTCTTCTTCCACTAGCAATGAAAACAATTTGCATTATTGGAATTCATTCTCGTGTATACAAATGCAGTTCTTGTTCCAACTGCCAAGTCCTGTATATGAACTATTGTATAACATTTTCTTTCTCTCCTTCCAGGCTCCCATCTCTCATTATACGCTTGTTTGTCTCTTGTGTTCGGGCTATGATTATCTCTGGTTATTTTCTTATAATGATGTCTATGGAATTATATTACTCTATCCATCAAGTTCTTTGTCTCACAGGTATTGACCTATTTTACACATTTCCAAAAATGAATATTTTATCACTGTGTCCTTTTTTTCAGATTTTCGCAAGGATTTCTATTATTAATGCAATATTGTTTACAATATTTATCAATGAGTGGATTTTTTTTTAAATGGAATAAGTTATGCATTTTTAAACATTGTGCAAAAAAAACATATTTGCACATAGCTTGACTAGATTCAAGTTTGCTCTGGAGCTATGTGAACAGTACTTCATTAACATAATGCTACATGTGAATGCAGCTGCAAGCCTTAAGGTGATTTGCTCCTTGTGGAATGTTCATTTGCATACGCCTTTAAGAAAAAGCTATTTCATTCTCTTTTTATTCTTGATAATATATTGAATGTTCACTTTGGTTTATCTAATTCAAACTTCTCAAAAAAGGCTGTTTAAACATATTAGTGGGCTCAAGGCAAAGATCTTATCATCAGGGCCCTCATCCAAATGGTTATTTACATTTGATTTTTTTAAAGGTGTCCATTCAAAAAAAGAAAATCCCATGCTTATTCCCATGTTGCCTGTGCATTTGATATTTCAATAGATGAACTTCAGACATTTAAAAAAAAAGCACAAAGAAAATGCAGTTATGTACCCAACAAAAATTTTCAAATGTAATTAATTAAGCCTTTTATCAATACTTGGATTTGACTTGATTACCACCTTTTTGAATCAAATGTACAGCAGCACTCAGACTGGTAGAAAAAGGGGAGGAATCCTGGGCTATTCAGTTGTAATGCATTCACATATATTGACAAGAAACAGGAGAAAAGAGCACACAAATGACCTTATCAGTCTGTTGCTGCTCCTTTGTAGTCTAGTTATAGGCAGGTTGCACTGAGGTTACCTAGCAGAGTTGTTAATCTTTAGAAGGGAAAAGTCAGGTCCTTTAGCTGACTGTGTGTCAGAACCATTTAAACAAAAAACAAATGATTGTGCAGGTATACAAACTAAATATAAATGTGCAAGCTGCTGGCAACAACACAACAGAACCAATCATGATAAACGTGAAACAATAAAAAATGTTGCTGCGCTAAACATAGATACTGAATAAACAAGTTTCCATAAAGTGTGAACAACTGGTGCTGTTCTAAATAGTGCAGATGAATTCCTGGATGAACATCCGGTAACAATGAGTATAATTGATGTGCGTTTTGATCACCCAAGTGCACCTCCACTGATATTAATATAAAGTGCCTCCTTACCAGAGGTCTAGACTTCAAATAGACAGGCGTGATATGCAAGTATAGAAGATCTAATCAGCTTCCTCTGTTATATTGCAGGTGGGGGTACTGTCATGGCTGATGGTAAAGTTTACTCCATAGTAGAGCCCATGAAGGAAAGATAAAACAGTCACATAGTGTAAAACTGCTTAACAGAAGTCAGTGCTAAACACTTACAGAAATCAGGTAAAAACAAGCATTAATAGATTCAAGACATCCTAGAAGTCGATTGACCAGTATACAGGATTGGTGTGCATGGTACCTCACAGACATGGGCTCCAACTGATGCATTTCATTAGAATTAACATCCTCTGGGGCAGAGGACATCATGCCACAAAGGATGTTAATTCTAACGAAATGCGTTGGACGGAGTTCATGTCTTTGAGGTACCACGCACGCCAATCCTGTAGGCAAGTGTAAATGAGCCCTTGTGTGAGATCCATTTGCCTAGAACTCTGCATTAAGAAATAAATACATAATGTAGACATGTAATCTCTAAGAATGTTTGTGGCATTACATTCATATAGCTGTGAGACCATAACTGCAAAAAGAACAATAATAGCCAAGTGTTTGTGGGAAAATACTGTATGCTCTATATAAAAATGGACAAAATTAAGGAAATCCAATACAATTGTTAGTATCAAAAACCAATTAAAGGCAAACCTTCCTATCTGCAACTTTTTCACCTGTGTAAAATGTCATTGATCCTGTGGTTTCATGATGTCATTTGTTGCCTTGTATGCACATCCTATAGTAGAGTAAAACTTCACATTCCGGGGTCAGCAGTTAATGTTTGTGCTCAAACATGAGGCATGTGCAGATGTTAATGCACAACCTCTGTCTGTAGTGTGAGAACTGTATTTTCTTATGAAGAAACTACATATCCCACAATCCCTGGGTCTCTCGGTCTAGCACTGGTTTAGATGAGAGCTTAACAGTAAACCGATTACACAGAGACAAACAGGAAGACCATTCACAGACACACAAATAGCTCACTGATTCAATATAAAAGTATATAAATCTTGCGAGCTACTCTAGAGCAACCTGAGACTGCAATCAGCATCATGTATAATGTAACCTGAGGTTACAAGCTAGCGTCAGGTGTGGTATAACAATTCCTGTGAAACAAAGTGCAAATTCACAGCTGCTAAGCATTGATCACAATCCCGTAATCTGTGAAAACATATATATAAAGAACAAAAAAGATCTGATCCCCCTGAGGAAGACACGTGATTAGCCCTGTGTTGTCACATGTAGGGGAGGGGCCAGGATGGTGGAGGAGCTTGGATAAATGCTTGTTTGTACAAGCTGCTGACACATACAAGTTTGGAAGTCGTTTGGAGAGGAATCCTATGCTTAATGCTTTTATAGTTTGGTTCCACTGGAAGCACCTAAAATGTGTGAGTACCCTGATTTTATGTTTTCTAAGTACATTTTTAAACTAGCAATAATGTACTATCCAGCCTCTTTCTTGCTTTAAAATTGAGGACAAAGTCTCTGGATTTTCCTGTGGGATTCTGCTGAGCCAGTTTCACTTAGAGCCCAGGAGTGGTTCAACTGCTTATGTGGACCAAACTTAAGTGTGCGGTCACACTGTTGGAGGTGAGCGCATTCACATGAGGGGGAGCACATGTGTAGAGTCACCCTTTTACCCTCTTCTGATCAGAATTATCATCACTAGAGTTACTTTTTCGACAGTAATACGTATAATACCCCAATTTGCACTTTTATCTCCGTGGATTGATGGAAATTGGGAGAAAAAAAATGCTCACTGATTCAGCTGGAAGATTTTTTTTTATGACGTCAGTAATCCTACATTAAAATATATATAAAGTGATTTTGCACAAAATAAATACAAAAATATTAAACGCAATAAAACTAATGAGTGAATCAAGAAGAGTGAAAATCATCAAGTGAATAAAGTGTCACTGTGCAGTAAATAATGAGTATACAACTGTAAATAAATGTCAATATAAATAGTGACAATAATAATCAATGTTGAGAAAAATAATTAATAAATATCAAAAGTGTCATGTGCAAATACTGATAAATATTCCTTGTGAGTGTCTTCTATTAAGTCTAATCACAAAAAAACAGCAGCAGGTAAAAAATAGCAGGTAAAAACAATAAAGAAAAAATTGATAAGTGAATAAATAATCAATATTAGATTGTCCAAATAATGTTAATGATAAATGGTCCATAAAAAAATGTAATGAATGCATTCTCAAAGTCACAGTAATAAATATCAACAGTATTTCAAATATGTGATATGGGATATATTTATAAGGTGCCTTAAAATGGACTCTTACATTGTAACATCTTTAACCACTTCAGCCCCGGAAGGATTTACCCCCTTCCTGACCAGAGCACTTTTTACAATTCGGCACTGCGTCGCTTTAACTGCTAATTGCGCGGTCATGCAATGCTGTACCCAAACGAAATTTGCGTCCTTTTCTTCCCACAAATAGAGCTTTCTTTTGATGGTATTTGATCACCTCTGCCGTTTTTATTTTTTGCGCTATACACGGAAAAAGACCGAAAATTTTGAAAAAAAATGATATTTTCTACTTTTTGTTCTAAAAAAAATCCAATAAACTCAATTTTAGTCATACATTTAGGCCAAAATGTATTCGGCCACATGTCTTTGGTAAAAAAAATGTCAATAAGTGTATATTTATTGGTTTGCGCAAAAGTTATAGCGTCTACAAACTAGGGTACATTTTCTGGAATTCACACAGCCTTTAATTTATGACTGCCTATGTCGATTCTTGAGGTGCTAAAATGGCAGGGCAGTACAAAACCCCCACAAATGACCCCATTTTGGAAAGTAGACACCCCAAGGAATTTGCTGAGAGGCATGTTGAGCCCATTGAATATTCATTTTTTTTGTCCCAAGTGATTGAATAATGACAAAAAAAAAAAAAAAAAAAATTACAAAAAGTTGTCACTAAATGATATATTGCTCACACAGGCCATGGGCATATGTGGAATTGCACCCCAAAATACATTTAGCTGCTTCTCCTGAGTACGGGGATACCACATGTGTGGGACTTTTTGGGAGCCTAGCCGCGTACGGGGCCCCGAAAACCAAGCACCGCCTTCAGGATTTCTAAGGGCGTACATTTTTGATTTTACTCCTCACTACCTATCACGGTTTTGAAGGCCATAAAATGCCCAGATGACATAAACCCCCCCCAAATGACCCCATTTTGGAAAGTAGACACTCCAAGCTATTTGCTTTGAGGCATGTTGAGTCCATGGAATGTTTTATATTTTGACACAAGTTGCGGGAAAGTGACAATTTTTTTTTTTTTTTTTTTTTCTTTGCACAAAGTTGTCACTAAATGATATATTGCTCACACAGGCCATGGGCATATGTGGAATTGCACCCCAAAATACATTTAGCTGCTTCTCCTGAGTACGGGGATACCACATGTGTGGGACTTTTTAGGAGCCTAGCCGCGTACGGGACCCCGAAAACCAAGCACCGCCTTCAGGATTTCTAAGGGCGTACATTTTTGATTTTACTCCTCACTGCCTATCACAGTTTCGGAGGCCATGGAATGCCCAGGTGGCACAAACCCCCCCCAAATGACCCCATTTTGGAAAGTAGACACCCCAAGCTATTTGCTGAGAGGCATGGTGAGTATTTTGCAGCTCTCATTTGTTTTTGAAAATAAAGAAAGACGAGAAAAAAAAATTTTTTTTTTCTTTTTTCAATTTTCAAAACTTTGTGACAAAAAGTGAGGTCTGCAAAATACTCACTATACCTCTCAGCAAATAGCTTGGGGTGTCTACTTTCCAAAATGGGGTCATTTGGGGGTTTTTTTTGCCACCTGGGCATTCCATGGCCCCCGAAACTGTGAAAGGCGGTGAAGAGTGAAATCAAAAATTTACGGCCTTAGAAAGCCTGAAGGCGGTGCTTGGTTTTCGGGGTCCCGTACGCGGCTAGGCTCCCAAAAAGTCTCACACATGTAGTATCCCCGTACTCAGGAGAAGCAGCAGAATGTATTTTGGGGTGTAATTTCACATATTCCCATGGCATGTTTGAGCAATATATCATTTAGTGACAACTTTGCGCAAAAAAAAATAAAAAAAATAAAAAATTGTCTCTTTCCCGCAACTTGTGTCACAATATAAATTATTCCATGGACTCAACATGACTCTCAGCAAATAGCTTGGGGTGTCTACTTTCCAAAATGGGGTCATTTGGGGGGGGTTTGAACTGTCCTGGCATTTTATGCACAACATCTAGAAGCTTATGTCACACATCACCCACTCTTCTAACCACTTGAAGACAAAGCCCTTTCTGACACTTATTGTTTACATAAAAAAATAATTTTTTTTTGCAAGAAAATTACTTTGAACCCCCAAACATTATATATTTTTTTTAAAGCAAATGCCCTACAGATTAAAATGGTGGGTGTTTCATTTTTTTTTTTCACACAGTATTTGCGCAGCGATTTTTCAAACGCATTTTTTGGGGAAAAAACACACTTTTTTACATTTTAATGCACTAAAACACACTATATTGCCCAAATGTTTGATGAAATAAAAAAGATGATCTTAGGCCGAGTACATAGATACCAAACATGACATGCTTTAAAATTGCGCACAAACGTGCAGTGGCGACAAACTAAATACATTTTTAAAAGCCTTTAAAAGCCTTTACAGGTTACCACTTTAGATTTACAGAGGAGGTCTACTGCTAAAATTACTGCCCTCGATCTGACCTTCGCGGCGATACCTCACATGCATGGTGCAATTGCTGTTTACATTTGACGCCAGACCAACGCTTGCGTTCACCTTAGCGCGAGAGCAGGGGGGACAGGGGTGCTTTTTTTTTTTTTTTTTTTTTTTTCTTTATTATTATTATTTTTTTATCTTATTTTTAAACTGTTCCTTTCATTTTTTTTTTTAAATCATTTTTATTGTTATCTCAGGGAATGTAAATATCCCCTATGATAGCAATAGGTAGTGACAGGTACTCTTTTTTGCAAAAATTGGGGTCTATTAGACCCTAGATTTCTCCTCTGCCCTCAAAGCATCTGATCACACCAAGATCGGTGTGATAAAATGCTTTCCCAATTTCCCAATGGCGCTGTTTACATCCGGCGAAATCTACGTCATAAAATGCTCGTAGCTTCCGGTTTCTTAGGTCATAGAGATGTTTGGAGCCACTCTGGTCTCTGATCAGCTCTATGGTCAGCTGGCTGAATCACCGGCTGCATTTTCAGGTTCCCTGTTGAGACAGGAGAGCCAGAGAAAAACACGGAAGATGTTGGGGGGGGGGGCATTCCCTCCCACTGCTTGTAAAAGCAGTCTAGAGGCTAATTAGCCACTAGGATTGCTTTTACATGAAAGCCGACCGCTGGCTGAAAAGAATGATACCAAGATGATACCTAAACCTGCAGGCATCATTCTGGTATAACCACTCAAAGTCGTGAATGGCATACCTGAAGACAAAAAAATGGTTAACAATAAAGCACAGTAAACGGTAAGGTATAAAAAATTGCATACCTGAAAAGCAAACATGATAAAACATAATAACAATAAAACATTGCAGAATAGAATACAGTAAAAAAGAGCAGAACAATAGAGAGAGAATAGAGAGAGAGAGAACAATAAAACGACAACTATTTTTATTTTATATTTTTGTTTGTGTTTTTTTTTTTTTTTACACTTTTTTTTGTAACTAACTATAATAACTGTAACCGGTTCCAGGTTCGGGTCTCTCAAAATGCGATGGCATCTCGGGAGACCCTGTGAAAGTGTGCCTAGTCTGTGCAATGCTGTACCCTACGCTAATACTCAACTAGTGCATGGTAGCGTTCAAAACATTCACCAATGCAAAGACCAGGATTGTCAGGACAGGAGGGACAATAATAGCGGGTGTCACGCCTATATCTGCACTTGCTGCAGACACGACATCTTTTTTGGGGGGGTTCGCTGGGTAGGGGTACTCGGGAGGACATAAAGAAAATGCCTCTCATGCAGCCGACTGCATTTGGTTGGGGATGTGAATGGGGGAAGTACGGGCGCTGCAGAAGCGGTGGGTTCCCAATTAGGATTGGCGAATGCAGCAGGAAGGGCACTATGGGCATGACGGGCCTGTGTTTGTCTTTTTGGTGGCAGCGGGACACTACTTGTGCTTGCCACCTCACCAGCTTGAACTGCACTTATGGGACTCGCCACGTCACCAAGTGTTACTGCAGTGCTGGTTTGACTACGACCGGGGTGTACTAGGCCTCTGGTGCTTGCCAGTTCACCAAGACGCTACAAAAAAAACTGTTAGCGATCGCAGGGATCAGGCCTGACTCTGCGAACGCTGCAGTTATGCGTTTAGAGTTTTGTAAGTGACAGTGATCGATCGATACTGCACTTGGGTGGGCTGGGCCGGGCCGGGCGGAGGGGCAAAACGCAGGTGCTAGCAGGTATCTGGGCTGATCCCGCTAACACTGCGTTTTTGGGAACCCTAAACTGCTGGGGACGCTAGTATAGATCTGATCGGATCAGATATTGATCTGTTCAGATACTATACCACTAAGGGAGGTGTACGCTGCGTGCGTGGGTGTTAGCGGTACTGGCGCTAACCTGACGCTGCCTGGGGCTGGTGCTTGCCAGTTCACCAAAATGCTACCAAAAAAACTGTTAGCGATCGCAGGGATCAGGCCTGACTCTGCGAACGCTGCAGTTATGCGTTTAGTGTTTTGTAAGTGACAGTGATCGATCGATACTGCACTTGGGTGGGCTGGGCTGGGCCGGGCGGAGGGGCAAAACGCAGGTGCTAGCGGGTATCTGGGCTGATCCCGCTAACACTGCGTTTTTGGGAACCCTAAACTGCTGGGGACGCTAGTATAGATCTGATCGGATCAGATATTGATCCGATCAGATACTATACCACTAAGGGAGGTGTATGGTGCGTGTACGGTGCGTGCGTGGGTGTTCGCGGTACTGGCGCTAATCTGACGCTGCCTGGGGCAACGCATATCACCGCCGGGCGATCAGGGGGCTAAACCTTTATTCGGTAATAAACGGCGGGTGCCCTGACACTATAAAAAATAAACTAACTAACCAGCGTCACCCGTAACAGTTATACGGTGATCAGTGGTGAAAGGGTTAACTAGGGGGCAATCAAGGGGTTAAAACATTTATTAGATAGTATATGGGGGTCCCTGTCGCTATAAAACACTGACGGCGAACCTAAATATTTACGTTCCTAACTAGCGTCACCAGTGACACTAATACAGCGATCAGAAAAATGATCGCTTAGCGACACTGGCGACAGGGGGTGATCAAGGGGTTAAAACTTTATTAGGGGGGGTACTGGCGCTAATCTGACGCTGCCTGGGGCGACGCATATCACCGCCGGGCGATCAGGGGGCTAAACCTTTATTCGGTAATAAACGGCGGGTGCCCTGACACTATAAAAAATAAACTAACTAACCAGCGTCACCCGTAACAGTTATACGGTGATCAGTGGTGAAAGGGTTAACTAGGGGGCAATCAAGGGGTTAAAACATTTATTAGATAGTATATGGGGGTCCCTGTCGCTATAAAACACTGACGGCGAACCTAAATATTTACGTCCCTAACTACCGTCACCAGCGACACTAATACAGCGATCAGAAAAATGATCGCTTAGCGACACTGGTGAGGGGGGGTGATCAAGGGGTTAAAACTTTATTAGGGGGGGTAAGGGGGGTACCCTAGACCTACAGGGGGGTTACAGTAACTGTCCTAACACTGCTAACTGTCACAAACTGACACTATGCAGTAATCAGGAAAAAAAAAAAAAAAAAAAAAAAAAACCTGCTTGGTGTCAGTTTGTGACAGGGGGGGGGGGTGATTGGGGGGGGATCGGGGGGCGATCGGGGGGGGATCGGGGGTGTAATGTATGCCTGGCATGTTCTACTGTGTGTGTTTGTGTTGTGCACTTACTTACATGTCATCTCTCCTCGGCGCTGGAACGGAAACTGACAGCCGAGGAGAGATGACATCACATCCTCTGCCTCTGTGTACTATACAGAGGCAGGGGATGTCTCTCAGTGGCTGGGAGCGATCGCGAGGGGGGGGGCACGATCGGATGGTCTCCCCCTCGTCTGTAATCGCTCCCAACCAAATGCCGACCGCAGCTGGCACAGGGGGGGGGTCCGATCGGACCCCCCACCCGCGGGAAGGCAATCACGTACTAGGTACGTGATTTTGCCTGCCCGTGCCGCTCTGCTCACGTATATAGGCGTGAGGCGGTCGGCAAGTGGTTAAAAGTAGCAAAAATGGAAAAACAATGTGTGTGTGGCATTCTCAGCGCCCTCTCACGTTTCTTCCTGGTGTACTTCTGACTCCGGTCACTCCCTACGCGTTACGACACGTCATGTGTCTTCATCTGGAGAACCGGATTGGCTGTACAGACCTGATTTAAATATCATGAAAACCGGAAATGTTTGCACTGCCATTTTTGTTGTGGTAAATGCTATGTTTACATGGCGGCCATTTTGCCATAGGAAAATGTATTATATATGGTTGCCATTTTCTTGTGGATGAGATGAACATAGTCATATATGCAAATATACGAGCGCTGCTCTTTTTGGTAGGTACCTCTAGATTTACACAGAGGTTGCTTAACAATGCTAGATGTGATGTGTATAGCAGTTTATTTCTCTAACGTATAGATGAGGAAAATAATCATTGCATAATACTAAATATTTGTAAAACCTAATCCTATCTAATACAGGCACAAATCATATAATGTAATAATCCTGCAATTAATCTGGATTATAAAAATAAAAATACATTTGTATATATATAAAAATGTCAGTGCCGCAATGGAATAGGATTAATGGTCTATATTGTAAACCAAATAGACCTAAAATATGTTCTATAAAGGGCTAGCTCAGTCATAATGTAGGAAGAACCGAGAGAGTGCCCCAAAGAACTGACAATGATTAATAAAATTGATAAGAAAAATATAATAATAACATCCTAAAAATGAATTAAATAATAACTCCATATACAGTAAGCATATGTGTGTAAGTAGCCTATTATAATAAAAATAATTTTAATAGATATAAAAATAAAAATATTACAAATATACATATATAAAATGTATATATAAAATTGGCAACATGGAAATATTAGAGGGCCTATGGGGGACTAATTGTGTAATAAATATTAGTTAAAAATTACTCAAGAAACAGTTAAGGTCGAATTCCACATTCAAGCCCCCAGGTGTGAGTCTGCATGGTATGTATCCATTTGGACTTTTTTTGGCTGATAGTTCTGACCTTGAGGCTTCCCCTCCATGCCTTATTATATTTTTCTATACTCCAAAATTGAAGGTGTGTGGGGTCTTTGTTATGTACCTGGGCAAAATGCCTCGATACATTGTGTTTGGGGAAGCCAATTTTGATGTTTTGGACATGTTCCTGTATTCTTACTTTGAGTGCCCTTTTGGTCCTGCCAACATATTGAAGATTACAGCTGCACTGTAAAACGTACACCACTCCCTCAGTATGGCATCCTATAAAATCTCTAATGTTAAAAGTTTGTCCTGTATTAGTGGCTGTAAACTCTGTGCGTTTTCTATGGAATTTTTGTGAATGTCAACACGCATAACAATTGCGACAAGGATAAAATCCTTTGCCAGAAAAGAAAGAGTATGTAGGTTTGGGGGGAGATTCAACTACAGATTTTACAATAAGGTCTCTAATAGTAGGTGCTCTTTTATAGACTATATTGGGTTTCTCTGGTAGGATCTTCTTGAGATCTTTATCACTCTTCAGGATATGCCAATGTCACTGTATCAATTTGGCTATGTCTCTATGTTGGGTGTTGTAGTCCAGTAAGAGGCAAGGTGCTTCATGTTGCAATGTCTTTTTCGGATTGTTTTGTAACATAGTTGTCCTATCCATTTCATTTACATGTTGAATCTAATTTTTTATCCATATGTCATCATATCACTTCATTTTGAATCTTTCTCCAATTTGTTGAGCCTGGATCTTGTAATCTTCTTCTTTAGTACAATTCCTTTTTATTCTTATTAGCTGTTCCTTTGGAATGTTATATAGCCAGGGTTTGTGATGACAGCTGTCAGTTGACAAGTAGCTATTGGTATCCACATTTAAAAAAAAAAAAAAAAGATAGACATTTATACTCCAAGTAGCACAAAGGACACCTATATCAGTAATCCTACATTTGTTATGTGATACATAGAGGATTGCAACGCATGCACTGGACTCTGTGTTACCTGGAACAGCAAGTTGTGTTGTCCCTTTGGTAAATAGGGGAATGGGAATCGATCAGCCATGACACTACAAACTGCAGCCACAACATGTCAGCCAACCATTACACGGCAAGGTGTGCAAACAGCGCAAGGAGTATAACTATACAAATATCTAGTTAAACAACAAAAACATTTGAAAGTGTACAATGCCAGTAGGATACTTTTTCCTTCAGAAATGTCATTATAAAAATGCAGTTATTTAAGTCCTAAAGTTTGTTTGCTGGGATTCTATATACACAAAACCTCCTGTTCTTTAAGGGAGGTGCAAATCTCCCATAAGCTCCTCACTTAAGAACTTACCATATAGGCTCAATGATGTTTAGATATGGTGGCTAGGAAGGCCATAAAATGCATTTGAATTTTAGTCTATAATAACATTTTAATTTGTATATCAATATGCATAAAATGGAATAAGAAAATATAACAAGGAAACATTATTTAAACACCAGTATGCACCTGCTTCTGTAAAATGGCTTAAAATTTATTTATGGTCAATGGTCAAAATACTATGCAGAACTACCATTGTACTTAGTTATTTCTATGTAGAATCTTTGTTGTTTTCACTAGATATTAGTGTAGTCATTATCCTTGCGCTGTTTGCACACCTTACCGTGTAATGGTTGGCTGACAGGTTGTGGCTGCAGTTTGTAGTGTCATGGCTGATCGATTCCCCTATGTCTATGTATTCATTCACCTAGTTTGTTCCTATTTGTTCTCAAAGAGGCAACACAACTTGCTGTTCCAGGTAACACAGGGGGAGATTTACTAAAACTGCTGCACACAGAATCTGGTGCAGCTGTGCGTAGTAACCAATCCGCTTGCAGGTTTTATTGTCAAAGCTTATTTGAACAAGCTGAAGTTAGAAGCTGATTGGTTACTATGCACATTCTAACCAAATTCTGTGCGCAACAGTTTTAATAAATCTCCCTCACAGAGTCCAGTGCATGTGTTGCCATCCTCTCTGTGTCACATCACAAATGTAGGATTACTGACATCATAAAAAAATCTTCCAGCTGAATCAGTGAGCTCTTTGTGTGTTTGTGAATGGTCTTTCTGTTCATCTCTGTGTGTAATCTATTTACTGTTAAGCTCTCACCTAAACCAGTACTAGACTAGAGGGACCTAGGGATTGTGGGATATGTAGTTTCTTCAAAGGAAAATAACTTCATACTAATACAGATTCCTCGGCCGCGGTGGTAGGCCCCAGACAAACCTCTGGACCCACCCCTGCGCCGCAGCATCGTGGGCCTCCCGATCGGATGACCACGAGGTAGCTCCTTAACGCATACCTGTCGGCCAGGAGGGCCAGCAGGTGGCTGTAAAAACGACCCTAAAACATGGCGTCTGTCCCATAAATATCCCCTTCCCAGAATGCAACTCGGAGGACCACCTCCACCGAGCTTGTCTCCGAGACAGAGGAGCATTTATCCACTTCGACATGTTGCCCTTTCAACGCTGACTAATGGTAACAGCGACACCCACTGGTCAGCACGGAAGTACACACAACGTCAGCCAAGCTGGAACAGAGGCGAACTTTTAACCTTCCTAACACACAATTTACTAAATTTACCTAATCTGCGGTAGATTGTAAATCTACCAGTGCTACACCAGTTATGGATGAATTTTACCTAATGGCCTGTGCCAAATGTTCTATAATGATAACAAAAAGAAGAGCGGATAAAGGGCATTGCTGTCTGGTACAGTTAGATTTCATGAAAGGATTAAATAGAGAACTAATCACTAGTACAGACACTGAAGGGTGAGAATAAAGGGATAAAATATTAGTAATAAAAGAAACAGGCACAAGAACCCCCCACTCACTCTGTCAAAAGACTTTTGGCATCAAATGAGAGGAGACATGCTTTCATATGTTGTTTATGAACATATGAAGTGAGATGGTGGGTCCTGGTGGTGGTGTCTCTGGCCTCCCAACCAGGGACAAAACCTACCTGATCTCTGTGAATAAGACTAGGTAATAGTGATGAAAAACAATTGACCAAAGCTTTAGCGTAAAATTTCAAATATACCTTGAGAAGAGAGATGGAGTGGTAGCTACTACAAAGGGCTGTATTACTGCCTGTATTTTTCAGCATTGAGGACACCATTGATCTTGACCAAATCTCCAACTCCATTTGCAGAAATGCAGCCTCAAATTTTCAAGGAACCTCCACCATGCTTCACTGTTGCCTGCTTATATTCATTAGTGTATTGCTCTCCAGCCCTTCACATAGTGTAGCACATAGTTGAGTGGCTTAACCTTGTATATATGTTCTTTGCATGAAAACATAGAAAATAGTGTGCAGAAAAATGGCAGCAGGTGCTCTAGCCTGAAGAATCAACATTTGAAATATTTGGTTGTACAACAATGAGTGTCTGCAGGCAACAGTGAAGCATGGTGGAGGTTCCTTGCAAATTTGGGGCTGTATTTCTTCAAATGGAGATTTGGTTAGGGTCAATGGCGTCCTCAATGCTGAGAAATACAGGCATATACTTATACATCATGACTTACCATCAGGGAGGTATGTGATTTGCCCCATATTTATTCTGCAGCAGGACAACAACCCCAAACATGCAGCCAATGTAATTAAGAACTATCTTCGGTGTAAAGAAGAACAAGGAGTCCTGGAAGTGAAGGTCTGGCTCCCACAGAGTCCTGATTTCAACATCATCAAGTCTGCCTGGGATTACATGAAGAGACAGAAGGATCCGAGGCAGCCTACATCCACAGAAGATCTGCAGTTAGTTATCCAAGATGTTTGTAACAACCTACCTGCCGAGTTCCTTTAAAAACTGTGTGCACGTGTACCTAGAGGAATTGAAGAATTGATGCTGTTTTGAAGGTAAACAGTGGTTACACCGAGTATTGATTTGAATTGTATTTCTCTTTTGTTCATTGAAAAAAAATAAACTATTAAACACTCCGATTTCTGAAAGCATTCTTTATTTACAGCATTTTTTCACACCTGTCTCAGACTTTTGCACAACAGTGTACATATATAGTGGTTGTGAACCTAACACAAACAACATAGTCATTGTTAGAATGTCAGAGTTTATTTTATGTAGTTTTAATGTATGAGGACCAATGTCTTAGAGACTATCAATATAATAAAGGTGCCTATTTCTGAACTTGGTTTACATCCCAGCTGCCAAAATACTTGGATCAATTAGGAGCAAGACAATAAGTGTTTTGACAAATGATTTGCCTGGCATCTTATTGTTATTAGCATATGCTCATTATTGCCTGTGGCTTATCATCTTCATTTTATGTATCAGTGCTACTCTGCCTGCATATATTTTCCTTCAAGTTGAAAACAAAAACAGCCAAAGGGTTTAAACAGTAGGAACCTGACAAACATTATTACACCTCTGCGTTTCTCAGCACTCCACAAACTTCTATCAAGAAATACGCAGCATCTTGTTTCGGGACTATAGGAGAGGCATTGCTCTGACATATTTTAATAAAATTAGCTTTCTGAACAAAACCCACAAAGTTTGAATGCTCTGTCATTTTTCTTCTAGGTCTCTGCAGATGTTATTCAGAATTTTAACACATATATTTACATAAGAATACCTTTCCTGGCGGTGCCTAAGTCATTGTATGAATACTTTTGTTGCAGATAAATCACAACAAATTCTTCCACCGTCAGCTGAGCCGGCATAATTATGTATTGTAGACACAGCACAGTCACCTATATAACTCCTCTCAACACAAAGTGGCACAGTTTTGAAAATATCTGAATTGTACCGCAAACAGCACTGCTACAGAGTAAATCCAGTCAAAGGAATGTATTTTCAAACAGTAAAAATGGATACTGTCCACATGTGGATCCAAGTTGTGCTTTTCTCTGTAGCCGGTAGATATTCTACCGGTGTTTTTCATCACATAAAACTGTTTAAGTAAGGCTTATTTTATGTTGTGTGCTTCTGATTCTTCCTGACTAATTCCTTACAATGTAGGCCTCCTTCTCATGACACACCTGTGTTTTGTTCCTAAGTATAAACAACTTACCAAACCGCTATTTCCTGCATTTAGATATTTCTGCTCTAAAGCAGGTTTAGCTATGTTTTTCGTGTTTACATGCATTTAGCTGCATTTAGAGTTACTGATCAGATTCCAAATGCACATAATTCTACGTTTTTCTAAATGCAGCTAAATTGACTACCCCTGAATGGCAGCAAATGCTGTATAAACTGATCCGTGTTGCCAGCTATAGCCAGTGGTACTGAGCCATTAGGAAAGCAGATCGACTTCTGTACAACCACTGTCCTTATACTGATCTAAGAGGTGATTCCCTCTTACTCCTTGTTGCACCTAAGGACAGGAATATAAAAAGCAAAAAATAATTTTTAGGGACTTACACCCTACAGATACTTTATCCAAAAAACTAAAGGAAAACATATTTTAGGAGTTTGACGAACCGCCTGGACCCCCTGCTTGGGCACCTCCACCAAGATACAGATTCCTCCACTCTGGAACCAGAAACCAGGTATTATGACTTAGCATTGCACCCACGAAACTAGATGACACAAGCTTAGGTGCAAACTGGAACTGATTTTACTGTAAATTCACATATAATATATATACCACACAAAATCAGGCATGAGATCAAAAATGCAGCGCTAAATAAAACAGAATCTATAAAAATTAATATAATAGTCCATAAAAGCCAATGAAGAGGCTTTTATGGCTTTTAAGCTATAATAAATATCCCCAAGAAATATATAAAAAACAAATTTCTTCCTCAGTTTAGACCAGTATGTATTCTACATATTTTTAGTAAAAAAAATCACAATAAGCATATATTGATTGGTTTGCGCAAAAATGATCGTGTCTACAAAATAGGGGATAGATTTATGGTACTTTTATTATTAATTTTTTTTATTAGTAATGGTGGCGATCTGCCATTTTTATCATGACTGAGACATTGCGGCAAACAGATCGGACACTTTTGACACTATTTTGACACTATTTTGAAGAGGCATTGACTTATGAATTTCTTGACTGAATATGTACAACACAGGTGCATGTCTTTGTCAGCATTGATGTTTATGCCCATTTTAATACTAATAAAACTGTATTTTAAAAAAAAACAACTATAAGGTAATGCATGTGTCATTTAGTTCAATCATATACCTCTGTTACCAGTATTTTTCAGGTGGTAGGGAAGTGATTAGTAAGATTATGGGAGTAAAGTTTCATAATGGGGTACTCAAAGCTTTTAGTCAGTGTTCAGTTGGAATTGGGGCTCCCTTGAATTTTTTTTAATGTAACAGAAGTATTTTCTGATGTATTTTGTGTCTGCACTCCAACAGTAGAGTCATTTTAATCATGACTCAGCCTGGTACGTTCATTTTAATGAAACTCTTCAGATGCAAAATTTAATTTGTGCCACTTATTGCTACTCTTCGGCTTTACTGATTTAGAGTTAAATCAGAGAAGAAAATAGCACAAGTTAATTAAAATTTAGTAGACAAAAACACGCCTACAATGTTGACTTAAGTTGTTTAACTTAGAAAGTAACCTGATCCAGATACAGTTCTTTGTTAAGCTTTGGCTATGATACTTTGGCCTGAACTTGAACCTAGGTCCTCTGCTGTGTCTGGCAATTACTCCTCTTGCTGAACTACCTGAGATAATGGACAGAACCCTGTCTGATCCATTGGACAAACATGCCTTGTGCCTTGACATCTGCTGAACCTTGAACTCTTTGCTCCTCCCATGCACATCCCATGTATCTCACTCTCATCTTCCCTGCTGCCATCCATATCATGCTACCACTAGTTATCTAACCTTATCTACCCACTTGTTCCTCGACTACACTTCTGCCAACCTGCAACTACTCATTACTGACCTTTGGCTTGTTTTACTGACTATGCTTCTGTTTGATCCTTACCTGCTTATCCGCTTCTGGACCCCGTCTTGCTCACCTCCTGGTGAAGCAATCCTGAGGATCGCAACCTGGTACTAACATGCAGCAAAATCCATTTCCACCATCAGAAGCTCTTGTGAACACTGATGCCGCGTACACACGAGCAGATTTTTTTAGCATCAAAGGTCCGACGGACTTTCGGACGACCGGACTTGCCCACACTAAAGTCCGTTTGAAAGTCTGTCGGTTTGAATGTGATGGTGTACGAAGGCACTAGAATAGCTGCCCTTGCGTCCTTTTTTGTCCGTCGGACTAGCAGACAGACGAATGGATTTTTCTACCGGACTCGCGTCCGTCGGAAAGATTTGAAACATATTCCAAATCTAAAGTCCGTCTGATTTTGAACATAAAAAGCCTGCTGAAGGTCCGATGAAGCCCACACATGGTCGGATTGTCTGACGGATTTGTTCTGTTGGACCAGTCCGATAGAAAAGTCCAGTCGTGTGTACACGACATTAGAGTCCGCACCTCAGGTGAACCTGCATCATCCATCAGGGTGACTGCCTGTGTACCTATCCTGCTGATTGGTGGTAGTCCTGCTACTGCTATAGCAACTGGTCTTCAAGCCTGACCCCTGACAGACTTGGCATTTTTAGTTGGGACAATATTAATTATTTTGTAGGTCAATTTTGGAATCAAGTTGTGGTGTAAGAAAAAAAATTTGGGCATTTTAGGGAGTTCCAGATCTGAACATTTTTGGGTAGTTTCGTGAACCTGTGTCCAGAAGGTATTGAGAGATGTTCGGGACCAGAACATGTGCAGTAAGAGCTTGTTTACACTTGCTTTGAATTTACCACACATTAAAGCAACTACCACTTCAACATGATTTTTTTGGGGCTTGTTTAAACTTACTTCGACTTTAAAGCACCAACATTTTTTTTTGTGTTTTTGATGCTTCTGTGAATTTTATGAAGCTTGGCAAATGCCCTTTGTGTGTTGGTTTTCTATTTTTTTTATCAAGGGGAAGTTATAATAATTTAAAAGCAAAGCAAATCTAAATTCAAACTTTTTTACCACTGTAGGTGTAGTTAAGGAGCACTCTGATAGATTTGTATGGGGGCTTTGGAGAAGCACTGAAGCTAGGTGAAAGAGACAGAGGGTACCATTTTTGTGTGAACAGGACTGTAAGGTAACTATTTTATTTAGTGACAGTTGTCTTGATTTGTGTACAGAGGACTTTAACCCTTTTGCTTCCAGCAGAGGGTTTCAAACACAATCTGGTGGCTGCAGCAATCTGGATTGTGTGTGAAACTGACAGGCAGACTCCTGCCTGTCAGGTGAAAGCATTCCAGTGGCAGTGCTGCTGCCCGATTGCTTACACAGACCCTTGGTGCGGGTGCCCCCCCTATGCCGCCGTACCCTGGCATGCTTTCCGGGCTCTACTTGCCCATCTGTGGGCTCAGAAGCTATCTGGCAGGTGCCAGCAGCTGGTAGGGAAGGAGAAGAGCGGACACACGGGAGATAAATGCCAAAATAGCGAAAGTGAGAAGAGGCCCATTTGAAAGGGAATTATGTTTGGAGCTGCTGGCACATTGCTCCAAGTATAGTAAGATTTAGGGCAAGTGGTTTTGAATTTTGAATTCTGAGATAAAATTTGGTAACAATCGGGTACTACAGAAAAACAGTAAGTTGTCCACATAAGTCAAAATTTTTTGGGTCTGAATCCCTATAGTAATGCAATTAATGATGGGGATAGTTCATATAGAATGTAAGAATGGTTCAAAAGTTTATATACAGATCAATGAGGAGAGTGGTCACCCTTGATGTGACCTATTGTCAATAGGAAGAGTTTTGAAAGGGTTCTATTTACCTTGACACAGGCGGTAGGAGAGTAGTATAGGGCGTTAATCCAGTGATGCATATGTGGACCCAACCCAATTGTTTCCAATGCAGATGAATGTCCAGTCGATCCTGTCAAAGGCCTTTTCAGCATCTGTGTATAGCAAAAACGTATGAGTGAACTGCGACAGAGCTGACTGGACCATATCCAATACTTGAGTTGCCCCATCCCTGGCCTCCCTAGCGGGCATAAATCATGCCTGGCTACAGTGGATTATTTTCTGCAGATGGGGAAGCAGCCTGTTAAAACTATTTGCTAAAATATTTGCTAAGTCAATGTTTAGAAGGGAAATGGAATGGTAAATAAGCACATTATTATCCATATTTCCCCTGCTTCTGGAGTACTGACATGTGGCCCAAAGTGCCGACAGATGTAGGTTTTGCCATTGTAGTAATAAGTTAAACGCTTCAACAAATTTATGGTTTAATATCTGTTGGAAAGTTTTATAATATGTAAGCATGAACGCATCTGGGCCTTGGGCCTTGCCAGTTTTAGTTTTAAGCGCAAGAAAGGAGTTTGGACGGATCTATCTGTTTCTCCAGGTCCTGAACACTTTCATTGATTAGGGTTGGTAAGCCTGATTTCTCAATGTATTCCTGAATGCGCTCCATGTTTGTAGAGATGTGAAGGTGTGAACAGAAGGGCTGTCTGTGGTAAGACAATATAGTTTGGAAT
The DNA here is from genome assembly GCA_037952925.1 of Lithobates clamitans. NCBI lineage: Eukaryota > Metazoa > Chordata > Amphibia > Anura > Ranidae > Lithobates > Lithobates clamitans. The sequence continues at coordinate 656,151 of JBBGZY010000496.1, read as the reverse complement.
ATTAATCCCTAAACACTGCAGCAATTTCCATGGCCGTATTAGATTGTGTAGGGATGTGGATCAAGGAAACATATTTTTTTGCCTGCTGTCATCCGAGTATGTTTGCTATGAAATGATTGCATTCATTCCTGAATTCATAGAATTTATGTCAACACTTTGTCAAGGCCAATTTTGCCTTGTCGAGACAGAGAGCACTGAGCTGGAGACGGCAACTTATTAGCTCTGTGAAGACATTCACCGTTTGCTTTTGTTTGTGAAGAGATTCCAAGTAATGTATAGGGGCCAATACATGAGCTACCAGTCCTCCCTGTTGTTTTTTGTGTCGTGCTCCCACTTTAATCAGATGTACAACTTGTGCGCCTCCCAGATCATGTGGGAAGGCACATCTGGAGTGGTACTTGTAGACATGAGTACCTTTTCAAAATCTGTTTTGATCAGGAGGTCAGTGAGGAGGGACTAATTGAGTAGAAGGTATGGGAGAACTCCAGGAGATAGTCACGGACACCGGTGCATGGTCTAAAAGTGTAATGTTACCAATGACAGACCAGGTAAAAAAAAGACTTTGCAGTGGAAGAAAAAAACATATCAATATGGGATTAACTTAAGTTAACATGCATTGGAGAATGGTAAGCATAATATAAAGTAGTGGTGGATAAGCCACACATTCACCAGTTGGCGGAGGTAAAAGGCCCATATAATGCATCTCAGAGCTGCAGAAGAAAAGCACGCTGCTTGAAGGGAAGAGTTAACTTGGGGGTCAAGTAACAAATTAAAGTCACTCCGTAGAATTGTAAACCCTTTGGCAAAGTGCCCTAAAGCCCCTAAAGTAGATTAGAGAAATTGTATTTGATTGTGATTGGGGACATACACGGTCGCTAAGGTCACCTTTTGGTAGTCAATAATGCCCTTAATGAAAAAGCACTGTCCTTCTTGATTATAGTATTCTGTCACCAAAGTCCAAGGTACTTTGTAATGCAATATTATGCAAACCACCTAGACTTTTTATCTGGAGAGAATGAATGAATGGACACTGGGTAAGGTTTGCCTTTAAGTGTAGGAGGGTTATGAATTACAAAATGTTTTTCCTGTAGGAAGGCAATGTGAATTTTACATTTGCATAGATCTGTAAGAATAAGTTTACATTTTTCTGGTATGTTGAGGGAACCAATGGGTATGTCAGACATAGATAAGGAATGTAGTTGGAATTTAGTTGGCAGTCACTGTGTAAGGTTAAAAGAACCCCACAGTTAGAATCACTCCCTGGGACACACTTAACCCCTTGATCGCCCCCCTAGTGTTTAACCCCTTCCCTGCCATTTATACAGTAATCAGTGCATTTTTATAGCAATGATCGCTGCAAAAATGACAATGATCCTAAAATAGTGTCAAAAATGTCCGATGTGTCTGCCATAATGTCGCAGTCCCGATAAAAATCGCATATCGACGCCATTACTAATAAAAAGTAAATTAATAATAAAAATGCCATAAAACTATCCTCTATTTTGTAGACGCTATAACTTTTGAGCAAACCAATCAATATACGCTTATTGCGATTTTTTTTAACAAAAATATGTAGAATACATATCGGTTTAAACTGAGGAAAAAATTAGTTTTTTATATATTTTTGGGGGATATTTATTATAGCAAAAAGTATAAAATGTTGCTCTTTTCAAAATTGTCGCTCTTTTTTTGTTTATAGCGCAAAAAATAAAAACCGCAGAGGTGATCAAATACCACCAAAAGAAAGCTCTACTTGTGGGAAAAAAAAGGACGTCAATTTTGTTTGGGTGCAACATTGCACGACTGCGCAATTGTTAAAGTGATGCAGTGCTGAATCGCAAAAAGTGCTCTGGTCAGAAAGGGGGTAAAATCTTCCGGGGCAGAAGTGGTTAAGGGGAACCCTGCGCCAAAATTTTAAAAAATGGCGTAGGGGTCCCCCCAAAATCCATACCAGACCAGTCCAGCCAAAATCCATGGATTCCCCGTGGCGTTAGAGGGGGTGGGGTGACCCACTTAAGTCACCGGGTGGCCCCGCCCTCAGCTATATATGAACTGTCACCCAGAAGAAGCGTCACTCGGCGGGAGTCTCCCATGGAGGGGGAGGTGTTGCTTTTTTTTTGCTTTTTTTGGCTCGTCGGGCGGCGTGATAGAAGATGAATGAACATCACGGGACATTTTTATTTTTTTATCTTTTAACCACTTCAGCCCCGGAAGGATTTACCCCCTTCTTGACCAGAGCACTTCTTACAATTTGGCTTGCTGCTAATTGCGCGGTCATGCAATGCTGTACCCAAACGAAATTTGCATCCTTTTCTTCCCACAAATAGAGCTTTATTTTGATGGTATTTGATCACCTCTGCCGCTTTTATTTTTTGCGCTATAAACAGAAAAAGGCCGAAAATTTTGAAAAAAAATGATATTTTCTACTTTTTGTTATAAAAAAATCAATTAAAATCAATTTTAGTCATACATATAGGCCAAAATGTATTCGGCCACATGTCTTTGGTAAAAAAAATGTCAATAAGCGTATATTTATTGGTTTGCGCAAAAGTTATAGCGCCTACAAACTAGGGTACAATTTCTGGAATTTACACAGCTTTTAGTTTATGACTGTCTATGTCATTTCATGAGGTGCTAAAATGACAGGGCAGTACAACCCCCCCCCAAATGACCCCATTTTGGAAAGTAGACACCCCAAGGAAATTGCTAAGAGGCATGTTAAACCCATTGAATATTTTTTTTTTGTCCCAAGTGATTGAATAATAACAAAAAAAAAAAAATTACAAAAAGTTGTCACTAAATGATATATTGCTCACACAGGCCATGGGCATATGTGGAATTGCACCCCAAAATACATTCAGCTGCTTCTCCTGAGTACGGGGATACCAAATGTGTGGGACTTTTTTTTTTTTTTTTGCACAAAGTTGTCACTAAATGATATATTGCTCAAACATGCCATGGGCATATGTGGAATTTCACCCCAAAATACATTCTGCTGCTTCTCCTGAGTACGGGGATACCACATGTGTGGGACTTTTTGGGAGCCTAGCCGCGTACGGGGCCCCGAAAACCAAGCACCGCCTTCAGGATTTCAAAGGGCATAAATTTTTGATTTTACTCCTCACTACCTATCACAGTTTTGAAGGCCATAAAATTCCAAGATGGCACAAACCCCCCCAAATGACCCCATTTTGGAAAGTAGGCACCCCAAGCTATTTGCTGAGAGGCATGTTGAGTCCATGGAATATTTTATATTTGGTCACAAGTTGCGGGAAAGGGACAATTTGTTTGTTTTTTTTTTTGCACAAAGTTGTCACTAAATGATATATTGCTCAAACATGCCATGGGCATATGTGGAATTACACCCCAAAATACATTCTACTGCTTCTCCTGAGTACGGGGATACCACATGTGTGGGACTTTTTGGGAGCCTAGCCGCGTACGGGGCCCCGAAAACCAAGCACCGCCTTCAGGATTTCAAAGGGCATACATTTTTGATTTTACTCCTCACTACCTATCACAGTTTTGAAGGCCATAAAATGCCAAGATGGCACAAACCCCCCCAAATGACCCCATTTTGGAAAGTAGACACCCCAAGCTATTTGCTGAGAGGCATGTTGAGTCCATGGAATATTTTATTTTTTGACACAAGTTGCGGGAAAGTGACAATTTTTTTTTTTTTTTGCACAAAGTTGTCACTAAATGATATATTGCTCACACAGGCCATAGGCATATGTGGAATTACACCCCAAAATACATTCTTTTGCTTCTCCTGAGTACAGGGATACCACATGAGTGGGACTTTTTGGGAGCCTAGCCGTGTACGGGGCCCCGAAAACCAATCACTGCCTTCAGGATTTCTAAGGGTGTAAATTTTTGATTTCACTCTTCACTGCCTATCACAGTTTCGGAGGCCATGGAATTCCCAGGTGGCACAAACCCCCCAAATGACTCCATTTTGGAAAGTAGACACCCCAAGCTATTTGCTGAGAGGCATGGTGAGTATTTTGCAGCTCTCCTTTGTTTTTGAAAATGAAGAAAGACAAGAAAAAACTTTTTTTTTTTCTTTTTTCAAATTTCAAAACTTTGTGACAAAAAGTGAGGTCTGCAAAATACTCACTATACCTCTCAGCAAATAGCTTGGGGTGTCTACTTTCCAAAATGGGGTCATTTTGGGGGGTTTGTGCCACCTGGGCATTCCATGGCCTCCGAAACTGTGATAGGCAGTGAAGAGTGAAATCAAAAATTTACGCCCTTAGAAAGCCTGAAGGCAGTGCTTGGTTTTCGGGGTCCCGTACGCGGCTAGGCTCCCAAAAAGTCTCACACATGTGGTATCCCCGTACTCAGGAGAAGCAGCAGAATGTATTTTGGGGTGTAATTTCACATATTCCCATGGCATGTTTGAGCAATATATCATTTAGTGACAACTTTGTGCAAAAAAAAAAAAATTGTCTCTTTCCCGCAACTTGTGTCACAATGTGAAATATTCCATGGACTCGACATGCCTCTCAGCAAATAGCTTGGGGTGTCTACTTTCCAAAATGGAGTCATTTGGGGGGGGTTGAACTGTCCTGGCATTTTATACACAACATTTAGAAGCTTATGTCACACATCACCCACTCTTCTAACCACTTGAAGACAAAGCCCTTTCTGACACTTTTAGTTTACATGAAAAAATTTTTTTTTTTGCAAGAAAATTACTTTGAACCCCCAAACATTATATATTTTTTAAAGCAAATGCCCTACAGATTAAAATGGTGGGTGTTTCATTTTTTTTTTCACACAGTATTTGCGCAGCGATTTTTCAAACGCATTTTTTTGGGAAAAAACACACTTTTTTAAATTTTAATGCACTAAAACACACTATATTGCCCAAATGTTTGATGAAATAAAAAAGATGATCTTAGGCCGAGTACATGGATACCAAACATGACATGCTTTACAATTGCGCACAAACGTGCAGTGGCAACAAAATATATACATTTTTAAAAGCCTTTAAAGCCTTTACAGGTTACCACTTTAGATTTACAGAGGAGGTCTACTGCCAAAATTACTGCCCTCGATCTGACCTTCGCGGTGATACCTCACATGCATGGTGCAATCGCTGTTTACGTTTGACAACAGACCGCCGCTTGCTTTCGCCTTAGCGCGAGAGCAGGGGGCGACAGGGGTGCTTTTTTTTTCTTTATTATTTTTTTGCTTTTTTATCTTATTTTTAAATTGTTCCTTTCATTTTTTTTAATCATTTTTATTGTTATCTCAGGGAATGTAAATATCCCCTATGATAGCAATAGGTAGTGACAGGTACTTTTTTTTGAAAAAATTGGGATCTATTAGACCCTAGATCTCTCCTCTGCCCTGAAAGCATCTGACCACACCAAGATCGGTGTGATAAAATGCTTTCCCAATTTCCCAATGGCGCTGTTTACATCCGGCGAAATCTAAGTCATGAAATGCTCGTAGCTTCCGGTTTCTTAGACCATAGAGATGTTTGGAGCCACTCTGGTCTCTGTTCAGCTCTATGGTCAGCTGACTGAATCACCAGCTGCATTCTCAGGTTCCCTGTTGAGACAGGAGAGCCAGAGAAAAACACGGAAGACGGTGGGGGGGCATTCCCTCCCACTGCTTGTAAAAGCAGTCTAGAGGCCAATTAGCCACTAGGATTGCTTTTACATGAAAGCCGACTGCTGGCTGAAAAGAATGATACCAAGATGATACCTAAACCTGCAGGCATCATTCTGGTATAACCACTCAAAGTCGTAAATGGCGTACCTGAAGACAAAAAAATGGTTAACAATAAAACACAGTAAACGGTAAAGTATAAAAAATTGCATACCTGAAAAGCAAACATGATAAAACATAATAACAATAAAACATTGCAGAATAGAATACAGTAAAAAAGAGAAGAACAATAGAGAGAGAGAATAGAGAGAGAGAGAACAATAAAACGACAACTATTTTTTTTAATTTTATATATATATATTTTTTTTTTTTACACTTTTTTTGTAACTAACTTTTATAACTGTAACCGGTTCCAGGTTCGGGTCTCTCAAAATGCGATGGCATCTTTGGAGACCCTGTGAAAGTGTGTCTAGTCTGTGCAATGCTATACCCTACGCTAATACTCAACTAGTGAATGGTGGCGTTCAAAACATTCACCAATGCAAAAACCAGGATTGTCAGGACAGAAGGGACAATAATAATGGGTGTCACGCCTATATCCGCGCTTGCTGCAGACACAACATCTTTTTTGGGGGGGTTCGTTGGGTAGGGGTACTCGGGAGGACATAAAGAAAATGCCTCTCATGCAGCTGACTGCATTTGGTTGGGGTTGTGAATGGGGGAAGTACGGGCGCTGCAGAAGTGGTGGGTTCCCAATTAGGATTGGCGAATGCAGCAGGAAGGGCACTGTGGGCACGATGGGCCTGTTTGTCTTCTTCTTGGCGGCAGCGGGACACTACTTGTGCTTGCCACCTCACCAGCTTGAACTGCACTTATGGGACTCGCCGCATAACCAAGTGTTACTGCAGTGCTGGTTTGACTACGGCCAGGGTGTACTAGGCCGCTGGCGCTTGCCAGTTCACTGCCAGTACTGCACTTGGGTGGGCTGGGCTGGACCAGACGGAGGGGCAAAACGTAGGTGCTAGCAGGTATCTGGGCTGATCCCGCTAACACTGCATTTTTGGGAACCCTAAACTGCTGGGGACGCTAGTATAGGTCTGATCGGATCAGATATTGATCCGTTCAGATACTATACCACTAAGGGAGGTGTACGGTGCGTGGGTGTTACGGGTACTGGCACTAACCTGACGCTGCCTGGGGCTGGTGTTTGCCAGTTCACCAAAACGCTACCAAAAAAACTGTTAGCGATTGCAGGGATCAGCCTGACTCTGCAAATGCTGCAGTTATGTGTTTAGTGTTTTGTAAGTGACAGTGATCGATCGATACTGCACTTGGGTGGGCTGGGTTGGGCTGGGCCGGACAGAGGGGCAAAACGCAGGTGCTAGCAGGTATCTGGGCTGATTCCGCTAACACTGCGTTTTTGGGAACCCTAAACTGCTGGGGACGCTAGTATAGATCTGATCAGATCAGATATTGATCCGATCAGATACTATACCACTAAGGGAGGTGTACGGTGCGTGCGTGGGTGTTAGCGGTACTGGCGCTAACCTGACACTGCCTGGGGCGACGCATATCACCGCCGGGCGATCAGGGTGCTAAACCTTTACTCAGTAATAAACGGCGGGTGCCCTGACACTATAAAAAATAAACAAACTAACCAGCGTCACCCATAACAGTTATACGGTGGTCAGTGGTGAAAGGGTTAACTAGGGGGCAATCAAGGGGTTAAAACATTTATTAGGTAGTATATGGGGGTCCCTGTCACTATAAAACGCTGACGGCAAACCTAAATATTTACCTCCCTAACATCACCAGTGACACTAATACAACGATCAGAAAAATGATCGCTTAGCAACACCGGCGACAGAGATGATCAAGGGGTTAAAACTTTTTTAGGGGGGGTTAGGGGGGTACCCTAGACCTAAAGGGGGCTAACAGTAACTGCCCTAACACAGTAACTGTCACAAACTGACACCATGCAGTAATCAGAAAAAAAAAACTGCTTGGTGTCAGTGTGACGGGGGGGGGGAGGGGTGATTGAGGGGTGATCGGGGGGAATCGGGGGTAAAGGGGGGTGTTTTGTGTGCCTGGCATGTTCTACTGTGTGTGTAGTGTTTGTGCACTCACATTGAAGTCTTCTCTCCTCGGCGCCGGAACGGAAAATACCGAGCCGAGGAGAGATGACATCATTTCCTTTGCTGCTGTTTAGCATACAGCAGCAGAGGAATGATTCTATTGGCCGGCGGCGATCGTGAGGGGGGGGCCATGAACGGATGGTCTCCCCCTCATCTCTGATCGCCGCTGGACAATAGCCGACTGCCTCGGGCACCAGGGGGGGTCTGATCGGACCTCCCACCCGCGGAAGGCAGATCACGTATATGTACGTGATTCTGCCTGTCCGTGCCACCTTGGCGACGTAAATCGGCGTGAGGCGGTCCTCAAGTGGTTAAGGAGTGCTCGCGGAAGCCTTCTGTACAGTTGTCTCCGAACTTTGCAGTCCCATCCTTGCCTCCCTCACCTCCCTTGCCTCCCGGTACCGAGTTGGTCTGTAAAGATAAACCCATGCACTCGGGCTTCACGCGTCTCTCTGCGGATGAAAGAACCCTTAGGAGGAGGGAGAGATGGTGCCTTTATTGTGGCCAGGCAGGTCACTTTTTGAAGTCTTGTCCTACCCATCCAGGAAACGCCCGAACCTTGAGGACCTGTCACGGATAGAACTTAGGTGGTGTTGTTTCTTCCCCAGTTATCCAGAAGGATAAGCCCCTGGTTTCGGTTACCCTTTCTTGGGCTGAGTCGTCCATCAAGATACAGGCTCTAATCGACTCTGAGGCTGCAGGCCTGTTCATTGATGCTGCCTTTGTATTGAAAAACTCAATTCCGCTGCAGCTATGTGACACTCCACTTGCCATTGAGGCTCTTGACGGGAGACCTCTACAGCCTGCCCATGTGACTCATGAGACTGTTCATGACCGTAGGGGCTCTTCACCATGAGATAATCCAATTCCAACTTATTTCCTCACCTAAGTTTCCGCCGGTTATTGTTTATCCTTGGTTACAGAGGCTCTTTGATTGGCTCCATGCTGAGGTTCTCTCCTGGTTGCCACAATGCAGTAAGACATGCTCCCAGAATGTAGCCAAGGTCCTGTGCACCTCTTCACTCTCCTCCCTGCCGGAGGAGTACCGCAAATTTAGTGATGTCTTTGACAAAGGTCAAGCCAGTAGTTTGCCTCTGCACCAGTCGTATGATTGCGCAATTGACCTTCAACCTGGTGCCATACCCCCTCGTGGCCCGGTTTACCCTTTGTCGGTCTTGGAGGATAAGGCCATGGAGGAGTATGTTGCAGACGCACTTTTTGAGGATTCACCCGCAAATCCTTGTCTCCTGCTGGTGCTGGTTTCTTCTTTGTGAAGAAGAAGAGTGGTGAACTGAGACCTTGTATTGATTATAGGGGTCTCAATTGTTTCACGATTAAGAATGCCTATCTGATTCCCTTGATTACGGAGTTACTTGACTGCCTCAAGGGAGCAATGGTTTTCACAAAGCTTGATTTGAGAGGGGCATACAATCTTGTGAGGATTAAGAAGGGCGACGAGTGGAAAACTGCGTTTAATACCAAAACAGGCCATTATGAGTTTCCCTTACAGGGGTTGTAAAGGTTCACTTTTTTTACCTTAATGCATCCTATGCATTAAGGTGAAAAAACATCCGACAATGCCGCCCCCCCAGCCCCCCGTTTTACTTACCTGACCCCTCGAAAGTCCCGCGCTCGCTCCTGACATCCTCTTCGCCGCTCAGCCTGACTGTTGATTGGCCAGAGTGGATGGATTGAAAGCAGCGCAGCCATTGGCTCACACTGCTGTCAATCACATCCAATGATGTGGTGCGCCGGGGGGTGGGGACGAGTGATACAGTTGGCGGCTATAGCCGCCGGCTGTATCACAGAAGCGTGCCCGCAAGAACTAAACACCATGCGAGAGAGCTCGCATGAAGGTATTTAGTTCTTGCAGGGAGGAGCTGAGACAGCCACCGAGGGACCCCAGAAGACCAGGTTTGGGGCCACTATGTGCAAAATGAGCTGCACAGTGGAGGTAAGTATAACATGTTTGTTATCTAAAAAAAAAATACCTTTACAACCCCTTTAGACCTGAAGAGCCTGGTGTGAATTTTGGGGGGGCATCCATGGGGAACCCACACCATTTTTTTCAATGATTTTTATCTATATTACTGGGATCCAACAATATATTACAGCCGCAAGCAGTTTTGGATTAGTTTTTTTCTTTACAAATTTCATTTTGCTGTGGTACTGTTATAAACATAGGAAAGATATGGTACTTTACAGGCAGACTAAGGAGACCCCCGGGCACGATATTTAAAGGAATATTTCATTTTTATTGTTTCACTTTAAGCATTATTAAAATCATCGCTCCCGAAAAAACTGTTGTTTTTAAAACTTTTTTTTGCATTGATACATGTCCCTTGGGGTAAGTCCCAGGTCCCTAAACACCTTTTATGGCAATAACTTGCATAAAAGCCTTTAAAATGAGCACTTTCGATTGTTCATGTTCGTGTCTTATAGACTTTAACGGTATTCGCGTGTTTGCACAAATTTTTTGCCTGTTCACATGTTCTGCTGCGAACAGATCCGGGGGTTGTTCGACTCATCCCTACTCCCTTACAGCCAGAACAATCAACCACACACACCTGCCAGCCCTGTATTCATTCTGAGTGACTTCCAATGATGCTTATATACAGTACTCCCCACACGCATGGGATCTTCATCCCCATGATTAAGCTCCGAGGGGCTGATTGAAACGATTTTGGGACGTGGCCTGGCGGGAGCCCAGGCTGAGGTTGTCTCTTCCATAACTATCACAGGACAGCATGGATTTGCGGCACCAAGGAATCCTTCCTCTCTTCCTTCTGGGGTATCTCTGTCCTAAGTCCCTTCTCTGTCTCAAAAATTAGACAACAAGGGCTTGTTTAGACCCCTGGTATTTCACCAAAGTCCCCCAATGGGGCTTCTAAAAAAAAATAATAATAATAATAATATTATAAAAAAATAATAAAAAAATGAAATTGTAAAAAAAAAGAAAAAACGACTGACACCGCTCTGTGCTCTACTGACACCATCCTCTGCCCTACTGACAAAGTCACTGCTCTAGTGCTCTACTGACTGATACCATCTACTGTCCTTCTGACACCAACTTCTGCCCTACTGACACATCCACTGCTCTACTGACAACATCGACTGCTCTACTGACACCGTATACATACACAAACACACATATGTTTTTGAGCTTTGGGGTGCACACCCTAATGCAATGGGTTACACACACCTTTGGGGAACCCATACATCAGCAACTCCTTCACAGAAAAGTGCTGTACTTACTCCTGGCCATGGTGTTAATTGTGTGTTGTTTATTGCTATGTAGTCCAACTATTTTACTATAGTTCTTCCCTACAATAGGCTCAGATAAAGTGTTAGCTATCTATATATTTTCTATGTACAGTTTATATAAGAGTAGTTAGATTTTTTTTTAAATGATCCTTTGTTTCTAGCTTTATGTGTGTCCATGAGACATGTGCCAGTGTAATTTAAAGAGCACTTTGTGGGTACAAGGACTGCGACATATGAGTGTGATGTATACTGTAAGTAGGCTCAGAGTCTATTACTCCACGTCCAATATTCTGCATTAAGTAGCAGGACCCACTTTTTTGCCATGGTATGCTGCATGTGCCACAGGTCTTCTCCATGTCAAGGTTTCTATCTTTTTTTAAGATCCAAAGTTGGGAGGTATATAACAGCATGAGGCTGTGTTATTGCATATATGCAGCAACAATGAGCTTGGTCAACCTACTATGCATGCACAGCAAATCCTCACAGATATACAGTATGTGCTCTACTTGTATCTATATTATGCGGGACTCTCCCTGCCCCCTTCTGTACAAACTCCTAACAAAAGAAGCAGAAGGGAAGTGGATAAAAGCAAGCTGGATGTCATTGCTGTTTTTATTTAGGTACATACATGCAAAAGATTATTTACTTTGCTCTGTGTGGTTCAGAATTTGTCACAGTGTAATGCATCCTAACTATTTTTATTACACAGGATTTTTGCAACCTACAAATACTTACAACCCATTAGCAGCCACAACAAGCAAGGTACTACTCAGACAAAAGATCAGTGTCAAATATTGCTTTCTAAATATTCAGTTCCAAATATATGTGCAGAGTATTTGGTATTTATCACTGGATTCTTTGCAAGAACAACTGGGTTATCACACTTTAAATAGATTGTATAGGATAAAAGTTGAAGATAGAAAAATACATGAATAATTTTACTAATGAACGATACCTTCTCGGCTGTGTAAGCATCAAACATTTTTAGCTCATTGTGAGGCCTAGAAACCTTGGCTGTTTTGCCTTGATCAGTTCCTCTCTGTTGCATGTTGTGGAATAGAACATACACAGTTCTACCTTTCTAGTTTAAAGGTTAAGTTCACCCTTTCCAGAAAATAGTATGCAGTCAAGGGGTCCCAGCCAGTGGATATAAAAATAAAATAAAAAAGTTACAATTTTCTAAAATGTTCATTGATATTATTTTCATACCTCTTGGTCATTTGGGCCCCCCAGGAGTCTGGACCCATGGCCTTTCTTATTGTTGGGACACCCAACATTTTAGCAATGAAAACCAACTGTTTTCATGTTCCAACAACAAGGCAGGATGTGGGGTTTCTATCTGGGATTTTTTCATCCAGGCTTCTAGGGGGCCCAAATGGTCTATATGTATAACAATAAAATTAAGGAACATTTTGCAAAACTGCTTTTTAATATACACTGGGGCTCCTTGACTGCATGGGCTAAAGCCTTATCATTAATTGATGCTTTTCCATGCAAATTTAATGATGCCAACATTTTTTGACACCAACCAACAGTTTAAAGTCCTGCATCCACAACAGAAAGCTTTGACTGGGAACAAAAACGTTGACATTCTGTGGGTGATTGTAAACTTAAAAAAACAACTCACATTAAAGCGCCAGAAGTTACTATTGTGAAGTAGAAATGGTGTTGATCATAAAAAAGAGAATTATTTCAGGTCAAGTGCACTAAAGAAAGAATATTACTGCTATGTGTGTCTGGTAAATAAATATATTTCAAGATTTTATAAAAGTTCTACAGCAGATTAATTGGGTTCAGCAGGGTTGCCAATTGCAGGTTTTAGCACTTTTCCTAGCAGCAGCCCAGAACTTTTTCTGTGTATTTTTATATTGTACGTTTCTGTCTTTAAATATATTGAGAGAAAGACAGCATTTAAAGGATAAGTTCACCTTTGGGAACATGTCACATGTTCGCCCATTTTTAGGTTGGACCATGTAACATGTTCCCAATCCTACAGTTGCTCCCCGATCCCTATACTCCCTGTGACAGCAGGCCTGAGGATCTTCATGTCATACCTGCTGTCATTATTTGAAAAGAGTCGGGTCCTGACAGGCTCTGCCTACATGGCCTCATTATTTATTCACAGAGTTCTGTGAATGAGTGAACTACAAGTACCTTTCAGCTGTCGCCTTGTAGTTCTCAATGAACTACCAAGGCACTGTTGAGTGCTTTAGTAGTTCATTGATTTTCCTGTGTTTGTGAAACTGCCTATCTGTATGATGTATGAGCAGACAGCTTTTACTGACAGTCTGTAGAACTCCTGCATGGCACCCATGATATGCTGCTTTCCAGGCTCTTACAAAAAAAAAATGCACATTTTTTTTTACCTGCAAAAAATGTGCATTTATTTTTTTTTTTAAACAAGTGAACGTATCCTTTAACTGAACCACATCTTATTTGAATAGAAAAAAATTATAAAAGGAGGACATCTTGTACTTTTCAGGTGCTTGAAGGACACACAGGTAAAATCATTTTAAAGGGAGTCCTAAAGCCACCTTGTTAATGTTGTAACGTGCTTCCTCGGGAGGGCTTCAAAGGGAAAATAATAAAAAATAAAAAGCCAATATCTCCACAAAAATAGAGTTGAATCGCCAATTTTATAAATGATAGGCATATTAGGTTCATTTTACTCACTGGAGTTTTGGAATTCCCTTCACCAATATCTCCAACACAGAAAAGACAACCAACAACCTGAAAACTCCCGGGGGACAAGCGAAGAGGCCCTTAACGAGACCAGCTAAGAGGGAGCAAGAGAGCAATAAAAAGTATAAAACACTCTTCCCTTAAGAATCCATTAAATATTTGCCTCCACAATTGAATCTCTACCTGTATCTATACCTACATGTAAATGCCAAATGTGCTAGATGAAAAAAATGGAAGAAAGATCTATGCAATGCTAAGTTGTAACTACAGCTAACAAATACAGTGGGAGCGGAAAGTATTCAAACCCCCTTAAATTTTTCACTCTTGTTATAGTGCAGCCATTTGCTAAAATCATTTAAGTTCATTTTTTTCTTCATTAATGTACACACAGCTCCCCATATTGACAGAAAAACACAGAATTGTTGACATTTTTGCAGATTTATTAAAAAAGAAAAACTGAAATATCACTTGGCCGTAAGTATTCAGACCATTTGCTCAGTATTTAGTAGAAGCACCCTTTTGATCTAATACAGCCATGAATCTTTTTGGGAAAGATGCAACATGTTTTTCACACCAGGATTTGGGGATCCTCTGCCATTCTTCCTTGCAGATCCTCTTCAGTTCTGTCAGGTTGGATGGTAAACGTTGGTGGACAGCCATTTTTAGGTCTCTCCAGAGATGCTCAATTGGGTTTAAGTCAGGGCTCTGGCTGGGCCATTCAAGAACAGTCACGGAGTTGTTGTGAAGCCACTCCTTCGTTATTTTAGCTATGTGCTTAGGGTCATTGTCTTGTTGGAAGGTAAACCTTCGGCCCAGTTTGAGGTCCTGAGCACTCTGGAGAAGGTTTTCGTCCAGGATATCCCTGTACTTGGCCACATTCATCTTTCCCTCGATTGCAACCTGTCGTCCTGTCCCTGCAGCTGAAAAACACCACCACAGCTTGATGCTGCCACCACCATGCTTCACTATTGGGACTGTATTGGACAGGTGATGAGCAGTGCCTGGTTTTCTGGGCATAGAATTAAGGCCAAAAAGTTCTATCTTGGTCTCATCAGACCAGAGCATCTTATTTCTCATCATCTTGGAGTCCTTCAGGTGTTTTTTTAGCAAACTCCATGCGGGCTTTCATGTGTCTTGCACTGAGGAGAGGCTTCCGTTGGGCCACTCTGCCATAAAGCCCCAACAGGTGGAGGGCTGCAGTGATGGTTGACTTTCTACTACTTTCTCCCATCTCCCGACTGCATCTCTGGAGCTCAGCCACAGTGATCTTTGGGTTCTTCTTTACCTCTCTCACCAAGGCTAGTTCAGTTTGGCCGGACGGCTAGCTCTAGGAAGGGTTATGGTCATCCCAAATGTCTTCCATTTAGGGATTATGGAGGCCACTGTGCTCTTAAGTGCAGCAGAAATGTTTTTGTAACCTTGGCCAGGTCTGTGCCTTGCCACAATTCTGTCTCTGAGCTCTTCAGGCAGTTCTTTTGACCTCATGATTCTCATTTGCTCTGACATGCACTGTGAGCTGTAAGGTCCTATATAGACAGCTGTGTGGCTTTCCTAATCAAGTCCAATCAGCATAATCAAACACAGCTGGACTCAAATGAAAGTGTACAACCATCTCAAGGATGATCAAAATAAATGGACGACACCTGAGTTAAATATATAAGTGTCACAGCAAAGGGTCTGAATACTTAGGACCATGTGATATTTCAGTTTTTCTTTTTTAATAAATCTGCAAAAATGTCAACAATTCTGTGTTTTTCTGTCAATATGGGGTGCTGTGTGTACATTATTGAGGAAAAAAATCAACTTAAATGATTTTAGCAAATGGCTGCAATATAACAAAGAGTGAAAAATGTAAAGGGGTCTGAATACTTTCCGTCACCACTGTACATGCACACAACAATGGTAGACACCAGTTTCAAAACTATGGACTGTCAATCCTATATAACACAAAAGATTGATTAGGGAATCCTTAGTAGGATCACAATGAGGAAAGGGAGGAAAGGATCAATGACCTGTAGCAAGGACTATAACCTATATAACAGATTCACAAGGAGAAATAAGGGGGGTGAGAGTGAAAATATGTAGATCCAAATTTTCCACTCCGAGTATCAAAAAGGTCCAAGACAGTGCCCCTCAAGAGTAATAGAGTCTAGCAAAAGCTGGTCCATCTTCAAATGAACCACAAAATATCTCAAACAGACACTAATAGAAATGCATTTAGACCGTGGATGACAACATAAAGTCTACTACTAACCATTCTCTATTTCACCCCCTGTAACATTCAATCAACTAAAACACCCACCCCTAAATCATTCAAGATACTATCCATATTCCACAAAATGCACACACATTTGCCTATTGAAAATCACCAAATTAGACCTCACCCACCAAAACAGCCATCCAATTCAGCCCACCTACTACATAATCATGCCTATTTACAAACACAATACAAAGACTTCAACCATATCTACATGTGAACAATCAGAAATTGCAAACATTCAACCCCATGCAAAAATGCAAACCATCCACATGCTCCCCAGCATTCACCGCCCCACAGCAAACATCTATCCCATAGGTGTGCACAGCCTATTGCATTAGGGTGTGCACCCCAAACAGAAGCTCAAACACATGTGAATATATATATATATATATATATATATATATATATATATATATATATATATATATATATATATATATTCACACAAACCAAAAGACACAGAATTCTGTGTACATAGGAATAGTGATCTGGTCCTTTCTTGTCCCTGAAGTGCAAGGAGAAAAACAGCCAGACTAGTAAGTAAAAGCAGCACACTTTTTCACATTGTTGGGGCCCTTTCACACTGGAGCAGGGGCGGCGTCAGTGGTAAAGTGCCGCTTTACCGTCGGTAATCGGCTGCTAGCGGGGGCGGTTTTACCCCCTGCTAGCGGCCGAGAAAGGGTTAAAAACCACCGGAAAGCGCCTCTGCAGAGGCGCTTTGCCGGCGGTATAGCCGCGCTGTCCTATTGATTTCAATGGGCAAGAGCGGTGAAGGAGCGGTATATACTCCGCTCCTTTACCGCTCCGCAGATGCTGCTAGCAGGACTTTTTTTCCCGTCCTGCTAGCGCACCGCTCCAGTGTGAAAGCCCTCGGGGCTTTCACACTGGAGAGACAGCAGTGGCTGTTTCGGGTCGGTTTGCAGACGCTATTATTAGCGCAATAGCGCCTGCAAACCACCCCAGTGTGAAAGGGCCCTTAAACTCACAGTTAACCCCTTGATGTTAACCCTTTCCCAGCCAGTGTCATTAGTACAGAGTACAGTATTATCACTGTATTATCACTGTACTAGTGACATCAATGTCAGTTTGTGACCCCTCCAGCCAGTGTCAGTTAGTACCAGATTGCCCGCAGAGGGACACAGTGCCCCCTTACATTAGTGCATTGAACAGTGCCCCTTACATCAGTGCTTGGCACAGTGCCCCTGACATCAGAGCATGGTACAGTACCCCCTGACATCAGAGCATGGCACAGTGCCTCCTTACATCAGAGAATTACACAGTGCCCCTTACATCAGAGCATGGCACAGTAGTGCCCCCTGACATCAGAGCATGGCACAGTGCCCCCTGACATCAGAGCATGGCACAGTGCCCCCTGACATCAGGACATGGCACAGTGTCCCCAGACATCAGAACATGGCACAGTCCCCCCTGACATCAGAGCATTACACAGTGCCCCCTGACATAAAAGGATCACACAGTGCCCCCTGACATCAGAGCATGGCACAGTGCCCCCTGACATCAGAGCATGGCACAGTGCCCCCTGACATCAGAGCATGGCACAGTACCCCCTGACATCAGAACATGGCACAGTGCCCCCTGACATCAGATCACACATCCACATAGTATCAATATGGTAGTAGACAGAACTTTACTCACATGGTTCCTTGTGTAATGTGCCTTTGCCCCAGTCTCCATTAACTACCCTGCAACCCACCAGTCCCATTTATGGCCCCAAGCTGGGCTTCACATGCCGAGTCAATTATCTGGGCCGAGTGACATCACATGCCAGGGGTGATAATTTGGGAACGTATAGCGGGTAATGGGGATGTAAAGGATTTATGCGGTGGGGATTTTTTAAAATAATCTGCACAATAGCAGCATGCTCTGTTACCTACCACCTTCCAGCCTGTCCATGAGACTACAGTATATAGAAGCCAGACTGAATTTCCATCCAAACAGCTAAATGCACAGTTGAACTACAAATGCAATAACTGTCCATCTGCCAAAGCATTTTTCAGTTCTGACCAAGCAATTCTTGTGTTCTACACATATCTGTCACACTGCTGTACCAGGAGTTTCTGATAAAACAAATGGATTGTCTAATAAGCAGGCTGGAGACAGAATGCTAGCTTAGGGAGAGGCATCTCTGTATCTCTGAAATCGTACATTGATGTGTCATCTGCCTGGCTATGCAGAGTAGCAGAGATGTGTAAATAACATGACTAGCTGAACAGAGCAAAAAAAAAAAAAAAAACTTTTGGTAGTAAAGCGCAAATGTATAGATGTATTTTAACTTTGCATTTAGTTAATTGCTTAGATATTTAAGTATATCAACTATTTTTTCTGTTTTGGATAAAGTAGGCAATGGTTAGAACCTACATACTGTAACAAAAGAACAAGAAAAGTGCACTGGACAATGCAGGTAAAACTATGTACAGTGGTACCTTGGATTATGAGCATAATTCATTCCAGAAGAATGCTTGTAATCCAAAGCACTCGTATATCAAAGCGAGTTTCCCCATAGAAGTCAATGGAAACTCAGATAATTTGTTCCACAGTGACCTCTATTGCATGCAGTACCGCATGTGGCCAGAGATGGGGGGGCCCTGAGACACTCAGAAACACTCGAAACCCGCCGGAGCTGCTTGGATTTACTCGGAAACACTCGGGAATGGAGTGTTTCCGAGTGCATCCAAGCAGCTCTGGGTGTCACCAGCGCCTCCGCACCTCTGGCCAAATGCGGTACTGCACACCTTAGAGGCTTATATCCTGTTCATTTTGAGAGACAAGGCACGCAAACCGAGTCAGGATTTTAAAAAAATAATAGCTCGTATTGCAAAACGCTTGTTAACCCTGTTACTCACAATCCAAGGTATTACTGTATTAACAAAAATAAAAAGCAGTGAATTGCACTCACAAGCTAATAGTTGTCATCATAGAGCAAGCTTCACAGCATGGTCCAGTGTATGGAGACTTGACTCACTCCTTGTGTAAAAGTCAACATCCAGAAGGAGGAAAGTATGACAGCTACATGCCCCCAGGCTGACAATGACCCACAATGCAAGTATGGAGCACTTGAATCAGCTGTATAGCATTCTCCCTGTGATAGCCTCAACTCACAGACACCATCACTAACATGTTTTGAGGCAGAAATTTTCCTTCGCCTCCATCCTAAATTTTGGATTTCCCATCACTTTTCATTTCAGCGAAAACTTTCACCAGGAGAAATAGGGTAAATCACTCCAGTGGGGCATGTTAAGCAACATAAACTTGTTATTTGTAAACAGGATTTGTTGTTTTCATATTTAGTAATAGGGATGAGCTTCGAGTTCGAGTCGAACTCATGTTCGACTCAGACATCAGCTGTTCGCCAGTTCTCCGAACAGCAAACAATTTCGGGTGTTCGTGGCAAATTCGAAAGCCGCGGAACACCCTTTAAAAGTCTATGGGAGAAATCAAAAGTGCTAATTTTAAAGGCTTATATGCATGGTATTGTCATAAAAAGTGTTTGGGGACCTGGGTCCTGCCCCAGGGGACATAGATCAATGCAAAAAAAAGTTTTTAAAAAGGCCGTTTTTTCAGGAGCAGTGGTTTTAATAATGCTTGAAGTAAAACAATAAAAGTGTAATATTCCTTCAAATTTCGTACCTGGGGGGTTTAGAACAGTCTGACAGCAAAATGACATTTCAAAGGAAAAAAGTAATTTAAAACTACTCGCGGCTAATAATGAATTGTCGGTCCGACAATACACATAAAAGTTTATTGATAAAAACATGGGAATTTCCCACAGGGGAACCTCGAACCAAAATTAAAAAAAAAATGATGTGGGGGTCCCCCTAAATTCGATACCAGGCCCTTCAGGTCTGGTATGGATATTAAGGGGAACCCCGGCCAAAATTTAAAAAAAAATGGCGTGGGGTCCCCCTCAAAATCTATAGCAGACCCTTCAGGTCTGCTATGGATTTTAAGGGGAACCCCACGCCAAAATAAAAAACAATGGCGTGGGGTCCCCCCAAAAATCCATACCAGACCCTTATCTGAGCACGCAACCTGGCAGGCTGCAGGAAAAGAGGGGGAGACGAGAGAGCGCCCCCCCCTCCTGAACCATACCACATGCCCTCAACATTGGGAGGGTGCTTTGGGGTAGCCCCCAGAAACACCTTGTCCCCATGTTGATGGGGACAAGGGCCTCATCCCCACAACCCTTGCCCGGTGGTTGTGGGGGTCTGTGGGCAGGGGGCTTAGATGTTAAAAATGACAAGAGACAGTTTTTGACAATTTCTTTATTTAAATGCTTCTTCTATCTTCTATCTTCTTTCTTCTATCTTCCTTCGGTTTCTTCCTCCATCTTCCTCTTCTTCTGGTTTTTCTGGTTCTTCCTCCGGTGTTCTCGTCTGCGATCTTCCTCCGTAGCATCTTCTTCCCTTTGTCTTCTGGGCCGCTTCGCATCCAGCATGATGGGAGGCTCCCGCTGTGTGACGCTTCTCCTCTTCTAACGGTTCTTAAATAATGGAGGGCGGGGCCAACCGATGACCCCCCTCTGACACACGGGGACTTGACGAGGACTTCCCTATGGCATTCCCTGTGACGTCCTCTGTTATTTAAGAACCGTCAGAAGAGGAGAAGCATCACAGAAGACGAAGGGAAGAAGACGCCGCAGAGGAAGATGCCAGATGAGAACACTGGAGGAAGAACCAGAAGAAGAAGATGGAGGAAGAAACTGAAGGAAGATAGAAGATAGAAGAAGCATTTAAATTATTCAGCTGCCTTTGACACGGTTGACCACCCCCTCCTCCTCAAAAAACTTTTCTCCCTCGGTCTCCGTGACTATGCTCTTCAGTGGCTCTCATCCTACCTATCCCAACACACCTTCAGTGTTACTTACAATTCTCCTTCCTCCACTTCTCTTCCCTTCTCTGTAGGGGTCCCCCAAGGTTCTGTTCTTAAACCTCTTTTATTTTCAATCTACATCTCTTCCCTGGGTCAGCTGATAGCCTCTCACGGCTTTTAATATAATTTCTACGCTGACGACATGCAAATCTATCTCTCCACCCCTCCACTCACTCATTCAGTCTCCTCACGCATCACTAACTTACTAACCAACATATCTGTATGGATGTCACACCACTTCCTCAAACTCAACTTGTCCAAAACCAAGCTTATAATATTTCCTCCCCCACGTGCCTCTTCCCCTGATTTGTCTGTCAAGAGCAATGGCACAACCATCCACCCATCCCCACATGTCAGGATGCTAGGTGTTATCCTGGATTCTGAACTCTCCTTTCGGCCCCACATCCAATCACTTTCCAAAGCTTGCCGCCTCAACAATTGCAACATCTCTAAACTACGTCCCTTTCTAACCAATGAAACCATAAAGCTCCTGATTCACTTCCTGGTTATCTCTCGCCTCGACTACTGCCACTCCCTCCTCATTGGCTTACCTTTATATAGACTATCCCCCCTTCAGTCCATCATGAATGCTGCTGCCAGACTCATCCACCTTACAAACCACTCAGTTTCTGCTACCCCTCTCTGCCAATCCCTCCATTGGTTGCCACTCGCCCAATGAATTACATTCAAAATACTAACAATAAGTTACAAAGCCATCCACAAATCTGCCCCCAGCTAACTCACGAGCCTAGTCTCAAAATACCAACCTAATCACCATCTCCGTTCCTCCCAAGACCTCCTGCTCTCTAGCTCCCTCATCACCTCCTCCCATATTCGCCTCCAAAACTTCTCCTGAGCCTCGCCCATCCTCTGGAATTCCCTACCCCAATCTGTCAGACTGTCTCCAAATGTATCCACTTTTAGGCGATCCCTGAAAACTTTCCTTTTCAGAGAAGCCTATCCTGCCTCCATCTAACAACTGCACTATTTTCTCCATTAGCTCATCCCCCACAGCTATTACCCTTTTGTATAACTTGACCCTCCCTCCTAGATTGTAAGCTCTAATGAGCAGGGCCCTCTGATTCCTCCTGTATTGAATTGTATTGTACTTGTACTGTCTGCCCTAATTTTGTAAAGTGCTACGTAAACTGTTGGTGCTATATAAATCCTGTATAATAATAATAATAATACTAATAATAAATAAAGGAATTGTCAAAAACTGCCTCTTGTCATTTTTAACATTTTTGACACTTTTTTGTGAAATGGTAGGGGTACTTTTGTAGGAGGGCCGGGATCTGGGGGTCCCCTTGTTAAAGGGGGCTTCCAGATTCCGATAAGCCCCCCGCCTGCAGACCCCACAACCACCGGGCAAGGGTTGTGGGGATGAGGCCCTTGTCCCCATCAACATGGGGATAAGGTGTTTTGGGGGGCTACCCCAAGTCACCCTCCCAATGTTGAGGGCATGTGGCCTGGTACTGTTCAGGAGGGGGGGTGCTCTCTCCTCCCCTCTCTTTTCCTGCAGCCTGCCAGGTTGCATGCTCGGATAAGGGTCTGGTATGGATTTTTGGGGGGACTCCACGTCATTTTTTTTAAATTTTGGCACGGAGTTCCCCTTAAAATCCATACCAGACCTGAAGGGTCTGGTATAGATTTTGAGGGGGACCCCATGCCATTTAAAAAAAAATTTTGGCCAGGGTTCCCCTTAATATCCATACCAGACCTGAAGGGCTTGGTATGGAGTTTAGGGGGACCCCCACATCATTTTTTTTTAATTTTGGTTCAGGGTTCCCTGTGGGGAATTCCCATGCCGTTTTTATCAATGAACTTTTATGTGTATTGTCGGACCAGCAATTCATTAATAGCCGCGAGTAGTTTTAAATGACTTTTTTTCCTTTGAAATGTCATTTTGCTGTCAGACTGTTCTAAACACAGGAAACATGTGCCCCTTGACAGGCATACTATAGACACCCCCCAGGTACGAAATTTAAAGGAATTTTACACTTTTATTGTTTCACTTTAAGCATTATTAAAATCACTGCTCCCGAAAAAACGGCTGTTTTTAAAACTTTTTTTTGCATTGATCCATGTTCCCTGGGGCAGGATCCAGGTCCCCAAACACTTTTTATGACAATAACTTGCATATAAGCCTTTAAAATAAGCACTTTTGATTATTCATGTTCGTGTCCCATAGACTTTAACGATGTTTGCGTGTTCGAACAAATTTTTTGCCTGTTCGCATGTTCTGGTGCGAACCGAACAAGGGGGTGTTCGGCTCAAAAGAGCCAATAATGGAAATGATCATTGATAGCCCAGCCCCCTCAAAATATAAGGTGGGCCCAGAGCATTTATAATGTCAGTGAATTCAAGCTGCTGTAGTTACAGTATAGATACAATAAATAGTAATCTGACTGCAAAGGGAGATATTAGGGTCAGTTAGCAAATAATGCTTTACATTTGTGAATTTCAGTGGTGGGGTCTTTTATGCCATCCCCCACCCCATGTTCACTGCATGTTCATGAGTTCTTATCATGAATACTAATCTTGGGTAGGGATGAGCCGAACACCCCCCTGTTCGGTTCGCACCAGAACATGCGAACAGGAAAAAAGTTTGTTCGAACACACGAACACCGTTAAAGTCTATGGGACACGAACATGAATAATCAAAAGTGCTAATTTTAAAGGCTAATATGCAAGTTATTGTCATAAAAAGTGTTTGGGGACCTGGGTCCTGCCCCAGGGGACATGGATCAATGCAAAAAAATTTTTTAAAAACAGCCGTTTTTTCAGGAGCAGTGATTTTAATAATGCTTAAAGTCAAACTATAAAAGTGTAATATCCCTTTAAATTTCGTACCTGGGGGGTGTCTATAGTATGCCTGTAAAGGGGCGCATGTTTCCTGTGTTTAGAACAGTCTGACAGCAAAATGACATTTTGAAGGAAAAAACTCATTTAAAACTACCGCGGCTATTGCGTTGCCGACAATACACATAGAAGTTCATTGATAAAAACGGCATGGAAATTCCCCAAAGGGGAACCCCGAACCAAAAAAAAAAAAAAAAAAAGACGTAGGAGTCCCCCTAAATTCCATACCAGGCCCTTCAGGTCTGATATGGATATTAAGGAGAACCCTGGCCAAAATTTAAAAAAAAAAAAGACGTGGGGTTCCCCCTAAATTCCATACCAGACCCTTCAGGTCTGGTATGGATTTTAAGGGGAACCCCGCGCCAAAAAAAAAAAAAACGACGTGGGCCCCCCCCAAGAATCCATACCAGACCCTTATCCGAGCACGCAACCTGGCAGGCCGCAGGAAAAGAGGGGGGACGAGAGTGCGGCCCCCCCTCCTGAACCGTACCAGGCCACATG
Organism: Lithobates clamitans; assembly: GCA_037952925.1. Taxonomy (NCBI): domain Eukaryota; kingdom Metazoa; phylum Chordata; class Amphibia; order Anura; family Ranidae; genus Lithobates; species Lithobates clamitans. Next base: position 631,935 of record JBBGZY010000496.1, on the reverse strand, counting down.
CCCTCAACATTGGGAGGGTGCTTTGGGGTAGCCCCCCAAAACACCTTGTCCCCATGTTGATGAGGACAAGGGCCTCATCCCCACAACCCTGGCCGGTGGTTGTGGGGGTCTGCGGGCGGGGGGCTTTTCGGAATCTGGAAGCCCCCTTTAACAAGGGGACCCCCAGATCCCGGCCCCCCCTGTGTGAAATGGTAAGGGGGTACAAAAGTACCCCTACCATTTCACTAAAAAACTGTCAAAAATGTTAAAAATGACAAGAGACAGTTTTTGAAAATTCCTTTATTTAAATACTTCTTCTTTCTTCTATCTTCCTTCATCTTCTGGTTCTTCTGGTTCTTCTGGCTCTTCTGGTTCTTCCTCCGGCGTTCTCGTCCAGCATCTCCTCCACGGCGTCTTCTATCTTCTTCTCCTCGGGCCGCTCCGCACCCATGGCATGGGGGGAGGCTCCCGCTCTTCTCTTCATCTTCTTCATCTTCTTCTCTTCTTCTTTTCTTCTCTTCTTCTCTTCTTCTCTTCTTCATTTTCTTCTCCGGGCCGCTCCGCACCCATGCTGGCATGGAGGGAGGCTCCCACTGTGTGACGGTGCTCCTCGTCTGACAGTTCTTAAATAACGGGGGCGGGGCCACCCGGTGACCCCGCCCCCCTCTGACGCACGGTGACTTGACGGGACTTCCCTGTGACGTCGCGGGGAATGCCACAGGGAAGTCCCGTCAAGTCACCGTGCGTCAGAGGGGGCGGGGTCACCGGGTGGCCCCGCCCCCCGTTATTTAAGAACTGTCAGACGAGGAGCGCCGTCACACAGCGGGAGCCTCCCTCCATGCCAGCATGGGTGCGGAGTGGCCCGGAGAAGAAAATGGAGAAGAGAAGAAGAGAAGGAAAGAAGAAGAGAAGAAGATGAAGAAGATGAAGAGAAGAGCGGGAGCCTCCCCCCATGCCACGGTGCGGAGCGGCCCGAGGAGAAGAAGATAGAAGACGCCGCAGGGGAGATGCTGGACGAGAACGCCGGAGGAAGAACCAGAAGAACCAGAAGAACCAGAAGATGAAGGAAGATAGAAGAAAGAAGAAGTATTTAAATAAAGGAATTGTCAAAAACTGTCTCTTGTCATTTTTAACATTTTTGACAGTTTTTTAGTGAAATGGTAGGGGTACTTTTGTACCCCCTTACCATTTCACACAGGGGGGGCGGGATCTGGGGGTCCCCTTGTTAAAGGAGGCTTCCAGATTCCGATAAGCCCCCCGCCCGCAGACCCACACAACCACCGGCCAGGGTTGTGGGGATGAGGCCCTTGTCCTCATCAACATGGGGACAAGGTGTTTTGGGGGGCTACCCCAAAGCACCCTCCCAATGTTGAGGGCATGTGGCCTGGTACGGTTCAAGAGGGGGGGCCACACTCTCGTCCCCCCTCTTTTCCTGCGGCCTGCCAGGTTGCGTGCTCGGATAAGGGTCTGGTATGGATTTTTGGGGGGACCCCACGCCGTTTTTTTTTTTTTTTTGGTGCGGGATTCCCCTTAAAATCCATACCAGACCTGAAGGGTCTGGTATGGAATTTAGGGGGAACCCCACGTCATTTTTTTTTATAAATTTTGGCCGGGGTTTCCCTTAATATCCATATCAGACCTGAAGGGCCTGGTATGGAATTTAGGGGGACTCCTACGTCTTTTTTTTTTTTTAAATTTTGGTTCGGGGTTCCCCTTTGGGGAATTCCCATGCCGTTTTTATCAATGAACTTCTATGTGTATTGTCGGCAATGCAATAGCCGCGGTAGTTTTAAATGAGTTTTTTCCTTCAAAATGTCATTTTGCTGTCAGACTGTTCTAAACACAGGAAACATGCGCCCCTTTACAGGCATACTATAGACACCCCCCAGGTACAAAATTTAAAGGGATGTTACACTTTTATTGTTTGACTTTAAGCATTATTAAAATCACTGCTCCTGAAAAAACGGCCGTTTTTTAAAAAATTTTTTGCATTGATCCATGTCCCCTGGGGCAGGACCCAGGTCCCCAAACACTTTTTATGACAATAACTTGCATATTAGCCTTTAAAATTAGCACTTTTGATTTCTCCCATAGACTTTTAAAGGGTGTTCCGCGGCATTCGAATTTGCCGCAAACACCCCAAATTGTTCGCTGTTCGGCGAACTTGCGAACAGCCAATGTTCGAGTCGAACATGAGTTCGACTCGAACTCGAAGCTCATCTCTAATCTTGGGCAATCACAATCACCTTTTTTCTTAAAATTTTTGGTGGAATTATGCTGTTGACCCATTTTGCACCAGAGCTTTTCATCTATAACAAAATATAGTAGACATTTGTTTAAGAGGTAGTATTTTAAAATTTTCATTTTTGGAGTGTCTTGGTTTTTATTTTTATGTTTCATAAGCACACAAATGTTTTCCCAGAACACCTACTATTTAGCAAAACAGAAAAAAATGACACTAACAATTTTTATTAAAAACAGAGGTTTTAGTTGTACAACAGCTACAAATATATGTGCACTGCCTTGTCAAGACCTCTATGTAATATGCTGTTCTAAATCAAATATTTACAATTCTTAAGTTTTAGCATATATAGCAGTGGATAAATTAAGGGCAGGTATGCCTGAAGGCAGCCCATTTCTCTTTAGGTGCAGGGACTCACTAGAAGCCTAGCAAAGCACAATGGCAGCTTAAGGCATCCAATGTATCCCCATGCCAATTCCAGCATGCCAAAGAAAAATGGAAACCACTTCAATTTATAACTAGCTATTTTATTTGAATCTTATAGGGCTTTTTTAAATTTGAGGTGCTCAAAACACAGCATTCATGCCAAGTATCTGTTCTTGGGGATACCCTTTGTTTACAGCATGCAGCTGTATTGTTTAACCCTTTCGCTGCCAGGCCCTGTGTTCCATTTTATACACTCGGGTGGCCAGACCTTTTTTGAAAATTTTCCTTTGCTTTTTTCATTTTTCACTTCACCACACCATATATTTTCTAAAAGCACATGACCAGTAGAATAAAAAGAAGGTGCTACTGATTTCTAAGGTCCCATGATCTTTGCGCAAATGTTTATCAAATCAATATTTTTGCTTAAAATCCACTAAACTCATGATTAGCAGATAAATACACAGCAAATATTACAAAATTCCTACTAAATATAAAAGCTTAAACTGTATTGAGTTAATAAATAACAAATATTTGTAACTTTTAAATTTTTGCAAAATGGTGAAAATTGAACAGACGCAAAAGTGTAAATATTCAAATTTCTCAAAAAAAATCAGAATGTTTTCATTTTTCCCTTACAGCTTTCAAAATCTGTAAAAGACCCTAAAAACCATATATTTTCTGAAAGCATATGACCTCTAGAATGAAAATAAGGTAAGGTACTACTGATATTTTAGACCCCGCGGTATTTGCACAAATGTTTATCAAACCAATTTATTCACAAAAAATACACTAAAACCATCAATTGCCAATAAAAACACAGCTAATTTTACAAAATTACTTCTAAATCCCTACTAAATATAAAAGCTTAACCTATATGGAAATGAAAAGAGAAAGGGCAAGTGGAACTTTAAAAGTACCAGGGTATAGAATAAACAATCAATTTGAAAAAATAGAAAATTTTATTTAAACAATTATTTAAAATCACAGTTAACATTTACAAGAGTCACATAATCAATTTCTTTTCATGTGTACAACCACTTCTTACTCTACATGTTTCGCTCAAGGGAGCTTCTTCAGGAGTTTTTGAAAGTGTTGCATGAAATATTATGTACTACAAAAGAAATAACAATTGTAAATGGATACGCTTCAAAGATTGCCATAGATAAAATCACAGGGCATGTCAGTAGGACATGCCTATTATATATATATATATATATATATATATATATATATATAAAGAGAGAGAGAGAGAGAGAGAGAGAGAGAGAAATCACGAATTTTATATCATACATTTTATACATAGTGATGATAAACTGAAAAGGAATGCCTACCGGATGGTTGCATAAAGATCTTGTGAGCCACAAATGGATTGATGCCTATAAAGTGAATCCAAATACTTCAATCAGCTGCACACACTATCCATGTTTCATATCGTGTATGTGACAAAATTAAAATAAATAATTGTGTATGCGCTAGGTAAAAATAACGTGATAAAAGTATAGATAACACCTATGTTATCTAACATTAATCAGTGCCATTCATTAATGAAAACCAGTGAATATAAATATATAAATTATATATAAATTATCTATAAATCACGTTAAAAGTATTCAATAGTAATCAGTGCCATTCATTTATGAAAAACAGTGAATAAATATATATAAATATAACATGCAACATGCAAAACGTGAAAAAATCCAGGTGATGATGAAAATTTTTTTTTAAATGTCCAAAAATTCAATAAAAATAATCAAAAAAAATAATATATAAAGTGCAGGCATTAGTGTCCAAATAAATTATATATAGGCATTCCTCGTGTTCTTCCTATATGGTGTGCAAAATACGGCATGCTTTGGTGCCCTCCAGTGACCACCAATAGCTCATGCGCTCACCTCTGAGCGTGTGATACAGTGATTAAACAGTGTCTATACACGCAGTAGAGCCACTCCTGGGCTCATATGGGATCCGTTGGGAATGATCTGCACCTCTCTCAGATAATCATCAATGGTAACATATGTGGGAAAGAAAGAAACTCCATAGTGTAATACCGTCAAAAATTGTATTAAAATTAAAACCACTTCCCTCCAGGAGGGTACTCACAAGGTATGGGTGCGTCAGTGCACCATCCTATCCATAGTATAATACACAGGGATACAGGAACAAACATCTGGCGTGCGGTGTGGTATATAATCCTCTGCTTGTCTGTGTAGCTTCGTCCTGCCCCTCCCCTACGTGTCTTCGGCACAGGGATAGCGTGCCTTCATCTGGGGGATCTATTAGGACGAGCGCTCACTGTATTATATATAGTGTGTCTCATTTTGGCTGAGACCGCTGATACAATTAGTAATGGGCTACGGCCGTGTCCGGTGGCCATTTTGCCTGAGACCGCAGACATAACTAGTAATAGGCTACGGCCGTGTATAAACTACGACGAACAGCGCTGACTGTCAGCAGTGATAGTCTTAGATAAGCAGAGAATATTTAGATTAGCTAGCAAAGTTAACCCTATCTGCAAGTGTAAGTGTAAGTGGATGAGCCAACCTGTGTAGTTAATTCAGGATAGAGCCACAAAACTGAGAGAACACCACACCCCACGTCATACAAGAAGACAGACTCATCTATAGCCAATATGTATGAAAAATCATAATAATCTAATAGTGACACTAATATTATGTAAACATCAATAGAAAATACTTTATCATAAAATAGAACACAATACCATTCAATGAATATGTCATATCATTAGTGGATATTATTAAAAATACCAAAGGGACATCTATACCAATAATGAATCCAGCTTAAAATACCATAGGGGGATATATACCCAATAATGCTATATTTACAGTTCCTTTAATAAAAAGACTCCTTTAATAAAAAACCCCATTGATATAAGAGGAGGATCCTATACATAATGGGTATATAATGTGGTAAAAATAAGCGAATAAAATATATATGAAATCCAAAAATATTATAAAATATATATATAGAATTAAAATCTGCTATGTGAGAATATTTTATTCAAATTAACATAAATATATATATATATAATCCCCTAAAAAAATATATATGTCATCCTTTAGAATACTAAAGAGGGAATGGATGAACATATATATATAAACAAGCCACAATAGGTCAGGGTAATTAATAATATATCCGGAAGGGTGCTATATCAACGATACTACATCACAACAACTACTCCCCACTGCATTAAGAAAAATAATAACGCCAACCTAACTCCATCATGATGTGTATACCTATTTTTACAGCAAGTATAGTCATATATCAACATCCTGTTACCAGTCGCAAAACCAATAAAACTAACCTTGGAAAGTGGATATCCAGGTGGGATATAATCAATAGTTACTCAAGAAACACCCCAAATCAAACTCCTTGTTAAGCTCTCCAGGAGACAAGGAGCCAAGCTGGTGTATCCACCATGATTCTCGTTTACTAATCTCTCTTACAAAGTTGGAACCCCTCCAATGACGCTTGGGTACCTCTATTCCCCAGAACTTCATTCCAGCCGTGCTTTGGTTGTGTACTCGTTTGAAGTGTATGGACAGATGGTGCTTATCAGACCCCTTACGTATATTTCTTACGTGCTCTTCCATACGGTCCTTCAGCGCCCTAGTAGTACGTCCCACATAAATATAATTGCATGGACACTTCAATGCATAAACAACTCCTATAGTATCGCAGGATATAAAATCTCTAATAACATAGGAGAGGTTATTTCTAGGATTAGTGAATTCCTTTATCCTTCTGTTATTCCCAGGAACCCTAACGCAACTGTAGCACCTCCCACAACCAAAAAAGCCCTTGAGGTCCCAGAACATCAAAGGTTTCGGGGGGGGGGTGGTTCAACTACATTATGAACCAATCTATCCCGTAGATTGGGTGCTCTCTTGAAAATAATCTTGGGCTTCTCTGGGAGTACCTCTTTTAGGTGGACATCTTGCTTTAAAACATTCCAATACTTCCTTATAATCCTCTGGACTTCATTATTTTGCAACACATAATCTAGAATGATACTGATACCATCATTAACATCCTCTCCCATGGTTTCAATCCTATCTTTGAGTAAGCTTTCTCTACTGAGGCATGCAACTTCCGACTTTTCTGTCTGTAAAAAATCTTTCTGATATCCCTTATCTAGAAACATACTGCTTAGTATGTCAGACTGGTGCTCAAAGTCCTCCACTCGCGTGCAGTTTCTCCTCAACCTTGTAAATTGGCCTCTGGGTATATTTTCTAGCCAATATTTGTGGTGACAGCTTGTGGTAAGGATATAAGAATTGCGGTCTGTCGCTTTAAAAAACATTTTTGTAACCAAACTTCCACTAGTGTTAAAAATTTCCAAATCTAAAAAGTGGATATATTCTCTATTTATATCCCAGGTTAAAAAGATGTTGAGGTCATTTCCATTCATAAGGTCCAATAGAGCCATTAATGTTTCCATGCTGCCCTTCCAAATTATCAGTAGGTCATCAATGAACCTTTTGTATAGTAAAATATTACTGCAATCCTCTTTGAAAACATCTTCCTCTTCCCACGTAGCCATGTACAAGTTTGCCACACTGGTGGCGAACTTAGCGCCCATAGCAACCCCCTTAGTCTGTAGGTAAAATTTGTTGCCGTACCAAAAAAAATTGTGCCGTAAACAGAAATCTAAGCATTTGAGAATAAATATGATAAAATCTTCATTCACCTAATCTTCTTTCCTCAGGGCCCATTCAACTGCTTTCAAGGCACCTACGTGGTCAATATTAGTGTAAAGTGAGGATACATCTCCTGTGACCATAATAGTATCCTCTTGTACCTTACATTTATCCAGGAGTTGCAGTATATGCTTAGTGTCCTTCAGATAGGCCGAAGTCTTCTTAACCAGAGGCTGCAGATGGATATCGATATATTCCCCCAATCTAGACATAAGAGATTCAATGCCGCTCACTATCGGCCTACCAGGGGGGTTGTTACTATCCTTATGGATCTTCGGTAAGTAATAAATTACTGGTATCTTACTCACCATGGGAACTAAATACCTTGCTTCTTGTTTACTTAAAAATCCTTCATCCACACCATATTTGATAACTTGTTCCAGTGCTTTTTTGAAGGACCTGGAGGGGTTATTATCCAGCAATTGATATGTATCAGTATCATTTAATATCCTTTCCATTTCCGACTTGTATTGTTGCAGGGATAAAACAACTATCCCTCCACCCTTGTCGGCCGGCCTTACCACTATATATGTCCTTTTCTCCAATGTGTTCATCCCTTTTCTAAAATCCTTGTGTTCATAAAACTTTTTAATAGGCAATTGCTCTAACTCACTAGTAACCAATTTTTTAAACAGATCCACATATTTGTTGTTGGCTATATGAGGATTGAACACAGAATTGTTCTTCAGACTGGTAAATTTGGTATTCCTAATAGTTTTTTCCACCGGATTGAGAGCATAATATTTCTTGATATTTAACTTCCTGATGAACTTCTGTACTCCAACATATGTCTCAAACTTATTCAGCCCTTTCTTGGGGGCAAACTTAATGCCTTTATCGAGCACCAATAATTCTTCTCTTGACAAAGTAGTTCCACTCAGGTTAAAAATCCCATTACCTAGTCTTCTCGCCTTCTCTTTCTGCTGTATTCTTCTCCCTGCTCTCCTTCCCCTCTTCCTGGGTATCTTGTCTCACGGGGGGACCCTCCCCTGTTCTCCCCTAAAAAAGATTAATCCAAAAATTCCTCTTCATTATCCTCCAATGGTTGGTAGTTATTGTAGACAGGTATTTTATACTGGTCTTGTGGGGGATTTTCATACCTTACTCGCTGTGGCTTCGGCGAGTAATAAACACCTCCCCTATGTGTGTCCCTATACGAGTCGGGAGGGATCCTCTGGGGGTGCTGATTATATGGGGGACCCTCTGTAGGGTGTACCTTGCTGGTATCCGTAACCTCCTTGTTGCCTATGTGGGGTGCCGTTCTGGTACCCTTGTTGCTTCTGTTGGCCAATGGGATTGTAATGCCCACCCCTACGTTGGGGGGGAGGGGGATGAGATTGATATCCCCTTTCATAGTGATTGTATTGAGTTCTGTTTCCACTACCCCGATATGGTGGTCCTCCTTAATACCAATAGTCTTGATTGTGTGGTGGGCCATACCTGGAGTGTTGTGCATTATTTCCCCCATTTTTTGACCTATCCTGCTGATCATAATATGGTTTCCTAAACGGTTGCCGATAGGGCGTATGGGGTTGTCTATCCTCCTGCCCATGTGAAAATTGTCCATTGTTTGGTTGTTTGGTCCTCTGCTGCTGCTGCTGTTGTTGCGCCTGTGGTTGTGATGTTTTCAAATCGCCAACACCACCTACTGCTGGTTGCGATTGCGTGTTAGCAGCCGCATTTGTTGCTAATGTAGATCGCCAACGGAAAACTTGTTTGTTTTGATAATCCTCAAAATCACGCAAGTACTTTTTCTTTTTAATATTTTTATTCTCAACATCTTTCTTCTGCATACTCCTGTGTAAATCATCCATGAGTTTATTGTATTCAGGTGTATTATTGAAAGGAATAAGCTTATCCCTAATCTCTTTAATCTGATTCTCCACTAAAAATAATTTTCGTTGTTTTCTCTTGAGGAGAAATTCCATAATTTCCCTTCCTTTACCAGAAAAAAAGGCATACCAGTCCTCTACATCTTCATCCCCTAATAAGCCATCATTTATGGGAACATCCCATCTCAACTTTCTGGGGACCATGCCATCTTTCAAGTACTTTTCCATGGTGGACCGGTCCCACCATATATTACTTTTATTATCCATGCAATGTCCCAGTTTCCTAAATAAGTGAGTGATATCATTCTCCTTGGTGTTACTAACCGAGAATAGTTCTTCCAGATCTATCTCCCTAGTCTCAAAAAAGGCAAAGGGATTCATAGGCTACTAACAAGTGTATGAAAAATTGGTAATCGATAATTGCATAAAGATCTTGTGAGCCACAAATGGATTGATGCCTATAAAGTGAATCCAAATACTTCAATCAGCTGCACACACTATCCACATTTCATATCATGTATGTGATAAAATTAAAATAAATAATTGTGTATGCGCTAGGTAAAAATAATGTGATTAAAGTATAGATAACACGTAAAATAATATCGTAGCGAAAAATCTATAAATCACGTTAAAAATAAAATAATAATATTCAGTGCCATTAATCAGTGCCATTCATTAATGAAAACCAGTGAATATAAATATATAAATTATCTATAAATCACGTTAAAAGTATTCAATAGTAATCAGTGCCATTCATTTATGAAAAACAGTGAATAAATATATATAAATATAACATGCAACATGCAAAACATGAATAAATCCAGGTGATGATGAAAAAAATGTTTTAAATGTCCAAAAATTCAATAAAAATAATCAAAAAAATAATATATAAAGTGCAGGCATTAGTGTCCAAATAAATTATATATAGGCATTCCTCGTGTTCTTCCTATATGGTGTGCAAAATACGGCATGCTTTGGTGCCCTCCAGTGACCCCCAATAGCTCATGCGCTCACCTCTGAGCATGTGACACAGTGATTAAACAGTGTCTATACACGCAGTAGAGCCACTCCTGGGCTCATATGGGATCTGTTGGGAATGATCTGCACCTCTCTCAGATAATCATCAATGGTAACATATGTGGGAAAGAAAGAAACTCCATAGTGTAATACCTTCAAAAATTTTATTAAAATTAAAACCACTTCCCTCCAGGAGGGTACTCACAAGGTATGGGTGCGTCAGTGCACCATCCTATCCATAGTATAATACACAGGGATACAGGAACAAACGTCTGGCGTGCGGTGTGGTATATAATCCTCTGCTTGTCTGTGTAGCTCCGTCCTGCCCCTCCCCTACGTGTCTTCGGCACGGGGATAGTGTGCCTTCATCTGGGGGATCTATTAGGACGAGCGCTCACTGTATTATATATAGTGTGTCGGTAGCCATTTTGCCTGAGACCGCTGACATAACTAGTAATAGGCTACGGCCGTGTATAAACTACGACTGTCAGCAGTGATCATCCATTCCCTATTTAGTATTCTAAAGGATGACATATATTTTTTTTAGGGGATTATATATATATTTTTATGTTGATTTGAATAAAATATTCTGACATAGCAGATTTTAATTCTATATATATATTTTATGAATTTTTAATATAATATTTTTGGATTTCATATATATTTTATTCGCTTATTTTTACCACATTATATACCCATTATGTATAGGATCCTCCTCTTATATCAATGGGGTTTTTTATTAAAGGAGTCTTTTTATTAAAGGTACTGTAAATATAGCATTATTGGGTATATATCCCCCTATGGTATTTTAAGCTGGATCCATTATTGGTATAGATGTCCCTTTGGTATTTTTAATAATATCCACTAATGATATGACATATTCATTGAATGGTATTGTGTTCTATTTTATGATAAAGTATTTTCTATTGATGTTTACATAATATTAGTGTCACTATTAGATTATTATGATTTTTCATACATATTGGCTATAGATGAGTCTGTCTTCTTGTATGAGGTGCGGTGTGGTGTTCTCTCAGTTTTATGGCTCTATCCTGAATTAACTACACAGGTTGGCTCATCCACTTACACTTGCAGATAGGGTTAACTTTGCTAGCTAATCTAAATATTCTCTGCTTATCTAAGACTATCACTGCTGACAGTCAGCGCTGTTCGTCGTAGTTTATACACGGCCGTAGCCTATTACTAGTTATGTCTGCGGTCTCAGGCAAAATGGCCGCCGGACACGGCCGTAGCCCATTACTAATTGTGTCAGCGGTCTCAGGCAAAATGGCCACCGACACACTATATATAATACAGTGAGCGCTCGTCCTAATAGATCCCCCAGATGAAGGCACGCTATCCCTGTGCCGAAGACGCGTAGGGGAGGGGCAGGACGGAGCTACACAGACAAGCAGAGGATTATATACCACACCGCACGCCAGACGTTTGTTCCTGTATCCCTGTGTATTATACTATGGATAGGACGGTGCACTGACGCACCCATACCTTGTGAGTACCCTCCTGGAGGGAAGTGGTTTTAATTTTAAGAACATTTTTGACGGTATTACACTATGGAGTTTCTTTCTTTCCCACATATGTTACCATTGATGATTATCTGAGAGAGGTGCAGATCATTCCCAACAGATCCCATATGAGCCCAGGAGTGGCTCTACTGCGTGTATAGACACTGTTTAATCACTGTGTCACATGCTCAGAGGTGAGCGCATGAGCTATTGGGGGTCACTGGAGGGCACCAAAGCATGCCGTATTTTGCACACCATATAGGAAGAACACGAGGAATGCCTATATATAATTTATTTGGACACTAATGCCTGCACTTTATATATTTTTTTTGATTATTTTTATTGAATTTTTGGACATTTAAACATTTTTTTTCATCATCACCTGGATTTTTTCACGTTTTGCATGTTGCATGTTATATTTATATATATTTATTCACTGTTTTTCATAAATGAATGGCACTGATTACTATTGAATACTTTTAACGTGGCCGGTGGTTGTGGGGGTCTGCGGGCGGGGGTCTTATCGGAATCTGGAAGCCCCCTTTAAGGGGGACCCCCAGATTCCAGCCCTCCCCCCTGTGTGAAATGGTAAGGGGGTACAAAAGTACCCCTACCATTTCACTAAAAAACTGTCAAAAATGTTAAAAATGACAAGAGACAGTTTTTGACAATTCCTTTACTTAAATGCTTCTTCTATCTTCCTTCATCTTCTTCTTCTTCTGGTTCTTCTGGTTCTTCTAGTTCTTCCTCTGGTGTTCTTCTCGTCCAGCATCTCCTCCGCGGCGTCTTCTTCCCTTCCTCTCCTCGGGCCGCTTCGCATCCATGGCATGGAGGGAGGCTCCCGCTCTTCTCTTTATCTTCTTCTCTTCTTCATCTTCTTCTCTTCTTCATCTTCTTCTCCGGGCCACTCTGCATCCATGGCATTGAGGGAGGCTCTCGCTGTGTGACGCTTCTCCTCTTCTGACGGTTCTTAAATAACGGGGGGTGGGGCCACCCAGTGACCCCCCCCTCTGACGCACGGTGACTTGACAGGACTTCGCTGTGACATCACGGGGAATGCCACAGGGAAGTCCCGTCATGTCCCATGCAACAGAGGGGGGCAGGGTCACTGGGTGGCCCCACCCCCGTTATTTAAGAACTGTCAGAAGAGGAGAAGCATCACACAGCGGGAGCCTCCCTCAATGCTACGGATGCGGAGCAGCCCGGAGAAGAAGATACAAGAAGAGAAGAAGATGAAGAAGAGAAGAAGATGAAGAAGAGAAGAAGATGAAGAGAAGAGCGGGAGCCTCCCTTCATGCCATGGATGCAGAGCGGCACGAGGAGAAGAAGGGAAGAAGACGCCGCAGAGGAGATGCTGGACGAGAACACCGGAGGAAGAACCAGAAGAGCCAGAAGAACCAGAAGAACCAGAAGAAGAAGAAGATGAAGGAAGATAGAAGAAAGAAGAAAGAAGAAACATTTAAATAAAGGAATTGTCAAAAACTGTCTCTTGTCATTTTTAACATTTTTGACAGTTTTTTAGTGAAATGGTAGGGGTACCCCCTTACCATTTCACACAGGGGGAGGTCCGGGATCTGGGGGTCCCCTTGTTAAGGCCGTTTTTTTTTTATTTTGGCGCAGGGTTCCCCTTAAAATCCATACCAGACCTGAAGGGCCTGGTATGGAATTTAGAGGGAACCCCCACGTCATTTTTTTTTTCAATTTTGGCCGGGATTCCCCTTAATATCCATACCAGACCTGAAGGGCCTGGTATGGAATTCAGGGGGACCCACCCACATCATTTTTTTTTAAAATTCTGGCTTGGGGTTCCCCTGTGGGGAATTCCCATGCCGTTTTTATCAATGAACTTCTATGTGTATTGTCGGACCGGCAATGCATTAATAGCCGCGAGTAGTTTTAAATGACTTTTATTCCTTTGAAATGTCATTTTGCTGTAAACACGGGAAACATGCGCCCCTTTACAGGCATACTATAGACACCCCCAGGTATGAAATTTAAAGGGATTGTTTCACTTTAAGCATTATTAAAAATCACTGCTCCCAAAAAAACGTCAGTTTTTAAAACTTTTTTTTGCATTGATCTATGTCCCCTGGGGCAGGACCCAGGTCCCCAAACATTTTTTATGACAATAACTTGCATATAAGCCTTTAAAATTAGCACTTTTGATTATTCATGTTCGTGTCCCATAGACTTTAACGGTGTTCACGTGTTCGAACAAACTTTTTTCCTGTTCGCATGTTCTGGTGCAAACCGAACAGGGGGGTGTTCGGCTCATCCCTACCGTGGACAACCGAAGTGCTATGGATTGCCTGGCTTGGCCCCCGCCTCTGCTCGATGGCTAACGACCCTCCAGTAAAAATACCCCTTAAAATAATATCACATATTGCTCAAGGATTGAACTCCCCAGCTAAAAGACGTAATGTCTACCAATATCTACATGCCCAAAAGGTGGACATGGTCCTCCTGCAGGAAATGCATTTTCCTAAACGCTTCTGCCCCTCCTTTATTCACTCCAAATTCCGTTCTTCACACTGGCCAATGTTAAGGGTAAAACAAAGGGGGTGGGTATTTTCATATCCAAAAGATGCAAATTTACCCACAAATCTGAACTCAGGGACCCTGACGGGCGCTATATCCTCATTGTGGGAGAATTAGACAACCAACTATATTCTTTAATTTCATACTATGCCCCCAACAGAGGCCAACTAGACTTCTTTCAACATTTGTTGCAAACCCTAATGCCACTGCTGGGGAGCACAGTGATTTTTGGGGGTGATTCTAATACAGCTTTTGATCAGGGGCTGGACAAGTCACGTCCCCCTGGCAAACACCTCACTAGACCCACTAAACAGAGCCTCCGCATAGCCAAGCTAATCTTCCAGCAGGGATTGGTGGATATTTGGAGGGAAGTGAATCCCACCCTGTGAGACTTCACACATTTCTCTAACCCTCATAGGTCCTTCGCTAGAATAGACCACATCCTCATTGCTTCAGCCATCAGCCCACTCAATGGTGATCCTGTCACTTCAGCGCCTGATGGGTCATAAACCCTGCCGGCGTTGAAGGCTCAATGAGTCCATCCTGAGTGATCCGGTCAGAACAAATGAAATCAAAATAATATCTGCAATTATTTCCTTACTAACGATATACCAAACACTAGCCCCTCATGCCTCTGGGCGGCACACAAGGCTGTAATTAGAGGTCATCTGATTCAAATAGCCTCTGAGATTAATAAGGCCAACAAAGCTGACATAGAAAAGTTAGATCAGGACTATACAGCCTTAATTAAAAAACACAAGGCCAACCCAAGAGCTGTTCCCACCACTAAGCTGGATGCAGCTCGTACGGCATTAAACCTCGCCTTGACCACAAAGGCTGAAAAATGGCTGCTGTGGAATAGATCCCAGTTCTATTGCCATGGCAACAAAATCGGCTCTATGCTTGCAGGCAGGTTGTCACCGAAATTCAGATCCCCGGCCCTCCCCAAAATCAAAATCCAAGGCGGCACTCTGTCCCAGAACCCAGAATGTATTATGGTGGAATTCCTGACCTTTTATAAATCCCTATACAGCGGTGAGAACAGCCCTTCTCCAGAGGTGATAGATAACTTCCTGAATAGCATACAGGCTCCCAAATTAGAAGACAGACACCGCCAGAAACTAGATGCCCCTATCTCAGCTAAGGAAGTATGCGCAGTTATAAAAAACTTGAAATCACATTCGGCGCCTGGCCCAGGTGGCTTCAGCTAAAACTACAAGTTAGTGTAGTGAGACCTCTGCACAGTGTTCATCTAAAGCTACAAGTTAGTGCAGTGCATCCTGCTCACAGTGTTCAGCTAAAACTACAAGTTAGTGCAGTGCGTCCTGCTCACAGTGTTCAGCTAAAACTACAAGTTAGTGCAGTGCGTCCTGCTCACAGTGTTCATCTAAAACTACAAGTTAGTGTAGTGAGACCTCTGCACAGTGTTCATCTAAAGCTACAAGTTAGTGCAGTGTGTCCTGCTCACAGTGTTCAGCTAAAACTACAAGTTAGTGGGGTGCGACCTGCTCACAGTGTTCAGCTAAAACTACAAGTTAGTGCAGTGCATCCTCCTAACAGAGTTCAGCTAAAGCTACAAGTTAGTGTAGTGAGACCTCTGCACAGTGTTCATCTAAAGCTACAAGTTAGTGCAGTGCGTCCTGCTCACAGTGTTCAGCTAAATCTAAAAGTTAGTGGAGTGCGTCCTGCTCACAGTGTTCAGCTAAAACTACAAGTTAATGCAGTGCTTCGTGTTCACAGTGTTCAGCTAAAACTACAAGTTAGTGTGGTGCGTCCTGCTCACAGTGTTCAGCTAAAACTACAAGTTAGTGCGGTGCTTCCTGCTCACAGTGTTCAGCTAAAACTAAAAGTTAGTGGGGTGCGTCCTGCTCACAGTGTTCAGCTAAAACTACAAGTTAGTGCGGTGCGTCCTGCTCACAGTGTTCAGCTAAAACTACAAGTTAGTGTAGTGAGACCTCTGCGCAGTGTTCATCTAAAGCTACAAGTTAGTGCAGTGTGTCCTGCTCACAGTGTTCAGCTAAAACTACAAGTTAGTGCAGTGCGTTCTGCTCACAGTGTTCAGCTAAAACTACAAGTTAGTGCGGTGCGTCCTGCTCACAGTGTTCAGCTAAAACTACAAGTTAGTGCGGTGCGTCCTGCTCACAGTGTTCAGCTAAAACTACAAGTTAGTGGGGTGCGTTCTGCTCACAGTGTTCAGCTAAAACTACAAGTTAGTGCGGTGCGTCCTGCTCACAGTGTTCAGCTAAAACTACAAGTTAGTGCGGTGCGTCCTGCTTACAGTGTTCAGCTAAAACTACAACATAGTGTGGTGCGTCCTGCTCACAGTGTTCAGCTAAAGCTACAAGTTAGTGTAGTGAGACCTCTGCACAGTGTTCATCTAAAGCTACAAGTTAGTGCAGTGCGTCCTGCTCACAGTGTTCAGCTAAAACTAAAAGTTAGTGTTGTGAGACCTCTGCACAGTGTTCATCTAAAGCTACAAGTTAGTGCAGTGCATCCTGCTCATAGTATTCAGCTAAAACTACAAGTTAGTGTAGTGAGACCTCTGCACAGTGTTCATCTAAAGCTACAAGTTAGTGCAGTGCGTCCTGCTCACAGTGTTCAGCTAAAACTACAAGTTAGTGTGGTGCGTCCTGCTCACAGTGTTCAGCTAAAACTACAAGTTAGTGCAGTGTGTTCTGCTCACAGTGTTCAGCTAAAACTACAAGTTAGTGGGGTGCGTCCTGCTCACAGTGTTCAGCTAAAACTACAAGTTAGTGCGGTGCGTCCTGCTCACAGTGTTCAGCTAAATCTACAAGTTAGTGTGGTGCGTCCTGTTCACATTGTTCAGCTAAAACTAAAAGTTAGTGTGGTGCGTCCTGCTCACAGTGTTCAGCTAAAACTACAAGTTTGTGGGGTGCGTCCTGCTCACAGTGTTCAGCTAAAACTACAAGTTAGTGTGGTGCGTCCTGCTCACAATGTTCAGACTAAAACTACAAGTTAGTGTAGTGAGACCTCTGCACAGTGTTCATCTAAAGCTACAAGCTAGTGCAGTGCGTCCTGCTCACAGTGTTCAGCTAAAACTACAAGTTAGTGTAGTGAGACCTCTGCACAGTGTTCATCTAAAACTACAAGTTAGTGCAGTGCGTCCTGCTCACAGTGTTCAGCTAAAACTACAAGTTAGTGGGGTGCGTCCTGCTCACAGTGTTAAGCTAAATCTACAAGTTAGTGCAGTGCGTCCTGCTCACAGTGTTCAGCTAAAACTACAAGTTAGTGTAGTGAGACCTCTGCACAGTGTTCATCTAAAGCTACAAGCTAGTGCAGTGCGTCCTGCTCACAGTGTTCAGCTAAAACTACAAGTTAGTGTAGTGAGACCTCTGCACAGTGTTCATCTAAAACTACAAGTTATTGCAGTGCGTCCTGCTCACAGTGTTCAGCTAAAACTACAAGTTAGTGGGGTGCGTCCTGCTCACAGTGTTAAGCTAAATCTACAAGTTAGTGCAGTGCGTCCTGCTCACAGTGTTCAGCTAAAACTACAAGTTAGTGTAGTGAGACCTCTGCACAGTGTTCATCTAAAGCTACAAGTTAGTGCAGTGCGTCCTGCTTACAGTGTTCAGCTAAAACTATAAGTTAGTGTGGTGCGTCCTGCTCACAGTGTTCAGCTAAAACTACAAGTTAGTGCAGTGCGTCCTGTTCACAGTGTTCAGCTAAAACTTCAAGTTAGTTTGGTGCATCCTGCTCACAGTGTTCAGCTAAAAGTACAAGTTAGTGCGGTGCGTCCTGCTCACAGTGTTCAGCTAAAACTACAAGTTAGTGCGGTGCATCCTGCTCACAGTGTTCAGCTAAAACTGCAAGTTAGTGTAGTGAGACCTCTGCACAGTGTTCATCTAAAGCTACAAGTTAGTGCAGTGTGTCCTGCTCACAGTGTTCAGCTAAAACTACAAGTTAGTGCAGTGCGTTCTGCTCACAGTGTTCAGCTAAAACTACAAGTTAGTGGGGTGCGTCCTGCTCACAGTGTTCAGCTAAAACTACAAGTTAGTGCGGTGCGTCCTGCTCACAGTGTTCAGCTAAAACTACAAGTTAGTGCGGTGCATCCTGCTCACAGTGTTCAGCTAAAGCTACAAGTTAGTGGGGTGCGTCCTACTCACAGTGTTCAGCTAAAACTACAAGTTAGTGCGGTGCATCCTGCTCACAGTGTTCAGCTAAAACTACAAGTTAGTGTGGTGCGTCCTGCTCACAGTGTTCAGCTAAAAATACAAGTTAGTGCGGTGCGTCCTGCTCACAGTGTTAAGCTAAATCTACAAGTTAGTGCAGTGCGTCCTGCTCACAGTGTTCAGCTAAAACTACAAGTTAGTGTAGTGAGACCTCTGCACAGTGTTCATCTAAAGCTACAAGCTAGTGCAGTGCGTCCTGCTCACAGTGTTCAGCTAAAACTACAAGTTAGTGTAGTGAGACCTCTGCACAGTGTTCATCTAAAACTACAAGTTAGTGCAGTGCGTCCTGCTCACAGTGTTCAGCTAAAACTACAAGTTAGTGGGGTGCGTCCTGCTCACAGTGTTAAGCTAAATCTACAAGTTAGTGCAGTGCGTCCTGCTCACAGTGTTCAGCTAAAACTACAAGTTAGTGTAGTGAGACCTCTGCACAGTGTTCATCTAAAGCTAC
The DNA here is from genome assembly GCA_037952925.1 of Lithobates clamitans. Lineage (NCBI taxonomy): Eukaryota > Metazoa > Chordata > Amphibia > Anura > Ranidae > Lithobates > Lithobates clamitans. Next base: position 613,022 of record JBBGZY010000496.1, on the reverse strand, counting down.
AAGTTAGTGCAGTGCGTCCTGCTTACAGTGTTCAGCTAAAACTATAAGTTAGTGTGGTGCGTCCTGCTCACAGTGTTCAGCTAAAACTACAAGTTAGTGCAGTGCGTCCTGTTCACAGTGTTCAGCTAAAACTTCAAGTTAGTTTGGTGCGTCCTGCTCACAGTGTTCAGCTAAAAGTACAAGTTAGTGCGGTGCGTCCTGCTCACAGTGTTCAGCTAAAACTACAAGTTAGTGCGGTGCATCCTGCTCACAGTGTTTAGCTAAAACTACAAGTTAGTGTAGTGAGACCTCTGCACAGTGTTCATCTAAAGCTACAAGTTAGTGCAGTGTGTCCTGCTCACAGTGTTCAGCTAAAACTACAAGTTAGTGCAGTGCGTTCTGCTCACAGTGTTCAGCTAAAACTACAAGTTAGTGGGGTGCGTCCTGCTCACAGTGTTCAGCTAAAACTACAAGTTAGTGCGGTGCGTCCTGCTCACAGTGTTCAGCTAAAACTACAAGTTAGTGCGGTGCATCCTGCTCACAGTGTTCAGCTAAAACTACAAGTTAGTGGGGTGCGTCCTACTCACAGTGTTCAGCTAAAACTACAAGTTAGTGCGGTGCATCCTGCTCACAGTGTTCAGCTAAAACTACAAGTTAGTGTGGTGCGTCCTGCTCACAGTGTTCAGCTAAAAATACAAGTTAGTGCGGTGCGTCCTGCTCACAGTGTTCAGCTAAAACTACAACTTAGTGCGGTGCGTCCTGCTCACAGTGTTCAGCTAAAACTATAAGTTAGTGGGGTGCGTCCTGCTGACAGTGTTCAGCTAAAACTACAAGTTAGTGTAGTGAGACCTCTGCACAGTGTTCATCTAAAGCTACAAGTTAGTGCAGTGCATCCTGCTTACAGTATTCAGCTAAAACAACAAGTTAGTGTACTGAGACCTCTGCACAGTGTTCATCTAAAGCTACAAGTTAGTGCGGTGCGTCCTGCTCACAGTGTTCAGCTAAAACTACAAGTTAGTGTGGTGCGTCCTGCTCACAGTGTTCAGCTAAAACTACAAGTTAGTGTAGTGAGACCTCTGCACAGTGTTCATCTAAAGCTACAAGTTAGTGCAGTGCATCCTGCTTACAGTATTCAGCTAAAACTACAAGTTAGTGTAGTGAGACCTCTGCACAGTGTACATTTAAAGCTACAAGTTAGTGCAGTGCGTCCTGCTCACAGTGTTTAGCTAAAACTACAAGTTAGTGTGGTGCATCCTGTTCACAGTGTTCAGCTAAAACTACAAGTTAGTGTAGTGAGACCTCTGCACAGTGTTCAGCTAAAACTACAAGTTAGTGCGGTGCGTCCTGCTCACAGTGTTCAGCTAAAACTACAAGTTAGTGTAGTGAGACCTCTGCACAGTGTTCATCTAAAGCTACAAGTTAGTGCAGTGCATCCTGCTCACAGTATTCAGCTAAAACTACAAGTTAGTGTAGTGAGACCTCTGCACAGTGTTCATCTAAAGCTACAAGTTAGTGCAGTCCTGCTCACAGTGTTCAGCTAAAACTACAACTTAGTGCGATGCGTCCTGCTCACAGTGTTCAGCTAAAACTACAACTTAGTGTAGTGAGACCTCTGCACAGTGTTCATCTAAAGCTACAAGTTAGTACAATGCATCCTGCTCACAGTATTCAGCTAAAACTGCAAGTTAGTGTAGTGAGACCTCTGCACAGTGTTCAGTTAAAACTACAAGTTAGTGCAGTGCGTCCTGTTCACAGTTTTCAGCTAAAACTACAAGTTAGTGGGGTGCGTCCTGCTCACAGTGTTCAGCTAAAACTACAAGTTAGTGTAGTGAGACCTCTGCACAGTGTTCACCTAAGGCTACAAGTTAATGCAGTGTGTTTTGCACACAGTGTTCAGCTAAAACTACAAGTTAGTGCAGTGCGATCTGCTCACAGTGTTAAGCTAAAACTACAAGTTAGTGGGGTGCGTCCTGCTAACAGTGTTCAGCTAAAACTACAAGTTAGTGCGGTGCGTCCTGCTCACAGTGTTCAGCTAAAACTACAAGATAGTGCGGTGCATCCTGTTCACAGTGTTCAGCTAAAACTACAAGTTAGTGGGGTGCGTCCTGCTCACAGCGTTAAGCTAAAACTATAATTTAGTGCGGTGCGTCCTGCTCACAGTGTTCAGCTAAAACTACAAGTTAGTGTAGTGAGACCTCTGCACAGTGTTCATCTAAAGCTACAAGTTAGTGCGGTGCGTCCTGCTCACAGTGTTCAGCTAAAACTACAAGTTAATGTGGTGCGTCCTGCTCACAGTGTTCAGCTAAAACTACAAGTTAGTGCGGTGCATCCTGCTCACAGTGTTCAGCTAAAATTACAACTTAGTGCGGTGCGTCCTGCTCACAGTGTTAAGCTAAAACTATAATTTAGTGCGGTGCGTCCTGCTCACAGTGTTCAGCTAAAACTACAAGTTAGTGTAGTGAGACCTCTGCACAGTGTTCATCTAAAGCTACAAGTTAGTGTGGTGCGTCCTGCTCACAGTGTTCAGCTAAAACTATAAGTTAGTGGGGTGCGTCCTGCTGACAGTGTTCAGCTAAAACTACAAGTTAGTGTAGTGAGACCTCTGCACAGTGTTCATCTAAAGCTACAAGTTAGTGCAGTGCATCCTGCTTACAGTATTCAGCTAAAACTACAAGTTAGTGTAGTGAGACCTCTGCACAGTGTACATTTAAAGCTACAAGTTAGTGCAGTGCATCCTGCTCACAGTGTTCAGCAAAAACTACAAGTTAGTGTGGTGCGTCCTGCTCACAGTGTTCAGCTAAAACTACAAGTTAGTGTAGTGAGACCTCTGCACAGTGTTCATCTAAAGCTACAAGTTAGTGCAGTGCGTCCTGCTCACAGTGTTCAGCTAAAACTACAAGTTAGTGGGGTGCGTCCTGCTCACAGTGTTCAGTTAAAACAACAAGTTAGTGCAGTGCGTCCTGTTCACAGTTTTCAGCTAAAACTACAAGTTAGTGGGGTGCGTCCTGCTCACAGTGTTCAGCTAAAACTACAAGTTAGTGTAGTGAGACCTCTGCACAGTGTTCACCTAAGGCTACAAGTTAATGCAGTGTGTTTTGCACACAGTGTTCAGCTAAAACTACAAGTTAGTGCAGTGCGATCTGCTCACAGTGTTAAGCTAAAACTACAAGTTAGTGGGGTGCGTCCTGCTAACAGTGTTCAGCTAAAACTACAAGTTAGTGTGGTGCGTCCTGCTCACAGTGTTCAGCTAAAACTACAAGATAGTGCAGTGCATCCTGCTCACAGTGTTCAGCTAAAACTACAAGTTAGTGGGGTGCGTCCTGCTCACAGTGTTAAGCTAAAACTATAATTTAGTGTGGTGCGTCCTGCTCACAGTATTCAGCTAAAACTACAAGTTAGTGTAGTGAGACCTCTGCACAGTGTTCATCTAAAGCTACAAGTTAGTGCGGTGCGTCCTGCTCACAGTGTTCAGCTAAAACTACAAGTTAGTGTGGTGCGTCCTGCTCACAGTGTTCAGCTAAAACTACAAGTTAGTGCGGTGCATCCTGCTCACAGTGTTCAGCTAAAATTACAACTTAGTGCGGTGCGTCCTGCTCACAGTGTTAAGCTAAAACTATAATTAAGTGTGGTGCGTCCTGCTCACAGTGTTCAGCTAAAACTACAAGTTAGTGTAGTGAGACCTCTGCACAGTGTTCATCTAAAGCTACAAGTTAGTGTGGTGCGTCCTGCTCACAGTGTTCAGCTAAAACTACAAGTTAGTGTGGTGCGTCCTGCTCACAGTGTTCAGCTAAAACTACAAGTTAGTGTAGTGAGACCTCTGCACAGTGTTCATCTAAAGCTACAAGTTAGTGCAGTGCTTCCTGCTCACAGTGTTCAGCTAAAATTACAAGTTAGTGGGGTGCGTCCTGCTCACAGTGTTCAGCTAAAACTACAAGTTAGTGCAGTGCGTCCTGATCACAGTGTTCAGCTAAAACTACAAGTTAGTGGGGTGCGTCCTGCTCACAGTGTTCAGCTAAAACTACAAGTTAGTGCAATGCGTCCTGTTCACAGTGTTCAGCTAAAACTACAAGTTAGTGGGGTGCGTCCTGCTCTCAGTGTTCAGCTAAAACTACAAGTTAGTGTAGTGAGACCTCTGCACAGTGTTCATCTAAAGCTACAAGTTAGTGCAGTGCGTCCTGCTCACAGTGTTCAGCTAAAACTACAAGTTAGTGTGGTGCGTCCTGCTCACAGTGTTCAGCTAAAACTACAAGTTAGTGTAGTGAGACCTCTGCACAGTGTTCATCTAAAGCTACAAGCTAGTGCAGTGCGTTCTGCTCACAGTGTTCAGCTAAAACTACAAGTTAGTGGGGTGCGTCCTGCTCTCAGTGTTCAGCTAAAACTACAAGTTAGTGTAGTGAGACCTCTGCACAGTGTTCATCTAAAGCTACAAGTTAGTGCAGTGTGTCTTGCTCACAGTGTTCAGCTAAAACTACAACTTAGTGCAATGCGTTCTGCTCACAGTGTTCAGCTCAAACTACAAGTTAGTGGGGTGAGTCCTGCTCACAGTGTTCAGATAAAACTACAAGTTAGTGCGGTGCGTCCTGCTCACAGTGTTCAGCTAAAACTACAAGTTAGTGCAGTGCGTTCTGCTCACAGTGTTCAGCTAAAACTTCAAGTTAGTGTGGTGCGTCCTGCTCACAGTGTTCAGCTAAAAGTACAAGTTAGTGCGGTGCATCCTGCTCACAGTGTTCAGCTAAAACTACAAGTTAGTGCGGTGCATCCTGCTCACAGTGTTCAGCTAAAACTACAAGTTAGTGTAGTGAGACCTCTGCACAGTGTTCATCTAAAGCTACAAGTTAGTGCAGTGCGTCCTGCTCACAGTGTTCAGCTAAAATTACAAGTTAGTGGGGTGCGTCCTGCTCACAGTGTTCAGCTAAAACTACAAGTTAGTTCGGTGCGTCCTGCTCACAGTGTTCAGCTAAAACTACAAGTTAGTGCGGTGCATCCTGCTCACAGTGTTCAGCTAAAACTACAAGTTAGTGGGGTGCGTCCTACTCCCAGTGTTCAGCTAAAACTACAAGTTAGTGCGGTGCATCCTGCTCACAGTGTTCAGCTAAAACTACAAGTTAGTGTGGTGCGTCCTGCTCACAGTGTTCAGCTAAAAATACAAGTTAGTGCGGTGCGTCCTGCTCACAGTGTTCAGCTAAAACTACAAGTTAGTGCGGTGCGTCCTGCTCACAGTGTTCAGCTAAAACTACAAGATAGTGCGGTGCATCCTGTTCACAGTGTTCAGCTAAAACTACAAGTTAGTGTGGTGCGTCCTGCTCACAGTGTTCAGCTAAAACTACAAGTTAGTGCGGTGCATCCTGCTCACAGTGTTCAGCTAAAACTACAAGTTAGTGGGGTGCGTCCTACTCCCAGTGTTCAGCTAAAACTACAAGTTAGTGCGGTGCATCCTGCTCACAGTGTTCAGCTAAAACTACAAGTTAGTGTGGTGCGTCCTGCTCACAGTGTTCAGCTAAAAATACAAGTTAGTGCGGTGCGTCCTGCTCACAGTGTTCAGCTAAAACTACAAGTTAGTGCGGTGCGTCCTGCTCACAGTGTTCAGCTAAAACTACAAGATAGTGCGGTGCATCCTGTTCACAGTGTTCAGCTAAAACTACAAGTTAGTGGGGTGCGTCCTGCTCACAGCGTTAAGCTAAAACTATAATTTAGTGCGGTGCGTCCTGCTCACAGTGTTCAGCTAAAACTACAGGTTAGTGTAGTGAGACCTCTGCACAGTGTTCATCTAAAGCTACAAGTTAGTGCGGTGCGTCCTGCTCACAGTGTTCAGCTAAAACTACAAGTTAATGTGGTGCGTCCTGCTCACAGTGTTCAGCTAAAACTACAAGTTAGTGCGGTGCATCCTGCTCACAGTGTTCAGCTAAAATTACAACTTAGTGCGGTGCGTCCTGCTCACAGTGTTAAGCTAAAACTATAATTTAGTGCGGTGCGTCCTGCTCACAGTGTTCAGCTAAAACTACAAGTTAGTGTAGTGAGACCTCTGCACAGTGTTCATCTAAAGCTACAAGTTAGTGTGGTGCGTCCTGCTCACAGTGTTCAGCTAAAACTATAAGTTAGTGGGGTGCGTCCTGCTGACAGTGTTCAGCTAAAACTACAAGTTAGTGTAGTGAGACCTCTGCACAGTGTTCATCTAAAGCTACAAGTTAGTGCAGTGCATCCTGCTTACAGTATTCAGCTAAAACTACAAGTTAGTGTAGTGAGACCTCTGCACAGTGTACATTTAAAGCTACAAGTTAGTGCAGTGCGTCCTGCTCACAGTGTTCAGCAAAAACTACAAGTTAGTGTGGTGCGTCCTGCTCACAGTGTTCAGCTAAAACTACAAGTTAGTGTAGTGAGACCTCTGCACAGTGTTCATCTAAAGCTACAAGTTAGTGCAGTGCGTCCTGCTCACAGTGTTCAGCTAAAACTACAAGTTAGTGGGGTGCGTCCTGCTCACAGTGTTCAGTTAAAACAACAAGTTAGTGCAGTGCGTCCTGTTCACAGTTTTCAGCTAAAACTACAAGTTAGTGGGGTGCGTCCTGCTCACAGTGTTCAGCTAAAACTACAAGTTAGTGTAGTGAGACCTCTGCACAGTGTTCACCTAAGGCTACAAGTTAATGCAGTGTGTTTTGCACACAGTGTTCAGCTAAAACTACAAGTTAGTGCAGTGCGATCTGCTCACAGTGTTAAGCTAAAACTACAAGTTAGTGGGGTGCGTCCTGCTAACAGTGTTCAGCTAAAACTACAAGTTAGTGTGGTGCGTCCTGCTCACAGTGTTCAGCTAAAACTACAAGATAGTGCAGTGCATCCTGCTCACAGTGTTCAGCTAAAACTACAAGTTAGTGGGGTGCGTCCTGCTCACAGTGTTAAGCTAAAACTATAATTTAGTGTGGTGCGTCCTGCTCACAGTATTCAGCTAAAACTACAAGTTAGTGTAGTGAGACCTCTGCACAGTGTTCATCTAAAGCTACAAGTTAGTGCGGTGCGTCCTGCTCACAGTGTTCAGCTAAAACTACAAGTTAGTGTGGTGCGTCCTGCTCACAGTGTTCAGCTAAAACTACAAGTTAGTGCGGTGCATCCTGCTCACAGTGTTCAGCTAAAATTACAACTTAGTGCGGTGCGTCCTGCTCACAGTGTTAAGCTAAAACTATAATTAAGTGTGGTGCGTCCTGCTCACAGTGTTCAGCTAAAACTACAAGTTAGTGTAGTGAGACCTCTGCACAGTGTTCATCTAAAGCTACAAGTTAGTGCAGTGCGTCCTGCTCACAGTGTTCAGCTAAAATTACAAGTTAGTGGGGTGCGTCCTGCTCACAGTGTTCAGCTAAAACTACAAGTTAGTGCAGTGCGTCCTGATCACAGTGTTCAGCTAAAACTACAAGTTAGTGGGGTGCGTCCTGCTCACAGTGTTCAGCTAAAACTACAAGTTAGTGCAATGCGTCCTGTTCACAGTGTTCAGCTAAAACTACAAGTTAGTGGGGTGCGTCCTGCTCTCAGTGTTCAGCTAAAACTACAAGTTAGTGTAGTGAGACCTCTGCACAGTGTTCATCTAAAGCTACAAGTTAGTGCAGTGCGTCCTGCTCACAGTGTTCAGCTAAAACTACAAGTTAGTGTGGTGCGTCCTGCTCACAGTGTTCAGCTAAAACTACAAGTTAGTGTAGTGAGACCTCTGCACAGTGTTCATCTAAAGCTACAAGCTAGTGCAGTGCGTTCTGCTCACAGTGTTCAGCTAAAACTACAAGTTAGTGGGGTGCGTCCTGCTCTCAGTGTTCAGCTAAAACTACAAGTTAGTGTAGTGAGACCTCTGCACAGTGTTCATCTAAAGCTACAAGTTAGTGCAGTGTGTCTTGCTCACAGTGTTCAGCTAAAACTACAACTTAGTGCAATGCGTTCTGCTCACAGTGTTCAGCTCAAACTACAAGTTAGTGGGGTGAGTCCTGCTCACAGTGTTCAGATAAAACTACAAGTTAGTGCGGTGCGTCCTGCTCACAGTGTTCAGCTAAAACTACAAGTTAGTGCAGTGCGTTCTGCTCACAGTGTTCAGCTAAAACTTCAAGTTAGTGTGGTGCGTCCTGCTCACAGTGTTCAGCTAAAAGTACAAGTTAGTGCGGTGCATCCTGCTCACAGTGTTCAGCTAAAACTACAAGTTAGTGCGGTGCATCCTGCTCACAGTGTTCAGCTAAAACTACAAGTTAGTGTAGTGAGACCTCTGCACAGTGTTCATCTAAAGCTACAAGTTAGTGCAGTGCGTCCTGCTCACAGTGTTCAGCTAAAATTACAAGTTAGTGGGGTGCGTCCTGCTCACAGTGTTCAGCTAAAACTACAAGTTAGTTCGGTGCGTCCTGCTCACAGTGTTCAGCTAAAACTACAAGTTAGTGCGGTGCATCCTGCTCACAGTGTTCAGCTAAAACTACAAGTTAGTGGGGTGCGTCCTACTCCCAGTGTTCAGCTAAAACTACAAGTTAGTGCGGTGCATCCTGCTCACAGTGTTCAGCTAAAACTACAAGTTAGTGTGGTGCGTCCTGCTCACAGTGTTCAGCTAAAAATACAAGTTAGTGCGGTGCGTCCTGCTCACAGTGTTCAGCTAAAACTACAAGTTAGTGCGGTGCATCCTGCTCACAGTGTTCAGCTAAAACTACAAGTTAGTGCAGTGCGTTCTGCTCACAGTGTTCAGCTAAAACTTCAAGTTAGTGGGGTGAGTCCTGCTCACAGTGTTCAGATAAAACTACAAGTTAGTGCGGTGCGTCCTGCTCACAGTGTTCAGCTAAAACTACAAGTTAGTGCAGTGCGTTCTGCTCACAGTGTTCAGCTAAAACTTCAAGTTAGTGGGGTGCGTCCTGCTCTCAGTGTTCAGCTAAAACTACAAGTTAGTGTAGTGAGACCTCTGCACAGTGTTCATCTAAAGCTACAAGTTAGTGCAGTGTGTCTTGCTCACAGTGTTCAGCTAAAACTACAACTTAGTGCAATGCGTTCTGCTCACAGTGTTCAGCACAAACTACAAGTTAGTGGGGTGAGTCCTGCTCACAGTGTTCAGATAAAACTACAAGTTAGTGCGGTGCGTCCTGCTCACAGTGTTCAGCTAAAACTACAAGTTAGTGCAGTGCGTTCTGCTCACAGTGTTCAGCTAAAACTTCAAGTTAGTGTGGTGCGTCCTGCTCACAGTGTTCAGCTAAAAGTACAAGTTAGTGCGGTGCATCCTGCTCACAGTGTTCAGCTAAAACTACAAGTTAGTGCGGTGCATCCTGCTCACAGTGTTCAGCTAAAACTACAAGTTAGTGTAGTGAGACCTCTGCACAGTGTTCATCTAAAGCTACAAGTTAGTGCAGTGCGTCCTGCTCACAGTGTTCAGCTAAAATTACAAGTTAGTGGGGTGCGTCCTGCTCACAGTGTTCAGCTAAAACTACAAGTTAGTTCGGTGCGTCCTGCTCACAGTGTTCAGCTAAAACTACAAGTTAGTGCGGTGCATCCTGCTCACAGTGTTCAGCTAAAACTACAAGTTAGTGGGGTGCGTCCTACTCCCAGTGTTCAGCTAAAACTACAAGTTAGTGCGGTGCATCCTGCTCACAGTGTTCAGCTAAAACTACAAGTTAGTGTGGTGCGTCCTGCTCACAGTGTTCAGCTAAAAATACAAGTTAGTGCGGTGCGTCCTGCTCACAGTGTTCAGCTAAAACTACAAGTTAGTGCGGTGCATCCTGCTCACAGTGTTCAGCTAAAACTACAAGTTAGTGCAGTGCGTTCTGCTCACAGTGTTCAGCTAAAACTTCAAGTTAGTGGGGTGAGTCCTGCTCACAGTGTTCAGATAAAACTACAAGTTAGTGCGGTGCGTCCTGCTCACAGTGTTCAGCTAAAACTACAAGTTAGTGCAGTGCGTTCTGCTCACAGTGTTCAGCTAAAACTTCAAGTTAGTGTGGTGCGTCCTGCTCACAGTGTTCAGCTAAAAGTACAAGTTAGTGCGGTGCGTCCTACTCACAGTGTTCAGCTAAAACTACAAGTTAGTGCGGTGCATCCTGCTCACAGTGTTCAGCTAAAACTACAAGTTAGTGTATTGAGACCTCTGCACAGTGTTCATCTAAAGCTACATGTTAGTGCAGTGCGTCCTGCTCACAGTGTTCAGCTAAAATTACAAGTTAGTGGGGTGCGTCCTGCTCACAGTGTTCAGCTAAAACTACAAGTTAGTTCGGTGCGTCCTGCTCACAGTGTTCAGCTAAAACTACAAGTTAGTGCGGTGCATCCTGCTCACAGTGTTCAGCTAAAACTACAAGTTAGTGGGGTGCGTCCTACTCCCAGTGTTCAGCTAAAACTACAAGTTAGTGCAGTGCATCCTGCTCACAGTGTTCAGCTAAAACTACAAGTTAGTGTGGTGCGTCCTGCTCACAGTGTTCAGCTAAAAATACAAGTTAGTGCGGTGCGTCCTGCTCACAGTGTTCAGCTAAAACTACAAGTTAGTGCGGTGCGTCCTGCTCACAGTGTTCAGCTAAAACTACAAGATAGTGCGGTGCATCCTGTTCACAGTGTTCAGCTAAAACTACAAGTTAGTGGGGTGCGTCCTGCTCACAGCGTTAAGCTAAAACTATAATTTAGTGCGGTGCGTCCTGCTCACAGTGTTCAGCTAAAACTACAGGTTAGTGTAGTGAGACCTCTGCACAGTGTTCATCTAAAGCTACAAGTTAGTGCGGTGCGTCCTGCTCACAGTGTTCAGCTAAAACTACAAGTTAATGTGGTGCGTCCTGCTCACAGTGTTCAGCTAAAACTACAAGTTAGTGCGGTGCATCCTGCTCACAGTGTTCAGCTAAAATTACAACTTAGTGCGGTGCGTCCTGCTCACAGTGTTAAGCTAAAACTATAATTTAGTGCGGTGCGTCCTGCTCACAGTGTTCAGCTAAAACTACAAGTTAGTGTAGTGAGACCTCTGCACAGTGTTCATCTAAAGCTACAAGTTAGTGTGGTGCGTCCTGCTCACAGTGTTCAGCTAAAACTATAAGTTAGTGGGGTGCGTCCTGCTGACAGTGTTCAGCTAAAACTACAAGTTAGTGTAGTGAGACCTCTGCACAGTGTTCATCTAAAGCTACAAGTTAGTGCAGTGCATCCTGCTTACAGTATTCAGCTAAAACTACAAGTTAGTGTAGTGAGACCTCTGCACAGTGTACATTTAAAGCTACAAGTTAGTGCAGTGCGTCCTGCTCACAGTGTTCAGCAAAAACTACAAGTTAGTGTGGTGCGTCCTGCTCACAGTGTTCAGCTAAAACTACAAGTTAGTGTAGTGAGACCTCTGCACAGTGTTCATCTAAAGCTACAAGTTAGTGCAGTGCGTCCTGCTCACAGTGTTCAGCTAAAACTACAAGTTAGTGGGGTGCGTCCTGCTCACAGTGTTCAGTTAAAACAACAAGTTAGTGCAGTGCGTCCTGTTCACAGTTTTCAGCTAAAACTACAAGTTAGTGGGGTGCGTCCTGCTCACAGTGTTCAGCTAAAACTACAAGTTAGTGTAGTGAGACCTCTGCACAGTGTTCACCTAAGGCTACAAGTTAATGCAGTGTGTTTTGCACACAGTGTTCAGCTAAAACTACAAGTTAGTGCAGTGCGATCTGCTCACAGTGTTAAGCTAAAACTACAAGTTAGTGGGGTGCGTCCTGCTAACAGTGTTCAGCTAAAACTACAAGTTAGTGTGGTGCGTCCTGCTCACAGTGTTCAGCTAAAACTACAAGATAGTGCAGTGCATCCTGCTCACAGTGTTCAGCTAAAACTACAAGTTAGTGGGGTGCGTCCTGCTCACAGTGTTAAGCTAAAACTATAATTTAGTGTGGTGCGTCCTGCTCACAGTATTCAGCTAAAACTACAAGTTAGTGTAGTGAGACCTCTGCACAGTGTTCATCTAAAGCTACAAGTTAGTGCGGTGCGTCCTGCTCACAGTGTTCAGCTAAAACTACAAGTTAGTGTGGTGCGTCCTGCTCACAGTGTTCAGCTAAAACTACAAGTTAGTGCGGTGCATCCTGCTCACAGTGTTCAGCTAAAATTACAACTTAGTGCGGTGCGTCCTGCTCACAGTGTTAAGCTAAAACTATAATTAAGTGTGGTGCGTCCTGCTCACAGTGTTCAGCTAAAACTACAAGTTAGTGTAGTGAGACCTCTGCACAGTGTTCATCTAAAGCTACAAGTTAGTGCAGTGCGTCCTGCTCACAGTGTTCAGCTAAAATTACAAGTTAGTGGGGTGCGTCCTGCTCACAGTGTTCAGCTAAAACTACAAGTTAGTGCAGTGCGTCCTGATCACAGTGTTCAGCTAAAACTACAAGTTAGTGGGGTGCGTCCTGCTCACAGTGTTCAGCTAAAACTACAAGTTAGTGCAATGCGTCCTGTTCACAGTGTTCAGCTAAAACTACAAGTTAGTGGGGTGCGTCCTGCTCTCAGTGTTCAGCTAAAACTACAAGTTAGTGTAGTGAGACCTCTGCACAGTGTTCATCTAAAGCTACAAGTTAGTGCAGTGCGTCCTGCTCACAGTGTTCAGCTAAAACTACAAGTTAGTGTGGTGCGTCCTGCTCACAGTGTTCAGCTAAAACTACAAGTTAGTGTAGTGAGACCTCTGCACAGTGTTCATCTAAAGCTACAAGCTAGTGCAGTGCGTTCTGCTCACAGTGTTCAGCTAAAACTACAAGTTAGTGGGGTGCGTCCTGCTCTCAGTGTTCAGCTAAAACTACAAGTTAGTGTAGTGAGACCTCTGCACAGTGTTCATCTAAAGCTACAAGTTAGTGCAGTGTGTCTTGCTCACAGTGTTCAGCTAAAACTACAACTTAGTGCAATGCGTTCTGCTCACAGTGTTCAGCTCAAACTACAAGTTAGTGGGGTGAGTCCTGCTCACAGTGTTCAGATAAAACTACAAGTTAGTGCGGTGCGTCCTGCTCACAGTGTTCAGCTAAAACTACAAGTTAGTGCAGTGCGTTCTGCTCACAGTGTTCAGCTAAAACTTCAAGTTAGTGTGGTGCGTCCTGCTCACAGTGTTCAGCTAAAAGTACAAGTTAGTGCGGTGCATCCTGCTCACAGTGTTCAGCTAAAACTACAAGTTAGTGCGGTGCATCCTGCTCACAGTGTTCAGCTAAAACTACAAGTTAGTGTAGTGAGACCTCTGCACAGTGTTCATCTAAAGCTACAAGTTAGTGCAGTGCGTCCTGCTCACAGTGTTCAGCTAAAATTACAAGTTAGTGGGGTGCGTCCTGCTCACAGTGTTCAGCTAAAACTACAAGTTAGTTCGGTGCGTCCTGCTCACAGTGTTCAGCTAAAACTACAAGTTAGTGCGGTGCATCCTGCTCACAGTGTTCAGCTAAAACTACAAGTTAGTGGGGTGCGTCCTACTCCCAGTGTTCAGCTAAAACTACAAGTTAGTGCGGTGCATCCTGCTCACAGTGTTCAGCTAAAACTACAAGTTAGTGTGGTGCGTCCTGCTCACAGTGTTCAGCTAAAAATACAAGTTAGTGCGGTGCGTCCTGCTCACAGTGTTCAGCTAAAACTACAAGTTAGTGCGGTGCATCCTGCTCACAGTGTTCAGCTAAAACTACAAGTTAGTGCAGTGCGTTCTGCTCACAGTGTTCAGCTAAAACTTCAAGTTAGTGGGGTGAGTCCTGCTCACAGTGTTCAGATAAAACTACAAGTTAGTGCGGTGCGTCCTGCTCACAGTGTTCAGCTAAAACTACAAGTTAGTGCAGTGCGTTCTGCTCACAGTGTTCAGCTAAAACTTCAAGTTAGTGGGGTGCGTCCTGCTCTCAGTGTTCAGCTAAAACTACAAGTTAGTGTAGTGAGACCTCTGCACAGTGTTCATCTAAAGCTACAAGTTAGTGCAGTGTGTCTTGCTCACAGTGTTCAGCTAAAACTACAACTTAGTGCAATGCGTTCTGCTCACAGTGTTCAGCTCAAACTACAAGTTAGTGGGGTGAGTCCTGCTCACAGTGTTCAGATAAAACTACAAGTTAGTGCGGTGCGTCCTGCTCACAGTGTTCAGCTAAAACTACAAGTTAGTGCAGTGCGTTCTGCTCACAGTGTTCAGCTAAAACTTCAAGTTAGTGTGGTGCGTCCTGCTCACAGTGTTCAGCTAAAAGTACAAGTTAGTGCGGTGCATCCTGCTCACAGTGTTCAGCTAAAACTACAAGTTAGTGCGGTGCATCCTGCTCACAGTGTTCAGCTAAAACTACAAGTTAGTGTAGTGAGACCTCTGCACAGTGTTCATCTAAAGCTACAAGTTAGTGCAGTGCGTCCTGCTCACAGTGTTCAGCTAAAATTACAAGTTAGTGGGGTGCGTCCTGCTCACAGTGTTCAGCTAAAACTACAAGTTAGTTCGGTGCGTCCTGCTCACAGTGTTCAGCTAAAACTACAAGTTAGTGCGGTGCATCCTGCTCACAGTGTTCAGCTAAAACTACAAGTTAGTGGGGTGCGTCCTACTCCCAGTGTTCAGCTAAAACTACAAGTTAGTGCGGTGCATCCTGCTCACAGTGTTCAGCTAAAACTACAAGTTAGTGTGGTGCGTCCTGCTCACAGTGTTCAGCTAAAAATACAAGTTAGTGCGGTGCGTCCTGCTCACAGTGTTCAGCTAAAACTACAAGTTAGTGCGGTGCATCCTGCTCACAGTGTTCAGCTAAAACTACAAGTTAGTGCAGTGCGTTCTGCTCACAGTGTTCAGCTAAAACTTCAAGTTAGTGGGGTGAGTCCTGCTCACAGTGTTCAGATAAAACTACAAGTTAGTGCGGTGCGTCCTGCTCACAGTGTTCAGCTAAAACTACAAGTTAGTGCAGTGCGTTCTGCTCACAGTGTTCAGCTAAAACTTCAAGTTAGTGTGGTGCGTCCTGCTCACAGTGTTCAGCTAAAAGTACAAGTTAGTGCGGTGCGTCCTACTCACAGTGTTCAGCTAAAACTACAAGTTAGTGCGGTGCATCCTGCTCACAGTGTTCAGCTAAAACTACAAGTTAGTGTATTGAGACCTCTGCACAGTGTTCATCTAAAGCTACATGTTAGTGCAGTGCGTCCTGCTCACAGTGTTCAGCTAAAATTACAAGTTAGTGGGGTGCGTCCTGCTCACAGTGTTCAGCTAAAACTACAAGTTAGTTCGGTGCGTCCTGCTCACAGTGTTCAGCTAAAACTACAAGTTAGTGCGGTGCATCCTGCTCACAGTGTTCAGCTAAAACTACAAGTTAGTGGGGTGCGTCCTACTCCCAGTGTTCAGCTAAAACTACAAGTTAGTGCAGTGCATCCTGCTCACAGTGTTCAGCTAAAACTACAAGTTAGTGTGGTGCGTCCTGCTCACAGTGTTCAGCTAAAAATACAAGTTAGTGCGGTGCGTCCTGCTCACAGTGTTCAGCTAAAACTACAAGTTAGTGCGGTGCATCCTGCTCACAGTGTTCAGCTAAAACTACAAGTTAGTGGGGTGCGTCCTACTCACAGTGTTCAGCTAAAACTACAAGTTAGTGCGGTGCATCCTGCTCACAGTGTTCAGCTAAAACTACAAGTTAGTGGGGTGCGTTCTACTCACAGTGTTCAGCTAAAACTACAAGTTAGTGTGGTGCATCCTGCTCACAGTGTTCAGCTAAAACTACAAGTTAGTGTAGTGAGACCTCTGCACAGTGTTCAGCTAAAACTACAAGTTAGTTCGGTGCATCCTGCTCACAGTGTTCAGCTAAAACTATAAGTTAGTGGGGTGCGTCCTGCTGACAGTGTTCAGCTAAAACTACAAGTTAGTGTAGTGAGACCTCTGCACAGTGTTCATCTAAAGCTACAAGTTAGTGCAGTGCATCCTGCTTACAGTATTCAGCTAAAACTACAAGTTAGTGTAGTGAGACCTCTGCACAGTGTTCATTTTAAGCTACAAGTTAGTGCAGTGCGTCATGCTCACAGTGTTCAGCTAAAACTACAAGTTAGTGTGGTGCGTTCTGCTCACAGTGTTCAGCTAAAACTACAAGTTAGTGTACTGAGACCTCTGCACAGTGTTCATCTAAAGCTACAAGTTAGTGCAGTGCGTCCTGCTCACAGTGTTCAGCTAAAACTACAAGTTAGTGGGGTGCGTCCTGCTCAAAGTGTTCAGCTAAAACTACAAGTTAGTGCAGTGCATCCTGTTCACAGTTTTCAGCTAAAACTACAAGTTAGTGGGGTGCGTCCTGCTCACAGTGTTCAGCTAAAACTACAAGTTAGTGTAGTGAGACCTCTGCACAGTGTTCACCTAAGGCTACAAGTTAGTGCAGTGTGTTTTGCTCACAGTGTTCAGCTAAAACTACAAGTTAGTGCAGTGCGTTCTGCTCACAGTGTTAAGCTAAAACTACAAGTTAGTGGGGTGCGTCCTGCTCACAGTGTTCAGCTAAAACTACAAGTTAGTGCGGTGCGTCCTGCTCACAGTGTTCAGCTAAAACTACAAGATAGTGCGGTGCATCCTGCTCACAGTGTTCAGCTAAAACTACAAGTTAGTGGGGTGCGTCCTGCTCACAGTGTTCAGCTAAAACTACAAGTTAGTGCGGTGCATCCTGCTCACAGTGTTCAGCTAAAACTACAAGTTAGTGTGGTGCGTCCTGCTCACAGTGTTCAGCTAAAACTACAAGTTAGTGTGGTGCGTCCTGCTCACAGTGTTCAGCTAAAACTACAAGTTAGTGTAGTGAGACCTCTGCACAATGTTCATCTAAAGCTACAAGTTAGTGCAGTGCGTCCTGCTCACAGTGTTCAGCTAAAACTACAAGTTAGTGGGGTGCGTCCTGCTCACAGTGTTCAGCTAAAACTACAAAGTAGTGCAGTGTGTCCTGTTCACAGTGTTCAGCTAAAACTACAAGTTAGTGGGGTGCGTCCTGCTCTCGGTGTTCAGCTAAAACTACAAGTTAGTGTAGTGAGACCTCTGCACAGTGTTCATCTAAAGCTACAAGTTAGTGCAGTGTGTCTTGCTCACAGTGTTCAGCTAAAACTACAACTTAGTGCAGTGCGTTCTGCTCACAGTGTTCAGCTAAAACTACAAGTTAGTGGGGTGAGTCCTGCTCACAGTGTTCAGCTAAAACTACAAGTTAGTGCGGTGCGTCCTGCTCACAGTGTTCAGCTAAAACTACAAGTTAGTGCAGTGCGTTCTGCTCACAGTGTTCAGCTAAAACTTCACTTTAGTGTGGTGCGTCCTGCTCACAGTGTTCAGCTAAAAGTACAAGTTAGTGCGGTGCGTCCTGCTCACAGTGTTCAGCTAAAACTACAGGTTAGTGCGGTGCATCCTGCTCACAGTGTTCAGCTAAAACTACAAGTTAGTGCGGTGTGTCCTGCTCACAGTGTTCAGCTAAAACTACAAGTTAGTGCGGTGCATCCTGCTCACAGTGTTCAGCTAAAACTACAAGTTAGTGGGGTGCGTCCTACTCACAGTATTCAGCTAAAACTACAAGTTAGTGCGGTGCATCCTGCTCACAGTGTTCAGCTAAAAATACAAGTTAGTGCGGTGCGTCCTGCTCACAGTGTTCAGCTAAAATTACAACTTAGTGCAGTGCGTCCTGCTCACAGTGTTCAGCTAAAACTATAAGTTAGTGGGGTGCGTCCTGCTGATAGTGTTCAGCTAAAACTACAAGTTAGTGTAGTGAGACCTCTGCACAGTGTTCATCTAAAGCTACAAGTTAGTGCAGTGCATCCTGCTTACAGTATTCAGCTAAAACTACAAGTTAGTGTAGTGAGACCTCTGCACAGTGTTAATTTTAAGCTACAAGTTAGTGCAGTGCGTCATGCTCACAGTGTTCAGCTAAAACTACAAGTTAGTGTGGTGCGTCCTGCTCACAGTGTTCAGCTAAAACTACAAGTTAGTGTACTGAGACCTCTGCACAGTGTTCATCTAAAGCTACAAGTTAGGGCAGTGCGTCCTGCTCACAGTGTTCAGCTAAAACTACAAGTTAGTGGGGTGCGTCCTGCTCAAAGTGTTCAGCTAAAACTACAAGTTAGTGAAGTGCGTCCTGTTCACAGTTTTCAGCTAAAACTACAAGTTAGTGGGGTGCTTCCTGCTCACAGTGTTCAGCTAAAACTATAATTTAGTGGGGTGCGTCCTGCTCACAGTGTTCAGCTAAAACTACAAGTTAGTGTAGTGAGACCTCTGCACAGTGTTCACCTAAGGCTACAAGTTAGTGCAGTGTGTTTTGCTCACAGTGTTCAGCTAAAACTACAAGTTAGTGCAGTGCGTTCTGCTCACAGTGTTAAGCTAAAACTACAAGTTAGTGGGGTGCGTCCTGCTCACAGTGTTCAGCTAAAACTACAAGTTAGTCCGGTGCGTCCTGCTCACAGTGTTCAGCTAAAACTACAAGTTAGTGGGGTGCGTCCTGCTCACAGTGTTCAGCTAAAACTACAACTTAGTGCGGTGCGTCCTGCTCACAGTGTTAAGCTAAAACTATAATTTAGTGCGGTGGGTCCTGCTCACAGTGTTCAGCTAAAACTACAAGTTAGTGTACTGAGACCTCTGCACAGTGTTCATCTAAAGCTACAAGTTAGTGTGGTGCGTCCTGCTCACAGTGTTCAGCGAAAAAAATAAAAGTTAGTGTGGTGCGTCCTGCTCACAGTGTTCAGCTAAAACTACAAGTTAGTGTAGCGAGACCTCTGCACAGTGTTCATCTAAAGCTACAAGTTAGTGCAATGCGTCCTGCTCACAGTGTTCAGCTAAAATTACAAGTTAGTGGGGTGCATCCTGCTCACAGTGTTCAGCTAAAACTACAAGTTAGTGCAGTGCGTTCTGATCACAGTGTTCAGCTAAATCTACAAGTTAGTGTGGTGCGTCCTGCTCACAGTGTTCAGCTAAAACTATAATTTAGTGCGGTGCGTCCTACTCACAGTGTTCAGCTAAAACTAAAAGATAGTTCGGTGCATCCTGCTCACAGTGTTCAGCTAAAACTACAAGTTAGTGGGGTGCGTCCTGCTCACAGTGTTCAGCTAAAACTACAAGTTAGTGCGGTGCATCCTGCTCACAGTGTTCAGCTAAAACTACAAGTTAGTGTGGTGCCTCCTGCTCACAGTGTTCAGCCAAAACTACAAGTTAGTGCGGTGCATCCTGCTCACAGTGTTCAGCTAAAATTACAACTTAGTGCGGTGCGTCCTGCTCACAGTGTTAAGCTAAAACTATAATTTAGTGCGGTGCGTCCTGCTCACAGTGTTCAGATAAAAATACAAGTTAGTGTACTGAGACCTCTGCACAGTGTTCATCTAAAGCTACAAGTTAGTGCGGTGCGTCCTGCTCACTGTGTTCAGCTAAAACTACAAGTTAGTGTGGTGCGTCCTGCTCACAGTGTTCAGCTAAAACTACAAGTTAGTGTAGTGAGACCTCTGCACAGTGTTCGTCTAAAGCTACAAGTTAGTGCAGTGCGTCCTGCTCACAGTGTTCAGCTAAAATTACAAGTTAGTGGGGTGCGTCCTGCTCACAATGTTCAGCTAAAACTACAAGTTAGTGCGGTGCGTCCTGCTCACAGTGTTCAGCTAAAACTACAAGATAGTGCGGTGCATCCTGCTCACAGTGTTCAGCTAAAACTACAAGTTAGTGGGGTGCGTCCTGCTCACAGTGTTCAGCTAAAACTACAAGTTAGTGCGGTGCATCCTGCTCACAGTGTTCAGCTAAAACTACAAGTTAGTGTGGTGCGTCCTGCTCACAGTGTTCAGCTAAAACTACAAGTTAGTGCGGTGCATCCTGCTCACAGTGTTCAGCTAAAATTACAACTTAGTGCGTTGCGTCCTGCTCACAGTGTTAAGCTGAAACTATAATTTAGTGCAGTGCGTCCTACTCACAGTGTTCAGCTAAAACAACAAAATAGTTTGGTGCATCCTGCTCACAGTGTTCAGCTAAAACTACAAGTTAGTGGGGTGCGTCCTGCTCACAGTGTTCAGCTAAAACTACAAGTTAGTGCGGTGCATCCTGCTCACAGTGTTCAGCTAAAATTACAACTTAGTGCGGTGCGTCCTGCTCACAGTGTTAAGCTAAAACTATAATTTAGTGCGGTGCGTCCTGCTCACAGTGTTCAGCTAAAACTACAAGTTAGTGTACTGAGACCTCTGTACAGTGTTCATCTAAAGCTACAAGTTAGTGCGGTGCGTCCTGCTCACAGTGTTCAGCTAAAACTACAACTTAGTGTGGTGCGTCCTGCTCACAGTGTTCAGCTAAAACTACAAGTTAGTGTAGTGAGACCTCTGCACAGTGTTCATCTAAAGCTATAAGTTAGTGCAGTGCGTCCTGCTCACAGTGCTCAGCTAAAACTACAAGTTAGTGTGGTGCGTCCTGCTCACAGTGTTCAGCTAAAACTACAAGTTAGTGTAGTGAGACCTCTGAACAATGTTCATATAAAGCTACAAGTTAGTGCAGTGCGTCCTGCTCACAGTGTTCAGCTAAAACTACAAGTTAGTGGGGTGCGTCCTGCTCACAGTGTTCAGCTAAAACTACAAGTTAGTGCAGTGCGTCCTGTTCACAGTTTTCAGCTAAAACTACAAGTTAGTGGGGTGCGTCCTGCTCACAGTGTTCAGCTAAAACTACAAGTTAGTGTAGTGAGACCTCTGCACAGTGTTCACCTAAGGCTACAAGTTAGTGCAGTGTGTTTTGCTCACAGTGATCAGCTAAAACTACAAGATAGTGCGGTGCATCCTGCTCACAGTGTTCAGCTAAAACTACAAGTTATTGGGGTGCGTCCTGCTCACAGTGTTCAGCTAAAACTACAAGTTAGTGCGGTGCATCCTGCTCACAGTGTTCAGCTAAAATTACAACTTAGTGCGGTGCGTCCTGCTCACAGTGTTAAGCTAAAACTATAATTTAGTGCGGTGCGTCCTGCTCACAGTGTTCAGATAAAAATACAAGTTAGTGTACTGAGACCTCTGCACAGTGTTCATCTAAAGCTAAAAGTTAGTGCGGTGCGTCCTGCTCACAGTGTTCAGCTAAAACTACAAGTTAGTGTGGTGCGTCCTGCTCACAGTGTTCAGCTAAAACTACAAGTTAGTGTAGTGAGACCTCTGCACAGTGTTCATCTAAAGCTACAAGTTAGTGCAGTGCGTCCTGCTCACAGTGTTCAGCTAAAACTACAAGTTAGTGTGGTGCATCCTGCTCACAGTGTTCAGCTAAAACTACAAGTTAGTGTAGTGAGACCTCTGCACAGTGTTCACCTAAGGCTACAAGTTAGTGCAGTGTATTTTGCTCACAGTGTTCAGCTAAAACTACAAGTTAGTGCAGTGCGTTCTGCTCACAGTGTTAAGCTAAAACTACAAGTTAGTGGGGTGCGTCCTGCTCACAGTGTTCAGCTAAAACTACAAGTTAGTGCGGTGCGTCCTGCTCACAGTGTTCAGCTAAAACTACAAGATAGTGCGGTGCATCCTGCTCACAGTGTTCAGCTAAAACTACAAGTTAGTGGGGTGCGTCCTGCTCACAGTGTTCAGCTAAAACTACAAGTTAGTGCGGTGCATCCTGCTCACAGTGTTCAGCTAAAACTACAAGTTAGTGTGGTACGTCCTGCTCACAGTGTTCAGCTAAAACTACAAGTTAGTGTGGTGCATCCTGCTCACAGTGTTCAGCTAAAATTACAACTTAGTGCGGTGCGTCCTGCTCACAGTGTTAAGCTAAAACTATAATTTAGTGTGGTGCGTCCTGCTCACAGTGTTCAGCTAAAACTACAAGTTAGTGTACTGAGACCTCTGTACAGTGTTCATCTAAAGCTACAAGTTAGTGCGGTGCGTCCTGCTCACAGTGTTCAGCTAAAACTACAACTTAGTAAGGTGCGTCCTGCTCACAGTGTTCGGCTAAAACTACAAGTTAGTGTAGTGAGACCTCTGCACAGTGTTCATCTAAAGCTACAAGTTAGTGCAGTGCGTCCTGCTCACAGTGCTCAGCTAAAACTACAAGTTAGTGTGGTGCGTCCTGCTCACAGTGTTCAGCTAAAACTACAAGTTAGTGTAGTGAGACCTCTGCACAATGTTCATCTAAAGCTACAAGTTAGTGCAGTGCATCCTGCTCACAGTGTTCAGCTAAAACTACAAGTTAGTGGGGTGCGTCCTGCTCACAGTGTTCAGCTAAAACTACAAGTTAGTGCAGTGCGTCCTGTTCACAGTTTTCAGCTAAAACTACAAGTTAGTGGGGTGCGTCCTGCTCACAGTGTTCAGCTAAAACTACAAGTTAGTGTAGTGAGACCTCTGCACAGTGTTCACCTAAGGCTACAAGTTAGTGCAGTGTGTTTTGCTCACAGTGTTCAGCTAAAACTACAAGTTAGTGCAGTGCGTTCTGCTCACAGTGTTAAGATAAAACTACAAGTTAGTGGGGTGCGTCCTGCTCACAGTGTTCAGCTAAAACTACAAGTTAGTGCGGTGCGTCCTGCTCACAGTGTTCAGCTAAAACTACAAGATAGTGCGGTGCATCCTGCTCACAGTGTTCAGCTAAAACTACAAGTTATTGGGGTGCGTCCTGCTCACAGTGTTCAGCTAAAACTACAAGTTAGTGCGGTGCATCCTGCTCACAGTGTTCAGCTAAAATTACAACTTAGTGCGGTGCGTCCTGCTCACAGTGTTAAGCTAAAACTATAATTTAGTGCGGTGCGTCCTGCTCACAGTGTTCAGATAAAAATACAAGTTAGTGTACTGAGACCTCTGCACAGTGTTCATCTAAAGCTAAAAGTTAGTGCGGTGCGTCCTGCTCACAGTGTTCAGCTAAAACTACAACTTAGTGTGGTGCGTCCTGCTCACAGTGTTCGGCTAAAACTACAAGTTAGTGTAGTGAGACCTCTGCACAGTGTTCATCTAAAGCTACAAGTTAGTGCAGTGCGTCCTGCTCACAGTGCTCAGCTAAAACTACAAGTTAGTGTGGTGCGTCCTGCTCACAGTGTTCAGCTAAAACTACAAGTTAGTGTAGTGAGACCTCTGCACAATGTTCATCTAAAGCTACAAGTTAGTGCAGTGCGTCCTGCTCACAGTGTTCAGCTAAAACTACAAGTTAGTGGGGTGCGTCCTGCTCACAGTGTTCAGCTAAAACTACAAGTTAGTGCAGTGCGTCCTGTTCACAGTTTTCAGCTAAAACTACAAGTTAGTGGGGTG
The DNA here is from genome assembly GCA_037952925.1 of Lithobates clamitans. NCBI lineage: Eukaryota > Metazoa > Chordata > Amphibia > Anura > Ranidae > Lithobates > Lithobates clamitans. The sequence continues at coordinate 590,015 of JBBGZY010000496.1, read as the reverse complement.
CGTCCTGCTCACAGTGTTCAGCTAAAACTACAAGTTAGTGTAGTGAGACCTCTGCACAGTGTTCACCTAAGGCTACAAGTTAGTGCAGTGTGTTTTGCTCACAGTGTTCAGCTAAAACTACAAGTTAGTGCAGTGCGTTCTGCTCACAGTGTTAAGATAAAACTACAAGTTAGTGGGGTGCGTCCTGCTCACAGTGTTCAGCTAAAACTACAAGTTAGTGCGGTGCGTCCTGCTCACAGTGTTCAGCTAAAACTACAAGATAGTGCGGTGCATCCTGCTCACAGTGTTCAGCTAAAACTACAAGTTAGTGGGGTGCGTCCTGCTCACAGTGTTCAGCTAAAACTACAAGTTAGTGCGGTGCATCCTGCTCACAGTGTTCAGCTAAAACTACAAGTTAGTGTGGTACGTCCTGCTCACAGTGTTCAGCTAAAACTACAAGTTAGTGCGGTGCATCCTGCTCACAGTGTTCAGCTAAAATTACAACTTAGTGCGGTGCGTCCTGCTCACAGTGTTAAGCTAAAACTATAATTTAGTGCGGTGCGTCCTACTCACAGTGTTCAGCTAAAACAACAAGATAGTTCGGTGCATCCTGCTCACAGTGTTCAGCTAAAACTACAAGTTAGTGGGGTGCGTCCTGCTCACAGTGTTCAGCTAAAACTACAAGTTAGTGCGGTGCATCCTGCTCACAGTGTTCAGCTAAAACTACAAGTTAGTGTGGTGCGTCCTGCTCACAGTGTTCAGCTAAAACTACAAGTTAGTGTACTGAGACCTCTGCACAGTGTTCATCTAAAGCTACAAGTTAGTGCGGTGCGTCCTGCTCACAGTGTTCAGCTAAAACTACAAGTTAGTGTGGTGCGTCCTGCTCACAGTGTTCAGCTAAAACTACAAGTTAGTGTAGTGAGACCTCTGCACAGTGTTCATCTAAAGCTACAAGTTAGTGCAGTGCGTCCTGCTCACAGTGTTCAGCTAAAATTACAAGTTAGTGGGGTGCATCCTGCTCACAGTGTTCAGCTAAAACTACAAGTTAGTGCAGTGCGTCCTGATCACAGTGTTCAGCTAAATCTACAAGTTAGTGTGGTGCGTCCTGCTCACAGTGTTCAGCTAAAACTATAATTTAGTGCGGTGCGTCCTACTCACAGTGTTCAGCTAAAACTACAAGATAGTTCGGTGCATCCTGCTCACAGTGTTCAGCTAAAACTACAAGTTAGTGGGGTGCGTCCTGCTCACAGTGTTCAGCTAAAACTACAAGTTAGTGCGGTGCATCCTGCTCACAGTGTTCAGCTAAAACTACAAGTTAGTGTGGTGCGTCCTGCTCACAGTGTTCAGCTAAAACTACAAGTTAGTGCGGTGCATCCTGCTCACAGTGTTCAGCTAAAATTACAACTTAGTGCGGTGCGTCCTGCTCACAGTGTTAAGCTAAAACTATAATTTAGTGCGGTGCGTCCTGCTCACAGTGTTCAGATAAAAATACAAGTTAGTGTACTGAGACCTCTGCACAGTGTTCATCTAAAGCTACAAGTTAGTGCGGTGCGTCCTGCTCACTGTGTTCAGCTAAAACTACAAGTTAGTGTGGTGCGTCCTGCTCACAGTGTTCAGCTAAAACTACAAGTTAGTGTAGTGAGACCTCTGCACAGTGTTCATCTAAAGCTACAAGTTAGTGCAGTGCGTCCTGCTCACAGTGTTCAGCTAAAAGTACAAGTTAGTGGGGTGCGTCCTGCTCACAGTGTTCAGCTAAAACTACAAGTTAGTGCGGTGCGTCCTGCTCACAGTGTTCAGCTAAAACTACAAGATAGTGCGGTGCATCCTGCTCACAGTGTTCAGCTAAAACTACAAGTTAGTGGGGTGCATCCTGCTCACAGTGTTCAGCTAAAACTACAAGTTAGTGCAGTGCATCCTGCTCACAGTGTTCAGCTAAAACTACAAGTTAGTGTGGTGCGTCCTGCTCACAGTGTTCAGCTAAAACTACAAGTTAGTGCGGTGCATCCTGCTCACAGTGTTCAGCTAAAATTACAACTTAGTGCGTTGCGTCCTGCTCACAGTGTTAAGCTAAAACTATAATTTAGTGCGGTGCATCCTACTCACAGTGTTCAGCTAAAACAACAAGATAGTTCGGTGCATCATGCTCACAGTGTTCAGCTAAAACTACAAGTTAGTGGGGTGCGTCCTGCTCACAGTGTTCAGCTAAAACTACAAGTTAGTGCGGTGCATCCTGCTCACAGTGTTCAGCTAAAACTACAAGTTAGTGTGGTGCATCCTGCTCACAGTGTTCAGCTAAAACTACAAGTTAGTGTAGTGAGACCTCTGCAGAATGTTCATCTAAAGCTACAAGTTAGTGCAGTGTGTCTTGCTCACAGTGTTCAGCTAAAACTACAACTTAGTGCAGTGCGTTCTGCTCACAGTGTTCAGCTAAAACTACAAGTTAGTGGGGTGGGTCCTGCTCACAGTGTTCAGCTAAAACTACAAGTTAGTGGGGTGCGTCCTTCTCACAATGTTCAGCTAAAACTACAAGTTAGTGTAGTGAGACCTCTGCACAGTGTTCATCTAAAGCTACAAGTTAGTGCAGTGTGTCCTGCTTACAGTGTTCAGCCAAAACTAAAAGTTAGTGGGGTGCGTCCTTCTCACAATGTTCAGCTAAAACTACAAGTTAGTGTAGTGAGACCTCTGCACAGTGTTCATCTAAAGCTACAAGTTAGTGCAGTGCGTCCTGCTCACAGTGTTCAGCTAAAACTACAAGTTAGTGCAGTGCATCCTGTTCACAGTGTTCAGCTAAAACTACAAGTTAGTGCGGTGCGTCCTGCTCACAGTGTTCAGCTAAAACTACAAGTTAGTGCGGTGCGTCCTGCTCACAGTGTTCAGCTAAAACCACAAGTTAGTGTAGTGAGACCTCTGCACAGTGTTCATCTAAACCTACAAGTTAGTGCAGTGTGTCCTGCTCACAGTGTTTAGCTAAAACTACAAGTTAGTGGGGTGCGTCCTGCCCACAATGTTCAGCTAAAACTACAAGTTAGTGTAGTGAGACCTCTGCATAGTGTTCATCTAAAGCTACAAGTTAGTGCAGTGCGTCCTGCTCACAGTACTCAGCTAAAACTACAAGTTAGTGTAGTGAGACCTCTGCACAGTGTTCATCTAAAGCTACAAGTTAGTGCAGTGCGTCCTGCTCACAGTGTTCTGCTACAACTACAAGTTAGTGTGGTGCGTCCTGCTCACAGTGTTCAGATAAAACTACAAGTCAGTGTAGTGAGACCTCTGCACAGTGTTCATCTAAAGCTACAAGTTAGTGCGGTGCGTCCTGCTCACAGTGTTCAGCTAAAACTACAAGTTAGTGAGTGCGTCCTGCTCACAGTGTTCAGCTAAAACTACAAGTTAGTGTAGTGAGATCTCTGCACAGTGTTCATCTAAAGCTACAAGTTAGTGCAGTGTGTCCTGCTCACAGTGTTCAGCTAAAACTACAAGTTAGTGCAGTGCATCCTGTTCACAGTGTTCAGCTAAAACTACAAGTTAGTGCGGTGCGTCCTGCTCACAGTGTTCAGCTAAAACTACAAGTTAGTGCAGTGCGTCCTGCTCACAGTGTTCAGCTAAAACTACAAGTTAGTGTAGTGAGACCTCTGCACAGTGTTCATCTAAAGCTACAAGTTAGTGCAGTGCGTCCTGCTCACAGTATTCAGCTAAAACTGCAAGTTAGTGTAGTGAGACCTCTGCACAGTGTTCAGCTAAAACTACAAGTTAGTGCAGTGCGTCCTGCTCACAGTGTTCAGCTAAAACTACAAGTTAGTGGGGTGCGTCCTGCTCACATTGTTCAGGTAAAACTACAACTTAGTGCGGTGCGTCCTGCTCACAGTGTTCAGCTAAAACTACAAGTTAGTGGGGTGCGTCCTGCTCACATTGTTCAGGTAAAACTACAACTTAGTGCGGTGCGTCCTGCTCACAGTGTTCAGCTAAAACTACAAGTTAGTGTAGTGAGACCTCTGCACAGTGTTCACCTAAGGCTACAAGTTAGTGCAGTGTGTTTTGCTCACAGTGTTCAGCTAAAACTACAAGTTAGTGCAGTGCGTTCTGCTCACAGTGTTAAGATAAAACTACAAGTTAGTGGGGTGCGTCCTGCTCACAGTGTTCAGCTAAAACTACAAGTTAGTGCGGTGCGTCCTGCTCACAGTGTTCAGCTAAAACTACAAGATAGTGCGGTGCATCCTGCTCACAGTGTTCAGCTAAAACTACAAGTTATTGGGGTGCGTCCTGCTCACAGTGTTCAGCTAAAACTACAAGTTAGTGCGGTGCATCCTGCTCACAGTGTTCAGCTAAAATTACAACTTAGTGCGGTGCGTCCTGCTCACAGTGTTAAGCTAAAACTATAATTTAGTGCGGTGCGTCCTGCTCACAGTGTTCAGATAAAAATACAAGTTAGTGTACTGAGACCTCTGCACAGTGTTCATCTAAAGCTAAAAGTTAGTGCGGTGCGTCCTGCTCACAGTGTTCAGCTAAAACTACAAGTTAGTGTGGTGCGTCCTGCTCACAGTGTTCAGCTAAAACTACAAGTTAGTGTAGTGAGACCTCTGCACAGTGTTCATCTAAAGCTACAAGTTAGTGCAGTGCGTCCTGCTCACAGTGTTCAGCTAAAACTACAAGTTAGTGGGGTGCGTCCTGCTCACAGTGTTCAGCTAAAACTACAAGTTAGTGCAGTGCGTCCTGTTCACAGTTTTCAGCTAAAACTTCAAGTTAGTGGGGTGCGTCCTGCTCACAGTGTTCAGCTAAAACTACAAGTTAGTGCGGTGCATCCTGCTCACAGTGTTCAGGTAAAACTACAAGTTAGTGTAGTGAGACCTCTGCACAGTGTTCACCTAAGGCTACAAGTTAGTGCAGTGTATTTTGCTCACAGTGTTCAGCTAAAACTACAAGTTAGTGCAGTGCGTTCTGCTCCCAGTGTTAAGCTAAAACTACAAGTTAGTGGGGTGCGTCCTGCTCACAGTGTTCAGCTAAAACTACAAGTTAGTGCGGTGCGTCCTGCTCACAGTGTTCAGCTAAAACTACAAGATAGTGCGGTGCATCCTGCTCACAGTGTTCAGCTAAAACTACAAGTTAGTGGGGTGCGTCCTGCTCACAGTGTTCAGCTAAAACTACAAGTTAGTGCGGTGCATCCTGCTCACAGTGTTCAGCTAAAACTACAAGTTAGTGTGGTACGTCCTGCTCACAGTGTTCAGCTAAAACTACAAGTTAGTGCGGTGCATCCTGCTCACAGTGTTCAGCTAAAATTACAACTTAGTGCGGTGCGTCCTGCTCACAGTGTTAAGCTAAAACTATAATTTAGTGCGGTGCGTCCTACTCACAGTGTTCAGCTAAAACAACAAGATAGTTCGGTGCATCCTGCTCACAGTGTTCAGCTAAAACTACAAGTTAGTGGGGTGCGTCCTGCTCACAGTGTTCAGCTAAAACTACAAGTTAGTGCGGTGCATCCTGCTCACAGTGTTCAGCTAAAACTACAAGTTAGTGTGGTGCGTCCTGCTCACAGTGTTCAGCTAAAACTACAAGTTAGTGTACTGAGACCTCTGCACAGTGTTCATCTAAAGCTACAAGTTAGTGCGGTGCGTCCTGCTCACAGTGTTCAGCTAAAACTACAAGTTAGTGTGGTGCGTCCTGCTCACAGTGTTCAGCTAAAACTACAAGTTAGTGTAGTGAGACCTCTGCACAGTGTTCATCTAAAGCTACAAGTTAGTGCAGTGCGTCCTGCTCACAGTGTTCAGCTAAAATTACAAGTTAGTGGGGTGCATCCTGCTCACAGTGTTCAGCTAAAACTACAAGTTAGTGCAGTGCGTCCTGATCACAGTGTTCAGCTAAATCTACAAGTTAGTGTGGTGCGTCCTGCTCACAGTGTTCAGCTAAAACTATAATTTAGTGCGGTGCGTCCTACTCACAGTGTTCAGCTAAAACTACAAGATAGTTCGGTGCATCCTGCTCACAGTGTTCAGCTAAAACTACAAGTTAGTGGGGTGCGTCCTGCTCACAGTGTTCAGCTAAAACTACAAGTTAGTGCGGTGCATCCTGCTCACAGTGTTCAGCTAAAACTACAAGTTAGTGTGGTGCGTCCTGCTCACAGTGTTCAGCTAAAACTACAAGTTAGTGCGGTGCATCCTGCTCACAGTGTTCAGCTAAAATTACAACTTAGTGCGTTGCGTCCTGCTCACAGTGTTAAGCTAAAACTATAATTTAGTGCGGTGCATCCTACTCACAGTGTTCAGCTAAAACAAAAAGATAGTTTGGTGCATCATGCTCACAGTGTTCAGCTAAAACTACAAGTTAGTGGGGTGCGTCCTGCTCACAGTGTTCAGCTAAAACTACAAGTTAGTGCGGTGCATCCTGCTCACAGTGTTCAGCTAAAACTACAAGTTAGTGTGGTGCGTCCTGCTCACAGTGTTCAGCTAAAACTACAAGTTAGTGTAGTGAGACCTCTGCAGAATGTTCATCTAAAGCTTCAAGTTAGTGCAGTGCGTCCTGCTCACAGTGTTCATCTAAAGCTACAAGTTAGTGCAGTGTGTCTTGCTCACAGTGTTCAGCTAAAACTACAACTTAGTGCAGTGCGTTCTGCTCACAGTGTTCAGCTAAAACTACAAGTTAGTGGGGTGGGTCCTGCTCACAGTGTTCAGCTAAAACTACAAGTTAGTGAGGTGCGTCCTGCTGACAGTGTTCATCTAAAACTACAAGTTAGTGGGGTGCGTCCTGCTCACAGTGTTCAGCTAAAACTACAAGTTAGTGTAGTGATACCTCTGCACAGTGTTCATCTAAAGCTACAAGTTAGTGCAGTGCGTCCTGCTCACAGTGTTCAGCTAAAACTACAAGTTAGTGCAGTGCATCCTGTTCACAGTATTCAGCTAAAACTACAAGTTAGTGTAGTGAGACCTCTGCACAGTGTTCATCTAAACCTAGAAGTTAGTGCAGTGTGTCCTGCTTACAGTGTTCAGCCAAAACTAAAAGTTAGTGGGGTGCGTCCTTCTCACAATGTTCAGCTAAAACTACAAGTTAGTGTAGTGAGACCTCTGCACAGTGTTCATCTAAAGCTACAAGTTAGTGCAGTGCGTCCTGCTCACAGTGTTCAGCTAAAACTACAAGTTAGTGCAGTGCATCCTGTTCACAGTGTTCAGCTAAAACTACAAGTTAGTGCGGTGCGTCCTGCTCACAGTGTTCAGCTAAAACTACAAGTTAGTGCGGTGCGTCCTGCTCACAGTGTTCAGCTAAAACCACAAGTTAGTGTAGTGAGACCTCTGCACAGTGTTCATCTAAACCTACAAGTTAGTGCAGTGTGTCCTGCTCACAGTGTTTAGCTAAAACTACAAGTTAGTGGGGTGCGTCCTGCCCACAATGTTCAGCTAAAACTACAAGTTAGTGTAGTGAGACCTCTGCATAGTGTTCATCTAAAGCTACAAGTTAGTGCAGTGCGTCCTGCTCACAGTACTCAGCTAAAACTACAAGTTAGTGTAGTGAGACCTCTGCACAGTGTTCATCTAAAGCTACAAGTTAGTGCAGTGCGTCCTGCTCACAGTGTTCTGCTACAACTACAAGTTAGTGTGGTGCGTCCTGCTCACAGTGTTCAGATAAAACTACAAGTCAGTGTAGTGAGACCTCTGCACAGTGTTCATCTAAAGCTACAAGTTAGTGCGGTGCGTCCTGCTCACAGTGTTCAGCTAAAACTACAAGTTAGTGAGTGCGTCCTGCTCACAGTGTTCAGCTAAAACTACAAGTTAGTGTAGTGAGATCTCTGCACAGTGTTCATCTAAAGCTACAAGTTAGTGCAGTGTGTCCTGCTCACAGTGTTCAGCTAAAACTACAAGTTAGTGCAGTGCATCCTGTTCACAGTGTTCAGCTAAAACTACAAGTTAGTGCGGTGCGTCCTGCTCACAGTGTTCAGCTAAAACTACAAGTTAGTGCAGTGCGTCCTGCTCACAGTGTTCAGCTAAAACTACAAGTTAGTGTAGTGAGACCTCTGCACAGTGTTCATCTAAAGCTACAAGTTAGTGCAGTGCGTCCTGCTCACAGTATTCAGCTAAAACTGCAAGTTAGTGTAGTGAGACCTCTGCACAGTGTTCAGCTAAAACTACAAGTTAGTGCAGTGCGTCCTGCTCACAGTGTTCAGCTAAAACTACAAGTTAGTGGGGTGCGTCCTGCTCACATTGTTCAGGTAAAACTACAACTTAGTGCGGTGCGTCCTGCTCACAGTGTTCAGCTAAAACTACAAGTTAGTGGGGTGCGTCCTGCTCACATTGTTCAGGTAAAACTACAACTTAGTGCGGTGCGTCCTGCTCACAGTGTTCAGCTAAAACTACAAGTTAGTGTTGTGAGACCTCTGCACAGTGTTCATCTAAAGCTACAAGTTAGTGCAGTGCATCCTGCTCATAGTATTCAGCTAAAACTACAAGTTAGTGTAGTGAGACCTCTGCACAGTGTTCATCTAAAGCTACAAGTTAGTGCAGTGCGTCCTGCTCACAGTGTTCAGCTAAAACTACAAGTTAGTGTGGTGCGTCCTGCTCACAGTGTTCAGCTAAAACTACAAGTTAGTGTAGTGAGACCTCTGCACAATGTTCATCTAAAGCTACAAGTTAGTGCAGTGCGTCCTGCTCACAGTGTTCAGCTAAAACTACAAGTTAGTGGGGTGCGTCCTGCTCACAGTGTTCAGCTAAAACTACAAAGTAGTGCAGTGCGTCCTGTTCACAGTGTTCAGCTAAAACTACAAGTTAGTGGGGTGCGTCCTGCTCTCAGTGTTCAGCTAAAACTACAAGTTAGTGTAGTGAGACCTCTGCACAGTGTTCATCTAAAGCTACAAGTTAGTGCAGTGTGTCTTGCTCACAGTGTTCAGCTAAAACTACAACTTAGTGCAGTGCGTTCTGCTCACAGTGTTCAGCTAAAACTACAAGTTAGTGGGGTGAGTCCTGCTCACAGTGTTCAGCTAAAACTACAAGTTAGTGCGGTGCGTCCTGCTCACAGTGTTCAGCTAAAACTACAAGTTAGTGCAGTGCGTTCTGCTCACAGTGTTCAGCTAAAACTTCAAGTTAGTGTGGTGCGTCCTGCTCACAGTGTTCAGCTAAAAGTACAAGTTAGTGCGGTGCGTCCTGCTCACAGTGTTCAGCTAAAACTACAAGTTAGTGCGGTGCATCCTGCTCACAGAGTTCAGCTAAAACTACAAGTTAGTGCGGTGCGTCCTGCTCACAGTGTTCAGCTAAAACTACAAGTTAGTGCGGTGCATCCTGCTCACAGTGTTCAGCTAAAACTACAAGTTAGTGGGGTGCGTCCTACTCACAGTATTCAACTGAAACTACAAGTTAGTGCGGTGCATCCTGCTCACAGTGTTCAGCTAAAACTACAAGTTAGTGTGGTGCGTCCTGCTCACAGTGTTCAGCTAAAAATACAAGTTAGTGCGGTGCGTCCTGCTCACAGTGTTCAGCTAAAATTACAACTTAGTGCAGTGCGTCCTGCTCACAGTGTTCAGCTAAAACTATAAGTTAGTGGGGTGCGTCCTGCTGACAGTGTTCAGCTAAAACTACAAGTTAGTGTAGTGAGACCTCTGCACAGTGTTCATCTAAAGCTACAAGTTAGTGCAGTGCATCCTGCTTACAGTATTCAGCTAAAACTACAAGTTAGTGTAGTGAGACCTCTGCACAGTGTTCATTTTAAGCTACAAGTTAGTGCAGTGCGTCATGCTCACAGTGTTCAGCTAAAACTACAAGTTAGTGTACTGAGACCTCTGCACAGTGTTCATCTAAAGCTACAAGTTAGTGCAGTGCGTCCTGCTCACAGTGTTCAGCTAAAACTACAAGTTAGTGGGGTGCGTCCTGCTCACAGTGTTCAGCTAAAACTACAAGTTAGTGCAGTGCATCCTGCTCACAGTGTTCAGCTAAAACTACAAGTTAGTGTGGTGCGTCCTGCTCACAGTGTTCAGCTAAAACTACAAGTTAGTGCGGTGCATCCTGCTCACAGTGTTCAGCTAAAATTACAACTTAGTGCGTTGCGTCCTGCTCACAGTGTTAAGCTAAAACTATAATTTAGTGCGGTGCATCCTACTCACAGTGTTCAGCTAAAACAACAAGATAGTTCGGTGCATCATGCTCACAGTGTTCAGCTAAAACTACAAGTTAGTGGGGTGCGTCCTGCTCACAGTGTTCAGCTAAAACTACAAGTTAGTGCGGTGCATCCTGCTCACAGTGTTCAGCTAAAACTACAAGTTAGTGTGGTGCGTCCTGCTCACAGTGTTCAGCTAAAACTACAAGTTAGTGTAGTGAGACCTCTGCAGAATGTTCATCTAAAGCTTCAAGTTAGTGCAGTGCGTCCTGCTCACAGTGTTCATCTAAAGCTACAAGTTAGTGCAGTGTGTCTTGCTCACAGTGTTCAGCTAAAACTACAACTTAGTGCAGTGCGTTCTGCTCACAGTGTTCAGCTAAAACTACAAGTTAGTGGGGTGGGTCCTGCTCACAGTGTTCAGCTAAAACTACAAGTTAGTGAGGTGCGTCCTGCTGACAGTGTTCATCTAAAACTACAAGTTAGTGGGGTGCGTCCTGCTCACAGTGTTCAGCTAAAACTACAAGTTAGTGTAGTGATACCTCTGCACAGTGTTCATCTAAAGCTACAAGTTAGTGCAGTGCGTCCTGCTCACAGTGTTCAGCTAAAACTACAAGTTAGTGCAGTGCATCCTGTTCACAGTATTCAGCTAAAACTACAAGTTAGTGTAGTGAGACCTCTGCACAGTGTTCATCTAAACCTAGAAGTTAGTGCAGTGTGTCCTGCTTACAGTGTTCAGCCAAAACTAAAAGTTAGTGGGGTGCGTCCTTCTCACAATGTTCAGCTAAAACTACAAGTTAGTGTAGTGAGACCTCTGCACAGTGTTCATCTAAAGCTACAAGTTAGTGCAGTGCGTCCTGCTCACAGTGTTCAGCTAAAACTACAAGTTAGTGCAGTGCATCCTGTTCACAGTGTTCAGCTAAAACTACAAGTTAGTGCGGTGCGTCCTGCTCACAGTGTTCAGCTAAAACTACAAGTTAGTGCGGTGCGTCCTGCTCACAGTGTTCAGCTAAAACCACAAGTTAGTGTAGTGAGACCTCTGCACAGTGTTCATCTAAACCTACAAGTTAGTGCAGTGTGTCCTGCTCACAGTGTTTAGCTAAAACTACAAGTTAGTGGGGTGCGTCCTGCCCACAATGTTCAGCTAAAACTACAAGTTAGTGTAGTGAGACCTCTGCATAGTGTTCATCTAAAGCTACAAGTTAGTGCAGTGCGTCCTGCTCACAGTACTCAGCTAAAACTACAAGTTAGTGTAGTGAGACCTCTGCACAGTGTTCATCTAAAGCTACAAGTTAGTGCAGTGCGTCCTGCTCACAGTGTTCTGCTACAACTACAAGTTAGTGTGGTGCGTCCTGCTCACAGTGTTCAGATAAAACTACAAGTCAGTGTAGTGAGACCTCTGCACAGTGTTCATCTAAAGCTACAAGTTAGTGCGGTGCGTCCTGCTCACAGTGTTCAGCTAAAACTACAAGTTAGTGAGTGCGTCCTGCTCACAGTGTTCAGCTAAAACTACAAGTTAGTGTAGTGAGATCTCTGCACAGTGTTCATCTAAAGCTACAAGTTAGTGCAGTGTGTCCTGCTCACAGTGTTCAGCTAAAACTACAAGTTAGTGCAGTGCATCCTGTTCACAGTGTTCAGCTAAAACTACAAGTTAGTGCGGTGCGTCCTGCTCACAGTGTTCAGCTAAAACTACCAGTTAGTGCAGTGCGTCCTGCTCACAGTGTTCAGCTAAAACTACAAGTTAGTGTAGTGAGACCTCTGCACAGTGTTCATCTAAAGCTACAAGTTAGTGCAGTGCGTCCTGCTCACAGTATTCAGCTAAAACTGCAAGTTAGTGTAGTGAGACCTCTGCACAGTGTTCAGCTAAAACTACAAGTTAGTGCAGTGCGTCCTGCTCACAGTGTTCAGCTAAAACTACAAGTTAGTGGGGTGCGTCCTGCTCACATTGTTCAGGTAAAACTACAACTTAGTGCGGTGCGTCCTGCTCACAGTGTTCAGCTAAAACTACAAGTTAGTGGGGTGCGTCCTGCTCACATTGTTCAGGTAAAACTACAACTTAGTGCGGTGCGTCCTGCTCACAGTGTTCAGCTAAAACTACAAGTTAGTGTTGTGAGACCTCTGCACAGTGTTCATCTAAAGCTACAAGTTAGTGCAGTGCATCCTGCTCATAGTATTCAGCTAAAACTACAAGTTAGTGTAGTGAGACCTCTGCACAGTGTTCATCTAAAGCTACAAGTTAGTGCAGTGCGTCCTGCTCACAGTGTTCAGCTAAAACTACAAGTTAGTGTGGTGCGTCCTGCTCACAGTGTTCAGCTAAAACTACAAGTTAGTGTAGTGAGACCTCTGCACAATGTTCATCTAAAGCTACAAGTTAGTGCAGTGCGTCCTGCTCACAGTGTTCAGCTAAAACTACAAGTTAGTGGGGTGCGTCCTGCTCACAGTGTTCAGCTAAAACTACAAAGTAGTGCAGTGCGTCCTGTTCACAGTGTTCAGCTAAAACTACAAGTTAGTGGGGTGCGTCCTGCTCTCAGTGTTCAGCTAAAACTACAAGTTAGTGTAGTGAGACCTCTGCACAGTGTTCATCTAAAGCTACAAGTTAGTGCAGTGTGTCTTGCTCACAGTGTTCAGCTAAAACTACAACTTAGTGCAGTGCGTTCTGCTCACAGTGTTCAGCTAAAACTACAAGTTAGTGGGGTGAGTCCTGCTCACAGTGTTCAGCTAAAACTACAAGTTAGTGCGGTGCGTCCTGCTCACAGTGTTCAGCTAAAACTACAAGTTAGTGCAGTGCGTTCTGCTCACAGTGTTCAGCTAAAACTTCAAGTTAGTGTGGTGCGTCCTGCTCACAGTGTTCAGCTAAAAGTACAAGTTAGTGCGGTGCGTCCTGCTCACAGTGTTCAGCTAAAACTACAAGTTAGTGCGGTGCATCCTGCTCACAGAGTTCAGCTAAAACTACAAGTTAGTGCGGTGCGTCCTGCTCACAGTGTTCAGCTAAAACTACAAGTTAGTGCGGTGCATCCTGCTCACAGTGTTCAGCTAAAACTACAAGTTAGTGGGGTGCGTCCTACTCACAGTATTCAACTGAAACTACAAGTTAGTGCGGTGCATCCTGCTCACAGTGTTCAGCTAAAACTACAAGTTAGTGTGGTGCGTCCTGCTCACAGTGTTCAGCTAAAAATACAAGTTAGTGCGGTGCGTCCTGCTCACAGTGTTCAGCTAAAATTACAACTTAGTGCAGTGCGTCCTGCTCACAGTGTTCAGCTAAAACTATAAGTTAGTGGGGTGCGTCCTGCTGACAGTGTTCAGCTAAAACTACAAGTTAGTGTAGTGAGACCTCTGCACAGTGTTCATCTAAAGCTACAAGTTAGTGCAGTGCATCCTGCTTACAGTATTCAGCTAAAACTACAAGTTAGTGTAGTGAGACCTCTGCACAGTGTTCATTTTAAGCTACAAGTTAGTGCAGTGCGTCATGCTCACAGTGTTCAGCTAAAACTACAAGTTAGTGTACTGAGACCTCTGCACAGTGTTCATCTAAAGCTACAAGTTAGTGCAGTGCGTCCTGCTCACAGTGTTCAGCTAAAACTACAAGTTAGTGGGGTGCGTCCTGCTCAAAGTGTTCAGCTAAAACTACAAGTTAGTGCAGTGCGTCCTGTTCACAGTTTTCAGCTAAAACTACAAGTTAGTGGGGTGCGTCCTGCTCACAGTGTTCAGCTAAAACTACAAGTTAGTGTAGTGAGACCTCTGCACAGTGTTCACCTAAGGCTACAAGTTAGTGCAGTGTGTTTTGCTCACAGTGTTCAGCTAAAACTACAAGTTAGTGCAGTGCGTTCTGCTCACAGTGTTAAGCTAAAACTACAAGTTAGTGGGGTGCGTCCTGCTCACAGTGTTCAGCTAAAACTACAAGTTAGTGCAGTGCGTCCTGCTCACAGTGTTCAGCTAAAACTACAAGATAGTGCGGTGCATCCTGCTCACAGTGTTCAGCTAAAACTACAAGTTAGTGGGGTGCGTCCTGCTCACAGTGTTCAGCTAAAACTACAAGTTAGTGCGGTGCATCCTGCTCACAGAGTTCAGCTAAAACTACAAGTTAGTGTGGTGCGTCCTGCTCACAGTGTTCAGCTAAAATTACAACTTAGTGCGGTGCGTCCTGCTCACAGTGTTAAGCTAAAACTATAATTTAGTGCGGTGCGTCCTGCTCACAGTGTTCAGCTTAAACTACAAGTTAGTGTACTGAGACCTCTGCACAGTGTTCATCTAAAGCTACAAGTTAGTGCGGTGCGTCCTGCTCACAGTGTTCAGCTAAAACTACAAGTTAGTGTGGTGCATCCTGCTCACAGTGTTCAGCTAAAACTACAAGTTAGTGTAGTGAGACCTCTGCACAGTGTTCATCTAAAGCTACAAGTTAGTGCAGTGCGTCCTGCTCATAGTGTTCAGCTAAAATTACAAGTTAGTGGGGTGTGTCCTGCTCACAGTGTTCAGCTAAAACTACAAGTTAGTGGGGTGCATCCTGCTCACAGTGTTCAGCTAAAACTAAAAGTTAGTGCGGTGTGTCCTGCTCACAGTGTTCAGCTAAAACTGCAAGTTAGTGCAGTGCATCCTGCTCACAGTGTTCAGCTAAAACTACAAGTTAGTGGGGTGCGTCCTGCTCACAGTGTTCAGCTAAAACTACAAGTTAGTGCGGTGCGTCCTGCTCACAGTGTTCAGCTAAAACTACAAGTTAGTGTAGTGAGACCTCTGCACAGTGTTCAGCTAAAACTACAAGTTAGTGCAGTGCGTCCTGCTCACAGTGTTCAGCTAAAACTACAAGTTAGTGCGGTGCATCCTGCTCACAGTGTTCAGCTAAAACTACAAGTTAGTGTGGTGCGTCCTGCTCACAGTGTCCAGCTAAAACTACAACTTAGTGCGGTGCGTCCTGCTCACAGTGTTCAGCTAAAACTACAAGTTAGTGTTGTGAGACCTCTGCACAGTGTTCATCTAAAGCTACAAGTTAGTGCAGTGCATCCTGCTCATAGTATTCAGCTAAAACTACAAGTTAGTGTAGTGAGTCCTCTGCACAGTGTTCATCTAAAGCTACAAGTTAGTGCAGTGCGTCCTGCTCACAGTGTTCAGCTAAAACTACAAGTTAGTGCAGTGCGTCCTGTTCACAGTGTTCAGCTAAAATTACAAGTTAGTTGGGTGCGTCCTGCTCTCATTGTTCAGCTAAAACTACAAGTTAGTGTAGTGAGACCTCTGCACAGTGTTCATCTAAAGCTACAAGTTAGTGCAGTGCGTCCTGCTCACAGTACTCAGCTAAAACTACAAGTTAGTGTAGTGAGACCTCTGCACAGTGTTCATCTAAAGCTACAAGTTAGTGCATTGCGTCCTGCTCACAGTGTTCAGCTAAAACTACAAGTTAGTGAGTGCGTCCTGCTCTCAGTGTTCAGCTAAAACTACAAGTTAGTGTAGTGAGACCTCTGCACAGTGTTCATCTAAAGCTACAAGTTTGTGCAGTGTGTCTTGCTCAAAGTGTTCAGCTAAAACTACAATTTAGTGCAGTGCGTTCTGCTCACAGTGTTCAGCTAAAACTACAAGTTAGTGGGGTGAGTCCTGCTCACAGTGTTCAGCTAAAACTACAAGTTAGTGGGGTGCGTCCTGCTCACAGTGTTCAGCTAAAACTACAAGTTAGTGCAGTGCATCCTGCTCACAGTGTTCAGCTAAAACTACAAGTTAGTGTGGTGCGTCCTGCTCACAGTGTTCAGCTAAAACTACAAGTTAGTGCGGTGCATCCTGCTCACAGTGTTCAGCTAAAATTACAACTTAGTGCGTTGCGTCCTGCTCACAGTGTTAAGCTAAAACTATAATTTAGTGCGGTGCATCCTACTCACAGTGTTCAGCTAAAACAACAAGATAGTTCGGTGCATCATGCTCACAGTGTTCAGCTAAAACTACAAGTTAGTGGGGTGCGTCCTGCTCACAGTGTTCAGCTAAAACTACAAGTTAGTGCGGTGCATCCTGCTCACAGTGTTCAGCTAAAACTACAAGTTAGTGTGGTGCGTCCTGCTCACAGTGTTCAGCTAAAACTACAAGTTAGTGTAGTGAGACCTCTGCAGAATGTTCATCTAAAGCTTCAAGTTAGTGCAGTGCGTCCTGCTCACAGTGTTCATCTAAAGCTACAAGTTAGTGCAGTGTGTCTTGCTCACAGTGTTCAGCTAAAACTACAACTTAGTGCAGTGCGTTCTGCTCACAGTGTTCAGCTAAAACTACAAGTTAGTGGGGTGGGTCCTGCTCACAGTGTTCAGCTAAAACTACAAGTTAGTGAGGTGCGTCCTGCTGACAGTGTTCATCTAAAACTACAAGTTAGTGGGGTGCGTCCTGCTCACAGTGTTCAGCTAAAACTACAAGTTAGTGTAGTGATACCTCTGCACAGTGTTCATCTAAAGCTACAAGTTAGTGCAGTGCGTCCTGCTCACAGTGTTCAGCTAAAACTACAAGTTAGTGCAGTGCATCCTGTTCACAGTATTCAGCTAAAACTACAAGTTAGTGTAGTGAGACCTCTGCACAGTGTTCATCTAAACCTAGAAGTTAGTGCAGTGTGTCCTGCTTACAGTGTTCAGCCAAAACTAAAAGTTAGTGGGGTGCGTCCTTCTCACAATGTTCAGCTAAAACTACAAGTTAGTGTAGTGAGACCTCTGCACAGTGTTCATCTAAAGCTACAAGTTAGTGCAGTGCGTCCTGCTCACAGTGTTCAGCTAAAACTACAAGTTAGTGCAGTGCATCCTGTTCACAGTGTTCAGCTAAAACTACAAGTTAGTGCGGTGCGTCCTGCTCACAGTGTTCAGCTAAAACTACAAGTTAGTGCGGTGCGTCCTGCTCACAGTGTTCAGCTAAAACCACAAGTTAGTGTAGTGAGACCTCTGCACAGTGTTCATCTAAACCTACAAGTTAGTGCAGTGTGTCCTGCTCACAGTGTTTAGCTAAAACTACAAGTTAGTGGGGTGCGTCCTGCCCACAATGTTCAGCTAAAACTACAAGTTAGTGTAGTGAGACCTCTGCATAGTGTTCATCTAAAGCTACAAGTTAGTGCAGTGCGTCCTGCTCACAGTACTCAGCTAAAACTACAAGTTAGTGTAGTGAGACCTCTGCACAGTGTTCATCTAAAGCTACAAGTTAGTGCAGTGCGTCCTGCTCACAGTGTTCTGCTACAACTACAAGTTAGTGTGGTGCGTCCTGCTCACAGTGTTCAGATAAAACTACAAGTCAGTGTAGTGAGACATCTGCACAGTGTTCATCTAAAGCTACAAGTTAGTGCGGTGCGTCCTGCTCACAGTGTTCAGCTAAAACTACAAGTTAGTGAGTGCGTCCTGCTCACAGTGTTCAGCTAAAACTACAAGTTAGTGTAGTGAGATCTCTGCACAGTGTTCATCTAAAGCTACAAGTTAGTGCAGTGTGTCCTGCTCACAGTGTTCAGCTAAAACTACAAGTTAGTGCAGTGCATCCTGTTCACAGTGTTCAGCTAAAACTACAAGTTAGTGCGGTGCGTCCTGCTCACAGTGTTCAGCTAAAACTACAAGTTAGTGCAGTGCGTCCTGCTCACAGTGTTCAGCTAAAACTACAAGTTAGTGTAGTGAGACCTCTGCACAGTGTTCATCTAAAGCTACAAGTTAGTGCAGTGCGTCCTGCTCACAGTATTCAGCTAAAACTGCAAGTTAGTGTAGTGAGACCTCTGCACAGTGTTCAGCTAAAACTACAAGTTAGTGCAGTGCGTCCTGCTCACAGTGTTCAGCTAAAACTACAAGTTAGTGGGGTGCGTCCTGCTCACATTGTTCAGGTAAAACTACAACTTAGTGCGGTGCGTCCTGCTCACAGTGTTCAGCTAAAACTACAAGTTAGTGGGGTGCGTCCTGCTCACATTGTTCAGGTAAAACTACAACTTAGTGCGGTGCGTCCTGCTCACAGTGTTCAGCTAAAACTACAAGTTAGTGTTGTGAG
The DNA here is from genome assembly GCA_037952925.1 of Lithobates clamitans. Lineage (NCBI taxonomy): Eukaryota > Metazoa > Chordata > Amphibia > Anura > Ranidae > Lithobates > Lithobates clamitans. The sequence goes on along the minus strand of JBBGZY010000496.1, from coordinate 572,018 downwards.
ACCTCTGCACAGTGTTCATCTAAAGCTACAAGTTAGTGCAATGCATCCTGCTCATAGTATTCAGCTAAAACTACAAGTTAGTGTAGTGAGACCTCTGCACAGTGTTCATCTAAAGCTACAAGTTAGTGCAGTGCGTCCTGCTCACAGTGTTCAGCTAAAACTACAAGTTAGTGTGGTGCGTCCTGCTCACAGTGTTCAGCTAAAACTACAAGTTAGTGTAGTGAGACCTCTGCACAATGTTCATCTAAAGCTACAAGTTAGTGCAGTGCGTCCTGCTCACAGTGTTCAGCTAAAACTACAAGTTAGTGGGGTGCGTCCTGCTCACAGTGTTCAGCTAAAACTACAAAGTAGTGCAGTGCGTCCTGTTCACAGTGTTCAGCTAAAACTACAAGTTAGTGGGGTGCGTCCTGCTCTCAGTGTTCAGCTAAAACTACAAGTTAGTGTAGTGAGACCTCTGCACAGTGTTCATCTAAAGCTACAAGTTAGTGCAGTGTGTCTTGCTCACAGTGTTCAGCTAAAACTACAACTTAGTGCAGTGCGTTCTGCTCACAGTGTTCAGCTAAAACTACAAGTTAGTGGGGTGAGTCCTGCTCACAGTGTTCAGCTAAAACTACAAGTTAGTGCGGTGCGTCCTGCTCACAGTGTTCAGCTAAAACTACAAGTTAGTGCAGTGCGTTCTGCTCACAGTGTTCAGCTAAAACTTCAAGTTAGTGTGGTGCGTCCTGCTCACAGTGTTCAGCTAAAAGTACAAGTTAGTGCGGTGCGTCCTGCTCACAGTGTTCAGCTAAAACTACAAGTTAGTGCGGTGCATCCTGCTCACAGAGTTCAGCTAAAACTACAAGTTAGTGCGGTGCGTCCTGCTCACAGTGTTCAGCTAAAACTACAAGTTAGTGCGGTGCATCCTGCTCACAGTGTTCAGCTAAAACTACAAGTTAGTGGGGTGCGTCCTACTCACAGTATTCAACTGAAACTACAAGTTAGTGCGGTGCATCCTGCTCACAGTGTTCAGCTAAAACTACAAGTTAGTGTGGTGCGTCCTGCTCACAGTGTTCAGCTAAAAATACAAGTTAGTGCGGTGCGTCCTGCTCACAGTGTTCAGCTAAAATTACAACTTAGTGCAGTGCGTCCTGCTCACAGTGTTCAGCTAAAACTATAAGTTAGTGGGGTGCGTCCTGCTGACAGTGTTCAGCTAAAACTACAAGTTAGTGTAGTGAGACCTCTGCACAGTGTTCATCTAAAGCTACAAGTTAGTGCAGTGCATCCTGCTTACAGTATTCAGCTAAAACTACAAGTTAGTGTAGTGAGACCTCTGCACAGTGTTCATTTTAAGCTACAAGTTAGTGCAGTGCGTCATGCTCACAGTGTTCAGCTAAAACTACAAGTTAGTGTACTGAGACCTCTGCACAGTGTTCATCTAAAGCTACAAGTTAGTGCAGTGCGTCCTGCTCACAGTGTTCAGCTAAAACTACAAGTTAGTGGGGTGCGTCCTGCTCACAGTGTTCAGCTAAAACTACAAGTTAGTGCAGTGCATCCTGCTCACAGTGTTCAGCTAAAACTACAAGTTAGTGTGGTGCGTCCTGCTCACAGTGTTCAGCTAAAACTACAAGTTAGTGCGGTGCATCCTGCTCACAGTGTTCAGCTAAAATTACAACTTAGTGCGTTGCGTCCTGCTCACAGTGTTAAGCTAAAACTATAATTTAGTGCGGTGCATCCTACTCACAGTGTTCAGCTAAAACAACAAGATAGTTCGGTGCATCATGCTCACAGTGTTCAGCTAAAACTACAAGTTAGTGGGGTGCGTCCTGCTCACAGTGTTCAGCTAAAACTACAAGTTAGTGCGGTGCATCCTGCTCACAGTGTTCAGCTAAAACTACAAGTTAGTGTGGTGCGTCCTGCTCACAGTGTTCAGCTAAAACTACAAGTTAGTGTAGTGAGACCTCTGCAGAATGTTCATCTAAAGCTTCAAGTTAGTGCAGTGCGTCCTGCTCACAGTGTTCATCTAAAGCTACAAGTTAGTGCAGTGTGTCTTGCTCACAGTGTTCAGCTAAAACTACAACTTAGTGCAGTGCGTTCTGCTCACAGTGTTCAGCTAAAACTACAAGTTAGTGGGGTGGGTCCTGCTCACAGTGTTCAGCTAAAACTACAAGTTAGTGAGGTGCGTCCTGCTGACAGTGTTCATCTAAAACTACAAGTTAGTGGGGTGCGTCCTGCTCACAGTGTTCAGCTAAAACTACAAGTTAGTGTAGTGATACCTCTGCACAGTGTTCATCTAAAGCTACAAGTTAGTGCAGTGCGTCCTGCTCACAGTGTTCAGCTAAAACTACAAGTTAGTGCAGTGCATCCTGTTCACAGTATTCAGCTAAAACTACAAGTTAGTGTAGTGAGACCTCTGCACAGTGTTCATCTAAACCTAGAAGTTAGTGCAGTGTGTCCTGCTTACAGTGTTCAGCCAAAACTAAAAGTTAGTGGGGTGCGTCCTTCTCACAATGTTCAGCTAAAACTACAAGTTAGTGTAGTGAGACCTCTGCACAGTGTTCATCTAAAGCTACAAGTTAGTGCAGTGCGTCCTGCTCACAGTGTTCAGCTAAAACTACAAGTTAGTGCAGTGCATCCTGTTCACAGTGTTCAGCTAAAACTACAAGTTAGTGCGGTGCGTCCTGCTCACAGTGTTCAGCTAAAACTACAAGTTAGTGCGGTGCGTCCTGCTCACAGTGTTCAGCTAAAACCACAAGTTAGTGTAGTGAGACCTCTGCACAGTGTTCATCTAAACCTACAAGTTAGTGCAGTGTGTCCTGCTCACAGTGTTTAGCTAAAACTACAAGTTAGTGGGGTGCGTCCTGCCCACAATGTTCAGCTAAAACTACAAGTTAGTGTAGTGAGACCTCTGCATAGTGTTCATCTAAAGCTACAAGTTAGTGCAGTGCGTCCTGCTCACAGTACTCAGCTAAAACTACAAGTTAGTGTAGTGAGACCTCTGCACAGTGTTCATCTAAAGCTACAAGTTAGTGCAGTGCGTCCTGCTCACAGTGTTCTGCTACAACTACAAGTTAGTGTGGTGCGTCCTGCTCACAGTGTTCAGATAAAACTACAAGTCAGTGTAGTGAGACCTCTGCACAGTGTTCATCTAAAGCTACAAGTTAGTGCGGTGCGTCCTGCTCACAGTGTTCAGCTAAAACTACAAGTTAGTGAGTGCGTCCTGCTCACAGTGTTCAGCTAAAACTACAAGTTAGTGTAGTGAGATCTCTGCACAGTGTTCATCTAAAGCTACAAGTTAGTGCAGTGTGTCCTGCTCACAGTGTTCAGCTAAAACTACAAGTTAGTGCAGTGCATCCTGTTCACAGTGTTCAGCTAAAACTACAAGTTAGTGCGGTGCGTCCTGCTCACAGTGTTCAGCTAAAACTACAAGTTAGTGCAGTGCGTCCTGCTCACAGTGTTCAGCTAAAACTACAAGTTAGTGTAGTGAGACCTCTGCACAGTGTTCATCTAAAGCTACAAGTTAGTGCAGTGCGTCCTGCTCACAGTATTCAGCTAAAACTGCAAGTTAGTGTAGTGAGACCTCTGCACAGTGTTCAGCTAAAACTACAAGTTAGTGCAGTGCGTCCTGCTCACAGTGTTCAGCTAAAACTACAAGTTAGTGGGGTGCGTCCTGCTCACATTGTTCAGGTAAAACTACAACTTAGTGCGGTGCGTCCTGCTCACAGTGTTCAGCTAAAACTACAAGTTAGTGGGGTGCGTCCTGCTCACATTGTTCAGGTAAAACTACAACTTAGTGCGGTGCGTCCTGCTCACAGTGTTCAGCTAAAACTACAAGTTAGTGTTGTGAGACCTCTGCACAGTGTTCATCTAAAGCTACAAGTTAGTGCAGTGCATCCTGCTCATAGTATTCAGCTAAAACTACAAGTTAGTGTAGTGAGACCTCTGCACAGTGTTCATCTAAAGCTACAAGTTAGTGCAGTGCGTCCTGCTCACAGTGTTCAGCTAAAACTACAAGTTAGTGTGGTGCGTCCTGCTCACAGTGTTCAGCTAAAACTACAAGTTAGTGTAGTGAGACCTCTGCACAATGTTCATCTAAAGCTACAAGTTAGTGCAGTGCGTCCTGCTCACAGTGTTCAACTAAAACTACAAGTTAGTGGGGTGCGTCCTGCTCACAGTGTTCAGCTAAAACTACAAAGTAGTGCAGTGCGTCCTGTTCACAGTGTTCAGCTAAAACTACAAGTTAGTGGGGTGCGTCCTGCTCTCAGTGTTCAGCTAAAACTACAAGTTAGTGTAGTGAGACCTCTGCACAGTGTTCATCTAAAGCTACAAGTTAGTGCAGTGTGTCTTGCTCACAGTGTTCAGCTAAAACTACAACTTAGTGCAGTGCGTTCTGCTCACAGTGTTCAGCTAAAACTACAAGTTAGTGGGGTGAGTCCTGCTCACAGTGTTCAGCTAAAACTACAAGTTAGTGCGGTGCGTCCTGCTCACAGTGTTCAGCTAAAACTACAAGTTAGTGCAGTGCGTTCTGCTCACAGTGTTCAGCTAAAACTTCAAGTTAGTGTGGTGCGTCCTGCTCACAGTGTTCAGCTAAAAGTACAAGTTAGTGCGGTGCGTCCTGCTCACAGTGTTCAGCTAAAACTACAAGTTAGTGCGGTGCATCCTGCTCACAGAGTTCAGCTAAAACTACAAGTTAGTGCGGTGCGTCCTGCTCACAGTGTTCAGCTAAAACTACAAGTTAGTGCGGTGCATCCTGCTCACAGTGTTCAGCTAAAACTACAAGTTAGTGGGGTGCGTCCTACTCACAGTATTCAACTGAAACTACAAGTTAGTGCGGTGCATCCTGCTCACAGTGTTCAGCTAAAACTACAAGTTAGTGTGGTGCGTCCTGCTCACAGTGTTCAGCTAAAAATACAAGTTAGTGCGGTGCGTCCTGCTCACAGTGTTCAGCTAAAATTACAACTTAGTGCAGTGCGTCCTGCTCACAGTGTTCAGCTAAAACTATAAGTTAGTGGGGTGCGTCCTGCTGACAGTGTTCAGCTAAAACTACAAGTTAGTGTAGTGAGACCTCTGCACAGTGTTCATCTAAAGCTACAAGTTAGTGCAGTGCATCCTGCTTACAGTATTCAGCTAAAACTACAAGTTAGTGTAGTGAGACCTCTGCACAGTGTTCATTTTAAGCTACAAGTTAGTGCAGTGCGTCATGCTCACAGTGTTCAGCTAAAACTACAAGTTAGTGTACTGAGACCTCTGCACAGTGTTCATCTAAAGCTACAAGTTAGTGCAGTGCGTCCTGCTCACAGTGTTCAGCTAAAACTACAAGTTAGTGGGGTGCGTCCTGCTCAAAGTGTTCAGCTAAAACTACAAGTTAGTGCAGTGCGTCCTGTTCACAGTTTTCAGCTAAAACTACAAGTTAGTGGGGTGCGTCCTGCTCACAGTGTTCAGCTAAAACTACAAGTTAGTGTAGTGAGACCTCTGCACAGTGTTCACCTAAGGCTACAAGTTAGTGCAGTGTGTTTTGCTCACAGTGTTCAGCTAAAACTACAAGTTAGTGCAGTGCGTTCTGCTCACAGTGTTAAGCTAAAACTACAAGTTAGTGGGGTGCGTCCTGCTCACAGTGTTCAGCTAAAACTACAAGTTAGTGCAGTGCGTCCTGCTCACAGTGTTCAGCTAAAACTACAAGATAGTGCGGTGCATCCTGCTCACAGTGTTCAGCTAAAACTACAAGTTAGTGGGGTGCGTCCTGCTCACAGTGTTCAGCTAAAACTACAAGTTAGTGCGGTGCATCCTGCTCACAGAGTTCAGCTAAAACTACAAGTTAGTGTGGTGCGTCCTGCTCACAGTGTTCAGCTAAAATTACAACTTAGTGCGGTGCGTCCTGCTCACAGTGTTAAGCTAAAACTATAATTTAGTGCGGTGCGTCCTGCTCACAGTGTTCAGCTTAAACTACAAGTTAGTGTACTGAGACCTCTGCACAGTGTTCATCTAAAGCTACAAGTTAGTGCGGTGCGTCCTGCTCACAGTGTTCAGCTAAAACTACAAGTTAGTGTGGTGCATCCTGCTCACAGTGTTCAGCTAAAACTACAAGTTAGTGTAGTGAGACCTCTGCACAGTGTTCATCTAAAGCTACAAGTTAGTGCAGTGCGTCCTGCTCATAGTGTTCAGCTAAAATTACAAGTTAGTGGGGTGTGTCCTGCTCACAGTGTTCAGCTAAAACTACAAGTTAGTGGGGTGCATCCTGCTCACAGTGTTCAGCTAAAACTAAAAGTTAGTGCGGTGTGTCCTGCTCACAGTGTTCAGCTAAAACTGCAAGTTAGTGCAGTGCATCCTGCTCACAGTGTTCAGCTAAAACTACAAGTTAGTGGGGTGCGTCCTGCTCACAGTGTTCAGCTAAAACTACAAGTTAGTGCGGTGCATCCTGCTCACAGTGTTCAGCTAAAACTACAAGTTAGTGTAGTGAGACCTCTGCACAGTGTTCAGCTAAAACTACAAGTTAGTGCAGTGCGTCCTGCTCACAGTGTTCAGCTAAAACTACAAGTTAGTGCGGTGCATCCTGCTCACAGTGTTCAGCTAAAACTACAAGTTAGTGTGGTGCGTCCTGCTCACAGTGTCCAGCTAAAACTACAACTTAGTGCGGTGCGTCCTGCTCACAGTGTTCAGCTAAAACTACAAGTTAGTGTTGTGAGACCTCTGCACAGTGTTCATCTAAAGCTACAAGTTAGTGCAGTGCATCCTGCTCATAGTATTCAGCTAAAACTACAAGTTAGTGTAGTGAGTCCTCTGCACAGTGTTCATCTAAAGCTACAAGTTAGTGCAGTGCGTCCTGCTCACAGTGTTCAGCTAAAACTACAAGTTAGTGCAGTGCGTCCTGTTCACAGTGTTCAGCTAAAATTACAAGTTAGTTGGGTGCGTCCTGCTCTCATTGTTCAGCTAAAACTACAAGTTAGTGTAGTGAGACCTCTGCACAGTGTTCATCTAAAGCTACAAGTTAGTGCAGTGCGTCCTGCTCACAGTACTCAGCTAAAACTACAAGTTAGTGTAGTGAGACCTCTGCACAGTGTTCATCTAAAGCTACAAGTTAGTGCATTGCGTCCTGCTCACAGTGTTCAGCTAAAACTACAAGTTAGTGAGTGCGTCCTGCTCTCAGTGTTCAGCTAAAACTACAAGTTAGTGTAGTGAGACCTCTGCACAGTGTTCATCTAAAGCTACAAGTTTGTGCAGTGTGTCTTGCTCAAAGTGTTCAGCTAAAACTACAATTTAGTGCAGTGCGTTCTGCTCACAGTGTTCAGCTAAAACTACAAGTTAGTGGGGTGAGTCCTGCTCACAGTGTTCAGCTAAAACTACAAGTTAGTGGGGTGCGTCCTGCTCACAGTGTTCAGCTAAAACTACAAGTTAGTGCAGTGCATCCTGCTCACAGTGTTCAGCTAAAACTACAAGTTAGTGTGGTGCGTCCTGCTCACAGTGTTCAGCTAAAACTACAAGTTAGTGCGGTGCATCCTGCTCACAGTGTTCAGCTAAAATTACAACTTAGTGCGTTGCGTCCTGCTCACAGTGTTAAGCTAAAACTATAATTTAGTGCGGTGCATCCTACTCACAGTGTTCAGCTAAAACAACAAGATAGTTCGGTGCATCATGCTCACAGTGTTCAGCTAAAACTACAAGTTAGTGGGGTGCGTCCTGCTCACAGTGTTCAGCTAAAACTACAAGTTAGTGCGGTGCATCCTGCTCACAGTGTTCAGCTAAAACTACAAGTTAGTGTGGTGCGTCCTGCTCACAGTGTTCAGCTAAAACTACAAGTTAGTGTAGTGAGACCTCTGCAGAATGTTCATCTAAAGCTTCAAGTTAGTGCAGTGCGTCCTGCTCACAGTGTTCATCTAAAGCTACAAGTTAGTGCAGTGTGTCTTGCTCACAGTGTTCAGCTAAAACTACAACTTAGTGCAGTGCGTTCTGCTCACAGTGTTCAGCTAAAACTACAAGTTAGTGGGGTGGGTCCTGCTCACAGTGTTCAGCTAAAACTACAAGTTAGTGAGGTGCGTCCTGCTGACAGTGTTCATCTAAAACTACAAGTTAGTGGGGTGCGTCCTGCTCACAGTGTTCAGCTAAAACTACAAGTTAGTGTAGTGATACCTCTGCACAGTGTTCATCTAAAGCTACAAGTTAGTGCAGTGCGTCCTGCTCACAGTGTTCAGCTAAAACTACAAGTTAGTGCAGTGCATCCTGTTCACAGTATTCAGCTAAAACTACAAGTTAGTGTAGTGAGACCTCTGCACAGTGTTCATCTAAACCTAGAAGTTAGTGCAGTGTGTCCTGCTTACAGTGTTCAGCCAAAACAAAAATTAGTGGGGTGCGTCCTTCTCACAATGTTCAGCTAAAACTACAAGTTAGTGTAGTGAGACCTCTGCACAGTGTTCATCTAAAGCTACAAGTTAGTGCAGTGCGTCCTGCTCACAGTGTTCAGCTAAAACTACAAGTTAGTGCAGTGCATCCTGTTCACAGTGTTCAGCTAAAACTACAAGTTAGTGCGGTGCGTCCTGCTCACAGTGTTCAGCTAAAACTACAAGTTAGTGCGGTGCGTCCTGCTCACAGTGTTCAGCTAAAACCACAAGTTAGTGTAGTGAGACCTCTGCACAGTGTTCATCTAAACCTACAAGTTAGTGCAGTGTGTCCTGCTCACAGTGTTTAGCTAAAACTACAAGTTAGTGGGGTGCGTCCTGCCCACAATGTTCAGCTAAAACTACAAGTTAGTGTAGTGAGACCTCTGCATAGTGTTCATCTAAAGCTACAAGTTAGTGCAGTGCGTCCTGCTCACAGTACTCAGCTAAAACTACAAGTTAGTGTAGTGAGACCTCTGCACAGTGTTCATCTAAAGCTACAAGTTAGTGCAGTGCGTCCTGCTCACAGTGTTCTGCTACAACTACAAGTTAGTGTGGTGCGTCCTGCTCACAGTGTTCAGATAAAACTACAAGTCAGTGTAGTGAGACCTCTGCACAGTGTTCATCTAAAGCTACAAGTTAGTGCGGTGCGTCCTGCTCACAGTGTTCAGCTAAAACTACAAGTTAGTGAGTGCGTCCTGCTCACAGTGTTCAGCTAAAACTACAAGTTAGTGTAGTGAGATCTCTGCACAGTGTTCATCTAAAGCTACAAGTTAGTGCAGTGTGTCCTGCTCACAGTGTTCAGCTAAAACTACAAGTTAGTGCAGTGCATCCTGTTCACAGTGTTCAGCTAAAACTACAAGTTAGTGCGGTGCGTCCTGCTCACAGTGTTCAGCTAAAACTACAAGTTAGTGCAGTGCGTCCTGCTCACAGTGTTCAGCTAAAACTACAAGTTAGTGTAGTGAGACCTCTGCACAGTGTTCATCTAAAGCTACAAGTTAGTGCAGTGCGTCCTGCTCACAGTATTCAGCTAAAACTGCAAGTTAGTGTAGTGAGACCTCTGCACAGTGTTCAGCTAAAACTACAAGTTAGTGCAGTGCGTCCTGCTCACAGTGTTCAGCTAAAACTACAAGTTAGTGGGGTGCGTCCTGCTCACATTGTTCAGGTAAAACTACAACTTAGTGCGGTGCGTCCTGCTCACAGTGTTCAGCTAAAACTACAAGTTAGTGGGGTGCGTCCTGCTCACATTGTTCAGGTAAAACTACAACTTAGTGCGGTGCGTCCTGCTCACAGTGTTCAGCTAAAACTACAAGTTAGTGTTGTGAGACCTCTGCACAGTGTTCATCTAAAGCTACAAGTTAGTGCAGTGCATCCTGCTCATAGTATTCAGCTAAAACTACAAGTTAGTGTAGTGAGACCTCTGCACAGTGTTCATCTAAAGCTACAAGTTAGTGCAGTGCGTCCTGCTCACAGTGTTCAGCTAAAACTACAAGTTAGTGTGGTGCGTCCTGCTCACAGTGTTCAGCTAAAACTACAAGTTAGTGTAGTGAGACCTCTGCACAATGTTCATCTAAAGCTACAAGTTAGTGCAGTGCGTCCTGCTCACAGTGTTCAGCTAAAACTACAAGTTAGTGGGGTGCGTCCTGCTCACAGTGTTCAGCTAAAACTACAAAGTAGTGCAGTGCGTCCTGTTCACAGTGTTCAGCTAAAACTACAAGTTAGTGGGGTGTGTCCTGCTCTCAGTGTTCAGCTAAAACTACAAGTTAGTGTAGTGAGACCTCTGCACAGTGTTCATCTAAAGCTACAAGTTAGTGCAGTGTGTCTTGCTCACAGTGTTCAGCTAAAACTACAACTTAGTGCAGTGCGTTCTGCTCACAGTGTTCAGCTAAAACTACAAGTTAGTGGGGTGAGTCCTGCTCACAGTGTTCAGCTAAAACTACAAGTTAGTGCGGTGCGTCCTGCTCACAGTGTTCAGCTAAAACTACAAGTTAGTGCAGTGCGTTCTGCTCACAGTGTTCAGCTAAAACTTCAAGTTAGTGTGGTGCGTCCTGCTCACAGTGTTCAGCTAAAAGTACAAGTTAGTGCGGTGCGTCCTGCTCACAGTGTTCAGCTAAAACTACAAGTTAGTGCGGTGCATCCTGCTCACAGAGTTCAGCTAAAACTACAAGTTAGTGCGGTGCGTCCTGCTCACAGTGTTCAGCTAAAACTACAAGTTAGTGCGGTGCATCCTGCTCACAGTGTTCAGCTAAAACTACAAGTTAGTGGGGTGCGTCCTACTCACAGTATTCAACTGAAACTACAAGTTAGTGCGGTGCATCCTGCTCACAGTGTTCAGCTAAAACTACAAGTTAGTGTGGTGCGTCCTGCTCACAGTGTTCAGCTAAAAATACAAGTTAGTGCGGTGCGTCCTGCTCACAGTGTTCAGCTAAAATTACAACTTAGTGCAGTGCGTCCTGCTCACAGTGTTCAGCTAAAACTATAAGTTAGTGGGGTGCGTCCTGCTGACAGTGTTCAGCTAAAACTACAAGTTAGTGTAGTGAGACCTCTGCACAGTGTTCATCTAAAGCTACAAGTTAGTGCAGTGCATCCTGCTTACAGTATTCAGCTAAAACTACAAGTTAGTGTAGTGAGACCTCTGCACAGTGTTCATTTTAAGCTACAAGTTAGTGCAGTGCGTCATGCTCACAGTGTTCAGCTAAAACTACAAGTTAGTGTACTGAGACCTCTGCACAGTGTTCATCTAAAGCTACAAGTTAGTGCAGTGCGTCCTGCTCACAGTGTTCAGCTAAAACTACAAGTTAGTGGGGTGCGTCCTGCTCAAAGTGTTCAGCTAAAACTACAAGTTAGTGCAGTGCGTCCTGTTCACAGTTTTCAGCTAAAACTACAAGTTAGTGGGGTGCGTCCTGCTCACAGTGTTCAGCTAAAACTACAAGTTAGTGTAGTGAGACCTCTGCACAGTGTTCACCTAAGGCTACAAGTTAGTGCAGTGTGTTTTGCTCACAGTGTTCAGCTAAAACTACAAGTTAGTGCAGTGCGTTCTGCTCACAGTGTTAAGCTAAAACTACAAGTTAGTGGGGTGCGTCCTGCTCACAGTGTTCAGCTAAAACTACAAGTTAGTGCAGTGCGTCCTGCTCACAGTGTTCAGCTAAAACTACAAGATAGTGCGGTGCATCCTGCTCACAGTGTTCAGCTAAAACTACAAGTTAGTGGGGTGCGTCCTGCTCACAGTGTTCAGCTAAAACTACAAGTTAGTGCGGTGCATCCTGCTCACAGAGTTCAGCTAAAACTACAAGTTAGTGTGGTGCGTCCTGCTCACAGTGTTCAGCTAAAATTACAACTTAGTGCGGTGCGTCCTGCTCACAGTGTTAAGCTAAAACTATAATTTAGTGCGGTGCGTCCTGCTCACAGTGTTCAGCTTAAACTACAAGTTAGTGTACTGAGACCTCTGCACAGTGTTCATCTAAAGCTACAAGTTAGTGCGGTGCGTCCTGCTCACAGTGTTCAGCTAAAACTACAAGTTAGTGTGGTGCATCCTGCTCACAGTGTTCAGCTAAAACTACAAGTTAGTGTAGTGAGACCTCTGCACAGTGTTCATCTAAAGCTACAAGTTAGTGCAGTGCGTCCTGCTCATAGTGTTCAGCTAAAATTACAAGTTAGTGGGGTGTGTCCTGCTCACAGTGTTCAGCTAAAACTACAAGTTAGTGGGGTGCATCCTGCTCACAGTGTTCAGCTAAAACTAAAAGTTAGTGCGGTGTGTCCTGCTCACAGTGTTCAGCTAAAACTGCAAGTTAGTGCAGTGCATCCTGCTCACAGTGTTCAGCTAAAACTACAAGTTAGTGGGGTGCGTCCTGCTCACAGTGTTCAGCTAAAACTACAAGTTAGTGCGGTGCGTCCTGCTCACAGTGTTCAGCTAAAACTACAAGTTAGTGTAGTGAGACCTCTGCACAGTGTTCAGCTAAAACTACAAGTTAGTGCAGTGCGTCCTGCTCACAGTGTTCAGCTAAAACTACAAGTTAGTGCGGTGCATCCTGCTCACAGTGTTCAGCTAAAACTACAAGTTAGTGTGGTGCGTCCTGCTCACAGTGTCCAGCTAAAACTACAACTTAGTGCGGTGCGTCCTGCTCACAGTGTTCAGCTAAAACTACAAGTTAGTGTTGTGAGACCTCTGCACAGTGTTCATCTAAAGCTACAAGTTAGTGCAGTGCATCCTGCTCATAGTATTCAGCTAAAACTACAAGTTAGTGTAGTGAGTCCTCTGCACAGTGTTCATCTAAAGCTACAAGTTAGTGCAGTGCGTCCTGCTCACAGTGTTCAGCTAAAACTACAAGTTAGTGCAGTGCGTCCTGTTCACAGTGTTCAGCTAAAATTACAAGTTAGTTGGGTGCGTCCTGCTCTCATTGTTCAGCTAAAACTACAAGTTAGTGTAGTGAGACCTCTGCACAGTGTTCATCTAAAGCTACAAGTTAGTGCAGTGCGTCCTGCTCACAGTACTCAGCTAAAACTACAAGTTAGTGTAGTGAGACCTCTGCACAGTGTTCATCTAAAGCTACAAGTTAGTGCATTGCGTCCTGCTCACAGTGTTCAGCTAAAACTACAAGTTAGTGAGTGCGTCCTGCTCTCAGTGTTCAGCTAAAACTACAAGTTAGTGTAGTGAGACCTCTGCACAGTGTTCATCTAAAGCTACAAGTTTGTGCAGTGTGTCTTGCTCAAAGTGTTCAGCTAAAACTACAATTTAGTGCAGTGCGTTCTGCTCACAGTGTTCAGCTAAAACTACAAGTTAGTGGGGTGAGTCCTGCTCACAGTGTTCAGCTAAAACTACAAGTTAGTGCGGTGCGTCCTGCTCACAGTGTTCAGCTAAAACTACAAGTTAGTGCGGTGCATCCTGCTCACAGTGTTCAGCTAAAACTACAAGTTAGTGGGGTGCGTCATGCTCACAGTGTTCAGCTAAAACTGCAAGTTAGTGCGGTGCGTCCTGCTCACAGTGTTCAGCTAAAACTACAAGTTAGTGGGGTGCGTCCTGCTCACAGTGTTCATCTAAAACTACAAGTTAGTGGGGTGCGTCCTGCTCACAGTGTTCAGCTAAAACTACAAGTTAGTGTAGTGAGACCTCTGCACAGTGTTCATCTAAAGCTACAAGTTAGTGCAGTGCGTCCTGCTCACAGTGTTCAGCTAAAACTACAAGTTAGTGCAGTGCATCCTCTTCACAGTATTCAGCTAAAATTACAACTTAGTGTGGTGCGTCCTGCTCACAGTGTTCAGCTAAAACTACAAGTTAGTGCGGTGCGTCCTGCTCACAGTGTTCAGCTAAAACTACAAGTTAGTGTAGTGAGACCTCTGCACAGTGTTCATCTAAACCTAGAAGTTAGTGCAGTGTGTCCTGCTCACAGTGTTCAGCTAAAACTACAAGTTAGTGGGGTGCGTGCTGCTCACAATGTTCAGCTAAAACTACAAGTTAGTGGGGTGCGTCCTGCTCACAATGTTCAGCTAAAACTACAAGTTAGTGTAGTGAGACCTCTGCACAGTGTTCATCTAAAGCTACAAGTTAGTGCAGTGCGTCCTGCTCACAGTGTTCAGCTAAAACTACAAGTTAGTGCAGTGCATCCTGTTCACAGTGTTCAGCTAAAACTACAAGTTAGTGTGGTGCTTCCTGCTCACAGTGTTCAGCTAAAACTACAATTTAGTGTGGTGCGTCCTGCTCACAGTGTTCAGCTAAAACTACAAGTTAGTAGGGTGCATCCTGCTCACAGTGTTCAGCTAAAACTACAAGTTAGTGCGGTGCGTCCTGCTCACAGTGTTCAGCTAAAACCACAAGTTAGTGTAGTGAGACCTCTGCACAGTGTTCATCTAAACCTACAAGTTAGTGCAGTGTGTCCTGCTCACAGTGTTTAGCTAAAACTACAAGTTAGTGTGGTGCGTCCTGCCACAATGTTCAGCTAAAACTACAAGTTAGTGTAGTGAGACCTCTGCACAGTGTTCATCTAAAGCTACAAGTTAGTGCAGTGCGTCCTGCTCACAGTATTCAGCTAAAACTACAAGTTAGTGTAGTGAGACCTCTGCACAGTGTTCATCTAAAGCTACAAGTTAGTGCCGTGCGTCCTGCTCACAGTGTTCTGCTAAAACTACAAGTTAGTGTGGTGCGTCCTGCTCACAGTGTTCAGATAAAACTACAAGTTAGTGTAGTGAGACCTCTGCACAGTGTTCATCTAAAGCTACAAGTTGGTGCGGTGCGTCCTGCTCACAGTGTTCAGCTAAAACTACAAGTTAGTGAGTGCGTTCTGCTCACAGTGTTCAGCTAAAACTACAAGTTAGTGTAGTGAGATCTCTGCACAGTGTTCATCTAAAGCTACAAGTTGGTGCAGTGCGTCCTGCTCACAGTGTTCAGCTAAAACTACAAGTTAGTGGGGTGCGTCCTGCTCACAGTGTTCAGCTAAAACTACAAGTTAGTGCGGTGCGTCCTGCTCACAGTGTTCAGCTAAAACTACAAGTTAGTGCGGTGCGTCCTGCTCACAGTGTTCAGCTAAAACTACAAGTTGGTGTAGTGAGACCTCTGCACAGTGTTCATCTAAAGCTACAAGTTAGTGCAGTGCGTCCTGCTCACAGTATTCAGCTAAAACTACAAGTTAGTGTAGAGAGACCTCTTCACAGTATTCAGCTAAAACTACAAGTTAGTGCAGTGCGTCCTGCTCACAGTGTTCAGCTAAAACTACAACTTAGTGCTGTGCGTCCTGCTCACAGTGTTCAGCTAAAACTACAAGTTAGTGGGGTGCATCCTGCTCACAGTGTTCAGCTAAAACTACAAGTTAGTGTAGTGAGACCTCTGCACAGTGTTCATCTAAAGCTACAAGTTAGTGCAGTGCGTCCTGCTCACAGTATTCAGCTAAAACTACAAGTTAGTGTAGTGAGACCTCTGCACAGTGTTCATCTAAAGCTACAAGTTAGTGCAGTGTGTCCTGCTCACAGTGTTCAGCTAAAACTACAAGTTAGTGCAGTGCGTTCTGCTCACAGTGTTCAGCTAAAACTACAAGTTAGTGGGGTGCGTCCTGCTCACAGTGTTCAGCTAAAACTACAAGTTAGTGTAGTGAGACCTCTGCACAGTGTTCATCTAAAGCTACAAGTTAGTGCAGTGCGTTCTGCTCACAGTGGTCAGCTAAAACTACAAGTTAGTGGGGTACGTCCTGCTCACAGTGTTCATCTAAAACTACAAGTTAGTGCGGTGCGTCCTGCTCACAGTGTTCAGCTAAAACTACAAGTTAGTGTAGTGAGACCTCTGCACAGTGTTCATCTAAAGCTACAAGTTAGTGCAGTGTGTCCTGCTCACAGTGTTCAGCTAAAACTACAAGTTAGTGCAGTGCATCCTGTTCACAGTGTTCAGCTAAAACTACAAGTTAGTGCGGTGCGTCCTGCTCACAGTGTTCAGCTAAAACTACAAGTTAGTGCAGTGCGTCCTGCTCACAGTGTTCAGCTAAAACTACAAGTTAGTGTAGTGAGACCTCTGCACAGTGTTCATCTAAAGCTACAAGTTAGTGCAGTGCGTCCTGCTCACAGTATTCAGCTAAAACTGCAAGTTAGTGTAGTGAGACCTCTGCACAGTGTTCAGCTAAAACTACAAGTTAGTGCAGTGCGTCCTGCTCACAGTGTTCAGCTAAAACTACAAGTTAGTGCAGTGCGTTCTGCTCACAGTGTTCAGCTAAAACTACAAGTTAGTGGGGTGCGTCCTGCTCACATTGTTCAGGTAAAACTACAACTTAGTGCGGTGCGTCCTGCTCACAGTGTTCAGCTAAAACTACAAGTTAGTGTTGTGAGACCTCTGCACAGTGTTCATCTAAAGCTACAAGTTAGTGCAGTGCATCCTGCTCATAGTATTCAGCTAAAACTACAAGTTAGTGTAGTGAGACCTCTGCACAGTGTTCATCTAAAGCTACAAGTTAGTGCAGTGCGTCCTGCTCACAGTTTTCAGCTAAAACTACAAGTTAGTGTGGTGCGTCCTGCTCACAGTGTTCAGCTAAAACTACAAGTTAGTGTAGTGAGACCTCTGCACAATGTTCATCTAAAGCTACAAGTTAGTGCAGTGCGTCCTGCTCACAGTGTTCAGCTAAAACTACAAGTTAGTGGGGTGCGTCCTGCTCACAGTGTTCAGCTAAAACTACAAAGTAGTGCAGTGCGTTCTGCTCACAGTGTTCAGCTAAAACTACAAGTTAGTGGGGTGAGTCCTGCTCACAGTGTTCAGCTAAAACTACAAGTTAGTGCGGTGCGTCCTGCTCACAGTGTTCAGCTAAAACTACAAGTTAGTGCAGTGCGTTCTGCTCACAGTGTTCAGCTAAAACTTCAAGTTAGTGTGGTGCGTCCTGCTCACAGTGTTCAGCTAAAAGTACAAGTTAGTGCGGTGCGTCCTGCTCACAGTGTTCAGCTAAAACTACAAGTTAGTGCGGTGCATCCTGCTCACAGAGTTCAGCTAAAACTACAAGTTAGTGCGGTGCGTCCTGCTCACAGTGTTCAGCTAAAACTACAAGTTAGTGCGGTGCATCCTGCTCACAGTGTTCAGCTAAAACTACAAGTTAGTGGGGTGCGTCCTACTCACAGTATTCAGCTGAAACTACAAGTTAGTGCGGTGCATCCTGCTCACAGTGTTCAGCTAAAACTACAAGTTAGTGTGGTGCGTCCTGCTCACAGTGTTCAGCTAAAAATACAAGTTAGTGCGGTGCGTCCTGCTCACAGTGTTCAGCTAAAATTACAACTTAGTGCAGTGCGTCCTGCTCACAGTGTTCCGCTAAAACTATAAGTTAGTGGGGTGCGTCCTGCTGACAGTGTTCAGCTAAAACTACAAGTTAGTGTAGTGAGACCTCTGCACAGTGTTCATCTAAAGCTACAAGTTAGTGCAGTGCGTCCTGCTCACAGTATTCAGCTAAAACTACAAGTTAGTGTAGAGAGACCTCTTCACAGTATTCAGCTAAAACTACAAGTTAGTGCAGTGCGTCCTGCTCACAGTGTTCAGCTAAAACTACAACTTAGTGCTGTGCGTCCTGCTCACAGTGTTCAGCTAAAACTACAAGTTAGTGGGGTGCATCCTGCTCACAGTGTTCAGCTAAAACTACAAGTTAGTGTAGTGAGACCTCTGCACAGTGTTCATCTAAAGCTACAAGTTAGTGCAGTGCGTCCTGCTCACAGTATTCAGCTAAAACTACAAGTTAGTGTAGTGAGACCTCTGCACAGTGTTCATCTAAAGCTACAAGTTAGTGCGGTGCGTCCTGCTCACAGTGTTCAGCTAAAACTACAAGTTAGTGCGGTGCGTCCTGCTCACAGTGTTCAGCTAAAACTACAAGTTGGTGTAGTGAGACCTCTGCACAGTGTTCATCTAAAGCTACAAGTTAGTGCAGTGCGTCCTGCTCACAGTATTCAGCTAAAACTACAAGTTAGTGTAGAGAGACCTCTTCACAGTATTCAGCTAAAACTACAAGTTAGTGCAGTGCGTCCTGCTCACAGTGTTCAGCTAAAACTACAACTTAGTGCTGTGCGTCCTGCTCACAGTGTTCAGCTAAAACTACAAGTTAGTGGGGTGCATCCTGCTCACAGTGTTCAGCTAAA
Organism: Lithobates clamitans; assembly: GCA_037952925.1. NCBI lineage: Eukaryota > Metazoa > Chordata > Amphibia > Anura > Ranidae > Lithobates > Lithobates clamitans. The sequence continues at coordinate 554,091 of JBBGZY010000496.1, read as the reverse complement.
ACTACAAGTTAGTGTAGTGAGACCTCTGCACAGTGTTCATCTAAAGCTACAAGTTAGTGCAGTGCGTCCTGCTCACAGTATTCAGCTAAAACTACAAGTTAGTGTAGTGAGACCTCTGCACAGTGTTCATCTAAAGCTACAAGTTAGTGCAGTGTGTCCTGCTCACAGTGTTCAGCTAAAACTACAAGTTAGTGCAGTGCGTTCTGCTCACAGTGTTCAGCTAAAACTACAAGTTAGTGGGGTGCGTCCTGCTCACAGTGTTCAGCTAAAACTACAAGTTAGTGTAGTGAGACCTCTGCACAGTGTTCATCTAAAGCTACAAGTTAGTGCAGTGCGTTCTGCTCACAGTGGTCAGCTAAAACTACAAGTTAGTGGGGTGCGTCCTGCTCACAGTGTTCATCTAAAACTACAAGTTAGTGCGGTGCGTCCTGCTCACAGTGTTCAGCTAAAACTACAAGTTAGTGTAGTGAGACCTCTGCACAGTGTTCATCTAAAGCTACAAGTTAGTGCAGTGTGTCCTGCTCACAGTGTTCAGCTAAAACTACAAGTTAGTGCAGTGCATCCTGTTCACAGTGTTCAGCTAAAACTACAAGTTAGTGCGGTGCGTCCTGCTCACAGTGTTCAGCTAAAACTACAAGTTAGTGCAGTGCGTCCTGCTCACAGTGTTCAGCTAAAACTACAAGTTAGTGTAGTGAGACCTCTGCACAGTGTTCATCTAAAGCTACAAGTTAGTGCAGTGCGTCCTGCTCACAGTATTCAGCTAAAACTGCAAGTTAGTGTAGTGAGACCTCTGCACAGTGTTCAGCTAAAACTACAAGTTAGTGCAGTGCGTCCTGCTCACAGTGTTCAGCTAAAACTACAAGTTAGTGCAGTGCGTTCTGCTCACAGTGTTCAGCTAAAACTACAAGTTAGTGGGGTGCGTCCTGCTCACATTGTTCAGGTAAAACTACAACTTAGTGCGGTGCGTCCTGCTCACAGTGTTCAGCTAAAACTACAAGTTAGTGTTGTGAGACCTCTGCACAGTGTTCATCTAAAGCTACAAGTTAGTGCAGTGCATCCTGCTCATAGTATTCAGCTAAAACTACAAGTTAGTGTAGTGAGACCTCTGCACAGTGTTCATCTAAAGCTACAAGTTAGTGCAGTGCGTCCTGCTCACAGTGTTCAGCTAAAACTACAAGTTAGTGTGGTGCGTCCTGCTCACAGTGTTCAGCTAAAACTACAAGTTAGTGTAGTGAGACCTCTGCACAATGTTCATCTAAAGCTACAAGTTAGTGCAGTGCGTCCTGCTCACAGTGTTCAGCTAAAACTACAAGTTAGTGGGGTGCGTCCTGCTCACAGTGTTCAGCTAAAACTACAAAGTAGTGCAGTGCGTTCTGCTCACAGTGTTCAGCTAAAACTACAAGTTAGTGGGGTGAGTCCTGCTCACAGTGTTCAGCTAAAACTACAAGTTAGTGCGGTGCGTCCTGCTCACAGTGTTCAGCTAAAACTACAAGTTAGTGCAGTGCGTTCTGCTCACAGTGTTCAGCTAAAACTTCAAGTTAGTGTGGTGCGTCCTGCTCACAGTGTTCAGCTAAAAGTACAAGTTAGTGCGGTGCGTCCTGCTCACAGTGTTCAGCTAAAACTACAAGTTAGTGCGGTGCATCCTGCTCACAGAGTTCAGCTAAAACTACAAGTTAGTGCGGTGCGTCCTGCTCACAGTGTTCAGCTAAAACTACAAGTTAGTGCGGTGCATCCTGCTCACAGTGTTCAGCTAAAACTACAAGTTAGTGGGGTGCGTCCTACTCACAGTATTCAGCTGAAACTACAAGTTAGTGCGGTGCATCCTGCTCACAGTGTTCAGCTAAAACTACAAGTTAGTGTGGTGCGTCCTGCTCACAGTGTTCAGCTAAAAATACAAGTTAGTGCGGTGCGTCCTGCTCACAGTGTTCAGCTAAAATTACAACTTAGTGCAGTGCGTCCTGCTCACAGTGTTCAGCTAAAACTATAAGTTAGTGGGGTGCGTCCTGCTGACAGTGTTCAGCTAAAACTACAAGTTAGTGTAGTGAGACCTCTGCACAGTGTTCATCTAAAGCTACAAGTTAGTGCAGTGCATCCTGCTTACAGTATTCAGCTAAAACTACAAGTTAGTGTAGTGAGACCTCTGCACAGTGTTCATTTTAAGCTACAAGTTAGTGCAGTGCGTCATGCTCACAGTGTTCAGCTAAAACTACAAGTTAGTGTACTGAGACCTCTGCACAGTGTTCATCTAAAGCTACAAGTTAGTGCAGTGCGTCCTGCTTACAGTGTTCAGCTAAAACTACAAGTTAGTGGGGTGCGTCCTGCTCAAAGTGTTCAGCTAAAACTAAAAGTTAGTGCAGTGCGTCCTGTTCACAGTTTTCAGCTAAAACTACAAGTTAGTGGGGTGCGTCCTGCTCACAGTGTTCAGCTAAAACTACAAGTTAGTGTAGTGAGACCTCTGCACAGTGTTCACCTAAGGCTACAAGTTAGTGCAGTGTGTTTTGCTCACAGTGTTCAGCTAAAACTACAAGTTAGTGCAGTGCGTCCTGCTCACAGTGTTCAGCTAAAACTACAAGATAGTGCGGTGCATCCTGCTCACAGTGTTCAGCTAAAACTACAAGTTAGTGGGGTGCGTCCTGCTCACAGTGTTCAGCTAAAACTACAAGTTAGTGCGGTGCATCCTGCTCACAGTGTTCAGCTAAAACTACAAGTTAGTGTGGTGCGTCCTACTCACAGTGTTCAGCTAAAATTACAACTTAGTGCGGTGCGTCCTGCTCACAGTGTTAAGCTAAAACTATAATTTAGTGCGGTGCGTCCTGCTCACAGTGTTCAGCTTAAACTACAAGTTAGTGTACTGAGACCTCTGCACAGTGTTCATCTAAAGCTACAAGTTAGTGCGGTGCGTCCTGCTCACAGTGTTCAGCTAAAACTACAAGTTAGTGTGGTGCATCCTGCTCACAGTGTTCAGCTAAAACTACAAGTTAGTGTAGTGAGACCTCTGCACAGTGTTCATCTAAAGCTACAAGTTAGTGCAGTGCGTCCTGCTCATAGTGTTCAGCTAAAATTACAAGTTAGTGGGGTGTGTCCTGCTCACAGTGTTCAGCTAAAACTACAAGTTAGTGGGGTGCATCCTGCTCACAGTGTTCAGCTAAAACTAAAAGTTAGTGCGGTGTGTCCTGCTCACAGTGTTCAGCTAAAACTGCAAGTTAGTGCAGTGCATCCTGCTCACAGTGTTCAGCTAACACTACAAGTTAGTGGGGTGCGTCCTGCTCACAGTGTTCAGCTAAAACTACAAGTTAGTGCGGTGCGTCCTGCTCACAGTGTTCAGCTAAAACTACAAGTTAGTGTAGTGAGACCTCTGCACAGTGTTCAGCTAAAACTACAAGTTAGTGCAGTGCGTCATGCTCACAGTGTTCAGCTAAAACTACAAGTTAGTGTACTGAGACCTCTGCACAGTGTTCATCTAAAGCTACAAGTTAGTGCAGTGCGTCCTGCTCACAGTGTTCAGCTAAAACTACAAGTTAGTGGGGTGCGTCCTGCTCAAAGTGTTCAGCTAAAACTACAAGTTAGTGCAGTGCGTCCTGTTCACAGTGTTCAGCTAAAACTACAAGTTAGTGTAGTGAGACCTCTGCACAGTGTTCACCTAAGGCTACAAGTTAGTGCAGTGTGTTTTGCTCACAGTGTTCAGCTAAAACTACAAGTTAGTGCAGTGCGTTCTGCTCACAGTGTTAAGCTAAAACTACAAGTTAGTGGGGTGCGTCCTGCTCACAGTGTTCAGCTAAAACTACAAGTTAGTGCAGTGCGTCCTGCTCACAGTGTTCAGCTAAAACTACAAGATAGTGCGGTGCATCCTGCTCACAGTGTTCAGCTAAAACTACAAGTTAGTGGGGTGCATCCTGCTCACAGTGTTCAGCTAAAACTACAAGTTAGTGCGGTGCATCCTGCTCACAGTGTTCAGCTAAAACTACAAGTTAGTGTGGTGCGTCCTGCTCACAGTGTTCAGCTAAAATTACAACTTAGTGCGGTGCGTCCTGCTCACAGTGTTAAGCTAAAACTATAATTTAGTGCGGTGCATCCTGCTCACAGTGTTCAGCTTAAACTACAAGTTAGTGTACTGAGACCTCTGCACAGTGTTCATCTAAAGCTACAAGTTAGTGCGGTGCGTCCTGCTCACAGTGTTCAGCTAAAACTACAAGTTAGTGTGGTGCATCCTGCTCACAGTGTTCAGCTAAAACTACAAGTTAGTGTAGTGAGACCTCTGCACAGTGTTCATCTAAAGCTACAAGTTAGTGCAGTGCGTCCTGCTCATAGTGTTCAGCTAAAATTACAAGTTAGTGGGGTGTGTCCTGCTCACAGTGTTCAGCTAAAACTACAAGTTAGTGGGGTGCATCCTGCTCACAGTGTTCAGCAAAAACTAAAAGTTAGTGCGGTGTGTCCTGCTCACAGTGTTCAGCTAAAACTGCAAGTTAGTGCAGTGCATCCTGCTCACAGTGTTCAGCTAACACTACAAGTTAGTGGGGTGCGTCCTGCTCACAGTGTTCAGCTAAAACTACAAGTTAGTGCGGTGCGTCCTGCTCACAGTGTTCAGCTAAAACTACAAGTTAGTGTAGTGAGACCTCTGCACAGTGTTCAGCTAAAACTACAAGTTAGTGCAGTGCGTCCTGCTCACAGTGTTCAGCTAAAACTACAAGTTAGTGCGGTGCATCCTGCTCACAGTGTTCAGCTAAAACTACAAGTTAGTGTGGTGCGTCCTGCTCACAGTGTTCAGCTAAAACTACAACTTAGTGCGGTGCGTCCTGCTCACAGTGTTCAGCTAAAACTACAAGTTAGTGTTGTAAGACCTCTGCACAGTGTTCATCAAAAGCTACAAGTTAGTGCAGTGCATCCTGCTCATAGTATTCAGCTAAAACTACAAGTTAGTGTAGTGAGTACTCTGCACAGTGTTCATCTAAAGCTACAAGTTAGTGCAGTGCGTCCTGCTCACAGTGTTCAGCTAAAACTACAAGTTAGTGGGGTGCGTCCTGCTCACAGTGTTCAGCTAAAACTACAAGTTAGTGCAGTGCGTCCTGTTCACAGTGTTCAGCTAAAATTACAAGTTAGTTGGGTGCGTCCTGCTCTCAGTGTTCAGCTAAAACTACAAGTTAGTGTAGTGAGACCTCTGCACAGTGTTCATCTAAAGCTACAAGTTAGTGCAGTGCGTCCTGCTCACAGTACTCAGCTAAAACTACAAGTTAGTGTAGTGAGACCTCTGCACAGTGTTCATCTAAAGCTACAAGTTAGTGCGGTGCGTCCTGCTCACAGTGTTCAGCTAAAACTACAAGTTAGTGAGTGCGTCCTGCTCTCAGTGTTCAGCTAAAACTACAAGTTAGTGTAGTGAGACCTCTGCACAGTGTTCATCTAAAGCTACAAGTTTGTGCAGTGTGTCTTGCTCAAAGTGTTCAGCTAAAACTACAACTTAGTGCAGTGCGTTCTGCTCACAGTGTTCAGCTAAAACTACAAGTTAGTGGGGTGAGTCCTGCTCACAGTGTTCAGCTAAAACTACAAGTTAGTGCGGTGCGTCCTGCTCACAGTGTTCAGCTAAAACTACAAGTTAGTGCGGTGCATCCTGCTCACAGTGTTCAGCTAAAACTACAAGTTAGTGGGGTGCGTCATGCTCACAGTGTTCAGCTAAAACTGCAAGTTAGTGCGGTGCGTCCTGCTCACAGTGTTCAGCTAAAACTACAAGTTAGTGGGGTGCGTCCTGCTCACAGTGTTCATCTAAAACTACAAGTTAGTGGGGTGCGTCCTGCTCACAGTGTTCAGCTAAAACTACAAGTTAGTGTAGTGAGACCTCTGCACAGTGCTCATCTAAAGCTACAAGTTAGTGCAGTGCGTCCTGCTCACAGTGTTCAGCTAAAACTACAAGTTAGTGCAGTGCATCCTGTTCACAGTATTCAGCTAAAATTACAACTTAGTGTGGTGCGTCCTGCTCACAGTGTTCAGCTAAAACTACAAGTTAGTGCGGTGCGTCCTGCTCACAGTGTTCAGCTAAAACTACAATTTAGTGTAGTGAGACCTCTGCACAGTGTTCATCTAAACCTAGAAGTTAGTGCAGTGTGTCCTGCTCACAGTGTTCAGCTAAAACTACAAGTTAGTGGGGTGCGTCCTGCTCACAATGTTCAGCTAAAACTACAAGTTAGTGTAGTGAGACCTCTGCACAGTGTTCATCTAAAGCTACAAGTTAGTGCAGTGCGTCCTGCTCACAGTGTTCAGCTAAAACTACAAGTTAGTGCAGTGCATCCTGTTCACAGTGTTCAGCTAAAACTACAAGTTAGTGTGGTGCTTCCTGCTCACAGTGTTCAGCTAAAACTACAATTTAGTGTGGTGCGTCCTGCTCACAGTGTTCAGCTAAAACTACAAGTTAGTAGGGTGCATCCTGCTCACAGTGTTCAGCTAAAACTACAAGTTAGTGCGGTGCGTCCTGCTCACAGTGTTCAGCTAAAACCACAAGTTAGTGTAGTGAGACCTCTGCACAGTGTTCATCTAAACCTATAAGTTAGTGCAGTGTGTCCTGCTCACAGTGTTTAGCTAAAATTACAAGTTAGTGTGGTGCATCCTGCCACAATGTTCAGCTAAAACTACAAGTTAGTGTAGTGAGACCTCTGCACAGTGTTCATCTAAAGCTACAAGTTAGTGCAGTGCGTCCTGCTCATAGTATTCAGCTAAAACTACAAGTTAGTGTAGTGAGACCTCTGCACAGTGTTCATCTAAAGCTACAAGTTAGTGCCGTGCGTCCTGCTCACAGTGTTCTGCTAAAACTACAAGTTAGTGTGGTGCGTCCTGCTCACAGTGTTCAGATAAAACTACAAGTTAGTGTAGTGAGACCTCTGCACAGTGTTCATCTAAAGCTACAAGTTGGTGCGGTGCGTCCTGCTCACAGTGTTCAGCTAAAACTACAAGTTAGTGAGTGCGTTCTGCTCACAGTGTTCAGCTAAAACTACAAGTTAGTGTAGTGAGATCTCTGCACAGTGTTCATCTAAAGCTACAAGTTGGTGCAGTGCGTCCTGCTCACAGTGTTCAGCTAAAACTACAAGTTAGTGGGGTGCGTCCTGCTCACAGTGTTCAGCTAAAACTACAAGTTAGTGCGGTGCGTCCTGCTCACAGTGTTCAGCTAAAACTACAAGTTAGTGCGGTGCGTCCTGCTCACAGTGTTCAGCTAAAACTACAAGTTGGTGTAGTGAGACCTCTGCACAGTGTTCATCTAAAGCTACAAGTTAGTGCAGTGCGTCCTGCTCACAGTATTCAGCTAAAACTACAAGTTAGTGTAGAGAGACCTCTTCACAGTATTCAGCTAAAACTACAAGTTAGTGCAGTGCGTCCTGCTCACAGTGTTCAGCTAAAACTACAACTTAGTGCTGTGCGTCCTGCTCACAGTGTTCAGCTAAAACTACAAGTTAGTGGGGTGCATCCTGCTCACAGTGTTCAGCTAAAACTACAAGTTAGTGTAGTGAGACCTCTGCACAGTGTTCATCTAAAGCTACAAGTTAGTGCAGTGCGTCCTGCTCACAGTATTCAGCTAAAACTACAAGTTAGTGTAGTGAGACCTCTGCACAGTGTTCATCTAAAGCTACAAGTTAGTGCAGTGTGTCCTGCTCACAGTGTTCAGCTAAAACTACAAGTTAGTGCAGTGCGTTCTGCTCACAGTGTTCAGCTAAAACTACAAGTTAGTGGGGTGCGTCCTTCTCACAGTGTTCAGCTAAAACTACAAGTTAGTGTAGTGAGACCTCTGCACAGTGTTCATCTAAAGCTACAAGTTAGTGCAGTGCGTTCTGCTCACAGTGTTCAGCTAAAACTACAAGTTAGTGGGGTGCGTCCTGCTCACAGTGTTCAGCTAAAACTACAAGTTAGTGCGGTGCGTCCTGCTCACAGTGTTCAGCTAAAACTACAAGTTAGTGCGGTGCGTCCTGCTCACAGTGTTCAGCTAAAACTACAAGTTGGTGTAGTGAGACCTCTGCACAGTGTTCATCTAAAGCTACAAGTTAGTGCAGTGCGTCCTGCTCACAGTATTCAGCTAAAACTACAAGTTAGTGTAGAGAGACCTCTTCACAGTATTCAGCTAAAACTACAAGTTAGTGCAGTGCGTCCTGCTCACAGTGTTCAGCTAAAACTACAACTTAGTGCTGTGCGTCCTGCTCACAGTGTTCAGCTAAAACTACAAGTTAGTGGGGTGCATCCTGCTCACAGTGTTCAGCTAAAACTACAAGTTAGTGTAGTGAGACCTCTGCACAGTGTTCATCTAAAGCTACAAGTTAGTGCAGTGTGTCCTGCTCACAGTGTTCAGCTAAAACTACAAGTTAGTGCAGTGCGTTCTGCTCACAGTGTTCAGCTAAAACTACAAGTTAGTGGGGTGCGTCCTGCTCACAGTATTCAGCTAAAACTACAAGTTAGTGTAGTGAGACCTCTGCACAGTGTTCATCTAAAGCTACAAGTTAGTGCCGTGCGTCCTGCTCACAGTGTTCTGCTAAAACTACAAGTTAGTGTGGTGCGTCCTGCTCACAGTGTTCAGATAAAACTACAAGTTAGTGTAGTGAGACCTCTGCACAGTGTTCATCTAAAGCTACAAGTTGGTGCGGTGCGTCCTGCTCACAGTGTTCAGCTAAAACTACAAGTTAGTGAGTGCGTTCTGCTCACAGTGTTCAGCTAAAACTACAAGTTAGTGTATTGAGATCTCTGCACAGTGTTCATCTAAAGCTACAAGTTGGTGCAGTGCGTCCTGCTCACAGTGTTCAGCTAAAACTACAAGTTAGTGCAGTGTGTCCTGCTCACAGTGTTCAGCTAAAACTACAAGTTGGTGCAGTGTGTTCTGCTCACAGTGTTCAGCTAAAACTACAAGTTAGTGTGGTGGGTCCTGCTCACAGTGTTCAGCTAAAAGTACAAGTTAGTGTGGTGCGTCCTGCTCACAGTGTTCAGCTAAAACTACAAGTTAGTGTGGTGCATCCTGCTCACAGTGTTCAGCTAAAACTACAAGTTAGTGGGGTGCGTCCTGCTCACAGTGTTCAGCTAAAACTGCAAGTTAGTGCGGTGCGTCCTGCTCACAGTGTTTAGCTAAAACTACAAGTTAGTGCAGTGCGTCCTGCTCACAGTGTTCAGCTAAAACTACAAGTTAGTGTAGTGAGACCTCTGCGCAGTGTTCATCTAAAGCTACAAGTTAGTGCAGTGCGTCCTGCTCACAGTGTTCAGCTAAAACTACAAGTTAGTGGGGTGCGTCCTGCTCACAGTGTTCAGCTAAAACTACAAGTTAGTGCAGTGCGTCCTGTTCACAGTGTTCAGCTAAAACTACAAGTTAGTGTGGTGCGTCCTGCTCACAGTGTTCAGCTAAAACTGCAAGTTAGTGCGGTGCGTCCTGCTCACAGTGTTCATCTAAAACTACAAGTTAGTGCGGTGTGTCCTGCTCACAGTTTTCAGCTAAAACTACAAGTTAGTGTAGTGAGACCTCTGCACAGTGTTCATCTAAAGCTACAAGTTAGTGCAGTGTGTCCTGCTCACAGTGTTCAGCTAAAACTACAAGTTAGTGCAGTGCGTTCTGCTCACAGTGTTCAGCTAAAACTACAAGTTAGTGGGGTGCGTCCTGCTCACAGTGTTCAGCTAAAACTATAAGTTAGTGCAGTGTGTGCTGCTCACAGTGTTCAGCTAAAACTACAAGTTAGTGCGGTGCGTCCTGCTCACAGTGTTCAGCTAAAACTACAAGTTAGTGGGGTGCGTCCTGCTCACAGTGTTCAGCTAAAACTACAAGTTAGTGCGGTGCGTCCTGCTCACAGTGTTCAGCTAAAACTACAAGTTAGTGAGGTGCGTCCTGCTCACAGTGTTCAGCTAAAACTACAAGTTAGTGTGGTGCGTCCTGCTCACAGTGTTCAGCTAAAACTACAAGTTCGTGGGGTGCGTCCTGCTCACAGTGTTCAGCTAAAACTACAAGTTAGTGTAGTGAGACCTCTGCACAGTGTTCATCTAAAGCTAAAAGTTAGTGCAGTGCATCCTGCTCACAGTGTTCAGCTAAAACTACAAGTTAGTGTGGTGCGTCCTGCTCACAGTGTTCAGCTAAAACTACAAGTTAGTGCGGTGCTTCCTGCTCACAGTGTTCAGCTAAAACTACAAGTTAGTGCAGTGCGTCCTGCTCACAGTGTTCAGCTAAAACTACAAGTTAGTGCAGTGCGTCTTGCTCACAGTGTTCAGCTAAAACTACAAGTTAGTGCAGTGCGTCCTGCTCACAGTGTTCAGCTAAAACTACAAGTTAGTGCAGTGCGTCCTGCTCACAGTGTTCAGCTAAAACTACAAGTTAGTGTAGTGAGACCTCTGCACAGTGTTCAGCTAAAACTACAAGTTAGTGCAGTGCGTCCTGCTCACAGTGTTCAGCTAAAACTACAAGTTAGTGCGGTGCATCCTGCTCACAGTGTTCAGCTAAAACTACAAGTTAGTGTGGTGCGTCCTGCTCACAGTGTCCAGCTAAAACTACAACTTAGTGCGGTGCGTCCTGCTCACAGTGTTCAGCTAAAACTACAAGTTAGTGTTGTGAGACCTCTGCACAGTGTTCATCTAAAGCTACAAGTTAGTGCAGTGCATCCTGCTCATAGTATTCAGCTAAAACTACAAGTTAGTGTAGTGAGTCCTCTGCACAGTGTTCATCTAAAGCTACAAGTTAGTGCAGTGCGTCCTGCTCACAGTGTTCAGCTAAAACTACAAGTTAGTGCAGTGCGTCCTGTTCACAGTGTTCAGCTAAAATTACAAGTTAGTTGGGTGCGTCCTGCTCTCAGTGTTCAGCTAAAACTACAAGTTAGTGTAGTGAGACCTCTGCACAGTGTTCATCTAAAGCTACAAGTTAGTGCAGTGCGTCCTGCTCACAGTACTCAGCTAAAACTACAAGTTAGTGTAGTGAGACCTCTGCACAGTGTTCATCTAAAGCTACAAGTTAGTGCAGTGCGTCCTGCTCACAGTGTTCAGCTAAAACTACAAGTTAGTGAGTGCGTCCTGCTCTCAGTGTTCAGCTAAAACTACAAGTTAGTGTAGTGAGACCTCTGCACAGTGTTCATCTAAAGCTACAAGTTTGTGCAGTGTGTCTTGCTCAAAGTGTTCAGCTAAAACTACAACTTAGTGCAGTGCGTTCTGCTCACAGTGTTCAGCTAAAACTACAAGTTAGTGGGGTGAGTCCTGCTCACAGTGTTCAGCTAAAACTACAAGTTAGTGCGGTGCGTCCAGCTCACAGTGTTCAGCTAAAACTACAAGTTAGTGCGGTGCATCCTGCTCACAGTGTTCAGCTAAAACTACAAGTTAGTGGGGTGCGTCATGCTCACAGTGTTCAGCTAAAACTGCAAGTTAGTGCGGTGCGTCCTGCTCACAGTGTTCAGCTAAAACTACAAGTTAGTGAGTGCGTCCTGCTCTCAGTGTTCAGCTAAAACTACAAGTTGTGGAAAGAGAAAAATATCCTGGACGGTCGCACACCATAGAAGACATCTTTATTGATATGAAGAAATAAAATCCAAATGCAGTCACCTCATGTACAGGGAGGAACAGGAAAGATAGCTAACATGTTTCACGCCCCATCATGGCGCTTATTCATAGCTGAATGATTAAAGTTTGATCATGGGTATATATAGGGACTTCAGGTTTTGATAGCCAATCTAGAGATGGTCTCAAATAGAGACCTGCCCACATAATCAAACTCTAGACCGACACCCAAGAGATAGGAGACACCTGGGATATGAAGTTGAATTTTAAATCAAAATTTGAAGACAAGATAACATGACAATGTAATAATGCCTATAAAGGTCCACCAAACTAAAAAAGTTTACTAAGTGAACCAGTGCGCATATATATATGTATATACATGCGCTAGACACATGATTATTTTTACTATTCGCATTATTCAACTTCTCCCATTGTGTACATCCATAACCTTGTGATGAAGACCATGATAAATACTAAAACAATATTAAACAATAGCAAAGTACAAAATAACAACACTAATTTTCAAATCATAAATGCTAAATAATCTCAAAGGAAAACTTGTGTATAAATGATGATAAACAAAATTCGTAAAAATGTAAAACATGCTGAAACCATACAAAAACGCAAAATCGCAAAATAACATGTACAAGAAATTGATGCGAAAATACCAATAATCCTATTCCCAGCACTATCAATAATGTCTTGGTAACTGCATATGTATACATATATACACATCATCCTGAAATATATAAACCTAATTACATTTGAAAATTGTGTAAATAAAACCTTGATTTTCGTTTAAAAATGATTATATATAAATCATTATTCCCACATAAATCCATGCACTCAAGAAAAACGCAAGCCCCATTCAACGATGTCTGGAATCCATTCATATTGGATACATAAACAAAAAATATATCTCAAATTTGCAACAAACGGCCAAGAAAAAAAAAAAAGAATAAAAAGACAAAAAATCGTCATCCAATGGGGAAGCATTTAAATGGTGCAAGGAAAAGGTGGGAAAATAGAGAGGGACCCTAAAGGAGTTACGCTAACATCTTTTTAATAGACTAGCTATATGTGCTAAATAACGTAAACTTCAGACGGTGGTCCAAAATTTATAGAGATCTATAAATATTACCTGGATGGCTATGCAAGGAACAGTAAACAAAGAGCAATGATCTCGTTGTACCTGTAACTGCTATGGGAAAGGTGGTCACGCTTATGATTTTCTCAGTTGAATCTCAAAGAACCCAAGAAAATCAACAGATAATGTGTGGATAGATGTGTAGAAGACATAGTCTCTCTATACTTGGTGCAATAACATGATTAAGATGATAATTTTGTTACAAAAGCTATAATTTAAACTTCCAGGCTCTAAGTAGATCACAAACAGCAATGGATCACCAAATATATATAAAATCGCAAAAAAATCACAAAAAAAAGCACAAATCGCAAAAAGTCGCAGAATCACAAAATATCGCAAAAAATCGCAAAAAATAAAAAAACATCGAAAAAAATCGAAAAAAACATGGAAAAATACAAAAAATTGATAGCAAATCAGAAGAACAAAAAACAAAAAATCGAAGTGAAAGATGGCCACTGACAAATATAAACCAGGGAGCATTACGTCATATACTAAATAAATTTAGGCTAAGGTATCACGATAGACACACATGTATGTGAGATATTGTGGGAGTCAATGTGACCTAAATCAATCAATATGTTATTTGGATTCAATTGGGTATACACATGGGCATAACACGGTGCATATCTATTGATAAAAATGGGACACGTCCCATTCAAAATTGAGGCCGGTGGGACGTCTAGTATTTAAATTAAAAATCCACCGAACCTCTTGTTTGCACAATATGCCAAATTTGTCCCCACCTCTAGGAGGTTTAACAATTTTTTCAATGCCTTGAATGGTCAGGCTGGAAGTATCCTTGAAATGAATATCAACCCAATGGCGAGCAATGTTAGTGGCATGTTCCTTCTCTATATCATAGAGGTGATCGTAAAGACGATCCCTCAGTCTGCGAGTGGTCCTGCCAACATATTGAATAGAGCAAATGGTACATGTGATGACATAAACTATGTAACGCGTGTTACAATTGATGAAGGACTGTATTTTATATGATTTGCCTGTTGAAGTAGATGTGACAGTGTCACCCCCTTTTATGAAGGGACAATATGTGCAAGACCGACCACCGCATCTGTATGTTCCCTTAAACTGCAGCCAATGAGCAGTTTGTTTTTTGCTAATGTAAAGGCTAGGGGACAAAAGTCCACCTAAAGAAGGTGCTTTCCTTGATACCGTACGTATGCCTTTATTTAAGATTTGAGAATAGATATGATCGTTAGACAACACCGGCAGATATTTGGTAACTATTTTCTTTATTTTATGAAATTCAGCACTGTACGGAGTGGAAAATGTTGGAACAAAATGGGATTTTTCTGATCTATTCCGTCTACTGTGGTTACTGGGTTTGTCCATTAGCAAATTGGCCCGAGGTGTTTTATTTGCAATGGACAAAGCCCTATTGATAGCTGACCTGGGGTAACCCCTAGCTTCAAATCTAGCTGACATATGTATGGCCTCCTGTTTAAAATCTATTTGTCTAGTGCATAGTCTTTTCAGCCTTAGAAATTGGCCCACTGGAATACTTTTGATGGTATGGGTCGGATGGCTAGAGTCTGCACGTAGAAGAGTATTACCCGCAGTAGGCTTTCTATAGAGATTTGAAATGATTTCATTGTTGTCTCCTGTGAGCTTAACATCTAGAAACTCTATAGACTTTGGTTCATGTTGTCCTGTAAATTTTAAATTTAAAGCATTATCATTCATATACTCCAACCATTGATCTAAACAGATGTGTGGCTCAGAGACAATGAACAGGAGATCGTCTATATATCGACAATAGAATGCAGTGTCTTTTCGACGGGGACTTTCAGGTCCAAAAATGCGGGACCTCTCCCACCATCCCATATACAAATTGGCCAGGGATGGTGAGAACTTAGCTCCCATAGAGGCCCCGCACTTTTGGAGGTAAAAGTCCCCGTCGAACATAAAAAAGTTATGTGTAAGGAGATATTCCAGGCACATGATAATGAACTCCTGTGAAGCCAGAGAGAAGTTTCCTGATCTCTTTAAGAAGAAGGATACCGCCTGTAGACCCAGGGCATGTGGAATTGAAGAGTACAAGTTGGAAACATCACATGTTATCCAACTGTAATTTTCATTCCATGTTAAACCATTAAGTTTAGATAAAAGTTGTTTGGTGTCACGGAGGTGACCTGGCAGCTCCACTACCAATGGTTGCAGTTGCTGGTCCACCCAATGACCCAATCTCTCATTTAGTGAGTCTATGCCTGCCACGATCGGTCTCCCTGTGAGGGGAGTTAACCCTTTGTGTAGTTTAGGGAGATGGTGGAAAATTGGCATAACAGGAAACATAGGTATAAACATCTCCTTCTCTTTTTGTGTGAATAGACCCATTCGGACAGCTCGATCCAACAATGAGGAGAGCTCTGCCCTAAATGACTCAGTAGGGTCACCCCTTAATTTGCAATAGGTAGTGGTGTCCGATAGTTGTCGCATGGCCTCATCTCTGTATGTGGCCGCATTCATGACAACCACCGAACCCCCCTTGTCTGCACTTTTGATAACTATACTGTCATCTTTGTGTAAATTTTCAATAGACATTTTCTCATCAACAGATAAGTTATCAACTGATTTTTTTGAGATATTCCGTGCCAACAAGGTCAAATCCCTTTCAACCAGAGTCTGATATGTGTCCATGTCTTTGCCTCTAGAACTCACAGGATAAAAATCAGATTTCATCTTAAATGATACTGAACTGCAACAAACATCAATGTCATCCATATTAATATCTGATTCAATAACCAAGTCAGTGAGGTCCATTAAGGCGCACACATCTTTGAAAGACTGAGGAGAAGAAGAGGTAGACTCACCGATTGATGACTGGTCTGTTGGCAGGAGAATATCTGAATCTTCTGTTTCAGAAAAATAGTGTTTCTGTAGTGTTAATGTCCGAGCCAGTTTATTCACATCCAGAATTGTTCCAAATAAATTGAAATGGTTAGAGGGGCAGAAGTTTAAACCCCTTGAAAGCAATGTAATGTCTGTGGCCGATAGCGGTCTATCAGATAAATTTACCACATTGAAACTCTGGGTTATTTCCGTCCTCGCAGCTGATAGCGACTCTCGCTTATTTTTTCGGTGTCTTTGACCTCCCCTCCTCGTTTTCCTTTTTTTCTTCTGGATCTCTTGTTTTGTCCCGTTCCGCCCGAGTTTAAAGACGATGTTTTATCTGTGTGTGTATAACCAGTAGCTGAATTGGTATCTGGGGATGAATCCGATCCTGTCAGTGCCATAGTATCATAGGCTGGTTCTTCCTCGGTGTCTGAAAAGCTCACCCGTTTTTTAGACGAGGATCTCCGCCGACGACCTGGATGGAATATTGGTTTCTTCCATATATAAACTTTGTCCGTGTCGTAATCGATTTGGTCTCTGATGCGTTTTTCTTTTTTGGTAGCAATGACACTCCTTTCCAATTTGTCCAATCTTTTATTAAGCTGGCCATCGAGATCTGAAAAGCCGGGTCTGTTTTGTTGTTCTGCAAGCTCTTTTTGAATTAGGACCATTTCACCTTGTATGCGATCCAGCTCTTTTTTCTTGGAGTCGATAATAATTTTCATTAATTTAAAAGAGCATGTGGAAAGGGTGTTGGTCCATTCTAGTTTGGATTCCTCATCGGAAAATTCAAATGTAGGGAATTTCTTAATACGAAGTCCTCGAGGAATTTGCTCCAACGTTAGATATTCAGTAAGAGAGTTAACATCCCAAAAGGCTTTGATTTCTTTGGCCATTAACCCTTCCAATCTTCTAAAAGTCCTTTTTAAAGTCAGGTCGCTAGTGTCTGTATTTTGCGATAGACTGATTCGCTGACTAGATCGGAGTGGGTTGTCAGATGGAGCCGTCAGGGTCCGACTAAAACCTGCATCCATATCAGAAGGGACTGCTGTAGATTCAGATTCAGATAAAACAGATGCCATATCCATAGGGTAGTTGATGGTGCCGAGGCACTCTTGCTTCAAAGACTGGGTGTGAAAGAATGGAGAGCTGAGCAGGCAAGTAGAGAAAAGGCAAAGTCCAGGTGAAAATCATAAGCAAAAGATTGCCGCTCCAATCTCTCAAATCCGTATCAAGACACCCGCCCTAATGGAACTCACAGGTGCTGGCTCTGCACAAGCTTGTGGAAAGAGAAAAATATCCTGGACGGCCGCACACCATAGAAGACATCTTTATTGATATGAAGAAATAAAATCCAAATGCAGTCACCTCATGTACAGGGAGGAACAGGAAAGATAGCTAACATGTTTCACGCCCCATCATGGCGCTTATTCATAGCTGAATGATTAAAGTTTGATCATGGGTATATATAGGGACTTCAGGTTTTGATAGCCAATCTAGAGATGGTCTCAAATAGAGACCTGCCCACATAATCAAACTCTAGACCGACACCCAAGAGATAGGAGACACCTGGGATATGAAGTTGAATTTTAAATCAAAATTTGAAGACAAGATAACATGACAATGTAATAATGCCTATAAAGGTCCACCAAACTAAAAAAGTTTACTAAGTGAACCAGTGCGCATATATATATGTATATACATGCGCTAGACACATGATTATTTTTACTATTCGCATTATTCAACTTCTCCCATTGTGTACATCCATAACCTTGTGATGAAGACCATGATAAATACTAAAACAATATTAAACAATAGCAAAGTACAAAATAACAACACTAATTTCCCGTCCAGGATATTTTTCTCTTTCCACAAGCTTGTGCAGAGCCAGCACCTGTGAGTTCCATTAGGGCGGGTGTCTTGATACGGATTTGAGAGATTGGAGCGGCAATCTTTTGCTTATAAAACTACAAGTTAGTGTAGTGAGACCTCTGCACAGTGTTCATCTAAAGCTACAAGTTTGTGCAGTGTGTCTTGCTCAAAGTGTTCAGCTAAAACTACAACTTAGTGCAGTGCGTTCTGCTCACAGTGTTCAGCTAAAACTACAAGATAGTGCGGTGCATCCTGCTCACAGTGTTCAGCTAAAACTACAAGTTAGTGGGGTGCGTCCTGCTCACAGTGTTCAGCTAAAACTACAAGTTAGTGCGGTGCATCCTGCTCACAGAGTTCAGCTAAAACTACAAGTTAGTGTGGTGCGTCCTGCTCACAGTGTTCAGCTAAAATTACAACTTAGTGCGGTGCGTCCTGCTCACAGTGTTAAGCTAAAACTATAATTTAGTGCGGTGCGTCCTGCTCACAGTGTTCAGCTTAAACTACAAGTTAGTGTACTGAGACCTCTGCACAGTGTTCATCTAAAGCTACAAGTTAGTGCGGTGCGTCCTGCTCACAGTGTTCAGCTAAAACTACAAGTTAGTGTGGTGCATCCTGCTCACAGTGTTCAGCTAAAACTACAAGTTAGTGTAGTGAGACCTCTGCACAGTGTTCATCTAAAGCTACAAGTTAGTGCAGTGCGTCCTGCTCATAGTGTTCAGCTAAAATTACAAGTTAGTGGGGTGTGTCCTGCTCACAGTGTTCAGCTAAAACTACAAGTTAGTGGGGTGCATCCTGCTCACAGTGTTCAGCTAAAACTACAAGTTAGTGCGGTGCGTCCTGCTCACAGTGTTCAGCTAAAACTACAAGTTAGTGTAGTGAGACCTCTGCACAGTGTTCAGCTAAAACTACAAGTTAGTGCAGTGCGTCCTGCTCACAGTGTTCAGCTAAAACTACAAGTTAGTGCGGTGCATCCTGCTCACAGTGTTCAGCTAAAACTACAAGTTAGTGTGGTGCGTCCTGCTCACAGTGTCCAGCTAAAACTACAACTTAGTGCGGTGCGTCCTGCTCACAGTGTTCAGCTAAAACTACAAGTTAGTGTTGTGAGACCTCTGCACAGTGTTCATCTAAAGCTACAAGTTAGTGCAGTGCATCCTGCTCATAGTATTCAGCTAAAACTACAAGTTAGTGTAGTGAGTCCTCTGCACAGTGTTCATCTAAAGCTACAAGTTAGTGCAGTGCGTCCTGCTCACAGTGTTCAGCTAAAACTACAAGTTAGTGCAGTGCGTCCTGTTCACAGTGTTCAGCTAAAATTACAAGTTAGTTGGGTGCGTCCTGCTCTCAGTGTTCAGCTAAAACTACAAGTTAGTGTAGTGAGACCTCTGCACAGTGTTCATCTAAAGCTACAAGTTAGTGCAGTGCGTCCTGCTCACAGTGTTCAGCTAAAACTACAAGTTAGTGAGTGCGTCCTGCTCTCAGTGTTCAGCTAAAACTACAAGTTAGTGTAGTGAGACCTCTGCACAGTGTTCATCTAAAGCTACAAGTTTGTGCAGTGTGTCTTGCTCAAAGTGTTCAGCTAAAACTACAACTTAGTGCAGTGCGTTCTGCTCACAGTGTTCAGCTAAAACTACAAGTTAGTGGGGTGAGTCCTGCTCACAGTGTTCAGCTAAAACTACAAGTTAGTGCGGTGCGTCCTGCTCACAGTGTTCAGCTAAAACTACAAGTTAGTGCGGTGCATCCTGCTCACAGTGTTCAGCTAAAACTACAAGTTAGTGGGGTGCGTCCTGCTCACAGTGTTCAGCTAAAACTACAAGTTAGTGTAGTGAGACCTCTGCACAGTGTTCATCTAAAGCTACAAGTTAGTGCAGTGCGTCCTGCTCACAGTGTTCAGCTAAAACTACAAGTTAATGCAGTGCATCCTCTTCACAGTATTCAGCTAAAATTACAACTTAGTGTGGTGCGTCCTGCTCACAGTGTTCAGCTAAAACTACAAGTTAGTGCGGTGCGTCCTGCTCACAGTGTTCAGCTAAAACTACAAGTTAGTGTAGTGAGACCTCTGCACAGTGTTCATCTAAACCTAGAAGTTAGTGCAGTGTGTCCTGCTCACAGTGTTCAGCTAAAACTACAAGTTAGTGGGGTGCGTGCTGCTCACAATGTTCAGCTAAAACTACAAGTTAGTGGGGTGCGTCCTGCTCACAATGTTCAGCTAAAACTACAAGTTAGTGTAGTGAGACCTCTGCACAGTGTTCATCTAAAGCTACAAGTTAGTGCAGTGCGTCCTGCTCACAGTGTTCAGCTAAAACTACAAGTTAGTGCAGTGCATCCTGTTCACAGTGTTCAGCTAAAACTACAAGTTAGTGTGGTGCTTCCTGCTCACAGTGTTCAGCTAAAACTACAATTTAGTGTGGTGCGTCCTGCTCACAGTGTTCAGCTAAAACTACAAGTTAGTAGGGTGCATCCTGCTCACAGTGTTCAGCTAAAACTACAAGTTAGTGCGGTGCGTCCTGCTCACAGTGTTCAGCTAAAACCACAAGTTAGTGTAGTGAGACCTCTGCACAGTGTTCATCTAAACCTACAAGTTAGTGCAGTGTGTCCTGCTCACAGTGTTTAGCTAAAACTACAAGTTAGTGTGGTGCGTCCTGCCACAATGTTCAGCTAAAACTACAAGTTAGTGTAGTGAGACCTCTGCACAGTGTTCATCTAAAGCTACAAGTTAGTGCAGTGCGTCCTGCTCACAGTATTCAGCTAAAACTACAAGTTAGTGTAGTGAGACCTCTGCACAGTGTTCATCTAAAGCTACAAGTTAGTGCCGTGCGTCCTGCTCACAGTGTTCTGCTAAAACTACAAGTTAGTGTGGTGCGTCCTGCTCACAGTGTTCAGATAAAACTACAAGTTAGTGTAGTGAGACCTCTGCACAGTGTTCATCTAAAGCTACAAGTTGGTGCGGTGCGTCCTGCTCACAGTGTTCAGCTAAAACTACAAGTTAGTGAGTGCGTTCTGCTCACAGTGTTCAGCTAAAACTACAAGTTAGTGTAGTGAGATCTCTGCACAGTGTTCATCTAAAGCTACAAGTTGGTGCAGTGCGTCCTGCTCACAGTGTTCAGCTAAAACTACAAGTTAGTGGGGTGCGTCCTGCTCACAGTGTTCAGCTAAAACTACAAGTTAGTGCGGTGCGTCCTGCTCACAGTGTTCAGCTAAAACTACAAGTTAGTGCGGTGCGTCCTGCTCACAGTGTTCAGCTAAAACTACAAGTTGGTGTAGTGAGACCTCTGCACAGTGTTCATCTAAAGCTACAAGTTAGTGCAGTGCGTCCTGCTCACAGTATTCAGCTAAAACTACAAGTTAGTGTAGAGAGACCTCTTCACAGTATTCAGCTAAAACTACAAGTTAGTGCAGTGCGTCCTGCTCACAGTGTTCAGCTAAAACTACAACTTAGTGCTGTGCGTCCTGCTCACAGTGTTCAGCTAAAACTACAAGTTAGTGGGGTGCATCCTGCTCACAGTGTTCAGCTAAAACTACAAGTTAGTGTAGTGAGACCTCTGCACAGTGTTCATCTAAAGCTACAAGTTAGTGCAGTGCGTCCTGCTCACAGTATTCAGCTAAAACTACAAGTTAGTGTAGTGAGACCTCTGCACAGTGTTCATCTAAAGCTACAAGTTAGTGCAGTGTGTCCTGCTCACAGTGTTCAGCTAAAACTACAAGTTAGTGCAGTGCGTTCTGCTCACAGTGTTCAGCTAAAACTACAAGTTAGTGGGGTGCGTCCTGCTCACAGTGTTCAGCTAAAACTACAAGTTAGTGTAGTGAGACCTCTGCACAGTGTTCATCTAAAGCTACAAGTTAGTGCAGTGCGTTCTGCTCACAGTGGTCAGCTAAAACTACAAGTTAGTGGGGTGCGTCCTGCTCACAGTGTTCATCTAAAACTACAAGTTAGTGCGGTGCGTCCTGCTCACAGTGTTCAGCTAAAACTACAAGTTAGTGTAGTGAGACCTCTGCACAGTGTTCATCTAAAGCTACAAGTTAGTGCAGTGTGTCCTGCTCACAGTGTTCAGCTAAAACTACAAGTTAGTGCAGTGCATCCTGTTCACAGTGTTCAGCTAAAACTACAAGTTAGTGCGGTGCGTCCTGCTCACAGTGTTCAGCTAAAACTACAAGTTAGTGCAGTGCGTCCTGCTCACAGTGTTCAGCTAAAACTACAAGTTAGTGTAGTGAGACCTCTGCACAGTGTTCATCTAAAGCTACAAGTTAGTGCAGTGCGTCCTGCTCACAGTATTCAGCTAAAACTGCAAGTTAGTGTAGTGAGACCTCTGCACAGTGTTCAGCTAAAACTACAAGTTAGTGCAGTGCGTCCTGCTCACAGTGTTCAGCTAAAACTACAAGTTAGTGCAGTGCGTTCTGCTCACAGTGTTCAGCTAAAACTACAAGTTAGTGGGGTGCGTCCTGCTCACATTGTTCAGGTAAAACTACAACTTAGTGCGGTGCGTCCTGCTCACAGTGTTCAGCTAAAACTACAAGTTAGTGTTGTGAGACCTCTGCACAGTGTTCATCTAAAGCTACAAGTTAGTGCAGTGCATCCTGCTCATAGTATTCAGCTAAAACTACAAGTTAGTGTAGTGAGACCTCTGCACAGTGTTCATCTAAAGCTACAAGTTAGTGCAGTGCGTCCTGCTCACAGTGTTCAGCTAAAACTACAAGTTAGTGGGGTGCGTCCTGCTCACAGTGTTCAGCTAAAACTACAAAGTAGTGCAGTGCGTCCTGTTCACAGTGTTCAGCTAAAACTACAAGTTAGTGGGGTGCGTCCTGCTCTCAGTGTTCAGCTAAAACTACAAGTTAGTGTAGTGAGACCTCTGCACAGTGTTCATCTAAAGCTACAAGTTAGTGCAGTGTGTCTTGCTCACAGTGTTCAGCTAAAACTACAACTTAGTGCAGTGCGTTCTGCTCACAGTGTTCAGCTAAAACTACAAGTTAGTGGGGTGAGTCCTGCTCACAGTGTTCAGCTAAAACTTCAAGTTAGTGTGGTGCGTCCTGCTCACAGTGTTCAGCTAAAAGTACAAGTTAGTGCGGTGCGTCCTGCTCACAGTGTTCAGCTAAAACTACAAGTTAGTGCGGTGCATCCTGCTCACAGAGTTCAGCTAAAACTACAAGTTAGTGCGGTGCGTCCTGCTCACAGTGTTCAGCTAAAACTACAAGTTAGTGCGGTGCATCCTGCTCACAGTGTTCAGCTAAAACTACAAGTTAGTGGGGTGCGTCCTACTCACAGTATTCAGCTGAAACTACAAGTTAGTGCGGTGCATCCTGCTCACAGTGTTCAGCTAAAACTACAAGTTAGTGTGGTGCGTCCTGCTCACAGTGTTCAGCTAAAAATACAAGTTAGTGCGGTGCGTCCTGCTCACAGTGTTCAGCTAAAATTACAACTTAGTGCAGTGCGTCCTGCTCACAGTGTTCAGCTAAAACTATAAGTTAGTGGGGTGCGTCCTGCTGACAGTGTTCAGCTAAAACTACAAGTTAGTGTAGTGAGACCTCTGCACAGTGTTCATCTAAAGCTACAAGTTAGTGCAGTGCATCCTGCTTACAGTATTCAGCTAAAACTACAAGTTAGTGTAGTGAGACCTCTGCACAGTGTTCATTTTAAGCTACAAGTTAGTGCAGTGCGTCATGCTCACAGTGTTCAGCTAAAACTACAAGTTAGTGTACTGAGACCTCTGCACAGTGTTCATCTAAAGCTACAAGTTAGTGCAGTGCGTCCTGCTTACAGTGTTCAGCTAAAACTACAAGTTAGTGGGGTGCGTCCTGCTCAAAGTGTTCAGCTAAAACTACAAGTTAGTGCAGTGCGTCCTGTTCACAGTTTTCAGCTAAAACTACAAGTTAGTGGGGTGCGTCCTGCTCACAGTGTTCAGCTAAAACTACAAGTTAGTGTAGTGAGACCTCTGCACAGTGTTCACCTAAGGCTACAAGTTAGTGCAGTGTGTTTTGCTCACAGTGTTCAGCTAAAACTACAAGTTAGTGCAGTGCGTCCTGCTCACAGTGTTCAGCTAAAACTACAAGATAGTGCGGTGCATCCTGCTCACAGTGTTCAGCTAAAACTACAAGTTAGTGGGGTGCGTCCTGCTCACAGTGTTCAGCTAAAACTACAAGTTAGTGCGGTGCATCCTGCTCACAGTGTTCAGCTAAAACTACAAGTTAGTGTGGTGCGTCCTGCTCACAGTGTTCAGTTAAAATTACAACTTAGTGCGGTGCGTCCTGCTCACAGTGTTAAGCTAAAACTATAATTTAGTGCGGTGCGTCCTGCTCACAGTGTTCAGCTTAAACTACAAGTTAGTGTACTGAGACCTCTGCACAGTGTTCATCTAAAGCTACAAGTTAGTGCGGTGCGTCCTGCTCACAGTGTTCAGCTAAAACTACAAGTTAGTGTGGTGCATCCTGCTCACAGTGTTCAGCTAAAACTACAAGTTAGTGTAGTGAGACCTCTGCACAGTGTTCATCTAAAGCTACAAGTTAGTGCAGTGCGTCCTGCTCATAGTGTTCAGCTAAAATTACAAGTTAGTGGGGTGTGTCCTGCTCACAGTGTTCAGCTAAAACTACAAGTTAGTGGGGTGCATCCTGCTCACAGTGTTCAGCTAAAACTAAAAGTTAGTGCGGTGTGTCCTGCTCACAGTGTTCAGCTAAAACTGCAAGTTAGTGCAGTGCATACTGCTCACAGTGTTCAGCTAACACTACAAGTTAGTGGGGTGCGTCCTGCTCACAGTGTTCAGCTAAAACTACAAGTTAGTGCGGTGCGTCCTGCTCACAGTGTTCAGCTAAAACTACAAGTTAGTGTAGTGAGACCTCTGCACAGTGTTCAGCTAAAACTACAAGTTAGTGCAGTGCGTCATGCTCACAGTGTTCAGCTAAAACTACAAGTTAGTGTACTGAGACCTCTGCACAGTGTTCATCTAAAGCTACAAGTTAGTGCAGTGCGTCCTGCTCACAGTGTTCAGCTAAAACTACAAGTTAGTGGGGTGCGTCCTGCTCAAAGTGTTCAGCTAAAACTACAAGTTAGTGCAGTGCGTCCTGTTCACAGTGTTCAGCTAAAACTACAAGTTAGTGTAGTGAGACCTCTGCACAGTGTTCACCTAAGGCTACAAGTTAGTGCAGTGTGTTTTGCTCACAGTGTTCAGCTAAAACTACAAGTTAGTGCAGTGCGTTCTGCTCACAGTGTTAAGCTAAAACTACAAGTTAGTGGGGTGCGTCCTGCTCACAGTGTTCAGCTAAAACTACAAGTTAGTGCAGTGCGTCCTGCTCACAGTGTTCAGCTAAAACTACAAGATAGTGCGGTGCATCCTGCTCACAGTGTTCAGCTAAAACTACAAGTTAGTGGGGTGCGTCCTGCTCACAGTGTTCAGCTAAAACTACAAGTTAGTGCGGTGCATCCTGCTCACAGTGTTCAGCTAAAACTACAAGTTAGTGTGGTGCGTCCTGCTCACAGTGTTCAGCTAAAATTACAACTTAGTGCGGTGCGTCCTGCTCACAGTGTTAAGCTAAAACTATAATTTAGTGCGGTGCGTCCTGCTCACAGTGTTCAGCTTAAACTACAAGTTAGTGTACTGAGACCTCTGCACAGTGTTCATCTAAAGCTACAAGTTAGTGCGGTGCGTCCTGCTCACAGTGTTCAGCTAAAACTACAAGTTAGTGTGGTGCATCCTGCTCACAGTGTTCAGCTAAAACTACAAGTTAGTGTAGTGAGACCTCTGCACAGTGTTCATCTAAAGCTACAAGTTAGTGCAGTGCGTCCTGCTCATAGTGTTCAGCTAAAATTACAAGTTAGTGGGGTGTGTCCTGCTCACAGTGTTCAGCTAAAACTACAAGTTAGTGGGGTGCATCCTGCTCACAGTGTTCAGCAAAAACTAAAAGTTAGTGCGGTGTGTCCTGCTCACAGTGTTCAGCTAAAACTGCAAGTTAGTGCAGTGCATCCTGCTCACAGTGTTCAGCTAACACTACAAGTTAGTGGGGTGCGTCCTGCTCACAGTGTTCAGCTAAAACTACAAGTTAGTGCGGTGCGTCCTGCTCACAGTGTTCAGCTAAAACTACAAGTTAGTGTAGTGAGACCTCTGCACAGTGTTCACCTAAGGCTACAAGTTAGTGCAGTGTGTTTTGCTCACAGTGTTCAGCTAAAACTACAAGTTAGTGCAGTGCGTCCTGCTCACAGTGTTCAGCTAAAACTACAAGATAGTGCGGTGCATCCTGCTCACAGTGTTCAGCTAAAACTACAAGTTAGTGGGGTGCGTCCTGCTCACAGTGTTCAGCTAAAACTACAAGTTAGTGCGGTGCATCCTGCTCACAGTGTTCAGCTAAAACTACAAGTTAGTGTGGTGCGTCCTGCTCACAGTGTTCAGCTAAAATTACAACTTAGTGCGGTGCGTCCTGCTCACAGTGTTAAGCTAAAACTATAATTTAGTGCGGTGCGTCCTGCTCACAGTGTTCAGCTTAAACTACAAGTTAGTGTACTGAGACCTCTGCACAGTGTTCATCTAAAGCTACAAGTTAGTGCGGTGCGTCCTGCTCACAGTGTTCAGCTAAAACTACAAGTTAGTGTGGTGCATCCTGCTCACAGTGTTCAGCTAAAACTACAAGTTAGTGTAGTGAGACCTCTGCACAGTGTTCATCTAAAGCTACAAGTTAGTGCAGTGCGTCCTGCTCATAGTGTTCAGCTAAAATTACAAGTTAGTGGGGTGTGTCCTGCTCACAGTGTTCAGCTAAAACTACAAGTTGGTGTAGTGAGACCTCTGCACAGTGTTCATCTAAAGCTACAAGTTAGTGCAGTGCGTCCTGCTCACAGTATTCAGCTAAAACTACAAGTTAGTGTAGTGAGACCTCTGCACAGTGTTCAGCTAAAACTACAAGTTAGTGCAGTGCGTCCTGCTCACAGTGTTCAGCTAAAACTACAAGTTAGTGCGGTGCATCCTGCTCACAGTGTTCAGCTAAAACTACAAGTTAGTGTGGTGCGTCCTGCTCACAGTGTTCAGCTAAAACTACAACTTAGTGCGGTGCGTCCTGCTCACAGTGTTCAGCTAAAACTACAAGTTAGTGTTGTAAGACCTCTGCACAGTGTTCATCAAAAGCTACAAGTTAGTGCAGTGCATCCTGCTCATAGTATTCAGCTAAAACTACAAGTTAGTGTAGTGAGTACTCTGCACAGTGTTCATCTAAAGCTACAAGTTAGTGCAGTGCGTCCTGCTCACAGTGTTCAGCTAAAACTACAAGTTAGTGGGGTGCGTCCTGCTCACAGTGTTCAGCTAAAACTACAAGTTAGTGCAGTGCGTCCTGTTCACAGTGTTCAGCTAAAATTACAAGTTAGTTGGGTGCGTCCTGCTCTCAGTGTTCAGCTAAAACTACAAGTTAGTGTAGTGAGACCTCTGCACAGTGTTCATCTAAAGCTACAAGTTAGTGCAGTGCGTCCTGCTCACAGTACTCAGCTAAAACTACAAGTTAGTGTAGTGAGACCTCTGCACAGTGTTCATCTAAAGCTACAAGTTAGTGCGGTGCGTCCTGCTCACAGTGTTCAGCTAAAACTACAAGTTAGTGAGTGCGTCCTGCTCTCAGTGTTCAGCTAAAACTACAAGTTAGTGTAGTGAGACCTCTGCACAGTGTTCATCTAAAGCTACAAGTTTGTGCAGTGTGTCTTGCTCAAAGTGTTCAGCTAAAACTACAACTTAGTGCAGTGCGTTCTGCTCACAGTGTTCAGCTAAAACTACAAGTTAGTGGGGTGAGTCCTGCTCACAGTGTTCAGCTAAAACTACAAGTTAGTGCGGTGCGTCCTGCTCACAGTGTTTAGCTAAAACTACAAGTTAGTGCGGTGCATCCTGCTCACAGTGTTCAGCTAAAACTACAAGTTAGTGGGGTGCGTCATGCTCACAGTGTTCAGCTAAAACTGCAAGTTAGTGCGGTGCGTCCTGCTCACAGTGTTCAGCTAAAACTACAAGTTAGTGGGGTGCGTCCTGCTCACAGTGTTCATCTAAAACTACAAGTTAGTGGGGTGCGTCCTGCTCACAGTGTTCAGCTAAAACTACAAGTTAGTGTAGTGAGACCTCTGCACAGTGCTCATCTAAAGCTACAAGTTAGTGCAGTGCGTCCTGCTCACAGTGTTCAGCTAAAACTACAAGTTAGTGCAGTGCATCCTGTTCACAGTATTCAGCTAAAATTACAACTTAGTGTGGTGCGTCCTGCTCACAGTGTTCAGCTAAAACTACAAGTTAGTGCGGTGCGTCCTGCTCACAGTGTTCAGCTAAAACTACAATTTAGTGTAGTGAGACCTCTGCACAGTGTTCATCTAAACCTAGAAGTTAGTGCAGTGTGTCCTGCTCACAGTGTTCAGCTAAAACTACAAGTTAGTGGGGTGCGTCCTGCTCACAATGTTCAGCTAAAACTACAAGTTAGTGTAGTGAGACCTCTGCACAGTGTTCATCTAAAGCTACAAGTTAGTGCAGTGCGTCCTGCTCACAGTGTTCAGCTAAAACTACAAGTTAGTGCAGTGCATCCTGTTCACAGTGTTAAGCTAAAACTACAAGTTAGTGTGGTGCTTCCTGCTCACAGTGTTCAGCTAAAACTACAATTTAGTGTGGTGCGTCCTGCTCACAGTGTTCAGCTAAAACTACAAGTTAGTAGGGTGCATCCTGCTCACAGTGTTCAGCTAAAACTACAAGTTAGTGCGGTGCGTCCTGCTCACAGTGTTCAGCTAAAACCACAAGTTAGTGTAGTGAGACCTCTGCACAGTGTTCATCTAAACCTATAAGTTAGTGCAGTGTGTCCTGCTCACAGTGTTTAGCTAAAATTACAAGTTAGTGTGGTGCATCCTGCCACAATGTTCAGCTAAAACTACAAGTTAGTGTAGTGAGACCTCTGCACAGTGTTCATCTAAAGCTACAAGTTAGTGCAGTGCGTCCTGCTCATAGTATTCAGCTAAAACTACAAGTTAGTGTAGTGAGACCTCTGCACAGTGTTCATCTAAAGCTACAAGTTAGTGCCGTGCGTCCTGCTCACAGTGTTCTGCTAAAACTACAAGTTAGTGTGGTGCGTCCTGCTCACAGTGTTCAGATAAAACTACAAGTTAGTGTAGTGAGACCTCTGCACAGTGTTCATCTAAAGCTACAAGTTGGTGCGGTGCGTCCTGCTCACAGTGTTCAGCTAAAACTACAAGTTAGTGAGTGCGTTCTGCTCACAGTGTTCAGCTAAAACTACAAGTTAGTGTAGTGAGATCTCTGCACAGTGTTCATCTAAAGCTACAAGTTGGTGCAGTGCGTCCTGCTCACAGTGTTCAGCTAAAACTACAAGTTAGTGGGGTGCGTCCTGCTCACAGTGTTCAGCTAAAACTACAAGTTAGTGCGGTGCGTCCTGCTCACAGTGTTCAGCTAAAACTACAAGTTAGTGCGGTGCGTCCTGCTCACAGTGTTCAGCTAAAACTACAAGTTGGTGTAGTGAGACCTCTGCACAGTGTTCATCTAAAGCTACAAGTTAGTGCAGTGCGTCCTGCTCACAGTATTCAGCTAAAACTACAAGTTAGTGTAGAGAGACCTCTTCACAGTATTCAGCTAAAACTACAAGTTAGTGCAGTGCGTCCTGCTCACAGTGTTCAGCTAAAACTACAACTTAGTGCTGTGCGTCCTGCTCACAGTGTTCAGCTAAAACTACAAGTTAGTGGGGTGCATCCTGCTCACAGTGTTCAGCTAAAACTACAAGTTAGTGTAGTGAGACCTCTGCACAGTGTTCATCTAAAGCTACAAGTTAGTGCAGTGCGTCCTGCTCACAGTATTCAGCTAAAACTACAAGTTAGTGTAGTGAGACCTCTGCACAGTGTTCATCTAAAGCTACAAGTTAGTGCAGTGTGTCCTGCTCACAGTGTTCAGCTAAAACTACAAGTTAGTGCAGTGCGTTCTGCTCACAGTGTTCAGCTAAAACTACAAGTTAGTGGGGTGCGTCCTTCTCACAGTGTTCAGCTAAAACTACAAGTTAGTGTAGTGAGACCTCTGCACAGTGTTCATCTAAAGCTACAAGTTAGTGCAGTGCGTTCTGCTCACAGTGTTCAGCTAAAACTACAAGTTAGTGGGGTGCGTCCTGCTCACAGTGTTCAGCTAAAACTACAAGTTAGTGCGGTGCGTCCTGCTCACAGTGTTCAGCTAAAACTACAAGTTAGTGCGGTGCGTCCTGCTCACAGTGTTCAGCTAAAACTACAAGTTGGTGTAGTGAGACCTCTGCACAGTGTTCATCTAAAGCTACAAGTTAGTGCAGTGCGTCCTGCTCACAGTATTCAGCTAAAACTACAAGTTAGTGTAGAGAGACCTCTTCACAGTATTCAGCTAAAACTACAAGTTAGTGCAGTGCGTCCTGCTCACAGTGTTCAGCTAAAACTACAACTTAGTGCTGTGCGTCCTGCTCACAGTGTTCAGCTAAAACTACAAGTTAGTGGGGTGCATCCTGCTCACAGTGTTCAGCTAAAACTACAAGTTAGTGTAGTGAGACCTCTGCACATTGTTCATCTAAAGCTACAAGTTAGTGCAGTGTGTCCTGCTCACAGTGTTCAGCTAAAACTACAAGTTAGTGCAGTGCGTTCTGCTCACAGTGTTCAGCTAAAACTACAAGTTAGTGGGGTGCGTCCTGCTCACAGTATTCAGCTAAAACTACAAGTTAGTGTAGTGAGACCTCTGCACAGTGTTCATCTAAAGCTACAAGTTAGTGCCGTGCGTCCTGCTCACAGTGTTCTGCTAAAACTACAAGTTAGTGTGGTGCGTCCTGCTCACAGTGTTCAGATAAAACTACAAGTTAGTGTAGTGAGACCTCTGCACAGTGTTCATCTAAAGCTACAAGTTGGTGCGGTGCGTCCTGCTCACAGTGTTCAGCTAAAACTACAAGTTAGTGAGTGCGTTCTGCTCACAGTGTTCAGCTAAAACTACAAGTTAGTGTATTGAGATCTCTGCACAGTGTTCATCTAAAGCTACAAGTTGGTGCAGTGCGTCCTGCTCACAGTGTTCAGCTAAAACTACAAGTTAGTGCAGTGTGTCCTGCTCACAGTGTTCAGCTAAAACTACAAGTTGGTGCAGTGTGTTCTGCTCACAGTGTTCAGCTAAAACTACAAGTTAGTGCGGTGGGTCCTGCTCACAGTGTTCAGCTAAAAGTACAAGTTAGTGCGGTGCGTCCTGCTCACAGTGTTCAGCTAAAACTACAAGTTAGTGTGGTGCATCCTGCTCACAGTGTTCAGCTAAAACTACAAGTTAGTGGGGTGCGTCCTGCTCACAGTGTTCAGCTAAAACTGCAAGTTAGTGCGGTGCGTCCTGCTCACAGTGTTTAGCTAAAACTACAAGTTAGTGCAGTGCGTCCTGCTCACAGTGTTCAGCTAAAACTACAAGTTAGTGTAGTGAGACCTCTGCGCAGTGTTCATCTAAAGCTACAAGTTAGTGCAGTGCGTCCTGCTCACAGTGTTCAGCTAAAACTACAAGTTAGTGGGGTGCGTCCTGCTCACAGTGTTCAGCTAAAACTACAAGTTAGTGCAGTGCGTCCTGTTCACAGTGTTCAGCTAAAACTACAAGTTAGTGTGGTGCGTCCTGCTCACAGTGTTCAGCTAAAACTGCAAGTTAGTGCGGTGCGTCCTGCTCACAGTGTTCATCTAAAACTACAAGTTAGTGCGGTGTGTCCTGCTCACAGTTTTCAGCTAAAACTACAAGTTAGTGTAGTGAGACCTCTGCACAGTGTTCATCTAAAGCTACAAGTTAGTGCAGTGTGTCCTGCTCACAGTGTTCAGCTAAAACTACAAGTTAGTGCAGTGCGTTCTGCTCACAGTGTTCAGCTAAAACTACAAGTTAGTGGGGTGCGTCCTGCTCACAGTGTTCAGCTAAAACTATAAGTTAGTGCAGTGTGTGCTGCTCACAGTGTTCAGCTAAAACTACAAGTTAGTGCGGTGCGTCCTGCTCACAGTGTTCAGCTAAAACTACAAGTTAGTGGGGTGCGTCCTGCTCACAGTGTTCAGCTAAAACTACAAGTTAGTGCGGTGCGTCCTGCTCACAGTGTTCAGCTAAAACTACAAGTTAGTGAGGTGCGTCCTGCTCACAGTGTTCAGCTAAAACTACAAGTTAGTGTGGTGCGTCCTGCTCACAGTGTTCAGCTAAAACTACAAGTTCGTGGGGTGCGTCCTGCTCACAGTGTTCAGCTAAAACTACAAGTTAGTGTAGTGAGACCTCTGCACAGTGTTCATCTAAAGCTAAAAGTTAGTGCAGTGCATCCTGCTCACAGTGTTCAGCTAAAACTACAAGTTAGTGTGGTGCGTCCTGCTCACAGTGTTCAGCTAAAACTACAAGTTAGTGCGGTGCTTCCTGCTCACAGTGTTCAGCTAAAACTACAAGTTAGTGCAGTGCGTCCTGCTCACAGTGTTCAGCTAAAACTACAAGTTAGTGCAGTGCGTCTTGCTCACAGTGTTCAGCTAAAACTACAAGTTAGTGCAGTGCGTCCTGCTCACAGTGTTCAGCTAAAACTACAAGTTAGTGCAGTGCGTCCTGCTCACAGTGTTCAGCTAAAACTACAAGTTAGTGTAGTGAGACCTCTGCACAGTGTTCAGCTAAAACTACAAGTTAGTGCAGTGCGTCCTGCTCACAGTGTTCAGCTAAAACTACAAGTTAGTGCGGTGCATCCTGCTCACAGTGTTCAGCTAAAACTACAAGTTAGTGTGGTGCGTCCTGCTCACAGTGTCCAGCTAAAACTACAACTTAGTGCGGTGCGTCCTGCTCACAGTGTTCAGCTAAAACTACAAGTTAGTGTTGTGAGACCTCTGCACAGTGTTCATCTAAAGCTACAAGTTAGTGCAGTGCATCCTGCTCATAGTATTCAGCTAAAACTACAAGTTAGTGTAGTGAGTCCTCTGCACAGTGTTCATCTAAAGCTACAAGTTAGTGCAGTGCGTCCTGCTCACAGTGTTCAGCTAAAACTACAAGTTAGTGCAGTGCGTCCTGTTCACAGTGTTCAGCTAAAATTACAAGTTAGTTGGGTGCGTCCTGCTCTCAGTGTTCAGCTAAAACTACAAGTTAGTGTAGTGAGACCTCTGCACAGTGTTCATCTAAAGCTACAAGTTAGTGCAGTGCGTCCTGCTCACAGTACTCAGCTAAAACTACAAGTTAGTGTAGTGAGACCTCTGCACAGTGTTCATCTAAAGCTACAAGTTAGTGCAGTGCGTCCTGCTCACAGTGTTCAGCTAAAACTACAAGTTAGTGAGTGCGTCCTGCTCTCAGTGTTCAGCTAAAACTACAAGTTAGTGTAGTGAGACCTCTGCACAGTGTTCATCTAAAGCTACAAGTTTGTGCAGTGTGTCTTGCTCAAAGTGTTCAGCTAAAACTACAACTTAGTGCAGTGCGTTCTGCTCACAGTGTTCAGCTAAAACTACAAGTTAGTGGGGTGAGTCCTGCTCACAGTGTTCAGCTAAAACTACAAGTTAGTGCGGTGCGTCCTGCTCACAGTGTTCAGCTAAAACTACAAGTTAGTGCGGTGCATCCTGCTCACAGTGTTCAGCTAAAACTACAAGTTAGTGGGGTGCGTCATGCTCACAGTGTTCAGCTAAAACTGCAAGTTAGTGCGGTGCGTCCTGCTCACAGTGTTCAGCTAAAACTACAAGTTAGTGAGTGCGTCCTGCTCTCAGTGTTCAGCTAAAACTACAAGTTAGTGTAGTGAGACCTCTGCACAGTGTTCATCTAAAGCTACAAGTTTGTGCAGTGTGTCTTGCTCAAAGTGTTCAGCTAAAACTACAACTTAGTGCAGTGCGTTCTGCTCACAGTGTTCAGCTAAAACTACAAGATAGTGCGGTGCATCCTGCTCACAGTGTTCAGCTAAAACTACAAGTTAGTGGGGTGCGTCCTGCTCACAGTGTTCAGCTAAAACTACAAGTTAGTGCGGTGCATCCTGCTCACAGAGTTCAGCTAAAACTACAAGTTAGTGTGGTGCGTCCTGCTCACAGTGTTCAGCTAAAATTACAACTTAGTGCGGTGCGTCCTGCTCACAGTGTTAAGCTAAAACTATAATTTAGTGCGGTGCGTCCTGCTCACAGTGTTAAGCTTAAACTACAAGTTAGTGTACTGAGACCTCTGCACAGTGTTCATCTAAAGCTACAAGTTAGTGCGGTGCGTCCTGCTCACAGTGTTCAGCTAAAACTACAAGTTAGTGTGGTGCATCCTGCTCACAGTGTTCAGCTAAAACTACAAGTTAGTGTAGTGAGACCTCTGCACAGTGTTCATCTAAAGCTACAAGTTAGTGCAGTGCGTCCTGCTCATAGTGTTCAGCTAAAATTACAAGTTAGTGGGGTGTGTCCTGCTCACAGTGTTCAGCTAAAACTACAAGTTAGTGGGGTGCATCCTGCTCACAGTGTTCAGCTAAAACTACAAGTTAGTGCGGTGCGTCCTGCTCACAGTGTTCAGCTAAAACTACAAGTTAGTGTAGTGAGACCTCTGCACAGTGTTCAGCTAAAACTACAAGTTAGTGTGGTGCGTCCTGCTCACAGTGTTCAGCTAAAACTACAAGTTAGTGCAGTGCATCCTGCTCACAGTGTTCAGCTAAAACTACAAGTTAGTGTGGTGCGTCCTGCTCACAGTGTCCAGCTAAAACTACAACTTAGTGCGGTGCGTCCTGCTCACAGTGTTCAGCTAAAACTACAAGTTAGTGTTGTGAGACCTCTGCACAGTGTTCATCTAAAGCTACAAGTTAGTGCAGTGCATCCTGCTCATAGTATTCAGCTAAAACTACAAGTTAGTGTAGTGAGTCCTCTGCACAGTGTTCATCTAAAGCTACAAGTTAGTGCAGTGCGTCCTGCTCACAGTGTTCAGCTAAAACTACAAGTTAGTGCAGTGCGTCCTGTTCACAGTGTTCAGCTAAAATTACAAGTTAGTTGGGTGCGTCCTGCTCTCAGTGTTCAGCTAAAACTACAAGTTAGTGTAGTGAGACCTCTGCACAGTGTTCATCTAAAGCTACAAGTTAGTGCAGTGCGTCCTGCTCACAGTGTTCAGCTAAAACTACAAGTTAGTGAGTGCGTCCTGCTCTCAGTGTTCAGCTAAAACTACAAGTTAGTGTAGTGAGACCTCTGCACAGTGTTCATCTAAAGCTACAAGTTTGTGCAGTGTGTCTTGCTCAAAGTGTTCAGCTAAAACTACAACTTAGTGCAGTGCGTTCTGCTCACAGTGTTCAGCTAAAACTACAAGTTAGTGGGGTGAGTCCTGCTCACAGTGTTCAGCTAAAACTACAAGTTAGTGCGGTGCGTCCTGCTCACAGTGTTCAGCTAAAACTACAAGTTAGTGCGGTGCATCCTGCTCACAGTGTTCAGCTAAAACTACAAGTTAGTGGGGTGCGTCATGCTCACAGTGTTCAGCTAAAACTGCAAGTTAGTGCGGTGCGTCCTGCTCACAGTGTTCAGCTAAAACTACAAGTTAGTGGGGTGCGTCCTGCTCACAGTGTTCATCTAAAACTACAAGTTAGTGGGGTGCGTCCTGCTCACAGTGTTCAGCTAAAACTACAAGTTAGTGTAGTGAGACCTCTGCACAGTGTTCATCTAAAGCTACAAGTTAGTGCAGTGCGTCCTGCTCACAGTGTTCAGCTAAAACTACAAGTTAGTGCAGTGCATCCTCTTCACAGTATTCAGCTAAAATTACAACTTAGTGTGGTGCGTCCTGCTCACAGTGTTCAGCTAAAACTACAAGTTAGTGCGGTGCGTCCTGCTCACAGTGTTCAGCTAAAACTACAAGTTAGTGTAGTGAGACCTCTGCACAGTGTTCATCTAAACCTAGAAGTTAGTGCAGTGTGTCCTGCTCACAGTGTTCAGCTAAAACTACAAGTTAGTGGGGTGCGTGCTGCTCACAATGTTCAGCTAAAACTACAAGTTAGTGGGGTGCGTCCTGCTCACAATGTTCAGCTAAAACTACAAGTTAGTGTAGTGAGACCTCTGCACAGTGTTCATCTAAAGCTACAAGTTAGTGCAGTGCGTCCTGCTCACAGTGTTCAGCTAAAACTACAAGTTAGTGCAGTGCATCCTGTTCACAGTGTTCAGCTAAAACTACAAGTTAGTGTGGTGCTTCCTGCTCACAGTGTTCAGCTAAAACTACAATTTAGTGTGGTGCGTCCTGCTCACAGTGTTCAGCTAAAACTACAAGTTAGTAGGGTGCATCCTGCTCACAGTGTTCAGCTAAAACTACAAGTTAGTGCGGTGCGTCCTGCTCACAGTGTTCAGCTAAAACCACAAGTTAGTGTAGTGAGACCTCTGCACAGTGTTCATCTAAACCTACAAGTTAGTGCAGTGTGTCCTGCTCACAGTGTTTAGCTAAAACTACAAGTTAGTGTGGTGCGTCCTGCCACAATGTTCAGCTAAAACTACAAGTTAGTGTAGTGAGACCTCTGCACAGTGTTCATCTAAAGCTACAAGTTAGTGCCGTGCGTCCTGCTCACAGTACTCAGCTAAAACTACAAGTTAGTGGGGTGCGTCCTGCTCACAGTGTTCAGATAAAACTACAAGTTAGTGTAGTGAGACCTCTGCACAGTGTTCATCTAAAGCTACAAGTTGGTGCGGTGCGTCCTGCTCACAGTGTTCAGCTAAAACTACAAGTTAGTGAGTGCGTTCTGCTCACAGTGTTCAGCTAAAACTACAAGTTAGTGTAGTGAGATCTCTGCACAGTGTTCATCTAAAGCTACAAGTTGGTGCAGTGCGTCCTGCTCACAGTGTTCAGCTAAAACTACAAGTTAGTGGGGTGCGTCCTGCTCACAGTGTTCAGCTAAAACTACAAGTTAGTGCGGTGCGTCCTGCTCACAGTGTTCAGCTAAAACTACAAGTTAGTGCGGTGCGTCCTGCTCACAGTGTTCAGCTAAAACTACAAGTTGGTGTAGTGAGACCTCTGCACAGTGTTCATCTAAAGCTACAAGTTAGTGCAGTGCGTCCTGCTCACAGTATTCAGCTAAAACTACAAGTTAGTGTAGAGAGACCTCTTCACAGTATTCAGCTAAAACTACAAGTTAGTGCAGTGCGTCCTGCTCACAGTGTTCAGCTAAAACTACAACTTAGTGCTGTGCGTCCTGCTCACAGTGTTCAGCTAAAACTACAAGTTAGTGGGGTGCATCCTGCTCACAGTGTTCAGCTAAAACTACAAGTTAGTGTAGTGAGACCTCTGCACAGTGTTCATCTAAAGCTACAAGTTAGTGCAGTGCGTCCTGCTCACAGTATTCAGCTAAAACTACAAGTTAGTGTAGTGAGACCTCTGCACAGTGTTCATCTAAAGCTACAAGTTAGTGCAGTGTGTCCTGCTCACAGTGTTCAGCTAAAACTACAAGTTAGTGCAGTGCGTTCTGCTCACAGTGTTCAGCTAAAACTACAAGTTAGTGGGGTGCGTCCTGCTCACAGTGTTCAGCTAAAACTACAAGTTAGTGTAGTGAGACCTCTGCACAGTGTTCATCTAAAGCTACAAGTTAGTGCAGTGCGTTCTGCTCACAGTGGTCAGCTAAAACTACAAGTTAGTGGGGTGCGTCCTGCTCACAGTGTTCATCTAAAACTACAAGTTAGTGCGGTGCGTCCTGCTCACAGTGTTCAGCTAAAACTACAAGTTAGTGTAGTGAGACCTCTGCACAGTGTTCATCTAAAGCTACAAGTTAGTGCAGTGTGTCCTGCTCACAGTGTTCAGCTAAAACTACAAGTTAGTGCAGTGCATCCTGTTCACAGTGTTCAGCTAAAACTACAAGTTAGTGCGGTGCGTCCTGCTCACAGTGTTCAGCTAAAACTACAAGTTAGTGCAGTGCGTCCTGCTCACAGTGTTCAGCTAAAACTACAAGTTAGTGTAGTGAGACCTCTGCACAGTGTTCATCTAAAGCTACAAGTTAGTGCAGTGCGTCCTGCTCACAGTATTCAGCTAAAACTGCAAGTTAGTGTAGTGAGACCTCTGCACAGTGTTCAGCTAAAACTACAAGTTAGTGCAGTGCGTCCTGCTCACAGTGTTCAGCTAAAACTACAAGTTAGTGCAGTGCGTTCTGCTCACAGTGTTCAGCTAAAACTACAAGTTAGTGGGGTGCGTCCTGCTCACATTGTTCAGGTAAAACTACAACTTAGTGCGGTGCGTCCTGCTCACAGTGTTCAGCTAAAACTACAAGTTAGTGTTGTGAGACCTCTGCACAGTGTTCATCTAAAGCTACAAGTTAGTGCAGTGCATCCTGCTCATAGTATTCAGCTAAAACTACAAGTTAGTGTAGTGAGACCTCTGCACAGTGTTCATCTAAAGCTACAAGTTAGTGCAGTGCGTCCTGCTCACAGTGTTCAGCTAAAACTACAAGTTAGTGGGGTGCGTCCTGCTCACAGTGTTCAGCTAAAACTACAAAGTAGTGCAGTGCGTCCTGTTCACAGTGTTCAGCTAAAACTACAAGTTAGTGGGGTGCGTCCTGCTCTCAGTGTTCAGCTAAAACTACAAGTTAGTGTAGTGAGACCTCTGCACAGTGTTCATCTAAAGCTACAAGTTAGTGCAGTGTGTCTTGCTCACAGTGTTCAGCTAAAACTACAACTTAGTGCAGTGCGTTCTGCTCACAGTGTTCAGCTAAAACTACAAGTTAGTGGGGTGAGTCCTGCTCACAGTGTTCAGCTAAAACTACAAGTTAGTGCGGTGCGTCCTGCTCACAGTGTTCAGCTAAAACTACAAGTTAGTGCAGTGCGTTCTGCTCACAGTGTTCAGCTAAAACTTCAAGTTAGTGTGGTGCGTCCTGCTCACAGTGTTCAGCTAAAAGTACAAGTTAGTGCGGTGCGTCCTGCTCACAGTGTTCAGCTAAAACTACAAGTTAGTGCGGTGCATCCTGCTCACAGAGTTCAGCTAAAACTACAAGTTAGTGCGGTGCGTCCTGCTCACAGTGTTCAGCTAAAACTACAAGTTAGTGCGGTGCATCCTGCTCACAGTGTTCAGCTAAAACTACAAGTTAGTGGGGTGCGTCCTACTCACAGTATTCAGCTGAAACTACAAGTTAGTGCGGTGCATCCTGCTCACAGTGTTCAGCTAAAACTACAAGTTAGTGTGGTGCGTCCTGCTCACAGTGTTCAGCTAAAAATACAAGTTAGTGCGGTGCGTCCTGCTCACAGTGTTCAGCTAAAATTACAACTTAGTGCAGTGCGTCCTGCTCACAGTGTTCAGCTAAAACTATAAGTTAGTGGGGTGCGTCCTGCTGACAGTGTTCAGCTAAAACTACAAGTTAGTGTAGTGAGACCTCTGCACAGTGTTCATCTAAAGCTACAAGTTAGTGCAGTGCATCCTGCTTACAGTATTCAGCTAAAACTACAAGTTAGTGTAGTGAGACCTCTGCACAGTGTTCATTTTAAGCTACAAGTTAGTGCAGTGCGTCATGCTCACAGTGTTCAGCTAAAACTACAAGTTAGTGTACTGAGACCTCTGCACAGTGTTCATCTAAAGCTACAAGTTAGTGCAGTGCGTCCTGCTTACAGTGTTCAGCTAAAACTACAAGTTAGTGGGGTGCGTCCTGCTCAAAGTGTTCAGCTAAAACTACAAGTTAGTGCAGTGCGTCCTGTTCACAGTTTTCAGCTAAAACTACAAGTTAGTGGGGTGCGTCCTGCTCACAGTGTTCAGCTAAAACTACAAGTTAGTGTAGTGAGACCTCTGCACAGTGTTCACCTAAGGCTACAAGTTAGTGCAGTGTGTTTTGCTCACAGTGTTCAGCTAAAACTACAAGTTAGTGCAGTGCGTCCTGCTCACAGTGTTCAGCTAAAACTACAAGATAGTGCGGTGCATCCTGCTCACAGTGTTCAGCTAAAACTACAAGTTAGTGGGGTGCGTCCTGCTCACAGTGTTCAGCTAAAACTACAAGTTAGTGCGGTGCATCCTGCTCACAGTGTTCAGCTAAAACTACAAGTTAGTGTCGTGCGTCCTGCTCACAGTGTTCAGCTAAAATTACAACTTAGTGCGGTGCGTCCTGCTCACAGTGTCAAGCTAAAACTATAATTTAGTGCGGTGCGTCCTGCTCACAGTGTTCAGCTTAAACTACAAGTTAGTGTACTGAGACCTCTGCACAGTGTTCATCTAAAGCTACAAGTTAGTGCGGTGCGTCCTGCTCACAGTGTTCAGCTAAAACTACAAGTTAGTGTGGTGCATCCTGCTCACAGTGTTCAGCTAAAACTACAAGTTAGTGTAGTGAGACCTCTGCACAGTGTTCATCTAAAGCTACAAGTTAGTGCAGTGCGTCCTGCTCATAGTGTTCAGCTAAAATTACAAGTTAGTGGGGTGTGTCCTGCTCACAGTGTTCAGCTAAAACTACAAGTTAGTGGGGTGCATCCTGCTCACAGTGTTCAGCTAAAACTAAAAGTTAGTGCGGTGTGTCCTGCTCACAGTGTTCAGCTAAAACTGCAAGTTAGTGCAGTGCATCCTGCTCACAGTGTTCAGCTAACACTACAAGTTAGTGGGGTGCGTCCTGCTCACAGTGTTCAGCTAAAACTACAAGTTAGTGCGGTGCGTCCTGCTCACAGTGTTCAGCTAAAACTACAAGTTAGTGTAGTGAGACCTCTGCACAGTGTTCAGCTAAAACTACAAGTTAGTGCAGTGCGTCATGCTCACAGTGTTCAGCTAAAACTACAAGTTAGTGTACTGAGACCTCTGCACAGTGTTCATCTAAAGCTACAAGTTAGTGCAGTGCGTCCTGCTCACAGTGTTCAGCTAAAACTACAAGTTAGTGGGGTGCGTCCTGCTCAAAGTGTTCAGCTAAAACTACAAGTTAGTGCAGTGCGTCCTGTTCACAGTGTTCAGCTAAAACTACAAGTTAGTGTAGTGAGACCTCTGCACAGTGTTCACCTAAGGCTACAAGTTAGTGCAGTGTGTTTTGCTCACAGTGTTCAGCTAAAACTACAAGTTAGTGCAGTGCGTTCTGCTCACAGTGTTAAGCTAAAACTACAAGTTAGTGGGGTGCGTCCTGCTCACAGTGTTCAGCTAAAACTACAAGTTAGTGCAGTGCGTCCTGCTCACAGTGTTCAGCTAAAACTACAAGATAGTGCGGTGCATCCTGCTCACAGTGTTCAGCTAAAACTACAAGTTAGTGGGGTGCGTCCTGCTCACAGTGTTCAGCTAAAACTACAAGTTAGTGCGGTGCATCCTGCTCACAGTGTTCAGCTAAAACTACAAGTTAGTGTGGTGCGTCCTGCTCACAGTGTTCAGCTAAAATTACAACTTAGTGCGGTGCGTCCTGCTCACAGTGTTAAGCTAAAACTATAATTTAGTGCGGTGCGTCCTGCTCACAGTGTTCAGCTTAAACTACAAGTTAGTGTACTGAGACCTCTGCACAGTGTTCATCTAAAGCTACAAGTTAGTGCGGTGCGTCCTGCTCACAGTGTTCAGCTAAAACTACAAGTTAGTGTGGTGCATCCTGCTCACAGTGTTCAGCTAAAACTACAAGTTAGTGTAGTGAGACCTCTGCACAGTGTTCATCTAAAGCTACAAGTTAGTGCAGTGCGTCCTGCTCATAGTGTTCAGCTAAAATTACAAGTTAGTGGGGTGTGTCCTGCTCACAGTGTTCAGCTAAAACTACAAGTTAGTGGGGTGCATCCTGCTCACAGTGTTCAGCAAAAACTAAAAGTTAGTGCGGTGTGTCCTGCTCACAGTGTTCAGCTAAAACTGCAAGTTAGTGCAGTGCATCCTGCTCACAGTGTTCAGCTAACACTACAAGTTAGTGGGGTGCGTCCTGCTCACAGTGTTCAGCTAAAACTACAAGTTAGTGCGGTGCGTCCTGCTCACAGTGTTCAGCTAAAACTACAAGTTAGTGTAGTGAGACCTCTGCACAGTGTTCACCTAAGGCTACAAGTTAGTGCAGTGTGTTTTGCTCACAGTGTTCAGCTAAAACTACAAGTTAGTGCAGTGCGTCCTGCTCACAGTGTTCAGCTAAAACTACAAGATAGTGCGGTGCATCCTGCTCACAGTGTTCAGCTAAAA
Organism: Lithobates clamitans; assembly: GCA_037952925.1. NCBI lineage: Eukaryota > Metazoa > Chordata > Amphibia > Anura > Ranidae > Lithobates > Lithobates clamitans. The sequence goes on along the minus strand of JBBGZY010000496.1, from coordinate 512,814 downwards.
CTACAAGTTAGTGGGGTGCGTCCTGCTCACAGTGTTCAGCTAAAACTACAAGTTAGTGCGGTGCATCCTGCTCACAGTGTTCAGCTAAAACTACAAGTTAGTGTGGTGCGTCCTGCTCACAGTGTTCAGCTAAAATTACAACTTAGTGCGGTGCGTCCTGCTCACAGTGTTAAGCTAAAACTATAATTTAGTGCGGTGCGTCCTGCTCACAGTGTTCAGCTTAAACTACAAGTTAGTGTACTGAGACCTCTGCACAGTGTTCATCTAAAGCTACAAGTTAGTGCGGTGCGTCCTGCTCACAGTGTTCAGCTAAAACTACAAGTTAGTGTGGTGCATCCTGCTCACAGTGTTCAGCTAAAACTACAAGTTAGTGTAGTGAGACCTCTGCACAGTGTTCATCTAAAGCTACAAGTTAGTGCAGTGCGTCCTGCTCATAGTGTTCAGCTAAAATTACAAGTTAGTGGGGTGTGTCCTGCTCACAGTGTTCAGCTAAAACTACAAGTTAGTGGGGTGCATCCTGCTCACAGTGTTCAGCTAAAACTAAAAGTTAGTGCGGTGTGTCCTGCTCACAGTGTTCAGCTAAAACTGCAAGTTAGTGCAGTGCATCCTGCTCACAGTGTTCAGCTAACACTACAAGTTAGTGGGGTGCGTCCTGCTCACAGTGTTCAGCTAAAACTACAAGTTAGTGCGGTGCGTCCTGCTCACAGTGTTCAGCTAAAACTACAAGTTAGTGTAGTGAGACCTCTGCACAGTGTTCAGCTAAAACTACAAGTTAGTGCAGTGCGTCATGCTCACAGTGTTCAGCTAAAACTACAAGTTAGTGTACTGAGACCTCTGCACAGTGTTCATCTAAAGCTACAAGTTAGTGCAGTGCGTCCTGCTCACAGTGTTCAGCTAAAACTACAAGTTAGTGGGGTGCGTCCTGCTCAAAGTGTTCAGCTAAAACTACAAGTTAGTGCAGTGCGTCCTGTTCACAGTGTTCAGCTAAAACTACAAGTTAGTGTAGTGAGACCTCTGCACAGTGTTCACCTAAGGCTACAAGTTAGTGCAGTGTGTTTTGCTCACAGTGTTCAGCTAAAACTACAAGTTAGTGCAGTGCGTTCTGCTCACAGTGTTAAGCTAAAACTACAAGTTAGTGGGGTGCGTCCTGCTCACAGTGTTCAGCTAAAACTACAAGTTAGTGCAGTGCGTCCTGCTCACAGTGTTCAGCTAAAACTACAAGATAGTGCGGTGCATCCTGCTCACAGTGTTCAGCTAAAACTACAAGTTAGTGGGGTGCGTCCTGCTCACAGTGTTCAGCTAAAACTACAAGTTAGTGCGGTGCATCCTGCTCACAGTGTTCAGCTAAAACTACAAGTTAGTGTGGTGCGTCCTGCTCACAGTGTTCAGCTAAAATTACAACTTAGTGCGGTGCGTCCTGCTCACAGTGTTAAGCTAAAACTATAATTTAGTGCGGTGCGTCCTGCTCACAGTGTTCAGCTTAAACTACAAGTTAGTGTACTGAGACCTCTGCACAGTGTTCATCTAAAGCTACAAGTTAGTGCGGTGCGTCCTGCTCACAGTGTTCAGCTAAAACTACAAGTTAGTGTGGTGCATCCTGCTCACAGTGTTCAGCTAAAACTACAAGTTAGTGTAGTGAGACCTCTGCACAGTGTTCATCTAAAGCTACAAGTTAGTGCAGTGCGTCCTGCTCATAGTGTTCAGCTAAAATTACAAGTTAGTGGGGTGTGTCCTGCTCACAGTGTTCAGCTAAAACTACAAGTTAGTGGGGTGCATCCTGCTCACAGTGTTCAGCAAAAACTAAAAGTTAGTGCGGTGTGTCCTGCTCACAGTGTTCAGCTAAAACTGCAAGTTAGTGCAGTGCATCCTGCTCACAGTGTTCAGCTAACACTACAAGTTAGTGGGGTGCGTCCTGCTCACAGTGTTCAGCTAAAACTACAAGTTAGTGCGGTGCGTCCTGCTCACAGTGTTCAGCTAAAACTACAAGTTAGTGTAGTGAGACCTCTGCACAGTGTTCAGCTAAAACTACAAGTTAGTGCAGTGCGTCCTGCTCACAGTGTTCAGCTAAAACTACAAGTTAGTGCGGTGCATCCTGCTCACAGTGTTCAGCTAAAACTACAAGTTAGTGTGGTGCGTCCTGCTCACAGTGTTCAGCTAAAACTACAACTTAGTGCGGTGCGTCCTGCTCACAGTGTTCAGCTAAAACTACAAGTTAGTGTTGTAAGACCTCTGCACAGTGTTCATCAAAAGCTACAAGTTAGTGCAGTGCATCCTGCTCATAGTATTCAGCTAAAACTACAAGTTAGTGTAGTGAGTACTCTGCACAGTGTTCATCTAAAGCTACAAGTTAGTGCAGTGCGTCCTGCTCACAGTGTTCAGCTAAAACTACAAGTTAGTGGGGTGCGTCCTGCTCACAGTGTTCAGCTAAAACTACAAGTTAGTGCAGTGCGTCCTGTTCACAGTGTTCAGCTAAAATTACAAGTTAGTTGGGTGCGTCCTGCTCTCAGTGTTCAGCTAAAACTACAAGTTAGTGTAGTGAGACCTCTGCACAGTGTTCATCTAAAGCTACAAGTTAGTGCAGTGCGTCCTGCTCACAGTACTCAGCTAAAACTACAAGTTAGTGTAGTGAGACCTCTGCACAGTGTTCATCTAAAGCTACAAGTTAGTGCGGTGCGTCCTGCTCACAGTGTTCAGCTAAAACTACAAGTTAGTGAGTGCGTCCTGCTCTCAGTGTTCAGCTAAAACTACAAGTTAGTGTAGTGAGACCTCTGCACAGTGTTCATCTAAAGCTACAAGTTTGTGCAGTGTGTCTTGCTCAAAGTGTTCAGCTAAAACTACAACTTAGTGCAGTGCGTTCTGCTCACAGTGTTCAGCTAAAACTACAAGTTAGTGGGGTGAGTCCTGCTCACAGTGTTCAGCTAAAACTACAAGTTAGTGCGGTGCGTCCTGCTCACAGTGTTCAGCTAAAACTACAAGTTAGTGCGGTGCATCCTGCTCACAGTGTTCAGCTAAAACTACAAGTTAGTGGGGTGCGTCATGCTCACAGTGTTCAGCTAAAACTGCAAGTTAGTGCGGTGCGTCCTGCTCACAGTGTTCAGCTAAAACTACAAGTTAGTGGGGTGCGTCCTGCTCACAGTGTTCATCTAAAACTACAAGTTAGTGGGGTGCGTCCTGCTCACAGTGTTCAGCTAAAACTACAAGTTAGTGTAGTGAGACCTCTGCACAGTGCTCATCTAAAGCTACAAGTTAGTGCAGTGCGTCCTACTCACAGTGTTCAGCTAAAACTACAAGTTAGTGCAGTGCATCCTGTTCACAGTATTCAGCTAAAATTACAACTTAGTGTGGTGCGTCCTGCTCACAGTGTTCAGCTAAAACTACAAGTTAGTGCGGTGCGTCCTGCTCACAGTGTTCAGCTAAAACTACAATTTAGTGTAGTGAGACCTCTGCACAGTGTTCATCTAAACCTAGAAGTTAGTGCAGTGTGTCCTGCTCACAGTGTTCAGCTAAAACTACAAGTTAGTGGGGTGCGTCCTGCTCACAATGTTCAGCTAAAACTACAAGTTAGTGTAGTGAGACCTCTGCACAGTGTTCATCTAAAGCTACAAGTTAGTGCAGTGCGTCCTGCTCACAGTGTTCAGCTAAAACTACAAGTTAGTGCAGTGCATCCTGTTCACAGTGTTCAGCTAAAACTACAAGTTAGTGTGGTGCTTCCTGCTCACAGTGTTCAGCTAAAACTACAATTTAGTGTGGTGCGTCCTGCTCACAGTGTTCAGCTAAAACTACAAGTTAGTAGGGTGCATCCTGCTCACAGTGTTCAGCTAAAACTACAAGTTAGTGCGGTGCGTCCTGCTCACAGTGTTCAGCTAAAACCACAAGTTAGTGTAGTGAGACCTCTGCACAGTGTTCATCTAAACCTATAAGTTAGTGCAGTGTGTCCTGCTCACAGTGTTTAGCTAAAATTACAAGTTAGTGTGGTGCATCCTGCCACAATGTTCAGCTAAAACTACAAGTTAGTGTAGTGAGACCTCTGCACAGTGTTCATCTAAAGCTACAAGTTAGTGCAGTGCGTCCTGCTCATAGTATTCAGCTAAAACTACAAGTTAGTGTAGTGAGACCTCTGCACAGTGTTCATCTAAAGCTACAAGTTAGTGCCGTGCGTCCTGCTCACAGTGTTCTGCTAAAACTACAAGTTAGTGTGGTGCGTCCTGCTCACAGTGTTCAGATAAAACTACAAGTTAGTGTAGTGAGACCTCTGCACAGTGTTCATCTAAAGCTACAAGTTGGTGCGGTGCGTCCTGCTCACAGTGTTCAGCTAAAACTACAAGTTAGTGAGTGCGTTCTGCTCACAGTGTTCAGCTAAAACTACAAGTTAGTGTAGTGAGATCTCTGCACAGTGTTCATCTAAAGCTACAAGTTGGTGCAGTGCGTCCTGCTCACAGTGTTCAGCTAAAACTACAAGTTAGTGGGGTGCGTCCTGCTCACAGTGTTCAGCTAAAACTACAAGTTAGTGCGGTGCGTCCTGCTCACAGTGTTCAGCTAAAACTACAAGTTAGTGCGGTGCGTCCTGCTCACAGTGTTCAGCTAAAACTACAAGTTGGTGTAGTGAGACCTCTGCACAGTGTTCATCTAAAGCTACAAGTTAGTGCAGTGCGTCCTGCTCACAGTATTCAGCTAAAACTACAAGTTAGTGTAGAGAGACCTCTTCACAGTATTCAGCTAAAACTACAAGTTAGTGCAGTGCGTCCTGCTCACAGTGTTCAGCTAAAACTACAACTTAGTGCTGTGCGTCCTGCTCACAGTGTTCAGCTAAAACTACAAGTTAGTGGGGTGCATCCTGCTCACAGTGTTCAGCTAAAACTACAAGTTAGTGTAGTGAGACCTCTGCACAGTGTTCATCTAAAGCTACAAGTTAGTGCAGTGCGTCCTGCTCACAGTATTCAGCTAAAACTACAAGTTAGTGTAGTGAGACCTCTGCACAGTGTTCATCTAAAGCTACAAGTTAGTGCAGTGTGTCCTGCTCACAGTGTTCAGCTAAAACTACAAGTTAGTGCAGTGCGTTCTGCTCACAGTGTTCAGCTAAAACTACAAGTTAGTGGGGTGCGTCCTTCTCACAGTGTTCAGCTAAAACTACAAGTTAGTGTAGTGAGACCTCTGCACAGTGTTCATCTAAAGCTACAAGTTAGTGCAGTGCGTTCTGCTCACAGTGTTCAGCTAAAACTACAAGTTAGTGGGGTGCGTCCTGCTCACAGTGTTCAGCTAAAACTACAAGTTAGTGCGGTGCGTCCTGCTCACAGTGTTCAGCTAAAACTACAAGTTAGTGCGGTGCGTCCTGCTCACAGTGTTCAGCTAAAACTACAAGTTGGTGTAGTGAGACCTCTGCACAGTGTTCATCTAAAGCTACAAGTTAGTGCAGTGCGTCCTGCTCACAGTATTCAGCTAAAACTACAAGTTAGTGTAGAGAGACCTCTTCACAGTATTCAGCTAAAACTACAAGTTAGTGCAGTGCGTCCTGCTCACAGTGTTCAGCTAAAACTACAACTTAGTGCTGTGCGTCCTGCTCACAGTGTTCAGCTAAAACTACAAGTTAGTGGGGTGCATCCTGCTCACAGTGTTCAGCTAAAACTACAAGTTAGTGTAGTGAGACCTCTGCACAGTGTTCATCTAAAGCTACAAGTTAGTGCAGTGTGTCCTGCTCACAGTGTTCAGCTAAAACTACAAGTTAGTGCAGTGCGTTCTGCTCACAGTGTTCAGCTAAAACTACAAGTTAGTGGGGTGCGTCCTGCTCACAGTATTCAGCTAAAACTACAAGTTAGTGTAGTGAGACCTCTGCACAGTGTTCATCTAAAGCTACAAGTTAGTGCCGTGCGTCCTGCTCACAGTGTTCTGCTAAAACTACAAGTTAGTGTGGTGCGTCCTGCTCACAGTGTTCAGATAAAACTACAAGTTAGTGTAGTGAGACCTCTGCACAGTGTTCATCTAAAGCTACAAGTTGGTGCGGTGCGTCCTGCTCACAGTGTTCAGCTAAAACTACAAGTTAGTGAGTGCGTTCTGCTCACAGTGTTCAGCTAAAACTACAAGTTAGTGTAGTGAGATCTCTGCACAGTGTTCATCTAAAGCTACAAGTTGGTGCAGTGCGTCCTGCTCACAGTGTTCAGCTAAAACTACAAGTTAGTGCAGTGTGTCCTGCTCACAGTGTTCAGCTAAAACTACAAGTTGGTGCAGTGTGTTCTGCTCACAGTGTTCAGCTAAAACTACAAGTTAGTGCGGTGGGTCCTGCTCACAGTGTTCAGCTAAAAGTACAAGTTAGTGCGGTGCGTCCTGCTCACAGTGTTCAGCTAAAACTACAAGTTAGTGTGGTGCATCCTGCTCACAGTGTTCAGCTAAAACTACAAGTTAGTGGGGTGCGTCCTGCTCACAGTGTTCAGCTAAAACTGCAAGTTAGTGCGGTGCGTCCTGCTCACAGTGTTTAGCTAAAACTACAAGTTAGTGCAGTGCGTCCTGCTCACAGTGTTCAGCTAAAACTACAAGTTAGTGTAGTGAGACCTCTGCGCAGTGTTCATCTAAAGCTACAAGTTAGTGCAGTGCGTCCTGCTCACAGTGTTCAGCTAAAACTACAAGTTAGTGGGGTGCATCCTGCTCACAGTGTTCAGCTAAAACTACAAGTTAGTGCAGTGCGTCCTGTTCACAGTGTTCAGCTAAAACTACAAGTTAGTGTGGTGCGTCCTGCTCACAGTGTTCAGCTAAAACTGCAAGTTAGTGCGGTGCGTCCTGCTCACAGTGTTCATCTAAAACTACAAGTTAGTGCGGTGTGTCCTGCTCACAGTTTTCAGCTAAAACTACAAGTTAGTGTAGTGAGACCTCTGCACAGTGTTCATCTAAAGCTACAAGTTAGTGCAGTGTGTCCTGCTCACAGTGTTCAGCTAAAACTACAAGTTAGTGCAGTGCGTTCTGCTCACAGTGTTCAGCTAAAACTACAAGTTAGTGGGGTGCGTCCTGCTCACAGTGTTCAGCTAAAACTATAAGTTAGTGCAGTGTGTGCTGCTCACAGTGTTCAGCTAAAACTACAAGTTAGTGCGGTGCGTCCTGCTCACAGTGTTCAGCTAAAACTACAAGTTAGTGCGGTGCGTCCTGCTCACAGTGTTCAGCTAAAACTACAAGTTAGTGCGGTGCGTCCTGCTCACAGTGTTCAGCTAAAACTACAAGTTAGTGAGGTGCGTCCTGCTCACAGTGTTCAGCTAAAACTACAAGTTAGTGTGGTGCGTCCTGCTCACAGTGTTCAGCTAAAACTACAAGTTCGTGGGGTGCGTCCTGCTCACAGTGTTCAGCTAAAACTACAAGTTAGTGTAGTGAGACCTCTGCACAGTGTTCATCTAAAGCTAAAAGTTAGTGCAGTGCATCCTGCTCACAGTGTTCAGCTAAAACTACAAGTTAGTGTGGTGCGTCCTGCTCACAGTGTTCAGCTAAAACTACAAGTTAGTGCGGTGCTTCCTGCTCACAGTGTTCAGCTAAAACTACAAGTTAGTGCAGTGCGTCCTGCTCACAGTGTTCAGCTAAAACTACAAGTTAGTGCAGTGCGTCTTGCTCACAGTGTTCAGCTAAAACTACAAGTTAGTGCAGTGCGTCCTGCTCACAGTGTTCAGCTAAAACTACAAGTTAGTGCAGTGCGTCCTGCTCACAGTGTTCAGCTAAAACTACAAGTTAGTGTAGTGAGACCTCTGCACAGTGTTCATCGAAAGCTACAAGTTAGTGCAGTGCGTCCTGCTCACAGTGTTCAGCTAAAACTACAAGTTAGTGTAGTGAGACCTCTGCACAGTGTTCATTTAAAGCTACAAGTTAGTGCAGTGCATCCTGCTCACAGTGTTCAGCTAAAACTACAAGTTAGTGTGGTGCGTCCTGCTCACAGTGTTCAGCTAAAACTACAAGTTAGTGCGGTGCTTCCTGCTCACAGTGTTCAGCTAAAACTACAAGTTAGTGCAGTGCGTCCTGCTCACAGTGTTCTGCTAAAACTACAAGTTAGTGCAGTGCGTCCTGCTCACAGTGTTCAGCTAAAACTACAAGTTAGTGCAGTGCGTCCTGCTCACAGTGTTCAGCTAAAACTACAAGTTAGTGCAGTGCGTCCTGCTCACAGTGTTCAGCTAAAACTACAAGTTAGTGTAGTGAGACCTCTGCACAGTGTTCATCGAATGCTACAAGTTAGTGCAGTGCGTCCTGCTCACAGTGTTCAGCTAAAACTACAAGTTAGTGTAGTGAGACCTCTGCACAGTGTTCATTTAAAGCTACAAGTTAGTGCAGTGCATCCTGCTCACAGTGTTCAGCTAAAACTACAAGTTAGTGGGGTGCGTCCTGCATACAGTGTTCAGCTAAAACTACAAGTTAGTGCAGTGCGTCCTGCTCACAGTGTTCAGTTAAAACTACAAGTTAGTGGGGTGCGTCCTGCTCACAGTGTTCAGCTAAAACTACAAGTTAGTACAGTGCATCCTGCTCACAGTGTTCAGCTAAAACTACAAGTTAGTGTAGTGAGACCTCTGCACAGTATTCATCTAAAGCTACAAGTTAGTGCAGTGCGTCCTGCTCACAGTGTTCAGCTAAAACTACAAGTTAGTGTAGTGAGACCTCTGCACAGTGTTCATTTAAAGCTACAAGTTAGTGCAGTGCGTCCTGCTCACAGTGTTCAGCTAAAACTACAAGTTAGTGCGGTGCGTCCTGCTCACGGTGTTCAGCTAAAACTACAAGTTAGTGGGGTGCGTCCTGCTCACAGTGTTCAGCTAAAACTACAAGTTAGTACGGTGCGTCCTGCTCACAGTGTTCAGCTAAAACTACAAGTTAGTGCGGTGCGTCCTGCTCACAGTGTTCAGCTGAAACTACAAGTTAGTGTAGTGAGACCTCTGCTCAGTGTTCATCTAAAGCTACAAGTTAGTGCAGTGCGTCCTGCTCACAGTGTTCAGCTAAAACTACAAGTTAGTGTGGTGCGTCCTCCCCACAGTGTTCAGCTAAACCTACAAGTTATTTATTTTTTTTTTTTTCAAATAATTTTTATTGAAAAGGTTTTTAGTTCAATTACAAATAAATGCAATCATACAGGAAGAATATGGAACGAACCTGTACTATCTGTACAAAGAACAATCAGAAATAGTAATAGGAACAAATTTTAGTATATACTTTAAATATGTGCATAGCGATATCAATATATCTTAGATATTAATGCTTTATTGTTATAAAGAAACTGTGGAGTAGGGTTAGTTACTTGTGTCCCATAATGATTTGGATATGTAATAGGAAGTACCAAGTATATGTCAAGGGAAAGGGGGATTCCCGGGCACCCCAATGGGAACACACTGTGCTCACACAGGAATCCCCCCCCCCACTGTGTTATCAATCCAGTAAACATTCCAAAAAAAAAAAAAAAAAGGTCAGTATGATTCAGGGAACACTTAGACATGTTACTTATATAGCTTATTGGTTCAGCTAGTTTAAATGGTGAATAAAGCAATTAAAACAGATAATTAGAGGAGAGAAGAAGTTTCCATGGGGACCAGTTAGATTCAAACTTTGAAAAGGTACCATCCCTGTATGCTAGAATTTTTTCATATTCTATTATAGTGTTAAGTTTAGATTTTATATCTTTAATAGTAGGTACATCAACAGATTTCCATCTATATATTAGTTCCATTCTTGCTGCCAGCAAGACTTGTGTTACTATACATCTATGTTCAGGTTTAAAAAGGTCCATATTTAGTCCTAGAATAGCTTGTTCTATGTTTGGGGCTACCGTGCTATTTGTTATTTTAGAGAGCAAATCATGGACCCTCCACCAAAATTTTTTGATTACTGGGCATGACCATAGCATATGTGCCAGGGTCCCTATCTGTCCGCACTCTCTCCAGCATAGATTGGAGTTGAATTTAGAGAATTTTGCCGTTATATACGGTGTGTAGTACCATCTTATCAATAGTTTTTGTGATAGTTCCTCATAATTAGCACATCTGGAGAATTTGCGATTATTAGTGATCGCCTGTTTCCATTGTAAATCTGTGAACTCTTTGCCTAATTCCCTTTCCCATTTGAGAATCTTGTTATTTTTTATAAACACATCTTTAGAATGAAGATAATTGTAGATCAATTTTATTCCTTTTATACTGGGGTTCTTGGATTGGAGGAAGGTCCATATTCTCTCCACTATGGGCTCATGTGTGGCCTTAGCCTCATGGAGGTATGAAGTGATCTGGGTATATGTTAGGAATTCGGAAGTATTGAGATTAAATTTCTCTTGTATCTTGCTAAATGGTAATGGTCTATTGCCACACATGATGTCCCCTATGTTTTTTATGTTTGCCTTGTACCAGTTGCGAAGGTTAATGTTGGGAATTATCCATTGCAGTGTGTCAAGGGGAATGGGTATCATTGTTGAGGGGTAAAATTCATTCCCTGTAATGTTGATCTCTTCCCAAGATTGTAGTATCGCATGCATGGTTAGTGGAAGGGGTCTTCTATTTTGCTTATGTACTTTATTGGCCATTAGAAATGATAATGGTGACGTCTTGTTTAAACGTGCAATTTCCAAGTGACACCATGGTTTAGTAGTAGGGTTAGAGAACCAATTTTTAAGTTGGTCCAGAACTGCCGCTGTGTGATAGTCTTTCAGGATTGGTAAACCCATGCCTTTTTAGTTTGAGTTTCAGGGGAGCATCTTGGTCTTTTCCCTGCCCATACAAAGTTAGATAATTGTTTTTGCATTGATCTAAAGAATGATGCTGGTGCTGGTATTGGTAAAACTCTGAATATGTATATTAATTTCGGGAAGGATGAGCATTTTGTATGCTGCTATTCGGCCTAGCCACGTTAAGTGATGTTTTCCTAGTCTAGATAGTTCTGGCTGAAGGGAGGATAGAAGTGGGTTATAATTAATGGTGTATGTTTTTGATACTGGGTAAGTTAGCTTAATACCTAGGTAATTGATTGATTCGTTTGTCCAGGGATATGGTAGGGAGTGTTTGAGGTGGTTTTCAAGTTTTTTATGTATATGTATTCCTAAAATGCTGGATTTGGATGCATTAACTTTATAATAAGATATTTTACTGAATTGTGCAAGGACTTCATGTGCTGTGGGTAATGATTTGTCTGGGTTCGATAAGGTTAGAATAACATCGTCTGCAAATAATGAGATCTTGTGGTGGTGTTCTTGTGACGTGATACCATGTATGGAGGGATGGTACCTTATTTTTTCCGCTAATGGTTCCATAAGCATGGTAAAAATTATGGGGGATAGAGGGCACCCCTGTCTTGTTCCGTTTGTGATGAGAAATGGTTTAGAGAACATGCCTTCTGTATACACAAATGCGGATGGTGAAGAATATAGTGCCATTATTGCATTTTGCAATGGACCGACCAGACCAAACTTATCCAGGACTTTGGACAAGTAACCCCAATGCACTCTATCAAAGGCCTTCTCTGCATCCAAGGCTAGAAGCAGAGAAGGCTCTTTGTTCTCCTCCACCAAATGAAGAAGATTTAACATTCTTCTGGTGGCATCTGTGGTCTGGCGACCCATCACAAATCCCACCTGGTCATAGTTTATTAAGTTGGGCAAAATGCGTGATAATCTATTTGCTATCAGTTTAGCATGCAGTTTAACATCTACATTTAATAAGGATATTGGCCGAAAATTTTGTGGAAGGATGGGTTCTTTGCCTGGTTTAGGGAGAGTTATGATTGTGGCTGTAAGCATTTCTGGTGGAAATTTTGCTGAAGTTGTTGCAGCTTCAAAGACAGGGAGTAAGTGGGGAGTTAGAATGGGGGAGAATAGTTGATAATATTGGCTTTGTTGCAGGGGAAGCGTTTGATGGCGTCATTTGTTTCTTTTAGCGTAAATGGTTGGTTTATATATGCCAAAACCTCTGGTAATATTTTAGGGAGATGTATTGACTTCAGAAATTCTGAAATCACCATGTCATTGGGCTGAAAAGTGTCTGGGTCCTTGTTAAGATTATATAGTTCTTCATAGTAATCGCTAAATGCATTGGCTATTTCTTGTGGGTTATTAACTTTTTTGTTGGATTTGGGGTTAGTAAGGTAGGAGATTTTTTGTTTAATAGTTTTTTCTTTTAATTGTGTGGCTAGGGACTTTCCTGCTTTATTCCCGTATCTATATGACTGGGCTTTAAGTGATCTCAATTGATGGTTATGACGTGATATTAGGAGAGTTCGCAGTTCTTGCCTGGACATGAACAATGCTTCTCTCGTATTTTGCGTGGTATGTTGTTTATTTAAGTTTTCTAACTGTTGGATTTGAGCTAGTATAGTATTGAGTTTTTCTAATCTTTGTCTTTTTGCTCTAGCACTCATCTGTATGAGTAGACCTCTTAATTAACTTTATGAGCATTCCATAGTGTGAAGGGATCGCTGACCGAGGGGGCGTTGATGGCAAAGAATTCTTTAATTGCTTTTTCGATTTTCGTTAGATTTTGCGGTTGGGATATTGTGAAAATGTCATCGCGCCATCTGTTAGCCCTGGTCTCGGCACAGCAGTCCCCCACAACCACTGATATCGGAGCATGGTCCGACCATGTAATACAATGTAGTTCAGATTTAGTAATCTGTTGTAGGATAAATTTATCTACTAAAAACAAATCTATACGTGAATATGTATGGTGAACGCTGGAAAAAAAGTAAAGTCCTTTTCTGAGGAATGTTGGCACCTCCAGACATCATACAAACCGGAGGATGATATGAATTCTTTCAGAGTCACTCTGATTCTTGAATGCTTGGTCTGGCTGGAAACATCTAGATCTCTGTTAGGGACAGCGTTAAAGTCTCCACACAGAATGGTATGGCCTTGTTGCATCGATGAGACTTTTTTCCATACTTTTTTTAGAAAGGATAGTTGTTTAGTGTTGGGAAGATAAATGTTCACTAAGGTGAATTTTTGGCCGTTCAGTTCACATACTAGGATGATGAATCTGCCTGAAATGTCCGAATGGATATCTAGACTCTGGAATTGCACAGTGTCTTTGATAGCTATGGCGACACCCCTTTTTTTGAGGTGTAATTTGCTTGGAAGATGTGTGGGAATTTGGCGATTTTGGAAGTTAGGTGGTTTGTTTACTGCAAAGTGGGTTTTTTGGAAACATATCACATCACAATGAAGACTTTTAGCTTCTTTCCAGGCCATTTGCCATTTGTATGGGCTGTTCAAGCCTTTTACATTGAGGGATACAATTTTGATTGGCATGGTGTGGATTCCTGTTGTGCTTAGTTATAAGGTATGATAACTATGTAGATGCTGGTTACCTTAACGTCGATGGATGACTCGGGTCTGATCCAGAAGGTGATGACCAAATGCTGGCAGTGTGGTGGTCCGTAAAGTGGGACTTGCGGTTTCGGGAACTCTCCGGTGGTAGCTGTTGTGGATGCTGAGTTGAAGTGCTGCGAGTGGAATTGCTGTTCAGGTGATGTAGTATACGATTCCTTGGGTTGTGCAGGGATGGATCCTATTCTTGGAGACTTCTTGGAGAAAAGAGAACAGTTAACAATAACAAACAAACTTGATTCTTAAAAGAATCAGTGCGGTAGGAATAACCGCTCAATCGAGGGGTGTTTAACAGGTAAACGAAAAGTGGCAATCCCCGGGGCCATCAGGGATATAATAGCAGTAGCAGTTGCCTAGAGGTAGATCTGGTTTGTGGGTCTCTTTTTATCTAGCCATGGTTGGCTTGGTCGTCTGCATCAGGAAGAATGATTTGCCAATCCCGCAGGAGGCTGAGGCCATCTTTGATGTTAGAGATCACATGTGTGGTTCCTTCTCTTGTTATCATGAGTTTTGCTGGGTATATCCACTTATAGGTGATATGGTGATTATTCAATGGCTTTGTGATAGAGGCTAGTTGACGCCTCTGTTGCATGGTGAAGGCTGATAGGTCGGTGTAAAAGGAAAGTTCTTGGAACTCCTCTGGAAGGGAATCACGGTTTCTTGTGGCTGCCATAAACTGATCTTTGACATGATAAAAATGTATTCTGACAATAGTGTCCCTGGGAAGGTGGGCGGCTACATGTTTAGGCTTTGGCAGCCTGTGGATACGATCCACCACTAGTTCCTCATGAGGAACTTCTGGGAGGGCAGATTTCAGCATTTGAATAAAGTGAGGTTTCAGATCAGGATTTTTAACTGATTCAGGTATTCCGCATATTTTAACGTTGTTTCTTCTGGATCTTCTAAATTTGCTAATTTTAGTTTCAGTTGCATCATGTCATCATCTCTATCATTGTGGGCATCCACTAGATCATTAAAGGTGCAAGCGAATTCACCCATTTTTGTTTCAACATGTGATATTCTCTTGTTTACTGAAGATATTTCAGACTTAAATTGTCTAGTCAGTGATTGAATGTCAGCATGCAATGTGGATCTGAGAGAAATCAGCATGTCTTTAAGTGTGGTGTCCATAATTGGTGTATTGGTGGTAGGGAAGTCAGTTATGGAGTCTTGCAGTTCCCTGGTATCATCCTGAGATGAGTGCAAGCTTACCTCATCATCTTCCTCCTCTGTATGATCCAACTTTGGCTTGCTTTTGGCTGGGCTGGATGAGGCTGATGGAGGCAGGGAGTACTACTCAGAGGTAGGTGAAGTGTATGCTCTGCTTGATCTTCTCCCCTGTGCAGCGCCGTTCTGTGAGTGAGAGCCTCGTGTGCCTTTCCCCTGCTTGCCGCCGCCATCTTGCTCAGGAGACCGCCGCTGCTACATGAAGTAATCAGGCAGCTTATTGGGGTAAATATCCTCTTTTCTTTTCCTGGAAGTCATCTCTGATGTTCCCCCAGCTGAACCGCTTAGGTGGCTGTGAAATTCCCAGGCTAAAAGTTGCTGTTTGAGTGTCTGATGGCCCTTGGCAGAGAGGAGCTCTTTCAGTGAGCATCCATACACCGCGCCGGCTAGCCACGCCCCCCCAACTTACAAGTTATTTTTTGCTAGCTCTGCACAGTGTTCAGCTAAAGCTACCTGTAGAAGGTTGGTGGTGTTCTTATACTATAGGCAGGCAGTTGATTTTGCTAGCTGCAGTATCAGTACATATATATATATATATATATATATATATATATATCCCAGCTTAGTGCAGCAACAGGCCATTAGTATGTCTGGAAGGCCAAGAAGGAGAGGCAGACAGTCACAAGCCAATAAGAGAGGGCAAGCAGGCTCTGTGTCTAGTGCTGGTCGAGGAGACTTTGCATCCTCATCAGCACGTGGCCGTGGGACGCGATTGGCCTTTTTTTCGGCAGCTGGCCGTGTTGAGCCGCAGCATGCGGAAGACTTGGTCGAGTGGATGACCAAGCCATCCTCATCCTCCTCATCCTCTCTCACCCATGCCCAGTGTACTTTGTCTGGCAAAGCAGCGGCCTCTTCCCTCGGCTCAATGACATTAGTGACTACTTCCCTAGCCCCACCATGTCCTCCTGAGGAGTCCCTCAAACTGTTTGACCACAGTGTTGGGTACATGCTCCAGGATGATGCCCAGCGTTTGGAAGGCTCTGATGATGATACTGAGCTCAATGAAGGCAGTAACATGAGCACAGACAGAGGGGGTGCCCAAGAAGGACAGCAATCTGGCAGTCATGCTCCCTGTCATGAACCGGTGTGACCAGAACCGTGTGATCTGCGACAGAGGACACCCAAACGTATATACGTGAAAATATAATAATTTATTAAAGAAAGTGAGTAATATAATACAGCTAACTCCAATATGACACAGTGCAATAACCAACCACAGACAGAGACCCACAAATAACAACAGACAGATAAGTGCAATAAATGGGAAATACCAGGATCAAAAACAATAGCCAGGCCAGGGTCATACACAGCATATCAGCAGATGGACAGGGGATGTTCCAGAGACAAAAACGTAAGCCAGGCCAAGGTCATACACAGGGAGGTCAGCAGATGGGGTATGGAACACAGGACAGGGAGAGGATGGATGGGTCAGACTGCAGGCAGGGATGCAAGGTAACAGGTGGGACAGGATAGGGTCCGAGACAGGGAGACAGGATCAGGTTTAGGGCACAGGATCAGATCGCTAGCAGGTCAGGAGGCAATGAAGAAATCAAGGCAAACATGTGAATGTTTGCCGGGTATTTATAGGCCTGTGATTGGCCTCAAGTGACACCTGATTGTAGGAGGTACTGTCTGCTCCACACTGCCAGGATCCATCCACTGGTGGACGCCAGTACTGCGGCCCAAAGATGATATACTATTAACAGGGAAAAGCTCTCCTGACAGTTCCAAACTGCCAGGAGACACCTGCTGATGGACCTCAGTACTGCATGCCAAATAACAGGTATTACCAGCGGATGGAACATTTCCTGACACTCCCCCTGCTGCAGCATACTGCCAGGTTTGCTCCAGTGATGAGGAGGGATGGGATGATGAGGTCACTGACTCAATGTGGGTGCCTGATAGGAGAGAGGAGGAGGAGGAGGAGGCAGCAGATCACCAACGAGGCAGGATGCCCTCCAGGGGCCAGCCTAAGGGCAGCACATTGACTGCATCACATCCCAAAGCTCCACATGTTTCCCTGCCCCAGCTGCTGCACCGCCGAAAGAAGTTTGCTCCCAGCCATCCACATGCCCAGCGGTTGAATGCTAGCTTGGCAAAATTGCTAGCACTTCAACTGCTGCCTTTGCAGTTGGTAAGCTCTGCCCCCTTCCGTGAGTTTGTGGAATGTGCGGTTCCTCAGTAGCAGGTACCCAAATGCCACTTTTTCTCATGGAAGGCGATTCCGGCTCTCTACCGGCATGTGGAAGGCAATGTCCATGCCTCGCTGGACAGGGCAGTCAGCGGTAAGGTGCATATTACCGCTGACTCATGGTCCAGCAGGCATGGACAGGGACGTTACCTAAGTTTCACTGCGCATTGGGCGACTCTGCTGGCAGCTGGGAAGGATGCAGGACAAGGTGCAGTAGTGTTGGAGGTTGATCAGCCACCACGCCTCCAAAATGCTAATGATTGTGACACACCTCTCTCCTCCACCCCCTCCTCTTCTTCTTCCTCCATGGCCTCTTCCTGTGCTTTGTCCTTGGAACCAGCGGTGCTCCGTAGCCGTTCAAGGGGCTACGCAAGTACGCAGGCCAAAAGATGCCATGCGGTGCTTTAGCTGGTGTGCTTGGGGGACAGGTGCCACACTGGGGCAGAGGTTCTGTCAGCTCTGCAGGGGCAGGTTCAGAGGTGGTTGACACCACGCCAACTTAAGGCAGGAATGGTGGTTTGCGACAATGGCACCAACCTCCTCTCTGCCCTCCGACAGGGACAAATGACCCATGTGCCCTGTTTGGCTCACGTCCTTAACTTGGTGGTGCAGCGGTTCTTGGGCAGCTACCCGGGCTTACAGGATGTCCTGAGGCAGGCCAGGAAAGTCTGTGTGCATTTCTGACGGTCATATAATGCCAGTGCTCGGCTGGCGGACCTCCAAAAGGAGTTTAACCTGCCCAAGAACCGCCTAATCTGTGATATTCCCACCAGGTGGAACTCAACGTTGGCCATGCTGCAGCGGCTGCACACGCAGCAGAGGGCCATCAATGAGTACCTGTGCGACTATGGCACCAGGACAGGGTCAGGGGAGCTTGTTTTTTTTTCCCCACGCCAGTGGGCCATGATCAGGGATGCATGCACTGTCCTGTCACCATTTGAGGAGGCCACGAGGATGGTGAGCAGTGACAGTGCATGCATCAGTGACACTGTCCCCCTTGTCCATCTGTTGGAGCACAGGCTGCGTGGAATAATGGACAGGGCACTTGAGGCAGAACAGAGGCAGGAAGAGGAGGACTTCCTTAGCTCTCAAGGCCCCCTTTATCCAGACAGTGTTCCTGCGTGCCCGCCGATCACACAGGAAGAAGAGGAGGAGGAGGAGGAGGAAGAAGATTGTGTCAGTATGGAGGTGGAGCCTGGCACTCAGCTTTAGCAGCAGTCTTTAAGGGATCAGTCCCAAGAAACACATGGACTTGTACGTGGCTGGGAGGAGGTGGCTGCGGACCATGTCGTCCTTAGTGACCCAGAGGACTCCGGACCGAATGCCTCAGCAAACCTACGCTGCATGGCCTAACTGATCCTGCAAAGCCTGCGTAAGGATCCTCGTATTCGTGGTATCAAGGAGAAGGACCAATACTGGCTGGCAACCCTCCTTGATCCACGTTACAAGGGTAAGGTTGCGGACCTTATCTTGCCATCGCAGAGGGAGCAGAGGATGAAACTGCTTCGGGAGGCCTTGCAGAAAGGTCTGTGCAACACGTTCCCAGAGACTGGGAGGTTACAAACTCTGGACAACGTGTTGCTGAGGCTTTGATCAGTCAAAGAAGGAGCGGTGGAGAAGGTGGCCGTCTGACCGATGCGTTCAGACAATTTTTTGGTCCGCAGCCCAAAGGTATGATCGGTTCCAGCAAACATCGCCAGCGTCTGTTTTACATGGTGCAGGAATACCTAGGGGCAAGATTTGACTTGGACACCTTTCCCACCGAAAATCCTCTGGGTTACTGGGTCTTGAGGATGGATCACTGGCCAGAGCTTGCACAGTATGCAATTGAGCTACTGGCCTGTCCTGCATCCAGCGTTCTTTCGGAACGCACATTCAGTGCTGCTGGAGGCTTTGTAACCGATAACAGGGTGCGTCTGTCCACCGACTCGGTCGATCGACTGACCTTCATATAAATGAATCAGTCTTGGATCACCACCAGCTACCAAGCACCTGATGCTGATGTAACCGAATAATTTTTTTTGAAATCTCAGATCCCTTCAAAGACTGCCTATTCTGATGCTGAGTGACTATCCCTGAGTAATTATCCTCTTCCTCCTCAATGATCACGCTGATAGCTTGTAAGAATATTTTTGGTTCTGGGCGCCACCACCAGTGCCTAAGGCCCAATTTTTCAGCCCCTGCTTAACAGGGGCATGTAATTACAATTTTTGGTGCAATACTTTGCAGCAGGGCTCATTTCTGCGTTCCAACTAGAGTATCTGTGAGGGGTTGCAGTGTTGTGGCACCAGCACCAGTGCCTAAGGCCTAATTTTTCAGCCCCTGTTCAACAGGGGCATGTAATTACAATTCTTGATCTAATATTTCACAGCAGGGCCCATTTCTGCACCCACCAAGAGGGAGTGAGGACTTACAGTGTTGTGGCACCAGCACCACCACCACCACCACCAAAGGCCCAATTTTTCTGCCCTTGTTCAACAGGGGCATGTAATTACAATTCTTGATCTAATATTTCACAGCAGGGCCCATTTCTGCACCCACCAAGAGCGAGTGAGGACTTACAGTGTTGTGGCACCACCACCACCACCACCAAAGGCCCAATTTTTCTGCCCTTGTTCAACAGGGGCATGTAATTACAATTCTTGATCTAATATTTCACAGCAGGGCCCATTTATGCACCCACCAAGAGCGAGTGAGGACTTACAGTGTTGTGACACCAGCACCACCACCACCACCACCAAAGGCCCAATTTTTCTGCCCTTGTTCAACAGGGGCATGTAATTACAATTCTTGATCTAATATTTCACAGCAGGGCCCATTTCTGCGCCCACCAACAGCGAGTGAGGACTTACAGTGTTCTGGCACCAGCACCACCACCACCACCAAAGGCCCAATTTTTCTGCCCCTGTTCAACAGGGGCATGTAATTACAATTCTTGATCTAATATTTCACAGCAGGGCCCTGTGAGGGCTTACAGTGTTGTGGCCACAACAACACCTAAGGCCCAAATTTCTGCTGAGTATATAGGGCAGGCCCCTACTTGCAAACGTCTAACTTACAAACGACTCCTACTTGCGAATGGAAGGAGACTACAGGAAGTGAGATGAAATCTACCCCTAGGAAGGGAAATTCTTTCCTGTAATGCCCCGTACACATGGTCGGACTTTGTTCGGACATTCCGACAACAAAATCCTAGGATTTTTTCCGACGGATGTTGGCTCAAACTTGTCTTGCATACACACGGTCACACAAAGTTTTCGGAAAATCCGATCGTTCTAAACGCGGTGACGTAAAACACGTACGTCGGGACTATAAACGGGGCAGTGGCCAATAGCTTTCATCTCTTTATTTATTCTGAGCATGCGTGGCACTTTGTCCGTCGGATTTGTGTACACACGATCGGAATTTCCGACAACGGATTTTGTTGTCGGAAAATTTTATCTCCTGCTGTCCAACTTTGTGTGTCGGAAAATCCGATGGAAAATGTCCGATGGAGCCCACACACGGTCGGAATTTCTGACAACACGCTCCGATCGGACATTTTCCACCGGAAAATCCGACCGTGTGTACGGGGCATTAGAGTTAATATGGGAAAAACATTTCTCCTTTCCACTGATGCTTTCCAATCCTTGTTCCACGAAAAACCCCAAATTTTCAAAAAACATTTGTCATTGGGACAAAAAGTGAGGTGAAATCTTCTGAAGAGGAGGACAGACAGCAAAACAAATGTCACAGGGGTGATAACCCTTCCCTATGTTTTCCAAAAAGCTTAAAAAAGATTTTTTGGCTGGAGCTAAACACGTTAAAAATGTACCCGTTCAAAATTACAAACAGATTCTACTTAACAACAAACCTACAGTCCCTGTCTTGTTTGCACCACCTGTATACTGCTGTTCAGAGTATATAGGGCCTGGTGGCCCCACACCTTTCCTTATTTTAATTTGGGTGCGGGGTTCCCCTTAATATCCATACAAGACCCAAAGGGCCTGGTAATGGACTGGGGGGTACCCATGCCGTTTGTCTCACTGATTTTCATCCATATTGCCAGGACCCGACATTACATTAAACCCGCAAGCAGTTTTAAATTAGATTTTTTCCTTTAAAAATGACATTTTGTGCAGGGACTGTTCTAAACACGGGAAACACGCGCCACTTTACGGGCATACTATAGACACACCCCATGTACGATATTTAAAGGAATATTTCACTTTTTTTTTTACTTTAAGCATCATTAAAATCACTGCTCCCGAAAAAACGGCCATTTTTAAAAGTTTTTTTTGCATTGATACATGTCCCCAGGGGCAGGACCCGGGTCCCCAAACCCTTTTTAGGACAATACCATGCAAATTAGCCGTTAAAATGAGCACTTTTGATTTCGAACATTCGAGTCCCATAGACATCCATGGGGTTCTAACGTTCGTGCGAATTTTCGGTCCGTTCGCAAGTTCTGGTGCAAACCGAATCGGGGGGTGTTCGGCTCATCCCTACATATCAGCATTCAAATGGTGGCTCGACAAAGGGCTTTATAGAATAGGACACTTCCTTAGACCTCTCAGCCCACTTTCTAAAGCATTCTGTGTTAGTAACTTGGACATGCCTGTTTCTGAATTCTTCAGATTCTCTCAAATCTCAAACTTCTTACGCAAACGGTGCAAAACACTCCCGAACCGTCCCCAAATAACTGCATATGAAATATGGAGTGGTCAAGCCAGCGAGCAGAGAGGGGGGATCTCAGTGATCTATAAAGCTCTATCTTTCACGCAGTCCAAGACACCTTACATGCAGGCTTGGGAGGACGATTTGTCCCAACACTGGAAACTGGAAACGTGGCACAGGAACTTTTCCCAATCTTACAAAGGCATTCTCAACTCCAGCCTCATGGAAGCTAGTGTAAAAGTGCTGACTAGATGGTACCTAGTCCCTTCGAAGCTAGCACAAATATACCCATCGGCGTCTCCCCCTTGTTTTCGGGGATGTGGTCTAAGGGGAGATATGTTCCATATATGGTGGACTTGCCCTAGAATTTGACAATTCTGGCACAAGATCTTCTCCTGGATCAGCAAAATCACCACCATATCTGTCCAGATGTCCCCCCCCCTCATAGCGCTTCTTAACTTCCCAGTGAAAGAGACCTCCAGGATTACACAACGCCTCATATACTTTATCATCTTAGGAGCCAAGCTTACTCTGGCTAAAGCTTGGAAAAAAACATCAGTTTCAACACTTCTAGCCAAAAGAAAGATCTCATGGATTATGAACCAAGAGAAGATGGCAAGTGTAATCCTGGACCGCTCGGCCAAATTTGAACAAATTTGGGAACCCTGGGCAACTTTTGTAGGGGTTAACCTTTGAATATCACCTCTTGGATTTCATCCTCCAGCTTTCTCCCCCCCAGTCAACTCATGCTCATCTTCTCTAACTTTCATTTCATCTCTTTCCTCTTCCCTTCTTTCTCTCTTACTTCTTTCGGTTAGTCTTGGGCTTCGGCCATTATCTAAATGGACATAACCAAGGCCAGGGTCAGGAGTCACCCTGATTCTGGTCTCAACTTCTGCCTAGATTTATGGAAACTTCTCGGTGACCCAATATCCTGATATGCCTTCCATTTGCATTCATATGTGTTTACTAAGAGGACTCTATTATACAGGACTCAAAGTTGCTCCTTCGCCCAGGAGCCATTTGACAGGTTTAATCACTTGATGTTTTGGCCCTAGTTTATGTAACCTAGGGCACAAATATACCCATCGGCGTCTCCCCCTTGTTTTCGGGGATGTGGTCTAAGGGGAGATATGTTCCATATATGGTGGACTTGCCCTAGAATTTGACAATTCTGGCACAAGATCTTCTCCTGGATCAGCAAAATCACCACCATATCTGTCCAGATGTCCCCCCCTCATAGCGCTTCTTAACTTCCCAGTGAAAGAGACCTCCAGGATTACACAACGCCTCATATACTTTATCATCTTAGGAGCCAAGCTTACTCTGGCTAAAGCTTGGAAAAAAACATCAGTTTCAACACTTCTAGCCAAAAGAAAGATCTCATGGATTATGAACCAAGAGAAGATGGCAAGTGTAATCCTGGACCGCTCGGCCAAATTTGAACAAATTTGGGAACCCTGGGTAACTTTTGTAGGGGTTAACCTTTGAATATCACCTCTTGGATTTCATCCTCCAGCTTTCTCCCCCCCAGTCAACTCATGCTCATCTTCTCTAACTTTCATTTCATCTCTTTCCTCTTCCCTTCTTTCTCTCTTACTTCTTTCGGTTAGTCTTGGGCTTCGGCCATTATCTAAATGGACATAACCAAGGCCAGGGTCAGGAGTCACCCTGATTCTGGTCTCAACTTCTGCCTAGATTTATGGAAACTTCTCGGTGACCCAATATCCTGATATGCCTTCCATTTGCATTCATATGTGTTTACTAAGAGGACTCTATTATACAGGACTCAAAGTTGCTCCTTCGCCCAGGAGCCATTTGACAGGTTTAATCACTTGATGTTTTGGCCCTAGTTTATGTAACCTGTTGCGTTTACCTTTTCTTTTCACAAGGATAATCAGTACTTTAAATCTCTTTGATGGGGGGTGTGAGAGGCAGGGAGTCCCGCCACAGCATGTTCCCAACCGGGGTGACGGAGCCTTCCCCCCTCTCCCCTATTCCTCTTATGCGACAAGGAACCACCTTCCCCCCTTTTTTTCCTTTTTTTTTTCTCTTTTTTCCTGCTTATTGGTCACTAAGAACATAGTTAATACCCGGCAACTCTGCTCAAATCACACGACAGGTTATGTTTATTTTGTGCATGTCTATTTTGTATAAACAGCCTTGATTACCTTGTTTTCCATGCGACCGTGTTGGTCGACTCAGGACTATTGATCCACGTTGTATCTTTACCATATGATGTATTCCTTTCATTTCTTTTTGAAAAATAAAATATATTGAAACTAGCTGGCAATTGCTCACTCATGCAACACTGTACGCAAATTACATTTTTATCATTTTTTTTTACAGAAATAGAGCTTTCTTTTGGTGGTATATGATCACTACTGTTTTGTTTTTTTGGTGATATAAATTACAAAAATATGAACATTTTAAAAAAAAATCATGTTTTTGGTCATTTCTTTTTATAAAATTTTGCAAACAAATAATCTTTCTTCCGAAAAGTAGTCTGCTACATTTCTTAGGTAAAAATAATCCAAAACAGTGTATATTATTTGGTGTGTGTGAAGGTTATAAAAACTAGAGTATATGCAGTATAATTAAAAATTGATTAACCCTGATGTATTGACTGCCTATCTAATTTCTTGAGGCCCTAAAATGCCAGGACAGTACAAATACCACCCAAATTACCCCTTTTCGGAAAGTAGGCAATCCAAGGCATTTAGTAAGAGGCATGGTGAGTTTTTTTAAGTTGTAATCTTTTGTCACAATTTTTGGAAAATTAAGACATTCAATAAAGTTCTTTTTATATATATTTTTCATTGTCATCAGTGCAGTACAGCGCCATCATATGGCGGTATTAGGGATACTGACTGGTGACAGTAGGTAAAAAAAATATAAATAACAACAATAAAATATTTTTTTATTCAATTTCTTAAATTTTTTTAGTCTTTTTTTACTATTTTAATTTTACACACCTATCATAATAACACAGTGCTGCTCCGGTGGGTGATCAGGGATTTTTTTTTACACTGGTATTGCTTATAACAGTGATAATCACTGTTATAAGCAATAGTTACCTGTCATGAATGGCTTGCTTATTGTTGACATGCTATAGTTTATCACATGCTACAGGATGCTGTGATTGACCCAGGTACCATGTGATAGCTGTAGTCCAATCACAGAATCACAATACGGTCATAAATGGAAGCCATTCATGACTTTGGTTGACATTGTAATCATGTGATTGCTATGACCAATCAAGGTGATCACTTGATACTTGATGGTCACTCACAGTGGCCAGGTACTGAGTGCAATGATGTGCTGTGTCCACCAAACATAGAGGTCATTGGATCATGCCACTGCATGCCCTAGGGGCATGCTAGTGTGCATGTGCTAGAGTAATGTACTATTACATTGCCTAGCCTAGTCATGCTGCCCATCCACAGTAAATGTACTGCAGTAAACACAGTTAAAAAACTCTTAATGCCTTAAAGAAATGAGATATAAAATAGGAATATATCCCACATCTGCATAAATGTTTCATATTTCTGTTAGCAGGTTTACTGCTACAATCAAATTTGGTTATTACTGTAGCACATCTTTTTTTTTTCCATAAATGTTTTCATTTTGTTAAATGATAACAAGGTATACAAAGAGAACAGCACAAAAAACAACAAAGTCACTACATCAATATGATGCTGCGTATGCAATCTCAGGATACAGTTTGATAAAACAGTTGTATGTCGTGCATCTTGAGACGGCTCTTTAAGTGACAACCAGGTAGATTAAAAGTTGGGTGAATGGATGGAGCTTGTAAAGGTTCAATTTAACTACTAGGAATTTAGCTCCAGAGGGACAGGGTAATAGATATCATAGTAGAATAGAGAAGAGGAAGGTGAGGAATAGGATGAGAAAAAAAAGACGGAGGAAGGGGGGGGAGGAACAGAGGAGGCCGAAGAGGGGAAGAAATAGGGGAGAATTAAGACAAGAGGGGGGGTGGCTGTTAGATCTGTGGTAGTGGGGGGAGGTGTTAAAGGGTATTGGCAGGTCGTTCCCATGTGGCCCCATTCTCTTTCTTCCTCTATGGCCATCAAGTAGCCAACGAGGGTTGAATAGGCTCCTTATAGGACCTTTCTTATGGGACATATTGGCGGTATCGATCTGATAAGGTAAAGTGATTCCAGCAAGCCCAAGTAAATGTAAACTTGTGCATTCTGTCTTGAGATATGTAGATTAGTTCTTCCATGTTTTTTATGTGTGAGGTTCTCGCTAGCCATTCCCTGATCGATGGCGTATTTTTAGAGCACCAGTGGTTTGGTATGCAAAGTTTGGCTGCGTTTACCATATGCATGGCTATGGATTTGTAGTAATTTTTTTTCTCCAGGGAAGTATGGTGAAGGAGGAACTGTGCTGGGGAGTAATCTAGGGTAAATGTGGTGATATGGGTTATAAGGTTATGAACCTCTTTCCAGAAAGGTTGTATTTTGTCGCAGTCCCACCAAATGTGGAGCATGGTGCCTTCTGATTTCTCGCATCTCCAACAAATGTTGGGAATGGAGGGAGAGAATTTATGGAGATGGGATGGTGTCCTATACCATCTGGTTATTACTTTGTAACAATTTTCTTGAATGGCAACATTCAATGAGCATTTGTGACAGTACTCATAAACCGTTTTCCATTCCTCTCTGGATAGAGGTGTTTGGAGGTCCCTGTTCCAAGCTATCTGTGAGGAATGCAGTGCGGTGTCGGTCACCTCTGAAAGGTATGTGTATAACAGAGATATGAGATGTCTTTGCGGTGTTTTACGATGGCAGAGGTCTTCAAAGAGCTTGTCAGGGTACCATTGGCTCCGGACCGGGGCGTCTGCGTGCGCCTATGCGCCGGCGCGCTCCGTTACACACTGTTCAGCAAATCCCTGTTGTTCCCGGGTGTCGGCGCGGCGCTAGGGCGCGCGCGGGTGTGCGGCGCTTGTGCGCGCACGCGAGTGCACCTACGCGCGTACGGGCGTGCGCACGTTTGCGATAGCGCCGGTTTGGCGCCAAAGTACACATAAAAGTCCCCCTGTGCCTCTGGCACATTGCTGCTTCGTCTCAGCTTCGTGATTCTTGTTATTTGAACCTGATTGTTTGCTACTCATCTGACCCGGCTTGTCTGACCATCCGTCCTGCTCCAATCCGACCCGGCCTGTCTGACTACTCTTCTACTGCCTGCCTGATACCGTTGCCGATCTCTGCCTGCCTACCGACTCTGCCTCTGCCTGCTGTTTTTGCCTGTCTCATATCCCTGCTGACCCGGACCGTCTGACCCTGCTTGTGCCTGCTGTTGTCCTTGCTGTTGCACCTTCAGCTTCAGCTCCAGAGACCTCTGCATCTCCAAGTGTTCCAGTTTGCTGCCTCCAGTCTCACCTGATCTGCAGTCCAGCCATCCCTGTGGGATCTCTCATCACTTCAGCATCAGAGACTCAGCTCTTCAGGCACTCCTACCCCACTGTGCTCAGGAGACCACTGTCCCCACTCCAGTGGCTCCTGAACCAGCGTTGTATGAGAGGTCTTCTCCTACAAGTCAGGCTCTACTACCAGGTACCTAACAGAGCTTGATCTTTCTTGTCCAATTGGTTCTCTGCGTATGGGTCGTGAGAAAATGGTGTATTTTCCTAAAGGTCCAAAAGGGTAAAGAGGCGGTTCTAGAGATGCTAGTTAGTTTCTCTATGGGGATAGGGCAACCACATGAGAAAAACTGAAGTGATAGAATGTCTTCATATGGCCATTCCTGGCGAAGGAAGTGTTGAGATTCTCCCGGAGGGGAAGCGGGATTCCCTCTTAGAGTAGTCAGGGAACCCGGTATGGGTGCAAACGATCTAGATTGTGAAGCTTTTTTGAAAGCCAGTAAGGAAGGGTAGATAAGTGGGTGGGAAGAGATATCAGGCGGCCAATGTTTGTGGGGAAGCCAGGAGATCAGGTGTAGGGGATTAAGTGTAAAGGAGTTTTCAAGATGTACCCATTTCTTCTTAAGCGTGTGTATATTCCAGTCTGCTATCCTGGTAAGGTGGCATGCCAAATAATACTTGCGTAGGTCTGGCTGCCCAATACCCCCTTTGGTCTTGTGGAGTGTTAGACGGGAACATTTGATGCACGGTGGGGCATTCTTCCATATGAAGGCTGAGCAAGCTTTCTGATAGTTTGAAAAAAAATTTGGGGGTAAGTAGATCGGTACTGATTGGACTAAGTATAGAATACGTGGGAGGATTATCATTTTGATTAAAGCTGAGCGCCCAAACCAGGAAACGTTCAAACCCATCCATTCTCCCATGTGTTTTTGAGCTTTGATAAGGGCAGTGTGGAAGTTTTTCATGTATAAATCAGATAGACAAGCTGGAATTTGAATACCGAAATATGTGATTGCTTCCTTTTCCCATCTGAAGGGGAAAGACTCTTGGCAGTGGATTACCTCTTGTGGGGGAAGGGTTATGTTTAAGGAGTTTGATTTTGCATGATTAGTTTTGAGGTTGGACAGGACACCAAAGGAGTTAATGTCTTTGAGAAGGTTGGGCAACGAGGTTCGAGGAGATGACAAGGAGAGCAAAATATCATCCGCAAAAGCGGCCACCTTGTATTCCTTTCCTTTCACAATCACTCCTTTTATGTTGGGGTTGTTTCGTAGCCTATTAAGAAAGGGTTTGAGGGTTAGCACATATATTAGGGGGGATAGGGGGCATCCCTGGCGTGCGCCATTGGAAATGGAGAAGGCGACATTCGACAGGCGACCATTGACCCTAACGGCCGCGGTGGGGCAGGCATATAGAGACAATATATGTGTCAGCATGCGTGACTTAAGACCAAGGGCCAGGAGTACTTCGCGCATGTAGTCCCAGGCCACCCTGTCAAACTCCTTCTCCCCATCCAGGGAGAGAAGAAAGCCTTGAGATTTTGAGGATGTCAACCAGTGATGAATGCTGAGGGTGCGTATGGTATTGTCCCTAGCCTCCCTGCCGGGGACAAATCCCACTTGATCTGTAGAGATAATACCAGGTATTAAGAAAAGCAATCTGTTAGCCAGAATTTTCGCATATAATTTAATGTCTACATTTAGGAGGGAGATTGGTCTATAGCTCGCTACCTGGGCAGGGTCCTTACCTTCCTTAGGGATAACGGAAATATGTGCGGACAACATTCTCCCCAGAGAAATAAGGGGATCTGCTAGGGCATTAAAAGTAGAGAGGAGTTTTGGAGTCTGGGTTTGTGGAGTGGAAGGCAGAGTGGTACATGTGGTTGGATAATTTGGGTATGGAATCCGAACGGAAATGTGTTTCTTGTAGGTAAATGAAATGGGCCTTGTGTTTCGTGAGAGATGACATAACTTGCGATCTTTTTTCCGGGAGATGAAGGCCTTTTGCATTTAGTGATATGCACTTCAGGGTCAGGGAAGATGAGGTGATTGTATTATTTTGCATAGTGACGTACAAATGTACTGTCTAAATGTAGGTCACTGTAGCACATCTTACTCTATTTTGTTATAGATCTCATGTCTTATTTTAATACAACAAAATAAAAATGTAATAGACAATACACATAAATAAAACATTAGGCTGTAAATATGGAGAAAGTGTATTAAGCATACTAAATTATTATTTTAATGATCTACAGATCTACTACAGTAAGCAAAGATATACCTTACAGTAGTATTAGTAAATACATGGATATGTGTGTTACAGTAAGGGAAAATGACATATTAACTATAGCATACTGTCCCTTTGGACTGTGTTAATATAAGACCGTTGTGTGTACTCAGAATGCTGAATTAGAAGAGTAATGCCGCGTACACACGGTCGGACTTTTCGACTGGGCTTGTCCGAAGGACGCCGAGGGACCAAATCCGGTGGACAATCCAATCGTGTGTGGGCTTCACCGGACCTTCAGCAGACTTTACCAGTCGCAAATCTGACGGACTTTAGGTTTGGAACTTGTTTCAAATCTTTACGTCGTAACTCTGCCAGACCCAGAAATCCGCTCATCTGTATGCTAATTTGGCGGACAAAAAAACGACGCATGCTCAGAAGCAAATACGAAACGGAAGCACTAAGTCTAGTAAAACTAGTGTTCGTATTGTAGGTAGCACATTCCTCATGCTGCAAATTCTGTGATCGTTGAATGCAGCGCATTAATTGTCCTACTTTAATAATGCTATAAGAACGAAGTTGTTTTGCTGTTCCTATTCACACAGAGTTCTCCCAAACTGATTTCTGGATTATTTCTCTTGATCTCATGAATTATATTGTATTTGTTTTAAAAGCCATATCTCCATACTAATGTTTACACAATTTTTGTTTGGAGTCATCTTTTATTTTTTATTTCATCAAGATCTTTTTTTATGATTATTGTCAAAATTATTTTATCTTTATCTCCATATATTTTTTTTTTGTTTGTAAAGTTACCACAAAGAACCATTTTGTTGTTTTTTTTGTAGTTCTTAAATTTACCACAAATATTTTTTGTGTGTTTTTTTTTGTACCACAAAGAACCATTACTTTTGTAAATTTTACATTTTTGTTTGTATATAAAGTTCCCACAAAGAACCTTTTTTAGTTATATTATTTATTTATTTATTTTTTGGTAAAGTTACCACAAGAACATTATATATTTTTTTAGTGTTTTTGCAACCTCAAGGAGGTTGTTGTCCCTTGTTAATTTGTCTCTAAATAAATGATGTTAATTAAAACACATAAAGTCTTTTCATAAACTAAAATATCAATTTATTTATGGTAAAGAAAATAAAGAGGAAGTCAACACTGGCAAAAGTCTGTGGAAAAGAAAATTGGGATCTTGAGGAGTCCATATAAGAGGGAGCACAATCTGGTCCAGGAATCCCAGAGATCAAGAGCATCAGCAGATGTCATAGATGTCCCCAGGCTGTGGTACTATACCAGCCTGCGTCTTCTGTCAGACCAGACTGAACCCAGGTCATCACTTTCTTCTCTTCTTTTTGTTGCAGCTTTCCCTCCACGCTGCCCTGCACCCTTCCCTGCACCCTTCCTTGTAGGCTGTGGCTCTGGTGGTTGAGTTGTGGCAGGAGGAGAAGGAGCAGGAGGAGGAGGAGGAGGAGGGGCTGCCTCATTTATTTGGGTGTTGGCAGTTAACTCGCACTTCAGCCCCTTGTGGATAGTATCAGCAAAAAGTTTTTCACACAGGAGGCATTGGCCCCGCTCCATTTGAAGCAGCCTGCTGGCTAAATAACAGCCATAGGCCTCTTCAGCTTCGGGGGGACTCTTCAGAAAATTTGTTGCCTCTCTCATGAGGCGCAGTGATGCCTCCTGTGTCACCGTCCCCTTCCTGGCCCTTTTTGTAGGAAGGCTGAGGGGAGCCACTTGTTATTTTGTCAGGCTCCTACTGGGCCCGGCCACCTCCTGGCTGACACTGGGCCCGGCCACCTCCTGGATGACACAGGGTCCGGCCTCCTCCTGGCTGTCCCTGGGCCCTGCCTCCTCCTGCCTGCCACTTTCCCCACTTTCCTCCTGGCTGACCTCATCCTGTGTATAAAAAAGGGACATAGTTTTTTTTTTGTTTTTGGTTCATCAATGACACACAATTTTTTTCTCATGACTTGCAAATTCAATGTTAATACATATATTAATAAGAGTATAGAAATCTTACACCATCATTTTTTAAAGCAGGTGACAAACATTTTTGGCCACTACTGTCAATTGATATGTATACATCATTTTTAGGATAAAATTCTTAATCAATTATAACATCTAGTTAACATCATTAATATTAGGACACTAAATATGTTTAAAATTAATTTACCTGACTCCAGATGGTCACATTCGGTTCTTCCAGGATGGAAGACCCAGCTTGGTCCTCATCAGCCTCTGCTGGGGTAGAGGGAAGGATGCATGGAAGGGTGGAGGGAAGGGTTGAAAGTGATGCACTGGCTTCAGTCTGGTCATCAAGAAAATGTAGTTTAATGTAGTACCACAGCCTGGGTACATATACATCATCTGCTGATGCTCCTGATCTCAGGGAATTCTGGATCTTGTTATGCTCCCTCTTATACATATTTCTCAAGATCCCAATTTTCTGTAACAAAATCTCCATGGTTGCTTTTGGGATGAACGTCTGCACAAATGTCAGAAGTCTCTCCAGCGTTGACTTCCTTACGTGTTTTAGGTAATATTGAGGGTGTTTGACCTCCCACAGATTCCTCATCTCCCTGCACTTGTCAATAAATGCTGACAGAAATTCTGGCTCTTTAAATTTGACATTCATGTTTTCTGCAAAAGATAAGCCACAAGACAAGAACACTTACCGTATGTTTCAGCTAAACCCTCATCATCTTATCCCATCATAGGCCTTATCAATCTGTAAGCCAAATAGGCTGCTTGCTACAAAGTTAAAAAAATAAAAAATAAAAATTACCTTCGTTTATGGCATTCCGGTCCTCTATCATCTACACACAGAATGTACGTACGACACAATACGTAATAATGTTTTATACACTGTGCATGCGTGAAACTCCGCCTACTTTGCCTGCTTCTTTTTTTACGCATATTTTCAGCCCCCTTGTCTCTATGCACAGAACGTACGTACGACACATGCATAATAACTCTTTTTATACACTGCGCATGTGTAAAACTCCATCAACAACAGGAAGAGGAGACAAGGGAGTCCCCAGAAAGCAAAAAAGGGGAATGGTCAACTACGGCTTATGGTACAAAAATGCAAAAAGGCTTTATTAAGGGTGGGGGGGTATTTACATATACAAAAAATTCCAAATATATGTAAGATAAACAATGTATCTAAATAACACAGTCTGTCTCACTACACTAAACCAAAATTAAAAACCATTCTGCAACATTGATGAATAAAACTGCAGAGCGTGCCTGCAGGCCAAAAACACATGCAGTGTCCATTTGAATCCAAAGAAAAAAGTATAGCACCAAACATAAGCTACTGATGGGATATCGAGTCTTATGTGGTCTAGTATTGACTGTGCATCAGATTGAGCAGTACTGAAAAGAAACTACATATATCCACATAGACAAGACCTTACATAGCTGAATTAGGTGGGTTTTTTTAACCCTCTGTTAGAAAGAAATCCTCCACAAGCAGTTTACAACCTCAGTGCACTAAATGTGTGTATACACCAGTTGTTTTGGAAATAGAAAGACCAGCGTTCCTGTTACTAGGTATGTCCAGTGCACAAACACGGTTTCCTCAATGCAGCATATAAGGAGCAAAGGACAGACCACTCCAAAGAAAGGGCTTAGTCTCTTTTCCAATCTAGACCAGAATGATATTTTTACAGTTCATCAGTTTCAAGTGTGTCAATCCATGCAGAAGGGTGAATGGCAAACAGATGCAAAGACTATTGATAAGCAGATAAGGAGGGAAAGAGAAACTGCCCTTTTGGGCTCTCACCACTTTCAATTACTGGGGATGTCCTCAGACTCTGCTGTCTTGCTGTTTGGCATGGAGCGGCTCACAGTTAGTTCAGAGCAACATTCAGTGTGTAGTCACAGCACACCATTCTCCTCAATAGTAGACACTGCAGACTGTGTGATCACATGACCGGTCACAACGGTCTTAAGAGTACTGACCCCTTAATGGATAGTAAATTCAATTTCTCTATGATCACGAGATATTCTAATCAACACTTTTCAGTCAAGAAAATTTTTAACAAATATTGGAACATTTTAAAAAAACGATAATTTTCTTGGCTCAATCATTCCTGACCGACCCGTGGTTATATATAGAGGAGCTCCCTCTTTGCGACATAACATTGCTCCCAATGTTATTGACCCCCCCTAAAACAATATCTTTTTTTCAAACTATGACAGGTTATTTTCCCTGTAGGAGGTGTAACATCTGCCATATCAACTCCTTTAGAGGTCGTAAATGTGAAACGTTTCAATCCACTCAAACCAATAGATCTTATGATATAGAGTCTTTTATTACGTGCTCTACTGAGTGCGTAGTGTATCTCATCCAATGTCCTTGCTCCAAACAATGTATTGGACGCACTAAAAGAGCATTACATGTCCGCCTAGATGAACATGTGGGTAATATCAAGCGTGGTTATAGCAAACATAATTTATCTCGTCATTATGCTAAATACCACGATAAAAAGCTGAAGGGAACACTTTTTTTGGCCATTGATAAAATGAAACCTGAATGGAGAGGAGTCAATAAGGTCAGAGCTATATCCAGGCTTGAAACGAAATGGATTTTTAACATGAAGAGTTATGTGCCTCATGGCTTAAACATTGAACGGGATATTAATTGTTTCATTAACAACGCATAACTCACTTTTTATTTTTTTTAAGAAAACCAATTTTTTGGGAACAACCAAATATTTAGGCTGTTTTTGGAATATTCTAATTAGGCACATATTTTTTGTGCCATTTTGGACAGTCCGACGTCCAATAAATATTTACTGTTTATGTGCACTTATAGGTAAATATATGTTATTGTTAACTTTCATTTTCCTCGGCTTCCAACCCCTGCTCCTCGCTATATCTTTTTTGTATAGTAATATGTTTTTTTAACACTAGATGGCCACAGTCGCTTCAAAATAAACATTTTTTTTCTTTTTTTCCGTGAATTTAAGTGTAAACTTTTTGTTTGCCACTAGCTGGCCATAATAAACTTTTCTGCTTCCTCGTTTTGCTCTGGCTATGGCTAGTTTGCCCACTATCAATATGGCGCTAACCAATCTGTTCCATCATCTGACACGCGGCATCCCTTAGTCAAAATGGCGCAGCATCACTACTTAATTCAAGTGCGTGATGGGCAGTTTACATCAGCCAATCCCCTGTAGACGTCCTGCAGTGACGAAACGCGTAGGGCGGGCTTGGGTCTCTGACATCATCTCGTTTTCCCTTGACGGAGATCGATGATACAGCGAGCAGCAGGCAGAGGAAGCCTGAGGAGACGCCACCATACCATGTATTGATACATCGCCTATCATTCATTACTGTGTCGTAAGTGCATTTTTATTGGTTTTATTCAATAAATCTTTTATACTGCACTATGGGCGCTTTTCTTGTTTATGTCTTCTGAGTATTAAGGACCAAGAGGCTGGAGATTTACATCGATACGTTTTGGGAGACTCCAATCCCTGGGTTTGGTGTGACCGCTGTAGCGGTCTCTGCATCTGGTAAGGAGATCACTTATTCACATCAGGTGAACACCATTCCTTGGCGATGTGTGAAACTCCGCCTGCGTCGCCCACCCCTGACATTCTATTTTAACGCATATTCTCTGCCTCTTGTCTCTACGCACAGAACGTACATACGACACATGTGTAATAACTCTTTTTATACACTGCGCATGCATGAAACTCCGCCTGCGTCGCCCGCCCCTGACGTTCTTTTTTACCGAATATTCTCCACCCCTTCTCTCTACGGTGCATAGGGGGAGGAATAATGGCGGAGACACATCAGGTGTGTACTACCTCAGGTAGCAACGAAAGCCGGAGCCCAGAACGTCCCGATCTGGGAAGCAGAGATTTAAGGCCTCCAATATGGCCTTTAAAGTGATGGTAGAGATGGTGGCAACTTTGCGAAAAAATTACTATGATGGGAAGTATGGACTGTACGCCCGGCCTAATTTCAGAAAAGCAAAAATAATGGCGAAGGTGGTGAAGACATTGCATCTTACTGGGAGCCGGATCAGTACAGACGGATCCGTAAAGTGCTTAAAAAAAGTAAGTACTTGTCGTTTGTTCATATTATGTTTATTACCTTGTATACTGTTCCATGTGCTTTTCTTTAACGTACGAGTTTAGATCGCTTTAAACGATCTTAGTAAACATTGTTACATATATATGCACACACCCATACCTCTATATCTATCTATCTATCTATCTATCTATCTATCTATCTATCTATCTATCTATCTATCTATCTATCTATCTATCTATCTATCTATCTATCTATCTATCTATCTATCTATCTATCTATCTATCTATCTATCTATCTATCTATCTATCTATCTATCAATCTATCTAGATAGATAGATATAGATATGTAAAGGATATGTACATTATATTTGTATATGTATATGTATATATATATATATATATATATATATATATATATATATATATATATATAGAGAGAGAGAGAGATATATATAGAGATATATATAGATATATATATATAGATACATATACATATACACATATAATGTACATATCCTTTACATATCTATATCTATATATATCTATATATATATATTTATATTATATGTGTAGGGTGGCACAAACCCCCCAAATGACCCCATTTGGGAAAGTAGACACCCCAAGCTATTTGCTGAGAGGCATGGTGAGTATTTTTCAGCTCTCATTTGTTTTTAAAAATGAAGAAAGACAAGAAATTTTTTTTTTCTTTTTTCAATTTTTAAAACTTTGTGACAAAAGTGAGGTCTGCAAAATACTCACTATACCTCTCAGCAAATAGCTTGGGGTGTATACTTTCCAAAATGGGGTCATTTGGGGGGGGTTTGTGCCCCCTGGGCATTCCATGGCCTCTGAAACTGTGATAGGCAGTGAAGAGTGAAATCAAAAATTTACGCCCTTAGAAAGCCTGAAGGCGGTTCTTGATTTTCGGGGTCCCGTACGAGGCTAGGCTCCCAAAAAGTCTCACACATGTGGTATCCCCATACTCAGGAGAAGAAACAGAATGTATTTTGGGGTGTAATTTCACATATTCCCATGGCATGTTTGAGCAATATATCATTTAGTGACAACTTTGTGCAAAAAAAAAAAAAATTGTCTCTTTCCCGCAACTTGTGTCACAATATAAAATATTCCATGGACTCGACATGCCTTTCAGCAAATAGCTTTGGGTGTCTACTTTCCAAAATGGGGTCATTTGGGGGGGGTTTGAACTGTCCTGGCATTTTATGCACAACATTTAGAAGCTTATGTCACACACCACCCACTCTCCTAACCACTTGAAGACAAGGCCCTTTCTGACACTTTTTGTTTACATGAAAATTTTTTTTTTTTGCAAGAAAATTACTTTGAACCCCCAAACATTATATATTTTTTTAAAGCAAAGGCCCTACAGATTAAAATGGTGGGTGTTTCATTTTTTTTTCACACAGTATTTGCGCAGCGATTTTTCAAATGCTTTTTTTGGGGAAAAACACACTTTTTAAAATTTTAATGCACTAAAACACACTATATTGCCCAAATGTTTGATGAAATAAAAAAGATGATCTTAGGCCGAGTACATGGATACCAAACATGACATGCTTTAAATTTGCGTACAAACGTGCAGTGGCTGCAAAATAAATACATATTTAAAAGCCTTTAAAAGCCTTTACAGGTTAACACTTTAGATTTACAGAGGAGGTCTACCGCTAAAATTACTGCCCTCGATCTGACCTTCGCGGTGATACCTCACATGCATGGTGCAATTGCTGTTTACATTTGACGCCAGACCGACGCTTGCGTTCGCCTTAGCTTGAGAGCAAGGGGGGACAGAGGTGCTTTTTTTTATTATCTTATTTTTAAACTGTTCCTTTCATTTTTTTTTTAAATCATTTTTATTGTTATCTCAGGGAATGTAAATATCCCCTATGATAGCAATAGGTAGTGACAGGTACTCTTTTTTGAAAAAATTGGGGTCTATTAGAACCTAGATCTCTCCTCTGCCCTCAAAGCATCTGGCCACACCAAGATCGGTGTGATAAAATGCTTCCCCAATTTCCCAATGGCGCTGTTTACATCCGGCAAAATCTAAGTCATAAAATGCTCGTAGCTTCCAGTTTCTTAGGCCATAGAGATGTTTGGAGCCACTCTGGTCTCTGATCAGCTCTATGGTCAGCTGGCTGAATCACCGACTGCATTCTCAGGTTCCCTGTTGAGACAGGAGAGCCAGAGAAAAACACGGAAGACGGTGGGGGGGGGCATTCCCTCCCACTGCTTATAAAAGCAGTCTAGAGGCTAATTAGCCACTAGGATTGCCTTTACATGAAAGCCGACCGCTGGCTGAAAAGAATGATACCAAGATGATACCTAAACCTGCAGGCATCATTCTGGTATAACCACTCAAAGTCGTGAATGACGTACCTGAAGACAAAAAAATGGTTAACAATAAAGCACAGTAACGGTAAAGTTTAAAAAATTGCATAACTGAAAAGCAAACATGATAAAACATAATAACAATAAAACATTGCAAAACTTGGGGGGCGTGGCCTGACCTAGCATGGAGACAGTCGCCTAATACCTGAGGTCCGTCCGCCACAGGAGAAAGCCGCTGAAATTTTG
This sequence comes from Lithobates clamitans, assembly GCA_037952925.1. Taxonomy (NCBI): domain Eukaryota; kingdom Metazoa; phylum Chordata; class Amphibia; order Anura; family Ranidae; genus Lithobates; species Lithobates clamitans. The sequence goes on along the minus strand of JBBGZY010000496.1, from coordinate 475,162 downwards.
AGGTACTTTTGCACTGCACCCACAACCGACTATGGGGACAGCTTCCCGGACCTCCTCAGCATCCCGCTCGAGATCCCCGAGAGACCTGGTTGGGACACAGGGACAAAATATCCCAAAGATGTTCCGGACGGGTAGAGGCAATATGGCGCCCTCCCGCCACACACAGTGACACTCCTCGCAACCATCCTCTCAGCCGCAACATTTGCCCATTATACCACCTCAAACACTGCCTCCGATAGCTGGGGATGAGGGGATAGAACTCAGGCCACATCCGCCCCTAACAATTCTAGACCTCCGCTCCGTATCGGATGACATTAAAGAGACACTGGCAGCAGCCATCTCGGAACTCAGACTGGACCTTAAGTCGTTGAATTAAAGGGTCCAGGTGATAGAGAACATGACAGAACACCAAGAAATTATCCTACAGTCAGTCAGGGAAGACATTGACTCACACACCCGATAGCTGCGTGACATGCAGAGGCACCTTGAAGACCTCGACAACAGAGGCAGAAGGCATAATCTGCATATCAGAGGCCTACCGGAGTCATTTGAAGGAGACCAGATCTCTCCGGCTATAATTTCCATCTTTAACTCTCTGCTCCACCGTCCTGCCCAAACCCCTATTGAAATGGAACGTATACATCGCGCACTGCGCCCCAAAGGCAGGGAAACAGACCCACCAAGGGACATTATCTGCTGCATTGTGGATTTCAGACTTAAAGAAGAAATCCTCAAAATGGCGCGGGGCAGACCACAGATATTACACGACGGTGCACAGGTACAAATCTACCAGGATCTCTCCGGTATTCCACTCCAGCACAGGCGAGACCTGAAACCCCTGTTAGAGGCCTTGAGGGATAGACAGATAATGTACAAGTGGAAGTTTCCCTTCTGCCTCTCCGCCTCCGCACATGGACGCACAGCAATCCTCAAGGTCCCTGAAGATCTTCCACATTTCTGTGCCACCCTTGGCATCCCCTTGATACCAGTACCCAACTGGTACGCAGCTTTCCACCCCCGCAATCACGCAAGAGGGATGGCTAGAGAAGACCCCATGGAGACGCAAGCACCTCTGCCCAGCCGGAGACGTTCTCCCTCCGTTCGCAGAAGCCACACGGCACACCGCTCACACTACCGTGCCACCAGCCCCGACGTCTCCCCTAGATCCCGGGGCCCGCGCAGGGGCCATAACAGGCATGTCTAAGTAGCCTTGTCCTCTTGGCTGATGGAATGCACTGGCTACAATACCCGAGGCATTTGACATTGTGCACAGTTTTGGTTCCAATTAACTTTTATTGTTGATTTTCTATTTTTTACATCTTTTTCTTTTATGTGGGAACTATCCTGGAAGGTCAAACTGGAACGTGAGCAGGACATATCAGCCGGTTTTCCTGGCTGGTGGGCTCCTTTTATCTTCAACTCAGCACCAATGATGTGTCACTGCTCGACCGCCTTCAGACCTCGCCCAATCAACGCCCACATAGCTCAAGCCTTAGTTCTGATGTCAGTTGTCCCTGCCTACGATCGCCTGACTTCAGCTGGAAGTCCGTGCCCACAACTACAGCACCCACACTGCACTGCGACGCCGCACTCCGCCCATACCCCAACGTGCTCACACGCAACCAGAAGCTGCACGCTCGAACACCAATATGACAAGCCGCAATCACAGAACGAGCACAGCACTTCGACCCTGGAAACTGCATACTTATCCACTGGTAAGCACAGCTGTTACCCGACTGGCGACTCCAATATCACCGCGGTCAAAACTCCGGCACCCTCTTACCAGCTGCCCCAGAGATGTCACACAGTGAAAAACTCTGCCCTTCACCTGCACGTCAATGGACTGCTGACCCGGCCAGGATGCCATGATCAACACCATCACATACAGAAGTATGAACTGGCCGGTATACCCATCTCATGGTTTTGTTGTTTATTGTTTAATGGTCCTTTTATCTTTTCGTTTTTGATTATAAGAGACCTCATATTGCGGTGCTCTCAATACCGCCAATGTTCACCTGCTACGGTTCCAGATTCCCTACTCTACTTAGTTTATGCACCTAACAGAGGCATAATGTTACAGATCAGTTTCTTCTTGGTTCAGATTGTGCAAGCCCCTGGGGGGGTAATTTCCAGTAGCTACCTTTGGCCCCACCTCCCTCGTCACCACCTCACTCCCTTACAGGAGTGGACTGGTGCACTGTACGATTTGACCCGGATGCCAGCCATCTCTCCTCTGCTGGGCTTGAACCCCAATGCCCCTATCACCTAGCACTGGAAGTTGCCTTACCTAAGGGCCTCTATCTGTAATATAGTTTTCTTGTTTAGATAAAGCCGCCTAACTCTGACCACATTAGGCTCCAATGTAGACTGCTGAACCTGCAATACCACCCCATAGTATGTACCTTACAACCTTGACCAGCACATTTATTACTCGCACCTCAGTAATCAGCTACAGGTTATCCTGTGGCGGAGGGCGTTGCTCTTACCTTCATCACTTATCCTCCTTACTCTCTCCATCGCCCGGTTTTGGTCAACCCCCACTCGGGCTTGCACCGGGTCGCCGTCTCCCTCAAAGGATACGACGCCCCACTCAAGACCTGTACCCAACCGATCTATAAATTGGGAGGCAAGTGGACGCACAGCTCCACACCTCTTTGGTACTCCCCTCACCTAACCCATGTTTGCCAAGCAAATTAGCTCTACTCCTCAGACGTACTCCACTGCACACCTACCCCTTCTTCCTCCTCCCCCCTACCCTACGATGGCGGCCATGACAGACTTTAACTCCACCCAGGGAGTCACGCCACAGATATCACAATCACTCAAACTATACTCGATCAACATAAGAGGTCTTAATACCCCTGAAAAAAGGTCCCAATTACTAACATCCCTCAAACAATCCAAAGCACACATAGTGCTAATTCAGGAAACACACTTCCGCACAGATTCCATTCCTAAATTGCATAGCCGTTACTTCTCCATGATAATTCACGCCTCCAACATAGAGTCGAAATCTAAAGGGGTCACAAGCCTCATTTCCAATCAGTGTCCATTCCTGATCACAGATACGTTAAAAGACCCACATGGACGATACCTTTTTATAAAAGGCACTCTCCATCAGCTGCCCTACACCATCACTAACATATACGTTCCCAACATGGGCCAAGTCTCCTTTTTCAAAATGACTCTGCAATTGCTGGCTAGCTTCCAAGTTGGTACCCTTGTCGTCGGCGGTGATTTCAATGTCCCACTGACCCCATCGATAGACACCTCAAACGGGTCTTCCTTTATCACCTACAGGGCCTTAAGGGACCATGCACCCCAAGGAAAGGGACTACACGTATTTCTCACTGCCGCACGACAAGTATTCTAGACTAGATCACTTCTTTCTCTCTCAGAATGACTTGACCAACCTCATGAAAGCTACCATAGAACTGTCCCTACTATCAGATCACAACCCTATCTCTATGACCTTACAATTACCGACCAAGAACACAAAAATGCGTATTTGGCGTCTCGATAGTTCCCTACTGACGGATGAACTTATCATAAATAGACTGTCCAAATGCCTAACTGACTTCTTTGCCAACAACGACACTCCTGACGTCACACCTCTGACCGCATGGAATGCACATAAATGTGTCATTAGGGGCGAGCTCCTTTCTATCGCCGCTAACGGCAACAAACTTAACCACGCACGCATAGCTGAACTAACCGCGCGTATACACACCCTCGAACAGGCACACAAAGCCTCCATCGCTGCTGCCTCTCTCGCCCAATTTGACACAGGGGAGAGAGGAGCTTTTGGATGTACTTAACAAATCGTTGAAAGGCAAATTCATGCTGACACAAAAACTATATTATGAATTCGGGAACAAATCCAGCAAATTATTAGCGAGGGCACTACAATCCAAAAAAGGCCTCACATACTATTCATAAAATCTCCAACTCAGCTGGTGAATCGTTTTCTAAAAACGAAGATATCTCAATGCAATTTGTTTGATATTTCACCAAATTGTACAATTTGACCCCGTCCCATCACGCCGACGATTCGCTTAACCGGACAACCGCTCTCCTAAATTTTCTTAAACAATACGGACCACAACCTCTCTCCACAGAAGACGCTCAATCACTAGACACCCCACTTTCACCAGATGAACTCCTTGTAGCACTACGACAAATGAAGACAGGTAAAAGCCTCGGCCCTGATGGCCTTTCGACCTGCTATTATAAATCCTTCCCTTCCACCCTCCTTCCACACCTAGCGAAAACTCTCAGTGCTCTATCCCCCTCAACACACACGCACAATGAAATGCTCACAGCACACATTACACTCATCCCCAAAAAAGATAAGGATCCCACTCAAGTGACAAACTACCGCCCCATCTCTCTGCTTAATGTGGACCTCAAGCTATACGCGAAAGCATTAGCTAACTGAATCCTACCCTTCATACCATCTTTAATCTCACTAGAACAGGTTGGCTTTGTCCCTGGCAATGAGGCTAGGGACAACACCACTAAGGTGCTGAACATACACCACTGGCTCACAAAAACGTCCACCAATGGGTTCTTTCTTTCGCTGGATGCAGAGAAGGCGTTCGACAGGGTAGCCTGGGACTACATGGAGGCCACCCTTCAGGCAATAGGCTTGCCTCCGCGCATGCTCTCAATGATCTTAGCCCTTTATGCTTCCCCAACAGCCAGGTTAAGAATTAACGGCACGCTGTCGGACGCCTTCTCTGTCTCCAATGGAACCCGTCAAGGGTGCCCCCTGTCCCTGCTTATATTTATATTAACCCTTGAACCCATGCCCTGCAAATTGAGAGATAACCCCACTATCAAAGGTGTTGATATGCACCACAAATCATACAAATTAGCTGCATATGCGGACGATATACTACTGTTCCTGACTGACCCCAGCACAACCATCCCCAACCTTCTAGCAGACTTTGAATTCTTCAAAACCCTCTCTAACTTGAGAATCAACTTCGACAAATCCAAAGCCCTCAATATTACCCTATCCTCTGACACGGTAAATCTCTGTAAACTTAACTTCCCCTTTGGCTGGGAGCCGTTGGCCATTTCTTACCTCAGAATCAAAATCACCTCAGACCTGAAAAACCTATACGCCAGTAATTTCGCACCCATGATCCTGTCCATCCAAGGAGATCTTCAGAAGTGGCATCTGGGATCCTTCTCCTGGCTGGGTAGGATCGCTATACTGAAGATCAACGTTCTGCCCAGAATCCTTTACCTTCTTCAAGCCATACCAATAAGGTTACCTCCCACATTCTTCTCATCCTTCAAACACATTTGCAGGTCCTTCATATGGTCATCGAAACAACCGAGACTTAGTTGGGACAGATTAGTCCTTCCCAAACGATTAGGAGGCCTGGGACTTCCAGATCTCCAAAAATACCATTGGGCCTGCCACTTAACTAGATTAGTAGACTGGCACAAACACCGTCTGGCCAAAGACTGGGTAGAATTAGAAGACTCATTTGCGAGTCTTCCGATCGTTAACTCCCCATGGGTTGATAGCAGACACATACCAGAAACTTTCTTGTCTCACCCTTCCATTGGCGCCACCCTTGCAATCTTCAAAAAGGTCTGCAAAACACTTCACATGCTTCCAGCACCAGGTCCCATGACTCCACTAAATAACAACCCAGAATTCCCCCCGGGTCTAGTCCATAAAGACCCTACCCAAGACACGGCCACCACTCCAGTAAGGGCCCACAGCTGTTTTCGCAATGGCTCGCTACTCTCTCATGCGGAACTCGACTCGACACTTTCTAACCTCCACTTACCTTTCTTTAAATACCTACAATTGAGACATTTTCTTCTAACACATAGCAAGGATTCCCCTTACAGCAGAGACCACACCCCATTGGAACTAATTTGCCTAGACACTGAACCCCAGGGCCATCTCATATCCGCCACCTACTCTCTCTTGTTCTCACAGCACATAGTCAAAAATGACAAACTAGTAAGGCAATGGGAATCAGACCTCTCACTGGACCTATCCCCGCAGGAATGGGATTCCATCTTCACCCTCATGCATAAGGGCTCTCTAAATGTCTCAACGCAAGAAAACAGATATAAAGTGTTCTCTAAGTGGTACAGAACACCTGACAGAGTTCACCACTTTCACCCCTCCATTCCCCCAACCTGTTGGAGGTGTGGGTCTGCCAAGGGCACTCTACTGCACGTTTGGTGGAATTGCAGCCTCATTCAGCCATTCTGGCAGGCAATCCACCGGTTAATTACCCAAATATCCGCTTATGCTTATTCACCGGCATTCACACCCGAAAGATACCTACTTCACCACACTCCTGTCTCCCCAGCAACTTACAAAAAAACGCTTACCATACATCTAATCAACGCAGCTAATCTATGCATCCCCGCCCTTTGGAGGAATACGTCACCCCCCACGGTTCAAGACTGGATCCGAAGGGTAGATAAAATAGCAGAGATGGAGAATCTTATCTGCCAGGCCAATGACAACCCTACCAAATTTAACACTACCTGGGCAAGCTGGCTACATTTCCGTCAATCACCCATGCAAACCACCCAACCTGCCCCTTCCCCACACACTACTCACTGAGCGCATATGTATCACAATCCTAACTCCCTGACTCCACCGAGCTGCCTACCCCCTGGTCCTTCCTACTCCCTTCTCCCCGTCTCAGTTAGGTCCCTACCCTCACCCTTCTCACAGACACAATGGACACTTATTCTCTTGAGCATACTCTCTCATCTCACACACATGTGACACAGGCGTATAATTACCCCAGACAAACTGTCTTTCCCAACACTCGTCTGCAACGAAGCAGATCACTCAGTGGAACCGATTCATAACCCACATTAATCATTAGTCAATGGTATCACTGATCTAACAACTTTTGTTCCCGACCCATTCACAGGGATGATCCCTTTAGGAGTGAATGGACTCGGGGTCTCTTCACTTACCATTTCCTGATGTGACCGTGGACTCCCTGCAGACCTCCCCCTCTAGGAGCAACATCTCAGCACAATTCTACTGCTCTAGGTTCGGGAATTCTATTTATTAATTATTGAACTACATATTCTCGCATTAAAGTTGCTTGACTAATGTCCGAATGTGAACGTACTATTTTGAACACTGCATATATGCTATAAGTTTGTAAACTCACGGATTGAGATGTATGTTACATATACTTTGTAAAGCTGTAAAACTCAATAAAAACTTTCTTGAAAAAAAAAAAAAAGCATTGCAGAATAGAATACAGTAAAAAAGAGCAGAACAATAGAGAGAGAATAGAGAGAGAGAACAATGAAACAACAACTATTTTTTTTGTTTTATATTTTTTTGTGTTTTTACACTTTTTTTTTGTAACTGTAACTTTTATAACTGTAACTGGTTCCAGGTTTGGGTCTCTCAAAATGCAATGGCATCTTGGGAGACCCTGTGAAAGTGTGCCTAGTCTGAGCAATGCTGTACCCTACGCTAATACTCAACTAGTGTATGGTAGTGTTCAAAACATTCACCAATGCAAAGACCAGGATTGTCAGGACAGGAGGGAAAATAATAGCGGGTGTCACGCCTATATCCGCGCTTGCTGCAGTGACGTCATCTTTTTTGGGGGGGTTCGTTGGGTATGGGTACTCGGGAGGACATAAAAAAAATGCCTCTCATGCAGCCGACTGCATTTGGTTGGGGATGTGTGAATAGGGGAAGTACGGGTGCTGCAGAAGTGGTGGGTTCCCAATTAGGATTGGCGAATGCAGCAGGAAGGGCACTATGGGCACGACGGGCCTGTTTGTCTTCTTGGTGGCAGCATAACACTACTTGTTCTTGCCACCTCACCAGCTTGAACTGCACTTATGGGACTCGCCACATCACCAAGTGTTACTGCAGTGCTGGTTTGACTACGACCGGGGTGTACTAGGCCGCTGGTGCTTGCCAGTTCACCAAAATGCTACCAAAAAAACTGTTAGCGATCACAGGGATCAGGCCTGACTCTGAAAACGCTGCAGTTATGTGTTTAGTGTTTTGTAAGTGACAGTGATCGATTGATACTGCACTTGGGTGGGCTGGGCCGGGCGGAGGGGCAAAACGCAGGTGCTAGCAGGTATCTGGGCTGATCCCGCTAACACTGCGTTTTAGGGAACCCTAAACTGCTGGGGACGCTAGTATAGATCTGATCGGATCAGATATTGATCCGTTCAGATACTATACCACTAAGGGATGTGTACGGTGCGTGTGTGGGTGTTAGCGGTACTGACGCTAACCTGACGCTGCCTGGGGCTGGTGCTTGCCAGTTCACCAAAACGCTACCAAAAAAACTGTTAGCGATCGCAGGGATCAGGCCTGACTCTGTGAATGCTGCAGTTATGCGTTTAGTGTTTTGTAAGTGTCAGTGATCGATCGATACTGCACTTGGGTGGGCTGGGCTGGGCCGGGCGGAGGGGCAAAACGCAGGTGCTAGCAGGTATCTGGGCTGATCCCGCTAACACTGTGTTTTTGGGAACCCTAAACTGTTGGGGACGCTAGTATAGATCTGATCAGATCAGATATTGATCCGTTCAGATACTATACCACTAAGGGAGGTGTACGGTGCGTGCGTGGGTGTTAGCGCTACTGGCGCTAACCTAACGGTGCTTGGGGCTGGTGCTTGCCAGTTCACCAAAACGCTACCAAAAAAACTGTTAGCGATTGCAGGGATCAGGCCTGACTCTGTGAATGCTGCAGTTATGCTTTTAGTGTTTTGTAAGTGACAGTGATCGATCGATACTGCACTTGGGTGGGCTGGGCTTGGCGGAGGGGCAAAACGCAGGTGCTAGCAGGTATCTCGGCTGATCCCGCTACCACTGCGTTTTTGGGAACCCTAAACTGCTGGGGACGCTAGTATAGATCTGATCAGATCAGATATTGATCCGTTCAGATACTATACCACTAAGGGAGGCGTATGCTGCATGCGTGGGTGTTAGCGGTACTGGCGCTAATCTGACGCTGCCTGGGGTGACGCATATCACCGTTGGGCGATCAGGGGGCTAAACCTTTATTCGGTAATAAAAGGCGGGTGCCCTGACACTATAAAAAATGAACTAACCAGCATCACCCATAACGGTTATACAGTGATCAGTGGTGAAAGGGTTAACTAGGGGGCAATCAAGGGGTTAAAACATTTATTAGGTAGTATATGGGGGTCCCTGTCGCTATAAAATGCTGACGGCGAACCTAAATATTTACCTCCCTAACTAGCGTCACCAGCGACACTAATACAGCGATCAGAAAAATGATCGCTTAGCAACACTGGTGACGGGGGGGTGATCAAGGGGTTAAAACTTTATTAGGGGGGTTAGGGGTTATGCTAGACCTAAAGGGGGCTAACACTTACTGCCCTACCACACTAACTGTCACAAACTGACACCATGCAGTAATCAGAAAAAAAAAAAAACTGCTTGGTATCAGTGTGACAGAGGGGGGGAGGGGTGATTAGGGGGTGGTTGGGGGGGATCGGGGGTAAAGGGGGGTGTAAAATGTGCCTGGCATGTTCTACTGTGTGTGTTGTGTTGTGCAACTCACTCAGATGTCTTCTCTCTTCGGCGCTGGAATGGAAACTGCCGAGCCGAAGAGAGATGACATCACATCCCCTGCCTCTGTGTACTACACAGAGGCAGGAAAAGATTCTCACTGGCTGGGAGCGATCGCGAGGGGGGGCCACGAATGGATGGCCTCCCCCTCATCTCCGATCGCTGCCAGGCCAAAGCCGACCGCCTCGGGCACCGGGGGGGTCCGATCGGACCCCGCGCCCGCGGGAAGGCAATCACGTACCAGGTACGTGATTTTGCCTGCCCGTGCCATTCTGCCACAGTATATCTGCGTGAGGCGGTCGGCAAGTGGTTAAATACATTTTTTATCATCTATTTTAGGTGATCTGGTTGTGCAAGAATCAAGCACCAACGCCACCCCTAGGATGTGTATGGAGTAGAGGTGGAGGAAGTAGGCGACATGGGCACCCCACCACGTGAGTGTCTGACACACCAGCTTATGGTAAGGTAATCTATGTATGGCTGCATATTTCTAAATACATCTTTTTTTCCTTCAATTTTAGGTCTGGTTGAACCTTTTAGCACAGAGAGTGTACAATGCCTAATTGGACAGCTAATGGCCTGGAATGGGGATATTGATTTAATGTGTAATCGGCTGGATAGTATGCAGCAGGAAATGAAGAACATGATCGATGTTTCGGGGGGAATTCCCTTTTTCACCCAAAAAAATTGATCATGTTCTTCATTTCCTTGTTTGCTGACCCCATTCTGGGCCTTTTCTTTTATAGTATTAAAATTCTATGCCTGTTTACCAAAATTTAAAAAAAAAATGATGCCTGTTTTTTTTTTATTTTTTAAATTGCAAAATATTGAGACCTGTTTGTAAAAAAAAAAATATATATATATATATATATATATATATATATATATATAGAGAGAGAGAGAGAGAGAGAGAGAGAGAGAGAGAGAGAGAGAGAGAGAGAGAGAGAGAGAGAGAGAGGCCTGTTTGTTTAAAAAAAAATTTGAGGCCTGTTTGTAAAAAATAAAAAATAAAATAAAAAATAATATATATAGAGGCCTATTTTTTGAAAAAAATAATAATATTGAGGCCTGTTTGTAAAACAAACAAAAAAAAATTAATATTGAGGCCTGTTTGTTAAAACCAAAAAATATAAAATAATGTAAAAAACAAAAACATAATTATATTGTTAAAAAATTAGAAATACCGTATTTATCGGCGTATAACACGCGCCGGCGTATAACACGCACCCCAAGTTTAGGAGAGCATTTTAAGGAAAAAAGCTTTTAGGAGGGAAGTTTAAGGAAAAAAAAATTTACATTTAAATGCCCATCAATGCAGCCTCATCAGTGTTCATCTCTAGCCTTGTCCATCATTGCAGAATGATCAGTGTCTATTTTCAGCCTTGCCCATTGTCATAAGCAGCCTTGCCCTTAGTCATATGCAGTCTTGCCCAGTGCAGCCTTGCCCAGTGCAACCTTGCCCAGTGCAGTCTTGCCCAGTGCAGTCTTGCCATGTACAGCCTTGCCCAGTGCAGCCTTACCCAGTGCAGTCTTGCCATGTACAGCCTTGCCATGTACAGCCTTGCCCAGTGAAGCCTTGCCCAATGCAGCCTTGCCCAATGCAGCCTTGCCCAATGTAGCCTTACCCAGTGTAGTCTTGCCCAGTGCAGCCTTGCCCAATGCAGCCATGCCCAGTGCAGCCTTGCGCTGTTCGCGCCATTTAAATCTGCCGCCGATTGACAGAGCCTGTGTACTCGGCTCATCACGCTGCCCCGCCTCCCAGCTGAGGATGAGAAGCGAGCGCTTCCGAAAAAGACCGAGCCGAGTATACTGTGTACTCGGCTCGGCTCCGATCGCAGTCCCGCCCTGTCCTGCCATTGGACGTAGTGTTATGTCCATCAAAGGAGCTGGGCGGGACTGCGAGCCGAGCCGAGTACACAGTATACTCGGCTCGGTCTTTTTCGGAAGCGCTCGCTTCTCATCCTCAGCAGGGAGGCGGGGCGGCGTAACTGCGAGTGGAGCCGAGCACACAGCTCGGTCTTTCTCGTCGGCGCTCGTTTTTTTCCGTCGGCGCTCGTTTTTTTTCAGTCGGTGCTCGGTTTTTCTGCGGCGCTCGTGGCTTTTTTGGCACACAGAGAGTGGGGATCGGCGTATAACACGCACCCACGATCTTCCCCTGATTTTAAGGGGAAAAAAGTGCGTGTTATACGCCGATAAATACGGTATATATATATATTTTTGACAATCACCATTTTTTACAAACGCATAAGTGAATGTGCACAAATTAATTAAAAATCTGTTAAGTAATGAACAAGATGTGTGGCTTCTTCTTTCAATGCTCAATATCAGTTTTGTAAGTTATTAGTTGTTTACAGTAGCAATGGTGCTTATTTACTAAAGGAAAATACACTTGGCACTACCAGTGCTCTAGGATAACCTAGGAGAAAGCCAAAAAGAAAGGCAAGCAATAAATATAATTCAAGATTTGATCTGATCAAGATTTTTTATTCCAAAAAATTTTATATTCTGTGGCATTGCAATGGCCCCTCTACCCATAAAATAATCTACATATTGATCCCAAACTTGACAGGCACTTTGGGGGGCCAAGCCAGTACAGTATCCAGGCCCATCAGAGGATTGTCACTAATAAGTCCGGCCTCAGGCCCAACTGATAAAATATAATTGTTGGAATGTTTTTTTAAAAAGTTGTGCAGGATGCAGCATGCTAGAATAATGTAATCCAGTTTGTATTCCGCCATGTTTATAGCTGTCTGAAACAGGCGGAACCGGCTGGTCAGAATCCCAAAAACATTCTCCACAACTCTTCTCGCTCTGGCCAGCCGGAAATTAAAAACGTTCCTCTCCGGGATGAGGGTCCTTTGGGGGAATGGCCTCATGAGGTGCTTGCTTAGACCGAAGGCTTCATCTGCTATGAAGACAAAGGGGAGTCCTTCCACGTTATCCGCATCAGGTGGCAATCCCAGGCCACCACTCTGGAGACGCTGGTAGAACTCCGTCTGGGCAAATACTCCTCCATCTGACATCCGGCCATTCTTCCCCACGTCCACATAAATTCATATTGTGCCGTCACCACCGCCATTAAGACAATACTTTGGAACCCCTTATAATTAAAATAGTATGACCCCGAGTGGGATGGTGGCACAATGTGGACATGTTTCCCATCTATAGCCCCTCCACAGTTAGGAAAGTCCCAACGGGTGGCAAAATGGGATGCCACAGTCTGCCATTCCTGTGGCATTGAAGGGAACTGGGGAATCAAACAAGAAACAAAAAATCAGTAATTTTGAAAAGAACATTGCAAGAACATTACACTTAAAACATTATTGCCCAGCATCAGTATAACAATAATTGAAATATTATTTAATAAATAATATCTAAAGGCCCACTTATCAGATTGCTCACCCCCTCTGATGGCACATTGTTAAATTTTAGGGGGGGTGAAATTCTAAATCAAGTTTAAGGACACGCAGGGTTTGATTTACCAAAGGCTACAAGACTGTGCACTTTGAAAAGTGCAGTTGTTGCACTCTGCAAGTGCAGTTGCTCCAGAGCTTAGTAAATGAGGTAAGGTAAGGCTTCATGTTGCAAGGAGTACCCAATCGCATGCAAGGGCAATTAATCCAAAAACTTTGTTGGTTGCACATGATTGGATGATGGAAATCAGCAGAGCTTCTGCTCATTTACTAAAGCCCTGGAGCAAATGCACTTGAAAAGTGCAAATACATTTTGCAAAGTGCAACATATATTTGCTTTTTGTAAATCAACCCCACAGAACATTATACCAAATTATTAGGGGGGAAGGGGATTGTAAATGGAGTTAATGACACACACACTATTTGGATGAATTTTAGGGGGGAGGGGATTGAAAATGGAGTTAATGACACACACACTATTTGGATGGATTGTAGGGGGGGATTGTAAATCGAGTTAATGACACACACACTATTTGGATGAATTGTAGAGGGGGGGATTGTAAATGGAGTTAATGATACAGACACTATTTGGATGAATTGTAGGGGGGGGGATTGTAAATCGAGTTAATGACACACACACTATTTGGATGAATTGTAGGGGGGGGTTGTAAATGGAGTTAATGACACACACATTATTTGGATGAATTGTAGGGGGGGATTGTAAATCGAGTTAATGACACACACTATTTGAATGAATTGTAGGAGGGGGGGATTGTAAATGGAGTTAATGACACACACACTATTTGGATGCATTTTAGTGGAAAATAACTACAATGCAGCTGACAAAATCCATTCAAAGTGAGTAGACTAGATGGATATGGGCCCAGCATTGCATGCTGGGGTGGTTAGTGAAGGCAAATATGCATGCAGGACAAAAAAGAGCATTAAAAGATTACAGCATGCATGAGGACAAAAAGAGGACATTCACACTATATTGCAATGATGGTAAGTAGTGTTTGAGTAAAGAAATACATTACATTATCAAACATTAAATAAAATAACATGTGATGCTAATAAAGGATAACAATTTTTACCTTAATATAGTCCTTCTGCAGGACTTGAATGATGGCAGAACAGGTCTCCGGGATAATGATCCCCAGAGCCTGGGGGGAGATGCCTGTCGAGAACTTTAGTCCTGCAGGCTTCTCCCCGTTGCCAAGTAACGCAACTTGGTGACTAGCCTCTGCTCCGGAGTGATGGCTTGCCTCATGCAGGTATTCTGCCTGCTGATATAAGGGGCGAGCAAAGCCAACAAACGGTCAAAAACGGGGTCCGTCATCCGGAGAAAGTTCCTGAAAACCTCAGGATTGTTCTCACGGAGCAATGGCATGTGACAGAATTGGTCACGCTGGAGCAACCAATTCTTCATCCATAAACTCCTCCTTGCCCTGTTCATGGACTGGTCTTGGGCTGAAGAATGAACTACAGCACCAAGCACATACAATGCACGAGCTCTACGATTAGTACGTACATGTAACATGGCTTCAAAACGGTCGGCTGGTCAGAACGCACTTAACAGAACGCACTGATAAACAGCAAGGCCTGTGAAGAGTGACCTGAAAATCAGCAACGAGCGGACAATAAAACACTGATTGCTCAATGCGAACTGACCACACGCACTGAAAAGCAGATACAAACCTCACAAGCACAGACTGAACAACAGTTAAAACGAACTGAAAAATACGACTCTCACAAGCGCGAATCGTCTCTCACCAAACTTCTACTAACACGAGATAAACACGAGATTCGAAGAAGGAGCCCAAAAGGTGTCGTACAGGCTATTGAACTTCCGTTTTATAGTCTCGTCGGACTTGGTGTATGTCACCGCGTACTAGGCTGTTGGACTTTTGTGTGATCGTATGTAGGCAAGTCCGTTCGTTACAAAGTCCGCCAAAAGTCAGTCGAAAGTCTGTCGGACGGGCTGTTAGACTTTTGTAACCGAAAAGTCCAACCGTGTGTACGCGGCATTAGCCTTCAGCAAACAAATTATTTCACAGTATGAATTCTATAGTGGAATTAAAACTATAAATTCAAATAATTGTGGGCCACAATATTTATTATTTGTATAAAAGTCGGACTAGTATGAAGTAGTATAGAATTTAGTATGCTGAGAATTCTCCAAGAAAATTCTAGAGTTGTGCAGTTTGGCATTCTCCTTTGTGATTCCAGACCTATATATATATAAGTAAAAGCAGCAAGGACTGTAGAGAACTTGATCTGAATGAACAAGAAAAATACCTCTTAAGTAAAAGATGTATTTTTTTCTAAAACAACAGTGTCCTGCTTGGTGCATTAAATGTTATGGAAAGCTGCTTACTTGACTGTAAATGGGAGCTAAAAATGAACAAGTGGGGAGCTTTATAATGCATTCAAAAGATTTTAAAGGCAAGATTTGCTTCCCAGCTGACTTAGCTTTGTAAGCTCTTTATCTCAACAGTAGCAATGGAGCTACACCTCAGCATGAATGCAGTATCGAGTAGCTCACATACAGTAATGCAATCAACAGGGCTACCAGGAACAGTATCTTATGCTTGTACAATCAAATATAAAAACCCAGGTAACTAATGCTAGAAGAAAGGAAAATTGTTTATTTTTTCTAAAGCAGGTCCATAACAACCATCCCTTCTTAGTCCAACAAGCAGATTTTGGAGTATACCTAGGCAAAAAGGAGTGCTTTTGGCATGTTGTGGAAAATTTTATGATTAATGTATTGTCATAAGAGTCTCCCAGTATCTATTCTCTCGCAGCCCGCTCTAAAGAGCTGACTGGGGCAGACTGACGTTGGTTGAGACCTGTTAGGTAGTGGAAAATTTCCTGGTGTTTGGAGAGAGGTGTTTGCAGAGAGAGGACATGTCCACCAGCAAGGGGCCCCTATGCAATGCACAGAACGATCGTTTGGTGGGGGTGTGTTCGCTCTGCAAAGACATTATCGGTTTAGCGGCTGTTTGCCCTTGTCACCCCGGTATGCCTGATCAACATAGTTTGGGTGCCATGACGTACACCTGCAGATAATCTCCCATCCACGAGGAACTCTAGTTATCGTCATTTGGTTGCATGTATTTTGTTGTGTTGTTAAAACCTTATATGGTCATTCACATCCTGTGTTCATTTCCTGTGAGGTCACAAGCTTTGTAAGAGGTGTTTGGCTGTTGTAAGCCCAACCCTCGAGTTTTGGGACTTTCTGTTATGCTAATAAAGAGCCAGGAGACTGCTCGGTGGGGGGGCTTGCAGGCAGTGTGATGCTGGAGCTGAGAACGTAAGGATGTGTTGTGTCTGTTTGTGGGGAAGGGGCACACACCAGAGGAGGGCTACACCAGAGGATGGCATACGATCAGAAGGTGAGATGCATTTATATCATTAGACAAAATTGTTATTATTATTAGAAACAGGAGATTGGGCTGTGTGCTCTGTGTGCAGCCAAATTTTCATTTCAGGTATCAGGGTCTTTTTTTATCAAGGACTTTAGATTGTAAGCTCCTTGGGGGCAAGGACCATTGTGAATGTACAATATATACAGTATACGTAAAGTAGTGCATAAATTGTATTGTAATTGTATAAATAAATAACTGAATGTGCCTCATTCTTGTGTGATGGAGAAGGCAAACAATTAACCCAAATGAGTCCAAGCATTACAAATGACTGGTAGATATCCTCCTGTCATTTTTGGGGTCTGCAAGACTTCTGCTGCTCTATGGCTAGTCTTAGTAAAAGAATTGTTTTGCAAGACAAAGAATTTGCAAATCTAACTATTCAGAAAAGAGATTTACACAGCCCAGCTACACATCACAGCCAGGATGATATAATTTTAAACTCCAGGCAAACACACACACACACATATCACATATATATATATATATACAGTATATACTGTATATATTACAAACTAAATACACATACATACATATACAGGAGCTGCTTTATCCGCCTAAGTGTTTTGCATTTCTTTGTATGCAGTTTTCAGATTTACTAATTTGAAACACAGCACAGAACTGTATGTATTTTAACCATTTCAATACAGGGCACTTATAAACCTTCCTGCCCAGACCAATTTTCAGCTTTCAGTGCTGACGCACTTTGAATGACAATTGCGCGGTCATGTAACACTGTACCCAAACTACATTTTTATCATTTTGTTCCCACAAATAGAGCTTTCTTTTGGTGGTATTTGATCACCTCTGGGATTTTTTTTTCTGCTAAACAAACAAAAAAAGACCGAAAATTTTGAAAAAAAAAAATGTTTTTTTTGTTTCAGTTACAAAACTTTGTAAATAGGTAAGCTTTCTCCTTCACTGATGGGGCTGCACTGATGAGGTGGCATGGATGGGCACTAATATGCGGCACTGATGGGGCACTGATAGGCGGCACTGATAAACGGCACAGATTGGCACGGATGAGCTTGGATGGGTGGCATGGATGGGCACTAATAGGCGGCATGGATGGGCACTGATAGGTGGAACTGATGTACTGTTATGTATGGTACTAATGGATGCCAATCAGTGCCAAACAATAATGCCTGCCAATCTGTGATGCCCATTGTGGGCACTGATTGGCATCCATTGTGGGCACTGATTGGCATCCCTGGTGGTCAAGTGTGGCATACCTTGTGGTGACATCCCTGGTGGTCCTAGTGACATCCCTGGTGGTCCAGTGTGGGCATCCTCGGGGGGCTGCGCTGATAATCGATCAGCACAGACCCCCCTATAAGAGGAGCAGCCAATCGGCTCTCCTCTACTCGCATCTGACAGACACGAGTGAGGAAAAGCCGATTACTGTCTCTTCCTGTTTACATCGTGATCAGCCGTGATTGGACACGGCTGATCATGTGGTAAAGAGTCTCCGTCAGAGACTCTTTACCAAGTTCATAGTTTCAGTGTGTCAGACTGACACACCGCAACAAGGATCGCTGCAATGCACGCCCCCCGGGGGCGCGCAACGGCTTAATATCCTGAAGACGTCATATGACGCCCAGTCAGGGTATTGAAACCACTTTGCCACCATCATTTTGCTATATGGCAGGCGGGAAGTGGTTAAAGCTATAAAGTTATAGACCATAGAAAGGATACAGTGTGCCCTGTCTCTGTGCGCAACCTGCTGACTGGACAGTGAAAGAGAAGCAGCTTAAGGTGGTCAACCCTCTTCCTACACTGTTATCTCCTCCTATCAGCATGTTTCTTCCAGGACATTTGCATATAACACACTTCATTGGCTCTCGGTGCTGCCCCTTTCTCTCCTAGTCTGAGTGCTGCAGTATAGAAGATTGCTGTATAGGAGATATAGACTTAAAGTGATTGTAAATGATCACCTCGTAAAACAACTCATTCAGTTTAAAATAGAAATGAAATACAAAACATTGTTGTATAGATATATAAAAAAACCTTATCAATACCTTTTTTCCCTTTTTTTATAAGTGATAACATTCCCTTTGTTCTCAGCTGCATAAGATCTAAGGGGGAGGAGAAGCAGCAGAACACTGAGCTTCCCAGTGAATGGCTGTGCAGTGGGGGGTATGTCAGGACAAGTCTGATAATTGGAGAAGAGCAAACTTAGTTCCCAGCATAGCTACATAACTGATCATGGTGTGCTCTTCTGCCCAATGTGGTCAGTTTTTTAATAGGAATGCAAGGGGCAGGCAGGAACACCATGGATTTCACATAAAGGAAGCAATACAAAGAGAACAGGATACTTTCTCATACAAGTACATGGTACAGCAGGCACATATCATGAATATGAAGCTTTGGGGCAGCAAGTGCTTTAAATTCAGCTATTTACATGAATTGCATTAAAAAAGAAAAAGGAAAATTTATTATCAAATACTTACCATAATTTTTCTTTTCTTGATGGACTCCATGGCAACCTACTTGTGGGTTAACCCCGCTTCCTCTCCAATGCTATAGGATCCCATTCCCATAAATGAGCACTCCCCACTAGCTGCTGCATTCTGTAACTAACCTACTCTTAGACCAATGGGTGGGAACTCCATCTGCCATGGAGTCCATCAGGAAAGGAAAATTATGGTAAGTATTTGATAATAAATTTTCCTTTTTCCTGACAGACTCCATGGCAGCCTACATGTGGGAAATAACTAGCCAACCACATGGGTGGGTATGCTGAACAAATCATAATTTTAATTTGTCCTATCAACCGATAGGATTCTCAAACCAAAGTTTACAGAAGACAGAGATGCAGTAATGAGCCATGAATGTGTTAATAGAAGCCCAAGAGGCCGCTTTGCAAATGGTGTCTGGAGCCACATGTCGAGCTGCCGCCCACAAGGCTGCCATTCCCCTGGTGGAGTGAGCTGTCACTGCCTCTGGAGGAGCCAAGCCCTTAGCCCTGTATGCTTGCTGGATGGTCTGCACTATCCAGGCCGCGAGTGTCCTGGTTGAGGCTTTCTTCCCTTTGTTGCTACCTGAGTGCAAGATAAAGAGGTGATCAGAACGTCTAAGGGAAGAAGTAATTTGTAGATATTCCTGCATAGCTTCACCTACAGCCAAAGGGTGAGTTTCAGTAGATCCCGGAGACCTGAAAGTAGGTAAGACGATCTCCTGATTCTCATGAAACACCGAAGAAACTTTTGGGTTTGAACCCAGCAAAGGGGTGAAAACTACACGGTCCGGAAAAAACGTCAAGAAGGGCTCTTCTTGACCCAGTGATCCGATCTCAGAGACCCTGAGGTGATGGCTACTAAAAAGGCTACTTTTGCTGAAAAGTCCTTGATGGAGAGCGGGGAGGGCCCCGTGATACTGAGTCCAGAGATTGAGTCGAGGACAAGTGAAAGGTCCCACTTGGGAAACCTGGGTTTTCTTTGGGGCTTGAGCTATGAAGCTCCACGGAAAAATTGCCGAATTAAGGGATGAACCGCCCATCCCAGAAGAGCAAAATTCCACAAATTTGGTCCATATTCTCCCATACACCTTATTTGTGCTTGGTCTTCTTGAGCTCATAAGGGTGGAGATCACTCTTGAGGCACAGCCAAGGAATTCTAGCCTCTCCCTCTCAAGAAGCAGACCATCAGTCTCAGTACTGCCAGACAAGGGTGTAGAACTGTCCCCTGAGAAAGAAGGTCCGGCCTGAGAGGGAGAGGCACTGGGTCCCGGAAACTGAGTTGGATGGGGAGGGGGAACCAAGGCCTGTTCGGCCAATAGGGAGCTATTGTCACCACTTCGACTGCTTCCACCCGGAGCCTCTGCAGGAATCTCAAGATCAGAATCTCAGGGGAAAGGCATACATCCTCCTGAACCTCCACTGATCAGTCAGGGCATCTGTTCCGAAGGCCTGGCTGCAATGGCCTCGGGTGTAGAATTTCTTCACCTTGAAGTTGCAGGGGGAAGCGAACAGATCTACTTCGGGATCAATTCCCAACAACAGGATCCACTCGAATGTCTGTGCATGAAAGGACCACTCGTTGTTGTCCAACTGAGAACATGATAGAAAGTCCGCTTGAGTGTTTTGGACTCCTGGGATGAAGACTGCTGTGATGTTTGATAGATTCTGCTGTGCCCATGATAGAATGGGTTCGACTTTTCGCAGGAGTGTGGAGCTCCACGTATCCCCTTGCCTTTTCACATAGGCGACCGCCGTGGTGTTGTCCATCCTTAATAGCACCGACTCCCCTTTCAGAAGGTGAGAGAAGGACTGGAGAGCACACCATGCCGCTTGAAGTTCCAGGACATTGGAGCCCGGATTGGGGAGGCGAGTGTCCCATATGCCCTGAGCAAGGTTCGATCTGCAAAGGGCTCCCCACCCAGTACCCCTGGCGTCGGTCATGACCGTGACCCAAGAAATTAGAGCAATGGAGGGGCAATTCAGAAGGTTCTTGCGTTGAAGCCACCAGAAGAGGCTGTTCCTCATCGTCGTGGTTATGTGGACGATTTCGTTCTTGTCTCCCAACTTCCATTGCCTGAGGAAGCCTGACTGGAAAGGGAGTAACCTCCACAAGGCCCATTTGATCATGCTTTCAGACGTGGGGCGTATAGGGCTCGAGAAATTCTGTCTCGAACGGTCAGGATTTTCTCTATTGGAAGGGAGATGGTGTTTTCCACTGTGTCGAACTGAAATACTAATATACTTTACTGAAGTAAAGTATATTAGACGTTGGACTGGATCTAGATGACTTTTTTCCCGGTTCAAAAGCCACCCGAAACTGAACAGGGTGGAGATCACTTGTTCCCGCTGGACCAGCAACTGCTCTCTGTTTTGAGACAACACCAGGAGGTCGTCGAGGTAATGGTAAAGACGTACCCCTTTTAATCTGATGAGAGCCACTGTGGCCAGGAGAACCTTTGAAAAGACCCGGGGGGATGTTGTCAGCCCGAAGGGGAGGCAGATAAATTGTAGGTGATCTTGCCCGACTTGGAATCAGAGATACTTGTGAAGTTCTTTTTCCACCGGGACATAGAAATAAGCGTCTCTTAAGTCAATTGAAATCTTCCAATCGCCTGGCTGTATGGCTTGCTGGATGGTTGATAGTGTTTCCATCTTGAACTTCCCATGCTCTATGAATTTGTTGAGGTAGGTCAGGTCTATGACTGGGCGCCAAGAGCCACTTTTCTTTTGAACTAGGAAGAGAGGGAAGTATATCCCCTGAAACCATTCGTCCTTTGGGACATGTACCACTGCTCCCTAAGTCTTCAGTATGTTCACGTAGGACAGTAACTTTTGACTCTGTTCTTCTGAATGAGGAAGTAGAGTGGGCACGAATCTGGGGGTAGGAGTACTGGAGAAGGCCCATCTGTGCCCTGACAAGACTGTCCTTACGACCCAGTAGTCCGAGATTGAGACCAGACGTGCCGGAAGAGGAGCAGACGAGCCCCCACCTGAACCACCTGGGCGGGCGCAATCTCAAAAGGACTTCGCCTGCTCATGACCGCTGGATGTCTGGCCTTTAGCGGGCTTACGAAAGGATGCCTGCCCTCTGCTCAAATTTTTCCTGAAGTCTCGGCCAGGCTTGTATGAGCGTGCTTCCCTGGAGTGCTCCAGAGTGTGTCTTCTATACTGGGGTTTCTTCCGTCCAAGTAGACGCCTGTCCTGGGGGAGGAAGCCCAACTTACCCCCCGTGGCCCGCGTTATGGCATCATCTAACTTGTTGCCGAACAGTGAAGACCCCTCAAAGGGGATTTTACACCAGGCTTGCTTGGAGACCGGGTCAGCGAGCCAAGGACGCAACCATAAAGCCCGTTTGGCCGTGACCGATGATGAATTCTCGCCAATAGGCGGATCAAATTGATGGATGCCTCCCCCAGGAAGACTGCCACTGGTTTCAGTTCTTCAGCTGCTGAACTTCCGGCCAGCTCCTCCGAAACACCCTTAAGGAAAGACTCTATATTTTCCGTCCAGGCCTCCATGGCCTTCGACATGGCCACTAGTACCAGGGCCAGTTTACAGGCCATGCCAGCTAGCCCATAAATTTTCTTAAAATCCTGGTCTATCCTTCTTTCAAGACCATCCTTGAAGGACACCGCATCTTCCAAAGAGTAACATGTTTGGCCAGACGAATTAAGGCTGCGCCCACAAGGGGAGCATTTTCCAGATACTTCACCTCTTCTGATTTGAAGGGATATAATCTGGAGGTTTTATTTGACATGGAGGACTTCTGGTCCATCTTACTCCATTCCTCATCAATGATGTCTTTTAATTCAGAAAGGAGCGGAAAGTTTGAGCGTTCCTTCACCAGATGTTTAAAGAACTTCTTCTGTTTAGCTGGGGGGTGGAGGCCTCTTCCCACTTAAGGGCCTCTTTGATCGCCTTGATTAATGGTGAAACCATACTGAAGTCAAAGCCTCCGATGTCCTCTTCTTCTTGAGGTTCATCATCTGAAGAGTCAAGAGAGGCAACGTAGGGCTGGGAAGTGCCCAGACCATCACGGGCCTCATCAGCCGGAGGGCCAAATAAAGTAGTAGACTGGCTCAATGTATCGGGTGTATCTATCTCTTGTGACTTGCCCTTGTGTTCCACATCCCCAGCAGGCTCTCCGATCAGAGTGGCTGTCATGGCAGTGGGAGCGGTGTCTGGAGGAGGAATGGGAATGTCTCCTCTGATGGTGGTTTCCAGGCGAAGAGTCTCGTCTGGATCTAGATGATTAGTGGTATTGTGGCCTGGCAAGGTCTGGTACATTCTGGACCATTATCTGAGTGAGGGTCTGATCTTGAAGGGCTGAGAAAAATAAACAAAGGGGGAGGCAAGACACAACATCAGAAAATGCAAACATTTGCGACTATACCTTAACCCCTCCCCTCACAAGCACATACCTTGTGCGTGAGGGCTGGCCACTTAAAGGCGGTGACTTGTCCATGATTTCTGGATGAAGAGCGACACAGTACGGATGGTCTGCAGACAAAGCATGCCCTGAAAAGGCCAAGGGCCAGTGAGGAGAATTATAAAACAAACTCGCCCCCAGAATAAATAAATATATTATTATTCCTCTTTTTTCTTCTTTGTTTTTTTTATATATATAATTATATATATATTTTTTAATTATTTATTTATTTGCCAAAGTTTTTTCTCTTTTTTTAAAATAAATAAATAAATAAATATGTCCCAGGAAGAGCCACATCAATGCCTTGGTGAACAAAACAAACCAGGCACTTACCTGAGACCAGGGCTGGGGAAAACCGCTCCGCTCCGCTCCCTCTCACTGTCAGGGAGTTCCCAATATGCAGGAGCTAGGAGCGGATTTTAAATCCCCTGCCCGTGGTGTCACCGCCCCCACCTTGCACCTGCACCGTGTGGCGGTGACCATACTGTGTCCTAAAGGAGGCTACAGCGCATGCGCAAACAGCGAAGACAGCCGCACCCGGAAGTGCCGTGGTGAGCTGGAACACACAAGTGCTCCAGCCGCCATGAGGGGTAAAACAGCCGGACAACGGCCAAAATAAGCCACAGGACGAATTTTGGAAAGCTCAGAGGGGATGACAGAAAACACATAAAACAACTGTCATGGAGAAAAAACGAACACCGTTGCAGACCTTGCCAGCCGTTAATGCGTCCATCCATCCGGCATACAGAGGCAACCATCCCTCCACCATAGGGGTATTACTCCAGCCTCTAAATGCTACTTGCCTGCCTGTGGCTGGGCTCTGAGCTGCACCACATGAGGTATGCCAACATCTCGGATCCATCCGATCGGACGTGAACGTCATGTGTAGGTCCATTGG
Source organism: Lithobates clamitans (assembly GCA_037952925.1). Taxonomy (NCBI): domain Eukaryota; kingdom Metazoa; phylum Chordata; class Amphibia; order Anura; family Ranidae; genus Lithobates; species Lithobates clamitans. The sequence goes on along the minus strand of JBBGZY010000496.1, from coordinate 450,957 downwards.
AGAGGGACAAAAAAGGAACGCAGCAGCTAGTGGTGAGTGCTCATTTAGGGGAATGGGGTCCTATAGCATTGGAGAGGAGGCAGGGTTAACCCACACGTAGGCTGCCATGGAGTCTGTTGGGAAATAATTATTTTTAACCTATGTGCATCATCTTTTGCCCTACCTATTGAAAGCACCAGCTGCAGCAAACAGATGAAAATATCTCTCGTTTCACTCTGCTCTTGCTAGGTTGCTTCATGTCATCATATTTGCATGCAGTTCACATAACTAGCTGCTCATGCAGCCTCTCTCAATCCGAGTGATGCTTAATAAGGGAATTGTAAGAGACTAATGTCAAGTCAAACGTAGGGAGGAGGGATGTGTCATTGGTTGTTAAGGAGCTGGAACTCATTAGCATCCTAACAACCAATGACTCGTCCCTTGTTGTCAGTAGCAGGGATTAGTCATTGGATGTTAAGGAGCTGGCACCCACCGACATCCTAACAACTAACAAATCTGTTTCTCTGTTATAAAATAAAAAGGGTCCTTCAGGTCTGGTATGGATTTTGAGGGGTACCCTATGCCAAAAAAATGTATTATTTTTTATTATTATAAAGGACTTGTCAAAAACATAGGAAGAGGAGCCTGTGATTTTAATGACACCATCATACTAAGCATAATGGCGTCATTAAAATTGCAGGCTCCACCCCTTTAGTAGTATTGTCTGGCAGCAGGACTTCTTGTTAGACATGTGAAGTTTGTTTTGTTCTGAATTGAAATTCGGACAATTTTTAATTTTTCAGAAATGTCCAAATTACAATAGTACTGAATTTAGGCAAATCCAAAATAATGAAAAAAATAAATCCAGGCGAAATTCAAATTCAAATCAATTCAAATAGTTTTTGAATAGATTTGAATAGATTTTGAATCAATTTTGAATAGTTTTCTAATTCAAATAGTTCTCCAGTTTCCAAAGAGAATTAAATAGAATAGAAAATAAAGGAATAAAATGGAAAAAAATATATAATAGAATAAAAAAGAATATAACAGAAAACAAAAGAATATAATATAGTAAAACAGAACAAAATAGAAAATAACAGAATAGAATAGAATCAAAACAAATAGAATAGAATAGAATACAAAAAGAATAGAATAAAATAGAAAGAATATAACCATCTTTTGAAATGTGAATTTCAAATAGAATAAATTTGAATTTGAATACATAAGAAAGGAAAAGAATAGAATTGAAACAATAGAATAGACTAGAATAGAATATAATAGAAGAGAAAATAATATAATTAAAAAAATAGACTAGAAGTAATATAACCATTTCCCAAAATCCAAATAGAATAAATTCCAATTTGAATAGAATAGAAAAGAATAGATTAGAATAGAATAGAAAATAACAGAATAGTATAGAAAAAAACAACAGAATATAACAGAAAGATTTTAACCATCTTTCAAAATTTGAATAGAATAAGTCTGAATTTGAATAAAAGAGAATAGAATAGAATAAACAAATAGAAAAAGAACGGAATTAAAACAATAGAATAGAAAGAATATACCCATTTTCCAAAAGAATAGAATTACAAAAAACAATAGATTAGAATAGAATAGAATAGAAAGAATATAACCATTTCCCAAAATTCAAATAGAATCAATTTGAATAGAATATAAAAGAATAGATTAGGATAGGAAGATGGTTCTATTCTTTTTATTCTATTCTATGCTTTTTTTTTTCTATACTATTCTGTTATTTTCTATTCTATTCAAATTCAGATTGATTCTATCTAAATTTTGGGAAATTATTGTATTATTTCTATTTTATTCTATTGTTTTTTGAATTATATTCTTTTCTATTCTATTCTTTTCTATTCAAATTTCAGAAGATGGTTATATTCAGTCTATTTTATTCTATTCTTTTTTTTATTCAATTCTATTATATTCTATTCTACTCCATTATATTCTGTTCTTTTATTTTCTGTTATATTCTTTTCTATTCTATTCTATTTTTTTCTATTCTATTTCTTTATTTTTTATTCTATTTTATTCTGGAAAGCTAATCAAATTTGAAAACTATTCGAATTAGAAAGCTATTCAAACTTGATTCAAAAACTATTCGAATTCAAAAACTAGTGGAAATTGATGCAAAAACTATTCAAATTCAAAAACATCAAATCTATTCGAATACAAATAAAGTTAACTAATTCTGAAAAAGAATTAAACAAATTTAACTAAACAAATTTATGTAAATAACAAATCTAAACACTGGAGGGCTTTGTCCTAAGGTAAGTATTTCATAATGTGCTAGTATGCAATGCATACTAACTTATTATGCTTTTGTCTTACAGGTTATTTTTTTGTTTTGTTTTTTCTTGGGGTTTAGAACCTCTTTAACACACTTGCTGGATTTATTGTGATTTTGCTTTAGTTCTCATATGTAATAGTTTTTTAATCATTATTTTTATATCACTTGATTATTGACATTTTTTTTCTGTGAATTGAGTTATGTTATTTTGTTATTGGCATTCCTTTATAAACAGGAATTATATTAGACATGCAGCATATAGCTCAATCAATGTAGCTTGAGTATCTCATTTTGGAGTAGTAGATTCATTTAGGAGTGTACAATATACAGTATATGTTATTTTGATTCTTTATGCTGCACTTGGAATTGCCAGAACAGCAGTGTGTGAACCTATGGTTAAAACACAGGGGTCACTTGGGTAAAAACTGTGTCTGGACAGCAAAACTTGTTTGTGGTTTAGATTCAAGATGAAATCCCTTTAGAAGAGCCTGACCCCATTGCATTTTTAGAAACTTTGAGCACCAGCACAGTGATACTCTAATAATAATTGGAAATATTATCAGTGTAAAAGCCTTTGCGGTGCAATTCAACAAAATGGTGATATTAGGCATGAAAATGTCATTGTGCTGCACTTGCTGACATCATTGCATTTACCATGGCAGTATTATTTTTGAATGGAAATTATGGTATTTTACAGCACTGGGCCCAGAAACGTCATAATCCTTTATGCTTGAATATAAATGTTTTATTGAGAGGCATAGATAAAATCTTCTTGTCCCATCCAGGCTTTCGTTTCATCTTTAAAAAGCCATCTGGGGTGGGCTGAAGTGTAACAATATAGCCAGTTTTTCTTGGTTGCCAAAGACTTTTTTGCTGTAACATTTACAACATTTTATTACATGCCGTATGATAATGTCCAACATAGCAATCACCATCTTTTTAAAAATGCATGTTGATTATAAAGAGAGTTGCACAAAATGTAGCCTTAAAGCGATAAAAACGGTTTTATTTCATCGAAGCAATTAAAATAGTCTTAATCCCCCGCTGTTTCAGGCTGGCTGCATGAAATTGCTTTCATTAAGTTTACATACCCCACAGCAAAAAAGGACAGCGAAGCTCGAGTTCTTACCATTTTTATGATTCTTATGCAATATTCAATTTCATTGGTTTACATTTCTCAAAGAGAAATAAATCAGCCATGTTATAAACCTTCCACACTAGAACACTATATACACTATGTGACTTTATACATTTCATCACATCTATGGAAATGAAAGAAGCAGCAATGTAAACTTGTTATCAATACATACATGGGTGCGATCTGTCAATTTGATTCACTACAGTGCTTGTCTAGAACAGTGTTTCTCAGAACAGGGAACAGTTTCCCACAAACCGTGTATATTTTTCAGTCCCCCTTTACAACTCCAGTGAAATAATCAGTGTTGTAAAGAACATGAATGAGAAGAACTTGGGGGAACTACCTGTATAAGTAGAAACATCTAGTCTTCAGTAACATCAGTACAATACAATACAGTATATTGTAGAGTGGTACACAAATTGCACCTTCTAACAAAAAAAAAATCTTAGAGGGTTTGATTAGGACCTGCTATGGCAGTACTGTATTTAGAGTTCAACTCTAGGCAGATATAAAAGACACTTAATGCAGTTATGTATTGATGAATACCTCATTGCATTTATTTTTAATACCAAGCAGTGCAAGCAGTTTGAAGTTTAACAGCTTGTACTCCATTTACAGCATAGTTTAGATTAGGTGTCTACCAAGGAACATGTCGATAGGAGGTGAGAGCAGAGTGACAGGGAAATTAGTCACAGATTGAGCAATACAATACTTTTATTCTCCAAAAATCATCCTTAAGCTGGCTATAAATGGGTCCAAAACAGAATGATCTGTAAAACAAAAATCTAAATTTTCATGCGATTTTTCATAAGATTGTGTCATTATTGATTTTACAAATGACAAAACCAACATTTGAAGCAGAAATTATGCAATGTAGTTTGACCTTTTTATAGACACTCCCCTACTGTACACTCCCATGTCTATTTAAAATGCGTCATGGACACGACAACATTATTCATTTCATACAGCGCAGGGCAATGGACTACAAGAGAAACAGCAGCAAGAGGAAACTTGCGCTCATCATGCTTGGCATTGTTGCATTAGAGGAGGAGAAGAGGGAAAATAAGCCAAGGAAGTGCAGAGCATGGGCTAGAGATTACGATTAAGATTAAGGAAAAATAACCCAGAAGATTACAGAAACTATTTGAGGATGACACAGCAGACATTACTCCTTAAGTCTTGTTGGACTAAATATTAAAAAACAAGATGTCCTAATGCGTGGGTTCCATCAGCCCAGAAGAGCAACTTATAGTAACGCTGCAGTTTCTGGCAACCCGCAGATCATATAAGAACCTAGAATTCTCTGCAAATCCACTACTTGACACCCGTGTAATTTAATTTTCACAAGTAACTTTCTTACTGTGTTTTTCTGTCTTCTTGTAATGTCCTCTGTGTCCTCCTGAACCTTTCCTTTTACCCCCTCTGACTTCTGGTTGTTAGGAATGAGAAACGCATGCCAGTTGTAGTAATGCACTAGCTCTATGCACACTACAAATCCCATCATTTACAGTCTATAGTCATTAGTTCATTTTGAGAGCAAACAAGAGAAGGTCGCTACATTGCTATATAAAGAACCATAAAGGACCATAAAGTCCATGTAATGTCCTCTGTGTCCTCCTGAACCTTTCCTTTTACCCCCTCTGACTTCTGGTTGTTAGGAATGAGAAACGCATGCCAGTTGTAGTAATGCACTAGCTCTATGCACACTACAAATCCCATCATTTACAGTCTATAGTCATTAGTTCATTTTGAGAGCAAACAAGAGAAGGTCGCTACATTGCTATATAAAGAACCATAAAGGACCATAAAGAATGAACATAGCCATTACAGATGGGCCGAACACCCCCCTCCCTCCCTCAATTGGTTTGCACCAGAACTCAGGAACAGACCCAATTGGCAAACTCTATTAAATTCTATGGGACCCAAACTTGAAAAATCAAAAGCCCCCATTTTGAAGGCCTATATGTAAGTAATTGGCCATAAAAAGGGTATTGGGGTCCAGGTACTGCCCTGGGGGATATGTATCAATGCAAACATTTTTTTTAAAAAAAGCGTAACAATAAAAATGAAAAATTCTTTTAAAGTGGAGTTCCACCCCCTTATGCCACATTTGGCATGAAATTTTTTTGGGGGAGTGAGTGATTACTTTAGAGAGGGACTTCCTGTCCCACTTCATTCTGCCCATGGGCCGCCTAGGTGACTCCTCCTCTCCCCTCGGTGGTAACTCCCTCTCGGCAATCTTCTGGGACACTTAGCAAGTCCCAGAAGATTGCCTGTCCACTGGGAGAGTGCAGCACAACTCACGCATGGGCAGTGCGCACCCGGCCATGAAGTCGCAAGCTGTCACGGCCGGGTGCCCACAGTTCCAATGGATGCGCCGAGAAGAGGAGAGGGAAAGGAGATGGGTTCTGTGCGGCCGCATCGCTGGACCATGGAACAGGTATGTGTCTGTTTATTAAAAGTCAGCAGCTAAACTTTTTGTCGCTGCTGAATTTTAATAAAAAAAAAGAAGCCTGGAACTCCGCTTTAAATATAGTCCCCTTAGTCTGCCTGTAAAGTAACGTATCTGTAGCATGTATAGCACATGCTGCAGCAAAAATGACATTTCTAAAGAAAAAAAATGAATGAAACAACATTTAAATTGCTGGCAATACAATACCATTGCAAGTGATAGAAAAATGTTAAAAAAAACACACACACAAAAAAAAAAATAGAAAACACCTGTAGTAATTCCCTTAGGTGGTGAGCGGTCAGTGCACTGGCTTGTAGTATTCAACTAAGACAAACTGCCGAATGCCTGGCCTGGCTTGCCGTTTGATAGCTCTTATAAAGGTAAGGTTGGGGCCACCTGGTGATGTCACCTGGTGGCACCACCCCCTTGTGACTTCACTGGTCGGTGATGTCACAAGGGGCGATGCCACCAGGTGACATCACCAGGTGGCTCCACCTCTTACCTATATAAGAACTCTCAAACAACAAGCCTGGCATTTGGTGATTTGCCTTAGTTGACGGCAGAGCATTTTTATTTTATTCTCTGCATCCGTGACGACAGCCACGTCATGCCTGATGAAGAAGTCCTACGTGGCTCTGAAACATCGCTATTTTTGTAGCTACAGTCGTATGCAAAAGTTTAGGACCCCCTGACAATTTTCATGATTGTCATTTATAAATATTTTGGTGTTTGGATCACCAATTTCATTTTGATCTATCAAATAACTGAAGGACATAGTAATATTTCAGTAGCAAAATGAGGTTTATTGGATTAACAAAAAATTCGCAATATGCATCAAAATGAAATTAGACAGGTGCATAAATTTAGGCACCCTTGTCATTTTGTTGATTTGAATACCTGTAACTACTTAGCACTGATTAATTGGAACACACAGTTGGTTTGGTGAGCTCATTAAGCCTTGAACTTCATAGACAGGTGCATCCAATCATGAGAAAAGGTTTTTAAGGTGGCCAATTGCAAGTTGTTGTTCTCTTTGACTGTCCTCTGAAGAGGGGCCTCAAAACAATTCTCAAATGACCTGAAAACAAAGATTGTTCTACATTATGGTTTAGGGGAAGGCTATAAAAAGTTATCGCAGAGATATAAGCTGTCAGTGTCCACTGTGAGGAACATAGTGAGGAAATGGAAGACCACTGGCACAGTTCTTGTTAAGGCCAGAAGTGGCAGGCCACATAAAATATTGGAGAGGCACAGGCGAAGGATGGTGAGAACGGTCAAAAACAGCCCATGGACCACCTCCAAAGACCTACAACATCAACTTGCTGCAGATGGTGTCACTTTGCATCCTTCAACAATTCAGCGCACTTTGCACAGGGAGAAGCTGTATGGGAGAGTGATGCAAAAGAATCCTTTTCTGCACACACGCCACAAACGGAGTCGCTTGAGGTATGCAAACGCACATTTGGACAAGCCAGCTTCATTTTGGAATAAGGTTCTGTGGACTGATGAAACAAAGATTGAGTTATTTGGTTATAACAAGGGGCGTTATACATGGCGGCAAAAGAGCACAGCATTCCAAGAAAAACACTTGCTACTCACAGTAAAATTTGATGGAGGTTCCATCATGCTGTGGGGCTGTGTTGCCAGTGCCAGTACTGGGATTCTGGTTAAAGTTGAGGGTCACATGGATTCCACTCAATATCAGCAGATTCTTGAGAATAATGTTGAGGAATCAGTCACAAAGTTGAAGTTACGCCGGGGCTGGATATTTCAACAAGGCAATGACCCAAAACACTGCTCAAAATCTACTCGGGCATTTATGCAGAGGAACAAGTACAATGTTCTGGAATGGCCATCCCAGTCCCCAGACCTGAATGTCATTGAACATCTGTGGGGTGATTTGAAGCGGGCTGTCCATGCTCGGCAACTATCAAACATAACTGCACTTGAGATGTTTTGTAAGGAGGAATGGTCCACAATACATTCATCAAGAAACCAGAGACTCATTACAGCCTATATGAAGCGTCTAGAGCAGGGGTCTCAAACTGGTGGCCCTCCAGCTGTTGCAAAACTATAAGTCCCATCATGCCTCTGCCTGTGGGAGTCATGCTTGTAACTTTCAGCCTTGCAATGCCTCATGGGACTTGTAGTTTTGCAACAGCTGGAGGGCCACCAGATTGAGACCCTTGGTCTAGAAGCTGTTATTTCTGCTAAAGGAGGCTCTACTAAATATTGATGTGATTTTTCTGTTGGGGTGCCCACATTTATGCACCTGTCTAATTCTGTTTTTATGCATATTGCGCATTTTATGTTAATCCAATAAACCTCATTTCACTACTGAAATATTACTGGGTCCTTCAGTTATTTGATATATCAAAATTAAATTGCTGATCCAAACACCCAAATATTTATAAATGACAACCATGAAAATTGTCAGGGGTTCCTAAACTTTTGCATACGGCTGTATGTGATCACTGATTAAAATTTTGGACTCAATTTTAAAGATCCTGCTGTGCTGGTGACATTTTCTCTCTATGATTGATGATGAATATAAATCTGGGGACATTGTTTTTTTTATTTTTTAACAAAAGAATTGTAAAAAACTGTCTTTGTATTTTTAGTACTTTTTGACACTTTTTTGGTGAACGGGTAGGGGTACTCATTCACAGATTCTAATAAGCCCCCCTGCTTGCAGACCCCACAACCACAGCCCAGGGTTGTGGGGATGAGGCCCTTGTCCCCATCAGCATGTGGTCTGGTATGGCTCAGGAGGTGAGGGGCCCTCTCTCACGCCCCTTCCTGCTGCATGCTCTAATAAGGGTCTGGTGTGGAATTTGGGTGGCCCAACATCACTTTAAAAAAAATTTTGGTGTGTGGTTCCTCTTAAAATCCATACCAGATCCGAAGGTCCTTGTATGAATTGAGGGGACCCCCACAGCATTTTTTCCCCGCTTTTATATTGCCGGTAATATTTTTATTATTCAACTGTCAGTGGGGAAGCCCATTGACAGCCCATTGGTTGTTAAGAACACGGTGACCAGCTTCCAGGCCCGCTTCTTAATAACCAGCTATCCACTTAGAATGCATTGTGCAGCGCATTGCAGGGTGTTCGACAGGGGCAAACACCTGGCAAACTTTGCTCAGCCCGAACCATTCACGCAAAATTAATAGTAATAATCTAATTTTCTAAAAGGAAATCAGATCAAAACAGCAAAAAAAAAGAACCTCTCAGAGCTGAGGATATGACATCCCCCGCCCTCCCAACTAGTCAACTAGTGAAGGACTACAGGTTCCAGCATGAACCGTGAGATCTCAGGTGTTTATGCTGGGACTTGTAGTCCTTCAGTTTTGCAAGGAGTCCCATCAATTAAACAAGAAGGGGTGGGACAAATTTACATAGGGGAGCACACGATTTTAGTCTTGTCTAGGGCAGCACAAAACCAAAATACACCACTGGACACAGCCACCCTAACGAAAAGCCAAAGATGGAATCTATCATTCCGTTCCCTCCTGCAGGGCTATCTTTACCATAGAGCGCTAGGAGGAAGTGACATCACATCCTTCTAGCACTCTATGTTAGAGATAGCCACTCAGGAGGGAAAGGGGTAATAGATTCCATCGTCGGCGATAGTTTTGAAATCCTCTTTTTTTTGGGAAGGGGGGGTGTCCCTGAAAGGCAGTTTGGAAATGTGGACACCCTATTTGCCACTATGCACCGTAACTAAGCAATTTGTACCCATTCTCTATTCATCTCTCCAGTTTAAGGGCCCATTTTGGTCAAACAACCACTTTTATTGGACAAGTAGAAAGCAAATAAATTCAGCGTTGTTCTTTTTCTTTTTCCTTTTTCTGCAAACTGGTCATCACAGGGAATATTTGGCCAGAATTGTCAAAATATGGAAGTTAAATGTTTGAAGATTTTTTTTTTTACATTAAAGCCACATCTGCATTAAAATAGAATCCCTCGGAGTTCTTCTCTGTATGCAATTTTAGTCTTAATTTTCTGTTGTGGCTAGAGCATACCTTTCATTAGACATTCTTTTACTGTAAACAAACTTTATTTGATCTATATCAGTTTTACATTTTGTTGTGTTGAAAAAAAAAAAAGCACCTTAATTGATGACTCCCCCGGGCTGATTTATGTACTAAATAAAATAGCCGTAGATCAAAAGACGATTGTGGAATATATTCTGTAAGCAGGCATTTGTTGGAGATAAGAAATCTCAGTTAAAACACAGTAAATCCAGGGGCTAAACTAAAATATTGCTCTTCTTAGCAGCTCTTACCTGAATTTATTTTGTTCTATTATAGTAGAGCATTTAGGCACTGCCACTAATCCAGCCATCTATCTCTTACTCTAATAAACTTTATCTGTTTGAGTAAATCCGCCAACTGTTTTTCACATACTATAGATGGATTCAGTGTAAATCAGTGCACATTGCATTGTAAATTCTATGCAATAGCCCATCTATAGCAAACGCTAATAACAGTATTTATATGCACTATTCACTAACTGTATGCTCTTTACAAGACACAATCATTAAATGTAAAATATGCTTAAAGATTAAGAAAATAAAATCACCTCCTTTTTTAAACTATACAGTTGAAATTCAAAAACAAAAGTGCAGCTCTTATAAACACATATGTGCAGATTATTAACAATACATACAGTACATACTCTGTATAGTAAGAAATCATAATCATAAATAATACTTAAAAACACTTAAGTGCACAGACATAAATCAAAAAGATATCTATATATAGATATAGATATCTATCTATATCTATATATAGATATAGATAGATATATATCTATATATAGATATGTATATAGATAGATAGGTAAACGTCCCAATGAAGAACTATGAATTGCTTAGGTTCTCTTCTTTATATGATAGAAGAGGATGTGTATCCCAGAAAGCCTCAAAACTTCTCAATATTAAGACCACCATGTAAATCACCACAGTGTATGAAGAGTGGGGCTTACCAGATTTTAATGACACCAAGGAATGGTCAAATAGCGCTTGTTGAATGCTTCACAGAACTTACAATACGCTTTTAAGGGTCTCATCAGGCAGTTACACCATGCTATGTCCCGTAAATCAGTAAACAATGATGCTCCATGCAGGAATGATACCATAAAGAGAGAAAAAAACACTCTCCATTGTGTAAATCTATTACTGATGGAATCTTGTTGGAGCTGTACTCATTTCGGCCAGTCGGATGATGGGTCTCATGAGGAGAATCAGGAAGACAATAGTGAATATTTATTTGCTATTGTCACACAACACACACCCATTGGAATCCATGCATCTGGTGCCCCGCATGTAGATAAGGTGGCCGGATGCATTACGGGTCACCACTTCCTATAGCCCCAGACACCTTATCTACATGCAGGGCGCCAGACGCATGAATTCCAATGGGTGTGTGTTGTGTGACAATAGCAAATGAATATTCGCTATTGTCTTCCTGATTCTCCTCATGAGACCCATTATCCAATTGCCCAAAATAAGAGCTGATCCTATTGGCCGCCTAGGAGGATGAGGGAGGAGATGCATGGCGGAAGCCACCGTGATGCGGAGGAAGAGGAGATGCAGGAAAAGCCGCTGACCATCGCCCGGAGGAAGTGCAGTGCTGGTAACAGCCACCCCCCTAGAAATATACCACCAGCCGCCACTGGCTATAGGACTATGAGATACTAGCCTTAAAGGGGCAAACTGAGCAATTTGACTAACCTGAAAAGGGGGTCAAAACTTCTGGTGAGTTCTTAATCACACTTTTGGGCACAAGAGGTGCAGAAGAGAAGTGTTTCCTTATATTGAAGATCTCACGGTGTTGGGAATTCTGTCTCTTATATGGACTTATTATTGAATTTCATATGAATTTCATATTTTCTTTTTGAGTTAGATTTGTTTTGTATTGCACATATGGTTTCTCTTATGTGTATGATTCACTAACATATGTTTATGGTTTTTTGTTATGAGTTAGCGCCTCTCTTACCATCTATATATATGTTTGGAAACTAGTGGTTCCAATTTAAGGGGCAGCAACTCTCAGTTACAGTTCACTATGTCTTAAAGGTGCCATACACTGGTTATTATTATAATTTAAACTACATTTATACTGCTGCTGTTGCATTAATATTCCTCACAATTAATACAAGTGCATCCATATCCTTATAGGATTAGAGATTTAATTTCCTGTGGGACGAAAAGGGCTCTGTACACATTGTACAGTTGTACATCGCTCTGTACATGAAAAAATGATGTGGAAAAGCAAGGAGAAAAAACAACCACATTGATTAGTAATAGCAGCACACATTAGACATCATTAGGCACATAGTCAACCCCTTGATTGGCCCAGATGATAATCCCTTCCCAGTCAGTGTCACTGATCACTGTAATAGTGTAAATAAATATCAGTATTTACACTGATCACTGTAAAAGTGTCACTGGTAATGTCAGCATTAGATAGTTCCCACCCAGTGTCAGTTAGTGTCAGATTTCTTGCCGCACTATACACTGTTTGTTGCTGATTACCGCCATTACTAGTATAAAACATAAATAAAAATTCCAGTACATATACCATTATTTGTAGATGCTATAACTTTCATGCAAACCAATCAATATACACTTATTGGGATTTTTTTTTATGAAAGACATGTAGTAAAATACATTTTGGCCTAATTTTATAAAGAAATTTGTTTTGTTTTTTATTGGATATGTTTTATAGCAGAATACAATACAATACAAAATATTGTTTATTTTTTCAAAATGTTTGGACTTTTTTTGTTTAATAAAAATAAATAAAATAATGTAATAAATATTATTAATAAATAATATAATAAAAGAAAAAATATCAGCAAAAGAATGCTCTATTTGTGCAAAAGAAATTATATAAATTTCATTTGGTACAGTGTTGCATGATCATGCAATTGCCAGTTAATTGCTTCCAGACCACCCTAGGTACATGTGCTGTGGTAGGGCGGCCCTTCAACATGAAATCACATTTCTGTCAGTGACCCACTCCCGATGTGATTGGACACAGCAGGAGCCAATCAGTGGGTCTGGTGTTGACCCGATGTTTGCCGGCACCCTGCAATCGTTCCCGAGAGGGGCAGAATGGTGGTCTGCCTATATAAACAAGATTATAGCAATCCAAATATATGACATAAATAGATGTACACATTTTTTCACATATAGCAGTACATCTCAGTGCTGATAATTTCACTGAAGCCTCAATGTCACGAACAATGGTAAATCTCGCAGTCTACCTAACTGTCTAAATTTGAAAGTAAAGGACAACCTAGCACCTAAAGCGTTTGTTACCCCAGCACTTCATATTTCTGATATGTGCCTGCTGTACATGTACTTGTATGAAAAAGTATCCTGTTCTTTTTGTATTGCTTCCTTTATGTGAAATCCCTGGTGTTCCTGCCAGTCAGGGCCAGACTGGGAATAACATCCAGCCCTGGAAAAAATTTCAAACCAGCCCCACAGCATTATTATACCACCGCAACAGCATAACGTCATTGATTTCTTGTTCATGAAAGGGAAAACCATAAAATGCACATTCGAAGAGCGTGGGAGGGGGGAACCACCTTCCACAGAAAGAATACACTAAGGTAAGGGGGGGTTGGTTACTGATATAAGGCTGTGCTTTATATTGGTGCCCCCTTACATTATCGTATTCACTCCCCCCTTACATCAGTGACCCCCCCTTCAGACTGGCCTAGTGGTGCTGTCACTGACCTCCTCTCAGGTGCACTGTGCAGGGCTCAGTCAGTCGGCTTCAGCTCGGTGGCTCTGGTTTTAACCTATAGTCTCCTCTCCACAGTCCACACTTGTCTGACTTCTCCCATGACCCCCATCCCGGCGGTGCTCCCACTCTTGACTCCTCTGCAGACTCCCTCAGAGACTGCAGACATGATACAGGAGATGGTCAGAGACTGCAGACATGATACAGGAGATGTTCAGAGACTGCAGACATGATACAGGAGCTCAATGCAGCCTCACCAGTGCCCATCAAATGCAGCCTCACCAGAGCCCATCAAATGCAGCCTCATCAGTACCAATCAAATGCAGCCTCACTGTGCCCATCAATGCAGACTCACTGTGCCCATCAATGCAGCCTCACTGTGCTCATCAAATGCAGCCTCACTGTGCTCATCAAATGCAGCCTCATCAGTACCAATCAAATGCAGCCTCACTGTGCCCATCAATGCAGCCTTACTGTGCCCATCAATGCAGCCTCACTGTGCTCATCAAATGCAGCCTCACTGTGCTCATCAAATGCAGCCTCACTGTGCTCATCAAATGCAGCCTCACTGTGCTCATCAAATGCAGCCTCACTGTGCTCATCAAATGCAGCTTTACTCTACTCTACTCTAATGGTCTTAATGTAGGGCTTGATATAAATTGCTTCATGATCGTTTATTGAGGATAGCCTCAATTTTTTTTTAATATATTTAATTATTTTTTTGTATATATTGATTGTTTATGTATTTATGATGTGTATGGATTTTTATTATTTTCTGATTTTTAATATTTATTATTTTATTTGTGCATTTTATGTATTTTCCATAATACATTTTTATGTGTAAATGTATCAATTAAGAATATTATGTTATATTTTAATACTTTATTTCTTTTTTTAGGGAAAGTACAATTTGTAAATTTTTTCAGCTAGAGTAGCAATGATCGATCGATATCCTATTAAGATTGGCTAACATGTACGGCGGCATTTGTGGAATGTGAATCAATGCACCAGGGGAACTAGAAGTTCCATAGCTTAACAGTTAAATAGGAGGATGTACCTCTATATCTCGGTTTGGGTGATTTATGTAACAAATACAGTGCCTTTATCTGGTATACAGTGGAACCTCGGATTACGAGCATATTCCGTTCCAGGATTATGCTCATAATCCAATGTACTTGCATATCAAAGTGAGTTTTCCCATTGAAGTTAATGGAAACTAAAATAATTAGTTCCGCATTGTCTTCAATGGGATGCAATACCGCATGCGGCCAGAGGCGGGGGGCGCCAGAGAGCCTCGGAAACAGATGAAAAGGCCCGAGGGAAACTTCGGCGGACCTCGGCAAACCTCAGAAACACTCCGTTCACAAGCCTTGCCGAGGTCAGCTGAACTGTCTCTGATTAGCCCGTGCTATCCAGCCACAGCATTCAGAGAAGGTGGTAGACTGGCTTACTAAACTGTCCTCATCCTCTATGACCCAAGCTGACACTAGTGTGTAGTCCACCGCAGCTACCAGAGTGGCTTATTCTGCCTCCTTGTCCACAGCTACTCCTGCCATAGCCCCAGCATCATGCATGGAGGAGTCAGCTGAATTATGTGAATACATCATCAGCCACTTGCTTCTTGAGCATGCACAGGTATTTGCTTGATTCTGATGTAGGTAGAGGAAGGGAGTAACATGAGCGTACAGAGAGGGGAGAACATGGATAAACAACAAATTAGCAGTCATGTTCCCCCAGCCACAGCGTAGTGGTCCAGTGATGATGAGGATGGAGGGTATGATGATGAGGAGGTTACTGGTGTGACTTGGGTAATGGATAGCCTGGATTAGCCTCTGATGCCGATGTCGCTGATTAAGTGTTTTTGGCATCTGGAATCTCTAAAAGACTATCTAGGCTGTCTAGCTTTGTGGGTATTGATTTTATCTTGAAATAATTTATTGGTATAGGTTTCATGGG
Source organism: Lithobates clamitans (assembly GCA_037952925.1). Classification (NCBI taxonomy): domain Eukaryota; kingdom Metazoa; phylum Chordata; class Amphibia; order Anura; family Ranidae; genus Lithobates; species Lithobates clamitans. The sequence continues at coordinate 435,366 of JBBGZY010000496.1, read as the reverse complement.
CACAATTAACACCCAAGGACAAATTTTTCCGCACCTGCTTAACAGGTGCATATATTACATTTTTTACAGCAAGGCTAATTCTTGCTTTCATCAAGAGTACCTGTATAGGGTTATGGTGTGAAGGCACCACCAACACCCAAAGCCCAATTTTTCCACACCCGTTACTTCTATCCAAAGTCTGAGAAAGGGACACCAGACTTTATCAAAAATAAAAAATAAATAATCTTGGCCTGACTGCACTATAATTTGGGTTCTTCACATAAGGCTTGTTCACTGTGGTGCAAAACTTTTTGCCAAAGAGACACCAGGTCTGCCAAAGAGACACCAGAATTTATCCAAAAAAATTCTCCAATCTTGTTCTGAGTGCACTAAATTGTGGCCTCATCATCCCTAAGGAAACCCCCAGGAACTATATTTAAACACTTCAATACAGGGCACTTATACACCTTCCTGCCCAGACCAATTTTCAGCTTTCAGTGCTGTCGCAGTTTGAATGACAATTGCGCGGTCATGCTACACTGTACCCAAACTAAATTTTTATCATTTTGTTCCCACAAATATAGCTTTCTTTTGGTGGTATTTGATCACCAAATGCTAAACAAATAGAAAAAATATCGAAAATTTTGAAAAAAAAAAAGGTTTTGCTTTTGTTTCTGTAAAAATTTTTTTTAAATAAGTAAGTTTTCTCTTTCACTGATGGGCACTGATAAGGCAGCACTGACAGGCACTGATACGGTGGCACCGATGAGGTGGCACTGACGGGCACTGATGATGGGCACTGGTAGGCGACACTGATGGGCACTGGTAGGCGGCACTGATGGGTGGCACTGATATGCAGCACTAATGGGCATTGATAGGCAGCACTGATGGGCACTCATGGGGGGCACTGGTTGGCACTGATGGGCACTGATAGGCGACACTGATGGGCATTTAAAGGCAGCACTGCTGGGCACTGATGGGCACTGACAGGGTGGCACTGATAGGCGGCACTGATGGGCACTGACAGGCGGCACTGCTGGGCATTGATACCTGGCACTGTTGGGCACGGATATGCGGCACTGATAAGAGGCATTGATAGGCATCCCTGGTGGCACTGGCAGTGGTAGGCATTGGAGTGGGCATTGATTGGCAGCTGCCTGGGCACAAATTGGCAGCTGCCTGAGCAATATTGGTATTTCCCTGGGGGTCTAGGGGGCATACCTGGTGGTCCAGTGTGGTGGCCATCCTGGTGGTCCTGGGCGGCTTCCCTGGTGGTCCTGGGTGGGATCCGAGGGGGGCTGTGCTGATAATCAATCAGTCAGCACAGACCCCCCCTGTCAGGAGAGCAGCCGATCGGCTCTCCTCCACTCGTGTCTGTCAGACGCGATTGAGGAAGAGCCGATCACAGGCTCTTCCTATTTACATCGTGATCAGCCGTGATTGGACACGGCTGATCACTTGGTAAAGAGTCTCCATCAGAGACTCTTTACCTAGATCAGAGTTGCGGTGTGTCAGACTGACACACCGCAACAACGATCGCCGCGATGCGCGCCCCCGGGGGGAGCGCAGGGCTCAATATCCTGATCACGTCACATGACGTCCGGTCAGGATATTGAAACCACTTTGCCACCATCATTTTGCTATATGGCGGGCGGCAAGTGGTTAAAGGAATTTTTCATTTTTGTTGTTTCACTTTAAGCATCATTAAAATTGTTGCTCCTTTAAAAACTATCTTTTTTAAAAGTTTTTTTTTTGCATTTGTACATGTCCCTCAGGGCAGTACCCAGGCCCCCATACCCTTTTTATGGCCAATAACTTGCATATAAGCCTTCAAAATGGGGAATTTGGTTTTTCAATGACTTCAATGAGGTTCGTGGTTCGGGTCTGAACTTTTGCAATGTTCGAGAGTTCTGGCGCGAACCGTGGGTTGTTCGGCCATCTCTAATTGCAAGCAAAAGTGGTGTATTCTGTGCCCTAGATAACAGATCAAACTTTGACTACTATATGGAACCAAACGCTGTAAAGTTGTGCCCAAAAAAAGCAGGCAAAGGACTAGTCACCAGTATTGCCTGTGGTCTCTGGGGATCTTTTCCCCATTACTGACTTACCATGTCTTGCTCTGCACTGTGACTCTGCCTTAGGATGGCCATCTTGGTAGAGGTAGGGTTTTGCTTCCTCATATCAGAGTTTCCAACAAAGAGAATAGTGAGTAGCACAGTAGTGCATTACTAAATCATACTCAAAATTTCACACTGCTGGAGATCTCACACTGCAGGTATGCAGCTATTAGGCTGTAGGCACAGGAGTGCCTAGACACATTCACAAGGAAAAGCACAGCTATTTTTTTCATGTATTATTTAAGAGAAAAGGTATTTTCAGGGTAGGCCGAATTAAGATTTCTAAATGTTTCCTATGACATAGCAATTTTTTACTCTTAGGTTTCATGTACACTTGAACTTCTTTGACTACCGGCCACGGGAAAACGTAAAATGTGGCAAAACCGCACCACAATTTTGTCTGTTTTGTGGCCGGCGGTCAAAATGTTCCTATCCTGAACATGATTCTTCCATGTTCAGGAGAGGGAGGTTAGGGGAGGTTGAACCTCCTTTATATCGTACGGACCTAACAGCAGGGGGTATCACACACAATCCAGCAGACTCCTGCCTGTCAGGTGGGAGCATTCGCCCGATTGCTCGTGCACACCCCCAGTACCAGTGCTCTCCCCTGCAGCCGTGCCCCGCCTTGCTTACCAGGCTCTGCTCGCCCATCAGCGGGCCCGAGAGCTCCATTGGCGGGTAGAGGGTGAAGGAGAAGAGTGGACGCACGTCCTCTTCTTGTGACCCGGAAAACATCGTCACTGACCTCACTTACGAGTCAAGCTCTCGGTGTCCCCGGCTAGCTCAGTCGGGAAATAATGTTTTGCAATGCGCTCTGCATTCCAAAACCCTTAGTGGAGCACAGGGGAGACATGCCCTGAATATCTCAATAAAGAGAACCTGTCACCTAAAAATCATCACTTTTTGTCCCTATGTGATAAAAAAAAAATTTCGTTTTTTTGGGGGTTTAAAAAAAAAAAGTTACACCCAAACATAAAAAATCCTCACCCCAAAATTATTTTGAGTACCCCCCGCCCCCACATATACACACACATGAACGTAAATGCATGCATTGAGGCACCTATGTGTGAAAACATCGATTGTAATAGATATGTTACATATCGCCATGCATGCCAAAGGGAGAGCAATAATTCTAACACAAGACCTCCTCTGTAACGCTAAACTGATACCTATAGGAAGCTTTTGAAGTGTCACCTTTAGAAAATATAGGGTACTAAAGTTTGACCCCATTTCCTGGGCGCACAAAAATGTAAGGTTTGGCATGTTGGGTATCTATTTACTCGATGCAACCTCATCTTTTATATTTTACCAAAAATGTAGGTAATTTATTGTGTTTGCCCTAAAATTCACGTTGGTAGAGGGCGATGCATACATGACGCATCAGAGCTAGGGGAGGGGCCTGCCTGTGGTGCTGGTGAAAACGGACGGTGGCGATCGGAGGCACTGATCGGAGCTGAGCGGGGTGTGAGACCGTGGAGCATCCAATGCATGAAACCCCCGTATTGGTGGAAGTTATCGGTGGAGCCAGTCTTAGCCTCGATTTTGGCAGGCGAAGTTAGGGAGAATAAAGCAGTGGATGGCCGACTAAGGCAAAGAGGAGCTGCATGCATGTCTGCAGAGACCCGCTGTGAGTGACCGGAGTCTCCCTGTGTACACCACTGCCTCCCCCTCCTCGCCCAACAGTCGTCCTTCTTCTTGCTGGGGCTTTTTTCACAAACCGGCTAGATTGGAGGAGAAAATAGAGAGCAGCCGACCCGCTTCTTAAAGCTGAATGAGCTGACGGACCAGGACATCACTGAAGGACAGGATGACGGCTGCAGACTCTCTTGTTACACCCCTTACACGGCCAGAGCATAACCAACCTGGAGGGTAAGATTGAAAAATCTCAGCAAGTCTCAGCAAGAGGAAACCCCCCGAGGTATGAACTAAACTTTTAATAAATAAAGTATTAATTGAGGACTCTGCCTGAGACTTTTTAAGTGAACCAGAAGTTACAGCTGCATAAGCAGTCTGAACAGAGTGATAATTGGTTTGGAGAGTGGAAGGAAAAAGAGCAGAAAAAAATAAAAGGCTGAGATGTACACTTGCCTTGGGTAAAAGATTTATATGCCCAGAAGAAGGTTGGTAGTCTAATCATCTACTTTGAAATTACTTTGGAACTGTTGGAACTGTTGTTGCTTCCCATTAGGGATGAGCTTCGTGTTCGAGTCGAACCCATGTTCGACTCGAACATCGGCTGTTCGACCGTCCGTCGAATTGCGAACGTTATGGGCCGTTCGCGCCAAATTCGTGTGGCGCGTCACGGCCCATAATTCACTGCGGCATCGCAGTGCATTGCTGGCTGATGATTGGCCAAGCATGCACTATGACCCGCATGCTTGGCCAATCACAGCGCCGTCAGTAGAGAGAGCTGTAATTGGCCAAAGCCAGGGTGGCTTTGGCCAATTATGGCTCAGGGGATTTAGTACACGCCCCACACTATATAAGGCCGCCTGCACGGCGGCCCTGTGTAGTGTGTTCCGGTGTGCTGATAGAGAGAGAGACAGACAGTGTCATTTGATTTGAGTTAGCTAGATTAGGCTAGATCTGTTCCTGCTATTTACATTTAGTGCAGTGCGTCCTGCTCACAGTGTTCAGCTAGATCCGTTCCTGCTATTTACATTTAGTGCAGTCAGTGCGTCCTGCTCACAGTGTTCAGCTAGATCCGTTCCTGCTATTTACATTTAGTGCAGTGCGTCCTGCTCACAGTGTTCAGCTAGATCCGTTCCTGCTATTTACATTTAGTGCAGTGCGTCCTGCTCACAGTGTTCAGCTAGATCTGTTCCTGCTATTTACATTTAGTGCAGTGCGTCCTGCTCACAGTGTTCAGCTAGATCTGTTCCTGCTATTTACATTTAGTGCAGTGCGTCCTGCTCACAGTGTTCAGCTAGATCCGTTCCTGCTATTTACATTTAGTGCAGTCAGTGCGTCCTGCTCACAGTGTTCAGCTAGATCCGTTCCTGCTATTTACATTTAGTGCAGTCAGTGCGTCCTGCTCACAGTGTTCAGCTAGATCCGTTCCTGCTATTTACATTTAGTGTAGTCAGTGCGTCCTGCTCACAGTGTTCAGCTAGATCTGTTCCTGCTATTTACATTTAGTGCAGTCAGTGCGTCCTGCTCACAGTGTTCAGCTAGATCCGTTCCTGCTATTTACATTTAGTGCAGTGCATCCTGCTCACAGTGTTCAGCTAGATCTGTTCCTGCTATTTACATTTAGTGCAGTGCGTCCTGCTCACAGTGTTCAGCTAGATCTGTTCCTGCTATTTACATTTAGTGCAGTGCGTCCTGCTCACAGTGTTCAGCTAGATCCGTTCCTGCTATTTACATTTAGTGCAGTGCGTCCTGCTCACAGTGTTCAGCTAGATCTGTTCCTGCTATTTACATTTAGTGCAGTGCGTCCTGCTCACAGTGTTCAGCTAGATCCGTTCCTGCTATTTACATTTAGTGCAGTCAGTGCGTCCTGCTCACAGTGTTCAGCTAGATCCGTTCCTGCTATTTACATTTAGTGCAGTCAGTGCGTCCTGCTCACAGTGTTCAGCTAGATCCGTTCCTGCTATTTACATTTAGTGTAGTCAGTGCGTCCTGCTCACAGTGTTCAGCTAGATCTGTTCCTGCTATTTACATTTAGTGCAGTCAGTGCGTCCTGCTCACAGTGTTCAGCTAGATCCGTTCCTGCTATTTACATTTAGTGCAGTGCGTCCTGCTCACAGTGTTCAGCTAGATCTGTTCCTGCTATTTACATTTAGTGCAGTGCGTCCTGCTCACAGTGTTCAGCTAGATCTGTTCCTGCTATTTACATTTAGTGCAGTGCGTCCTGCTCACAGTGTTCAGCTAGATCCGTTCCTGCTATTTACATTTAGTGCAGTGCGTCCTGCTCACAGTGTTCAGCTAGATCTGTTCCTGCTATTTACATTTAGTGTAGTGCGTCCTGCTCACAGTGTTCAGCTAGATCCGTTCCTGCTATTTACATTTAGTGCAGTCAGTGCATCCTGCTCACAGTGTTCAGCTAGATCCGTTCCTGCTATTTACATTTAGTGCAGTCAGTGCGTCCTGCTCACAGTGTTCAGCTAGATCCGTTCCTGCTATTTACATTTAGTGTAGTCAGTGCGTCCTGCTCACAGTGTTCAGCTAGATCTGTTCCTGCTATTTACATTTAGTGCAGTCAGTGCGTCCTGCTCACAGTGTTCAGCTAGATCCGTTCCTGCTATTTACATTTAGTGCAGTGCGTCCTGCTCACAGTGTTCAGCTAGATCTGTTCCTGCTATTTACATTTAGTGCAGTCAGTGCGTCCTGCTCACAGTGTTCAGCTAGATCCGTTCCTGCTATTTACATTTAGTGCAGTGCATCCTGCTCACAGTGTTCAGCTAGATCTGTTCCTGCTATTTACATTTAGTGCAGTGCGTCCTGCTCACAGTGTTCAGCTAGATCTGTTCCTGCTATTTACATTTAGTGCAGTGCGTCCTGCTCACAGTGTTCAGCTAGATCCGTTCCTGCTATTTACATTTAGTGCAGTGCGTCCTGCTCACAGTGTTCAGCTAGATCTGTTCCTGCTATTTACATTTAGTGCAGTGCGTCCTGCTCACAGTGTTCAGCTAGATCCGTTCCTGCTATTTACATTTAGTGCAGTCAGTGCGTCCTGCTCACAGTGTTCAGCTAGATCCGTTCCTGCTATTTACATTTAGTGCAGTCAGTGCGTCCTGCTCACAGTGTTCAGCTAGATCCGTTCCTGCTATTTACATTTAGTGTAGTCAGTGCGTCCTGCTCACAGTGTTCAGCTAGATCTGTTCCTGCTATTTACATTTAGTGCAGTCAGTGCGTCCTGCTCACAGTGTTCAGCTAGATCCGTTCCTGCTATTTACATTTAGTGCAGTGCGTCCTGCTCACAGTGTTCAGCTAGATCTGTTCCTGCTATTTACATTTAGTGCAGTGCGTCCTGCTCACAGTGTTCAGCTAGATCTGTTCCTGCTATTTACATTTAGTGCAGTGCGTCCTGCTCACAGTGTTCAGCTAGATCCGTTCCTGCTATTTACATTTAGTGCAGTGCGTCCTGCTCACAGTGTTCAGCTAGATCTGTTCCTGCTATTTACATTTAGTGCAGTGCGTCCTGCTCACAGTGTTCAGCTAGATCCGTTCCTGCTATTTACATTTAGTGCAGTCAGTGCATCCTGCTCACAGTGTTCAGCTAGATCCGTTCCTGCTATTTACATTTAGTGCAGTCAGTGCGTCCTGCTCACAGTGTTCAGCTAGATCCGTTCCTGCTATTTACATTTAGTGTAGTCAGTGCGTCCTGCTCACAGTGTTCAGCTAGATCTGTTCCTGCTATTTACATTTAGTGCAGTCAGTGCGTCCTGCTCACAGTGTTCAGCTAGATCCGTTCCTGCTATTTACATTTAGTGCAGTGCGTCCTGCTCACAGTGTTCAGCTAGATCTGTTCCTGCTATTTACATTTAGTGCAGTGCGTCCTGCTCACAGTGTTCATCTAGATCTGTTCCTGCTATTTACATTTAGTGCAGTGCGTCCTGCTCACAGTGTTCAGCTAGATCCATTCCTGCTATTTACATTTAGTGCAGTGCGTCCTGCTCACAGTGTTCAGCTAGATCTGTTCCTGCTATTTACATTTAGTGCAGTGCGTCCTGCTCACAGTGTTCAGCTAGATCCGTTCCTGCTATTTACATTTAGTGCAGTCAGTGCGTCCTGCTCACAGTGTTCAGCTAGATCCGTTCCTGCTATTTACATTTAGTGCAGTCAGTGCGTCCTGCTCACAGTGTTCAGCTAGATCTGTTCCTGCTATTTACATTTAGTGCAGTCAGTGCGTCCTGCTCACAGTGTTCAGCTAGATCCGTTCCTGCTATTTACATTTAGTGCAGTGCGTCCTGCTCACAGTGTTCAGCTAGATCTGTTCCTGCTATTTACATTTAGTGCAGTGCGTCCTGCTCACAGTGTTCAGCTAGATCTGTTCCTGCTATTTACATTTAGTGCAGTGCGTCCTGCTCACAGTGTTCAGCTAGATCTGTTCCTGCTATTTACATTTAGTGCAGTGCGTCCTGCTCACAGTGTTCAGCTAGATCCGTTCCTGCTATTTACATTTAGTGCAGTGCGTCCTGCTCACAGTGTTCAGCTAGATCTGTTCCTGCTATTTACATTTAGTGCAGTGCGTCCTGCTCACAGTGTTCAGCTAGATCCGTTCCTGCTATTTACATTTAGTGCAGTGCGTCCTGCTCACAGTGTTCAGCTAGATCCGTTCCTGCTATTTACATTTAGTGCAGTGCGTCCTGCTCACAGTGTTCAGCTAGATCCGTTCCTGCTATTTACATTTAGTGCAGTGCGTCCTGCTCACAGTGTTCAGCTAGATCCGTTCCTGTTATTTTCCTACTGACAGGCAGGCTTGTCTGGTTACATTATATAAAGCTACCTGAAGAAAATTACAGGTGTTCTATCCCAGCTTAGTGCAGCTACAGGCCATTAGTATGTCTGGAAGGCCAAGAAGGAGAGGCAGACAGTCACAAGCCAATAAGAGAGGGCAAGCAGGCTCTGTGTCTAGTGCTTGTCGTGGAGACGGTGCATCCTCATCAGCCCGTGGCCATGGGACACGCTTGGCCTTTTTTTCGGCAGCTGGCCGTGTTGAACCGCAACATGCAGAAAACTTGGTCGAGTGGATGACCAAGCCGTCCTCATCCTCCTCATCCTCTCTCACCCATGCCCAGGGTGCTTTGTCTGGCAAAGCAGCGGCCTCTTCCCTCAGCTCAATGTCATCAGTGACTCCTTCCCTAGCTCCACCATGTCCTCCTGAGGATTCCCTCGAACTGTTTGACCACAGTGTTGGGTACATGCTCCAGGAGGATGCCCAGCGTTTGGAAGGCTCTGATGATGATACTGAGCTCGATGAAGGCAGTAACATGAGCACGGACAGAGGTGGTGCCCAAGAAGGACAGCAATCTGGCAGTCATGCTCCCCCTGCTGCAGCATACTGCCAGGTTTTCTCCAGTGATGAGGGGATGATGAGGTCACTGACTCAACGTGGGTGCCTGATAGGAGAGAGGAGGAGGAGGAGGAGGCGGCACATCACCAACGAGGCAGGATGCCCTCCAGGGGCCAGCCTAAGGGCAGCACATTGACTGCATCACACCCCAAAGCTCCACATGTGCAGGGCGCTGCAGTCTCTGCGCGTTATTCAAAAAGTTCTTTGGTGTGGGCCTTTTTTGAGACGAGTGCATCAGATCGCACCGCTGCTATTTGCAACATATGTCTCAAGCGTATCTCGCGTGGCCAAAACATCTCCCGCTTGGGTACCACATGCTTGACCAGACATATGTTGACCTGCCATGCAGTTCGTTGGCAAGCATATCTAAAAGACCCACACCAAAGAACAAAGAGGATCTCTCCTTGCTCCTCATCAGCTGAGATTTCCAACCCCACTAGACCTTCAGTCCTCTCTGAGACCTGCAGTGAGAGGAATGAAGGTGTAGAATTAGGTGTGTCACAGCCAAGTATTTGTGGGGAATCTGCTTTTGGTACACCGACGTCAGATTGTACCAGGCAAATTTCCCTGCCCCAGCTGCTGCACCGCCGAAAGAAGTTCGCTCCCAGCCATCCACATGCCCAGCGGTTGAATGCTAGCTTGGCAAAATTGCTAGCACTTCAACTGCTGCCTTTTCAGTTGGTAGACTCTGCCCCCTTCCGTGAGTTTGTGGAATGTGCGGTTCCTCAGTGGCAGGTACCCAAACGCCACTTTTTCTCACGGAAGGCGATTCCGGCTCTCTACCGGCATGTGGAAGGCAATGTCCATGCCTCGCTGGACAGGGCGGTCAGCGGTAAGGTGCATATTACCGCTGACTCATGGTCCAGCAGGCATGGACAGGGACGTTACTTAAGTTTCACGGCGCATTGGGTGACTCTGCTGGCAGCTGGGAAGGATGCAGGACAAGGTGCAGTAGTGTTGGAGGTTGTTCCGCCACCACGCCTCCAAAATGCTGATTGTGACACACCTCTCTCCTCCACCCCCTCCTCTTCTTCTTCCTCCATGGCCTCTTCCTCGGAACCAGCGGTGCTCCGTAGGCGTTCAAGGGGCTACGCAAGTACGCAGGCCAAAAGATGCCATGCGGTGCTTGAGCTGGTGTGCTTGGGGGACAGGAGCCACACTGGGGCAGAGGTTCTGTCAGCTCTGCAGGGGCAGGTTCAGAGGTGGTTGACGCCACGCCAACTTAAGGCAGGAATGGTGGTTTGCGACAATGGCACCAACCTCCTCTCTGCCCTCCGACAGGGACAACTGACCCATGTGCCCTGTTTGGCTCACGTCCTTAACTTGGTGGTGCAGCGGTTCTTGGGCAGGTACCCGGGCTTACAGGATGTCCTGAGGCAGGCCAGGAAAGTCTGTGTGCATTTCCGCCGGTCATATAATGCCAGTGCTCGGCTGACGGACCTCCAAAAGGAGTTTAACCTGCCCAAGAACCGCCTAATCTGTGACATGCCCACCAGGTGGAACTCGACATTGGCCATGCTGCAGCGGCTGCACACGCAGCAGAGGGCCATCAATGAGTACCTGTGCAACTATGGCACCAGGACAGGGTCAGGGGACCTTGGTTTTTTTTCCCCACGCCAGTGGGCCATGATCAGGGATGCATGCACTGTCCTGTCACCATTCGAGGAGGCCACGAGGATGGTGAGCACTGACAGTGCATGCATCAGTGACACTGTCCCCCTTGTCCACCTGTTGGAGCACACGCTGCGTGGAATAATGGACAGGGCACTTGAGGCAGAACAGAGGCAGGAAGAGGAGGACTTCCTTAGCTCTCAAGGCCCCCTTTATCCAGACAGTGTTCCTGCGTGCCCGCCGATCACACAGGAAGAGGACGAGGAGGAGGAGGAGGAGGAAGATTGTGTCAGTATGGAGGTGGAGCCTGGCACTCAGCATCAGCAGTCTTTAAGGGATCAGTCCCAAGGAACACATGGACTTGTACGTGGCTGGGAGGAGGTGGCTGCGGACGTTGTTGTCCTTAGTGACCCAGAGGACTCCGGACCGAATGCCTCAGCAAACCTACGCTGCATTGCCTCCCTGATCCTGCAAAGCCTGCGCAAGGATCCTCGTATTCGTGGTATCAAGGAGAAGGACCAATACTGGCTGGCAACCCTCCTTGATCCACGTTACAAGGGTAAGGTTGCGGACCTTATCTTGCCATCGCAGAGGGAGCAGAGGATGAAACATCTTCGGGAGGCCTTGCAGAAAGGTCTGTGCAACGCGTTCCCAGAGACTGGGAGGTTACAAACTCCTGTTTCTGGACAACGTGTTGCTGAGGCTTTGGTCAGTCAAAGAAGGAGCGGTGGAGAAGGTGGCCGTCTGACCGATGTGTTCAGACAATTTTTTGGTCCGCAGCCCCAAGGTATGATCGGTTCCAGCAACCATCGCCAGCGTCTGTTTTACATGGTGCAGGAATACCTAGGGGCAAGATCAGACTTGGACACCTTTCCCACCGAAAATCCTCTGGGTTACTGGGTCTTGAGGATGGATCACTGGCCAGAGCTTGCACAGTATGCAATTGAGCTACTGGCCTGTCCTGCATCCAGCGTTCTTTCGGAACGCACATTCAGTGCTGCTGGAGGCGTGGTAACCGATCACAGGGTGCGTCTGTCCACTGACTCGGTCGATCGGCTGACCTTCATAAAAATGAATCAGTCTTGGATCACCACCAGCTACCAAGCACCTGATGCTGATGTAACTGAATAATTTTTTTCAGATCCCTTCAAAGACTGCCTATGCTGATGCTGAGTGACTATCCCTGAGTAATTATCCTCTTCCTCCTCAATCATCACGCTGATAGCTTGTAAGAACATTTTTGGTTCTGGGCGCCACCACCAGTGCCTAAGGCACAATTTTTCAGCCCCTGTTTAACAGGGGCGTGTAATTACAATTTTTGATGTAATACTTTGCAGCAGGGCTCGTTCCTGCATTCCAACTAGAGTGTCTGTGAGGGGTTGCAGTGTTGTGGCACCAGCACCAGTGCCTAAGGCCCAATTTTTCTGCCCCTGTCTAACAGGGGCGTGTAATTACAATTTTTGATGCAATACTTTGCAGCAGGGCTCGTTCCTGCGTTCCAACTAGAGTGTCTGTGAGGGGTTGCAGTGTTGTGGCACCAGCACCAGTGCCTAAGGCCTAATTTTTCAGCTCCTGTTCAACAGGGGCATGTAATTACAATTCTTGATCTAATATTTCACAGCAGGGCCCTGTGAGGGCTTACAGTGTTTTGGCCACAGCAACACCTAAGGCCCAAATTTCTGCTGAGTATATAGGGCAGGACCCTACTTTCAAACATCTAACTTACAAACGACTCCTACTTGCAAACAGAAGGAGACAACAGGAAGTGAGATGAAATCTACCCCTAGGAAGGGAAATTCTCTCATGTAAGAGTTAATATGGGAAAACAATTTCTCCTTTCCACTGATGCTTTCCAATCCTTGTTCCACAAAAAAACCCAAATTTTCAAAAAACATTTTTCATTGGGACAAAAAAGTGAGGTGAAATATTCTGAAGAGGAGGAAAGATGCAAAACAAATGTCAAAGGGGTGATAACCCTTCCCTATGTTTTCCAAAAAGCTTAGAAAAGATTTTTTGGCTGGAGCTAAACACGTTAAAAATGTTCAAAATTACAAACAGATTCTACTTAACAACAAACCTACAGTCCCTGTCTTGTTTGCACCGCCTGTATACTGCTGTTCAGAGTATATAGGGACCTTTCCTTATTTTAATTTGGGTGCGGGGTTCCCCTTAATATCCATACAAGACCCAAAGGGCCTGGTAATGGACTGGGGGGTACCCATGCCGTTTGTCTCACTGATTTTCATCCATATTGCCATGACCCGACATGACATTAAACCCGCAAGCAGTTTTAAATGAGATTTTTTCCTTTAAAAATGACATTTGGTGCAGGGACTGTTCTAAACATGGGAAACACGCGTCACTTTACAGGCATACTATAGACACCCCCCAGGTACGATATTTAAAGGAATATTTCACTTTTTTTTTTTTACTTTAAGCATCATTAAAATCACTGCTCCCGAAAAAACGGCCGTTTTTAAAAGTTTTTTTTGCATTGATACATGTCCCCTGGGGTAGGACCCGGGTCCCCACACCCTTTTTAGGACAATACCATGCAAATTAGCCTTTAAAATGAGCACTTTTGATTTCGAACGTTCGAGTCCCATAGACGTCAATGGGGTTCTAACGTTCGTGCGAACTTGCGGTCCGTTCGCGGGTTCTGGTGTGAACCGAACCGGGGGGTGTTCGGCTCATCCCTACTTCCCATTGAAAAACTTTCGGAAAAGATATACCTATTAGTGAAAAGGGGAGAGACACATACTGAGAAGATATAAAGTGCTGCACACCCCGATTAATGTCAAAAAGAAAAAGAAGATATCCCCCGTGGGGTTTTAAAGCAGCAAAAAATTATGAGAATAGGTTGTTACTTGAAAAAGTTTTTTTATTAATGGAACGTAACCATAATGGTTAAAATAGGAGCTGTGCTACAGGAGATAACACAAATGAAGCTGGCACAAGTATTATACAATAATCAAGCGCTAAATAGGGTGATAATCCTGACGCGTTTCGACCCCGTTGGGTCATCTTCAGAGGATTGAGGCGCTGTGACAAAATTTGCATATTAGAGTTCATGGATATGACCATAAAAATATAATATAATATATATATGTTTAACAGTATAATTACCAATCACATTGTGTTTGAGCAGTTTCTCCTGAGCTTATGGTTCTCCGACGTCTCCCCCACCGGGTCCCGACAAGAGTCCCCGGCCGTCCACCACGTCAACAGGGGAAAAGGGGGGGTTTTATCGTCCATGCGTGTCTTACAAGGAGTCACACCAGGTGGATATTTCCCAAAACTGGGGAGGAGTGTGGGGACAAGCGAGCGAGACCTGCAGCCAAAGCATCAAACAACAGACAACTGTACCATCAGTGCGTTCGGTTTAGCACGGATAGAGATATATGTATCATGTGTCATTTTTTGAAAAAAAGAGAGATAACTCTGTATTTTATTTAATTAAATATTTGTTGGATGTTGTCTGTGCTTATTAGGGTCAGCGATGTAAGAATATTCCCATAGTGGTGATGGTAACAAAAGGGGGGGAGAGGAAGGGGTTAACAAGGGTAAGTAGGACTGTATATAGATATCAGTATATCAGAGTATGTAATGTAATAGGTAAATAGTGGTGTCTATGTGTTGGCCGTGAAACAAGTGACAAAGTAGGGTGAGAATATAGGAATGTAAAGAAAAAGACAAGTGTGGGGAGAACATGTGAGGAAAGAAGGGGACGGGCAGACTAGTAGGGGAAAAAACAAAAACAAAAAAAAAAAAACAAAAAAACCAGGGGAAAGGAGGGGATGGGAAAGAAAGAACGGGAAGGAGGGGGGGATGGTTAAGGGGAGAATGGGAAAAAAAGATCAGGGAGTGAAGGAAAAAAGGCTTAAGAGGAAAAGATCCAGGGGAAAAAAAAAAAAGGAACAGATAGGTGAAGTGTGAGGATAGTGCAGGTGGGGTGATGCATGTGAGTGGAAGGGAAGCATGGGAGTGGGGAAATGGGAAGGTGCAGTGCAAGGGGCCAAATAAACAATCAAAAAGCAGTGAAAGCAAAAACATAGGCAAAAAACACAATCCAACCGTGTATATGTGAGAGATGGGTGTGTGTGATAGTGTACTGAAAAATGCATGGGTGCTGGAAAAGGGGTCATGAGGTGTCAAGGTGGGAAGAAAATGGGACAGAAGTGAGACAAAAAAAAAAAAACACACAAGGTGAAGTGCCATAAAGGTGGACATGTATTGAGGGTGGGTAGAATCGGATGTGAATTGTACAAGATAGTATAACTAATCACAGTGGGAAGGAATGACGTGACAGAGACCCACAATACAGGGTATGTCAGGTCCAACTCATCAATGTGTTCAGATACTGGTGATTACCTGTCTCCAGAGTATAAGTCAGTTGGTCAGTCTGATGAAACAGTAGGAACTAAAAGCAGATCCCCCAATCTGCTCGGTCATTATAAATAAAGTGCTGGCCGCTGATTGGATGCCTAATTAGGCTGCAGGTGCATGCAAGCTGTCCCCACCCCTCCTCCTCCTCCAGCAGGGATTAACCCTCCACATGTGGCTCCCCCGGCGTTCAGGAAGATAAATATCCTGGCACAGCCGTCACACCCGCCGTAATAGCGCGATGTCGCGACGTCGCACGCACGCAGCATCGCGTGCCCACAACGCCGCGGCATCCGGATGTGATCCGGAACGCCGCTGGCAGGAAGTGATACACCCGAGGGTGCAGAAAGGAGGCACGGGCCCCTTGATTGTGCCCCCCATCTTTTCCTGCCAGGAAGAGACGCAACGACGAAGCCCCCATCCCCAGGACGGGTCCACGGCCCATGGGACCCACATCAGGCTCCGGAAGGGAGAGAAGCAGGGGAACACCACAATGCCGACAATATGTAACAGGATTATAGAAACCTATAAATTACATTCTAGTGTACAAAGATCTAGAAAGCTGTGGGTGGTTGGAATGCATTCGAGGCAGCCATGGGCTACCTCCATTGGATTTGACAAAAAACGTACATGTGATGCTCCAGATGGTAGGGGTTGTCATTACAGCAGAATGAAAATACTAGCCAATGTATTGTAAACATGTTAAGTGCGCCTGAGGGGGCGCACTAAAGTGTCCAGTGTTATGAAAGATTAGTGAAAACAGGGGAGAATAACAGATAATTTTATCCGATCTCACCTGTCATAAAATATTAACATGTAATTACATGGGGATAGTCCAATCATCACCTATATATATACATTGGCTCATCCTGTAAACAATGTAACACAATACTTATTCAGTAGAAACAGTCACAATAAAAGTATTACAAGAATGCACAATTCAACCAGAATCATCCCACAGCTCATATCTTAACTCGAGTGTCAAAAAGTAGGGGGAGGGGTGTTTAACCACCCAATATTCGAGAAAAGGGGAGAGACACATACTGAGAAGATATAAAGTGCTGCACACCCCGATTAATGTCAAAAAGAAAAAGAAGATATCCCCCGTGGGGTTTTAAAGCAGCAAAAAATTATGAGAATAGGTTGTTACTTGAAAAAGTTTTTTTATTAATGGAACGTAACCATAATGGTTAAAATAGGAGCTGTGCTACAGGAGATAACACAAATGAAGCTGGCACAAGTATTATACAATAATCAAGCGCTAAATAGGGTGATAATACTGACGCGTTTCGACCCCGTTGGGTCATCTTCAGAGGATTGAGGCGCTGTGACAAAATTTGCATATTAGAGTTCATGGATATGACCATAAAAATATAATATAATATATATATGTTTAACAGTATAATTACCAATCACATTGTGTTTGAGCAGTTTCTCCTGAGCTTATGGTTCTCCGACGTCTCCCCCACCGGGTCCCGACAAGAGTCCTCGGCCGTCCACCACGTCAACAGGGGAAAAGGGGGGGTTTTATCGTCCATGCGTGTCTTACAAGGAGTCACACCAGGTGGATATTTCCCAAAACTGGGGAGGAGTGTGGGGACAAGCGAGCGAGACCTGCAGCCAAAGCATCAAACAACAGACAACTGTACCATCAGTGCGTTCGGTTTAGCACGGATAGAGATATATGTATCATGTGTCATTTTTTGAAAAAAAGAGAGATAACTCTGTATTTTATTTAATTAAATATTTGTTGGATGTTGTCTGTGCTTATTAGGGTCAGCGATGTAAGAATATTCCCATAGTGGTGATGGTAACAAAAGGGGGGGAGAGGAAGGGGTTAACAAGGGTAAGTAGGACTGTATATAGATATCAGTATATCAGAGTATGTAATGTAATAGGTAAATAGTGGTGTCTATGTGTTGGCCGTGAAACAAGTGACAAAGTAGGGTGAGAATATAGGAATGTAAAGAAAAAGACAAGTGTGGGGAGAACATGTGAGGAAAGAAGGGGACGGGCAGACTAGTAGGGGAAAAAACAAAAACAAAAAAAAAAAACAAAAAAACCAGGGGAAAGGAGGGGATGGGAAAGAAAGAACGGGAAGGAGGGGGGGATGGTTAAGGGGAGAATGGGAAAAAAAGATCAGGGAGTGAAGGAAAAAAGGCTTAAGAGGAAAAGATCCAGGGGAAAAAAAAAAAGGAACAGATAGGTGAAGTGTGAGGATAGTGCAGGTGGGGTGATGCATGTGAGTGGAAGGGAAGCATGGGAGTGGGGAAATGGGAAGGTGCAGTGCAAGGGGCCAAATAAACAATCAAAAAGCAGTGAAAGCAAAAACATAGGCAAAAAACACAATCCAACCGTGTATATGTGAGAGATGGGTGTGTGTGATAGTGTACTGAAAAATGCATGGGTGCTGGAAAAGGGGTCATGAGGTGTCAAGGTGGGAAGAAAATGGGACAGAAGAGAGACAAAAAAAAAAAAAACACACAAGGTGAAGTGCCATAAAGGTGGACATGTATTGAGGGTGGGTAGAATCGGATGTGAATTGTACAAGATAGTATAACTAATCACAGTGGGAAGGAATGACGTGACAGAGACCCACAATACAGGGTATGTCAGGTCCAACTCATCAATGTGTTCAGATACTGGTGATTACCTGTCTCCAGAGTATAAGTCAGTTGGTCAGTCTGATGAAACAGTAGGAACTAAAAGCAGATCCCCCAATCTGCTCGGTCATTATAAATAAAGTGCTGGCCGCTGATTGGATGCCTAATTAGGCTGCAGGTGCATGCAAGCTGTCCCCACCCCTCCTCCTCCTCCAGCAGGGATTAACCCTCCACATGTGGCTCCCCCGGCGTTCAGGAAGATAAATATCCTGGCACAGCCGTCACACCCGCCGTAATAGCGCGATGTCGCGACGTCGCACGCACGCAGCATCGCGTGCCCACAACGCCGCGGCATCCGGATGTGATCCGGAACGCCGCTGGCAGGAAGTGATACACCCGAGGGTGCAGAAAGGAGGCACGGGCCCCTTGATTGTGCCCCCCATCTTTTCCTGCCAGGAAGAGACGCAACGACGAAGCCCCCATCCCCAGGACGGGTCCACGGCCCATGGGACCCACATCAGGCTCCGGAAGGGAGAGAAGCAGGGGAACACCACAATGCCGACAATATGTAACAGGATTATAGAAACCTATAAATTACATTCTAGTGTACAAAGATCTAGAAAGCTGTGGGTGGTTGGAATGCATTCGAGGCAGCCATGGGCTACCTCCATTGGATTTGACAAAAAACGTACATGTGATGCTCCAGATGGTAGGGGTTGTCATTACAGCAGAATGAAAATACTAGCCAATGTATTGTAAACATGTTAAGTGCGCCTGAGGGGGCGCACTAAAGTGTCCAGTGTTATGAAAGATTAGTGAAAACAGGGGAGAATAACAGATAATTTTATCCGATCTCACCTGTCATAAAATATTAACGTGTAATTACATGGGGATAGTCCAATCATCACCTATATATATACATTGGCTCATCCTGTAAACAATGTAACACAATACTTATTCAGTAGAAACAGTCACAATAAAAGTATTACAAGAATGCACAATTCAACCAGAATCATCCCACAGCTCATATCTTAACTCGAGTGTCAAAAAGTAGGGGGAGGGGTGTTTAACCACCCAATATTCGAGAAAAGGGGAGAGACACATACTGAGAAGATATAAAGTGCTGCACACCCCGATTAATGTCAAAAAGAAAAAGAAGATATCCCCCGTGGGGTTTTAAAGCAGCAAAAAATTATGAGAATAGGTTGTTACTTGAAAAAGTTTTTTTATTAATGGAACGTAACCATAATGGTTAAAATAGGAGCTGTGCTACAGGAGATAACACAAATGAAGCTGGCACAAGTATTATACAATAATCAAGCGCTAAATAGGGTGATAATCCTGACGCGTTTCGACCCCGTTGGGTCATCTTCAGAGGATTGAGGCGCTGTGACAAAATTTGCATATTAGAGTTCATGGATATGACCATAAAAATATAATATAATATATATATGTTTAACAGTATAATTACCAATCACATTGTGTTTGAGCAGTTTCTCCTGAGCTTATGGTTCTCCGACGTCTCCCCCACCGGGTCCCGACAAGAGTCCCCGGCCGTCCACCACGTCAACAGGGGAAAAGGGGGGGTTTTATCGTCCATGCGTGTCTTACAAGGAGTCACACCAGGTGGATATTTCCCAAAACTGGGGAGGAGTGTGGGGACAAGCGAGCGAGACCTGCAGCCAAAGCATCAAACAACAGACAACTGTACCATCAGTGCGTTCGGTTTAGCACGGATAGAGATATATGCATCATGTGTCATTTTTTGAAAAAAAGAGAGATAACTCTGTATTTTATTTAATTAAATATTTGTTGGATGTTGTCTGTGCTTATTAGGGTCAGCGATGTAAGAATATTCCCATAGTGGTGATGGTAACAAAAGGGGGGGAGAGGAAGGGGTTAACAAGGGTAAGTAGGACTGTATATAGATATCAGTATATCAGAGTATGTAATGTAATAGGTAAATAGTGGTGTCTATGTGTTGGCCGTGAAACAAGTGACAAAGTAGGGTGAGAATATAGGAATGTAAAGAAAAAGACAAGTGTGGGGAGAACATGTGAGGAAAGAAGGGGACGGGCAGACTAGTAGGGGAAAAAACAAAAACAAAAAAAAAAAAACAAAAAAACCAGGGGAAAGGAGGGGATGGGAAAGAAAGAACGGGAAGGAGGGGGGGATGGTTAAGGGGAGAATGGGAAAAAAAGATCAGGGAGTGAAGGAAAAAAGGCTTAAGAGGAAAAGATCCAGGGGAAAAAAAAAAAAGGAACAGATAGGTGAAGTGTGAGGATAGTGCAGGTGGGGTGATGCATGTGAGTGGAAGGGAAGCATGGGAGTGGGGAAATGGGAAGGTGCAGTGCAAGGGGCCAAATAAACAATCAAAAAGCAGTGAAAGCAAAAACATAGGCAAAAAACACAATCCAACCGTGTATATGTGAGAGATGGGTGTGTGTGATAGTGTACTGAAAAATGCATGGGTGCTGGAAAAGGGGTCATGAGGTGTCAAGGTGGGAAGAAAATGGGACAGAAGTGAGACAAAAAAAAAAAAACACACAAGGTGAAGTGCCATAAAGGTGGACATGTATTGAGGGTGGGTAGAATCGGATGTGAATTGTACAAGATAGTATAACTAATCACAGTGGGAAGGAATGACGTGACAGAGACCCACAATACAGGGTATGTCAGGTCCAACTCATCAATGTGTTCAGATACTGGTGATTACCTGTCTCCAGAGTATAAGTCAGTTGGTCAGTCTGATGAAACAGTAGGAACTAAAAGCAGATCCCCCAATCTGCTCGGTCATTATAAATAAAGTGCTGGCCGCTGATTGGATGCCTAATTAGGCTGCAGGTGCATGCAAGCTGTCCCCACCCCTCCTCCTCCTCCAGCAGGGATTAACCCTCCACATGTGGCTCCCCCGGCGTTCAGGAAGATAAATATCCTGGCACAGCCGTCACACCCGCCGTAATAGCGCGATGTCGCGACGTCGCACGCACGCAGCATCGCGTGCCCACAACGCCGCGGCATCCGGATGTGATCCGGAACGCCGCTGGCAGGAAGTGATACACCCGAGGGTGCAGAAAGGAGGCACGGGCCCCTTGATTGTGCCCCCCATCTTTTCCTGCCAGGAAGAGACGCAACGACGAAGCCCCCATCCCCAGGACGGGTCCACGGCCCATGGGACCCACATCAGGCTCCGGAAGGGAGAGAAGCAGGGGAACACCACAATGCCGACAATATGTAACAGGATTATAGAAACCTATAAATTACATTCTAGTGTACAAAGATCTAGAAAGCTGTGGGTGGTTGGAATGCATTCGAGGCAGCCATGGGCTACCTCCATTGGATTTGACAAAAAACGTACATGTGATGCTCCAGATGGTAGGGGTTGTCATTACAGCAGAATGAAAATACTAGCCAATGTATTGTAAACATGTTAAGTGCGCCTGAGGGGGCGCACTAAAGTGTCCAGTGTTATGAAAGATTAGTGAAAACAGGGGAGAATAACAGATAATTTTATCCGATCTCACCTGTCATAAAATATTAACGTGTAATTACATGGGGATAGTCCAATCATCACCTATATATATACATTGGCTCATCCTGTAAACAATGTAACACAATACTTATTCAGTAGAAACAGTCACAATAAAAGTATTACAAGAATGCACAATTCAACCAGAATCATCCCACAGCTCATATCTTAACTCGAGTGTCAAAAAGTAGGGGGAGGGGTGTTTAACCACCCAATATTCGAGAAAAGGGGAGAGACACATACTGAGAAGATATAAAGTGCTGCACACCCCGATTAATGTCAAAAAGAAAAAGAAGATATCCCCCGTGGGGTTTTAAAGCAGCAAAAAATTATGAGAATAGGTTGTTACTTGAAAAAGTTTTTTTATTAATGGAACGTAACCATAATGGTTAAAATAGGAGCTGTGCTACAGGAGATAACACAAATGAAGCTGGCACAAGTATTATACAATAATCAAGCGCTAAATAGGGTGATAATCATGACGCGTTTCGACCCCGTTGGGTCATCTTCAGAGGATTGAGGCGCTGTGACAAAATTTGCATATTAGAGTTCATGGATATGACCATAAAAATATAATATAATATATATATGTTTAACAGTATAATTACCAATCACATTGTGTTTGAGCAGTTTCTCCTGAGCTTATGGTTCTCCGACGTCTCCCCCACCGGGTCCCGACAAGAGTCCCCGGCCGTCCACCACGTCAACAGGGGAAAAGGGGGGGTTTTATCGTCCATGCGTGTCTTACAAGGAGTCACACCAGGTGGATATTTCCCAAAACTGGGGAGGAGTGTGGGGACAAGCGAGCGAGACCTGCAGCCAAAGCATCAAACAACAGACAACTGTACCATCAGTGCGTTCGGTTTAGCACGGATAGAGATATATGTATCATGTGTCATTTTTTGAAAAAAAGAGAGATAACTCTGTATTTTATTTAATTAAATATTTGTTGGATGTTGTCTGTGCTTATTAGGGTCAGCGATGTAAGAATATTCCCATAGTGGTGATGGTAACAAAAGGGGGGGAGAGGAAGGGGTTAACAAGGGTAAGTAGGACTGTATATAGATATCAGTATATCAGAGTATGTAATGTAATAGGTAAATAGTGGTGTCTATGTGTTGGCCGTGAAACAAGTGACAAAGTAGGGTGAGAATATAGGAATGTAAAGAAAAAGACAAGTGTGGGGAGAACATGTGAGGAAAGAAGGGGACGGGCAGACTAGTAGGGGAAAAAACAAAAACAAAAAAAAAAAAACAAAAAAACCAGGGGAAAGGAGGGGATGGGAAAGAAAGAACGGGAAGGAGGGGGGGATGGTTAAGGGGAGAATGGGAAAAAAAGATCAGGGAGTGAAGGAAAAAAGGCTTAAGAGGAAAAGATCCAGGGGAAAAAAAAAAAGGAACAGATAGGTGAAGTGTGAGGATAGTGCAGGTGGGGTGATGCATGTGAGTGGAAGGGAAGCATGGGAGTGGGGAAATGGGAAGGTGCAGTGCAAGGGGCCAAATAAACAATCAAAAAGCAGTGAAAGCAAAAACATAGGCAAAAAACACAATCCAACCGTGTATATGTGAGAGATGGGTGTGTGTGATAGTGTACTGAAAAATGCATGGGTGCTGGAAAAGGGGTCATGAGGTGTCAAGGTGGGAAGAAAATGGGACAGAAGTGAGACAAAAAAAAAAAAACACACAAGGTGAAGTGCCATAAAGGTGGACATGTATTGAGGGTGGGTAGAATCGGATGTGAATTGTACAAGATAGTATAACTAATCACAGTGGGAAGGAATGACGTGACAGAGACCCACAATACAGGGTATGTCAGGTCCAACTCATCAATGTGTTCAGATACTGGTGATTACCTGTCTCCAGAGTATAAGTCAGTTGGTCAGTCTGATGAAACAGTAGGAACTAAAAGCAGATCCCCCAATCTGCTCGGTCATTATAAATAAAGTGCTGGCCGCTGATTGGATGCCTAATTAGGCTGCAGGTGCATGCAAGCTGTCCCCACCCCTCCTCCTCCTCCAGCAGGGATTAACCCTCCACATGTGGCTCCCCCGGCGTTCAGGAAGATAAATATCCTGGCACAGCCGTCACACCCGCCGTAATAGCGCGATGTCGCGACGTCGCACGCACGCAGCATCGCGTGCCCACAACGCCGCGGCATCCGGATGTGATCCGGAACGCCGCTGGCAGGAAGTGATACACCCGAGGGTGCAGAAAGGAGGCACGGGCCCCTTGATTGTGCCCCCCATCTTTTCCTGCCAGGAAGAGACGCAACGACGAAGCCCCCATCCCCAGGACGGGTCCACGGCCCATGGGACCCACATCAGGCTCCGGAAGGGAGAGAAGCAGGGGAACACCACAATGCCGACAATATGTAACAGGATTATAGAAACCTATAAATTACATTCTAGTGTACAAAGATCTAGAAAGCTGTGGGTGGTTGGAATGCATTCGAGGCAGCCATGGGCTACCTCCATTGGATTTGACAAAAAACGTACATGTCGTACATCCCCCCCTCCTTCCCGTTCTTTCTTTCCCATCCCCTCCTTTCCCCTGGTTTTTTTGTTTTTTTTTTTGTTTTTGTTTTTTCCCCTACTAGTCTGCCCGTCCCCTTCTTTCCTCACATGTTCTCCCCACACTTGTCTTTTTCTTTACATTCCTATATTCTCACCCTACTTTGTCACTTGTTTCACGGCCAACACATAGACACCACTATTTACCTATTACATTACATACTCTGATATACTGATATCTATATACAGTCCTACTTACCCTTGTTAACCCCTTCCTCTCCCCCCCTTTTGTTACCATCACCACTATGGGAATATTCTTACATCGCTGACCCTAATAAGCACAGACAACATCCAACAAATATTTAATTAAATAAAATACAGAGTTATCTCTCTTTTTTTCAAAAAATGACACATGATACATATATCTCTATCCGTGCTAAACCGAACGCACTGATGGTACAGTTGTCTGTTGTTTGATGCTTTGGCTGCAGGTCTCGCTCGCTTGTCCCCACACTCCTCCCCAGTTTTGGGAAATATCCACCTGGTGTGACTCCTTGTAAGACACGCATGGACGATAAAACCCCCCCTTTTCCCCTGTTGACGTGGTGGACGGCCGGGGACTCTTGTCGGGACCCGGTGGGGGAGACGTCGGAGAACCATAAGCTCAGGAGAAACTGCTCAAACACAATGTGATTGGTAATTATACTGTTAAACATATATATATTATATTATATTTTTATGGTCATATCCATGAACTCTAATATGCAAATTTTGTCACAGCGCCTCAATCCTCTGAAGATGACCCAACGGGGTCGAAACGCGTCAGGATTATCACCCTATTTAGCGCTTGATTATTGTATAATACTTGTGCCAGCTTCATTTGTGTTATCTCCTGTAGCACAGCTCCTATTTTAACCATTATGGTTACGTTCCATTAATAAAAAAACTTTTTCAAGTAACAACCTATTCTCATAATTTTTTGCTGCTTTAAAACCCCACGGGGGATATCTTCTTTTTCTTTTTGATATACCTATTAGTGTTTATTATAAATATTTACCTCTATGAGGACATGAGCTGGGAAATAAACGGCACAGATTTTCCAGAAAGACATATGGCTGTAATGGCATTATGCTTATGTAGATTTGTAGTGTGTTTTTGAGACCTTGATAAAATCTGGATTAAAGTGACTGAAGCCTGCCTGTCCTCGGATTGGATCCGCCCAGGCTGCGGAGAAAACAGAATCTAATTGTGAGCAACAAAAAGACATGGAACTGAGCACACTGGATTAAGAGAGTACTGTTATAAATACTTAGCTGCTGGCTGCTTCTCACCCCCTCCTCCCTTTTTTTTTGGCACTTTAATCAAGGTCTGTTTCTGTTTGCTTTTTAATTAATTAAACATATTACAAATTAAATTTTTAATTAAACATATTACAAAGTCAGTTTTGTCCTGTAAGTTCATTGACCTAGGTTGGGTAAGGGGGGTGAGGAGGCTCTCTCGCTCTTATCTCCACTTCTAAATAGAGAACATGAGAGGGAGGTCACAAAAAACAACAGAATCAAAGACCCCAAAAGAAAGTCTGAATACAAGCACGATACAGAAATATCTTAAAGACGCAAGTATTAAAAGCCTGGGTATAGAAAAGAAGCAACAGGGGGCTAAAGAAAAGAAGAAGGAACAGGGGAAACATAGAGGGGACCAAGGAGAAAAATCTAGGGAAAAGCTGGATTTGGAGGGAGATCTTGACTCCAGCAGAGTAGAAGGACACATGAACACGGCCTCAATTCCAATGAAAACGGAAATGTTTGAAATGTTTGCCAAACTAGAAAACTCGATTAAAACAGACATTTCAAATGTGAGGATAGATATGGGGCATTTACTTAAGAGAGTTGAAGAAGCGGAGGAACTCACAGGAAACCAAGCTCAAGAAATAAATTATTTAAAATTACAAATGTCTAAAATGCAAATTGAACATCGTGACATAATATATAAGCTGGAAGGACAGGAAAACCAAAGTTGCTGCCAAAACCTTAGTATTAGAGCCTTGCCAGAACAGCAAGGAGAAGATTTGATGATTAAAATGAAAAAAATATTTAATCCATTGCTGGACAGGAGGCCAGACGAGGACTTAAAGATTGATCGCGTGCACAGAATTAGGAAGCCACTTGAATTGAGAGAGGAAACCCCTAGGGATGTTATTATCAAATTTCACCTTTTTGAAGATAAAGCTAAGATCTGGAGTAAACAAAGAGGAGCCTGCCCAGTGCAATATGAGAATGCAGAACTACAGATATTATCTGACTTATCAGCAGGAACTCTGGCCCGGAGACGCCAACTAAAACCCCTTTTAGAACAACAAGGACAGCCAATATAAAATACAGTTGGGGGTTCCCAGCATCATTAATCATTAATCGTGCAGAGAGATGGAAAAACAGTCAGTTCCTGGAGGACTTACAAGATTTTTGTAAACATTTAAATATTCCTGTCCCATCCATTCCCAGATAGAAGGGCATAAAGGAAGGTTACAGACAGACTTTGACTATTCAACGGTAATGGGAATACTGTGAGATAATAGGAATTGGGGAGGATGAGGGATGGGGGAAGGGAGAAGGGAGTAGGTTTAAGGTTATATAATGGTCAGGGATAGGGTTGATGGTCCAACGGGGGATCCGGGTTGCCAGCGTCTGCCTGCTCCTGCCACCCCTCCCCTCCCCTTCTATGGGCGGGGGGGTGGCAAGGAAACGAGAGGCCGCAGGCGGAGTCGCACCCTATGATAGGAAGTTTGTTGGATGGATTCGCCTCAGAATCTTAACCATGAACTTGTGGCCTTTTTTAGGCCTGAGGGAGGTAGGGGTGGGAGGTGACGAGAAAGGGGGGGAGGGTGATGGGGTGAGGGGTTGGAGGGGGGTGCGGGATGGGTGGGTGGGAGAAGTTTAATCTTGCAAAGGCAAATGCGGATTTCTTTTAGAAGAAAAGGCTATGGTTCAGAAAAAAAGTCTCTTATCAGATCAAAATAAATGACGGAGGTAAATTTCCTGTCCTATAATGTTAGGGTCCTGAACTCCCCTACCAAGAGACATAAAATCTTGAAAGAACTCCATTGTTATCGAGCAGATGTGGTATTCTTACAGGAGACCCATCTAGCGTTAGAGACAAATATTAAATTATACTCGAGAAATCTCTCGACCTGGTTCTACAGTGATTCCCCTACAAAAAAGGGCAAAAGGGGTTGCAATATGTGATAGATAGATTGACAGACCCAGAAGGATGATTTCTTTTCCTGAAGGGTAACATAGGAAATAAAAGGTTTACTTTGGCAAATGTATGTTGCCCTAATAAAAAACCGATTGGATTCCTAAAACAAGTTCTGGATAGGTTGACGAAGTTTAGGATGGGGGAGGTTGTATATGCGGGGGACTTCAACTTCTGTCTGAACCCATCTTTAGATAGTACGTCCCGGGCACAGGGGATGAGCAAAGCTTTATTAAAAATGATTGGACGTAAGCTGCACCAATGTCAAATTATGAACGTTTGGAAAGTGCAACATGCAAAAACGCAGGATTATACATTCTTCTCCCCTGTGCGGGACATACTCAAGACTGGATTACATGATGGTAGACCATAACTCTTTAGATCTGGTAAGGGAGACGAACAAAGAAATTACTACACTGTCCGATCACGCCCCAATTTCAATGAGGATGAGGATCCCGGGGTTTCAAAAACAACCATACACATGGAGACTAAATAAAAACTTATTAAGAGATGAGGAAGTGGTTGGAAAAATACAGGAAGAAATAGATTTTTTTTACAAGATTAATGATAATGAGGAGACATCGTGTGCCACTCTTTGGGAGGCCCATAAGGCCTATATTAGGGGGGTCCTTTTGTCAAGTGGTGCAGAAAAAAAAAAAGAGAGAAAAAAAAAAGGGAAAACCTCATTGAAGAAATACATAAACTTGAACAAAAACACAAACAACATAATGGACAGGATCAGGAATACTTCCACCAGCTGATAGTCAAGAGAGAGGAACTTAAAGACAGTATTGAACATTAAAAGGTCTTTTAATGTATCTATGAGAGACAGGTATTTCTGGGGAAATAAGTCAAGTAAGCATTTAGCCAGGTTGTTGAAAAAGAGAAGAGAAGTGAACTTGAAAAAATCCAAAATAAAAAGGGAGAACTAATCTATACATCTAAGGAAATAGCGGAAGAATTCAGGAAGTATTATGAAGCCCTCTATGCAGTAAGACAGAAAGTACAACAAAGGCAAGGACAGGAAGGGAAGATAGACAAATTCTTGGACAAAGCAGGATTACCCAATCTGACTGAAAGCGATAGAGTAGACTTGGATAGACCTATCTCAGAAGAGGAAATATATACTGTGTAGCAATAACTCTCGGTGGAGCTGATGGTTTAAAGTGGGCCTGTCCTCTTATCTCTTTACCCCTATTAAATTGTTCAATCCCCTTGGCACAGCTGTAGTGCAGTGTTGTAATGATATGAGTATTAACCCACAATATACACTTACATTTATATTTACCTCTACCTGGGTGTCTGTAGCTCCACCTGCAGGAGAAATAACAACACTGCACACAAACTTCAATAATAACCAGAAATAACTTCTTTCTTTGAGTAAGTAGTATGTTTATATAAAGGGTTATTACAATGACTACACTATCACACCAACGTAGTGCAATAGTATAGTAAATAGTTATGACAATTGGTAACATGCACAAATACACCTAATTGTATATGTCTATACCAGGGAGCTCCCTCTGCTCTAAACTGTAAAGTCACTATACTTAGTAAATGAATGCAGAGCCCTGCAATAAAAAGATAGTCTTGATGTCTTCAGTCTTCGCTAGCTAAGAACTTGTAATTGTAATCCACAATGGGTTCCTCTTGGGTGTTGCACAGTGTAAGGTAATACACTAAGGCAGTTATAATCCGGCAGACTGACTAAGTGTTCTCATATGAAGAAGACAAACATCTAGCATCCGCTCTTGAATACTGAAGTCTATGCAGATATACTGTTTTCCAACTTAACTTGTTCTGTGGGACTATCAGTCCCAGCAACACTCTGTAACAGTTCTAAGTGTGTGTGTAGTATTTAACAAACTTCCGGGTGTTAACCCTCTCACCACACGGGATCCAGGCAGATGGATGTCTCTGTTTCAGCAGTTCTCAGTCCGTATGGAGGCACCACCACACCGTCACACTGTTCCGTTCACTAACGACCAGGAGTCCTCGGTTACCTCCCCACGGGTCTGCGGAACGATCACTTCTGCTGCTCCAGCACACTGTGATACGACGGAAAGATCCTGGCAGCTGCTCCGCTCCTTCTCAAAGTAGGCCGCAACCCTATGGGACACACACACCCACAGAGTCCTGCTGACAGGCCACGCATCCCAGGAACAAGAGACCTAAGATGGCAGCTCCTTAACCTGTTATATCCTCCCACAATGCAGTTCAGTTCTCCTTTTGTCCAGGAGCATTGTGGGTGGGTCACAGTTAAAGTTCAAAGTAAACAATCACTTCCAGGTCACTTCACTTAATCATGAAACGTAAAAGTATTGTACCTTTTCAATTATCCACAAGATGGCACTATAACAACTTATGTACTGCATAACACACATATGGCTAAAAACAAAAGTTGTCAGCACTACACTGCATTAAAAGACTCTGCCCCGGAAAAATGCCCAGGCCCAGACGGGTTTACTACATACTATTTAAAAAAATTCAAAGATTTCTTAGTTCCGAAGCTGTGTCAGTATTGGAATGGCCTAGGTATTAATTGGGATATGGATGGGGAAGCATTGTCGGCATCACTAAAGCTGATTCTAAAAGAGGGTAAGAACAGTACGCTCTGTTCCAGTTATAGGCCTATTGCCTTATTGAATGCAGACAGTAAGTTGTATGCTAAGGTCTTAGCAAGGAGGTTGAATGGAAAAATGACTACTCTGATACACCCAGACCAGGTAGGGGTTATTCCTGGAAGAGAGGGGAGGAATAACAGAGTTCAGGCATTGCTCCTCATCGAATCTCTAATTTCCAAAGGGTCCCCAGGGCTATTCCTGTCGGTGGATGCTGAAAAAGCATTCAACAGGGTAGACTGGGGACTCATGATAAAAACATTGAAAAAATTTGGATTGGGACCACGGTGGATCAAATGGACAAGTGTT
Organism: Lithobates clamitans; assembly: GCA_037952925.1. Taxonomy (NCBI): domain Eukaryota; kingdom Metazoa; phylum Chordata; class Amphibia; order Anura; family Ranidae; genus Lithobates; species Lithobates clamitans. Next base: position 405,435 of record JBBGZY010000496.1, on the reverse strand, counting down.
TTATATAATCATCCAACGGCGGCTGCTAAAGTAAACGGGGTCGCGTCTCTTCCATTTACGATGGAAAATGGAACTAGGCAGGGGTGCCCCTTGTCACCTCTTTTGTTCGTACTGACCTTGGAACCACTGTTGGCCTATATCCAAAACAACCCAGATATTAGTGGGATAAAGATAGGGACTGAGGAGCATAAGCTTGGGGCGTTTGCAGACGATGTGCTTTTCTTTATTTCTAATTCAAGGATAACGATTCCAAACTTGCTTGAGACTCTAAAAAATATAGTGAGATCTTCAAATCTTAAAATCAATCTGTCAAGTCTGAAATCTTAAATGTAAATATATCCAAACAGGATGAAGATAAACTCAGTAAGGAATTCTAATTTCCATGGAGAAAGGATATAAAATATCTAGGAGTCAATTTGACTAACTCCCTGAGAAAAATATATTTAAGAAATTTTATCCCTCTATTATATGAGATCAATAAGTATATTAAAAAAATTTCAACACAAGCAGAGCAGACATGCATTGTTAGAGCTCCACACCGCTGAGGAGAGAAGAGAAGGACAAAGCGGAGCCTGCAGGCTCAAAAGGTATCCATTTGAACCTTTTTGCCCCAGGGAACAAACTGTGAAAGTTTGGGCAGGAAATATGGTACTGGGAGGAAACGTGGCAGAAATAAAAATCACCTCACAAAGAGCTCACAGGCACTCACTGCAGCTGAAGCAGCTCCAGTCACCTCACAAGATACAGCATCAGGGCGCTCTCACAGACAGAAAATGTCACAGCAAGACTCTCCATTTGAGTCAGATACAGAACAAATCCTCTCACAAACTTCTCCACAAGCCTCCTCAGTATCCCCAGAAATATTATTACAATTTGAAAAGATGCTTCATAAGGCTTTAAAACAAACCTCAGACCAAATAACAAAAAGCCTAACCAAAGAAATAAGAGAGCTGGGAAACCGCACCGCAGCCTTAGAAATAAAAATGGATGAAATTGAAATTACAACCCAAGAAAATATAACAGAATTGGAACAATTAAAAAAAGAGAATTTAATACTTCAAACTAAGCTCGAAGATTACGAAAATAGAGCCAGACGTACAAACTTGCGCATAAGGGGAATACCTGAAACTGTGACAGACCTGCAATCTACTATTACTGCTCTATTACAAGAACTAAAGCCAGATAACCCTATTGAACGTTTAGAACTGGACAGAGTACACAGAGCCCTCACAGCCAAAAAGAAAGATGGACCCCCACGTGATATAATCACAAAATTTCATTATTACAGAACGAAAGAACAAATACTAATTGCTGCAAGAGAAAAAAAGGAACTTAATTTTCAAGGACACAATTATCAAATTTTTGCTGACCTATCCCAACTTACTATTACTAAAAGACGATCCATGAAACCCCAACTAATGGAACTGCAACGCCATTATGTATCAATGGGGCTTCCCCTTTTCAGTCAGATTTAACTACCAAGGTACAATTTACAGAAGCAGATCAGCAGATGAACTACAACAAACCCTTTTAAAATTAAATCTGACAGAGCCCACAAGCAGCAACTCTCCCACACGCAGAAGAATGGCGTCATCTTTACCTTCAGGCAGCACCCAGAAAATTTCAGAACAAAATGGGAATCATCATTCTCACAAAAGAGGCCGTTATGCCACATCATCCATGGACCAAGAAGATTCAATGGACTGACATCCTAATTCCTGATATCTCTTCATTTATTATACTAAGAGATGGTTCTCTATAAAAAACCTGTATTTATAACTGAATGTAACTGCATTCTGATAGTCACACACTGTGTGGGATCATTTTACATTCCAGTTATATTTCTTATTACTTCTGATTCATATAGCCTTAGAATATATAAGTGAAATAAGGAAATTCTTGTTCAGTTATATATTATCAGGTAATAACAATAGATTTATTACTTTTTAGGACAAATATGTTCAATAATCCAGAAGTAATGGAAGCTTTTTCTTTCTTTTCTTAAAACAAATATATTATTACCTAACTAGTTCCTAGAATTATGTTTTTGTTTATTCTAATCTGAAGCAATACAACCTCAATTTTATGAGTTAACATATCTAAACAGTTGCATATGAATAAAATATGTAATTGTTTACTCTAAAAGGGTTAAAATCCCAAAATAATTCAAACTATCTTCATCAATACCAAAGTTATTAACAGTACCTTTCTACCTGAATTATTTAGCCTAGGGCAAGACTAACCACATACAACCACCCTGGAATAAATAATTTCAACAAAAACTATATTCTGCACTCCAATTAATGAAACATCATTTTGATGTCTTTTGACATAGCACTTCTCTCCTGTAAGCGGAAGATCCGTGTACCCCCATTAGCCCTCCTCATTCTCCCAATCATATTATGTGGGAGTGTGACGAAGGCACTTATTCCCCTGAGAGAGATATTTACTCTCTTTCACGAGTAAATTGTGATTACTTGCAAAAAATAATTTATACAATGTATCATTTAATCTCATATGTTTTTTGTTTACTCTTTACTCCAGAATTCACTGGTTTCTTTTCTATCTATTCATCTCTTCAGTCCACACAGGTTGATCTGCGCAGTCAGCTCTGCATAACAAAAAGTAAGTCAAAACTATTTGATCTATTGCCATGGCACCACTGAATATACTTTCCCTGAATGTTCAGGGAATAAATGTCCCTCAAAAAAGGACCAAAGCCTTCCGTACTTTCCATAAGAAGAAGGCTCACATAGTATGCCTCCAAGAAACACACTTCACCAAAGATTGTACTCCAAAATATATTTCTCCTTTTTATCAACAAATTTACACGGCTTCTGCCTGTACCAAGCAAAGGGGAACTCTAATTGCATTTCACCGATCCACACCATTCACCTTATCATCAGAAATTAAAGACCCAGAAGGTAGATACCTGATACTCATGGGTTATATAATGGATACAGCAATCACGGTGATTTCCTACTACGCTCCTAACAAACAACCTACACCATTCCTCTCACATATATTACAAGTGATTAATACACACAAAATAGGAACAGTGATAATGTGTGGGGATTCGAACCAGGTCCTCCTCCCATTTCTAGATAAATCACCTTTTACACCATCCAAAATAACCTCTAGATTACCTTTTTCTCAACTTCTTTCCAAATACAATCTGGTAGATTCGTGGAGAGAAAGTAACCCAATGAAAAAGAAATTCACTTATTTCTCGCACCCTCATCAAACCTTCACCAGAATAGATCATATTTTTCTAACAATAGGAATGATACCAGAAATTATTGCATCAGATATAATTCCGATTCCGTGGTCTGACCATAATGCAGTATACACTACTATAGCCTCAGCCATACCAAAAGCGCATGACCCAACGTGGTACTTACCGGACATAATGCTCAAACACCCACTACATCAGATGGCCATTGAACAAGCTTTAAAGGAATACATAACAATCAATAATACAACAGACATCTCCCCAATAACACTGTGGGAAGCTCATAAGCCTGTCTTGCGTGGTACAATACAAAGACAAATGGCACTATTTAAACGGGAACGCAAAAATCTAGCAAAAAAACTAGAACTCAATTTTAATGCAGCCTACATATCATTTCAAGATAATCCATCTCAGAGTACAAAATCTCATCTGGAAAAATCTAGATTGGAATACGATCTATTTCTCACTGAGTCAGTTGATAAATCCCTCAAACGCTCCAAACACAATTTCTACATGAATACAAACAAACCAGGTACATATTTGGCTCGGGCATTACATTCAACTAACAAATCTTTCAAACCAATACGTTTGAAATTATCAAAAAATGTTTACACTTGTAATCCAGTTAAAATAGTCCATAAATTTCACTCACATCTCGCAACTTTATACAAGACAAACAATGAATTTAATCCTACAGAAGCTGAATCCTTCTTCTCAAAAATAAACTTACCTGAGTTATCTCAGAATCAAAAAAGCAGTTTGGATGAGCCTATAACTATAGATGAAGTTGCTAACGCCATAAAAGACCTAAAACTTAACAAAAGACCAGGCCCAGACGGCTACTCGGCTTTATACTATAAAACATTCTCAGAAATACTCTCTCCCATTCTCACTGAAACTTTTAACAAACTTCTAGATGGACATTCTTTTTGGCAAGAAACACTAATGGCAATTGTTTGTATGATCCCAAAACCCCTTTCTGATGATACTTCCTGTGTGAATTATCGGCCTATCTCTCTGTTAAACCTCGATATTAAATTATTAGCAAAAATAATAGCAAAACGCCTCAATAGCATTATAGGAAAATTAATACATAGAGATCAAGTAGGCTTCATGCCAAATAGACAGGCAGGCGATAATATACGCAGGGCAGTGTTATTGGCACATATTGCTAAAAAACGGAAAATCCCTTTATGTTTTCTATCTCTCGATATTAAGAGGGCATTTGACACAGTATCCTGGCAATATATGCAATATTCATTACAAAAATGGGGTTTTGGACCCCACTTTTTAACATGGATCAAAGCATTATATAATAAACCCAAAGCCTATATAAAATATGCTGGATACAAATCTGAAGCCTTTAATATCGAAAGAGGTACCCGACAGGGTTGCCCATTATCTCCCTTATTATTTGCCCTTATACTCGAACCCACGGCCCAATACATCAGAACAAACCAAACTATAACTGGCATTGAAGTAGGAGGTATTACACACAAATTATGTATATTTGCAGACGATATATTACTTTTTCTATCATCACCACAGGTCTCTGGTCCTAACTTAATACCAGCTCTTGATGGATTTGCAGCCCTATCCGGCCTTATGATTAATCCTAAGAAATGCCTAGTGCTTAATATTTCACTCACAAACATGGAATTGATCCCGGCTAAGGCTGCACTCCCATTCACATGGGCAGAAAAATCAATCCCATATCTTGGATTTCATTTAACAGCATCTCATTCTGACTTATGCTCAACCAATTATCCTCCTGTATTAAGACAGATCACAAATCTAATAAAACAATGGTCGCAACTTCCTTTATCCTGGATAGGGAAAATTAATGCAATCAAAATGACTATTCTACCCAAATTGCTTTATCTATTCAGAGTCCTCCCTATTCCCTAATTTTACTAACTACTACAGAGCAGCACATTTGGCCAGTCTGTCCAAATACCATGCAAAACAGGAAATCCCACTATGGGTATTTATAGAGGCTTCAGAAAATGACCCTCTATTAATATCAAATTTATTATGGCTTGATCCTAAAGACCGCTTTAAAATTCATAATCCCATAACTAAGCACTTCTTATCTCTCTGGGATAAACTAAAAACCAAATATCAGTTACAATCTCCACACAATCCTCTCCTTTCTTTTATCAGAAATCCGGCCTTTTATCCGGCATGGATCTACCCAAATTCTTTTAAAGCTTGGACAACATCAGGCATTCAGACACTAAATGACTTCATAGCATCTAAATCATTCCTTTTATTCCCATCGCTTAGAGAAAAATATGATCTACCAAACTCTGAGATATTTAGATATCTCCAAATCAAAAATTTCTATACACCATTCCTAAAGGGGGATACACCATTATCCCAATTATCCATTTTTGAATCAATCTGTACAAAAGATCCATTTGCTAAAGGTACAATTTCATCACTTTATAATCAATTATATGGAGTAGCAAATCTTAATAGACCCTCTTACGTTCAGAGGTGGGAGGAGGACCTGGGACGAACTTTAGAAGACACGGACTGGTCTAACATATGGCTCACATCTAAGTCATCTTCACCCAACATCTTAGCACTGGAGACAAATTATAAAGTCCTAACTCGCTGGTACCTTGTACCCGCTAGAGTGGCAAAATATTCACCTAATACCTCAGCTCTTTGTTTTCGAGGATGCCCAGAAATAGGCACATATTTACACATATGGTGGACGTGCCCAGTAATCCAAACCTTCTGGAAGGAAGTTTTCGTGATTGCATCTAAAATATTTAAAAAGATAATACAACCAGATCCATATTTAACTTTACTTAATCTAAAACTGGAATGGTTAACACTCTCTCAATTCAAACTTATGATCCAACTAATAACGGCTGCAAAACAAACAGTGGCCAAGGCATGGAAATCTCCTACATTGGTACTAGCAGAAACAATTCACAGAATGAATAATACAATGTCCCATGCTAAGATGGTAGCCATCGATCAAAATCAAATTCCAAAATTTGAAAAACTTTGGCACCCTTGGATAAAACAACAGTTCCTGTCAAATTTCAATGACTCTGTCCTGTTGCCATGGTAACAGATTAAATGACTTACAGAGACACCCATTCTAAGGCTTCAAAGAGAACTAAAAAGAATAATAAACTGACGAGCGGGACAACCTTGTGGACCATACCTCTGCCTTTCTACCCTTTTTCTTCTTTCTCTTTCCTTTTCTCCACCTTACGATTAAAGCTCATTATCAGAATTTATTTGACCTATATACTCTCTACTTGTAAACAATATGTATAGTACGTATAAATCATTTAAATACCTACAAAAGTAACTAAGGAAATGATATATATCTTTAATTTAGGTTTACGTGAACCCAATGTTTAATATTTGAAATTTCATGATATTTACCTACATAAACCCTACTGTAAAACAATGAGCTTACTTTATAGATCCTTGTAAACTTACTTTATGTATCTTTATAACATTGTATACTCAATAAACTTCTTTTGACAAGGAGAAAAATTTCAACACTTCCTATCTTTTGGATCGGCGCATTAATTCAGTAAAAATGGTGTTAACTCCAAATATTCTGTACAAGTTCCAGATGCTTCCAATTCCTCTCCCTCAGTCCTATTTAAGGGCTTTAAGAAGTATAATAATGAATTTTGTCTGGAGTGGCAAAAAAACGCAAATAGCATTTACAACACTGAGCAGGGGGAGAAGACAGGGGGGCTTAGCAATTCCAGATTTCAATAAATATTACAACGCAGTGGTACTATCACGGGTGATGGAATGGACAAGGGAAGACTCCGATAAGAGATGGGTGAATATTGAAAATATCACAAGTAATACACAGTTAGGTCATATAATATGGAATCCTCCAGCACATAGAATAACAAGTTCAAATACACTGGTGTTAACACGTAATACACTAAAAATATGGGATAAGATACATGCACAAAACAGTTGGGATTACAATTCACCCTTGATATATTTGAAGGATAATGAATTTTTTGAACCGGGGATGAGGGAGGTGGGAGGGAATTGGATAAAAAAAAGGAATGCACAACTGAAAGATTTTATTAAGAAGGGTAAAATAATCACTTATCAAGAGCTTAGAACTGACATTGATTTAATGACGATTGATGCATGGCGGTACATCCAGTTTACTCAATTTGTTGAAAAACTTCCAAAGCTAGTTAGAGGCGAGGAAGACTATAGGCCGTTGGAACAACTATGTATGAAAGAAAATTCAAAAAACAACATTTTACGACTATATAAAATACAGCTGCATAGAGAGGAGCTGGATGTTCCGCCCTACATTAAGAAATTGAAAAATGAATTAGGAATACACTGCAATGCCCTGTACACACGATAGGATTTTCCGATGGAAAATGTGTGATAGGACCTTGTTGTCGGAAATTCCGATCGTGTGTAGGCTCCATCACACATTTTCCATAGTAATTTCCGACACACAAAGTTTGAGAGCTTGCTATAAATCCGATCGTGTGTACACAAATCCGATGCACAAAGTGCCACGCATGCTCAGAATAAATTAAGAGACGAAAGCTATTGGCTGCTGCCCCGTTTATAGTCCCGATGTATGTGTTTTACGTCACCGCGGTCAAAACGATCGGATTTTTCGACAACTTTGTGTGACCATGTGTATGCAAGACAAGTTTGAGCCAACATCCGTCGGAAAAAATCCATGGATTTTGTTGTCGGAATGTCCGATCAATGTCCGACCATGTGTACAGGGCATAACAATCGCATTTTAGTAAAAATTTGGAAATTGATACATTGGGGGTTATTTACGAAAGGCAAATCCACTTTGCACTGCAAGTGCACTTGAAAGTGCAGTGAAAGTGCACTTGGAAGTGCAGTCGCTCTAAATCTAAGGGGTAGATCTGAAATGAGGGGAAGCTCTGCTGATTTTATCATCCAATCATGTGCAAGCTAAAATGCTGTTTTTTATTTTCCTTGCGTGTCCCCCTCGGATCTGCAGCGACTTTACGTCCAAGTGCACTTCCAGCGCACTTTCAAGTGCACTTGCAGTGCAAAGTGGATTTTCCTTTAGTAAATAACCCCCTCTGTGTCTCAGTAGATTCTAAGATGACTGAGATAAGTTATAAATGCTTAGCGAGGTGGTACGCGACACCAAACAAGACAAGTAAATTTCAACTGGACCAGTCAGCGAACTGTTGCAGAGGATGCAAGGCTCCAGGAACAATGGCCCACATATGGTGGGATTGCCCCATAATTAAGGAATATTGGAAAGGAATTATAGAGTTAATAAAAGAAATTACCAATAAAGAGGTTCCGGAAGACCCATGGGCATGTTTGTTCCATGGGTCAGCGGAATCAATTAAACAATATAAAACATCTATTGCCCCGATTTTGTTAAATGCAGCTTTAAGCCAGATACCAAAAAAATGGCAGGAAAAGGAAGGTCCCAAAATTCGGGACTGATTTTTTTGTGTGAACGATATATACAACATAGAGAGTCTGGATGATAGGAGGGTAGAACTAGATGAAGATCGGGAATGTAAGGATAAATGGGAAAAGTGGCAAGCTTTTAAAAAAAACGTGGAGGTACGTCAAGGAGGTTACCTGTTAAAGTGGAGCGCCACTGAAAATTTTTTTTTTAAAAGTCAGCAACTACAAATACTGCAGCTGCTGACTTTTAAAACATGGACACTTACCTGTCCAGGGCGCCCGCGATGTCGGCACCCGAGGCCGAAGCGTCTCTCCGTCCTCCGGTGCTGCCGCCTCCATCTTCGGTAAGGGAATCAGGAAGTGAAGCCGTGCGGCTTCACTTCCCGGTTCCCTACTGCGCATGCGCAAGTCGCGCAGCGCAATACGGATGGTCCCTGCTGCCTCTGGGACCCGTGTGTTTCCCAGCAGGCAGCGGGGAGGGAGCAGGAAGTGGCGTAAATAACCGCAGATTCTGCAGCTATATATGCCTATATACCTGTAATATACAGTTATCTGTACCCCCCTCCCCCCTGAAAGGTGCCAACTGTGACACCGGAGGGGGGGAGGAATCTGATGAGTGGAAGTTCCACTTTTGGGTGGAACTCCACTTTAAGTGCAAAGGGCGAGAAGATTAGGAATTAGAAAAGAAGAAACCTTAGCCTTCCTTGAAAGTTGCAAGAGAGGAGAGTGCGGGGGAAGGGTGGGTTAGATTTAAGGGGGGTTAAGAATGAGTAGATATATTGCTTTGTTTTTATTTCTGTTTTTTTGGATGTCTGTTCATTTTATTAAAAAATTAAAATAAAGATTTAAAAAAAATAAAAAATTTCACGTTGGTGTGTTTTTTACTGAAATTTTGCATTTCCTAGACCTTTGCGGTAATATCGTGTGACATAAAAATTTGAAACTACCATTCTCTAGGGTATCTGCTTTCAGAAAATGTATAATATTTGTGGGTTTTGTGTAATCTTCAGGCCTAAAGTTATTTTTTAAACGTGTGCAAAAAAACACAAAAACGGCAGCGAAAGGGTTAACCTCAGCAGCTCCTAAACGATCCTAAAAGCCTATGTGTATATGGACATTTATGGAGTTGAGTTTAGGAGCTTTGGCAAAAAAATGCCAAAAGCTCCTAAACTCACATTTAGGAGCTGCTAGTGTACATGGAGCCTTACAGTTCAGGTCCAATATAATTTGTACAGTCTACTCCAAATGAAATTAAAACATACAGTGAAGGCAGGAAGCAGCAAATGGTGACACAAACTTTCACATACCGCCTTTTCTTACTGCCATCCAATTTACTGTCTTGTGGAGAGAAGCTGGTGAATGTTTCTGAAGGAAGTCATTGACTCCTGTCTGCCCCATAATATTCAACAGCATGAAGCTATATTCTCATCTTTGTGAGTGAGTCCTACATTAAGCTCCCTTGAACAAAGTAGTAGTACCACATATGATGATGTGTTTTCACTTTAAACTATACATGATATTGTTATGAAAAAAAAAAGTGTAACAGGATTTTGTACACAGTAACAATAAGTTGTTCCTGTGAAAGGACATAGAGAAGGTAATAGTGAAACAGCAATGAGATGATGCTCTTTTAATATCAGAGAAAGTGATATTTACAGCTTCCACAACAGCTGTCTCTAGTATGTCAGTTTTACAGATATAAATCTGTCCATTATTGTTTGCTGATTGCAGAAAAATGTCAGCTTTCTGACAAGATGTCTTGCTCAGCAGTTTATTATATAACATGTGATGTAGTTCAGAAAATAACAGATTTATTATGAAGTTGTAATACTGATATATAAAAACCAACCACTGAAAACAATAGGAGATACTGATAATTATAAAAGCAAAAAGCCCAAAAATAGATTAAATAAATTCCTCTTATGCCGCGTACACACGAGCGGACTTTATGGCAGACTTTGCCCGGCGGACTTTTCGCCGGACTTTGTTGGCTCCTTGCGCCGGACTTAAAAACGGACGGCAAAAGTCCGCTGGTTTGGAACGCGGTGACGTATAGCACGTACGACGGGACTATAAAAAGGAAGTTCAAGCCCCACTACGGCACCCTTTGGGCTCCTTCTGCTAATCTCGTGTTTATCTTGTGTTAGTAGAAGTTTGGTTAGAGACGATTCGCGCTTTTCACACTTCAGCTTATTTCGATCGTTTTCTGCGGTTCAGTTTGTGCTTGTGAGGTTTTTATCTGCTTTTCAGTGCGTGTTGGTCAGTTCGTACCCTGCCTTGCAGGCCGTTCTGGTCCACTCGTTCCTGATTTTCAGGTCGTTCTTCATAGGCCTTGCTGTTCTTCAGTGCGTTTGTTATAAGTTTGTTTGTTTGACCAGCCGACCGTTTTGAAGCCATGTCGCGTGGACATTCTCGTTCTCGAGTTCGTGCTGCATGGGGACTTGGTGTTGGGGTTAATACTTTGACCCGAGTCCAGTCCATGAACAGGACGAGGAGGAGTTCATGGATGAAGAATTGGTTGCGCCAGCGTGACCAATTCTCGCACATGCCTTTGCTCCGTGAACTCTGTGAGAATAATCCTGAGGATTTCAGGAATTTTCTCAGGATGACGGACCCCGTCTTTGAGCGTCTGCTGGCTATGCTGACCCCCTATATCAGCAGGCAGGATACCTGCATGAGGCAAGCCATCAGTGCGGAGCAGAGGCTAGTTGCCACGTTACGTTACTTGGCGACAGGGAGAAGTCTTCAGGACTTGAAGTTCTCGACAGGCATCTCCCCCCAGGCTCTGGGGATAATAATCCCAGAGACCTGTTCTGCTATTATTCAGGTCCTGCAGAAGGACTATATGAAGGTAAGTTTTATCCTTTAACATTACATGATATGTATTAAATGTTTTTTAATGTATTGTATAACTGTCCTCCTTACCTAATTGCCATGTTTCAATATGCTGTGAATGTCCCCTTTATCTTCATGCATGACTGTTTTTGGACATTAATCATTTATTGACCTACATGCATATTTTCCTTCATTAACCTCCCCACCATGCAATCCTGGGTCATTTTATATCTCTAGCCTATAGTCCCTTGAACAATGTATATTGTCTGCTCCATTGTCTTGTTTGACCCTCCCCCACCCCACAAATGTTTCACCCAGTCAGGTGTGTTTGTTAACCTAATTAGAACCCCTCCCCCACCCCACAAATGTTTGAACCAGTTAGGTGTGTTTGTTAACCTAATTAGAACCCCTCCCCCACCCCACAAATGTTTGAACCAGTCAGGTGTGTTTGTTAACCTAATTAGAACCCCCCCACCCCACAAATGTTTGAACCAGTCAGGTGTGTTTGTTAACCTAATTAGAACCCCTCCCCCACCCCACAAATGTTTGAACCAGTCAGGTGTGTTTGTTAACCTAATTAGAACCCCTCCCCATCCCACAAATGTTTGAACCAGTCAGGTGTGTTTGTTAACCTAATTAGAACCCCTCCCCCACCCCACAAATGTTTGAACCAGTCAGGTGTGTTTCGGGCCCTAATTAGAACCCCTCCCCCCACATTCAAATGTATCAATGGGCCATCAGAGGGGGTGATTAATCTTATAAGTGTGCCTTATGTTTTTGAACATTTCAATTACAAACACAAATATTAATAATGTTTGACTGCTGTTGTTCACTAATGTTTTGGTGTAATCTGATATACAATTTAGGTTTTAAAGTCCTTATCTTATTTTTTTTTCTTTTTTGCACTCCACAGTTTCCTTCAAGTACACAGGAATGGCAGACTGTGGCCTCCCAGTTCGCTGACCGTTGGGACTTTCCCAACTGTGTCGGGGCGATTGACGGGAAGCATGTCCGGATTGTGCCACCACCGCATTCGGGGTCTTATTTCTATAACTACAAGGGGTTCCATAGTGTAGTTTTGATGGCGGTGGTCTCAGCACATTTGGACTTTCTGTTTGTGGATGTGGGGAAGAACAGCCGGATGTCTGATGGAGGAGTCTTTGCACAGACCTAGCTGTGCCATCATCTCCAGACCGGTGGCCTGGAATTGCCACCTGATGACGAGAATGTGGATGGACTCCCCTCAGTTTTTCTTGCTGATGAAGCGTTTGCTCTAGGTGAGCACTTGATGAGGCCATTCCCCCAAAGGACACTCACCCCTGAGAGGAGGGTATTTAATTACCGGCTGGCCAGAGCAAGAAGAGTTGTGGAGAATGCCTTTGGGATTCTGGCCAGCCGGTTCCGTTTATTCCTTTCTTCAATTCATTTGGCGGACTATAAACTAAACTACGTCATCCTTGCTTGCTGCATCTTGTATAACTTTTTAAGGAGACATCAGCAACATATATATCCTCTGTTGGGCCTGAGGCCGGACTGGAACAGGATACCACTTTGACAGGCCTAGAAATTGGCTTGGCCCCCCGAACCGCACGTCAAGTGCGTGACTGTTATGTCAATTATTTTAATGGTCGGAGGGCCATTGCTATTCAGCAACAGCTGTAATTTTCGGAAAAAAAAAAAATAAAATAATTTTTCTAAAATATCTTGTTTTTATTATTGTTTGCATTTAGATATGTCTGTCTCCTAGTGCACTTGTAGCAGTGGCAAGTGCATTTAGCTTTATTTAATCAGGCCCCCCAAAAAAAAAAAAAAAAATTGTCTTCAATAATCAGCCACACACACATTGTATTATGAACAAAATTTTACTTTGTGCACATTAAAAGGTGCATTTTTTTTTTGTTTTTTTTTTGTTTTAAAATATTTTACGTTGTGTCAAAAATTGTTGGTTTACAAAATTATTAAAGGCATATTTTAGCCAAAATAGACCTTTCTAAAAAGATTTACATACACAACAGTGTTTTTAGAAACTGAACAAAACATTAAAGAACTTACAAAGTTCAACATTTATAGAACGGTGCATGTGATGTCACCCTTGGAAATCGTTCATTTAGAATATGCTCAAAATTGAGCTTTACAAAAGGGTCAAGTCAACATGTGCTATCTCCCATCATGTGTGAGCAATATACGTGTTTTGTGTGTGCAATCCCTTTTTTGGTTCCTATCACCACCAAAGAATTTTCAGGATGAAGGGGTTGCAAACACAAAACAAGTACATTGATAACCCATGATGGAAGATAGCACATGATGACACACCGTGTGCATCAGAATGCAAATTTTGGAATCACCAAAAACTTCACAAGGAAATGAAGAACATGATTGATGTTTTTAGGCCAAACGTTATTATATTCTGCCCAAAACATCAATCATGTTCTTCATTTCCTGTTGCATGGAGTCCAGGCGAAGTTGCATGCTGTGAATTTGGTCACGCATTTTATCGATGTGGCCATTCCACAGCATTATCTGGCCAATCAGTCTTTGCGCACTGTCTGTGGTGAAGGGCTCTGCCGCTTGGCCTTCCACAACCAGAAACTCACCTAAAATGAGTGAATAAAAACAAGGTTTACAATATGCACGCCAAAATACATTAACTCAAGCTGGGGTGTCAGTCACTCACTTGGTGGGCTTGAAACCTTGCACACTTCCTCCACCTCTCTTTCCTCCAGGTCGTCGGGTGGGCATGGTCTTGGGCTGGGGCTTGGGGTATCTTCTGCCTCAGGCTGGTGACTTGGGGGGGTCCTGGGATCCTTGGACTGTTGTCTGAGTCTTTTCTCCCCTATGAGAATTGAACAAAAGGTATAGTTAAAACACAGTGATATTTTAGACTTTAATAAATAAACTTAAACGTTGGTTATGAGTTGTGGCCAATTGCCTTTTTTCATCATAAAAAATTTTGAAGACAGGATGAACATTCCCTCTGAACAACAATTATAAACAATGCACATTTTCTGGCAAGTTTCACAGATGCAGACACCTCAATGCTCTCCTATGTGTATTACCCCTCTAAAATTTATTTATGGTCACATAGTACACTATAGTGCTCGTGAGTCCAGATGTGGAAACAGCTGCTGTGTCCTGTCCCTACATTACACTGAGTCATTTTGGAAGAAGCATTATATTTTCAAACACATCTACACCACGTCAACAAATTGTGGGAAATTGACAAATTATCAAGACATAAATGTATGTCCAACCCTGTCCCATCGTATTTAGTGAAAAAATAACGTCATTTTCTAAAGTATCATATGTATTTTATAAAGAACGGTCTTTACGAACGATGCTGTATAAAGTCCAAAAATAAGGATCAGCATGCAAGTTAAGTATCTTAATAGTAAAACACAACAAGTACTTACTTTTTTTAAGCAGCTTCTTTATTTGCCAATATTGTTCTGGCTCCCGACTTTTGATGTCAGACCACCGCTTCCTCAATTGTTCTTTGACCGTTTTGTGCCAAATTTTGATTCTAGACCGGTGACAACTGAGGACATTATTTTGTCCTTCCGCATATTCGGTCGTGTGTATGGTCCATTTTTCCCATCGTAGTCCTCCCTTCTCAATATGAACACCATCTCCACCATCTCTTCAAAAGCCATGTTGGTGGCCTTATATCTCCTCCGGGATGTGGATGTTTGGAGCTCTGGCCTTTCCTCCGCGCTACTTCCACTGATTCTCTCCGCCATCTTTTGCTATCTACTCCCACTGCGCAACGAAGAGTGAAGAGGCGGGGACAAATCGTACTAAAGAACGCCAGGGGTGGGCGACGCAGGCGGAGCATGACACATGCGCAGTGTATATAAAGCTATTACGATGGCCTACGTATGTCCGTGCGGAAGTAGCGAGAGTCAGAAACTAAGGTAAGATTAACCACTTCAGCCCCGGAAGGATTTACCCCCTTCCTGACCAGAGCACTTTTTACAATTTGGCACTGCTTCGCTTTAACTGCTAATTGCGCGGTCATGCAATGGTGTACCCAAACAAAATTTGCGTCCTTTTCTTCCCACAAATAGAGATTTCTTTTGATGGTATTTGATCACCTCTGCCATTTTTATTTTTTGCGCTATAAACGGAAAAAGACCGAAAATTTTGAAAAAAAATGATATTTTCTAAGTTTTGTTATAAAAAAAATCCAATAAACTCAATTTTAGTCATACATTTAGGCCAAAATGTATTCGGTCACATGTCTTTGGTAAAAAAAAAGTCAATAAGCGTATATTTATTGGTTTGCGCAAAAGTTATAGCGCCTACAAACTAGGGTACATTTTCTGGAATTTACACAGCTTTTAGTTTATGACTGCCTATGTCATTTCTTGAGGTGCTAAAATGGCAGGGCAGTACAAAACCCCCCCAAATGACCCCATTTTGGAAAGTAGACACCCCAAGGAAATTGCTGAGAGGCATTGAACCCATTGAATATTTATTTTTTTTGTCCCAGGTGATTGAATAATGACAAAAAAAAAAAAAAATTACAAAAAGTTGTCACTAAATGATATATTGCTCACACAGGCCATGGGCATATGTGGAATTGCACCCCAAAATACATTCAGCTGCTTCTCCTGAGTACGGGGATACCACATGTGTGGGACTTTTTGGGAGCCTAGCCGCGTATGGGGCCCCGAAAACCAAACACCGCCTTCAGGATTTCTAAGGGCATAGATTTTTGATTACACTCCTCACTACCTATCACAGTTTTGAAGGCCATAAAATGCCAAGATGGCACAAAACACCCCCAAATGACCCCATTTTGGAAAGTAGACACCCCAAGCTATTTGCTGAGAGGTATGTTGAGTCCATGGAATATTTTATTTTTTGACACAAGTTGTGGGAATGTGACAATTTTTTTTTTTTTTGCACAAAGTTGTCACTAAATGATATATTGCTCACACAGGCCATGGGCATATGTGGAATTGTACCCCAAAATACATTTAGCTGCTTCTCCTGAGTATGGGGATACCACATGTGTGGGACTTTTTGGGAGCCTAGCCGCGTACGGGGCCCCGAAAACCAATCACCGCCTTTAGGATTTCTAAGGGCATAAATTTTTTATTTCACTCCTCACTACCTATCAGAGTTTTGAAGGCCATAAAATGCCAAGATGGCACAAAACCCCCCCAAATGACCCCATTTTGGAAAGTAGACACCCCAAGCTATTTGCTGAGAGGCATGTTGAGTCCATGGAATATTTTATATTTTGACACAAGTTGCTGGAAAGTGACAATTTTTTTTTTTTTGCACAAAGTTGTCACTAAATGATATATTGCTCAAACATGCCATGGGCATATGTGGAATTGCACCCCAAAATATATTCTGCTGCTTCTCCTGAGTACGGGGATACCACATGTGTGGGACTTTTTGGGAGCCTAGCCGCGTACGGGCCCCCGAAAACCAAGCACCGCCTTCAGGATTTCTAAGGGCATAAATTTTTGATTTCACTCCTCACTACCTATCACAGTTTTGAAAGCCATAAAATGCAAAGATGGCACAAAACCCCCCCCAAATGACCCCATTTTGGAAAGTAGACACCCCAAGCTATTTGCTGAGAGGCATGTTGAGTCCATGGAATATTTTATTTTTTGACACAAGTTGCGGGAATGTGAGAATTGTTTTTTTTTTGCACAAAGTTGTCACTAAATGATATATTGCTCACACAGGCCATGGGCATATGTGGAATTACACCCCAAAATATATTCTGCTGCTTCTCCTGAGTACGGGGATACCACATGTGTGGGACTTTCTGGGAGCCTAGCCGCGTACGGGGCCCCGAAAACCCAGCACCGCCTTCAGGATTTCTAAGGGCGTAAAGTTGTAATTTCACTCCTCACTACCTATCACATTTTTGAAGGCCATAAAATGCCCAGATGGCACAACCCCCCCCCCCCAATTGACCCCATTTTGGAAAGTAGACACCCCAAGCTATTTGCTGAGAGGCATGTTGAGTCCATGGAATATTTTATATTTTGACACAAGTTGCGGGAAAGTGACAATTTTTTTTTTTTTTTTGCACAAAGTTGTCACTAAATGATATATTGTTCAAACATGCCATGGGCATATGTGGAATTACACCCCAAAATATATTCTGCTGCTTCTCCTGAGTACGGGGATACCACATGTGTGGGACTTTTTGGGAGCCTAGCCGCGTACGGGGCCCCGAAAACCAAGCACCACTTTCAGGATTTCTAAGGGCATACATTTTAGATTTTACTCCTCACTACCTATCACAGTTTTGAAGGCCATAAAATGCCAAGATGGCACAAAACCCCCCCAAATGACCCCATTTTGGAAAGTAGACACTCCAAGCTATTTGCTGAGAGGCATGGTGAGTATTTTGCAGCTCTCATTTGTTTTTGAAAATGAAGAAAGACAAGAAAAACATATTTTTTTTTTCTTTTTTCAATTTTCAAAACTTTGTGACAAAAAGTGAGGTCTGCAAAATACTCACTATACCTCTCAGCAAATAGCTTTGGGTGTCTATTTTCCAAAATGGGGTCATTTGGGGGGGTTGTGCCATCTGGGCATTCCATGGCCTCCGAAACTGTGATAGGCAGTGAAGAGTGAAATCAAAAATTTACGCCCTTAGAAAGCCTGAAGGCGGGGCTTAGTTTTCGGGGTCCCGTACGCGGCTAGGCTCCCAAAAAGTCTCACACATGTGGTATCCCCGTACTCAGGAGAAGCAACAGAATGTATTTTGGGGTGTAATTTCACATATTCCCATGGCATGTTTGAGCAATATATCATTTAGTGACAACTTTGTGCAAAAAAAAAAAAAAAAAAAAAAAATTTGTCTTTTTCCCGCAACTTGTGTCACAATATAAAATATTCAATGGACTCGACATGCCTCTCAGCAAATAGCTTGGGGTGTCTACTTTCCAAAATGGGGTCATTTGGGGGGGGTTTGAACTGTCCTGGCATTTTATGCACAACATTTAGAAGCTTATGTCACACATCGACCACTCTTCTAACCACTTGAAGACAAAGCCCTTTCTGACACTTTTTGTTTACATGAACAAATTATTTTTTTTTGCAAAAAAATTACTTTGAACCCCCAAACATTATATATTTTTTTAAAGCAAATGCCCTACAGATTAAAATGGTGGGTGTTTAATTTTTTTTTTTCACACAGTATTTGCGCAGCGATTTTTTAAACGCATTTTTTGAGGAAAAAACACACTTTTTTAAATTTTAATACACTAAAACACACTATTTTGTGGAGTACATGGATACCAAACATGACATGCTTTAAAATTGCGCACAAACGTGCAGTGGCGACAAACTAAATACATTTTTAAAAGCCTTTAAAAGCCTTTACAGGTTACCACTTTAGATTTACAGAGGAGGTCTACTGCTAAAATTACTGCCCTCGATCTGACCTTCGCGGTGATACCTCACATGCATGGTGCAATTGCTGTTTACATTTGACGCCAGACCGACGCTTGCGTTCGCCTTTGTGCGAGAGCAGGGGGGTGGCAGGGGTGCTTTTTTTTTTTTTTTTTTTTTTTAATTATTTTTTTTGCTTTTTTATCTTATTTTTAAACTGTTCCTTTCATTTTTATTTTTTTTTTATCATTTTTATTGTTATCTCAGGGAATGTAAATATCCCCTATGATAGCAATAAGTAGTGACAGGTACTCTTTTTAGAAAAAATTGGGATCTATTAGACCCTAGATCTCTCCTCTGCCCTCAAAGCATCTGACCACACCAAGATCGGTGTGATAGCAACAAAGAGGGGTGACCAACCAGTTTTAGGCAAGGGAGCCGTGCCACGTCCAATAATCTATAGACAGAAAGCAAAAGGGTTCCCCTAGGTGGATTTTACTGGCACTTGCAAAAAATAAGGAGTAATAAAGTGTATAGAAGATAAGGAGCAATATAAAAAAAAGATTTAAATTTTATTCAAAATCACAGATACATTGAGATAAAAACAAGCAGTAAATGTGTGGACTAACATAGTGTAAACTACATAATAGCCATCATAAGCAATTAGGACAGAACAAATGTGATGAAAGAAGCTTGGGCTTGAGAAGAGCTTCTTTCATCACATTTGTTCTGTCCTAATTGCTTATGATGGCTATTATGTAGTTTACACTATGTTAGTCCACACATTTACTGCTTGTTTTTATCTCAATGTATCTGTGATTTTGAATAAAATTTAAATCTTTTTTTTATATTGCTCCTTATCTTCTATACACTTTATTACTCCTTATTTTTTGCAAGATCGGTGTGATAAAATGCTTTCCCAATTTCCCAATGGCGCTGTTTACATCCGGCGAAATCTAAGTCATGAAATGCTCATAGCTTCCGGTTTCTTAGGCCATAGAGATGTTTGGAGCCATTCTGGTCTCTGATCAGCTCTATGGTCAGCTGGCTGAATCACCGGCTGCATTCTCAAGTTCCCTGTTGGGACAGGAGAGCCAGAGAAAAACATGGATGACGGTGTGGGGGGGGCATTCCCTCCCACTGCTTGTAAAAGCAGTCTAGAGGCTAATTAGCCGCTAGGATTGCTTTTACAAGAAAGCCGACCACTGGCTGAAAAGAATGATACCAAGATGATACCTAAACCTGCAGGCATCATTCTGGTATAACCACTCAAAGTCCAGCAACATACCAGTACGTTGCTGGTCCTTGTTGGGCATACATTGTAAACTTTTTTTTCATGCAGCCTGTGGGCTGAACGAAAAAAGATATTGATCGGTGGGTATGCCCACCATTAGAATACCTCCCTTCATCCACCCACTTCTAATGATGGGCATACATGCACCGTATATATATGCCGAAGCATGGGGGCATCCTCCCGCAAAAGGCAGGAGCAAATCGCTCCTCCACCCACTGCTGCCCCCACGCTTCGGCATATATGCTGAAGTATGTAACTGTGGTGGTGAAATCACCTCCGACAGCGCTGGAGTCACGGCTTTATGTATCGTGGGAGCAAACGCTGTTGCTGTCAAGATAAATAAATCTGTGCTGCAACTGAATGGCGTACCTGCTAAGCAAATGATGGTTAACAAAAAACAAAGTAACATTACAGTATAACAGTAATACTTACCATACCTGCAAAGCAAAATACAAAAAAAACATAGTAAAAAATAAAACATTTAACGCAACCTGTGCCTACCTAAAAAATATATATGCCGAAGCATGGGGGCATCCTCCCGCAAAAGGCAGGAGCAAATCGCTCCTCCACCCACTGCTGCCCCCACGCTTCAGCATATATGCTGAAGTATGTAACTGTGGTGGTGAAATCACCTCCGACAGCGCTGGAGTCACGGCTTTATGTATCGTGGGAGCAAACGCTGTTGCTGTCAAGATAAATAAATCCACTCTGCAGCTGAATGGCGTACCTGAAAACACAAAAGTGGTTAACAATAAAAAAAAACAAAGTATAAAAAAATTGCATACCTATAAAGCAAACATGATAAAAACATAACAATAAAACATTGCAGTATAGAATGCAGAACAATAGAGAGAGAATAGAGAGAGAACAATAAAACAACAACTATTTTTGTTTTTTTTATTTTATATTTTTTTTGTGTTTTTTTCTTTTTTTTTACTTTTTTTTGTTTTTTTTACACTTTTTTTTGTAACTTTAACTTTTTTAACTGGTACCAGGTTTGGGTCTCTCAAAATGCGACAGCATCTTGGGAGACCCTGTGGAAGTGTGCCTAGTCTGTGCAGTGCTGTACCCTACGCTAATACTCCACTAGTGTGTGGTAGCGTTCAAAACATTCACCAATGCAAAGACCAGGATTGCCAGGACAGAGGGGACAACAATACCGGGTGTCACGCCTAAATCCGCCCTTGCTGCAGACACGACATCTTTTTTGGGGGGTTCGTTGGGTAGGGGTACTCGGGAGGGCATAAAGAAAATGCCTCTCATGCAGCCGGCTTACTGCATTTGGTTGGGAAAGGTGAGGTGGAGCACCGTCTGGATACAGAATGGCTCTGACGATCTCTTCCTGGAATTTAAGGAAGGATCCAGTCCGTCCTGAAGCTCTGTATAGCACATAAGCATTCAGCAAAGCCAATTGAAATAAATAAACAGACACTTTTTTGTACCAGCGTCTGGCCTTACGGGCAATTAGGTACGGCGCCAACAACTGGTCGTTGAGGTCCACCCCTCCCATATTAAGGTTATATATTTGTGGACACAGAGGGGTTTCTCCACAACACCAGTCGCCGTAGGAATTTGGACCATCGTGTCTGCATGAAGGGAGGTGAGAACGAAAACATTCTTCTTATCCCTCCACTTCATAGCGAGCAAATTATTATACTTCAAGCAGGCTCTCTCCCCCAGCCTAAGACGGGAATCTACAAGCCGCTGGGGAAAGCCCCGGCGATTAGGTCGCACGGTGCCACATGCTCCAATCTGATGATCAAAAAGGTGGCTAAAAAGTGGCACGCTCGTATAATAATTGTCCACGTACAAGTGATACCCCTTTCCGAATAAGGGTGACACCAAGTCCCACACTATCTTGCCAGCGCTTCCTATGTAGTCAGGGCAGTTTGTCGGCTCTACGTGACTATCTTTGCCCTCGTAAACCATAAAACTATATGTATAGCCTGTGGCCCTGTCACAGAGCTTATACATCTTGACCCCGTATCTGGCACGCTTGCTGGGAAGGTACTGTTTGAATGACAAGCGGCCAGAAAATTTAACCAGGGACTCATCAACGCAGACAACTTGATGGGGGGTAAACAAGTTTGCAAAACTTTGGTTGAAGTGGTTTACGAGGGGCCGAATTTTGTAGAGCCGATCGTATGCAGGGTCTCCACGAGGACGACAGAGTTCATTGTCGTTGAAGTGCATGAACCGCAAAATCTGCTCGTATCGTGCCCTGGCCATGGAGGCAGAGAACAAGGGTGAATGGTAAATTGGGTCAGTGGACCAATATGACCGCAACTCACTCTTTTTATTCAACCCCATGAGGAGGGAAAGGCCCAGAAAGATCTTAAATTCGGAGACCGTAATTGGTCTCCAATCTCTGGCAAGGGTGGACTGGGGCATAGTGGCGATGTATTGACCAGCTTATAAATTGCTTTGGTCCACAATATAGAGATCTTCGGTGAAAAACAGCGAATAAAAATCCAGTGGCGTAAAGTCAACTGTTTCCACCTGAATTCCGGGTTGGCCAGTGAAAGGGGGAAGTACGGGTGCTGCAGAAGTGGTGGGTACCCAATTCGGATTGGCGAATGCAGCAGGAAGGGCACTATGGGCACGACGGGCCTGTGTTCGTCTTCTTGGTGGCAGCGGGACACTACTTGTGCTTGCCACCTCGCCAGCTTGAACTGCACTTATGGGACTCGCCACGTCACCAAGTGTTACTGCAGTGCTGGATGTACGACCAGGGTGTACTAGGCCGCTGGTGCTTGCCAGTTCACCAGAAGGAATAGCGGCACTAGTACTTCTCTGCTCCATACGAGAGCCCTGAGGTTCTTGCACTTCAAGGACAGAATAAGTTCGGGGTCTGGTACGCCTGACCTTAGCAGGGACCACAACTCCGTCGTCAGAGCTATCTGTCATGGAGCCGCTGTCCTCTACAGGATCGTATTCTGAGCCTGAATCTGACAGATGAGTGGCTTCCTCTTCACTATCTGTCATGCTCAGAAACCTGTAGGCCTCTTCACTAGTGTACCTTCAATTTGCCATTTTGGCCTCTAAATTTAGGGGTACACTAGTGAGACTCACAGGCAAAAAAACTCCTGACTGTCAGCGACTGATTCAAAACGCTACCAAAAAACTGTTAGCGATTGCAGGGATCAGGCCTGACTCTGCGACCGCTGCAGTTATGTGTGCTTAGTGTTTTGTAAGTGTCAGTAATCGATCGATACTGCACTTGGGTGGGCTGGGCTGGGCCGAGGAGCAAAACGCAGGTGCTAGCAGGTATCTGGGCTGATCCCGCTAACACTGCATTTCAGGGAACCCTAAACTGCTGGGGAGTATAGATCTGATCGGATCAGATATCGATCCGTTCAGATACTATAGCACTAAGGGAGGTGTATGCTGCGTGCGTGGGTTTTAGCGGTACTGGCGCTAACCTGACGCTGCCTGGGGCAACGCAGACCTTATCTGATCCTAAAAACTTAACTTATATCACCGCCGGGCAATTAGGGGGTTAAACCTTTATAAGGTAATAAACGGCGGGTGCCCTAAAACTGTAATAAACTATAATAAACTGTAATAAACTATAATAAACTACAAAAAACAAACTATCTAACCAGCGTCACCCGTAACACTTATACGGTGATCGCTGGTGAAAGGGTTAACTAGGGGGCAATCAGGGGGTTAAAACCTTTAGCAGGTAGTATATGGGGGTCCCTGTCGCTATAAAACACTGACAGCAAACCTATATACTTACCTCCCTAAACTAGCGTCACCTGTGTCACTAATACAGCGATCAGAAAAACGATCGCTTAGCGACACTGGTGACAGGGGGTTATCACGGGGTTAACCTTTATTAGGGGGGGTTAGGGGGGGTACCCTGGACCTAAAGGGGGGTACCCTAGACCTAAAGGGGGCTAACCTAACTGCCCTAACACTTATAACTGACACAAACTGACACCAATGCAAAAAAAAAACACTGCTATTGGTGTCAGAGTGACAGTGGGTACAGGGGGGTGATCGGGGGGTGATCGGGGGGTGACAGGGGGGTGAAAAGTGTGCCTGGCGTGATCTACTGATCACGTAGTGTTGGTGCACTTACTTGGATGTCTTCTCTCCTCGGCGTTGGATCAAAAAGACCGGCTCCAGGAGAGATGACATCACTTCCTCTCCCTCTGTTTACATTACAGAGGGAGAGGAAGCATTTGATTCGCTGGGAGCGATCGGGAGGGGGTGGCCATCAATGGATGGCCTCCCCCTGACCCCCAATCGCCCGCGAACAAGAGCCGTCTGCCGAGGGCACCGGGGGGGGGTCCGATCTGACTATGCACTTTGCAGAGGGCAGTTGCCCTCTGCAAGTGCAATTGCTCCAGAGCATCAGAAATTATTTAAAAGCTTGACTTTGCAAAGAGTACCCAATCCTGTGCAAGGAAAATTCTAAAAACAGCATTTTTGCTTGCACATGATTGGATAATGGAAGTCAGCAGAGCTTCTGCTCATTTACTAAGCTTTGGAGCAACTGCTCTTGCAGAGGGCAACTGCACTTTACAAAGTGCACAGTCTTTTTCCCTTTAGTAAATCAACCCCTATGTGTGTTTTTGACAAAAGGCTAAATCATTTTGAATATCAAGTGAAAAGTACTAGTGAATAGTTCACTTGAGAAATTGCACAGCAAGTGCACTTGTTGGAAGTGCAGTCGCTGTAAATCTGAGGGGAAGAGCTGAAATTAGGGGAAGCTCTGCTGATTTATTCATAAAATCATGTGAAATAAAAATTAATTTCATTTTTTGGGCTTCCTTGCATGTGCCCCTCGGATCCACAGCAAAGGCACTTCAAAATGCTCTTTCTGTGGAATTCAAAGTAGAATTAAGCACTTGTAGTGAAAAATGTTTTTGCCTTTGTTAAATACACCCCCCTATGTCTAATGAACAAGGGGCACCAACCTCATTAAGGTTCATTAAAACAACACAAAATATGAACGTTATTGTGGTAACTTGAAAATACACACAAAAAACACCAAAAAAATGTGGTTATCATTTAACACACATTGTAAAATAGATAAGTGTTGAAATAAGAAAAAAAAATGATGAGTCCAAAATCAAATTTAATTTTTAGAATTTATGGAGATCTGGCTTTTTCAAAATATTATATTAGTCATGGCAGGAGGATAAATCATGAAGAAAGTAGTTTGTGAGAACTCTGTGTGAATATAAAGCAGAAAAACAACTTCATTCCTCTCGCATTATCAATCCTAAAAAAAGCGCTGTATTAAAGACCACAGAAGAGGAATGTGCTAGCTTCAAGACGAAGGCTAGTTTTACCAGACCGAGCGCTTCCGTCTTGTAATTGCTTCAGAGCATGAGTCAGTTTGAGTTAGTCGGACTAGCACACAGACGACCGGTTTGTCCGCTAGAAAGAAGAGTCCATCGGATAAATTTAAAACATGTTTCAAATCTAAGTCTGTCCAACTTTTAAGCAAACAAAGTCCGCTGGAGCCCACACACGATCGAATTGTCTGACGAAATCCAGTACGCCGGACCAAGTCTGCCGTAAAGTCCGCTCGTGTGTACGCGGCATTAGAATTTTACATAGCCCTCAGAAGGGTTATCAATCACCCAAAGAAATGGTGCAGGAGCTAAACCTGGTTGTATGAGTAACACACTTGACTTCTATAGAGGTGGCAAGAATATATTATATATATTTGTAAGTGCATAACCTGTAAAATGTGCAACAAGTATTTATTTTTAATGTGTCTGTTCTTATCCTGCAATTCCTTTACTGTCTGTCTTTTTTTTTCGCTTTATGTTGGTATCAAGTCAGATCCATGCCCTTTATCAAACTTGGCAGCCCCAACTGACCCGAAATATGGCAAAATACAACTGCATCAATTGCAAGTCAAAGTGGTGTACTCTGTGCCCTGGATAACAAAACAAATTTTGGTTATCATATGGAACCAAACTCTAAAAAAAAAGCAGGCAAAGGACTAGTCACCAGTATTGCCTGTTGTCTCTAATCTTTCATCTTTGCACCATTACTGACATGCCATGCCTTGCTCTGCACTGCTGCTCTGCCTTAGGGTGGCCATCTTGATAGAGGCTGGGTTTTGCTTCTTTGTAAGAAAGCATGGAGAACAGTGAGCAGCACAGTAGTGCATCACTAAATCATACTCAAAATCTCCTGATACTACCAGTCAGTGCCAGTTTGCCTGAGATCTCACACTGCAAATATGCATCTATTAGGTTGTAGGCACAGGGGTGTCTAGACCAGTGAGGGTGAACCTTGGCACCCCAGATGTTTTGGAACTACATTTCCCATGATGCTCATGCACTCTGCAGTGTAGCTGAGCATCATGGGAAATGTAGTTCCAAAACATCTGGGGTTCCAAGGTTCGCCATCACTGGCCTAGACCCATTCACATGGAGGAGAACAGTTATTTTTTTTAGGTGCTATTTAAGAGAAAGGCTATTTTCAGGGAAGGTTGAATTAACATTTCTAAATGTTCCCTATAACATAGCAAATTTTTACTCTTAGAATTCAGGTCCACTTTATGTTGTACAGTCTACAGCTTCCAGAAAAGTCTACAGCTTCCACAAAACAGCTGTCTCAAGTATGTCAATTTTACAGATATAAATTGGTCCATTATTGTTTGATGATTGCAGAAAAATGTCAGCTTTCTGACAATGTGTCTTGCTCAGCAGTTTATTATATACCATGGTATGTATGTAGTTCAGTAAATAATAGATTTATAATGAAGTTGTAATACTGATCTATAAAAAACAACCACTGAAAACAACACAAGAAACATACTAGACTTCTATAGGGGTTTCAAGAAATTTTAACCAGTGAACCAGTAAAGAAGTGCTTTTGATTCTTTGACCATACCTAATGATGTAAAAAAAAAAGAAGACTTGGATACCTGGTCCTTATTAATGCTCTAACTCTGATCTGGAAATGTGGTTGTCAGTCTGGTTCTGTGAACAGCTGTTTTGTAAATCCAATATGTCTGTCTTTTCTAGCCTAGGTGTGATTCCCAGTACCAGGTGTCTGAAAATAATCCTAATATTTTTGCCTAAAGTGGAGCAAACCTGAGGACAGTGACCTGTGAGCATCAACATGCTAAATCTACAGCCATTTTCAACACTGTGCATCCCTTAGACAATGTCTGTGAAGCACTATGCCTATTACTGATGTTGGATGTAGTCCTTGGTTTACCTGTAACCTCGTGACAACAATCCCAGCTTTTATGTCCAAAAACACTGACATTTTAGAATATGCCTTGCTTTATTATTAAATATATTTTATCTCGAACAAGTGACAACAAAGTTAGGCAAAACTGGAATGCATATCACCTCCGACCATTTTCGTTAAATTATATCTTAACCCTACCTGGATTACAGTCAGTTTGCAAATGCACTGTATGTTATAAACAATAGTAATTTTTAAAATACAACACAGTTTTCACCCTGCTGCTCTCCTTTGCATCTTTCAGTTGTGACAATGGTAGGCCATGTCTGCACAATATGTGTTGGCATTGTCACTTGTCTTCACCATGGGCTCATGCGACAGGGTGATGACACATGTGCACAACTGAGAGACAGGTGTCATACCGTAATAGGAATTGCCTGAAAAGTGCCTTCCAGTATTTTCATCAGGTATTATTTACATGAAAACTTCAGATTTTAAAAGACTAAAAACTTCTAGAAATGCAGTAATGTGTGAAAGCTGAAATTAGATTTTAGTGATTGAGTATAGGTCTACTTCAAATACTTTGAAATGTATGTGTACAGGTATATAATAAATTCTACAATTAATATCACAAATAAGTCACACAATGAAAATGTATGAATGAATGATCAAAACTCTCCCCAGTGCATAAATGTGTATTTCTTTAACCACTTCAAGACTGGACTGTTTCACCCCCTTCCAGTTCAGGCCATTTTTTTGTTTTCTTTGCTGTCCTATTTTGAATAACAATTACTCTGCCATGCAAAACTGAACTCAAATTACATTTTACATCTTTGTTGAGACAGATAGAGCTTTCTTTTTGTGGTATTCAACCACCACTTTTTTTATTTTATTTTATTTATGTTTTGCTATATAAAGGAAACAAGACTAAACATTTTAAAAAATAACACATTTTCTTAGTCTCTATAAAAAATAAAAAAAATGAAAATAAATAATCTTTCTTCATAAAATGTAGGCCAAAATGTATCCTTCTACTGTTCTTTGGAAAAAAAAAAACATGTATATATTATTTAATCTGCATGGAATATAGGAGGAGTCTACAAATTGTGGTATATACTGTATATTTGAAAAATGATCAATCCTAATGTTCTGACTTCCTATCTCATTTATTGAGGCTCTAAATTACAAGGTCAGTTTTTTTTTTTGCAAAATTGTCATTTTAACACATTACATTTTACACACAGAATAACACAGAATAACACAGAAGAAGACAAACTTACAACTACACCCCAAAACACATCCTGCTATTCCTCCCAAGTTTGAAGATACCACATGTGTGAGACTTTTTTCACAGTCTAGCCACATAGGAAGGCCAAAAATTAAAAGTGTACCCTAAGACTTTCAGGGGAATAAATTACGCATCTAACTTCCTGCCTACTGTGGTAAGGCAAGCCCGTGCCACTGTTAAAAGTGGCGGTCTGGGACAGTTTTTTTTTTTTGAGTAGGCACACTAATGATGCAGGTGTGTGCTTCATTCATATTAAAGCCAGGGTTATGGCTCAGGGCCCCACCCTCCTGAGGGGTCAGTGATTGCAAGGGAACCGTGAACAGTGCACGTTGCACCACATTGTCCAGAACAGGACAGATTGAGTCATGAGCCTGCGTGAGACAAAGACAGTCTGGGATAGACAGAGCAGCTGGGATACTGCACAAAAGACAGAGAGGTACAGTGTGTGTGCACAAGCACTGGATGTGTTTGATGGTCAGGAAGGCCAAAACTACTAAGTTGAGCAGTAAAGCCGCATGAAGAGCCACAAGGCTGAATATTGTTTTTTCCTTATCATATTAATGGTGAGAACCCCCGGCATAGGAAGACATACCTGTTAACTTTTGTGTTACTTTTAAATAAAAGTGGGCAGAAAAGGCCCTAAAACATACTTCTGGCGTGGAGTAAACTCACTGTCTGATGCTACCAATGAGCTACAAATTTCCCAACTTTTCATACTATCTATCACATTTTTTGAGGCCCTGGACAGCCAGGACAGTAAAAAAAACTCCCACAAATTGACATTTTGGAAATAAAACACCCCAAGGTATTTTCTAAGAGGCATAGTGAATCTTTTGTAAATTTAATTTTTTTTACCCACAAGTTTTTGGAAAAAGTTGGCAATTAATTAATAGGATATTTTCAACACACAGCATATGCATACTTATCACAAAACACATTCTACTACTCCTTCTGACTATGATAATACCACATATTGTATGTGAGGCTTTCCCAGCCTAGGCATATAAAGAGGCCAACAATCCAAAGAACACCTTAAATCTTTCAAGGTGCATAACTTATACATCTAGTCTAGACCATCTATCCAACCTTTGGAGGCCCTGGGACAACAGTACAGTGGAAACACCCACAAAAATGACATTTTGGAAAGCAAACACCCCAACATATTTTCTAAGAGGCATAAGAAGTCTTTTAAAAATGTAATTTTTTGCCATAAGTTTTTTGAAAATGTGGAAAAAATAAAAATGAAATTTATTTAAATAAAGTTGTTTTTGCACCAAACCATTCCTTCCTTCGATTATCACTGAGGTGTCTATGTGTATCCTTCCATTTAAAGGCCAAAATTTCTTAATTGTAAAATTTTACTGACTTCTCCCTTTTTAGCTTTGTGGTCACCAGTCTTTTGTGGAAAACTCTTGCCAAAATGTCTTAATTGTGAAATTTTACTGACTACTCCCTTTTTAGCTTTGTGGTCACCAGTCTTTGTGGAAAACCCTTGCCAAAATGTCTTAATTGTGAAATTTTACTGACTCCTCCCTTTTTAGCTTTGTAGTCACCAGTCTTTGTGGAAAACCCTTGCAATTTTCTCATGGTGTATCATAAGCTACAGTTTTCTGCAGATAAAGATGTCAGAAAAGTGTCAAGCTGGCATAGGCATGCACAGGGGGTGTGCTAGGTGTGCCTGGGCACACCCTAATCACCCCAAGCGCATTAGCATTATCACTCTGTGTGTCGGCGGGGAGATGGGAAATATCTCCCTCTGACCAGTTCTTCCATTAATAAAGTGCTACCATACCTCTCTTTCACTGCATAGGCTCTGCCATAAGAGTGTGTGTGTGTAATATACATATACACATACATACATATACGCGCATGTGTGTTTGTGCTTTGGGGTGCACACCCTAATGCAACAGGCTGCGCACACCTATGCAAGCTGGTATAAAAATTGACCACATAGAGGTGGTATCCCTAATGGAAAGGGGATGACATAAGGTCCCACACAATTTTTCTGCTGCTATCTATATAAGGCGGGCATCCAGGGGGTTCCAGGTGGCTGTCTTTCTCTTTGTAAACATAGACGTTTTTTGTGTACCCTGTGTCTTTCTCACAAACTTTATATACAGTATCTGGCACATTTAGTGGGAAAATATTGTTTGATGCCCTGTAAAATAGATGAGGGACTCATCAATGTAGATGAGATGTTTGTCAGGAGAATAAATTTCAAACAATTTTGGGCAAACAATAATTGATAATTTTCCTAATTTTGTAAAACTTGTATTCTGGGTGACTTTAGGAAAATGGGTGACTTCTGGTAAAGTTAAGGAACTATAACTGTTTTATAGCGTGTCCTGGTCATAACGAAGGAATACAATGGCATACAGTGTTTGGGGTGTTTGGACCAATAAGACCTTACCTGCAGTTCTCTTTTTTATTTGTGAGTCTCATATTTAGGGTAAGGCCAAGAAAGATTTTAAATTCTGCAACTGTGACAGGCTTCCACTCAAATGGACAGGTGTAAACAGAACTGGAATTATAGGTAATGTACTACTGGGCATACAGATGACATTGGTCCACAAATTGAAGTAAATCTTCTGTGAAAAACATATAAAAAACTGAATTGGTGTTTGGTTTCTATGTTGGGGAGATGATAGGTGCTGAATTAGGAGGTAGCCATAAAGGATTGAATGTGCTTCCTATACACTAGTATAGGGCCTAATCCTTTTGGGCTGATGTAACACCCAACTACTTGGACTTTCATTCAGGTGTACTGAACTACTGGTATTCGCCACTTCAAAAGAATGTACTGCACTGTTGGTGTTTGCCTGATGTTGTTCAGTACGCCTGATGCATTTTGTAGACACCCTTTCCTCCTCTGAATCAGTAGTTGTTACTGAACTTCTGCTTTCCAGCTTTCAGAATCTGAATCTGACAGTGAAAGCACCCTACTACTCTCACCTGTCATGCTCAGAATCTAAAAGGCTTCCAAAGCTTTTTTTTGGACACGGCATTCAGGTTTTGTTAATACTGGATGGGTTCCGATGGAATTTCGCTGAAACTGTCTTGCGTACACACGATCACACCAAAGTCCAACCTTCAAGAATGCGGTGACGTACAACACGTATGACGGGACTAGAAAAAGGAAGTTCAATAGCCAGTAGCCAATAGCTTCTGTCTCGTACTTGCTTCAGAGCGTGCGTCGTTTTTGGTACGTCGGAACAGCATACAGACGAGCGGTTTTCCTGATAGGAATTGGTTCCGTCGGAAATATTTATAACATGTTCTCTTTCTAGGTCTGTCAGAATTTTCGATGTAAAAAGTCTGATGAGACATACACACGATAAGAATATACGATGAAAAGCTCCCATCTGACTTTTTCTGTCGGACATTCCGCTTGTGTGTACAGGGCATAACTGACCAGAATGACTCTGCTGACACTAGCATAACCAACCATTAGAACGGTATTGTTGGCTTCATGGACTCTGTTGACACTGGTACTGGTGTGCTGATAATCAGAGCACTGGTGCTGGTGTATACCAGTCTGGCATTACTGCAATCAGAGACACTGGTTCTGTTGATACTGGTACTGGTGTGACTGTGATCAGGACACTGGTGCTGGCATATACCGATCTGGTCACTGCAGTCAGGGACACTGGTTGGCAGCAAAGGTCTGATGACAGTGACTGGCATTGCTAGTGTTAAAGTACACTGTTCCTGGCAGCACCGATGACACAGGGACAGGTGACAGGTTGTTGGCCGCAGTTTATTCACACCACCCTGGTGGGCTAGCGATCAGGGACACTGTAAGCTGGCTTCACTGGTGTTTGGTGTGAAACAACTGTGACAAGAAACACTTGACAAGATACACTCACAGGACATGCTGTAACAGCTCTCTCACAGATGATCTGTGAGGAGAGAGCCTATGGCAGCACAATGCAGCCTTTGTTTACATTTGTGATCTCTATGATTGGACATAGCAATTACATGGTACAGGACCAATTTCATTGGACCAATTTCTTTTTTTTTTTACCAGAATCAAGTTTATTGTCAGAAAAAGTCAAGTTATACAGAAGCATAACATAATAAAGGTACATAAGATTGTATTGTTGTATAAATTGTGATACAATGACCATCTCATTCAGTACTATACAGCAAGTTCAACTGTGTTATCAGAAGAGAACAAAACAGAAAACAAATTAATAAAAAGTTTAAAGTCAGATCTAACCTTGAATAACTAAACTCCAGTAGTAAACGTTGAATCAGAAGGGTCTGAGCCTAGAGGCTATTCCGAGAATATGTGTCCTTTTGGATACCTTGGAAGGTCAGTATATGATTCGTGTGTTGGCCCTGAGCATTGTGTAATTGAATCCATCGGGGTGATTGTAAATTATCGATTATCTCAGGTTGGAACCCTATGAAGGACGTGGATAACGGTGCATGGCCGTCAGGTGTGAGCGGAGATATTTATGGGTCTGCTCCGTCATGTGTTCAGTTGTCAATTATTAGAGTGGGGTCCTGGGGACAACTTCGTGTGAAGTGTTACTTTTTAGTGTAATTTGCCTCTGGGCGTGTTAACGTAAGATAGGATTGCGGTCACCGGACCACAAGCAATCCTAATCTTAGGTGGGTAGGTAGGATGGAAATTCCTATCGTGAGGTGATGGGGTGATTAGGAGGTTAGAAGTCTTAAGTAGGCGAGGAAGGATTTGCGTTAATTCGTGTTACTTATTATGGCTTATTTGTCTGTAAGACGAGTCTTAAGTATGTAAAGGGGATTCGAGAAGTAGGGTGGAGCATAAGAGGGTGGGAGAGTATAGGTGTAAGAAGGGTAAGAAAAGAAGAAGAGTATCTTGCGTATATTGAGTATGAGTACAGTTGGTATAGTGAGTATAGTGAGTCCTCCTCCGACAGAGTCCCAGATATTAGTACAAGATCTTAGGACAAGAGATCCGTATATTCAACTGTCGTTTGGAAATGTTGCCAGCAAGACCAAATATTTCTGAATTTGGGGGAAGTATCTTTGGCTTGGTGCATCAGTTCCTCCATTTCGGCTACTTTAGATATACGTTTGAACCAGTCCGCTATAGTCGGGGGTTTGGAAGATTTCCATAGAGTTGGGATACACATTTTAGCCGCATTTATCATATGTAGTGCGAGAGATCGGTGGTAGTCTTTTTTTGGTATAGAGGAGTGGTGTAACAACATTTGAGCCGGGGTGAATTCAATCTGATAGGTGGTAATATTAGTGGTAATACGTTGGACTTCTTTCCAGAAGGGTTGAATAAGTGGGCATGACCACCATAAATGGATCATGGAACCCTCTGCCTCTGAACATCTCCAGCAGGTGGGAGGGATAGAGGGGGACATTTTGTGGAGTTTAAGGGGGGTTTTGTACCATTTGGAAAAGATCTTAAATCCTTTTTCCTGTGCTGACACGTTAATCGTACCTTTGTGTATATAGGTATATATGTTTTCCCAATCTTGGTCTGATAGATCTAAATCTAAGTCTCTTTCCCATGCGCGAGTGGCTATGTTGGATTTGGGGTTGTGTTCAGAGAAAAGGAGAGCATATATTTCTGAGATCACATGTCTCTGTGGTTCTGTTTTGGAGCACAGAACTTCAAAAGGGGTAAGTTGCCTGGAGTAGTCTGTATTGTAGGGGGGATGGTCAAGAAAGTGTCGTATTTGATTATATATCCAAGGCGGAAAAGGTTTTCCCGACATGTGTGCGGGCAAGTTTGTAATGGCTTGGAAGGTTTTTCCGGAAAAGAAGTGTTTTGCGCGTATATCGTCTTGGGGCCAGTATCCCTTAAGGAATGTAGTGGAAAAACCCGGTGGGAAGTCTGCATTGTTTCGGATTGGTGTTAAGGGGCTTGGGATGGAGGAAATGTGGTGTTTTTGACACATTGACTTGAATGAGTGAAGCGTGGAGGAGATCAATGGATGTTGTGAGCATGCCGGCGGAATCTGTCTTGTGGGCGTCCAGGGTAGTAATTTAACAGGGATCGGTGAGAATTCATTTTCAATTTGCGTCCAGGCTTTGGTGTGGGAGTGGACGGTCCAGTCAACTATTCTGGACAATTGGCAAGCCTGGTGATATTTTGCAATGTCTGGGAGAGCTATTCCTCCTTTTAATTGGGGCAGAGAAAGTCTTTCAAAACTAAGCCTAGGATGGTTTTTCCCCCATATAAATTCGCTGCATGCCCTGCGGTATGATGCAAAGAAGGCTTGCGGTAACCTTATGGGGACTGTTTGCAAAACATATAGTATTCTTGGGAGAATGTTCATTTTGATTATTGATGTTTTCCCAAACCAGGAAAAGAGTCCCGTTGACCAGGACTTAAGGTCTTTTTGAATTTGTTGGAGGATCGGTATGTAGTTTTTGAGATAAAGATCAGAAAGGTAGGTCGGTATGCGGATCCCTAGGTAGGTAATCGCATCACGAGTCCACTTGAAGGGGAAGTTAGATTGACATGTTTCTAGGGTCTCTTTTTGTAAAGAAACGTTCAGGGCTTCGGATTTTGTGAAATTGATTTTTAGGTTGGTCAGGAGGTTGAACATATTAAGGTCCTTAAGTAGGTTGGGTAGCGTAATGTGGGGTTCAGTCAGAAATAAGAGAATGTCGTCTGCAAAAGCAGATAGCTTGTATGTAGTCTCTGATATGGAGACACCTTTGATGTCTGGATTAGATCGAAGACGTTGAAGGAGTGGTTCTAAGGTAAGGATGAATATTAACGGGGAACGCGGGCATCCCTGACGTGTCCCGTTTGACATGGAGAAGGCATTCGATAGGTGTCCATTAACACGGACCTGTGCGGTGGGGGAAGCATAGAGGGCCATTATAAATTGTAACATACGGTCACGTATACCAATCTTTTTAAGTACTTCCTCCATATAGTCCCACGCCACCCTATCGAATGCCTTCTCCGCGTCCAGCGACAAGAAGAACCCTTGCTGTTGTTGTGAAGTTAACCATTTGTGTATGTTGATCGCCTTGGTAGTGTTATCTCTAGCCTCCCTGCCCGGTATAAAACCCACCTGGTCTAGTGAGATGAGGTTAGGCAAGAGAGGCAAGAGACGATTAGCTAATATCTTGGCGTATATTTTAAGATCAACATTCAATAAGGAGATAGGGCGGTAGTTCGATACTTTAGATGCATCTTTATTGGGCTTAGGTATTACAGTTACATGTGCCGTTAATAGGTCTCTAGGTGGGGGATTGTCTGAAGACAGGGAATTGAACGCCTGCAGGAAATGTGGTTTGAGGGTTTCAGTAAACGTTTTGTAATATCCGGTCGTTAGACCATCTGGGCCGGGACTCTTACTAGTCTTCAATTGTGTTAGAACCACGTCCATTTCAGCTGGGGATATGGGTCGTTCCAGATCGGTTGCTTCATCAGTAGATATGTGCTTAGGGCAATATTTCGTTAGAAAATCCTGGATGGCTTTTGTTCTGTGGTTGTTTACCCTCTGTGTGTTGGGGGTATGTAGGTTGTACAGCTGGGTATAATAGTGTACAAATTGTCCGGCTATTTGATCATTGGAAACTAATCGATTCCCAGTAGGGTCTATTATGGAGTGGATTGTTGTTTTTGCTTTTTTGGTCCGGAGTGCTCTGGCCAAGATTTTGCCTGATTTATTGCCGTATTCATAGAATATTTTTTGGGAGAGTATATAATTGCGTTTTGTTTGTTTGTGAAGAGCCTCTAAAAGTTCAGATCTAGCTTTGAGCAGTTCTGGGAGAGTCGACACTGCTAGGGAGTTTTTGTGTGCTCTTTCTAAGGATTGTATCCGTGAAGTCAATGTATTTATGTGCTCCTGTCTTTCCTTCCTACGTTTGGCTGAGAGTGCAATTAGCTCTCCTCGAATTGTGCATTTATGTGCTTCCCATCTCATCATAGGTGAGACATCCGGGGAGTCATTTTCCCTAAAGTAAAGCGAGAGGCGTTCTTGTATGGCAGTCATGGTTGCGGTATCCGTGAGGAGCGAGGGATCCAGGCGCCAAATATGGGGTCGGGGCGTAGTGTTTGAAAATGCTAGCGTCATGGATATTGGGTGGTGATCTGAAAGATACATGGGGTCAATGGTGGTTGTCATTAGCATCGGCAGGTCCCTTTGCGAAAGGAATAGATAGTCTAATCGGGAGTATCTGTTGTGGGGAGTCGAGTAGAAAGTGAAATCTTTCTCGTTCGGGTGAAGTGTGCGCCAGGAGTCGTGTAGTGATAGTTCTTTCAGTTGTGATTTAATTGCACGTAGCGTGCTATATGGTAGGCTGGAGGAGCCAGTTGAGGTATCATGTAAAGGGTTCAGAGGAATGTTGAAATCTCCTCCTAGTATAAGAAGGCCGTCTTGGAACAAAGTGAGTTTTTGTAATGTGGACCTGAAGAAGGGTACTTGTTTCGTGTTGGGTGCATAAATGTTGGCCAAGGTAATTCGCTTTCCATGAAGTGTGCCTTTGACAAAAAGGTATCGTGCTTCCGTGTCTATGCTAGTGTCTGTAACGTGAAACGGGCAATTTTTAGCAAATAGGATGGAGACTCCTTTTGATTTTGTGGAGTTATTAGTTGCGTGTATGAAGGTTGGGAAGCGGTAGTTGGAGAGTTTGGGGGCGGAGCCTGTTCTAAAATGTGTCTCCTGGAGAAAGACAATGTCCGCTTTGTTTTTATGTAGGGAAAGTAATAACTGAGAGCGTTTTTCAGGGATGTTGAGTCCCCGTATATTTAGGGATATTACCTTGATTGTTTTATGTTTGGCTGATGGTGTTTGCGGCATATTGCTGATGTGATTAAAATTTGGATGTGCTGGTGAGGGAGGACGGGAGGGCTTCGTATAGCTATGAGGCTCTGTCGGAGGAGGAAGAGGAGAGAGTTAGAAAGGGGATTAGAATGAAATAGCAGAGAATTTGCGTCTTTGGAGGGGGGGTTGGAAAACACTTAGGGGTTTGAGAACGTGTATGGGGGACTAAGAGTGCGTTACTTTTGTGTTGCAGTCCAATGCGTAAATGAGTGGAAATGGTCGGGTATCTTCGCGTGTGAATGTGGTCGTTTCCGGTGATCAGCGAGATCCTGCTCGCTGATCCGTAGAGAGTGAATACCTGTACTTAGGTATGACCGGATCGAGTCCGCGGCGTGTAATGGGATCTGATATATAAATCAGCAGAAGTGCTTGTGAGCGCCACTGAGGTGAGGAGCGGCTGAAATCGGTAAGAGGAGGTGTGTTTTCGAAGAGGAGAGGCTACCCGCTTGACAGGGAGGAGATGAGAGCTTATGGAGGAGGTCTAAACTTGTGCTAAACTAGTGTAAGGATGGAATCAGGGGATTGTATGAGTATGTGGGATGATTAATAAATATTGGGATCAGAGTTGATAGTGCAATGATGTAAGCATGCAAAATATATGTCGGGAGAGACCAATAGATCCGAGTAAGAGTGCTGTCTGAGTGTTTAATCCGCGTGCCCCTGGTTGGTGACACTCTCTTTTCAGGGAGCCTTCTAGACAAGAGTCGACTAATGGTTGTCTCGTAAGTAATACATGGATTTAGAGCAGTGTTTCTCAACTCCAGTCCTCAAGGCGCCCCAACAGGTCATGTTTTCAGGATTTCCCTCAGATGAAATGGCTGTGGTAATTACCAAGGCAGTGAAACTGATCAAATCTCCTGTGCAAAATAATGGCAAGCCTGAAAACATGACCTGTTGGGGCGCCTTGAGGACTGGAGTTGAGAAACACTGATTTAGAGTGTCATATGTATAAAAAAATCCTAGACAATCCTTAAAAAAGACAAAAGATTAATAGACGTAAACTAAACAAAACTCATAACTGTGGAATCCCATACACGTCATGCTGTCAACCTTGGTCTAACCTGCGTGGACTGAATTAGCTACTACTCTCTTTGTTGGGTGTGTAAGTCCTAGCCCTATGTCTTAGTAAGACGTGCGCATCACCTGTGTCATGTTGCGTCGATCTACCGGGCCATCCGCTGTAAGATAGGAATCTCGAGATTGACGCAAGTGGGAACAGGCGCCACGCAGCAACCGTGCCCGGGGTTACATATAGATGTGTGGTAACATCCGGAACGTTTATAGTCTGGGTGGCTTCTAAACTAACACAATACTGTGTGTAAAATAGGAGCCTGCAGGTATATCAGTCTTCTTACATCTCATGTCAACACTGCGTGCGTCAATGGAGGTATCCTATTCTATTCTGGGGGAGATGAGGTGGAGCAGTGAGGTCAGGCAATCACTCAGCCATCTGTGAGGAATGATGTCTTGCGTTGATGTTTTCCATTTTCATCAGCGCTTTGTTTATAATGTTTTAATACAACTGAGGTTAATCAAGATGTCATCTACGGGCCTCGCTATCTGAACAAT
Source organism: Lithobates clamitans (assembly GCA_037952925.1). Taxonomy (NCBI): domain Eukaryota; kingdom Metazoa; phylum Chordata; class Amphibia; order Anura; family Ranidae; genus Lithobates; species Lithobates clamitans. The sequence continues at coordinate 366,451 of JBBGZY010000496.1, read as the reverse complement.
GCCGTATATTATCGGACCATGAGGGTACTATGATACCTCTGGGGTACCCCCCATCACCCGTGAGCGAATGGTAGGTCTCGTGACTGCTGATCGACACAATTATGAGTCCATCGATTTAGGAAGTCGGTACTAATACCCTAGCTCGCAATTATATATATTCATTCTATTAACATTGCTGCATAGGAGGTGATGATCCGCGGGAATCGTGTCCCCCCCACTTGTACGCAGTAAGTGGAGTAGCCGGGATAGTGTCTAACTTAAGTGTGTCAGTGCGATACGCAATTTCGATCACAGCGAGCTGTGTGTAGGGCAATAGCCAAGAGAAATCTAGAAGTGTGCTCAGAACATCTGTTATGTATTGTGCAATTGTAGTAATATAATGTAAGAGATCTCGTAGATCATTCCCGCGGATCATCACTCCACTCCGCCCTGTCTAGTCACGTCTAGAATAGAGATATTGTTAGGTAAAGAGTAACATAGGGAAATAAAAGGTGGGTAACAGCACGAGGGCTAAAACTTATCATTTGAATAAAAGTGCTTAACGGACTCCCCCCTCAGCTTACAGCGAGTGTGAGTGAGGTTTCAGAGCAGGAAAGGATACGTTGACTGTGTGCACAAAAAAGTCAAGAATGACCTAAGCCGTGTGTGCAGGAATGTAATTTCTTGGTTTCTTCCTGCAGTGAAGACATTGTTGACCTGTAGCTCCTGTTTCTGCATCCTACCCGCCTTCAGTGTGGTTTCATTCTCATCGTTATTAATGTGGCGTCCTGAGCAGACTGGAAAAGTCCGGTGCAGGTGCTTAGGGCTGCAGGGAGATTGGAAGCTAGCAGCTAGTGTTAACCAAGCATGACACAAACCCGGGAAAAACTGGAACAGAACTTAGTGTAACCTGTGAAACGAATGGCAGCGGGTGAATCGAATCTCCGTGTCTCGCACGTTCCGGCCTCGCTGATCAGCGGTCCCGGCGTGCTCTCCTGGTCTGCGGGGTGTCCAGTGGGCTGTGACCTCTATCCGAGCCTTGCGTATGGAGACGTAGTCTGGCTTCTGATGGAGATCGCTGCCGCCTGTAGCGGTGCGGCTGAGTGTCCATCGGTTCGCTGTCAGGCGGGTGTTTTCTGGAAGCCGGAGGGCGGAATTCCGCATACCACTCGGGAACATCCGTGATCGGTATGTCTAGGGTGTTGCAGAAATAGCGCAGATCTTCTGGCACTCTGAGTAGTGCGGTGCGACCTTGATAGGAGGCTGACAGGCCGAAGGGAAATTTCCATCTGTATGGGATTTCCTTGGAACGTAGTACTTCCAACAGGGGGCGCAGTTCTCTCCAACGTTGTAATGTAATCGTTGAGAGGTCTTGAAAAATGCGTATGTCAGCGCCATTGTGTGATAGCTTTGTAGCCATGCGGGCCTTTCGCAGTAGTTCTTCTTTCAATTGATAGTCTATAATGTGACAGATCACATCCCTAGGTGGGTCCACTTCTCTCCCCCGTGGGCGAAGGGCGCGGTGTATGCGTTCCATGCCTATGGGGGTGGTGAGGGGTTTATCCAGGAGGCCGTTAAAGAAGCGTACGACCTCTGCTTGGAGCCTGTCAGCTTCAATTGATTCCGGCAGGCCTCTCACCCGCAGATTATGGCGCCTGCCGCGATTGTCCAAATCCTCCATGTGTCGATTCATGTCCTGCAGCTGTAGGGTGTGTGTATCCAGGACCTGACACGTACGGCGGAGCACAGTGGAATGGGTTGTGGTCGTCTTCTCCACTTCCTGGACACCTCACAGCTGCCGTGAGGGTGTTTTTAATATCCAGCGCTACTGAGTGCAAGTCCTGGAGGCTGGGTTATGAGTTCGGCGTGAGAATCACCGCTCCATTGTCCGGGGGCGGTATGGTTTCTACTGTTGGGCCTGCTATCTGAGGTAAGCCTCGTGCGGGCGCCATGTTGCCAGAATGGGAGCGGAACATTTCTGGTATATTCTGGCTAATTCTGCCAGTCAAGTCACGAAGTGACCTTGATCTGGAAGCGGAGGAGCTGCGGGATGAAGTCCCCATGTTTTCTTCGTGGTAGGGCGGAAAAGAAACCTCCGCTGTAGTTATAAAGTCCTCTCTGTCAGCGGGAGCAAAAGACTTAAGCTGCCATTTTCTCCCAAGGTCAGGCCACGCCCCCCCAATTTCATTGTTTATATGTATGTTTCTTTGGAAGATGTTTGAGGTAAATTTTATAGTTAACATAATAACTCTGAATGGCAATGCAATAAATTTAGTAGCTTGTTAAAAGGTTTCATATAGAGATATTTTGAATTGTAGTAGTTGTTATAGTCTTTTAAAGATTTAAACAATTTGATCTTAAGGTTATTCAATATTAATAAAAACAATGAAAAAAGCTGTACCCTTTCTTTCCACTTTAGGTGTATTGATAGTCATATGTGCTGCTCAACCACTAAAAGCTGTACTTACCTAATGTTATCACCAGTTCTATTAAAGCAAAAAACAAAACAAAAAACATACGGTTAAAGTGAAGATATTCATAAATTATAACAAGAAGATAAAGTGGCCATCCTGGGGTGAAGGCAATACAGTTGTTTTTAGAGTATCTTTACAACCCTAAAATGCATTTTATCAATCTTTATGAACACACTTAATTCTGTAAGGTTGTAGTCCTCTTAGAATAAAAAAAAACAAAAGATAGGTTTTCATCATTTGATTGTCTGAATTAGGTAAATAAATAATATTGTGTGGTATTTAGCCCCTTCCTAGCAGTGTTTCCTTGATTAGCAATAGTAGCAACTAGTTTATCAAAGGAGCTACATGTGTATTTAATTTGTTTTAATTAGGAATGTGTAGATAACTGAGTAATTTCTAGTAATGCTTCAGCAATTGTTAATTGATAGGAAAAGAATGGAGGAAGTTACAACCTTCTTGGTTGCATTCCAAGATCAATTTGTCCTTACCCTGACCTTTTCCTCTGATTGCAAACAAGTAGAGCCAATATTCAAAGTCCAAACTAGTCGAAAAAATCTTCCTATGCATATAATACTGAAGTATGAATGTATATCGGTGAGAGCACTTAAAATAAGTGTGACTGTATCATCTCAATTAACTGTAGTAATACCTTTATGTTTTCCTTGATGGAACTTAGGTTGCCGTGAAGCAGATGTCTTATCAGTAGCAATAGAAAACAGACCCTGGCATCCCTATCAAGCACATAATATTGGATCCCCTATAGATTAACCCAAAAGAGATGAGAAAATATGACACATGTAAATTTCTGTGGAAAAAGCAAAATTATCTTTCAAAAGTTGCACATATGTTCCCTCTTGCTGAGAAAAAATTGGCTAACAGGCAAAGAATTGGCAAACAAATGGCATGGGGGGCTGGGCACTGCCCTGGGGACCTACACAAAAAAAAATCAAGAAAACAAAATGATATAGGGTCTGTCTCAAATGTTAAACCAGACCCTTATCCAAACATGCATCCTGGCTGGTCTAGAAAATGCTCACGGAAGACAAAAATCGATAGACATGTTGAAACATGTGACTGACTTGCACTGAATAACATTTTGTGGGCCCTGCCACTAAAACTAATAAAAACAGCTAAAGGTCTCCCGGGGTGACATGTGGCCATATTTAATCAGTGGTGTCATGCTATCCCTGCCTCTTTGTTTACTTGGCCAATAAATGAATGGGGACAGGTGATGTCACTCATTACTAATGACGCTGTGAACACCCATTCCTTGTTCCTTAGCAACCCTTGACAAATAAGAAACTGTCATATATATTAGCAGAAAAAATATCACTACTATGTATGTATTCAGATCCTGCTGAATGGGCTAAAGAATCAGCCAAGGTTGCTTGCAAACTTGTGTTTGGGTTGTACCATGAGCTGATTCCTACCCAGGATTGTTACTCAAAGTAAAGGAGGGAGCACTGGAGTGCAACTTTACTACTATTGTAACAATGCTGAGTTATTGCAGAATTAGTATATTGTTTTCAGGGGAGAAATGATGTTGGAATGTTTCTTGAAGTGTGTGCATAGTCAAACTTAGTTTTCTATAGAGTATGGAATTTGTGTCCCCGCTGAGTATCTCCCAGACAGAAAGCGATGAAAAATCCAGAATTTACAGTTGTCACCAGAAAAAGGGATGATGGAAAATTTTCCAGTGATAAAAACTGTTCTGGTTATAACTGTAAAAAGCAGGGAAATTTCCTCACTTTAAAGAGATTTCTGTAAATATTTTACAGGGGACAGAGACAGTGAGAAAGAGAAAAAGAAACACTTTACTCAAAATGTTTACTATTGTATGTGCAAACTAATAATGTGCATTATATTATTATTATTATACAGGATTTACAGTATGTAGTGCCAAGAGTTTGCGTAGCACTTTACAACATTATTAAATCTATTCTTGTAAATCCTAAAAATACATACAATTGAATTGTTAATGTATGTCTATGTTCTGTTGAAATACATATTTAAGTCAGAGGCGTGTCCGGACGTGAGCCGAGGAGGATGCACTAAACAGGATCTCCGATTATTCTAAAGAAATCCACCACCATCCTTCCTCCAGTGCACCTTGGTGAGCCTGCCTCACAACTTTGCTTATCCCTGGACATCTCTTGCCTCTACCCCTGCCTAAATTTCCGAGCCGGGACAACAGATCGTGAAGATATCCAAGCCACGGCCAAATCCACACATCTGCAGCCCGCTGCCATCTTGAGGCCTACGGAGAACGGTCATCCTTCAGCCATCCATCGCCATCCTTTCTCTAGCGCACCTTGGTGAGTCTCACAACCCTACTTGTCCCTGGACATTTCTTGCTTCTGCCCAAGCCTAAATTTCCAAGCCTGGATGGCCGATTGTGTCGATATCCAAGCTGAGATTGGCTCCACACATCCGTGGCCTGCCGCCATCTTAGCAGTGCCCAGAGCCTTCCATAAGATTTAATGACACGGTGGTGTGGCCGGAGGACGACCGAGATGGCTGCTTGCTGCAACAGCTCTGTGGGACGGCAGCTTTCTGGGGCTCTAAGCGAGGGGTGATCACCTCAAAAATACACAACAACCGGATCAATTGATTCGCCAGAACACCAGGACCATGTCGAAACGAAGAAATGAGAGATCCACTCCATGGAAACTCACAGATTTCTACCCAGGGAAAAACAGCTCCCAAAATGACGCCGACGGACCTGCGGCTGCATCCCGCGGTGACCCGAACTTCTCACAAGCACAACAGAATGCTGCACACACAGCAATATCCTTTCCTCACTTGCATGGGAATGGTTCACTCACCTCCACACCGTCCAAATCTAAATTGAAGCTCTCACAGGACACAGCACAAGACACTGAGGTGAGCCATAGTTCATTAGCTCCCCCTTCTATAGATAACTCCATCGCTGCATATCCCACTACTAATGAGCCTGTGCTGGACACTACATTGAGAGACATGCTTCTCACACTGCAAACCTCTATCCATTCTGATATCTCCAAAATGATGCATCATATTACCTCAGAAATGACATGTATGGGAGAAAGAGTCACTATCATTGAAAACAAAATGGGGGAAGTGACCTTCTCCTTCAATACCTTAGAGGATGCTCAGGGGCTGAAAATAGGGTGGATGAAAGCTAAGATCTCTGACTTAGAAGACTGTTCCAGAAGGAACAACTTACAAAATAAGAGACATACCAGAGACAGTCAAACCCTCAGCACTAGAAGATTATTTCACACAGCTGATGTCTGCTTTTCTCCCTGACGCATCCCCGGGTGAGTTAATAATTGATTGCATACACTGGTTGCCAAAACCATCCTATCTGCCAGAAGATGTCCCAAGAGACAATATTGTTAGAATTCATTTTTCCATGTCAAGGAAAATCTGATGCGTGCCGCACGTAACCAAGCTGAATACCCTCAGCAATATGCCAATCTGGCTTTCTAATCCGATCTATCTAAATATATCATGCTGCAATGCAAAAACTTAGGCACTATTACGAAACCCCTGCTAAACCGTCAGATATCATACAAGTGGGGTCGACCAGTTAAGCTGATCATCACTAGGGACAACAAAACCCACTATGTCCATACCCTGGATGAAGGTCTTTCTCTGCTGCGACAATGGCACATCCTGACACCACTGGAACAGAGGCAGCATAATCGCAGCCAAGGCTCCCGCACCACCTGTGTCTGGGATGATTTTGATCCATCGGATGATATGACCACCTGAGTCTCTAAAGTTATTTCTAGCTTACATGTAAGCCCTAGATTTCTTGCCTGAGCCCAGCTCATCAGCCTAAACCCCCAGTTTTAGTCGCAGCACCACTCAAGGAGAGTTCTGCTTTTTCTCTTTTTAGATTTCACTGTCCCCTGAAAACATTATACGAGAGTTAACTGTTTAAATTCTGACTTGTTCTTATTTTTTACAGTCTTTAGTCCAACACCCTTTCTCCATTAGCCAAGCTTCTTCCTACAGCGTCTGACGACCTCCGGATCTACAAGGTTCCTATAACAACTTCTCCACAAACAGGGATTCCACCATCTACCAGCACCTGCATACCCTTTTTAATACACAAGATATCACCACTAACTTACTTTCATTCTAAACCATATAGCTGAACCCACACATATACCTACAACTAATTTAGTGGTAACTCTACCATCCACTATGCCAATCAAAATAACGTCACTTAATGTAAAGGGCTTAAACCACCCGGGAAAAAAATATTCCCTCTGGTCCGAAGCCCGCAAACTTCATAGTGATGTACTGTGCCTCCAAGAGACTAATTTTTGTCATGATAAGGCGCCAAGTTTATGTCTCACAAAAACTTCCCACATATCTTCTGTGCTAATTCTCAGAACAAAACAAAAGGAGCATTGATAGCAACCAGGGACACGGTAGCATTTAATTTGATATCTACAATTGCGGATCCCCAGGGGAGATACCTTATGTTAATATGCAAAATGAATAATGCCACCTTCACTATCGTAAATTTATAAGCTCCAAATACGGGCCAATTACGCTTCCTGCGGAAACTACTGAAAAAAGTACATAAAAACCAGCAAGGCAGTACGCTCTTTTGTAGGGACTTCAATTTAGTCCCTGGCCCTTCCATTGATGTTAAGGGAACCTCTCCTATACAACGCCGCAAATCTACTCTGACTCTGCTACTACAAGCCAAAGGTTTATTTGACATATGGAGATGCCAACACTCCATGGAAAAGTACTTTACCTCCTTTTCAAAACCACATTGCACTTATTCAAGAATCAACCTGTTTGTCGGAGACAAACAACTCCTACAAGACGCCATTGAGACAAAAATTCACACCATAACATGGTCAGATCATGCACCCATCTCCATATGTTTAGGAGACAAGTCATCTCACTCATTTGCCACCAACTGGAGAAATGATCCATACCTCATGTCTATACCTGCTAATAAGACTTTCGTACAAAAACACCTGACAGAATACTTTGACATTAATATGCCTACAGCTAGCAATCCTGCTACAATGTGGACAGCCCACAAAGCATTTATTTGCTGTGTTCTAATTAAACTGAATGCACAAACGAGGCGCAAAAGGACACAGCAGCTGACAAAACTACTCAATAAAATTGAACACTTAGAAAAGATAAATTAAGTATCCCCCACGCACTTCAATAGCGATAAAATTTTTATGGCCAGAAATGATCTTAAAACCTTCTTGAATGCCAAACACGTCAAGTCACTATTAAAAATATGATCTTCTTTCTACACAGCCGGTAATAAAGCTGGTAAACTGTTAGCAAACCAAAACTAAGGCAGAACAAAAATAAAATTCCACATATCCTACATCCCTCTACCAGAGACAAAGTGTATCACCCCAAAGATATAGCTAATGCATTTGGTACGTATTATCGCATGCTATATAACTTAAAAGATGATTATCTATAATGTGCGTTATTGGGCAATGCCTGACAGAATGGACATCTGAAAGACGATATGCGCAATAAAGTGTATTAATGAAACATGAAATCAATCGTGTATGGCCTATTGACTAGGCACTAATAGGGTATTTTTGCCTATCCCTTTCACATATAAGTTGGATACCCTATCCTGTGGATGCCATTCCCGGATTCAAGGGCCGGTTATTGTTGATCGTCCCAGCCACATCCCTAGACGCCTACCCACGTATTTATGTTGGACGTTTAGTTATGGCAGTTACCTATGAGTTCATGACAGACTTTTAGCTTTTATAGCAGTTCATGTTGTTAATGTGTTGTACCTTTTCACTTTATATTTGTGCCACTGCACCTTCAAGATCTCCTGGGTAGCTCACTAGTTTTTCATGTTTTTTTCATTTCATAACTGCTCATCCTCATAATTTGAGATCTGTAGCGAGTTATTTAGGATTCATATATATCCCTTTTTTCTATCACTATCTGACAGGGATTTACTTCTGCTAGTGTCAGCTAACAATTTATACACGTTCCTTTTAGTGTTTTACACTTTATTACGCAGATTGCTTTCATTATCACTTTGCATTACCTACCCCTATTAGTGCCTAGTCAATAGGCCATACACGATTGATTTCATGTTTCATTAATACACTTTATTGAGCATATCGTCTTTCAGATGTCCATTCTGTCAGGCTTTGCCCAATAACGCACATATAGATAATAATTTTTTCAGCGCCACACTTACCCACTCTATATCTTCGCTGCAATTTGTCTGATTGTTGTGTTGGCTACTCTCCTCACTTTTTTGGTTGGCGCATTATTAATTCTGATTTTTTGGTTAACTTAAAAGATGACCCCAACATAATACAACCCATAGATTCTGACATATCAGGCTTTCTAGAATCAATGAATCTTCCCAAACTTTCCTCTGAACAACTGATATCAACGCTCCATTCTCAATACAAGAAATCTCCCAAGCTATTTCCACACTTCCCAACGGTAAAGCCCCGGGCCCGGATGGCTTCTCTGCCTAATATTACAAATTATTTACTAAAACCTTAACCCCCACCTGTGATATGTTCAGCGCTGCTGTGTCCTCTGGTCAATTCCCAAATGAAATGCTCTCTGCCAATATTGTAACCTTGCCCAAACCAAGGAAGGAGCCGGATACCCCCCCCAAATTTCCACCCTATCTCTCTAGTAAACACTGACCTCAAATTGTATGCCAAATTAATAGCTCAGAGATTAACCCCCATTATGCCCCACATCATACACCCTGACAAAGTAGAGTTCACACTAGGCAGACAAGCCCCAGATGCCACACAAAAAAAATACTAAATCTCCTACATTTTGCTGAAAAATATTATATCAACTCTATTCATTACTCTAGACGCTGAAAAGGCATTTGATAGGATTCACTGGGGTTATTTGAAACACACTCTCACCAAATTTGGATTTCTAGGCAACATATTATCGGCCATTCTAGCCTTGCATTCTAACCCCAATGCTCGAGTTCTCTCAGATGGGGTCTTTTCAGACCCTTTTATCATCAACAATGGAACAAGACAGGGATGCCCCCTATCTCCATTGATTTTCACACAAATGATGGAACCCCTGGCTCAAAAAATCCGATCCTCAAACTCCATTTCAGGAATCAAAATTAAAGGTCAAGAATTTAAAATCACACTATTTGTGGATGACATAATTCTCACTTTGACTGATCTGGCCTCTTCCCCGGTAAAGGTATGGGAAATCTTAAATACCTTCAACGCATGTTCTTTTTACAATATAAATGATTCCAAATCCAATGTCCTTGGCATTCATATTGCTAAATCTACCCAATTGCGTCTACAATCTACAGTTCCTTTTCAATGGGTATCCTCCTCAATGCCTTATTTAGGCATATCCTTGACATCTCCATCCTCAAACTTATATAGCTGAAACTACCTGCCATTTCTTCACACTTGCAGGAAAGATCTTCAAGAACTAAGCAAACATTATCTCTCTTGGGCTGGTAGAGCTTTTAAAATCATAACCCTTCCGAAACTCTTGTACCTATATAGAGCTCTACCAATACAGGTCCCCAAATCTTTTTTCCAAGCTATTAAAAGATTACTGAGTGCGTCTATATGGCAAGGTAAGAAACCTTGTTGTTCTTATGCCACTATTGTAAAACACAAAATTGCAGGAGGTATAAGCTTCGCAGACACAAAAGATTACTACATGGCTGTAATACTGGATCAAAACAGACATTGGTTTACGCCTCTGTTTCACAAACAATGGTAATTTAGTGAGCAGTCATTTGTACCTGAAGGCAATTTAAGCTCTCTTCTGCTAGCTCAGAAGATTCACATAAAACCCAAAAAAACAGATCACCCGACGATTGCGCCCGCAGTTGAGGCATGGCACTTCCTATTCCAAAACACATCCCTAACAGAACACACCCAATCGGTATATCCCCCTGTGGAGGTATTCAACTTCTTACTCCCTGATCTGTCTCTTAAACACTGGTCAAACATAAAAATCCTCCCACTGAAAGAACTAATACATAATGACCAACTCCTTTCATTCCAAACCCTTAAAACTAGATACCTAATACCATCGCAAGGTGCATACACATATAAATGTATAGCCTCCTACCTGAAAAAAAATCCTGCCCCATCAGTCATAATTCCTACCAAGGCATGGTCCTTCTGGACTTCAAACTCCCCCAAAGCAAAAGGAATAGCCCTAATGTACAATCTCTTACAAAACAAAGACAAGTTCACTAAGACATCAACTTACAAAAGATGGGAAAGGGATCTACAGGCCTCTTTCTCAGATTACCAATGGCGCACAGCCATACATTACAACCACAAAGCATCCACCTGTATTAATTATTGGGAACTATCACAAAAAATCCACCATAGATGGTATCTTACTCCTGTACAAATGTATAAATTTGCAAATCTTGACGACAACAGTTGTTGGAGAGGATGCTCCTTCAAGGGTTCGCTAATACACATTCTCTGGGATTGTCCACACATTCACACATTTTGGAGAAAAGTATTCTCTTTAATCTCAGATATCACTGGGATTATAATTAAACCTACTCCATCCCTGGCTATTCTCAGTAAAGGACCAGAATCCTTCAGGTACAAATTCAGAACCATAATGCTGCATATTCTATTTGCTTCTAGGTGACTCATAATGCGCAAATGGAGAAGCTCTTTAATTCCAAATGTTTCTGATGGTAAACACCAAATAAACTTGATCAAAGATTATGAATACACTTCTACCTTAAAACACAACACTCTTGCTAAATTTACCAATGCCTGGACGCTTTGGCTGAAATCCTAAGTGTAAGTAAGTAATGTACTTCCTTCCTTGGTTTCTCCTCTGAGTTCTACTTTGCTTGGACTAACAGACTGTACCCCACTGTTTACTTCTAGATGTATACATGTACACATGCTATGTGTTCTACAACAATATGTTTCCTTCCTGGTATATGAAAAAATTTAATAAAAATGATTTTGGAAATACATATTTGAGTCATCTACAAAGAAAGCAAGCCCTGAAGAAGCGGATGCATATACCGCAAAACATGTTGGCTACTTCTATGCAATATCTCTGTACAAAATGTTGTATACACACCACCATTTTTATGTGTAGGGGCATGTATGTTACTCCCCTATTGTTCTTAATCTTAATGTTTCAACTGTCATTTTCTACTTTTCAATAAACTATATAACGTGAATATGTTTGTTATCTGTCTGGAAGAGGCCATTTAACACCTAAATCCAATACAGTTTCCTCTTTCCTATTATTTTAATAAAGGGTTGGTAATCCATGACAATATTGTATATGGCAGTAGAGTTAGTACATAACCAAACAAAAACAGTACATTGATAGCAGTGCTAATGATAAATTTTCCCAATACAGTAAATAATAATTCTAAAGTGAAGTGATATCTTCCAATATGTGCCAAGAAATTTTGGCCTATTCTGCTTAAAGATAAAGATCTCCAATCTTCCCTGCCTAAAAAAACAAAATTTATTTATCGAAAGGCCCCCAGCCTTAGAAATCATATAGCCCCCAATGTACCTGACCCGCCAAAGAAACCAATTACGTTTTTAAACGGATCTGGTTTCCATTATTGTACCAGTTGCAAAGCTTGCAAAATGACTAGGAAACCTGGTACAAAGAAGAAGATATCACAATTTAAATCTGTAGTAACACAACAACAAGAATTGAATATCAAACCCCTCATTACATGTGATTCTGACCATGTTACTTATGTTTTGGAATGCCCGTGTTCCTTACAGTACGTGGGCAGAACCACACAACAACTAAAAGTAAGAATTAATGAGCACCTTACAAATATTAAAAATGGTTACCCCAACCATAGTGTCTCTAGACACTTCAAACTCCGTCATGATAGTGATCCATCATTGTGTACATTTTATGGCATTGATAACATTTGTAGAGATTGGAGGGGTACTCATATGAAAAGGGCTGTATCTAAAAACAAAACATATTGGCTCTACAAATTACAAACCATGCAACCACATGGAATGAATATAGATTTAGATCTTAACTGTTTTTTAACTAACGACTAGTCCAGGGGTATGCATTAAAGATAATATTTACGATCACAATTAATTGATCATTTATTATATAATAATTTTGTGGTCAAATTTGATGTATTCAAACCTTTATAATTTTAGTATCTATAGTTAGGCACATCAATAAGGAACTGTCTAAATTAGTAATCTTTTGATAGCGAGTTCAGGTTATATATAGTACTTTTATTAATTTTGATCTACTAGTTCCTATTTGGGTTTTTCCATATAAAGCACCCATTTAGTGTTAGGGATTAACCTGTACAAATTTGCATCAATGGGTATGTATCATGTTAATGTAAACCGAGACTGTGGCTGCACGGCATTACAGGGTCGAACCATCTGTCTATTTCAACTAATGCCCCGTACACACGGTCGGATTTTCCGATGGACAATGTCCGATCGGAGCGTGTTGTCGATTCCGACCGTGTGTGGGCGCCATCGGACATTTTCCATCGGATTTTCCGACACACAAAGTTGGAGAGCAGGAGATAAAATTTTCCGACAACAAAATCCGATCGCGTTAATTCCGACCATGTGTGGCCTGTTCCGACGCACAAAGTGCCACGCATGCTCAGAAGAAATTCCGACACGGGACAGCTCGTTCTGGTAAACTTAGCGTTCGCAATGGATACAGCACTTTCGTCACGCTGCAATGTTCAAAATGGTTTAATACAGCGCACTCTCTTCTTCTTTATAATGTGACAAGAATTAAGTAGTTTTGCTGCTCATATTCACACACACTTCTCACAAACTTTTATTTGTGTTTTTTTAATGGGATTCCCTCAATATATTGTTATTAGTTGTCACATCTGACAGTTTTATATTTTTTATTTTTTATTTTTTTTGGATTTTAAGCCTTTTTTTTTTCTTTAATGTTTGGATTTTTTCAAAGGCTGATCTTTGTTCAATGTTATTTTTATTTTTACTCCAGAATATTTTTGTGTGTGTTTTGTGTGTCAAGTTACCCCAACACCATTGATATCTTTTATTATTTAATCTCAAGGAGATTGTTTGTTGTTGGTGTCCCTTGTTCATTTCACATTGTATATTTGAAATGTACCTGAATCCTCACAAACCAACTGTCATTTTTGAAGTAAAACACATAGGAGAGTATAATTTAAAACAAAAATCCTTTATTAAGGGATCAGAACCAAACAAAGAGGAAGGCAACACTGGATCAACATGAGAAATTAGTGAAGCCTGGGACCCCCACGGCAGACATCAATTCTTCAACATCGAAATTGGTGGCCTGAGGAGTCCATATCTAAGGGAGGGCAGTCTGGTCCGGGATTCGCAGAGATCTGGATAGCAGCAGATGACATCTATGTCCCCAGGCTGTGGTACCACAAGAGGCTGCATCTTTTGACCAACCAGACTGAACCCAGGGCAATCACTGTCTGGTCTTCCTTCCACGCTTCCTTCTAGGCTGTGGCTGTGCAGTTGGAGATGTGGCAGGAGGAGGAGTAGGACCTGGAGGAGGAGGAGGACTGGGGGGACCTGGAGGAGGACTGGGGGGACCTGGAGGAGAGGGAGGAGGAGGACCTGCAGGAGGAGGAGGAGGACCATCCCAAAGATGTGTATGAGGTGTAATTTGGCCCCTCATACCTTTCTCCAGAGCCTCTGATATGAGGGCCTCACACATGGCTTTTTGGCCCTCCTCCATCCTCTGCATTTTATAGGCAATGAAGGCAGCAATGTTCTCCTGCATGGTGTGGGGTGCTCCCAGGACCTCTGTAGGCCTCCAAAAGAATGCTATAGCCGCCTCCTCTAGGGTACTCGTCCTACTGCCACTTTCTGTTTTCAGGGGGGGTGGAGGGACCTTGATATCAGCCAGCCGGCTCGGCCCAGCCACCTCCTGGCTGAGACTTCCCTGTGTATGAAAAAGGGACATGGTTTTAGTTTTTGCATCATCAATCACAATCCTAAATTAGTACTCCCAACTAACATCTAGTTAATATCATTGATTGGACAAGCAGAAATATTTAGAGGAATGCTATACCTGGCTCAATCTGGGCTCCTCCACATGCGGCCTGGAAGGCCCAGGTTGGGCGTCAGAAGCCTCAGCCAGGGGGGAAGGAAGCGTGGAAGGAAGACTGGAGAGAGATGGCCTGGGTTCATTCTGGCCTGCAGAAAGTGCAGCCTGTCGTAGTACAACATCCTGGGGACATAGATGTCATCTGCTGCTCCGGATCTCTGTGAATCCAGAACTTTCTTGTGCTCCCTCAGATATGTGCTCCTCAGGCCACCAATGAAAATCTTCAAATAAGTGATGTCTGACGTGGGGATCACCTGCTTCACAATTTCACACAATTGCTCCAGTGCTGCCTTCCTCTTTGCTTGGTTCTTGAAATGGGGGTGGGTAATCTCCCACAGACAGGGCAGCTCACTTAGCATATCTATGAATACTGACATGAAGTCAGTATCTTTCATTAAGATATCCATGTTCACTGCAAGACACAACACAAGACAAAGCCTAATGTCAGACAAAATTCTCCTAATCTTGTTACAATATAGGCCTCAATCTAGAAGCAGTATAGGCACAAGTTTGTCTCTTACCTTCGTTCTTACGATCGGCGCGTCCAATGCTCCTTCCTCCGCTCACAGATCGTACGTAATACGCACACGTGTTACGCTTTATACACACTGCGCATGCGTGTAACTCCGCCCGCCCCTGACGTTCTTTCTAGTCTATTCCACGCCCCTTTTTGTTCGGCGCAGTGGGGGAAGAGCATGATGGCGGAGTTACAGCAGGTGCGTGCTAATTCTAGCAACGAGGAGGAGGAGGAGGAGGAAAGCCCGGATCCAGGCACGTCCCGATCCAGAAGGAGACGTTTTAAGGCCAAAAATATGTCGTTTGGGGAGATGTTGGAGATGGTCGACATCATGAAGAAGTCTGACTATGATGGAAAATATGGGCCTTACCCCAACCCCAATATCCGAAAGGCCAAAATCATGGCGAAAGTGGTCAGGAGTCTTGAGAGGAATTTCGGGGTATGAAGATCTAAAGATCAGCTCAGGAAGCGGTGTTCGGACCTGAAGTTGAGAGAGCCAGAGCAGTACCGAAAGATCTGGAGAGTGCTGCAAAAAAGTAAGTAGTGCTGTGTTCCTGTTCTTTCTGTCTTTATTACGTTCGTTCTGCTCCTTATGCTTTTATTAATTGTAACGTTTAAAAAGGTCAACTTTAATGTTCATGGGCCCATTATTCGTTCGCCCATCATCCTACTTGGATGCCAAATATTTGTTTGTGTAGATGGGTTTGTTACTAGAATGAAATGCCAACTAGATTGTGTGTAAGGAGAGGACACTGAGCAGCTGTTTTCACATCTGGACACTGGAGCACTAGTGTGGGACACAAGAACACCATTTTTATTAGGGGGGGGGACACAGGTGCTCCAGTGTATACTATAGGGGGGGCTACATTTGTGAAGCTTGTACCAAACAGGTAAAGTATTGCAGCTTGACAAAGAGCAATAAACAATATACATCTTGGAACTCGGCTAAAATAGACAATTGTATCCCACTTCCAAGCAATATTTACTATTTCTAGTTCTGCCATCAAATATCTGTGTGCTAATAATACCATTTTTGTTTTACATAGGGGAGAAAAGACTGGGAGGACACCCCTCATCCCAGGAGACCAGAGACCCCCCACCTCTGGAAGAAGGTGAAATACCCCCAACCCAAGAAGCTGAGCAGGAGGAAGAAGAAGATGTGGTGGAGATTGGCACCACAACAGGTGAGTGTCTGCGACCACAGGCTCAGGTAAAAGAGATGGATGGTGGCAGATTTTTGAGACCTTTTTTTTGTTCTTTATCTCTTTTTAGGTGATCGTGATGTGAGGGAGAGAGAACGTTTCACATCTGAAAGTGCCCAGATACTGATCGGGGAGATCATGGGGTGTAATCTCCAATTGCAAAACATCCAGCAACAAATCAGTGATGTTATTTAAAAAAAATAATAACATCATTGATGTTTTGGGGCGAATTTAAACCCCACAAAATCACCTGTTTTATCGCGGTCCAATCTTACCAAAATTTTTTCTATGTTTAGAAAAGGCAAATTTGGAGGATGCACACAGTGTGCCAACATGTGCTATCTGCCATCACGGGAGATCAATGGACGCGTTTTGGGGGTGCAACCCCTTCCTCAATTATAAAGTAGCATTGAGAAAGGGCTTGCTCCCCCAAAACACGTCCCTTGATCCCCCCTGATGGCAGATAGCACATGTTGACATTCTGAACTTGGTGTGCATCTTCCAAATTTGGCTTTTCCAGGGGTGATTTCCCCCCATCTGAACGCTATATCAAACCCAGTTCCTAAATACTGATGTCTGATATAGCCTTCAGGTTTTACCATATGTGAACTTTGTAAGTTCAAGTTTTTTGGCTTTCTTGTTGGTTTTACACAGGCCTGTTTTATCTGAAATGGATATTTCGATTTTTGATAATGCTACTGCAAACATTGTTATACAACAAACATGTTGGTTTGTTTTAAAAACCTTTCGTAAATGCACATATGATTGTGCAGGTATAAAAAAGTGCCTTACTCAAGAATGTGTGGATTATTGTCTCAACACTACAACACTTTTGGGGTGATGTAATTGCTGTTTTATGGAAAAATGGGGGTTATTTCCTAAGCGCAAATACACTTTGCACTACAACTGCTGGTTCAGTGCAGTTGCAAGTGCACTTGTAGTGAAATGTGTTTTTGCATTTAGGAAGTTCCAGCCAAAACTGTTTTTTATAAGGTTACCCAATCACGACATTTTCTGCACTCAACACATTTCTGTCAGGGTCAGCTAAAACAAACACAAGCAGTAAATGTCCACCAAGAATTTCTTTTGGTTGTTTTTTATTTGAAAAAGGTGTCACAGATTGTCTGGCATATTGATAGCCCCCCTACCCGCAAAGAACTCCAGGTAGCGTAACCGGACATCACGGGCATTCAGGGAGGGCAAGCCAGGACGGCCACTTTCAAGCGCCGTCAGTGTTGATGGATTTGGGATTCTGGCCTCAGGCCCAACTGAGCCAGCATAGTTGGCTGAATGTTTTCTTAAAAAATTATGGAGAACACAGCAGGCAAATATTATATGGTTCAGTTTATACTCCGCCATATGGATGGGTGTCAGAAATAATCGGAACCGGCTGGCCAGGATTCCAAATGTGTTCTCCACCACTCTTCGGGCTCTGGCCAGCCGGTAATTAAAAACCCTCTGTTCCGGGGTGAGGGTCCTCATCGGGAATGGCTGCATCAGGTGGTCCCCCAGCGTAAATGCTTCATCAGCAACGAACACAAATGGGAGACCTTCAACATTGTCCTCTGAAGGTGGCAAGTCCAAGCTGCCATTCTGGAGACGCCTGTAGAACTCCGTCTGGGCGATCACTCCACCATCGGACATCCGGCCATTCTTCCCCACGTCCACATACAAGAACTCGTAATTAGCCGACACCACCGCCAACATCACTATACTATTAAACCCCTTGTAATTATAATAGTACGACCCCGAGTTGGGTGGTGGGACGATGTGGACGTGTTTCCCATCAATTGCCCCTCCGCAGTTAGGAAAGTCCCACCGCTGGGCAAAGTGGGAGGCCACAGTCTGCCATTCCTGTGGCGTTGAAGGAAACTGTTGAGGAAAAAACAATAAACTTTACTATTTTTTCAAAGATACATGGCAAGCAGATTATACACAAATTATGGGGCAATCTCCAGATAGCATTTACTAAGGGAAATTTAACAACAACAAAGTATAAGGTACACCTATCATATTCCCCCTCCCCCCCTCTCATGGGCCATTTCTAACATTATAGGGGGGGGGGAACTCTTGGACAGGTAACCCTCTTCACTTCATTGAGAGATGAATGCCTAAATACAGGGTATTACTTGGAACAGCCCCTCCTTAGTTACACTATTGGCAGCCCACTGGACAGGTAAGAAGTGTCTGAATACAAAGATATAAATACACACTGTACACATTTGAGCACATTTGAACATTCTGCTATTACCTATCAAGATAATAATAGGATACAAAAACTTTAAACAGTACCATTGGAAAGTATACAGGCAGGCCCTTGCACTACATGCTTTGGGGAATTCATCCATAAATCTGACCAGTAAAGAGATGAGTATAGTGTGTATGGGCTTGGCAAAGTCAGCAGATAGATGATTGAGGATAGAGAATTGGGATCAGCTGACTTAGCAGTTGGGGGAGGGAGGGTTACAAAAAATTTGGGGACACCACAAAAAAAGCCTCTGGCACTCTGCCTGAATTTAAAGCTAAAAATAACATTTCCAAACATTTTAGGCGGTGTTTGGGGTAAAGCACTACTATGGAGCTGATAAAATACATTGTTAAGTGACTACATGAGGTGAATATAGGGCAGGAGACACCATGCTGGAGAGGTTATTGAAGGGAAAATATGTATGAAGGACCTAAAATAATAATTACATAAAAATCCAGCATGCATGAGGACAAAGGGGACATTCACAGCATAATACAATCATGGTAATTAAGGAATGAGGGAAGAAATACAATATATTAGCAAACATTCAATACAATAAAATGTGATATTAAAGCATAAAAATCTTACCTTCATATACTCCTTCTGCAGGACCTGTACGATGGCAGAACAGGTCTCTGGGATAATGATCCCCAGAGCCTGGGGGGAGATGCCTGTCGAGAACTTTAAGTCCTGCAGACTTCTCCCTGTGGCCAAATACCGCAAGGTAGTGACCAGCCTTGGCTCCGCAGTGATGGCTTGCCTCATGCAGGTATCCTGCCTGCTGATATATGGGGGTCAGCGAAGCCAACAAACGGTGAAACACGGGGTCCGTCATCCTGAGAAAGTTCCTGAAATCATCAGGATTATTCTCACGGATCTCACAGAGCAAAGGCATATGACAGAACTGGTCACGCTGAAGCAACCAATTCTTGGTCCATGAACTCCTCCCCACCCTGTTCATGGACTGGACTTGTGTCAAGGTCAGGACCCCAACACCAAGCCCCCGCACAGCACGAACTCTACGAGGAGTACGCATACAAAACATGGCTAGAAAACGGTCGGCTGCTCAGAACGAAGTAACAGAACGCACTGAAGAACAGCAAGGCCTGTGAAGAGCGACCTGAAAACCAGTAACGAACGAACAAGAATACAATGACTAAGTCACGCGGAACTTGCTTGCACGCACTGAAGAGCAGATACAAACCCACAAGCACAAACTGAACGGCAGAAAACGATCTGAAAGCCACGAGTCTGAAAAATCGTCTCTCACCAAACATTTACTAACACGAGATTAGCAAAAGGAGCCCAAAGGGTGCCGCGCTTGGTTCTGAACCGGCCTTTTCTAGTCTCGTCGTACGTGGTGTACGTGACCACGTGGTTGTCGATCGGAAATTCTGACAACTTTGTGCGACCGTGTGTAGGCAAAACAAGTTTGAGCCAACATCCGTTGGAAAAAATCCTAGGATTTTGTTGTCGGAATGTCCGAACAAAGTCCAACCGTGTGTACGGGGCATTAGACCAACCAAAATTAAATACTGTTTTTATTAAGTTTTACATTATTTATTGCAAACCAATAATATAACAATATCGACACTATGGGGCATTATTCCGCCTACTTGGAATTAACCAATAGGGGGAGTAACATATGGCAATAGGAAATAGTGCTAGTTAAGCTAACTATTACCTTTATACCCAGAGTGACTATTAAATCCATATGGTTTATAGCCACCAGGGGGAGTATGTCTTTTGTCTTTTTTCGTTTTTTGTTATTTAATGCCATTGAAACTTTATTGATACAAATGGAAGACTTCCTGTCACGTCCGTATTTACCCGCCCTTTTTCTCGATATAAGTCCGTAACCTAGTGACCAACGTACGCTTTGTCGTGAATATTCATTCAAAATAATTTGTGCCTTTTTAAGGACAGGTTTCCCGCACAATAATTATCCTTGAGTAATTTTTAACGAAGATATTTTTAAGATACAAAATCAATCTATGTGACACAGTCTATACTTGTGAAACTTATTCACGGAGACGTGTGGTCACACAAAATAGAAATTTTATTGGTAAACAAACACAAATAATCACATGAAATTAAGATACCGATTGCGTTACATGAACGTCTTGAAAATCAATAAAAACACTTGCAAAAATGGGCGTACCGTCCCTTTGACCTAATACCACCATTATAACTTCTCGGTAGAATCAATAACCTTGTGAACTTGACAATTAAACAGAACATCTGTATTTCACACGTGCAACCGTTACTATACTGCAGGTAAGTAAGTGGTTAAAATTGTGAAATAAATTAGACGTTTGCTTTGTCAATAAATGTGGCAACTATGCAAAAAGAAAAATATAATGAAAAAATCTAAATCTTTAGAGAAAAATCTACAAGGCGGTTATTGATTCGGGAGAATGATTATCAACTGTATAATATTCAATACATCAATATTTGTGAGAACATATCAATATTTGAGAGAACATGCAAGATAAAATCAACATGATATAATTACCCATTCCAGGATGGCTGCAGTTCCTATGGGCTGGTTACCAGAGTTAAAATGGCTGCCGTAGTTTCAACATGGATACTCCTAAAGAGGATTTACTTCTTGTGACTTCCAAGTTCTAAGTATTAGGTGTTGAGGAATTTTCATGAATGTTAAGATATGTATTCATGCATGGTGCATGAGTGTCAGTCTGGGAGTGTGTGTGTCTCCCAGTGTCCCCCCTTCAGGGTGGATCCCTGAGCTCTCCCCCTGAGCTCTCTCCTCCTTCCGTTCGTTGGTCCGTGTCTCCCATCTTCCTTGCCTCTAAATACCATTTCAGATAATAAGACCATAAAAATTATAATGGCTCTGCCCCAAAAGGAGGTGGCTCACTTCCTATTGGGTTAGGAGACGTAATGATTAATTTCCTCTGGAAATGTATTGAGTTCAAATAATACCACCTTCAACCACCAGGTGTCTCACACGTTTTTTGAGTCCATCCTTTTAAATTAATACGTTCTATTTTCATAAGGTGTATAATGGTAAGGATAAGTATATACCTTTAAATATTCTGGTACTCGGTCTAATGTAAAATACACTCCGTATAAGTTTGATTAATCATCATTACATAACTTGGTTATATAACTGTATCTCTATAAATGCATATCTGTAAAACTGGTCTATCTAGGAAATACACACATTGTTATATATTTCATCAATACTACATAAAAATGATTATCTATATGGATACCTGTATAACTTCTGGTATCTCCACTGAACATTTGTTTATCTTAAGTGTAGGCTACAATCTTATAAGATTATAATCATGATTATATGTTTTTCCTAATACTAATTCGTTACTTAAAACACTTCTACTTATAAAATCACACTTTCATATACATTTTCTTCATAGCAAAGTTGTTGGGTCCGCCGACGCCAACATTATAATGTCTCTGTGACCTACAATGTCAGAGATAGTTTAAAATGACTTATGATAACCTTATTGATACCTTATATTATTTTTGACTAGCACAATATTCAACTTTCTCTAATGTGTTGAGAGGGACCTTGAACATTCTCACTGGGTGTTTAGAACTGACTTGTTTGTCTAAACCATCCCTAAAGTTCATACAATGATTCTGTTAACCAAGGTGTTAGCTATTTAAACAGTTCTTCACTCGAACACAATAAGTGAGGTTATCTCTATGCGAGAAAAGTTTATATACCCTTGTGTCCTGTGGCAGCTTTTGTCTATTCACAATACCATGTAAATATCTCCTTGTTTTGTGACAAGAACAGTCTTTGTTCCAACAGCTTCCTTTACAATACATGCTTGTAAAAGTCTTCAATATTTAAAGAAGTAGTAAAATTTGGAAAACATGAGAGCGTCTAATTTGTCCTTCGACGAAAGGGCAACAGTTCATCTGCTTTTTGAGGTCTAAGCATCTCTCATGTTTCTGCCAGGAAATATAAAATATATTTCTTCATGAATTCACAAGAGATTCCCTGAAGACGTTCATAACGAAACGTACGTCGGAGCGGTACGTGGTCACGTGATTTCTTACCTACATCCGGTTATCTGGTTGTCTCTCGCGCCGGGTGGAACGCACGCCATCCTTGATGCGATGCGATGGGTCTCTGACACCAACCTTACCCTGACAAACAAGCAACCCCAGTGTCGGGTAGGCACCTACAAATGTAAGCGGCCATTTGGCTTTTTAATGTTATCTTAACATTTTAATAAATGGTTTTACACTATGGAGACTTTGTTTGTTTCCCATATATCCATTGCTTGAACGATTGGGACCGGAGGGGTTCATGCCTAAACCATCATACAGTTGTCCAGCCGTCCATGTGAGCAGGCACAATCCTGCATAAGCGCTAGTGACTCTCTTTTTAAGTAAAGGAGTCATTGGTATCTGGTAAGCAGATATCTATTACTTCAAGGTGTTTTTTCTTCTTTCTTCTGGTGACGGAACTTTTTATATCAGCGGCAAGAAATTGGCACATATTGGAAGATATCACTTCACTTTAGAATTATTATTCACTGTATTGGGAAAATTTATCATTAGCACTGCTATCAATGTACTGTTTTTGGTTGGTTATGTACTAACTCTACTGCCAATATTTTTATTCATTTAATTTTTTTTTATTAATTACGGTATTTAATTAACCATAATTTTGTTTGCACTTCAAATATTATATCCTGGTTTCTAGCGCCCCCTATTCATTTATCTACCTTTGATCATTTATGTTCAAATTGGGGAGTAGCTTGATTTATGTGTATTTATTAGAATTTTTCACTGTTTGTATTTATTTATATGATTCACTTATCTTTTTACCAAAATATTGACACCATTGGCGCGGAGGTAGTTGTTTCAATATTGTATATGGGCCTGACAA
Organism: Lithobates clamitans; assembly: GCA_037952925.1. Taxonomy (NCBI): domain Eukaryota; kingdom Metazoa; phylum Chordata; class Amphibia; order Anura; family Ranidae; genus Lithobates; species Lithobates clamitans. The sequence goes on along the minus strand of JBBGZY010000496.1, from coordinate 343,035 downwards.
CGTATATTCCTACAATACATAATACATAATACAAGTTTCTTTAACCAATTCAATCCCAGACACTTTTACCCGCTTCCTGCCCATGCTAATTTTCCGTTTCCAGCACTGTCACACTTTAAATGCCAATTACTTTGTCATGCAACATTGTACACAAATTGAATTTTTATCATATTTTTGAGACAGATAGATCTTTCTTTTGTTGGTATTTAATCACCACTGTTTTTTATCTATTATTATTTATTTATTGCTATATAAATAAAAAAAATCCTGAAAATTTAGAAAAAAATGTGCTTCTTAGTTTCTGTCATAAAATGATGCAAATAAATAATCTTTCTTCATAAATGTAAGCCAAGATATATTCTGCTATATTTCTTTGGTAAAAAAAATAACCCAAATCAGCGTATATTGTTTAGTCTGTGTGAAAGTTATAGAATTTACAAATTATGGCATATACAGTATTTCACAAAAGTGAGTGCACCCCTCACATTTTTGTAAATATTTTATTCCATCTTTTCTGGTGACAATACTGAAGAAATGACACTTTGCCACAATGTAAAGTAGTGAGTGTACAGCTTGTATAACAGTATAAATTTGCTGTCCCCTCAAAATAACTCAACACACAGCCATTAATGTCTAAATCGCTGGCAACAAAAGTGAGTACACCCCTAAGTGAAAATGTCTAAATTGGGACCAAAGTGTCAATATTTTGTGTGGCCACCATTATTTTCCAGCACTGCCTTATCCCTCTTGGGCATTGAGTTCACCAGAGCGTCTCAGATTGCCACTGGGGTCCTCTTCCACTCCTCCCTGACGACATGACAGAGCTGGTGGATGTTAGAGACCTTGCGCTCCTCCACCTTCCATTTTGAGGATGCCCCACAGATGCTCAATAGGGTTTAGGTCTGGAGACATGTTTGGCCAGTCCATTACCTTTACCCTCAGCTTCTTTAGCAAGGCAGTGGTCATCTTGGAGGTGTGTTTGGAGTTGTTATCATGTTGGAATACTGCCCTGCAGCCCAGTCTCTGAAGGGAGGGGGTCATGCTCTGCTTCAGTATGTCACAGTACATGTTAGCATTCATGCTTCCCTCAATAAACTGTAGCTCTCCAGTGCCGGCAGCACTCATGCAGCCCCAGATCATGACACTCCCATCACCATGCTTGACTGTAGGCAAGACACACTTGTGTTTGCACTCCTCACCTGGTTGCTGGCACACACACTTGACACCATCTAAACCAAATAAGTTTACTTGGTCTCATCAGACCACAGAACATGGTACCAATAATCCATGTCCTTAGTCTGCTTGTCTTAAGCAAACTGGGGACTTTCTTGTGCATCATCCTTAGAAGAGGCTTCCTTCTGGGACAACAGCCATGCAGACCAATTTGATGCAGTGTGTGGCATATGGTCTGAGCACTGACATTGTAACACTAATGAGTCACATGACACGGGGAGGAAAAACAGCTAATTGGGCCCAATTTGGACATTTTCACTTAGGGGTGTACTCACTTTAATGGCTGTGTGTTGAGTTATTTTTTGTTATACAAGCTGTACACTCACTACTTTACATTTTAGCAAAGTGTTATTTCTTTAGTGTTGTTACATGAAAAGCTATAATAAAATATTTACAAAAATGCGAGGGGTGTACTCACTTTTGTGAGATACTGCTAAAATACCCCCCCCATAACCCCTTTTTGGAAAATAAAGAGCCCAATGTTTTTAGTAAGAGGCATGGTGATTTTTTTTAAGTTGTCATTTTTTGTCACTTTTTTTGAAAATTAAGATTTTTTTTTCACAATCTTTTTTCCCCATATTTTCACCAGAGAAGTACAGTGCCACCATATGATTGGCATGATAGCGATCAGGGATACTGGCTGGTGACAGTATGCAAAGAAAAAAATATTTTTTTTCCAATTTATTTATTTTTTATCTTTTTTCATTCCTTTCTACATACTGTCACCAGAGCGGTACAGTGTCACCATAGTGTTCAGGGGAGGTGATCATTATTTTTTTTTACACTATGATTGCTTATTACAGTTATGATTACTGTTAAGCCGGCCATAGATAGTGTGATCAAATTCTTCCCACAGAGCGGTGGCGGGAACCATCCCTGCTGGGAGAACGCACATTGATTATTGCTAGTGGCTATAGCCACTGATAATAATCACATGGAAAATCTGACAGGCTGGTTGTACCCAACTTGATCAGTCGATTAACTTGGGTACAGTCAGGCTGCCCATACATGGTTGGAATCTCGGTTGGTCCCTGCTGAACTGGTTAAAAATTCAAACCGCCTATGGCATGCTTTATAAGCAATAACTTTTTCTTTATTATTGACTTGTCATTTAAAGTCATTGTTTACTATTGAGATCTCTGAGCTTGGTCACAATGATCACCATAGTACACAATGGCTGTGAATTACAAGTTGTTTGTTTAGAACTGACATGTAATTGCTCGCTGTGATTGGTCACAGCAATCAGATGGTACCAGGGCAGCACACAGCGGCCTGGTACAATGATCTGTGTTCCGCTGTGTCTGGTGAACACAGCAGGTCACAGATAATGCTGCTGCATGCCCTCTGGGTGCACCTGAGGCAAGTGACTGGAAGGACGGCTTATGACGTCAACCCAGAATAGCAGTGCTTGGCCATTTTATTACTATATGTTAATTGAAGCAGCACTAGTTTTGATACAAATTATTGCATAAGTGCAAGCAGGCCATACATGATGCGAGTTTCTTTCCTGCATTCACAGGTCGCAGGAAAGAAATTCACTGAACTCACCCATCAACACAGACAGCGTCAACAGGGGAATCCCTCCTGCTGAGTTATTGTATTCTACTGGCTGGGGGAGGCAGGGGAAGCCGTCCCTGCTGGGAGAGGACAGTGATTGTTGCTAGCTGATATATAAGACGCTAGCGATAATCGCATGTAATATCCAGCAGGCTGGTTGTATCGAAGTTGATCGATCAATTTGGTACATTCAGCCTGCCCATACATGGTTAGAATCCTAGCTGGTTCCTGCTGACACGACCGATTTTCAAACGTTTATGGCCAGCCTTATGCAATAATTTGTTTCAAAACTAGCCCTAGCAATTAACATATATAACATATATATAATTTGCACACACACTTGGTTTAACAGTAGCAGCTTGTTTTATTTATGTCTTCTTAGACCTGGTTCACACCTATGCATTTTTTAGTGCATTTTTATTTTTTTTCAGTTTTGCAAAAATATACTACAGTCCATTTAACATGGTTTCCTATGGCTGTAGTTCACATCTGTGCATTTTATAGAAAGGGCCGGGGATTTTTTTTTGGTTTTTGGTTCCATAGACATCAATGGATCAAAAATGTGTATTGAAAAATGGAATATGGAAACTGCAACCTGCATAAGTGTGAATCGGGCTTAAATAAAAATGCAGCACAATTTAAAACATCTGATGATTAGCATATGTGCCAGTTTATTATGTGAAACAATTGAATTGTTTTCTAAGCCATGTCATGTAAATGTATGGGTACACATTTTTTATCATTTATTGTATATCCAATATGTTTAAAAGAACATTTCTTGTTCCTGTTGTCTTTGAGTTAGCATTTTTAAAAACCTTTAGCCTTCGTTTTGGATTTTTGGACTTATCGTCCTGCTTTATATACATAAACGATACATGCAGTCAACAAACAGATTTTCGTTTATTTACTAGAGAAAAATAAACTGTTAACCATACAAGGGAAGGTGCACTTTGCAAGGGAATTATCTAAAAAATAAAATGAATGACTTCTAATCATCCAATCATGTGCAAGCAAAAAAATATGTATTTTTCTAATGTTCCCTGAACGTGATTGGGTATTATTTTCAAAGTGAAAATTCACCACATTCACCAAGCTCTGGGAAACATTCCTTAGCAAAGTGAATAGTCTATTTTCCTTTAGTAAATCAACCCAAGGTGTAATACATTCTGGGTCACAGATCATACAGACTTGCATTTAGGTTATTATATTAGCATCACAATTGCCTTTTATTACCTTTTGCACATTGTCCTGACATTATTTAGCAAGTAAGGCAATTCTCAATATAACTTTTGACTTCTGAGGCTACAGCTTGAAAATGGATTATGACCTTGATTTTTCATGCCTTACTGCATTGTAATATTTGCAGGCTTAAGTGTGAAATGTTATTATGCTGAGAATGTTATATGGTTATGAATATAGTAAACATTATTGTAGCTTTTCATAAATTCTTTTATGCTATATTCTCCAAAGTATCCAAACAATTTAATAGTGAATCATTTTAAAAAGCATGGCTTGTTGTAGATAATAACAGACAAGTTTGACTACTGGAAATTGCTTTATGATCTTAGAGTGAATTGCACATCACACATCCAGCTTTTCGTGATTATACATTCAGATCTTGCTGCTCTTTTTTCTCTTTTCTCTTTGCAGTTAATACACTTTATCAACAGGAATACTTTGAGAAACACCGAAACTATACAGCAACTAGCTAAACATGTCATACTCAAGATTCTCCCTCATATTTAAATGGACACTGTCATGAGAGAAATTCATGAAATGCCATTTCTGGCCTTATTTTGAAAATGCTTTTTGCCTTATGGTCATGTTAAATCCCTATCTTCAATACATTCTGAGTTACTGCCTAAGAACATCAATGCAGAACAAGAGTTCTGACCTCATTCTGCCTAAACTGTCTGTGTCTTTTTTCCTTGTCATTAATTATAACATTATTAAAGCCATAGACAAAAAGAATACAACAACATCATGCAATGATCAGAGTCCTTTAACAGCAATGAAATGCTGTTTAGTAGGTAGTGTTGATATGATCCTTTATTAGTTATCGCACTAAATTAAAATATAGTGTGATGAATTTTGATCATTTTTAGTCAGGAGATGTTTAGCCAAAGCAATTTTGGCTGTACGTCTCCTGTATGTCACAGGAGTGCAGTTCTCAGCCAATAGTGGGCTAAAGTCTGCTGTCGGCTGACATCAGTTTCATATGGTTGGGATCCACCCAGATACCTGGACTGGCACCTGGCTTGGCTTCTTGGTGAACTGCTGAGAGCCTGACCCTCCCGCTCTCCTCAACAGCCCAGTGCTCCAGTGAGCATGGGAGGGACAGAGCAGAAAGCTGCTGACAGTCGTGGCTTTCTGCTCAGGGCAGAGGGGGAGAACTGAGCAATCAGTGGTGTTTGATCTCTCAGTTCTGCTGCAGAGCCAGTGGGGAACAGATGCAGCATTGGCGACTATAAATGTGTGGGTTTTTTAAGTCCATACTTCTCTTTCAACTCAAAATCGCGTATCTCTCAGGGGAATCGAGCATCATGATAAAGGCATAGAGTTTATTCCTTCTTCCTTAAGGCAGCCTGTGTCCTGACTTACATGTTATGCAATTTGTTTCACGTGCTTGCTTGTGAGTATTCCTTTGGTTTATTAACTTTAAACAGTGTGGATACTTGTTTATTTGTTTTACATCTATCAATCTACTATCTATCTATTGATAAAGCCAAAATTTGTAGGGGGATAACCATAAACTTATAGTGATCTCTACCAAAAATGTTATGGTATGTTAATTTACCTTAAACAATGCAGGGGCTTTAACTGGATTATATCCTTGCAACACTGAAACACTCAGAATTTGTTACTTTTAGCGTGGTTTACTGGGGGTAGAGGAAGAGAGTGTCATTGAGCATTGCAGTACAACACTGCACCACTACTGCACCACTAAACTGCAAAAAGTGGGAAGTTTCTCATCAATTACATAATTCAGTTTTTATTGAAGAAATGATACTATAAATTATCCTTACTTCTCTTCTGTGTCAAAAATTGTAAATTGTTGTATTAATGAATAAAAAAAACTCACATGCTCTCAAACAGATATTAGGTATGGAGAATGTAATAGTCTTTGAGAAAGAAGAATGAGCAAAGGAAAAACATTAAAACTCAATTGGATTCAGTTTAAATCAGTTAAATACTGTACATCCCTATAATTGAAAACAGCAAAGCTCATGCTTAATGCTTACTTGAAAACTTTAGCTCTTACTAAACATGTGTAATTTGTTTTGTTGCAAATCGAAATTCAGATGAAATGTTCTTTTTTTTCTGCTTTAATATTTTTATTTTTATTTAACAGTATGCTATACATGGATTTCACTTTTATACATGTACACGCTTTAGCAACGTTACAGAATCCAGGGTGGTAGAGAATGAGTAGTAAAGTCAACTAAGAAAGCAAATTAAACTAGAGAAACAAGGCTGGGTACATCTCATAAATGTAAGAAACATAGGATAAATCTACAATAATGGAAGCGATTTAGAAATCAAGGGTGACTTCCCAAAGGGTGGAGTACCAGTGGGGGTCATCGTGCCACCATTACAGATGAACAGTACAAGCTGTATGGTTGAGCCAGTCTGACCACTGTGTGCAGAAGGATTGGCTTTTGCCATTTTTAACAGAGAACATAAGTTTGTATTGGGTCTGAATGTTGAGGTGTAGCAGAAATGATGCAAATCTGGTGGTTCTAGACATTTCCAACTGGAGGCAATTGCTTTTTTTGCAGCAATCAAGCTATGAATTATAAAAGGAAGATGGGACTTAGGCCATCGATCGTGCTGTAGTAGAAGGGGGGCCATAGCTGAATCCGGGGTTTGTTTGTAGCCAGTAATTGTAGAGATGAATTGGAACACCTGCTCCCAAAAAAGGGGGGATTTTGGGGCAATGCCATCAGACATGCAAGAGGGAGCCTGTCTCAAAACAATTCCTCCAACAGGATGGTGATGTATTTCTGGAGAATTTGGAGATCCGTTGGGAGGTAAGATACCAGCGGTGTACAAGTTTTAGGTGGGCTTCCCAATGTGAGGTACAGTGGGAAACTTTTAGAAGATTATTGGTTGCATTGTTCCATTGAGCAAGATTTAAAGTGCTGGAAAGGTCTAATTCCCAAGATTTCATTGATGCGGTTTCCTCCTGGGAAATAGGGGTTAGGAGTAGTCGGTAGAATAAAGTAATGCCCTTTTTGCAGGGTGTAGGAGAAGCATAGAAGGAGAGGACTTCTTGCAGTACTAAAATGACTGATTTGAGGATGGGTCCAAATATGTGATGAATACGTAGGTATTTGTAAAAGTCTCTATGAGGAAGGTTGTAGCGCTTCTGAAAATCAATCATACATTTCATGTCGAATGTTTCGCCTACAAGCTATAGTACAATTCTAATGTTGTATGACACTAGTAATAATTATATTTATTAATTTTTATTACTAGTCAATCAACATTAGAATTCTTCTATAGCCTATGGGTGGAGCATTTGACCATAAATGTCTGTTTGCGGTGACTGCTTAGTCGAATCTTCATGTCGAATCTTTTCTCTCTATGTCAAATAATCTTGGACTAATAGAGTTAGGTTAGGCACATTCGACCATTTTTGCTATTGTCTCTATAATGTTGAATCTTTTCTCTCTATGTCAAATCTTTTCTCTCTATGTAGAATAATCTTGGACTAATAGAGCTAAGGTTGGGCACATTCGACCACAGGTTCGATGGACACAGATCGCTATTGTCAGCATCATGTCGAATCTCCTATCTATATCGAACTGTTGTCACAACGAAAATGAAAATAAAGCATTTGTTTATGTCGAATCTTTCGGTTTTGGATTCTGCATGTTCGTTATCATTTGTTAAAACGATAATGAAAATATCCGAATTTCAGATGAAAATGCATTTGGACGAAAACGAATGCACATGTCTAGTGAATACCCGCTTTGTGCCATTCATTGAAGGATATATCTTCAGTGAAGAATTCTAGGGCTGTTAGAGGGAGAGATTGTAAGTCAACAGGAGTTTAATGGTGGCAGAGCAGGAGAAAAGCCAAGGTAATATAGTTGCTTGAATCATATAGAAAGGAGAAGACGGAGATTTGAGTCCAAGGAGGAGCGCGCCCAGGAGACTTTTGAGTGGTCGCCCTATAATGGTTTGTTCTATCTCGGCCCATTGCTTATCTTTGTAGGAAACCACCAGTTGGAGGCTTGGCCAAGGAGTACTGTTATAAAATAACCTTTTACATTGGGGACACCTAGACCTGGATAGGACTTGGGTCTATACAGGGTGTTGTTACGAAATCAAGCTCTTTTTTTTCCTATATGTAGTTGTTGAGGGTGGTTTGTAGTTTTTGTAGGTATGAGCTAGAAATAGGTATAGGCCGTGTACGAAAGTGGTATAGGATCGTTGGTAAAATGGTCATTTTGGTAACAGCTGCTCTTCCTGCCCAGGAGATTTGCACCTTGGAGATATCTAGTGTTTGTTGTTGTATAGTTCGTAATAGTGTTTAATAGTGTTTCTGAATATAGAGGAGCTAGGTGATGTCAACTGTATCCCCAAGTATCTCATTCCTGATTTAGGGTCCGAAATGTTCTTTTTTTGAATATTCGGATATAAATACACAACCAAATGTTTTCACATTCCTTAGTTTCATTCGGTCTTTATGTTAATGTTTGAAGCATCCGAAAAATGTAACGACATAACGAATGATCCATGCAGTTTTTTACCACACCAAACATGCACCAAAAATGCAGCAAGCAGGACTTTTAAAAGAAAGCACAACTGAAACGCAAAGGACCCGTGTGAAGTGTTCCATAGGATTTAAAGGCATGCATTTTTTATGGATTTATCTTCTGCTTTTTTTAACTGAAAAATTGATCAAAAACTAATAGTGTGAAAAGGTTCCTTTTTCTGTTTGGGTTGGATGGAAGTGGATCCATCAGAATCTGTGAATCATAATATAACAAATAAACTTTTAATTAATTTTGTCATGTTATGATTTGGAGATTCTGGTGTATGCACCTCCATCCAACCCAAACAGAGTATATAAGTAATCTCCAGAAATGACCAATTAACACGTTAACATGAATATAGCCAATCTTACGAAATAACTTTGGAAATACGAATAGATTCAGAAAAACTAATATACGAAACAAATTCGAATTTACAAAACAAATCCGAATATATGAAAAACAAATCTAAATGAAACAAATCCTGAAAATAAATCTAACATAACAAATATGACAAAAAGAAATCATTAACTTAATGAAACGAAATGAAACAAAACATATTTTTCAATCATGCACGTCTCTAGCACTTACTCAGCAGGGCGTATGTTGGTCCTGTTCAAAGGAATCACTTCTTTGAAACGGAGAGCAAGGGTTTTTGCTAAATGCTGGCAGGTGACTTTTCTACTCAGGCTGTGGCTGCTTTCTAAAGGGAAAAAAAGGTTCATATCCTTTTTCGGGGGAAGGTATTGGTGCAGTAGATAAGGGTGAAAATGAGCCCTAAGACTTTGAACACCTTTACTGATTTAAAATGAAAGTCTAGTTGGAATTTCTAATTCAGGGACAGATGTTAGGGATAAGTGTCATAAACGGTCTCTTGTACAAGCATTTATTGTGGGTTGTCAAAGACCTCCCCATTTATATCTCTGATGACCAGCATAGTGTGGTTTACTGAATCTCTATATTGTCTTTACATTTGTACTATTTATATAAAAAAATGCATACAATTGTTGACAACTAAAACATTTTTTTTTTGCCAGAATAGTGTTGTTCTTGGAAAAAAAAACTCCACAAAAACAAACATGAAAAAAATAACTAGTATCAGAAAATTTGAATTTTGCACATTTGGAAATTTTTGTTTGATTTCCTTTAACCCTGTTGGTAAAGGAAATTAACGGTGTTTTTGTATAAAGCCAATTACCCATCCCTTTTACTCTGTTCATATGAAATCATACAGTATATGGTTTAAATTATGGACAAACAATTTGTAAGAAAACAACTTTTAATGTGTTGCGTCTTTAAAAGCCCACAATGCTATGTTTTGTCGCAAGAATGCACCTATTATTGAGATTTTTTAGAATTAGTTAATAAAAAAATTGAAATATCAGCCAAAAACACATAAACCTTTAAATAAAACATGCCTAAAACAATTTCAGTTTCCCTGTAATGCAAAGCTAAACCTAGAGTACCCAAAAGTTTGATCTTATCATACATTTAGCAAAACTGCTTACAATGAACAGTATGTTTTATTGTATTATTAAATGGCTACGTTTCTCATACTGTAGATGTTAATTATCAAGGTCCAGGTTTATAGCATTATATATAAACGCAGCACAGTATATTTTGAAAGCAAATGAACTTGATTAAACCATTTTGCCCTGACTTGGGCAACAACATTGATAGGAAAAGATATACTCTCTTAAGCTGTATACATCTCATTAAAGGAATCATTAAATTAGCACAAAATAATTCTTAAAAGATTTGAAGGATGTCATCTTCCTCCACTGAGCCAAACACATTTCCTTTAAGCTGCTCATCTGATATTTTGCTTGCAGCTAGGACTCATTGTACTCCAGACTAATCAGGCTAATAAATATAGACAATGGAACAAAAAGAAAAATAACTAGCTAGCTAATGTTATTATGTTTCTCTAAACAGTAAATTAGAAGCTATAAATTACCTCACACAAAAGGCACTAAATAAAAATAAAAAATATTTCTGTCTCGGCACATATGTTGTAGATGTCATTTTAATAAATACATTCCCAAGCTCATCTTTGCTTTCTTCTCCATTAAAATTGGGAACAGTTATCATGGAGAATAATGAATATCAAGTTTGAATAAGTGTGGGACCCCAATGTCATACTTACAAACATGGAGGCTTATTCATAGCATTTTTCTATTAGAATGGTTTCTACTAGTAGTAAAAACGCCAGATGTAAATTGCATTTGATAGTCTAAGTACAGTATGAAACTCAGAGCTTATATATATTCAGAGTTACATAGAGTATCCTGGTAAATCCGTAGTGTAGACATGGCCAGGCTATGAGCACTCAAATATTTACATATTCTTAACATGTAGAAAACAAAGCCCTTTCTGACCTCTGTAGTTACAGCCACTGTGGAGCAATCCATCTTCAAACTTCATTATAGAAACAATTCCAAGTCAATCATATCAGGTCAGTACTTTCCTTTCTTTTCTTTCCCCTTTTCCTGTATATTTTCTCTGTATTTAGCATAGGGAACAGAAGGTTGGTAGGCTGCCAACTCACTGCTGGCAGGGTCAAGATAAATCTACAGGGAGAACATGAAGGTAGAACTTTAGATGAAAACTTTCACCATGAATTACTCCACAATGGTTGCAGTTACAAAGGCCAATAGGGGGCTATTTCACATTTATTTTACATCTTGTAAAAGCAACATTGTTACCAATGTAAACAAATGAATAAAAAAGTAGAGAACAGGTAGTGACCTGTTTAAACTCAAACAGAACATAGACATGCCTCTATCCCTGTATATATGTAGAGAAAATAGAAAATGGATTTTGGGACTTTACATGAGGCATGTATATGTGGATGATGTTGTATAAAAATACCTAACTGTAAAATTGGTTGTCACAATCCCCATAGGGGAGTCCATATAACCACGATAAATGAAAAAAATGATAAATCCAATAAATTAAATTAAGTTGATAGTTACAATAATGAATATGATATATAATGGGCGGCATAGTGGCGCAGTGGGTAGCACTCTCGCCTAGCAGTAAGAAGGGTCGCTGGTTCGAATTCCGACCATGACACTACCTGCCTGGAGTTTGCATGTTCTCCCTGTGTCTGTGTGGGTTTCCTCCGGGTACTCCGGTTTCCTCCCACACTCCAAAGACATGCTGGTAGGTTAATTGGATCCTGTCTAAATTGGCCCTAGTATAGGTATGAATGTGAGTTAGGGACCTTAGATTGTAAGCTCCTTGAGGGTATAGGGACTGATGTGAATGTATAATATATATATGTAAAGTGCTGCGTAAATTGATGGCGCTATATAAGTACCTGAAATAAATAAATAAATAAATAAAAATAAATAATGTATGATATAAATAATATATAATACATGATGTAAGCAAGAAAGGATATAATAAATATAATAATAATCATATTGACATAAAAAGCAAACAGTTGTGCTAAAAATGATTGAGGTCGTGAAACAAAGTGATATGTGCTCACAATGACATATACCAGTGTGCTACACTAAATATACCTAAAAATTGACAGATCTAGTCCATGCAAAAGCATAAATAAATATGTAAATAATAAAAGTATCAAATGATAATGTATGAAAGCAAATACACAAATAATGTGATAATAAAAAAAATTAGTGAATCAGATCATGTAAAAATATAAAGTAACTAAATTCAAAGACAATTGATGTCCCAATGCAAATAGGAAAAAAGTCCATAAACAAATTTATCCATGATATCTTCAAAGGTGATGAAAAAATAAACACTCCAAGGAAAAGTGCTCGTAGTAAAGGTGCCTCCACCATGACAAATACTGCCGCTTACCAGAAGATAATGGTCCCTTAATCACAGGGGACTACTATCAGCAGATGACTGATAACCCCAGCCCGGGATCTTTAAAAAGGTAAACTGGACCTCTAATCACAGTGATGATGGTCTCCACATAGGAACGAACCCAGCAGCAAAATCCACATATAAATAATAAAGCTTGCAAGAGTGTAAAAATCCTTGGTGTTTTATTATAAGTATATAAAAAAGACAAATGCGCACTTACATATTGGAAGAAAGTTAAAAGCCTCAAAACAATATCCGTAGCTTCAGGGACTACAGCATAAAGCGGTGACATCAGCGTGTTGCTCCTTCCTACGCATTTCGTCACTAGCGGACGTGGTCACGGGATACGGGCGGTGTCCTGACGCACAGCTTATATAACATACACCTAACCAAGCCTCAGTCTGGGTCCTGGAGAGAGAACCACTAGGCACCATCTTGTTTAAGGGTGAACCTATAAACAAACTCATCGAAAAGCCCATGAAGTGAGGGCAAGATAGAAGCAGCCAAATACTGCCTAGCCAGTAAAAACGGACATGCGAGAGTCATCACAAAATACTGATTAATGTGAAAAAAGTAAATAAATAAAGGTCACAAAAAATTAATAAGATGCTTCCAAAAAAAGTGAAAAATAAAAAAGTGAAAAATGAAAAGAATGTGTGAAAAATTACATAACAAATAGAACACAGCGCACAATCAGTGATGCGCAACAAAGCCAGTCACAGACTTAACCAGACTGACAAAGCTGTCTGAGTAGCTTTGAAATAAAGACGTTCAGGTCCTAATATCTAAAAAAAAGGACATAAGGGCCATAAAGAATATATACAAAAATAATTGAGAAATAAACATAATGGGTGGGCAGGGAAACACACTGAGCAGCGGGGTCTCCCAGAAGGCAAAGCAGTGGAAAAATAGATAGATCCAAGGATAAGTAGAGTGTGGTCACCGTCCTCCCTTGGCAAAGAGGCACCCCACGGTTCTCCATATCCCACCTATACAGTAATCAAAAATGGACAATAAATTAAGATACCCATGTAGCACTGAGTGCTATACTAAGGAGTGCCATACAACATAAATGTAAAACAATTGCCAATTAAACGAAACAGTGAGGATATAGCAAAAAGAACGTTAAAAAATACATAAACAGATAAGTAATGTATTTTACAAAACATAAAAGTCCCTTTGACAAATAATCAAGAAATTGGTATGAAAAAGGAAGAAATATGTGAAACTAGAAAGAATATATATAAATTTACAAACTGTATATGAACAATATGTAAATATATATATATATAAAAAATAAAAAATTAAAATAAAAAATAATAAATAAAAAAATAAAAAAATATTAAATAAAAAAAGAAAACAAAGATAAAAATAAAAAATACAAAATAGTAGTAAAAGATACACCGAGTCACTAAGAGTTGTCGATGAAGGCGTTAACATCGACATCGATATTAAGGCCAAAAGGAGTATAACTTTTAATTTTGTGAACCCAAGACATCTCTAACCTAGAGATGCTTCTAACTAGACAGCTACCCCTCCAATGGGGTTTAAACTTATCGATGCCTAGAAAGATTGTATTGGATGGATCTCTATTGTGTGCTGTGAGATAGTGCTTTGATACAGAGTGTTTGGTGAAACCCTTGCGTATGTTGTTTACATGCTTCTTTAGGCGCACCAGCAGGAGTCGCTTAGTCTGGCCCACATACTGCAGGCCACACAGACACTGAAGCATGTATACAACCCCAGCTGTGGAACAAGTAATGAAAGGCTCAATTACAAACATTTTGGAGGTACAGGTAGAGGTGAAACTAACAGTCCTTCTTGTCTTGCAACAGTTAAGTGAACAAACCTGGCATTTCCTACATTGGTAGTATCCAGTTAGTTTGGAGAAGAAACTGGGTCTAGAGGTGGGAGGGTTCAAAATATTGGGCGCCAATCTATCTTTTAAAGATGGTGCACCTCTAAAAACCACCTGATTTTTATCTGGCAGGATGGATGTCAACACTCTGTCATTCTTGAGAATTTGCCAGTGTGTGTTTAATGTATGTTTAACCCTAGAATGCTGGCAAGAGAAATTGGTGATAAAGGGACAACGATAAGCATCTCCTGCTGAACCACCAGCCCTTGCAACCAGCAGATCCTTACGATCCACATTGTTAACCTGATCTAGAGTGTTAATAAGGAAGTCAAGGGCATATCCCTTAGCTACAAACCTTTGCGTTAAATCTGTGCCTGAGCCTGGAACGTACTATCCTCAGTACAATTCCATTTTAATCTAAGAAACTGGCTCTTGGGCACAGATTTGAGCCATGAGGAATGATGGCAACTATCATCAAGGATAAAGGAATTTCTGTCTGTTGGTTCGACATATGTGGAGGTAACAAAACTGTTCCCATTGACAGAGATCGTAAGGTCCAAGAAATGGATCTGTTCCAAACTGGCTTCGTAACTCAAATGGATGCCCCTGTCATTATTATTAAGGGAGCACATGAAATCAGAAAGGTCAGAATCACTGTTGTCCCATAGGAGGAGGATGTTGTCTATATAACAAACCCACAAGGTCACTTGAGGCCTTGGCTGGGCATAGACGACATCCTCCTCCCACTTGGCCATGAATAAGTTGGCCAGGCTGGGGGCATACTTGGCCCCCATAGCAACCCCTTTGTCTTGGCAATAAAAATGTCTATCCACACTCTCCTTTTCCTTGGATCTATCTATTTATTCACTGCTTTGTATACTGGGAGACCCCGCTGCTCAGTGTGTTTTCCCCGCTGCTCAGTGTGTTTATTTTTGTATATGTTCTTTATGGCCCTTATGTCCTTTTTTTAAATATTAGGACCTGACTGTCTTTATTTCAAAGCCCCTCAGACAGCTTTGTCAGTCTGTGACTGGCTTTGTTGTGCATGCTGATTGTGTGCTGTGTTCTATTTGTTATGTCATTTTTCACACATTTTTTTCATTTTTCACATTTTTATTTTTTTCGTGACCTTTATTTATTTGCTTTTTTCACATTAATCAGTATTTTGTGATGACCCTTGCATGTTCCTTTTTAATGGCTAGGCAGTATTTGCTTCTACCTTGCCCTCACTTCATGGGCTTTTAGATGAGTTTGTTTATAGGTTCACCCTTAAACAAGATGGCGCCTAATGGTTCTCTCTCCCGGACCCAGACTGAGGCTTGGTTAAGTGTATCCCGTGACCATGTCCACTAGTGACGAAACATGTAGGGAGGAGGAGCGACAAGCTGACGTCACCGCCTTTTGCTGTAGTCCTGGAAGCTACGGGTGTTGTTTGAGGCCAGCTGGCTCAATCCTATATGCTTTTAACTTTCTTCCAATATGTAAGTGCGCATTTGTCTTTTTTATATACTTATAATAAAACACCAAGGATTTTTACACTCTTGCGAGCTTTATTATTTATATGTGGATTTCGCTGCTATGTTCGTTCCTATGTGGAGACCATCATCGCTGTGATTAGAGGTCCCGTTTACCTTTTTAAAGATCCCGGGCTGGGGTTATCAGTCATCTGCTGATAGTGGCCCTCTGTGATTAAGAGACCATTATCTTCTGGTAAGTGGCAGTATTTGTCATGGTGGAGGTACCTTTACTATTAACACTTTTCCTTGGGGTGTTTATTTTTTCATCACCTTTGAAGATATCACCGGTGAATTTGTTTATGGACTTTTTTCCTATTTGCATTGGGACATCAATTGTCTTTGGACTTTAGTTACTTTATATTTTTACATGATCTGATTCACTAATTTTTTCTAATTATCACATTATTTGTGTATTTGCTTTCATACATTATCATTTGATACTTTCATTATTTACATATTTATTTATGTTTTTACATGCACTAGATCTGTCAATTTTTAGGTATATTTAGTGTAGCACACTGGTATATGTCATTGTGAGCACAAATCACATTGTTTCACTACCTCAATCATTTTTAACGCAACTTTGCTTTTTATTTCTGTTTATCGTTGTATAACGCTTTTGTCGCAGCTTAGCTCATTTGTTCAATAATAGCGCAGTTTTTTTTTCTTTTTACAAATCATATTGACATATTTATTATCGATGATAGATAGACATGATTGGTAAAAACAATAACAATTAATAAATTATATAAACATACAAATCAGACATAATAATCATGATAAATGCAAACAATAAATGCCATTGACAGAATTTATGATTTTGAGCAAGCTTGATTTGGCACCCTTGAATGAAGACTAGATGCATTTCATGGCATTTACAGCCAAATATCAGGAGTGGGATGCATGAATTTTGGCGTAGGATGGTGGTCCTGAGTTAGCCGTCTCTGCCGGGGTTGAGGCGGGGACAAACGTCAACCCCGGGGGAGATGGCTCACTCAGGGCCACCGTCCTACTCCATCTTGGGAACTGCTGGGTCACACCTATGGACTGCTCCTTAGGTAATGTATAAACTGCTAGCTCCTGCTCTCTTCTAGAAAGCATGGTACATCATCTGAGACTTTATTTACCCATCTATCTATTTTATTCAGCTTTGTAGCCAAAATTCATGCATCCCACTCCTGATAATTGGCTGTAAATGCCATGAAAAGCGTCAAGTCTTCACTCAAGAGTGCCAATCACAAATTCTGTCAATGTCATTTATTGTTTGCATTTATCATGATTGTTATGTCTATCTGATTCATATGTTTATATAATGTATTAATTGTTATTGTTTGTACCAATCATGTCTATCTATCATCAATATTAAATATGGCAATATGATTATTATTATATTTATTATGTCCTTTTTTGCTTACATCATGTATTTTATATTATTTATATCATACATTATATATCATATTCATTATTGTATCTATCAACTTAATTAAATTTATTGGATTTATCAATTTATTAATTTATCATGGTTATATGGACTCCTCTACGGGGATTGTGACATCCACTTTATAATTAGGTATTTTTATACAACATCATCCACATATACATGCCTCATGTAAAGTCCCAAAATCCATTTTCTCTTTTCTCTACAAATAAATAAAAAAGCTGCTGTCTGAGACACCAAATGGAGATGCATATGTTGAATGCACAGGAATTCAATTTTCCTTCAGACAGCAATAATTCATCACTTCACTCCAGGGGCGGACTGACTGGTCGGGCACTTCGACAATGGTCCAAGGGCCAGGCCAAAGAAGGGGGCCCGCCACCTGCTGGAACTCAGGGGACTTGCAGCCACAGAGTAGCATTTCCTGCACTGTGCAGTCCAGGAGAGCGAGAGCTCTTCACTAGGAGTAAGAAGATCTGTTGTTGCAGAGTCATGACTTAGGCTCCAGCGGTAACACCACTGAAGTGAAGACAATCCATGATCCCAGGAATCAGAGAGGGTGGCCAGAGACCTTGCGGCATGCGGAAAGGGGTGGAAAGGAGGAGACATGCTGTTCAATACTCCCAACACCAGGATCCCCACTGTCCTTTTAGTGCACAGCCTGGAATTCCGCCACCGCTTCACCTACCTGTCAGTGTGCTGCTGCGCCACCTCTGCACACTGCATAACCCCAGGACTGGAGGAAACTCAGGGCATGAGGAAGAGGAGGAGGCATCTACACAGGTAGAAGCCCCTGCTCACCAGTGGCCTGCACAGACACTGTAAGTACTGTACTCCTCTACAGAGGAAAGCTCTGTACTGGAAGGTGGTGGTGGTAGTGGTGGGGCTAAGCAATGAACTGGAATCTGAGGCAAGAGAGCTTTGTATTTGGGGGGAGATGTACATATATGTAACCCCTGAACCCTGCACTCCGTACAGAGCACACCCTTGAACCCTGCACTCTGTACAGAGTGCACCCCCTGCATTTAGTACACTGTGCACCCCCTTAACCCTGCACTCCGGTCACAGCACACCCCCTCAACCCTGCACTCCGTACACAGTGCACCCCCTCAACCCTGCACTCCGTACACAGTGCACCACTCAACCCTGCACTCCATACACAGTGCACCCCCTCAACCTTGCACTCCATACACAGAACCTCCCTCAACCCTGCACTCCGTACACAGCACACTCCCTCAACCCTGCACTCCATACACAGCGCACCCCTCAACCATGTACTCCATACACAGTGCACCCCCTGAACTCCGTACACAGCACACCCCCTCAACCTTGCACTCCATACACAGTGCACCCCCTTTAACCCTGCACTCTGAAGCCAGGACTCAGAAGGTTTTCAGGCCCAGTGTGCAGAGGCATGTGGCGCAACATACAGACTGACGTCAACGTTACATAATGATATCACGTGTGTGTGCCATACACATCTGCGTACTGGGCCTGCAAACCTTCTGAGTCAGTCCTGGCTTCTTCTACCTGGGCTCCATCTTCCTATGATGAGACTATAGTGCATGCTGGCGCCCACCAGCCAGCCAGACAGCAGGGAGCCAGCCATCCACAGCAGGGATCTAGCCAGCCAGCAACCCACAGGAGCCTGCCACAGAGGATGTGAGAGCCAGCCAGACACCCACCCACAGCAGGAAGCTAGCCAGCCCCAGCAGGGTGCCAGCCAGCCACCCACCCACCCACAGCAAGGAGCCAGCAACTCATAGCAGGGAACCAGCCACCCATAGCAGAGAGCCAGCCATCCACCAATAGGAGCCAGCCAGCCACCCACCCACAGGAGCCAGCCACAGAGGACATGGG
Organism: Lithobates clamitans; assembly: GCA_037952925.1. Classification (NCBI taxonomy): domain Eukaryota; kingdom Metazoa; phylum Chordata; class Amphibia; order Anura; family Ranidae; genus Lithobates; species Lithobates clamitans. The sequence goes on along the minus strand of JBBGZY010000496.1, from coordinate 323,967 downwards.
AGCCAGCCAGCCACAGAGGACGCGGGAGCCAGCCACAGCTACAGTACCCATAGTTGAGGTAAAAGGAGTGCTACACAGTGCCAATTTGGTTGGGGCAAGGGTGAGAGTCATGTCACTGTTTACTGTACACTCTGTTAGAAAGAGGCCCCCTCCAGGTCCTATTCGACTCCTCTGTAGACCCTCATGGGGCCTGGATGGGGCCTCTTCCTAACAGAGACTCTCTAATGGACACTGAAAGGGGCACCTCTGAGAGAGACCCCCCCTTTCAGGTCCCATTAGAGTATTTTGTAGTCTCTAATGGAGCCTGGAGGGGACTCTTTCTAACAGACTCTACAATAGACACTGCAAGGGCCTCTGTTAGAGAGACCCCCCTCCAGGTCCCATTAGACTCATTTGTAATCTCTAATGAGTCCTGGAGGTGGGTCTCTCTCTAACAGAGACTCTATTATGGACACTGTAAAAGAGAGACCCCCCCGGCACTTCCAGTTCCGGCGCCGTATGGAGTAGCTGAGACTCCTCATAGCTCCCACACCACGATCCGATAATCGGCTTAAAAATACCTGCCCAATCCCCCCTTGATGCCGGCACATCTCCACGGGTGTTCCCCGCTCTCTTGCCGACCTCCAGAGCTCCAGATTCCGGCTTCCTACTAGGCCGCGACGACCTCACCTGGCCCGGCCGTAAATCGAGGCCCCGGTCTCGGCCTACGTGGCCTTCACGTCACGAATCAGGGCTTTAAAACAACCGCCCGACCCCCCTCCTGCTGCCTGCAACCTCATCAGGGACCCCTCACTCCCCCACGGTCCGATCATAATCTAACCAAAGGAATGGCTCGGGTCCACACTCGGCCGCCAGATTCGCCCGGCCCAGCTCCAAATTGAGGCCCCGGTCTCGGCCTACGCGGCCCTCGCGGCACAAGAAAGGACTCAGATACAGCCGCCTGACCCCCCTCCTGTCGCCTGCCACCTCATAGGGGACCCCACACTCCCTTACAGACTGACTGTTGGCAATCAAAAGAACAGCCTACACATGCCTGGCCCAGCTGCAAATTGAGGCCCCGGTCTAGGCCTTCACGGAGTTGAGGCACAACAACAGGACTTCAATATCGAGTGCTCACCCCCCTCCTGCTGCCAGAAGTCACACCGAGGCCCCCACAAGCTACCCTATGGACTGTTTTGTGGAGAAAACCGGCGCGCACTCTTACGCGGTCGCAGCGATGCAACTGGCCCAGACGCAACTCGAGGCCCCGGTCTCGGCCCTCCCGAACACCGCGCCTGAAGAACCAGACATGGAGGTGAGCGGTCCTACAGCACCCCCTCCTCACTCCAATCTCCTCTCTCCCTGCATCCTGCCTCCTCCTCCCCATACCAGGGGGATAACAATACGGACCGTATAGCTCAAGCTGTCGTAGCCCTCCTATCCCCCATGATAACCGCCTCAGTGGAAAAGGCAGTGGATGCGGGAATGAGGCAAATCAAGGCACAACTAGGAGAACATTCAACTAGACTTCATGAGGTGGAACACCGCCTTTCAAGCCTGGAAGAAGAAGTATATCAGGCACAAGCTACCGAACAAGCACAGGAGAAAACCAATCAGTACATACTACAAAAACTGGACGATTTAGAGAACAGATCCAGATGGAGCAATCTGCGATTCATGGGGGTCCCAGAATCACTACAGTCCTCAGCTATTGCAGAATTCTGCACCAGACGCATCCCGGAGGCTTTAGGCCTCTACAGCCCTTTTACGGTAGAACGGGCCCACCGAGTGGGAGCATTCACCCCTGATCACAAGTCCCCTCGCCCAATCATAGCGAAGTACCTAAACTACAACGACAAGACTGTCATCCTACAAAAGTTTCGGCAAACCAGATCTCTGCAAATTGATGGAATCAAAATCCTGATCTTCGCGGACTATTCCATAGAAGTCTCTAAAAAGAGGAAAGCATTCCAACACATCTGCACAGAGCTACACCAGCGACAGATGAAGTTCACCTTGGCCTTCCCCTCAACTCTCCGCCTCAAAACTCCCAACGGAGACCAGCTTTCCTTTCAGGACACCTCTGAGGCGGAAGCCTTCTTGCTTTCACTGTGCACTGAATCACACTCCGATTCCCCGCTCAGGGCCTCTCCAAGCAATCGCCCTCTGGACCAGCGAAGCCCGAAGAAAGATTCCCCAAAACGCTTCAGATCCTCCGGGCCTACCCACCGTAACACCCCCCGCTGACAAGAAGATTTGATACCTTACCATAATTTCTTTAGGAGCATATGTTTTGCTTGCTCCTCGGTTTTAAAGACTCCAATGTCTGTAAACTCAGGTATATGGCTTGTTTAAGTTTGACTGTTTTCTTTTCATTATGGCACAGCTTTTTCTTCCTTTTACACTACTTCACCTCCTATAGCCTCACTTTGTATGGCCTCCTCCTGATCCTGCGCCCATGAGAGGTCCTCCGTCACGGCCGTTGACACCGAGTCATCCAGGGCGCGCACCCACTACAGCGACTGGATCGTTAGGGGAGCTGGCCTGCACAGTGACTCTATGCGGAAAAAAGAGAAGTTCTTCTATTGTTATGAGATGTTTTTATTTCTTGCTCCTACCCCTCCTTATCCCTCCCCATTATTGGTCCCCAGCAACACCCATCTGTCACTAGACTCTCAGCCACAACTCCTTCCTCATAGCCAGTCCACCCTAGTTAGCACTACCAGTTCAACTCCTCTCCTCAGGTCTACATATATTGTTAACAGTTTACCGGCACATAACCTACCTTCGACCTTACTCATATGAAAGTCACCTCTTGGAACGTGAAAGGGCTTAGGTCCCCCGTTAAGAGACTTAAAATTCTTCGTCACCTCAAGAGACTAAAAACCGATATTGCCCTGCTCCAGGAAACCCACCTAACCTCCTCTGACCTCTACCGAATGAAAAAAATTTGGGTGGGTACTGTCCTAGGCTCAAGTGCACTCAATCACAAAGCAGGGGTTATCATATTAATCCACAAAAACCTTCCCTGTGAGGTACTGTCCGTGGAAACAGATAGCCAGGGTCGTTTCCTCTCCACACACATAAAACTAGGTAACAGCAATCTAGTGATTTCTAACATATATGCCCCAAATAATCCCGGCAAAAAATTTCTTAATGAGATGTCCTCCTGGATTCTACGCTCTCCGCACCTACCACATATAGTTGGGGGAGATTTTAACACCATCCTGCACCCGATAGATGACAGATCCTCTTCCAAACGAATGCGTTCATCTCCCACGTCATCTGACACACTTCGCATCCACTATAGAATCTCTCCACCTGCATGACATCTGGCGGCTTTTCCACCCAGCAGATAGGGACTACACCTTTTACTCCAACCCTCACAACATCTTCACTAGAATCGATTACCTCTTCTGCACTGACAGTCTTATCCCAATGATCTCGAATTCTGATATCCATGACAAAGCCATATCTGACCACGCCCCCATCTCTATCTCGCTAGATACCCCTGACTTACATCCTACTCCCAAACTTTGGCGTTTCCCCGCTTATCTCCAAAATAACTCAGACTTTCAATGCTACATGAAGAAAGCTTGGTCTGAATTCTCCGAGACTAATTCCCCCCATGCGGACAACCCGAACCTTTTCTGGGAAGCTGGGAATGCCTTCTTCAGAGGCTGAATCATATCCTACGCTGCCTCTCACAAGAGAAACACTTTGGCAAATTATAAGATGGCCAGTGCCAACCTGCGCTTGGCACAACGCTCTCTCTATACTAGGGACTCCCCTGACAACAGGCTACACTAACAGGTAGCAAAAAGGGCTTTTGATACCTGGGCAGATACCCTTGAGCAGACACACAGGGCACATATGGTAGCCACCCTTCATAAATTTGGCAACAAAGCTGGCAAACTGTTAGCAAGACTCTGCAAAGGCCCTTTCAGCCCGACACACATTACCTCCCTTCGGGACACCACAGGCGACATAAAAACCTCACAACAGGACATTAACAAAATTATGTTACAATACTATTCCTCGCTATACGCCACCGACCCCATCGACATGAACACAGCCAAATCCTTCCTAGACAGACTGTCTCTACCCACGGATTCTCCTTCCCAACTTGAAGTCCTTAATGCACCTATCTCCTTACAAGAAATATCTAATGTCATCCGAAACCTAGCTCCCTCTAAAGCCCCAGGCCCAGATGGGTTTACAGGAGAATTCTATAAGGCCCTACAAACTATTACTGAACCCGCTCTCTTTGCAGTCTATAATGGTATATGGATCGGCGGCCCCTACTTACCAACTGGGAATCAGGCCATCGTCAAACTACTTTCAAAAAAAGGCAAAGACCCCCAAGAACCAGGTTCGTACTAACCCATCTCACTCCTAAATTTAGACTTCAAAATTCTCTCAAAAATAGTAGCTTCCAGAACTGCCACCATCATTCCCTCTCTGATTCACCCAGCCCAATCAGGTTTTGTGAAGGGGAGAACAGCCACTATGAACATCCATAAGGTGATGATGGCTCTGGAACAAGCCAAAATCAGCCCGGGGGGGACCATGCCATCATCACTCTGGACGCGGAAAAAGCCTTCGATAATGTTAGCTTCGAATGGCTATCACTGGCCCTATCGAAAATGGGTTTTACGGGCCCTTTCCAACACCTCGTACATGCTATGTATGCCTCCCCCGCGGCCAGATTGGTGGCGGCAGGCCTTCTCTCAGATGAATTCCACCTTTACAAGGGCACGAGACAAGGCTGCCCCCTATCCCCACTCCTCTTTAACATCGCCTTAGAACCCCTCTCTAGATACCTTACTCTAGAGGCCCCATTACACGGCATCAAAATAGGATCCCAAGAACTCCGCACGTCACTCTTCGCCGATGACATTCTAATTTTCTCGACCAACCCCTCTTCTGACATGTACACCATCAAAACAATCTTTGATGAATTTAAACTCTGCTCAGGTCTCCGCATAAATTACAGCAAGAGCGAAATTCTCCCCTTTATCTGACCCTCACTGGGCGCAACACTCACCCTTTCCAGTAGCCAAGTCACACATAACATATCTAGGCATTAAGATAGGAAGACTGCCCCATTCTATATACCATCTAAACTATCCCCCACTGTTGAAAAAAAATTCTCAAGAATTGGGTAACTGGATGGATCTGCCCCTCTCGCTCCTGAGAAGATGTCACCTAATAAAAATGGTCAGTTTCGCTCGATTACTTTACCCTCTCCAAACAATACCCCTACTTCTTAAACATGCAGATATCAAAAACTTAAACAAAGCCATCTCCAAATTTCTCTGGCGAAACAAAAGACCACGCATAGCCCTTGCTAAATTGTATCTTCCCAGACGTGAAGGAGGGATTAGTCTCCCAAATATCAGAGCATACAACCTCTCTTGCCTACTCAGGATAGGCCTAGACTGGATATCGCAACTTTCTCGCTGCTCTAATTACTAATTTACTTATTAAATTTTTCCACCCTATGTGATCTGGAAACAGGTCACCCTCATAATTTCTCTGTCATTGCAGAAACTTTCTCCCTCCCTCAATCTCATGCTTTACACTATGCGTCAGCTTTATAAAAGACTCATGCAGAGAGGAAAGTAAGAGATTTCAGACATCCATCACGGACCTACTACTCCACAGTGACTCTTATAAAATCTCAGATATCTATAAACCTTTCCTGATTAAGACCACTCCCTCACTTGCTTCCTCATCGGTAGCAAACTGGGGAAATGACTGGGGAAATGACTTTCCTGACTCAGACATAGTGGAAAAGGTTCTTCAAGGGTACAAGAAAACACTTCAGCTGACCCCCAATGAAGTATGGAGAGAAACTCAATTAAAGATTATGCACCGTGCTTACATACCCTTCATCTCGAACAAGACTGTCCAAGGTGCAGCCAATTGCCCCATGTGCCACCAGCCAAAACCATCACTTTCCCACCGTTTCTGGACATGCCCCTCCATCTCCGCCTTTTGGAACCAAGTCATCTCCTACATCTTCAAAATAACGCTGCTAAAACTACCTAAAGATCCCCTACTCCTCATCTTCGGATACTGGGGCAACCAACTGCTCCCGTGGTCCCCAACCACCCACCCTACATATACATATAAGGACTGGGCCTTGATCAGTCTCTTACTGGCTAGAAGACTAATTATGCAAAACTGGACCTCTTCTCTTTGCCCACAGATCTCGCAACTTAAAAGGGAGCTTCTAACCTTGCTTCACAGAGACAAACTCAACACTGACTTCAAAAAAGAACTCTCCAATAGGGATGAGCCGAACACCCCCCTGTTCGGTTCGCACCAGAACATGCAAACAGGAAAAAAGTTCGTTCGAACACGCGAACACCGTTAAAGTCTATGGGACACGAACATGAATAATCAAAAGTGCTAATTTTAAAGGCTTATATGCAAGTTATTGTCATTAAAAGTGTTTGGGGACCCGGGTCCTGCCCCAGGGGACATGAATCAATGCAAAAAAAAGTTTTAAAAACGGCCGTTTTTTCAGGAGCAGTGATTTTAATAATGCTGAAAGTCAAACAATAAAAGTGTAATATCCCTTTAAATTTTGTACCTGGGGGGTGTCTATAGTATGCCTGTAAAGGGGCGCATGTTTCCCGTGTTTAGAACAGTCTGACAGCAAAATGACATTTTGAAGGAAAAAACACATTTAAAACTACCCGCGGCTATTGCATTGCCGACAATACACATAGAAGTTCATTGATAAAAACGGCATGGGAATTCCCCACAGGGCAACCCCGAACCAAAATTTAAAAAAAAAAATGATGTGGGAGTCCCCCTAAATTCCATACAAGGCCCTTCAGGTCTGGTATGGATATTAAGGGGAACCCCAGCCAAAATGTAAAAAAAAAATGACGTGGGGTTCCCCCTAAATTCCATACCAGACCCTTCAGGTCTGGTATGGATTTTAAGGGGAACCCCGCGCCAAAAAAAAAAAAAAAAAACGGCGTGGGGTCCCCCCAAAAATCCATACCAGACCCTTATCCGAGCACGCAACCTGGCAGGCCGCAGGAAAAGAGGGGGGGACGAGAGTGCGCCCCCCCCTCCTGAACCGTACCAGGCCACATGCCCTCAACATTGGGAGGGTGCTTTGGGGTAGGCCCCCAAAACACCTTGTACCCATGTTGATGAAGACAAGGGCCTCATCCCCACAACCCTGGCCGGTGGTTGTGGGGGTCTGCGGGCGGGGGGCTTATCGGAATCTGTAAGCCCCCTTTAACAAGGGGACCCCCAGATCCCGGCCTCCCCCTGTGTGAAATGGTAAGGGGGTACTTACCCCTACCATTTCACTAAAAAACTGTCAAAAATGTTAAAAATGACAAGAGACAGTTTTTGACAATTCCTTTATTTAAATGCTTCTTCTTTCTTCCTTCATCTTCTTCTGGTTCTTCTGGCTCTTTTGGTTCTTCCTCCGGCGTTCTCGTCCAGCATCTCCTCCGCGACGTCTTCTATCTTCTTCTCCTCGGGCCGCTCCGCACCCATGGCATGGGGGGAGGCTCCCGCTCTTCTCTTCATCTTCTTCATCTTCTTCTTCTTCTTCATCTCTTCTTCCTTCTTCTCTTCTTCATTTCTTCTCCGGGCCGCTCCGCAGCCATGCTGGCATGGTGGGAGGCTCCCGCTGTGTGACGGCGTCTCTTCGTCTGACGGTTCTTAAATGACGGGGGGCGGGGCCACCCGGTGACCCCGCCCCCCTCTGACGCATGGGACATGACGGGACTTCCCTGTGGCATTCCCCGTGACGTCACAGGGAAGTCCCGTCAAGTCACCGTGCGTCAGAGGGGGGCGGGGTCACCGGGTGGCCCCGCCCCCCGTTATTTAAGAACCGTCAGACGAAGAGACGCCGTCACACAGCGGGAGCCTCCCTCCATGCCAGCATGGCTGCGGAGCGGCCCGGAGAAGAAATGAAGAAGATAAGAAGGAAGAAGAGATGAAGAAGAAGAAGAAGATGAAGAGAAGAGCGGGAGCCTTCCCCCATGCCATGGGTGCGGAGCGGCCCGAGGAGAAGAAGATAGAAGACGCCGCGGAGGAGATGCTGGACGAGAACGCCGGAGGAAGAACCAAAAGAGCCAGAAGAACCAGAAGAAGATGAAGGAAGAAAGAAGAAGCATTTAAATAAAGGAATTGTCAAAAACTGTCTCTTGTCATTTTTAACATTTTTGACAGTTTTTTAGTGAAATGGTAGGGGTAAGTACCCCCTTACCATTTCACACAGGGGGGGCCGGGATCTGGGGGTCCCCTTGTTAAAGGGGGCTTACAGATTCCGATAAGCCCCCCGCCCGCAGACCCCCACAACCACCGGCCAGGGTTGTGGGGATGAGGCCCTTGTCTTCATCAACATGGGGACAAGGTGTTTTGGGGGGCTACCCCAAAGCACCCTCCCAATGTTGAGGGCATGTGGCCTGGTACGGTTCAGGAGGGGGGGGGCGCACTCTCGTCCCCCCCTCTTTTCCTGCGGCCTGCCAGGTTGCGTGCTCGGATAAGGGTCTGGTATGGATTTTTGGGGGGACCCCACACCGTTTTTTTTTTTTTTTGGCGCGGGGTTCCCCTTAAAATCCATACCAGACCTGAAGGGTCTGGTATGGAATTTAGGGGGAACCCCACGTCATTTTTTTTTTAAATTTTGGCTGGGGTTCCCCTTAATATCCATACCAGACCTGAAGGGCCTTGTATGGAATTTAGGGGGACTCCCACATCATTTTTTTTTTTTTTTTTTTTGGTTCGGGGTTGCCCTGTGGGGAATTTCCATGCCGTTTTTATCAATGAACTTTTATGTGTATTGTCGGCAATGCAATAGCCGCGGGTAGTTTTAAATGTGTTTTTTTCTTCAAAATGTCATTTTGCTGTCAGACTGTTCTAAACACAGGAAACATGCGCCCCTTTACAGGCATACTATAGACACCCCCCAGCTACGAAATTTAAAGGGATATTACACTTTTATTGTTTGACTTTAAGCATTATTAAAATCACTGCTCCTGAAAAAACGTCCGTTTTTAAAACTTTTTTTTGCATTAATCCATGTCCCCTGGGGCAGGACCCAGGTCCCCAAACACTTTTTATGACAATAACTTGCATATAAGCCTTTAAAATTTGCACTTTTGTTTTCTCCCATAGACTTTTAAAGGGTGTTCCGCGGCATTCGAACTTGCCGCGAACACCCCAAATTGTTCGCTGTTCGGCGAACTTGCGAACAGCCAATGTTCGAGTAGAACATGAGTTCGACTCGAACTCGAAGCTCATCCCTACTCTCCAACACACGTTTCTACTCAAGATGGTGGGCCTTCATGCAATCAACTCTGTCCCAAGAGGAACTACAGAACTTCGAAATTAGTTCATTCGCTTGCTATGACACTCCCATTACCACTCCTGAGGAAAAAGACACTCCCGTTCTTTTTTTTTCCTGTAACTCTCTCGCTACTTAATACTTCCACCGACTGGTGTTTGCTTACACTCCCCCCCATTCTATCCACCTTTCCCCCCCTTTTTTTGTTTTTGATACCAGTAGCTCCTGAAGGACCCACCCTGTTGATCCATCCAGTTATATCGCCATGATATATCTATCTAAAAGTCTCACCATATATCCCACCCTGGTTATAATGGTTCTTCACTCATATATAAATGTGCATAGGCTACTGGTATATATATAAGTATATATATATATATATATGTAAAATGTTCAAAAATTTTGTATACCAACTATTGTGATACCCTGTATTGCACTTTCTTTCAATAAAATCTATTGGAAAAAAAAAAAAAGAGAGACCCCCCTCCAGGTCTCATTAGACTCTGTTGTAGGCTAATGGGGCCTGGAGGGGACGCTTTCTAACAGACTCTCTAATGGACAAAGAGAGGCCTCTGTTAGAGAGAGACCCCCCCTCCAGGGCCCATTATACTCCTTTGTAGTGTCTAATGGGACCTGGAGGAGGGTCTCTCTCTAATAGAGACTCTCCTCCAGGTCCCATTAGAGGTGCCTGCTTCACTTCCGTATTTTTTTTTTTATTGTTGAATGTGAAGAGATTGTGGGAGGATTGTTTGTTGCAATTGTTTATGACTTTATATATAAACTTATTGTACTTTTGTTCCTTGTGTTGAAAGATTCCGTTATTAAACTTTTTTTTTTTAAAGTCAGAGGTTGTACTTTTGTGCAAAATGTAGGCACGGGGCCAGGGGTGGCTCATGGGCGGGCCAGGGGTGGCTCATGGGCGGGCCATGGGTGTGGCAAGGGTGGGTCATAGGCAGGGTCAGTGCCAGGTCATGGGCATGGCCTGGCAGGGCCCTCGCTTTATTTGGTCCGGGGGCCTTGAGTATTGTCAGTCCACCCCTGCTTCACTCCACTCCCTAGTATCAGTAATCTGGAGATTTAGGAACCCATTTTGCAATACAGAAGAGGTATTCTCAGACAAACCCACAGTTGGCTATTTGCTGTATCTTTTGGACAGCAAGACTGATGTATTAAATTGTCTGTTTCAAATCTTCAGACTCAGGTTTCTAAACATAGTGGTAGATTATTTTATGAAATGAGTCTTGAAAAAAGGAAGAAGTTCCCCGTGGGGTTTTAAAGCAGCAATTGAGAGTCACAAAAAGATTGTAAAAAAATAAGAACTTTTATTATCAAAAGACAATTTAGACAATACTATAAAAAACTTAAAACATGAGCTCTGGTTTACACTGTGCGAGACTACTAGATTGGGAAAAGGGGAAAAAGGCATACCAAAAAAATGAAAATTCAGAATTGTTGGCTTGCAATGATTGAATTATGGTTGTACTGTCCAATGTGCAGGAGAAAAAAAGCCCCAATGTATTTCGACCTGAATATTTACGGTCTTCCTCAGGGGGTTCTCATATTTCTAGAGACTGAAAATAAATAATTGATGGTGATGTTGTGTGATAATATAATAAGATATATGTGCCATTGATAAGATAGTGATAAAAAGAGAAAAAACAAACAAAACAAATATAAATAATAAATCAACAGTGGAAATAAAACCGTGAATGAGTGAAGAGTGTGCTTTAAAAGGAATCAAAGAGCTGGTGAGTGCTAAATTGGTACAATGACAACCTTGCTAAGTAAATGATTACGATATACAGTGTTAAGACAATGTAGCAGGAAGTGCCTTGGTCTGAGCGTGCGCGCGGCACACTCTTGGTTACGTGCATTATGTCAGAGACGACGTAAGAATCCAGGGCAGTCCTGCCTTCCGGAATACCGAGGTGGCCACGGAAGGGTCGCGCTTAGCGGCCTGGTGGCGCCTCCTTTTCTGGGAGGGGGGATACCTGGGAGCTGGCCATCTGTGTATCATTATCACTAAGTAATAGGGATATATAACAGGTGCATCAGCTGAGGATTTCTCAGTTGATCCCTGATGAGCAAAGCCTGTGCATCTCCCAATTTTTTGAGGTAAGAATATATGGCAGTAAAAGGTCACTTAGTACAGCTATTGCTACACATACATTTCTTATGAATTCATTTTTAAGTAGTCTGTAGTAGTCTGCTTTTTCTTATTTAGAGCCTCCAGGCATATGTATTCTACAAAAACTATTGTACCCTACGCCTCATATTCTAAAGGCTACAGTGTCTTAACATACTGTTATATCGTAATCAGGTACTTAGCAAGGTTGTCATTGCACAAATTTAGCACTCACCAGCACTTTGATTCCTTTTAAAGCACACTCTTCACTCATTCACGGTTTTATTTCCACTGTTGATTTATTATTTATACTTCTTTTTTCTTCTTTCTCTTTTTATCACTATCTTTATCAATGGCACATATATCTTATTATATTATCACACAACATCACCATCAATTATTTATTTTCAGTCTCTTGTCTTTTTACACTTTTTTTCACACTTTTTTATATTTCTCACATACCGGTATATTTTTTTCCAATTCACCATTTTTTGCCAATCCATATTACATTTCACTATCCCATCAATTTTTATTTTCATTTGAATTAATACAGTCTACTAACTACTAATTAAGAACACTTATATTAACTAATCCATCACATATTGAAAATAAATATTTATATCCATACAGGGGGCTGCACATACAGGGGTTCTTCCAAAGAAGTGGCTTTCTTTAAATAAGTGGCACTTCTGCTCTTGCACCATCCATCTGAACATCTTCTTCTCTCTTCACAGGTAAACCTGTGTTTATACCTCCACATACCTTAAAACTGAATATTGCCTGACTGCACAAATGCATATTTGGTAAACCTGCTTTTATACCTCCACATACCTTAAAACTGAATATTGCCTGACTGCACAAATGCATATTTGGTAAACCTGCGTTTATACCTCCACATACCTTAAAACTGAATATTGCCTGACTACACAAATGCATATTTGGTAAACCTGCGTTTATACCTCCACATACCTTAAAACTGAATATTGCCTGATTGCACAAATGCATATTTGGTAAATCTGTTTGTCACCGCTGTTTCAACTCCATCTGTAGCCATGCGCACATTATTTCAATGTTTATTTAGCCATTAAGTCTTACCTAAATTATGGGTTCCCTTATCTTTACAATTTTGGCCTTTTAGTCCCCTTGCAGTTTGATTGTGGTGTGAAAGTTATGCCCTGCTAGCTGTGTTCCTAATATGCCCTTCTAATTGATTAATTGCCAGATATAACCCACACCCAACACACAGTATAAAAACAAGGCCTTCCTTACGGGAGAACACATACAGGGGGCTGTACATACAGGGGTTCTTCCAAAGAAGTGGGGTTCTTTAAATAAGTGGCACTTCTGCTCTTGCACTTCAGCAATTTGCACAAAGCTAACTATAAAAGACTGCAGGTGACCCCATTTCCAAATTTTATCATCTTCCTCTCTGAAACATGCACTCTTTACCTCTCCTCCTTTTCACAATTGCTGCCTCTCTCCTCAAACTCTCTTTTCTTCATCCCTCTGCTCCACCCCACAATCTGTACATATCACCCTCACTTCTCCCCTCCCCCTATTACTGCACTCATCACCTCTTTCTAACTCTAAGCCCACTTGCTAACAAACCCCCCAGGATACTGAAGCATCACACAAATCATATTCTAATATTACCTCCCTTACTCTTCTGCTTCTCCTAACCGCTGGAGATATTTCCCGAAACCCTGGTCCCCCCTTAACTGTGCCCAACACACCCATCACCATACACCCTCTGGCAGTAGTCGCAATCTACACAATTTAGTCTCCATTCCTCTTCTTGCCAATACCAGCCTCCCTCTGGAACGCCCGATCTGTCTGCAACAAACTCACTGCTGATCATGACCTCTTTGTCACTAATTCCTTTAATCTACTTGCTCTCACAGAAACCTGGCTCCATGAATATGACACCCCTTCTCCTGCTTCCCTCTCCCAGAGTGGCTTTCACTGGACTCACTCCCCCCAGGCCTAATGGATGCAAGGGAGGTGGAGTGGGATTCCTCCTATCCCCCCAGAGCACCTTCCAGGTTATTCACCCTCCTCCATCTTTTTCACTCTCATTATTTGAAGCCCACTGTATACGTCTATTCTCTCCTACTTCCCTAAGAATTGCTGTTATCTACCGCCCCCCTGGACCATTATCTACTTTCCTTGATGAGTTTTCTGCCTGGCTACCCTACTTTCTCTCTTCGGATATTCCTACAATCCTTCTCGGTGATTTCAACATCCCTGCTAATACAAACACTCCTGCTACTTCTAAACTTCTTAGTCTAACCTCTTAATTTGACCTGAAGCAATGGGTACAGGCAGGGCCGATCCTAGGGTCACCGGCGCCTGGGTGCAAAAATGTTTCTGGCGCCCCCACATGGGCGTGGTCATCTTACCAACTCCTCCCCTTTACAAATGTTTCTATGGCAATGACTCAAACACAGAGATGCTCTCCTAAGAACTCTTTGTTACCCTGGGATCCTCCCATGATCTTTTAACAATAAAAAAAAATACAGGAAGAGGGTACACTAATGAGACCTGGAGGGGAGTCTCTCTGATGCACACAGAGAGGGCTTCTGTTAGAGAGTCTGTTAGAAAGAGCCCCCAGACATAGTACAGGAGATGATCAGAGACTGCAGACATAGTACAGGAGATGGTCAGAGACTGCAGACATAATACAGGAGATGATCAGAGACTGCAGACATAGTACAGGAGACGATCAGAGACTGCAGACATAGTACAGGAGATGATCAGAGATTTCAGACATAGTACAGGAGACGATCAGAGACTGCAGACATGGTACAGGAGATGATCAGAGACTGCAGACATAATACAGGAGATGATCAGAGACTGCAGACATAGTACAGGAGATGATCAGAGACTGCAGACATAATACAGGAGATGATCAGAGACTGCAGACATAATACAGGAGATGATCAGAGACTGCAGACATAGTACAGGAGATGATCAGAGACTGCAGACATAATTCAGGAGATGATCAGAGACTGCAGATATTGTACAGGAGATGATCAGAGACTGCAGACATAATACAGGAGATGATCAGAGACTGCAGACATAGTACAGGAGATGATCAGAGACTGCAGACATAATACAGGAGATGATCAGAGACTGCAGACATAATACAGGAGATGATCAGAGACTGCAGATATTGTACAGGAGATGATCAGAGACTGCAGACATGATACAGGAGATGATCAGAGACTGCAGATATTGTACAGGAGATGATCAGAGACTGCAGACATAATACAGGAGATGATCAGAGACTGCAGACATAGTACAGGACATGATCAGAGACTGCAGACATAATTCAGGAGATGATCAGAGACTGCAGACATAATACAGGAGATGATCAGAGACTGCAGACATAGTACAAGAGATGATAAGAGACTGCAGACATAATACAAGAGATAAGAGACTGCAGACATAATACAGGAGATGATCAGAGACTGCAGACATAATACAGGAGATGATCAGAGACTGCAGACATAGTACAGGAGATGATCAGAGACTGCGGACATAGTACAGGAGATGGTCAGAGACTGCGGACATAGTACAGGAGATGATCAGAGACTGCAGACATAGTACAGGAGATGATGAGAGACTGCAGACATAGTACAGGAGATGGTCAGAGACTGCAGACATAGTACAGGAGATGATCAGAGACTGCAGACATAATACAGGAGATGATCAGAGACTGCAGACATAATACAAGAGATGATAAGAGACTGCAGACATAATACAGGAGATGATCAGAGACTGCAGACATAGTACAGGAGATGATCAGAGACTGCAGACATAGTACAGGAGATGATCAGAGACTGCAGACATGATACAGGAGATGATCAGAGACTGCAGACATGATACAGGAGATGATCAGAGACTGCAGACATGATACAGGAGATGATCAGAGACTGCAGACATAGTACAGGAGATGATCAGAGACTGCAGACATAATACAGGAGATGATCAGAGACTGCAGACATAGTACAGGAGA
Source organism: Lithobates clamitans (assembly GCA_037952925.1). Lineage (NCBI taxonomy): Eukaryota > Metazoa > Chordata > Amphibia > Anura > Ranidae > Lithobates > Lithobates clamitans. Next base: position 308,517 of record JBBGZY010000496.1, on the reverse strand, counting down.
TGATCAGAGACTGCAGACATAGTACAGGAGATGATCAGAGACTGCAGACATAGTACAGGAGATGATCAGAGACTGCAGACATAGTACAGGAGATGATCAGAGACTGCAGACATACTACAGGAGATGATCAGAGACTGCAGATATTGTACAGGAGATGATCAGAGCCTGCAGACATAGTACAGGAGATGATCAGAGACTGCAGACATAGTACAGGAGATGATCAGAGACTGCAGACATGGCACAGGAGATGATCAGAGACTGCAGACATAGTACAGGAGATGGTCAGAGACTGCAGACATAATACAAGAGATGATAAGAGACTGCAGACATAATACAGGAGATGATCAGAGACTGCAGACATAGTACAGGAGATGATCAGAGACTGCAGACATAGTACAGGAGATGATCAGAGACTGCAGGCATAATACAGGAGATGATCAGAGACTGCAGACATAATACAGGAGATGATCAGAGACTGCAGACATAGTACAGGAGATGATCAGAGACTGCAGACATAGTACAGGAGATTATCAGAGACTGCAGACATAATACAGGAGATGATCAGAGACTGCAGACATAATACAGGAGATGATCAGAGACTGCAGACATAGTACAGGAGATGATCAGAGACTGCAGACATAATACAGGAGATGATCAGAGACTGCAGGCATAATACAGGAGATGATCAGAGACTGCAGACATAATACAGGAGATGATCAGAGACTGCAGACATAGTACAGGAGATGATCAGAGACTGCAGACATAATACAGGAGATGATCAGAGACTGCAGACATAATACAGGAGATGATCAGAGACTGCAGACATAGTACAGGAGATGATCAGAGACTGCAGACATAGTACAGGAGATGATCAGAGACTGCAGACATAGTACATATTGGCCGATCGGCCCTCTCACCTGACCCAGCGATACAGCAACGGTTCCTCTGATCAGGAGTCAGCTCACTCTGAATTGCCCATGGTGACTCCGCTGTATTCCTGCAATGACTCCATTCCTTTCAATGCCAGCGATGGCGCTAGGCTGTGTGGCTTTCCCTCTGGTGGCGCAGGGCAGCAGGGTTCTCTCTCTGATAGTGTTCTCTCAGCACTGTCCTCTCCCTCTGGAGTCCTGGGTGTACTTCCCTGAAAACTTTCCCGGGCTCCTGTCTCTCTCTCTCTTTCCCATTCAGCTGAGCATGCTGTGTGGGCTGCAGTTTCCGTGTTACAATGGGGCTGCCAGTTCTCGGGACTATATGTCCCACAATCCTCTTCTCTGCTCCTTTTTTCTTTTCCATTAGTACAGACCCCCCAGGACAGACCCCCCCTCCATTAGTACAGACCCCCCCATTAGTACAGACCCCCCTCCATTAGTAGAGACCCCCATATTAGTACAGACCCCACCATTAGTACAGATCCCACCTCCATTAGTACAGACCCCATTAGTACAGACCCCCCCTCCATTAGTACAGACCCCATTAGTACATACCCCCCTCCATTAGTACAGACCCCCCCTCCATTAGTACAGACCCCATTAGTACAGACCCCCTCTCCATTAGTACAGACCCCCAGGACAGACCCCCTCTCCATTAGTACAGAACCCCTCTCCATTAGTACAGACCCCCCTCCATTAGTACAGACCCCCAGGACAGACCCCCTCTCCATTAGTACAGACCCCCCAGGACAGACCCCCCTCCATTAGTAGAGACCCCCATATTAGTACAGACCCCACCATTAGTACAGACCCCCCCTCCATTAGTACAGACCCCATCTCCATAAGTACAGACCCCATTAGTACAGACCCCTCTCCATTAGTACAGACCCCCCAATTATTAGTACAGCCCCCTCCATTAGTACAGCGCCCCCTCCATTAGTACAGCCCCCCTCAATTAGAACAGCCCCCCCTCCATTAGTACAGCCCCCTCCATTAGTACAGCCTCCTCCATTAGTACAGCGCCCCCTCCATTAGTACAGCCCCCCCCTCCATTAGTACAGCGCCCCCTCCATTAGTACAGCCCCCCCCTCCATTAGTACAGCCCCCCCTCCATTAGTACAGCCCCCCCTCCATTAGTACAGACCCTCTCTCCATTAGTACAGACCCCCCCATTATTAGTACAGCCCCCTCCATTAGTACAGCGCCCCCTCCATTAGTACAGCCCCCCCTCCATTAGTACAGCCCCCTCCATTAGAACAGCCCCCCTCCATTAGAACAGCCCCCCTCCATTAGTACAGCCCCCCTCCATTAGTACAGCCCCCCCTCCATTACTACAGCCCCCCCCCTCCATTAGTACAGCCTCCCCTCCATTAGTACAGCATCCCCTCCATTAGAACAGCCCCCCCTCCATTAGTACAGCCCCCTCCATTAGAACAGCCCCCCTCCATTAGTACAGCCCCCCTCCATTAGTACAGCCCCCCCTCCATTACTACAGCCCCCCCCCCTCCATTAGTACAGCGTCCCCTCCATTAGTACAGCATCCCCTCCATTAGAACAGCCCCCCCTCCATTAGTACAGCCCCCTCCATTAGAACAGCCCCCCTCCATTAGTACAGCCCCCCTCCATTAGTACAGCCCCCCCTCCATTACTACAGCCCCCCCTCCATTAGTACAGCGTCCCCTCCATTAGTACAGCATCCCCTCCATTAGAACAGCCCCCCCTCCATTAGTACAGCCCCCTCCATTAGAACAGCCCCCCTCCATTAGTACAGCCCCCCTCCATTAGTACAGCCCCCCCTCCATTACTACAGCCCCCCCCTCCATTAGTACAGCGTCCCCTCCATTAGTACAGCGTCCCCTCCATTAGTACAGCATCCCCTCCATTAGTACAGCATCCCCTCCATTAGTAAAGCCCCCCTCCATTAGTACAGCCCCACCCCCTTCCATAAGGGTACATATATACACCCGGGCGGCAGCTGAAGAGAAGAGAACAGTGTGCAGCCAGCCGCGCCGCCCGGGTGAAGAGCAGAGGAGTTTAAAGTAGGCAGGAGTGGGAGACACAAAGCAGAATGTGTCGGGCACATACCGCTCCTCTCCTCCGCTCCCCGCTCCCCCCCCCTCCCGCGCGACATCACTGTGCGGCTGGTCTCTCTCCACGCAGAGACCAGCCGCTCAGGAGGGAGGGGCTTGAGCAGCACACACAGCGGCGGCGGCGCCTTTCTTCTTTTAACACCGGCGGAGAGCGCCGCCGCCAGACGCAATCAAGAGGAGGAGGAGGAGGGAAGGGAGCACTCCGGCGCTTCAGCGCCCCCACCTCTCTGGCGCCTGGGTGCACTGCACCCCGTGCACCCCGTCTAGGACCGGCCCTGGGTACAGGCTTCTACTCACTCTGATGGCAACACCCTTGACCTTGTATTCTCTTACCTATGCACTCCATGCAACTTCTCAAACAATGCTTTTCCTCTCTCTGACCACCAACTTATTCGTTTCTCTCTCCCCCTGTCTTCCACCACCTTTCCCTCCAATCGCCTAACCATCACCCGTAGAAACTTTCACAACTTCAACTCCTCTCTCCTCTACTCTGCTACTGACCACCTCTATGACAAAATCTCTCCCCTGACCTGGCCCAACCAAGCCATGTCCATCTACAATAAATCTCTGTCCTCCACCCTGGACAAGCTTGCTCCCCTCACTACACGCAGAATCAGGCCTCGACCCCTACAACCCTGGCAAACAGATGACACTAAAATTCTCAAAAAACGTAGTCGCGCTCTTGAGCGTCTGTGGCACAAGACTAGGTCTCTCAAAGACTTCAACCAATACAAATCTGCCCTCCAAAAATACTATTATTTCCTCCACACTGCCAAGCAAACCTATTTTACAACTCTTATTAACACCTTCTCATCCAATCCCCATAAACTCTTCTCTACCTTCAACTCTCTACCTTGTCCTCCACCGCCTCCCCCCACTGACTTACTCACTGCCCAGGAAATCGCTAATCACTTCAAAAACAAAATTGATACAATCCGTGATTAAATCTCCACTCTACAGGTATCTCCGCCAGCTAAGACCCCATGTCAACAGGTACAACTGACACTCCCCCTATTCAAATCTGCTACTCCAGACGAAGTTGCTAAACTCCTTTCTATCGCCCACCTAACCACCTGTCCCCTGGACCCTATTCCCTCTCAAATGCTACGGTCACCCTCTGACCCCATCCTACACTCTCTAACCCACATCTCCAATCTCTCCCTCACCTCTGGCATCTTCCCCGATGCTCTAAAACATGCACTGGTCACTCCCATACTCAAAAAGCCGTCCTTGGACCCTACCAATCTTAACAACCTATGCCCTATCTCCTTGCTCCATTTTTCCTCTAAACTCCTTGAACGCCTGGTTTACAACCAACTGAGTGACCACCTCATTAAAAACAACCTTCTTGATCCCCTTCAATCTGGATTTCGCCCTCAACACTCCACAGAAACTGCTCTTTTAAATCTCACAAATGACCTACTAACTGCAAAAACCAACGGACACTATTCTGTACTCCTTCTTCTGGATCTTTCAGCTGCCTTTGACACGGTTGACCACCCTCTCTTCCTCAAAAAACTTTACTCCCTCGGTCTCTGTGACTGTGCTCTTCAGTGGTTGTCATCCTACCTATCCCAACGCACCTTCATTGTCACTTACAATTCTACTTCCTCCACTCTTCTTCCCTTCTCTGTCGGGGTCTCCCAAGGTTCTGTTCTTGGACCTCTTTTATTTTCAAGCTACACCTCTTCCCTAGGTCAGCTGATAGCCTCACACGGCATTCAATATCATTTCTATACTGATGACACACAAATCTATCTCTCCACCCCTCAACTCACTCCATCAGTCTCCTCACGCATCACTAACTTACTAACTGACATATCTGTATTGATGTCACAGCACTTCCTCAAACTCAACTTGTCCAAAACCAAGCTTATAATATTTTTTCCCCCACGTGCCTCTTCCCCTGACTTCTCTGTGAAGATCAATGGTAAAACCATCCACCCATCCCCACATGTCAGGGTTCTAGGTGTTATCCTGGATTCTGAACTCTCCTTTCGGCCCCACATCCAATCACTTTCCAAAGCTTGCCGCCTCAACCTCCGCAACATCTCTAAACTACGTCCCTTTCTAACCAATGAAACCACAAAGCTCCTGATTCACTCCCTGGTTATCTCTCGCCTCGACTACTGCAACTCACTCCTCATTGGCTTACCTTTAAATAGACTATCCCTCCTTCAGTCCATCATGAATGCGGCTGCCAGACTCATCCACCTTACAAACCGCTCAGTGTCTGCTACCCCTCTCTGCCAATCCCTCCATTGGCTACCACTTGCCCAACAAATTAAATTCAAAATACTAACAATAAGTTACAAAGCCATCCACAACTGTGCCCCCAGCTACATCACTAACCTAGTCTCAAAATACCAACCTAATCGCCATCTCCGTTCCTCCCAAGATCTCCTGCTCTCTAGATCCCTCATCATCTCCTCTCATATCCGCCTCCAAGACTTCTCCCGAGCCTCGCCCATCCTCTGGAACTCCCTACCCCAATCTGTCAGACTGTCTCCAAATTTATCCACTTTTAGGCGATCCCTGAAAACTTTCCTCTTCAGAGAAGCCTATCCTGCCTCCATCTAACAACTGCACTATTTTCTCCATTAGCTCATCCCCCACAGCTATTACCCTTTTTGTATAACTTGACCCTCCCTCCTAGATTGTAAGCTCTAACGAGCAGGGCCCTCTGATTCCTCCTGTATTGAATTGTATTGTACTTGTACTGTCTGCCCTAATGTTGTAAAGCGCTGCGTAAACTGTCGGCGCTATATAAATCCTGTATAATAATAATAATAATAATATATCCGTGCACCATCCATAATTTATTACACCTTAAGAACATGCTGTTTATCACAGCATACATGGTAATTCAGTGACCATATAAGAACACGTTAACCTAACACCACCCTGTGGAATTTTATCCCCCTTTTTCATTATACACATCACTTTGTGATTTAAGTTTTCTATCTCTCATTTAAGGAAGCTTTCTGTTCTCCAGCAACTATTCTCTCTTTTTAAGCTTAACTATCATATTCACATAAACCTAAAAAAACTATATACTAACTACAATAATTATGATAACTCTTCAGGTATTGCCTGTTTCCCAGCCGCCTCTCCCTCTGGGGTGCCCAATTATTTGTGACCATTTTCTAAGCCCTACGGCCGGGGGTGGCCCCCTTCGGGGTGGAGGTGAGTACGACCTTTCAGCACTTTCCAGGCTCATCAATGGGGAAATCAACTGTTATCTTTGTGTGTGTTTTTTAACAAGAAGTCTCTGGTTAAGCAAGCCTATCTGGCGGAGAGGGTAAATATGATGTGACTACCATCCTTTTAGATTTATGATAGATGTATAAATGTAGAATAATTATATTAATTTGGCTTTATTATCAAGATCTGTATGTATGCAGTCTGAGTTCCCTTTTAGCTTTGAAAAAGATCACTCAGCTCAGCATAAGACGAATCTTGAAAAAGGTAGGTGTGTGAATGTCATTTTTGTACCAGTTGCTCTCCATGTCCAGAGTTTATGACTAAAGGTCAGTGGGTCAGTGGTTTCACAGATAAGAATATACTCAGAGTATCTGTCATAGACTTCAACAAAATACTTGTAAAGATCTTTTAAAAGTAAAAACTTATATTATCTATAATATAGTTAGTTATTTGATATAGTTATTTAATTAGTTAGCTAGATTAAGTTTGTGTGAAATAATATATATTTATATATATACAATTATAGTTTATTATGTATTTATAAGTTTTGGTACAGAATTGCATTTCTGTAATTTAAAAGTACATATCCGTTACAAGAATTCGGTCATTTAGAAAGGTCATTCACCTTGAGTTTTTTATAGGAATCTGCTGTGTGTTACTGTCAATCAAAGAAGCTTAAGAGACATATCAGCTATTGGCAAAGAGAATATTTAGAATAATCACAAATATGTTCATTTCATTTTTAGTTCTAGCTATATATGGTTATGGCTGTAGTTTGCTGACTAGTAGATTTGAAATAGTATAAAAAACAGTGTGACACTAGGCTAGACACTACATATGTTCTTCACTCACACACAGAAGGACTTCACTTCTGTTTCACACACACAAAGAAGGACACTTTCAGACACACACATCCTTACACTGAAGAAGACATTTTGTTTTCATTAGGCCTATATACAGCCTACCTCACAAACAGCTGCTATAGCAGGCACCTCTCTGACATAGAGTAACACGGACGGAGCTGAATCATCTCTTGAACTTTCTTGATACAAGTTTTTGTTCCTATTATCTTTTGTTTTACTACATCAAGCTGTAAGAAGATTTTAACTTTGTATATATTTTCAAGTTGTTGCCAAGTGTGACCAAATAAACTCACACTTTGTTTTAAGACTGCCTGGCTATTGAACTTTTGAACAAAACGCCTAAGACACTGTTGACATAACACGTGTCTGTAAGAAGAGAAGCTTTTTCTACATTTTACAATTAATAACTATGATTGTACACTATACTATATATGATTGAAATCTGTCTTTCATGTACTTATAGAAATATGGGAATCCCCTGAGGAAGACCGTAAATATTCAGGTCGAAATGCATTGGGGCTTTTTTCTCCTGCACATTGGACAGTACAACCATAATTCAATCATTGCAAGCCAACAATTCTGAATTTTCATTCTTTTGGTATTGTCCACCCCTTTTTCCCCTTTTCCCAATCTAGTAGTCTCACACGGTGTAAACCAGAGCTCATGTTTTAACTTTTGTATAGTATTGTCTAAATTGTCTTTTGATAATAAAAGTACTTTTTTTACAATCTTTTTGTGACTCTCAATTGCTGCTTTAAAACCCCACGTGGAACTTCTTCCTTTTTTCAAGACTTACTATTCGGGGTGCACAGCCTCTCAGACTCCATATATGTGTCAAATCATGCTATAATTTTATGAAATTTTGCCAGCAATACAATATTACCTTGTATATTTTTCAGTGGATAAAGACATGCATCAATTAGACAAGATGGAGAAGAGGGGAGGTGATATAATCTCTAGCCTATTCAACCCGAAAATGGCTTGTATTCACTGGAAAAACACAAGGCATTCTATGAATGGTGGAGGTTCCAAGGAATTGATCCCCAGGGGCCATAGTTTAGAGGGGAAGTGTTCAAACAGAACCTGGAAGATCATGGCTTTTACTGTATGTAGCATGGACCACTACAGTGATTTACAGCATCCCCATTAGCCCTCTGGACATAAGATTCACATTCTCAGGCCATGATACCTCAAAGTAAGTATAGAAACAATAAAATTTGAGGAGTTTAGCTTTCTACACATGATGACATTCTTTAATCCCTACACTCACTTGGTAGAATAATAGGCCAGTTATGACTGAATAATCTTCCTTTTCTCATTATATAGTTTTAATTGAAACATAAAGCACTGTTTTTTGTTTTTTTAATGGCATCAAACACCACAATACACACACACGCACACACTAATATAATTTACAAAAAATATTATCAATATTTTTAAATCTGCATGATTCTTTAAAATTATACCTGGTAATCCTGCTAGTAGGGTGACAATGCTGTGTCGCTGTAACCCCAATTGTGTTCTGGTGTCATCACCCTGTCACACAGGCTTCTGATGAAGACTTATGGCTGTTTCAATACACATTACACAAACATGGCCCGCTGTTGTTGTCACCATCAGTAAACCCATACCGACAAATGTGATGCAGCTGTTGTTGGTGTGCATGTAGACAGGAAGTGGATGTAAAGATGCTGCAGGCCAGTATCATTGAGAAGGAACAGCAGATGAATAAAGGCAAAAATAAATATTAAAAAAAATATATTTATATTACACATAGCTTTAACAGATTAAATGCTCTTATGCCAGTTATTCCAGATGTTTCTTCTTTAACCACTTCAGTCCCGGAAGGAATTACCCCTTTCCTGACCAGAGCATTCTTTGCGACTTGGCACTGCGGCACTTTAGCTGACAATTGCACGGTCGTGCGATGTTGTACCCAAACAAAATTGATGTCCTTTTTTTTCCACAAATAGAGCTTTCTTTTTGTGGTATTTGATCACCTTTGCAGTTTTTATTGTTTGCGCTATAAACAAGAAAAGAGCGACAATTTTGAAAAAAAAGCAATATTTTTTACTTTTTGCTATAATAAATATCCCCCAAAAAATATATATAAAAAAAATTTCTTTCACAGTTTAGGCCAATATGTATTCTTCTATTTTGTTTGCGCAGAAGTTATAGTGTCTACAAAATAGGGGATAGATATATGGCATTTTTATTATTATTATTTTTTTTTTACTAGTAATGGCGGCAATCTGCAATTTTTATCGTGACTGCGACATTGCGGCAGACAGATCGGACACTTTTGACACTATTATGGGACCATTGACATTTATACAGCAATTAGAGCTAAAAATAGCCACTGATTACTGTATAAATGTCACTGGCAGGGAAGGGTTTAAACACTAGGGTTAAGTGTGTTTCCTCAGTGTGTTCTAACTGTGGGGGGGGATGGGCTCACCACAACATGACAGAGATCACTGCTCCCGATGACAGGGAGCAGTAGATCCCTGTCATGTTGCTAGGCAGAACAGGGAAATGCCTTGTTTACATAGGCCTCTCCCCGCTCTGCCTCTCTTCACTGCAATCATGGGTCACCTGCGAACATTGAGTTTTCGGGACCCGCGGGCACACTCCTGCGGCACGCAGCGGGAGTGCAAGCGCCTGCTAGGTGTTGATTTCACAGGGACTTACAGGTACGCCCTTTTGCCTGTGCTTGCCATTCTGTAAATCGGCATGCGGTGGTCAGCATGTAGATAAATAACACATGGGGTAATATAGTTATCCTGAGTGCTTGGTTTGACCCCGCTGGAAGATGGCCACGTAAAGCCAGAGCTCCCTTGGCTGCAGGTCGACATCACTATCCAGAAGAGGTAAAAACACCCCAGACTGCCGAGAGAACATGGGGACAGCATTCTGCTACTCCTCAGCCACCCGATCCCGCTCTCCCTGCGAACAGAACGGGGGTATGAGCCAAAGTATTCCGGAGCTGTTCCGCACTCAGAGGGGCAACATGGCGTCTTCTCACCACAGACAGACACAGGCCGCATCCCCGCCGCTGACTGGAACGCCACAAGCTACTTCCATGATGGGGCCAGGGGAGATCAGTAACACTCCCCAATAACACCTCAGCATACAGGACCTGAGGACTGGGCTTGTGCAAATCGTTTCATAACGAATCAAAATTCAGCCGAATTTTGCATCTTTCAGACATTAGGATGCATGTCCGAATAAAAAATTACGAATTTCAACTAAAACAAAAAAAATTATAGCGGATATAATGAATGAATTTGACATGATTCGGTAATTCATTAAAGATCTAATGAAACAAAAGGTCAACTCAAAGTAAATCTTACAGCCTAATCAGCTGATTAATTTTGTGCTGGAGGCTGGATTATTGGCAAAGTGCATTCCTGAGAACTGAGTTAGAAGGGTGTTGTATTGTACTTGAGCAGAGGAGAAGAGATATTGTCATTGTATTTGTTAATAGATTCAACGCATTACCACCATACCCATTTTATTAAAATACTTCTCTCTTTTTAAAACACTCTCTAACCTCCAAATTAGTTTTGCAAAATCCAGGGCTCTGAACATCTCCCTTCCCACAGCCATCGTGACACAGTGCCAAACAAATTTTCCCTTTTGCTGGGAACCCCACGCTATCACATACCTGGGTATCCAGCTCCCCACAAAATTACCCGATCTATACTCTAGAAACGTCCTCCCTATTCTTAAAGCCATCCAACATGACCTCCAAAAATGGAACACAGGCCCCTTCTCTTGGTTTGGAAGAGCAGCAATTGTAAAAATGAATATCCTACCCAGAATCCTTTAACTTTTTCAGACCTTATCAATAAAAATTCCCTCAACATTCTTCACAACATACAAACGAATTTGCAGAAATTTCTTCTGGTCCTCTAAAACCCTTAGACTAAGTTGGGACAGATTGGTCCTCCCTAAATTGAAAGGAGGTATTGAACTTCCAGATGTTTACAAATACCACTGGTCATGCCACTTAACTAGAATAATAGACTGGCACATCCACGCAAATACTAAAGACTGGATTAACATTGAGGAATCATTTGCCTATGTACCAATCCACCACCTACCATGGATCAAACAGAACACGATCCCTAAAGAAAGTGCCACTTACCCATTAATAGGCCTGACCCTACAAAACTTCAGGGTTTTATGCAAGAAACTTAATCTAGCCTCCTCACCTGGACCCTTAACCCCTATTGATCGGAACCCTGACTTCCCTTCTGGCCTCCGAGCTCAACCCACACCACGAACCTTCACCTAGAGCAGAGCGCTTTTTTGATAAAGGCAAGCTTCTACCATATACAGCCATCTCCTCTTGATACCCTAATTGAACCATTCCTTTCTTCAAATACCTACAAATCAGACACTTCCTCAATAGCTCTAAGCCCCTCTCCAATTGGCACAAGGACTACACTCCCTTTGAAGCGATCTGCACCAGAACAGAACTCCAAAGACACTTGATCTTGGACATATATTCACTCCTGTTCACAGGCTGCGTTCCCAAGGCAAAAACAATTAGCCAGCACTGGGAAAGAGAACTCGCATTAGATCTGCCTAAGGAAGTCTGGGAACGAATATATGCCCAGATTCCCAAAGGGTCCATCAATATATCAGCACAAGAAAATGGATTCAAAATCTACTCTAGGTGGTATAGGACCCCAGAAAAGATCCACAAATACCACCCCAGTGTCTCCCCGCTATGCTGGAGATGCAACTTAACCCAAGGCTCCTTGCTCCACATCTGGTGGGACTGCCTGCTAATACAACCCTTCTGGAAAGACATACATTGCCTTACCACTCAAATAACAACCTACACTCCAGACTTTACCTCGACACAATACCTGCTTCACTACACATCCATATCCCAATCGGCCTACAATAAATCTCTCACCCTCCACCTTATTAACGCTGCCAAACAATGCATACCTGTATATTGGAGAAATAACACCTCCCCCAATATTTCTGAATAGCTCCAACACATAAGGAGAATAGCTGAAATGGAGGCCCTAATTTACCAAGCAAAGGAGTCCCCGACAAAACTTCAAAAAACCTGGGCCTGATGGCACTTTGCAGATTTCCATAACCTCTTAAACAACTCATAATTGCTTGACCTGGGGATACCCATGAGACATTGTACCCCACCCTCCCTTCTTTCTACCCTCCCCTGAACAGTGATTAATGCTTCCCAGTAGAGCATAGAACCATACAAGACATTATACATGCTGCTGCAGTTTAACATAATGTTCGGGAATCCTCCATAGATGTCCATCTCCAATGAGGAGTTGGATATAAATAAAACACCAAAGGAATAGAGTGACTCAAATAATCCTCTTAGTAAACCAGTAAGATTAAAAAACAAGTGTCAGTTTTCAAAGCCCCCACACACTCACAGTCAGTTCCCAATAGGGGTATTTGGGTGGCATGGTGGCATGCCTGGTTTACCTGTAATTCACTTACAGAGTCCTCCAAATTTACCACCCTAATCCTCACCAGACTATACCCCTATGGAGTTACAATTATACACTCTATGAAGACTGTTTACTTTGCATTGCATTATCAGTATCTTGTTGTCATTCATGTTTTGTCATTTATATTACATGTAACCGCTTCACTGTTTTTACCTGTGAATCTAAAAACATTAATAAAAACATTGCAAAAATTAATATATATATATATATATATATATATATATATATATATATATATATATATATATATATATATATATATACAGTATATGTATAGTTGTCCCGTATGTAACTGGAGTGCAAACATAACATCCCTGTGCTTTTCAAGTTCAGAAATACACTGAAAAAAAGTCTTAACATCCAAAAGACTAAACACCCAAACACAACCAAAGAAACTTAGTATATGCAGTGCAGTGTAGTGAGGATCTGTACATTGGTGACTGGGGAGCCAAACTAACCATTCATGACATATTTAATGGTGATTGGATTAGGTGTCTGTATAACGTGTGGAAAAAAAAATGCTGGGCTATGTTCCTGGCATTCATTAAAACTGAAGAAGTGCCTTGTATAAGGTACAAAAGGTTTTCGACATCTGAGAACAAGTCAAAGTATAGGTACTGCTAGCTATAGCATGACCTGGATATACAAGAAACTTTAGAGATGTGTACTATGTCAGTTAATTCATACCATCATTACATTCAGGTCTGGAGTACAGTATATAGACATCAACAGGAGGTGATAGGAGGTAATAAATGATACAATACATTCAACTGATTAGTAAAACATTTGACTTCATCCTGTGCTTAGAAAACTGGCAGCTGCGGTGTCTGTCAGACATTGACTCTGTGGCTCCTATTCTTCTCACTGGCTCCTCTGCTAGGGGACCTGTTGGCAGCTCAGCAGGCATAAATAATTTAGAAAACAAACACTGGATGAAATATGTGTCCAGCACATGTGTGTACTCAGCCAAAGTGTGAAAAATACAAGTGGTCTTAACCATTAAATATTTTAAGTTAATCAGTAACCAGTCTGAGCCTGATTAAACATCAGTAATTCCTGGTTTACATTTTATACCAGCATACGAACATTATAAGGCTTTCACACCAGTCTTCATCCGTCGGAAAATGTTCCTTTAAAAAAAAAAATCTCCTCCTAGTCTGCTACATATGTAAAGCAATTTTAGAAAACTTTATTTGAGTTACTTTCCTTCTTTTTGTCTGTTGATAATAAAATAGATAGGTGTTGTATTTAATGGCATAGCTACAGATTTCTAATGCATAATTTGGACACCACTTAGGGCAGCAGACATTGTGAAGGTCAAACGTGTCGGAAATAAATGTAGAGTAATAAGTAGAGATTAACCCTGTGTGATCTGGATCAAGGAGAGCTAGCTCAAGTTTTGAGTTACTGAGATGGACATCACAGAGACCAAATGTGTTTCCACAGCGTGTCTAAGTTGTGCATAGTGGAATGACCACTGCAGTGGAATACGCAACTTCTAGCACAGTTGCACAAAAGATTTGAATGTGCCCTCCTTGTACAGTTGATGTAGGTAGGTTAGCCTGTGTCTTGCCCATAGTTGACCACAGGAAAATGAGGTAAAATGAGGCAACAGGGGATTGTGCCATAGTGGCTGATTAGGGGAACAGAGGTGGTCCTGTTCAATTAGTGAAGTGGAGCACTGCGTGTAATTACAAAGAGACATACAGAGAATGGAGGTGCCTGTGGTAATGTGTAAGGATTGTCTATATAACAAGTTGGATAGAGCCTAGTGGGAAAGGACAATTTCAGCCTTGTGGCAGTTGCCTTGTTATTCAGTTGTGGGAACAGCCACCAATGTTCATATATAGGTTGGCCTGCATAATAATAAAAAAGTACATTTTAAAGCGCTAGGCCCCCCTATTAGTAGGTAATTGTAAAGTGGCTACAGATATTCTTGGAGATTTGGGGTGCCACAAAAAAGTTGTAAGAATGGAAACAATTTCTCAAAAAGTATTTTTTGGGGATAGAACTAGGTGAGTTGGCTAAGATGTATGAAAATTTCAGGAAATAAACCCATCTTGGATAAATTCATCCTTCCCATTAGGTGACTTTGGTGCTGGAGGAGGAGATGCAAGGTGTCAGATTATTATTATAGAACCTATTTAGGGGAATCTGGATCTCAATGCCCAAATATCGAAATTTAGAGGTGATCTGTAATGGGCAATCAGAGGGCACACTAAGGGATGGAATCTCATCTATGAGAACAATTTTGGAATTAGACCAATTTACTTTAAATCCTGAGTATTGTCCAAAATATTGATTCAGGGCAAGAACTTGGGGTACAGAAGCCTGAGGGTCTGAGAGGTACAATAGCATATTGTCAGCATAAGGCAAAACTTGCTACTCCAGGTCACCAATTAGGATTCCCTGAACCAATGTGGAAGTCCGGAGGAGTTCCACCAAAAGCTCTATTGCCAACACAGACATCAGGAGTGAAAGCGGATACCCCTGCCTAGTGCCCCAGCAAATTGGGAAGGGGTCAGAAATTTGACCATTAACTCTTATACGGACCTGCTGTTAAGTATAGAGTACACATATCCACATAAGAAAAACTTCTGCAAAGCTGTGCCTCTGTAGAACCTGAAATAAGTAGGGCCAGTCTATAGAATCAAATGCCTTATGTGTATCAAGGGATATCAGCAATCTAGGGGAAGTCAGGGTACCCGGCATCTGGAAACTGGTAACAAGTCTACAGAGATTGATATTAGTAGAGCTTCAAGGAATGAGCCTGGTTTGATCATACTTTACAAAGGAGGCCATAACAGTATTAAGGCAGAGTGCCAGAATTTTGGAAAGGATTTAAAGGTCCTTATTAAGTAGGAATATGGGACAATATGATTCACAAAGATGCAGGTCTTTATTGGGCTTAGAGATTTAAACTATGGGCCACATACCATTTGATAGGGAAGCTGTCAAGGGCTGGTGTCTTATGTTTTGCAAATGTGCCTAAGGTTTTATCAAACTTCTCAGAGGTAATCTGACTGTCCAGGAACAGCCTGTCCTCCATAGAAAGAATAGAAGGCCAAATGCCACTGAGATACCCCATGAGATCGTCTAAATTGTAGGTTGCCTGTAAAAGGTATATAGGTCTGCATAAATTGCAAAAATGTGTTAATTGTTAAGACAGTGGAAGTCTGAGAGGTGCTACTACTGTTTAACATTCTGGGGATAGCAATGGGCTCCAGTGCAGGTTTGGCCAGGAAAGCAAGCAAACTGCCATTTTCATCGTAATCATCCTCCTGCCAATAAATTTGCATATCATAATGGCATTTATGAAGCACCATAGGACCAAAAGCGACTCATCCGCCAGGTGTGTACACCTGGGGTACGGTCCGTCTTTAGTTGAAGCTGCAAAGGACCATGGTCTGATAAGGCTCTAGGAAGGTAGTGGACTGCTAGGACCTGTTGCAAAGGGGCATTAGTAGTAAAAACCATGTCAAGTCTAGAAAGGGTACCATGAGATTCAGAATGACAAAAGTAACTCCTGTGATCAGGATGCATCCACCACCAATTAACAAGCAACCCATAGCTATCTGCTCAGTCCTGCAGAGTTGAAGAACAAGTACTAAAGATGGATTCAGAACCACATTAAAATAACCACCAGTAATGAGAATGGTGGCTTTAACTAACAGGAGCAACTGAGAGCACCAACAAAATATGTAACAGCCGTGAGGGTCAGTAATCATGTCCTCAATTCAGACAAGTAGGGCTTTAGTGATCTCAATAGATATGCCTCTGGAGTAGGAGGAGTCAGTGGCATGAAAGGCATGTAAGATGTGAGCCTGTCTTTCTCAGATGAGTGGAAACCTGTGAGCTTTTGATTTTGGAATTTAGCCAGAATTTAGACATTCTAGGACACTAAAGTAAGATGCATAAGATACAAAAAAGGGAGAATACCAACAAACTGGTCAGATGCTGTCCCTTACCTCCAACCCCCAGCATCACCCCCCAGCCTACACAAGAAAGGTAGAATATTTAGGTGGAATAAACCCAGTACATAGGGTATGCCAAACCTAAAATGCCAAAAGCCCCCTCGCAGCCTGACATAAAAGAACATAGCGGGCCTTCTCCCCAAACTTGAACAACCAGTAGGGGATGCCCCTAAAGTACCACAACAAAGCAAACCACATAGTATAAGAAAATCCCACCTAGGGGAAATGAACAAGAGAGATATTCTGAGAACAGTAGAGACTTAAATGGTGGCACATATTATTGGATGTGTGTGACACAACAAGCCAGATTAAAGAGCTGTAAACAAAAGCAAACATGAGGTGAGCATCAACTAAGTCTCAGTGGTACTAGCTCCAACAGAGAGAGCAAAGACATCATGGAAGGCTGCCCAGCCACGCAGAGGCATCTTTAGGTGAGGTGAAGAACTGTACTTTGCTGCCTCTGATGACACGCAATTTAGGTGGACAAAGCATACTCTAGGCTAAATTGCTATCATGCAGCCATTTTTTAATCCTAATGAAAGCAGTGTGGCAGCAGATAAATCTGGAAAAATTTAAATATTGTTCCTGTTATATGCCAGCGTGGCCAATGAGTGAGTTGCTTGCAGTATTTGTTCCTTATCCTTGAAGTGTCGGTGGATAGATTTTGTGCTATCTTTGCTCCCTTTCAATAGCAAAGATAGCACAAAATCTATCCACCGGCATAGCAGACTTAAACCAGGTCTCCATTAAGCATTTGTAAGAAGTAGATAAAGCGTAATTTATTGAGGCACAGTCTGTCCTCAAGATCATTCAGTTTTAATGGAATAATCTGTAGCAGATTGTTGTAAAGAGCTAATATTCACATGTAATTGATCCATGGCATCTTCCACATCACAAATGCGTTGTTCAGCAGTAGTCGGTCTGCCCCTGATCTTCTGCATATCATGTTTGAGGAATGACAGGTTCACTTTAACTGAATCTATCTGAGTAGTAAGGGCAGTCTGGCACTTGTGGATAGCTTCCATAACATATTTAGGGTCAGTTCATCCTCCACTGGCCCCCCTCCTCTCACCACTCCTTCCTTGAATGCATAGGGTGAAACTCTGTTCCCTTCTCAGTGGACTGCAGGGGGAAGGAAGGTGCCTGCTCTGCAAAATGCTTGTTGCTAGTGCTAGGGGGCTTGGGTTTCAGGGCTGCAGATTTTTAAGGAGGCTCACTCACAACCATCTTCTTGTACTTATCCTGCTGAAGAGCACATGGAGCCACCATCTTTACAGCTGCTGGCTGAAGGACAAGAGGAGCGGTCCCCTGAGGACTAGTGCACAGTCCACCGCAGCTTCCAGAGTGACTTATTCTGCCTCTTTGTTAACAGCTACTCCTGTCATAGCCCCAGCATCAGGCATGAAGGAGTCAGCTGAGTTATTTGAACACAGAGTCAGCCATTTGCCACTTGACAATGCACAGGTAATACTTGGTCCTGAGGTTAGGGAAGGTAGGAACATGAGCCTACAGAGAGGGGAGAACACTGGTAAACAACCAATTGGCAGTCATGTTCTCCCAGCCGCAGAGTATTGCCAATTTGGCTCCAGTGATGATGAGGATGGAGGGAATGATGATAATGAGGTCACTAACACAATTTGGGTGACAGACAGAGCAGAGGAGGAAAGTGAGGATGGGTATTAGGAGAATACCTGTAGTGAGTGGAGACCTATGGCTGATAACGTCAGGCTAAGCACAGTTCTCAGTTCTGTAAGAGATTGAATTGTCTGAGCCGTTAGACCGATGATAAGTGTCAGGGTCACAAGCCAAGGTCACAGGCAGAGGTTAATGCAGGAGAATAGTTTCGCAGTCACAATAATATGGCAACAGGAAGTGCAGAGACATGGTATATATCAGGAAGTTCATGGGAGGAGCAAAGAGTTCAAGGTTTAACAGAAATCGGGACAGAAGGCAGGGTTGTCCAATGGATCAGGCAGGGTGCTGTCCGGCATCTCAGATAGGGTGCTGTGCAGCATCTCAGGTAGCTCAGTGAGAAGAGTCATTATCAGACACAGAAGAGGACCCAGGTTCAAATCCAGGCCCTGACAGTACTCCCCTGACGTCTTAGGGCCAGGTTTTTGAGGAAATCTCTGGTGGAATTCTCTTGTTAATCTAGGGGCACAACCGTTCTCCTCAGGCTCCCAAGAATCTTCCTGCGGCCCATATCCTTTCCATCTTAACAGGTATTGTAGTTTACCACAATGCATACGGGAGTCAAGAACTTTATCCACCATCAATTCTTCCTCCTCTTGCATCTGAACTGGGTCTGATGCAGAATGTGTATGTCCAGAAAAAAGATTACTCCTGAAAGGCTTTAAAAGGGCCATATGAAAAACCGGATGGATTTTCATAGAAGGAGGTAGCTTAAGTTTGTAGACCACAGGGTTAATTTTTGCAATTAGTTCAAAACCATAAATGAACTTGGGACCAAGTTTCTGAGAAGGAAGTTTAAGCTATAAATGTTTAGTGGATAGCCAGACCTTATTACCTAATGAATAGGGAGGAATGGTTTTTCTGTGTCTATTTGCAATTCCCTTATAGGATTCTAGCTTGGTGTAGGGTTTTCTTTAGTAATTCCTGATTGTCTTTTAAAGCACTCTTGAATTTACAGTTGGTAAGGATGAATCTACCGAAAGTTCGGGAAAAAAAGATGGATGGCAGCCATAATTGCCAAAAAATGGGCTTTGAGAGATGGAACTATGGCAAGAGTTGTTTTAAGCAATTTCTGCTAATGATAAATATTCGGTCCAGTCATCCTGAAGATGGCAGATGAAACAACAGAGATATTGCTATAACGTTTGATTTGTTTTTTCGTTCTGACCGTTTGATTGTGGATCAAAGGTTGTAGATAGGTTAACTTAAATTCCCAGAGTAGAACAGAAAGTCTTCCATAGTTGTGATGTGAACTGGACTCCTTGATCTGATATAATTTCTTCTGGAAGACCATGTAGTCTGTAAATTTCCTGTATTAGTATTTCTGCAGTAGGGATGAGCTTCGAGTTCGAGTCGAACTCATGTTCGACTCGAACATTGGCTGTTCGCAAGTTCGCTGAATAGCAAACAATTTGGGGTGTTCGCGGCAAATTCGAATGCCGTGGAACACCCTTTAAAAGTCTATGGGAGAAATCAAAAGTGCTAATTTTAAAGGCTTATATGCAAGTTATTGTCATAAAAAGTGTTTGGGGACCCGGGTCCTGCCCCAGGGGACATGGATAAATGCAAAAAAAAGTTTTAAAAAGGCCATTTTTCAGGAGCAGTGATTTTAATAATGCTTAAAGTCAAACAATAAAAGTGTAATATCCCTTTAAATTTTGTAGCTGGGGCGTGTCTATAGTATGCCTGTAAAGGGGCGCATGTTTCCCGTGTTTAGAACAGTCTGACAACAAAATGACATTTCGAAGGAAAAAACCCATTTAAAACTACTCGCGGCTATTGCATTGCCGACAATACACATAGAAGTTCATTGATAAAAATGGCATGGGAATTCCCCACAGGGGAACCCCGAACCAAAATAAGAAAAAAAGAAAATGACGTGGGAGTCCCCCTAAATTCCATACCAGGCCCTTCAGGTCTGGTATGGATATTAAGGAGAACCCCGGTCAAAATTAAAAAAAAAATGATGTGGGGTTGCCCCTAAATTCCATACCAGACCCTTCAGGTCTGGTATGGATTTTAAGGGGAACCCCGCGCCAAAAAAAAACGGCATGGGGTCCCCCCAAAAATCCATGCCAGACCCTTATCCGAGCACGCAACCTGGCAGGCCGCAGAAAAAGTGGGGGGGACTGGAGTGCGCCCCCCCTCCTGAACCGTACCAGGCCACATGCCCTCAACATTAGGAGGGTGCTTTGGGGTAGCCCCCAAAACACCTTGTCCCCATGTTGATGAGGACAAGGGCCTCATCCCCACAACCCTGGCCAGTGGTTGTGGGGGTCTGCGGGCGGGGGGCTTATTGGAATCTGGAAGCCCCCTTTAACAAGGGGACCCCCAGATCCCGCCCCCCCTAAAAAACTAAAAAACTGTCAAAAATGTTAAAAATGACAAGAGACAGTTTTTGACAATTCCTTTATTTAAATGCTTCTTCTTTCTTCTATCTTCCTTCATCTTCTACTTCTTCTGGTTCTTCTGGTTCTTCCTCGGGCGTTCTCGTCCATCATCTCCTCTGCGGCGTCTTCTATCTTCTTCTCCTCGGGCTGCTCCGCACCCATGGCATGGGGGGAGGCTCCCGCTCTTCTCTTCATCTTCTTCTTCATCTTCTTCTCTTCTTCCTTCTTCTCTTCTTCATTTTCTTCTCCGGGCCGCTCCGCACCCATGCTGGCATGGAGGGGGGCTCCCGCTGTGTGACGGCGTCTCCTCGTCTGACGGTTCTTAAATAACGGGGGCAGGGCCACCTGGTGACCCCGCCCCCCTCTGAAGCACGGGACATGTCAGGACTTCCCTGTGGCATTCCCCGTGACGTCACAGGGTAGTCCCGTCAAGTCACCGTGCGTCAGAGGGGGGCGGGGTCACCGGGCAGCCCCGCCCCCCATTATTTAAGAACCGTCAGATGAGGAGACGCCGTCACACAGCGGGAGCCTCCCTCCATGCCAGCATGGGTGCGGAGCGGCCCGGAGAAGAAAATGAAGAAGAGAAGAAAAGAAGAAAAGAAGAAGATGAAGAGAAGAGCGGGAGCCTCCCCCCATGCCATGGGTGCGGAGCGGCCCAAGGAGAAGAAGATAGAAGATGCCACGGAGGAGATGCTGGATGAGAACGCCGGAGGAAGAACCAGAAGAGCCAGAAGAACCAGAAGAAGAAGATGAAGGAAGAAAGAAGAAGCATTTAAATAAAGGAATTGTCAAAAACTGTCTCTTGTCATTTTTAACATTTTTGACAGTTTTTTAGTGAAATGGTAGGGGAAAGTACCCCCTTACCACTTCACACAGGGGGGCGGGATCTGGGGGTCCCCTTGTTAAAGGGGGCTTCCAGATTCTGATAAGCCCCCGCCTGCAGACCCCCACAACCACTGGCCAGGGTTGTGGGGATGAGGCCCTTGTCCTCATCAACATGGGGACAAGGTGTTTTGGGGGGCTACCCCAAAGCACCCTCCCAATGTTGAAGGCATGTGGCCTGGTATGGTTCAGGAGGGGGGGCGCATTCTCGTCCCCCCCTCTTTTCCTGCGACCTGCCAGGTTGCGTGCTCGGATAAGGGTCTGGTATGGATTTTTGGGGGGACCCCATGCTGTTTTTTTTTTTTTTTGGCGCGGGGTTCCCCTTAAAATCCATACCAGACCTGAAGGGTCTGGTATGGAATTTAGGGGGAACCCCACGTCATTTTTTTTAAATTTTGACCGGGGTTCTCCTTAATATCCATAACAGACCTGAAGGGCCTGGTATGGAATTTAGGGGGACTCCCACGTCATTTTCTTTTTTTCTTATTTTGGTTCGGGGTTCCCCTGTGGGGAATTCCCATGCCATTTTTATCAATGAACTTCTATGTGTATTGTCAGCAATGCAATAGCCGCGAGTAGTTTTAAATGGGTTTTTTCCTTCGAAATGTCATTTTGCTGTCAGACTGTTCTAAACATGGAAAACATGCGCCCCTTTACAGGCATAATATAGACACCCCCCAGCTACAAAATTTAAAGGGATATTACACTTTTATTGTTTGACTTTAAGCCAGTGGTTCTCAACTCCAGTCCTCAGGACCCACCAACAGGCCAGGTTTGCAAGATAGCTGAAATACATCACAGGTGATATCACTTGCTGCTCAGTGATTGCAGTATTCTAGTCTGCAACTCCCCAAGGTAATACTTAAAATCTGACCTGTTGGTGGGTCCTGAGGACTGGAGTTGAGAACCACTGCTTTAAGCATTATTAAAATCACTGCTCCTGAAAAAACGTCTGTTTTTAAAACTTTTTTTTTGCATTGATCCATGTCCCCTGGGGCAAGACCCAGGTCCCCAAACACTTTTTATGACAATAACTTGCATCTAAGCCTTTAAAACTAGCACTTTTGATTATTCATGTTCGTGTCTCATAGACTTTAACGGTGTTCGCGTGTTCGAACAAACTTTTTTCCTGTTCGCATGTTCTGGTGCGAACCGAACAGGGGGGTGTTCGGCTCATCCCTATTCTGCAGTATATAGGATATAGTGAAGGCGTGGCCTGACCTGGCATGAAGATGGCTGCTTAATTCTGTAGCTCCTGCTATCCATCGACCTGCTACCTGCTTACCGGAGGTTTAGAAACCCTGCACACGGCAAAGCACATG
The DNA here is from genome assembly GCA_037952925.1 of Lithobates clamitans. NCBI lineage: Eukaryota > Metazoa > Chordata > Amphibia > Anura > Ranidae > Lithobates > Lithobates clamitans. The sequence goes on along the minus strand of JBBGZY010000496.1, from coordinate 285,664 downwards.
GGGACAGCATCGCGGAACACCTCGATCTCCCGGTCCCGATCACCCAGGGAACAACCGGGCAACACAGGGCACAACATCCCTGAAATGTTCCGAGCGGGCCGAGGCAACATGGCGCCTTCCCGCCACAGAAACTCTGAGGCCGCAGCTCCCTCACATCTGGGAACATCACCCCCTCCTCTCCCGCCCAGCCAGACAAATGGCACAACAATGGAAGATCATCCCCTGCCTCAGCTTAACATTCAGGACCTACAGATGATAGCTGCGGACATCAAGGACGCTCTCGCGGCGGCCATTTCTGACCTACGCATTGAGTTCAGAACCCTCTCTGATAGAGTTCAGGCAGCAGAACAAATGGCGGACCGCCAAGACCTACAGATCCGGAAAACTACCAGACATGTCGATACCCACACGCTCCAGATGAGGGAAATGCAAAGACATCTTGAAGATCTCGACAACCGCGGCAGACGCCATAACCTGAGGGTCAGAGGATTGCCTGAGATAATAGAGGGAGCCCAGGTTACACAATCGGTAACTGCCCTGTTCAACGGTCTTCTCCATAGACCACTGCAGACGCCTATTGAGCTTGAAAGGATCCACCGCGCATTGCGACCAAAAGGCAAAGACACAGACCCACCGAGGGATATCATCTGCTGCTTGACGGACTTCAAGCTGAAGGAGGAGATACTCAGGCAGGCCAGAGGAGTCCCACAGATAGTCCATGAAGGGAAACACATCCAAATATACCAGGATCTGTCAGGCATCACCCTGCAACACCGCAGGGATTTGAAACCCCTGCTGGACACACTCCACGCAAAAAACATCACTTACAAATGGAAATTCCCTTTCTGTTTAGCCGCCACCTCGTAGGTCCGCACGGCTTACCTAAAGGTACCGGAGGATCTCCCCTTCTTCTGTGATACCCTTAACATCCCGAGGGTTGAGGTCCCCAATTGGTATGCGGACTTCCGCCGTTCTGCAGTGCGCAGAGATCACCCGCCTGAAGAACCCATGGAGGCCTCAAACACAAGACAGAGGAGAAAGCGATCCCCGTCTATCACACCTAACGGCGCTCACCGCACCAACCGCATTGATCCCAGCCCTCACTCTCCTAGTTACAGGAGGGCCAGAAGGGATCGCTGACAACCTCCAATGGTATTTACTACCTGCGGACCATTACACCCCTTCGGTTGCCTAATTCGGCCCCCACACCTTCGGGCGCAGGTATTAGTTTTCTCTTTTGGCATCTTTATTTTTTGATCTGTTTATCGTTTGCTACTTTTCCGGTTTATAAGACCGTGCGGTGCTGAACCCACAATACCGGGCATATGTAGATGAAGCCTTCTGACGGCTACCACACCCTTGTCTATGGCATCTGCTTTGGGCCCTTGAACACTACAATCCCCAAGATGCACAGCGACGGCGACACGGCCTGACGTAACGTGTCTCAGATGTCACACAGCCAACCCTCGGACCTCCCCCTTCAGAGTAATCGAAGCTGCGCCAATTGCGGAAGTAAACTGCAGGCCCATCCACCACTACCACAGATTTCCGCACCCTGCTGCTTCCAACATAACGTCATGACACACCGGGAACTACGGCACCTCTGAAAAGACCCTATGTATGCCTCTGCTGTCCAACACCATTGCCTCCGCACCCGAACACTTACCCACGTCACTGGAATTTTCCTAAACACAACGATTCTTGCGGGGACGGGCAGCGTCCGGATTCCCCCTTGCAACGCGACTCCTGAACTCTCTTCTAAGGCCTTTGATCCTAAGTTACTATACTATACCATTCTGGGATCGGAGACCCGCACACGAGCCAAGCAACAGGATCATCCATCGGCATAGAGGACGGACTAGCGAGGTCAAGGAGACCTGGAACTTTAGTGGCAACGGAACAAGCACTCCTCAGGCCCATCCAAGCAGGACACCGGTGACTCCGTGCACATCCGCAGCGCCATACACGTTCCGGCGATATGCTGTACTGGACTGCTCTCTGTACCCCGGTGAGTCATCAACACTGCCTGCAGCCGCATTTCATAGCTTGCAGATGCAGACCCGGGGGAAAGATCTCGAAAGAACTCTATTGAATAGCGAGCTTGCCTCACTGAACTCTAATCTTACAGTGGTTCTTATCCCGCAGGTACTTAGTTTAGATGTGATGTTATTTACCTAGCAGAGCCTCACCGTACGGTTGTGCGGCTCTCATGGCTCTGTCATGAGGCGGTACAACCTGTCATGCATACCAACTGAGCATTGGACAGGGACAGGTAGAGGGACCTCCCTCTCACTCAGAGTGTCGCACGGAGTTCAAAATGCTTCGTTGTCTGGACCCATTGTTGCAGCCTCACGGGGTTGCGGCGGTGACTTCGGATGACCCAGCATAGTCCTGTGGGGGCCTGACCTGACACCTACACCAAGGGTCACGCACGCACAGGCAGGTTTTATATTATTCTATAAGGTATTGTTATGTTACCAAGTTACATGCCAGTTCCACCCCAGTTTCTAACCTTATGCTAGCGACCAGTTTCGGGGTCACTGCCCACCCCTGATCATCTTAAACAACATAGACCTCCAAGCCGACAGCCTCTACCACTTCTCCCCAATCTCCTTACACCTCGCTTCATAGTCACAGGATAGTAGGTGCCTGACACATTTCCACCTTCTCACACCACAAACTTTCTAGTGACAGGTCTTGTCCAACCCCCACACAGCGGCGGTGCAGTGCACCAGACCGGACTCCACGGGCTGGAAGCTCTCACTGCGCTGTACACTACTGATTTTTACTCTATACCGAGACAGCTGGACTGATCAGTCCCACAGCTGCCTCATCGGTCATTTTTTTTTTTTTCTTTGCGCCATCTACACCGCACTTATGCAACTCCAACGATAACCAAGGAGGCGCACCTCCCCTGTGCCCGAGCCCCGGGTACGTCACCCCACCCCGACCCCGACGGAGGTCATGGATCACACTAAGTCACCCATTGCCCAGAACCCAACATTCTCAGCACTTAATCTACGCTCCTTGAATATACGCGGCCTAAACACTCCCGAAAAACGCTCCCTTATACTCGCTTCCCTGCACAAATCTAAAACCCACATTGCGCTCATCCAAGAAACTCACTTTAGAACAGACGCGATCCCCAAACTACAGAGCAAACATTTCCCAACAGTATACCATGCCACCAACAAAGAAGCTAAATCGAAAGGGGTGAGCATCCTTATTTCGAAGCACTGCCCTCTCGTAGTGACGGATGTACAACAGGACCCTCTGGGTAGATTTCTTTTCATTAAGGGTACTATACACAATACCACATTTACCATTGCAAACCTATACGCTCCAAATACACAACAGGTGTCATTTTTTCGCACCACACTAGAACTGCTCTTGACTTTCAGCACGGGCACATTAATAGTCGGCGGAGACTTTAACGTTCCTCTCAATCCCTCCCTTGATACCTCCAATGGTACCTCATCCTCTACCTTTAGGGCCCTACGTGCGATCAAAACACAATTCCGCCACCTACTCCTCCACGACACATGGCGTACGCTCCATCCAAATGGTAAAGATTTCACCTTCTTCTCCCCAATGCACTCCAAGTACTCAAGAATAGACTACTTTTTTCTCTCCCAAAATGACCTGACTTTACTTCAAAACTCCACGATTGAACCGATGATTCTCTCGGACCACAACCCCATTACTATGACCCTACATATTCCCACTGTGAGATCACGCTCTCACATCTGGCGTCTAGACAACTCCCTCCTCACTGACGTGGGAGTCGCACATACCGTTTCCCAACACCTCAGCACCTACTTTACAGAAAACAGACAGGGCGAATCCCCCCCGAAGTAGTCTGGGCCGCACATAAATGCGTTATAAGAGGTACTTTCCTGTCCCAAGCCGCGATCAGAAACAGACTTCAAAGAGCAGAATTGGAGGGACTGACTGACCGCATCTCCGAACTGGAACGGAAACATAAAGCTTCTCTAGCCTCTGACACCCTGGCTGAATTGACACAACTAAGAAACGAACTCTTAGAGGTTTTGCACAAAAAAGTTAAGCGTAAATATATGCTAACACAAAAATGTTTCTATGAGTTCGGTAATAAGTCAGGGAAACTGTTGGCCAGAGCGCTACAGGCTAAAAAAGTGGCCCACACTATACACTCAATCATAGACCCTTCAGGTAAAACACTAGCCACATCTGAGGATATAGCAAAACAATTTGTTCGTTACTTTACAGACCTGTACAACCTCCGCACCCCCCAGACGTCGCAAGACCCAGAGGTTAGGAAAGCAGCAATCCATGCCTTTCTCACTAGATACTCACCTCCACCTCTCACAACTGACGAGGCTGCATCTCTAGACGCCCCTTTGACGAAGGAAGAGATATTACTAGCACTACAACACATGAAACCGGGCAAAAGCTCTGGTCCTGACGGACTGACGGTCGGCTACTACAAGGCCTTCCCTGACATCCTTACGCCGCACTTAGTCGAGGCATTTAACAGTTTCTCATCCACCAACACAGCCTCCAAAGATATTTTAGAGGCCCACATTACCCTCATTCCAAAAACAGGGAAAGATGACAAGATAATCTCCAATTACCGTCCCATTTCCCTACTAAACGTAGACGTCAAACTGTACGCCAAAGCCATAGCCAACCGTTTACTGCCCTTACTTCCCAATTTAATTTCCACAGATCAGGTAGGTTTTGTTCCCGGACGAGAGGCAAGGGACAACACGACTAAAGCTCTAAATGTACACCATTGGCTAACATCCACTTCCACTCGGGGCTTCTTTCTATCCTTGGACGCGGAGAAGGCCTTCGATAGGGTGGCTTGGGACTTCATGGAAGCTACCCTACGCTCTATAGGTCTTCCCCCACAGATGATCAAATTGATTATAGCCCTCTACTCTTCCCCCTGTGCCAGGGTAAGGGTGAATGGCGGCCTGTCGGATGCCTTCTCCGTGTCCAACGGTACTAGACAGGGTTGCCCCTTGTCCCCCCTGATTTTCATATTAACAATGGAACCCCTACTTCGCAGACTTAAAGAGAATCCAGACATTAAAGGTATTGACATTAATCGTAAACAGTACAAAGTAGCGGCGTACGCAGACGACGTTCTCCTCTTCCTTTCCGAACCCATCACTACCATCCCGAATTTGCTTAAAGACTTTGCACTATTCAAATCTCTATCAAATTTACAAATTAACTTCTCCAAATCCAAAGCCCTCAACATATCACTGCCCAATGACACCGTAGCACAGTGCAAACAAAACTTTCCCTTTTCCTGGGAAGCTCAAGCAATCACCTACCTTGGCATTAAAATCCCCACCAAACTAGCAGACTTATTTAGGCTAAACTTCCTTCCACTCCTCCACACCATCCAGACCGACCTGCAGAAGTGGCAAGTGGGACCGTTCTCTTGGTTCGGAAGGATTGCTATTCTAAAAATGAATATACTACCCAGGTTACTATATCTCCTCCAATCCATTCCCATACTCCTTCCACCCTCCTTCTTCTCTTCCTACACAAAGATATGTAGGAAATTTATCTGGTTCGCCAAACAGCCCAGACTGAACTGGCACAGACTGACGTCCCCTAAACTGCGGGGAGGCTTACAGGTACCGGACTTACAGACCTACTACCGGGTGTGCCATTTAGCCCGAATCGTGGACTGGCACTTACACGACAAAAATAAAGAATGGGTACATATTGAAAATGCATTCACCTCGACCCCGCTACGACTTTTGCCCTGGCTAAACCCAAAACGAGTGCCGAAAACAGCCACGGCAAACCCCTTAATTAACTCCACTCTACTGAATTTCAGAGTGGCATGCAAAGTGCTCCAGATGCGACCTACACCGGGCCCAATGACCCCTGTGGAAGACAATCCGGATTTTCCACCGGGTGTGTCTTTACGCCACCCATTGAATGACCCTCATAGACCCCGTCTCAGAGTGCAACAATTGTTCCATCATGGAAACCTTATGTCACCCCAAGCCATGTCCGACAATCTCCCAGAACTGCACATTCCATTCTACAAATACCTCCAGATCCGTCACTTCCTTCATAGTCTCCAACACGAAACAGACATACGTAGGGATCTCACTCCTTTCGAACTCCTATGCATCAGTCCTGAACCTCAAAGACACCTCATCTCAACCATTCATGCCCTTTTCTATCCACCTAACGATATCAAGGAAGACAATTTAATCAGACAATGGGAAACTGATTTAAATCTCTCCCTTACCCCTGATGAGTGGAAAAACATATACAACCACATCCACAAAGGCTCAATCAATGTAGCGACACAAGAAGGCAGATACAAATTATTCACAAAATGGTACAGGACCCCCGACAAAATTAATAAATTTATGCCGACCATATCCCCTAAATGCTGGAGATGTAACGCAGCCAGAGGCACTCTTCTACACATTTGGTGGGAATGCCCCCTCATTCAACCATATTGGACTGAAATCCACCGCCTAATCACACATATTACGACGTTTACTCCAGATTATACTCCGGCTCAATTCCTGCTCCATCACACCTCCATTCCTCAACGGGTTTACAAGAAGTCGCTAGCTCTACACCTCATCAACGCAGCAAATCTGTGCATCCCAGTTCACTGGAGAAGCACGTCCCCTCCCTCGATCCCAGAATGGATCCGGAGAGTGGACAGAATCGCTGAGATAGAAAACCTCATACACCAGTCTGCTAACACTCCATCTAAATACAGGGAAATTTGGGCTTGCTGGGCCCATTTTAAAGAAACGCAACAGACACCTACCCCTACCAGTCAGCCATCCGCTGACTCTGAAGGCAATGAAAGGCCATGTACAACTGAGCACATTGATACATAAATTTATATATACTTAACCCTAACCCTCCATCTCCCTCATGTCCCCCTCTCTCCCACCGACAACTCCTAGTTGTTCGTATACAAGTTGTCTCATCTCATCCTAGGGAATTCTCCGGCTAGATGGGAACCCTTTCTCTACAAGCATACCGAACCGACATTTATAACCAGAAGAAGCTTGTATACACCCTCTCTGGGCACAGATAGATCCCATTAGGGGTGCCCAGGACTGAGGGTTGAACTACCACGGTCGGCAAAGCTATACCCGATTCTCTTTCATTACTGAGATCCTACTCTGATGAAGACTCACACTCCCAACAGGCGGGCTTATATGATAACATTCTCATAACCCACGTGTCTTAACTAGCAACTCCCGCTAATACATATAGGATTGGTCAGGGACTTACGCAACCACGGTGTCATGAAGATCCTGCCAATAATCAGCGATCCAGACGCAGGGGGACACGGCCGCGGGTTCCACTGTGCATGCGCATGCGTTCACGGGTGCTGTCATGCACGGGCACGCGCGCGCGCACTCCCGCTAGTGCCAGGCGGGCTATTTAAACCGGCCTGTCACACTCCATCCCCGCTGTCTGCTCTACAGCGTTCCATGTGCCTTAACCTGATCTGACCTGTGTACTCTGCTATCTGACCCGGCTTCCTGTTAGACCATCCTGCTATCCGCCTGCACCAGACCCTCTTGGCTTGCCTGACCATCCCTCTGTGTTGTCCCTGGTACCTCTGCTGATCGACCGATACCGACCTCTAGCTTGTTTGACCACCCCTCAGTCTGACACCTGTATCCAGCGTTCCAGTCTACTACCTGCTGCCTTGTTCCTGGTTCCAGTCCAGCGTTCCAGTCTACTACCTGCTGCCTTGTTCCTGGTTCCAGTCCAGCATTCCAGGCTACTACCTGCTGCTTTGTTCCTGGTTCCAGTCCAGCGTTCCAGTCTACTACCTGCTGCTTTGTTCCTGGTTCCAGTCCAGCGTTCCAATCTACTACCTGCTGCCTTGTTCCAGGTTCCAGTCCAGTGTTCCAGGCTACTACCTGCTGCCTTGTTCCAGGTTCCAGTCCAGTGTTCCAGGCTACTACCTGCTGCTTGTTCCAGGTTCCAGTCCAGCGTTCCAGGCTACTACCTACTGTTTGTTCCAGGTTCCAGTCCAGCGTTCCAGGCTACTACCTGCTGCTTGTTCCAGGTTCCAGTCCAGCGTTCCAGGCTACTACCTGCTGCTTTGTTCCTGGTTCCAGTCCTGCGTACTTACCTGCTTACTTACCTGCTTCCTTATCTGCTGTGGCTCCGGGACCTCTCTGCGATTCAGCGTCCTCTTCAGCTTCTGGACCCAGAGGGTGGCACCACTCCTGAACTTCCGGTGACTGTCGATCCTGCCAGGCACCCATACCACTCCTCACTCCTGGCCTTCTGTCTCCATTCCAGAGGAACAGGAGTGGGAGCTGTAAGGGAGGTCCTTCTCTGCACTTCAGGCTCACAACCTACCAGGTACGTGACAGTAGCAGACAGCCATGTCTGAGCCTGAGCAGGGAACGTCTCCCATGGAGGAACTCTGTGCACACCTGGCAGGATTGACTGAAGCAGTCAAGAATCTGCAGCAAGGATACACCAGGCTGGAGGAACGAGTGTTAACCTTGTCTAATCCCATTGGGGCTCAGGGAGTCCCTTCCGCTTCTGCTCCTTCAGTCGGGCCTTCCTCAACAGTGGTGATGCTCCCTCCAGAACCCAAGGTCCCGACGCCTGAACATTTTTCCGGAAATTGCCTCAAATTCAGGGCTTTCTGCAACTCCTGTGAACTGTTCTTTGCTCTTCAGCCACGTACCTTTTCCCTTGAGGCTACTAAGGTGGGCTACGTAATCTCTCTGCTTTCTGGTGACCCCCAAACTTGGGCCCACCCCCTCTTGGAGCAAAAGGACGTATCCTTGACTAATCTTTCTGCCTTCTTTGAGGCACTAGGTCAGCTGTATGATGACCCCCAGCAGTCCGTGACTGCAGAAGCGGCTTTGCACACCCTTCAGCAGGGTCGCAGGGCTGCAGAAGACTATGTGGCGGAATTCAGAAAGTGGAGTGTAGACACGAATTGGAATGATGCGGCTCTCCGCTATCAGTTTCGAATGGGACTTTCTGACTCTCTGAAAGATGAATTGGCCAGGGTGGGTACCCCACAGACTTTGAACGCATTGATCGATCTAACCATCCAGATCGATCGACGTCTAAGAGAACGAAGGACTGAGAGAGCGATGGGAACCTCTCGCCCAGCTTGGGTTACCCCTAAAGTTCCCCATCATACATCACCAGCACCACCAATGTCTACTTTTAACCCACCTGAGCCAATGCAATTAGGGGTTCTGCGGCCTTCTCTTACTCAGGAGGAACGACAACGTCGTCGAGTGAATAATCTGTGCCTGTATTGTGGGGAACCTGGGCACTATGTCAGGAACTGTCCCCTTAAACTCCGTAAGTGCCTATCTCTGTCCTCTGACTATGTTGTACCTCTGATTAAGAACACTACTCACCTTGCTCTTTCTCTCCTGTTACAGCTTCCAGGAGAGACCCTGCAAATAGCCGCCATTATTGACTCTGGAGCTTGCAGTTGTTTCATGGACTCTCTTTTTGCTACCCAACACCGGATACCTCTGTTGCCTAAAACCCATGGACTTTCCATTCATCTAGCTGATGGGGCAGCCATTAAGTCAGGGCCTGTTACCCAAGAGACTGTTCCAATACCCGTTTCCATCTCCAATTCTCATCAGGAACTGTTACGCCTAGATATCATCGCTTCACCTATGTTCCCCATAATCCTCGGCATGCCATGGTTACAGGCCCACAATCCTGACATTAATTGGATCACAGGTGAGGTTACCTTTTCCTCCCCATATTGCCAACAGTCTTGTAGACTTCAGGACACTCAGAAGAATCCTACCTTGCTCTGTTTAAACACAGATCCTAGTCTGCACCTTTCCATCCCTTCTGCATATCATGATTTCTTAGATGTATTCAGCAAGCAGGGGGCAGAGGTCTTACCCCCTCACCGGGCCTATGACTGTCCTATCGAATTACTCCCCGGTGCCGAGATACCTTTTGGAAGAATATTTCCTTTAACGGAAGTGGAACAAGGGGCTTTAAAAGAATATATCGATGAGAATCTAAAGAAAGGCTTCATTCGTCCATCCACGTCTCCAGCAGGTGTAGGTATCTTCTTCGTACAAAAGAAAGACAAGACCCTCAGACCATGTGTAGATTACCGTGAGCTGAACAAAATCACTGTAAAGAACCGTTACCCTCTTCCTCTGGTACCAGAGCTGTTCCAAAGACTTGGGACAGCTACCATATTCACTAAGCTTGACCTCCGCGGAGCCTACAATTTGGTTCGTATTAGGGACGGAGACGAATGGAAGACCGCCTTTCGTACCCGTTATGGACATTTTGAATACCTTGTGATGCCGTTTGGGCTGTGCAATGCTCCTGCTACATTCCGGTACTTCATCAATGATGTTTTACGAGACTTTCTAGATCTGTTTGTTATCGTCTATTTAGACGACATACTAATTTTTTCTTGTTCCCTTGAATCCCATCGCAGGCACGTCAGAAGTGTATTGGCCCGGCTTCGACAACACGGTCTATATGCAAAGGCTGAGAAATGTGAATTTGAACAGGAAAGTATTCCATTTTTGGGGTTAATCATTTCCAGCAAGGGCATTAAGATGGACCCCCAAAAGGTCACTGCAGTACTAGACTGGCCAGTCCCAACAGATAAGAAGGGGATCCAGCGATTCGTTGGATTCGCTAATTTCTACCGCAAATTTATTAAGGGGTTTTCAGCCATCATCACACCCATCACACAGCTAACTAAACAGGGTACTCGTTTCCACTGGTCTGCTGAGGCTCAAAAGGCTTTCGAGACTCTCAAGGGCCTTTTTACCTCTGCTTCCGTACTAAAACATCCAGATTCCTCTCTGCCATTTGTACTAGAGGTGGACGCATCCGAAATTGCGGTAGGGGCAGTGTTGTCCCAAAGACAGGGAACTAAGGCCCTGTTATATCCTGTGGCCTTCTTCTCTCGTAAATTGTCCACGGCAGAGAGAAATTATGATGTAGGTGACAGAGAATTATTGGCTATTAAATCCGCGTTGGAGGAGTGGCGCTATCTGCTAGAGGGTGCCGCTCATCCAGTCTTAATTTTTACAGATCATGAGAACCTGGAGTATTTGAGGTCTGCAAAAAGGTTGAAGCCACGCCAAGCCAGGTGGGCCCTCTTTTTCTCCAGGTTCTCTTTTCATGTCACTTATCGCCCTGGTTCCAAGAATACCAAGCCTGATGCCCTATCCAGGATGTTTCACAAGCCCCAAGAGGTTTCCCCTCCGGACACCATTCTGTCCCCGGGGAATTTTCTTTTGCTTCAGGGAGATCTGCTTTCCCGGATTAAGCAGGCTTCCGCAGAATTGGGGTCTTCCATTAGGCCAGAACTCCAAGTTAAGGATGGGTTATTATGGCACGAGAATAGGATTTTTATACCTGAAGAACTACGAGTTTCAGTACTAGAACTCTGTCATGACCATGCTTTTGCTGGGCATTTTGGAGTGGCTAAAACTACTGATCTGGTACAGCGTACCTTTTGGTGGCCTCAGTTACGTGATGATTGTAGGAGATTTGTTGAATCCTGTACCACCTGTATCAGAAACAAGGGGCACAGGACCAAGGCATGGGGTTTGCTAAAGCCATTACCTGTCCCAGATAGGCCTTGGAAGATGCTTTCTATAGATTTTATTGTGGAATTACCTCCGGCTGGGGGTTTCACCTCAATTTTTGTCATAGTAGACCGGTTGTCGAAGATGGCCCACTTTGTCCCAATGAAGGGCACTCCCTCAGGTACAGAAACGGCACAGGCATTCATTAGAGAAGTCATCAGGCTCCATGGGGTACCAGTTAATATCGTTTCAGATCGGGGGGTACAGTTTACCTCCCGATTCTGGAGGTCTCTATGCAAAACATTGAAGATTGAACTCTCATTTTCATCTGCTTACCACCCCCAGACTAATGGGCAAACAGAGAGAACAAACCAGACTCTTGAACAATATTTACGCTGTTTTTCTTCATTTGCCCAGGATGATTGGATTTCTGTTCTTCCATTGGCCGAGTTTGCCTACAACAACTCTATTCATTCCGCTATCAAACAAACCCCATTTTTTGCAAATTATGGTTACCACCCTTCTTTTCTGCCTAATTCTCTTCCAGAGTGCACAGTACCCGCAGTTCAGGAGAGGTTGGACTTCTTCACTTCCAACAATCAAGTTTTGCAGGAGACCATGACCAGGACCCAGGAGTATAATAAAGCAACTTTTGATAAGAAGAGATGAGGTGAGCTGTTACTTACACCCAGGGACCAGGTATGGTTATCTACAGTAAATCTCAGGATGGCCTGCCCATCAAAGAAATTGGGTCCCAAGTTTCTTGGCCCATTTCCTGTTAAGCGAAGGATTAATGAGGTGGCATACGAACTTGAACTTCCGGATTCATTAAAAGTCCATCCAGTATTTCATGTGTCTCTACTCAAACCCTCTGTTTCTAACCCATTTCCAGGCCGAAGTACGGATCCTCCTGATCCAATTTTGGTGGATGGGGAGGAAGAATTCGAGGTGGAGGCTATCATGGACCATAGGAGAAGAGGCAACCAAAATCAATTTTTGATAAAATGGAGGGGGTTCGGCCCAGAAGAAAATTCTTGGGAACCCGAGGATAATATTCATGCTGAAAATCTTTTACAATCTTTTAAAAGAGCCCATCTGGAGAAAATCCTTCAAAGGGGCATCCGGAGGCTGCCCCTTGGGGGGGGGCAATGTCATGAAGATCCTGCCAATAATCAGCGATCCAGACGCAGGGGGACACGGCCGCGGGTTCCACTGCGCATGCGCACGCTTTCACGGGTGCTGTCACGCACGGGCACGCGCGCGCCCACTCCCGCTAGTGCCAGGCGGGCTATTTAAACCGGCCTGTCACACTCCATCCCCGCTGTCTGCTCTACAGCGTTCCGTGTGCCTTAACCTGATCTGACCTGTGTACTCTGCTATCTGACCCGGCTTCCTGTTAGACCATCCTGCTATCCGCCTGCACCAGACCCTCTTGGCTTGCCTGACCATCCCTCTGTGTTGTCCCTGGTACCTCTGCTGATCGACCGATACCGACCTCTGGCTTGTTTGACCACCCCTCAGTCTGACACCTGTATCCAGCGTTCCAGTCTACTACCTGCTGCCTTGTTCCTGGTTCCAGTCCAGCGTTCCAGTCTACTACCTGCTGCTTTGTTCCTGGTTCCAGTCCAGCATTCCAGTCTACTACCTGCTGCCTTGTTCCTGGTTCCAGTCCAGCGTTCCAATCTACTACCTGCTGCCTTGTTCCAGGTTCCAGTCCAGTGTTCCAGGCTACTACCTGCTGCCTTGTTCCAGGTTCCAGTCCAGTGTTCCTGGCTACTACCTGCTGCTTGTTCCAGGTTCCAGTCCAGCGTTCCAGGCTACTACCTACTGTTTGTTCCAGGTTCCAGTCCAGCGTTCCAGGCTACTACCTGCTGCTTGTTCCAGGTTCCAGTCCAGCGTTCCAGGCTACTACCTGCTGCTTTGTTCCTGGTTCCAGTCCTGCGTACTTACCTGCTTACTTACCTGCTTCCTTATCTGCTGTGGCTCCGGGACCTCTCTGCGATTCAGCGTCCTCTTCAGCTTCTGGACCCAGAGGGTGGCACCACTCCTGAACTTCCGGTGACTGTCGATCCTGCCAGGCACCCATACCACTCCTCACTCCTGGCCTTCTGTCTCCATTCCAGAGGAACAGGAGTGGGAGCTGTAAGGGAGGTCCTTCTCTGCACTTCAGGCTCACAACCCACCAGGTACGTGACACACGGACATAGACTGTTTATACCCTCCATGATTTTTGCCCTACAGGTTGCTTATTTCTGCCTCCACAACTTTTCTTGTGTACTGTGATTTCGCTTACACTTCAAGATATATGCTAACTCTGTATAATACCATTCCTTATGTCACAACAGTTGATGTACTGAACTTTCTGTATTTGTGAAAACTTAATAAAATATTAAAAAAAAAAAAAAAAAAGGATTTAGTGAAGCAGCGTTCAATACTCTAAAGCAATACTTAAATATAAAGTGCTAATATATATCTCACATCCCAATGTGCAAACAGTGCAATACAATATCATTAAAAAAATTGTCCAACAAATAAATTACAAGGACGATTAATCCAATAATAAAGTGCGTTCAAAATATCAAAAAGTTATAGAAAAAATGTCTCTTTAGGTGTATAAATGCAAAAAATATGTGCAAAAAGGTAAAAAGCAGGAAAGGGAGAGGAAAGCAAGTCCAATTATAGATGAAATATGATAGCCTGTAGGTATCCTTCTCCAATCCACACCCAGTGTGCGCTAGCCTCTCACCTTAAAAATAGACCCCAAATGGGTCTAGTCGTGCATCAATGATCGTATACCACCGATATGATCTTTTCCTCCTCCATGGATGTATCCTGGACAAATGATCACTGCAGTATCAAGACTGTTTCTCAAAAAAATCCAAGTTCCACGACCAGCTTGTCTTGTCTCCAAGACCACAGGATAGAAGAGAAGAGCCTCCATAGTATAGCAGTTAAAAATTAGTTTGATTTATTAAAAATATAAGGTAAAATGGCAAAAAACGCCAACTGCAGAAAAATGTGTCAAACACAGGCACTTCTGATCACGGTCGTAAACCTGAAGTAACGTCACCCAGCTCCTTCCAATGTGTTGCGTCACACCACACATGACTTTTTCAAGGGTATGGATACTGGATGACAAAGATAGGGTTATATACTAGTGGTGATCATGGAAACAGCATAACAATGAATGAGGGCTTTTTATATGCAAATGAGTCAACATAATAGAGGGCAGAGAAACCAAGAATTTACTCCTGTAATCAGTTTACTTGGTTCTCACTAATCTGATCCCAAAAGCGAAACAATGTCATATAAAAGGAATCAGAGATCGAATAACCACAAGAAAATGAGATCTTAAACAGATAAAACACAAAAGAAGTTCAGCAGCTGTATACACCTTTTGCAGTAGGCACTTTATTACTCCAATCTTTTGCACTTCTAGTAGCACATTCGTATTTGACATATATTATTTCTGCAGTGTTCAGCTGTAGGAATGCTGGTGATGGGCACAAAATGAGCCATCTTTGTTAAATGATTCACCACTACCAAGACAGTTATGAATCCCTTGGAAGTGAATCCATGGAAATGGATCCCCATGGTCGCGATGGCACAGGGAGGGGTTGTAACAGACCTACAGGGAGGGAGCATGGTACTTTAAGATGGGCACATGTTTTACAGAGAACATAATCTTTTACATCTTTCTGATAGGAAGGCCACCAAAAGGTACAGGCAAGGAGGTTTATCATTTTCCTAATTCCAGGGTGACCACAGATTTTGAATCATGCACCATCAAGGTCCAGTGGCCATCATGAAAGTCCATGTGCAAATTTCCTGGGAGATTGTTTAAGAGTGGATCCCTATCATAAGCTTCTTTAATCTTTGAAAGAAGCTTTGCAGAGTACATTACTCTCAAAAAGTGTCTTTCTTGCAAGATAGTACTCACTGGTTCCATGTCAGTAGAAGAGTAACCTGACATCCTCGACAAAGAATCTGCTTTTCCATTTTTACATCAAGGTCTGTAAGAAATAATAAAATTAAATCTTGAAAAAAAAGAGTCCATCTTGCCTGTCTTGCATTGAGCCTCTTTGTGGATTTAATAAATTCAAAATTTTTATGCTCAGTAAAGACAGTTGCAGGATGTGTGGTGCCCTCCAGAAGATGTCTCCATTCAGTGAAGGCTTGTTTTATTGCTAAAAGTTCCTTGTTGCCGATATCATAATTTTGTTCTGCATCTGTGGACCACTGAAAGCATGCCTCCTTCTCCGTCACATGAGTAATGTGGGCCACAATTTTTGAAAGATATTTAATAAATTTCTGATAAAAATTGGCGAATCCTGAGAACCATTGCACATCTTTATGTTTTTGGGGATCGGCCAGTCAAGGATGGCCTGGATCTTGCTGGGATCCATGTTTAGCCCTTCAGGATAGATGATTTAACCCAAAAACTGTATACGGGTCTGTTCAAAATCACATTTTTACAACTTAATGTATAATTTATTTTGTCGTAGTCGTTCTAAACTGTATGGACATGATCCCGATGTTCTTGTAAGTTGGTAGAAAAGATAAGTATGTCATTAACTTAAGCCACCACAAATTAATCTAACAAGTCTTTGAAAACATCATTTATGAAATGTTGGAAGGTAGCAGGTGCATTACAAAGGTGAGTCCAAAGGGTAATGATGCCCAATGATAAGGACATTATGAATCCTAAGGATTCATAATGCCCATATCTTGTCTGAAAAGCCGTCTTCAATTCATCTCCAGGTTGAATATGAACAAGATTATATGCAACCCCAGATCAAGCTTGGTAAAAATCTTTGCTGTTCTCAGTCTCTCAAATAGTTCTGGAATTAATGGATGTGGGTGATGATTCTTAACCATAATTTTATTTAACTCTTTGTAATCAATGCATGGGTGCAGGGTCCCATCTTTTTTTTCAAAAAATAATAGCGGAGCTCCAGCAGAAGAAGTTGAAGGGTGGATAAAATACTTCATCCTTGATTAAGTCACATGACTGTGACGAACATGCGTCGGGACGTACAGGCACCAGAAGTCACATCGGCGAGCTCACTGCTCATGTTTTGTTTTGCATTTACATGCATTTTAAATGTGAGTACTTTGATTGTGTTTGCTGTTCTTAATAAATACTTTATAAACATACTACTCCATCGAGCATCTCCCCTGTTCTTCCTTTCATACTTCCTTAAACCCATTCATGAGGTTTGTTGAATCAGCCATGTCTGGTAGAGGGCTATTGGTCACATAGATGGACACACACCAGCAGATCCAGAAACGCCAGATCCAGAGGTTCCTGTTTACCCAGATCCATAGGGAACATACCCATTACCCGCAAACATACACTTACACGCTGTTACCTTACAGCAGTAAGGTAAGGGGACATCCATATACCACGTATTGCACTGAAGATACAGTAAGAAGTCACCATTCATCTGCACTTTCTATAAGAAGTTACCATCAGCTCTTCAGCATTTTATTTTGCTTTTTTTGCACTGCATCTAAAGAAGACACTTTACGGACATTGTCTGGTTGTTTATTGTTTTTCACTGTTCCTATTTTAAAAAGAAAAAGACATTATATGATACTACATTTTATTTTATGTTATTGAATATTTATCAGGAACTAGGGATGTTTGTTGTCGATTGATTTTTCACTTTTTAGTATATGTTTATTCAGTGCTTTTATATCACTGGCACTTTTGCACATTGTCACTTTATTTGTGATTTGCCTAGCTATGGCCGTATCACATGCACTATTGTATTGTGTATCATTTTAGTATACTTTATGGTCGGTATTTATTTTACTGAGCAGCACTATTTTTATTTTATTTTACTTTATTTATTACCTGCAGTGTTAACAGCAGAATACGTTTTATCTATTTAGTGGTGCAGGGATATTTCTATTTTATTTTGGGATAAAACCCTTTGCCAGATTTTCCTGTAGAAAGTCTCTTAAGGCTTTCAGTTTTGGCTCAGAAAGATTGTAGAGGCAAAAGGGAATTAGAGCTCCTGGTCCAAGCTCTAATGAGCAATCATAGGCTCGGTGCAGTGGCAATTGATGTGCATTTTTCTTATCACAAATGTCTTTAAAGTCTTGGTACTGGGGGGGCAATCATTCCAGGTTAGTCAATGTCACGCCAATAACAGTGGGTGAGATGTTCTTCTTTAAACAGTGTAACTAACAATGTTCAGAAGAAAAGACAAGGGTCTGGTTCTGGTCTGCCTGGCTACAGTGGGGTTATGAACTGATAGCCATGGTATTCCTAAAATAACAGGAAATTGAGGAGAAGAAATCAGGTTGAAAGATATTAACTCTTGGCATCCAGGCTCGATACTTAACCGCAGAGGAACAGTCTCATGAGTGATTAATCCGGAGGTGAGTGAAGAGCCATCCACTGTCTCCATATGTATTGGGGATGGTTTAGGTATTTGGGTGATGCAATTTTCTTCAGCAAAACTTTGAATCCATAAGGTTACCACCAGCCCCGGAATCCAGCATTGCTGAAGTGGAGTATAACTGGTCTTTCTCTTTAACCGGTTCCTGACAGGTTGGCTTCCTTGAGCGAACCGCCATAACTGTACGTCGGCCCTTTATGAAGCTGTAAGAGGCATGCGCTCGCACCCGCAGCGTGTGCCTGGAGCCGATGTGAGTGCCCAGTGGGAGCGATGACTGCTGGGCACCTGCGATCACTCGTGACAGAGCGAGAACCGGGATCTGTGTGTGTAAACACACAAACTCTGGTTCTCTCAGGGAATAGGAGACAGATTGTGTGTTAATACTAAGTATGAGCACCGATCCCTCTCCTCCCCTATTCAGTCCCATCCCCCTACAGTTATAACACACCTAGGGAACACAGTTAACCCCTTGATCACCCACTAGTGTTAACCCCTTCCCTGCCAGTGACATTTTTTCAGTAATCGGTGCATTTTTATAGCACTGATCACTGTATAATTGTCGATGGTCTAAAAAATGTGTCAAAAGTATCCAATTTGTCTGCCACAATATCCTGTGATAAAAATCACAGATCACCGCCATTATTAGTAAAAAAAAAAAAAATAATAAAAATGCCATAAATCTATACTCTATTGTGTAAACGCTATAACTTTGCGCAAACCAATCAATATACTCTTATTGCTATTTTTTTTACCAAAAATATGTAGAAGAATACATATCGGCCTACATTGGGAGTGGGATATTTATTATAGCAAAAAGTAGAAGATATTGTGTTTTTTTCAAAATTGTCGCTCTTCTTTTGTTTATAGCACAAAAAATAAGAGCTACAGAAGGTGATCAAATACCACCAAAAGAAAGCTCTATTTGTGGGGAAAAAAAGGTCGTCAATTTTGTTTGGGTACATCATCGCACGACCGCGTAATTGTCAGTTAAAGCGACACAGTGCCATATCGCTGCAATTGTTTGTCTTGATTTATTTGGACACCTGAGGAGGAAGTGACCTGACTGGCCGCAATAGAAGCACAGATTCAGTTCACATCTGCGACTCTTTTCAGCAAAGCTGAGAGATCCAATCTGCCGAGGTTCAGAACTAGTAAATAGTTTAACCACTGGTTGAAGATTGAAAGAGAAATTAAAGCCAGCTGATCTTTGTTTCTCAATTTGTCTCTCCATAAATTGTCTTTCGATCTTAATACCCAATTTAATAAAGTCATCAAGACCATTTGGCGTATTTATTCTGGATAGCTCATATTTTATATCCTCAGAAAGTCCTTTTCTAAAGTGAAATCGCTTTGCACTGTTGTTCCAAGTGATATCAGTTACCCATCAATGAAATTCGACAGCATATTCGCCAACAGGATGTTTCCCTTGGCGCAAGTTCAGTAAAATCACTTCAGCAGTTGAGCTGCGATTAGGATCATTGAAAATGAAATCCATGGTTGACACAAAGCCCTCAAAATCTCCTAGAATAGCATGGGCCTGCTCCAAGTATGGAGAAGCCCATGCCAGGGCCTCATCAATTTGTTTGAGTACAGCGTTGCACGACCGCGTAATTGTCAGTTAAAGCGACACAGTGCCATATCGCAAAAAATAGCCTGGTCATTGAGCAGCCAAATCTTCCGGGGCTGAAGTGATTAAGAGTGATGCTTAAAATAAAATGTGGGTGATGACAGACAATCTAATTTTCTCCTTGTGTTACAGAAGACAAGGGTTGTGCAATGGATACCACTTGTTCCCTATATGTGGACAATTCTCTTTGACCGGCCGCTGCAATTGTTTGTCTTGATTTATTTGGACACCTGAGGAGGAAGTGACCTGACTGGCCGCAATAGAAGCACAGATTCAGTTCACATCTGCGACTCTTTTCAGCAAAGCTGAGAGATCCAATCTGCATAGGTTCAGAACTAGTAAATAGTTTAACCACAGGTTGAAGATTGAAAGAGAAATTAAAGCCAGCTGATCTTTGTTTCTCAATTCGTCTCTCCATAAATTGTCTTTCGATCTTAATACCCAATTTAATAAAGTCATCAAGACCATTTGGCGTATTTATTCTGGATAGCTCATATTTTATATCCTCAGAAAGTCCTTTTCTAAAGTGAAATCGCTTTGCACTGTTGTTCCAAGTGATATCAGTTACCCATCAATGAAATTCGACAGCATATTCGCCAACAGGATGTTTCACTGGCGCAAGTTCAGTAAAATCACTTCAGCAGTTGAGCTGTGATTCGGATCATTGAAAATGAAATCCATGGTTGACACAAAGCCCTCAAAATCTCCTAGAATAGCATGGGCTTGCTCCAAGTATGGATTAGCCCATGCCAGGGCCTCATCAATTTGTTTGAGTACAGTGTTGCATGACCGCATAATTGTCAGTTAAAGTGACACAGTGCCATATCGCAAAAAATAGCCTGGTCATTGAGCAGCCAAATCTTCTGGGGCTGAAGTGATTAAGAGTGATGCTTAAAATAAAATGTGGGTGATGACAGACAATCTAATTTTCTCCTTGTGTTACAGAAGACAAGGGTTGTGCAATGGATACCACTTGTTCCCTAGATGTGGACAATTCTCTTTGACCGGCCGCTGCAATTGTTTGTCTTGATTTATTTGGACACCTGAGGAGGAAGTGACCTGACTGGCCGCAATAGAAGCACAGATTCAGTTCACATCTGCAACTCTTTTCAGCAAAGCTGAGAGATCCAATTCGCATAGGTTCCGAACTAGTAAATGGTTTAGCCACTGGTTGAAGATTGAAATAGAAATTAAAGCCAACTGATCTTTGTTTCTCAATTTGTCTCTTCATAAATTGTCTATCGATCTTAATACTCAATTTAATAAAGTCATCAAGACCATTTGGCGTATTTATTCTGGATAGCTCATATTTTATATCCTCAGAAAGTCCTTTTCTAAAGTGAAATCGCTTTGCACTGTTGTTCCAAGTGATATTTTTAGGTTTTAGGAGTCTCCATGTTCTTTTGACCAGATTATTCTGTTAGGAGAATACCTATAGTGAGTAGAGACCAATGGCCGAAAACATCAGGCTAAGTAAAGGTCTCAGTTCTGTAAGAGATTGAATTGTCTGAGCCGTTGGTCACAAGCCGAAGTCGATGCAGGAGAAGGGTCGCACGCAGGCAGACAAGCCCATCATATATTAGCACTGTATTATCCTTCTTTTATGGTTGTGTGTGAAGTATGGCTAACTTTACGGTGTTGTCTTGGAATATCAGAGGGCTTAATACATACAGCAGCATAGCCCTAAAATATGTATATTGCAAGAAACCCATTTAATAGGTAGCAGGATTTTAGGATTAAAGAGGGCCTGGGTGTCTGCCCATTATCTCGCCTCCTATTCCAACTATGCTAGAGGAGTAAGTCCGCTGGTGCATAGATCCCTGTCCATCCAACTAGTGGCAGTTAAAACTGATCCTGGGGGCAGATATGTTCTAGTGAATGCACTGATAGATGGGTTTCCTTATGTGATTGTAGGAATATATTTGCCTCCTCCTGCTGATACCACACTACTTCATAACCTGATGCAAAATGTTATACAATACGATGTTAGTAGAGTGCTGCTTGTGGGGGATTTTAACCTAGTTATGTCTAATGAACTGGACAGACTCCAGTCCTCCCCTTCTACTAATACCAGTCTGGCACAATGGGCATCCTCCTTTCAGCTGACGGATCTCTGGCGCCATTTCCACCCCTCAGACGCCCAGTATACCTGTCTATCCACTACCTATCGGACGCTATCCCGCATAGACATGGCCTTTGCGCCGTCTGACCTGCTGCGGGAGATAGTGTCCACGGAGATTCTCTCTCGCGGCATCTCGGATCATGATCCATTTATGGTCACAGTCCGGGCGGCTCCATCTGGGGGTCTGAGGTTATGGAGATTATGCAAATACTGGATTATGGATCCAGAGATCCAGGAGGAGATGCCCGAGGCATTATGCAATTTCTGGCTGAGTAATGCAGACTCCTCTGGACCTTTAATATCAAATATCATGGGATGCCTTTAAGGCCTGGCTGAGAGGCGAATATATGCGGAAAATTGCTAATAGAAAAAGGGCATCTGTGCAGTCTCTTGGGCAATTAGAAGAACATGCCCGGGAAAAGGAACAAGTGTATGTCAACACCCCAACTTCAGATAATTACATCTCCTGGCAATACACCATGAGAGAGCTGTCACTGTTGCGAGTGGACCTCACTAAGAAGTCTATGCTAGCATGCGCACAGAGGGTGTTTGACTATGGGGACAAAAATGGCAGACTTCTAGCGTGGTTGGCCAAGGGGCAATATGCAACGACGCAGATTACGGGACTCGGATGGATCACTCCTAAGCACCCCTGAGACAATTAGCAATAGGTTTTTACAGTTTTACCAGGAGCTGTACTCCTCCAGGGTTGAATATACAGCAACTGACCTGGATACATACTTAGACCTCATACCATTACCTACACTAACACTAGACCAAAGTAAGGTACTGGAGGGAGATATAACATTAGAGGAGATTCAGAAGGCCATGAGCTGTATGCAGGCAGGAAAAGCTCCGGGTCCAGATGGTATCCCTATAGAGTTCTACTCATTGTATCAGGAACTACTGGCTCCTAGACTGACCACTGTCTTCTCACAGTTCTATACCCATGGCTCCCTCCCAGATTCCATGTCCGAGGCAGTGGTGGTGTTGGTGCCTAAATGTGGTAAGGACCCCGAAGAGTGTGCCTCCTACAGGTCAATATCCCTGATAAATGCCAAGTTATTGGCTAAAATTCTGGCTCTTCAACTAGCCACGGTGATTGAAGATCTGGTTCATCAGGACCAGACAGGGTTTATGCCGGGGAAAGGTACTGACATCAATCTACGCAGACTTTTTCTTAACCTTGATACGGCCCACAATGATACAGGTACTAGAATCATAGCTTCCCTAGATGCGGAGAAAACTTTTGACTCAGTTGAATGGGGATATTTGTGGGAGGTCCTGAGGCGTTTTGGGTTCAGCCCTAGATTTCTTACTTGGCTAGAATTACTTTATAAATCCCCCAGGGCGAGGATCCACACAAATGACACCCTCTCTGACTATTTTCTCCTCCAGAGGGGCACCAGGCAAGGGTGCCCGCTGTCACCTAGCTTGTTTGCGCTGGCTCTTGAACCATTAGCTATCCTAATAAGGGTATTGCGTGAGGTACGGGGGCTTGGAATTGGTCCTCTGGAGGAGAAATTTTTTTTTTATGCGGACGACGCATTACTGTATCTGCAGGATGCCGAGGCCTCATTGCAAGCAGCACTGAAAATCTTTGATGAATTTGGGAAGTTCTCTGGGGTGAAAATTAATTGGTCCAAGTCGGTCATCTTCCCGATTGATTCTCAGACCCAGGCAACGATTCCATCGACCTTCTTGATGTGGGTTAAAGAATTTAAGTACCTTGGAATTACAGTGAGTAGGGACCTCCAGGCTTTTAGACGCCTCAATCTTCAGCCCATTATCACAAGATTAAAAGAGCATTGCACTAAATGGAAGGAATTACCACTTAACTTGTTGGGCCTTATCAACATTTTGAAAATGCTGTATTTGCCTAAGTTCAATTATGTATTTCGAAACTGCCCAGTTTGGTTGCCTGGCACTCTGTTTAAAGAACTGGACGTGTGCATTGGTTCATTTATATGGAAAGGGTCCTCCCCCAGATTAGCTAGATCAACTCTACAGCTTCCAGTTCACTGTGGGGGTCTTGCTCTGCCCATCCTTATGGTCTATTACTGGGCAGCGGTATTGGTCACTGTGAGATGGTGATTTGAGCAATCCAGATCAAATGTGGCTACATGTTTAGAAGCTGCTATTCTCGGCTCTCTTACAGAACTGAGTAACCTGGTATACAGAGGTTCTTCTGCATACCCCTCACTCCCGGGCCCCACCAAAGCAACACTCAAAGTGTGGTACGTGGCCAGGAAACGATTCCTGGGCCTACAACAGCAATCCCCCTTCTCCCCATTGTGGGGGAACCCTTCACTTCCTCATTTCAGGACAATACCGGACCCGCAGTTATGGGCTCGATTTGGGCTTAAGGTCCTTCAGGATATTATCCACTCTGGAACACTCCTTCCCTTTCAGGCTTTAGTCATGAAATATGGGCTCCCAGAGAGGATGGTATTTAGATATTACCAGCTGTGGCATGCTGCTAGGGCCCAATTCCCCTACTCTATAAGCATAAAAACTGATCCCATTGAGGAAATTCTGGCACAAGGAACCCTTAAAAAGACCCTTTCTACTCTATATATTGCACTACTAGAAACTGATTCCACTAAAATGAACACTCTCTGGACCAAGTGGCAGGTTGGCATTCCTAGCTTAGACAGGGAGACATGGGAGGAATGTTTTGAGGACGGGTCTAGGTTGGTGATATCTTCTAGAGATAAACTGCTGCAAACTAAGTTTATGCATCGTGTTTACTACACACCACAGAGACTGCACCAGATTTACCCTGGTAGGTCACCAAACTGTCCCAGATGCCAGTCCACTGATAGCACCTACATACACATGTTCTGGTCTTGCCCCCTTATCAAGCAGTCTTGGTCAGCGGTCTTTGAATGTATTAATATCCGCTTGCAACTTACATTACCGATTTTGCTGGAGCTGGCTCTACTGGGCATCCAGGAGGACGATCAGAGACCTCGGTATACCAAAATACTTATATCATTGCCGTTGTTTTATGCTAAGAAAGAAATCCTTAAGAAATGGGCCTCACCGTCCCCTCCAAGGATGGAGGTATGGGATGCTAATGTTAATGCTGTACAACCCCTATATAAGATGACATACACAAACAGGGGTTGCCCTCAGAAGTTCAGTCGGATATGGTTACCCTGGACTGAACAGTTCTAATACCCTCCCCATTTCACGAGTAAGGCACTGACCTAAAGTAGGAGGACGAGAACATAAGCTGGTATAATCCCCCCCCCGGATGAGAGATAATATTGTAACCTAATGTTATAGAACATGAACTTATGGATAGTTATGTGTAGTACTAACGTATTGACATGTATTAGCTACTCCTTTTTTTTCTATTGTTATATTTCAATTGATTGATTTCTCATTCTGTTACTTTAATTCTGGAATTATACTATGCACATTCCTGTTGTTTATATGAACTTAATGTGTGTATATGGATTGTTATATGATGTCTTCTCAATAAAGACCAACCTTGTTGTTAAAAAAAAAATTTAAAAAAATTTAAAAATAAATTAAAAGAAACACTGCCATCTTGTGGCCAACAAGCAAAATACAATTGTGAAATAGTTACAACGTCCAAACTGCCATCTTGTGGATAGATGCCAGATTGCACAACTAAATAAGTGTCATTAAAAAATAAAATTAAAATGATGAAAAATACATTTTAAATAGATTAAATGAAAAATTAAATGAAAAAATTTAACAAAATGACATAATAAAAAATGTTAAAAATAAAGAGAAATGCGAAGAGGTGGGACCAGAATGGATTGCCCCTTCACAATCTATAAAAATAGTGAAGTCAGTAATTCGACAGATAGCAATTTAGAGCAATGTTGACATTAATACCTGCCGGAGTGAGTGTATTCAATCGATAGATCCATTCCGTTTCATTTTTTGATATTCTCTGAACCATATTTCCTCCCCTCCAATCAGCATCCAGCTTGTCCAAGCTAGGATCCTGTCGGTGGTGGATTCTAAAATGGTTAGAGAGACTGTTTGGGAAAACCATTTTTAATATTTGTGAGGTGTTCATTGATACGTGTGCAGAGATTTCTTTTGGTACGTCCAACGTACTGTAACCCGCATGGGCAAATATTAAGATACGTAACAAAGGTGGATTTACAGGTAATGAATTTGTCTATTTTATAGTCTTTACCCGTGCTGAAGGAAGTGAAGTGTGTTCTACTTTCCTCGTATTATTTCTAATTGTTAATTTGCAGGCTTACACTTCCTACAATAAAAAAACCCTTTAACATCTAAGAAAGTAGGAGCTTTCCTGGGGGGTTTAATACATTTGGGGCTAGTTTATTCCGTAAATTTGGTGCACGCCAATAAATAAACCTAGGGCATTCTGGTAGGAAGCTGGACAAAGTCCTGTCTCCCAGCAGAACTGGCCAGTGTTTTAGAAAAATCTTTTCAACACTTTTATAGTCCCTATTTAAACTGGTCAGAAAAGGAACATAGTCCAGTTCACATTTCTTTTTAGTATTATCTTTCAGAAGTTGGTCTCTATCCATTCGTGAGATAAGTAATTGAGTGGCCCTAATGGTCTTTTTCCCGGTACCCTTTTTCTTTGAATCTGTCAACCGATAAGTTAGACTGAGACATGTAATCTGACATAGAACCACAATTACGTCTAATCCTTAGTAGTTGCCCCTTGGGTATCCCTTTGAGCCAATTGGGGTGATGACATCTTGCCGTGGGTATATAACTATTTATATCAGTGCCCTTGAAGTGGGTTTTTGTCTGAATTTTACCATTGTTCTTATATAGAATTAAGTCAAGGAAACTGATCTCATTTGTACTCCAGTTACCTGTGAAACTTAGTCCATAGCAATTGTGATTGATGTACTGAGGAACGTTTCCAATGCCTCCACTGTGCCGTTCCACAGAATCACAATATCATCTATGTACCTTTTGTACATGCAGATCTCGGGAGTGTGGGTTTCAAATATGCTATGGTCCTACCAGAGGCTCAGGAGTATGTTGACCACACTGGGAGCATACTTGGCTCCCATAGCCACTCCCTTGATCTGCCTGTAACAAGACCCCTCATGCCAAAAATAGTTATTAGACATGGCCAGCTCCAAGATCTCGATCAGAAAATATTTCTGTTCAACCCCAAGGCTGGACTTAGAGTCAAGGGCCCTCCTTGTTGTTCTCAAACATCCTTCTGAACTAAATTGGTATAAAGCGATTCAACATCAATCATAACAATTATTGTGTCATCCTGAACCGGAATATCCTTTAACAAGTTCATAAAATGTTTACTGTCTTGCAAATATGAGGGGTAGGATTGAACAATGGGCTGCAAAAAATAATCAACGTATTCAACTAATCTTGAAAACATAGAGTTTATGCCGCTAATAATAGGTCTACCGGGTGGGCAATGGGGATTTTTGTGTATTTGGGGCAATTGATATATTATAGGGAGTCTGGGTGCATCAGGGACTAGATATCTGGCTTCTTTCTTGTTAAGGATTCCTATCTCTACTTTCTTAGACGTTAAAGAGTTTTTTTATTGTAGAAAGTGTAAAGCCTGCAAATTAACTAGAAATAATACGAGGAAAGTAGAACACTTCACTTCCTTCAGCACGGGTAAAGACTATAAAATAGACAAATTCATTACCTGTAAATCCACCTTTGTTACGTATCTTATTATTTGCCCATGCGGGTTACAGTACGTTGGACGTACCAAAAGAAATCTCTGCACACGTATCAATGAACACCTCACAAATATTAAAAACGGTTTTCCCAAACACAGTCTCTCTAACCATTTTAGAATCCACCACCGACAGGATCCTAGCTTGGCCATATTCTTTGGGATCGACAAGCTGGATGCTGATTGGAGGGGAGGAAATATGGTTCAGAGAATATAAAAAAATGAAACGGAATGGCTCTATCGATTGAATACACTCACTCCGGCAGGTTTTAATGTTGACATTGATCTAAATTGCTATTGTAAAGTTGAACCTTGAAATAAAGGACATCAACGCCAATAGAGCTGCATTCGTCTCACATATGGTTTACTTCAGAATATACACTGTACAGCGGACCCTTTCTCCTTAAAGTCAGGAGAAGAGTGACATACAAGAATAAAAGTACAATATTTATAGACAGTGGTTACATTGGATCCTATAAAGGGCACAAAGCCCACAGTTATGCATCATAAGTGCGCATTTCACTTAGTATTTCAACACATGCTTGGCTAACGATTTTGGCCACAAAGTCCAACTTTTAGGGGTCATCATAACCTAGAATATTTCAAACTGATAAGTTGTTTTGACAGAAAAGGGAGAAATGATTACGAGAAATAATTACTGGAAAAGAGGTTAAGTTGACATTTGGACAGGGACTTTTTATGTCAACATCTTTCCCTATCTCATATTCCGAGAATCATTGGCAGAACATTTAGATGTTGGTCAACCCAGCCACATGTGTTGCAATACCGAGAGAATTCAGAAACTTTTCTTACTGGAACACAGATTCTCAAAAATACAGTGTATATATATTTTTAATAAAAAAGAAGAACTCTGAATATACAAGAAGATATGGTTCCTATATTTTATATATCTTCACAGCCCCTCGTGTGTTTAGAATTCTTTCAGTATCCCTTTTAAGCTTCTTCTGTATCTTTAGGTTGATTTCCAGGTATGCGGACCACCATTTCATGAGCAGTTATGACTCGAGACCTTAAGGGCTCAGAAGAACCAATATTAGTACCAGCACGTGTGATTAATTTCAAACAACATTTGTATAACATGTACACCTAATTCCTACAAAGTATAAAATACCATGTAAAATTCCAGAAAACCATCCTGCAATACCAGAAAACCAGTTGAGAGGATTGAGCCAGGAAAGCCAGCTTTCCCAATTACCTTCAACCCAAGTAGTTTCGGTATACTCTTTGTGAAATTTAACCTTTATTTGTTGTACCTTTTTTACATGTGAAATGATGGCATCTTCAGTCTTAGTATTATTTCCAATGTAGTTACAACAAATAGTTCCCACTATGGCGCATATTCCTCCTTGACTGGCCGTGAGATAATCCAGCACCAGCCGGGGCTGCAAAACCTCTTTTTTGATCATCTTTAATGCTATAGCAAGGGCTATAAAGTTTCTATCATACAGGGCAGTAATGTTATCCATCAGGTCTGCCAAATCAATGATGAGACTGAAAGCCTTTTTAATACAACATCTATTTACCCAAGGAATAGAAAACAAAGGTTTAATCTCTCTGTCATGTGATTCAACATTTGTAAAATTATCATCTGACTTAGGATAAAATGTAGGCCTATCAGGAGAATTGTCATTTTTCACATTAATTTCGGAGTCTTCTTCTTCCTCTTGTCCTCCTGGGATTTCATCTTCTCCTGGAGCTGACTGATCAGTGAGATCCCTTTTAATAGGGTGCACAAAGTCTTTTTTAAGAAAGTGTATAGGTATTTTGTGGAGCTGTGTTTCTTGAAAGTCATTATCCTCCATATACCAAGTAGCAGGTATGACTCTACCAAAGTAAAAGTTAATGCAGACAGCTGATTTTCTCAATGGAGCATTTGTGAATAGTAGAAGTGAAATAGCTCTGTCAATCATTGTTCTACTGACTTCACCAAAGTGTACACTGTCCTCCATTTTAGCTAAAGTGCTAGGTATTCCTAACAAAGAGGAGAAAGTCTTATGACAAATAGGTGCATGTGTGCATATCCAGCAATTAGTGATATTCAGCTTCTTGGCAGCTTGCATCTGAAACCGGTTCAAGTTGTGACATTTCTTCCATTACAGTAGCATTAAAAAGAAAAGTGTCTTGCATCTTACCCTTTTCTTCCTTGTGTGTCCATTCATATGTCATGACTGTAATCCATACCACCACTCCACCGCAGAGGATAACACTCCAGAGCTTGACATTCATCTTAGGCCCCAGGAGATTCATTCTGCAGTCTTCTTGCTCGCGCACGAGTCAGTGGAGGAGACCTGGAAGGTAAAGGTACAGAACAATTCTTGTCAGCGGCAGACCGGCTTATATTTTCTTTTGGAGTCACAGACTTTTTACAGTGTGAACCATGCACCCAATACTTATAGTCTTTCAGCTTCACTGTGGTAGGAGACACAAGAATGACCTGAAATGATCCTTTCCACTTAGGGGACAGAGTAGTCCGGGGTGTGTGATTCTTGATATACACCCAATCTCCTAACTTTAGTCCATGAGTTCCTTCACTTGTGTCCACAGGTTGTCCTGCTTTCGCTCTGGAAAAAGTATCAGAAAACACATTTGCCAATTTGCAATGTCCATTCATTAAAGTCACTGTCTCTGGCTGCACAAGAGATGAATGTAGTCTCCTGGGCGGTCACCCAAACAATATGTCAAAAGGTGACAGTCCATGTTTCTCTTTAGGGGTAGTCCTAAAGGCTATAGGTAACGCGTCTACCCATGTGCTTTGTCCATTAGCAGTTATTTTAGCTAAATACCTCTTCAGGGCTTGATTGCTGCATTCCACCATCCCACTAGCTTGAGGTCTGTAAGGAGTATGCAATTGCTGTTTCATACCCAAAATATTCACTACTTCTGCCATAAGTTTACTATCAAAATGTGTACCTCTATCTGAGGAAATTATTGACCCTATACCAAACCTTGGGATCAATTTCCTCGACATTTTACCACAGTTCTGGCATCATTTTTGGACGCGGGCCAAGCCTCTGGCCAGTTCAAAAATTGATCAATGCAAAAATACTTAAATTGACCACAAGGGGGCATATCCGAGAAGTCAATTTGCACAATTTGAAATGGCTCCTCAGTATGCAGAATATGCTTCATGGGAGTGGGCACTGACTTTCCTATGTTATGCATTTGACACATAGAACATTCAGTAACTTTTTTAGCAGAATATGCAGAAAAACCTGGAGCCCACCAATCTCTGGCTACCACCCGACACATCCCTCCTGTTGAGACATGGCAAGGCCCATGGCTCAAAGCAAACAAAGAAGCAAATAATGTCGGAGGAGCAACCAGTCTGTTTTTTAGTTTCCATATACCATCTGCTCCACAAACAGCTCCCTTTGTGGTCCAAAAGAATGTATGAGGCGAACTTGCCTGTAGAGCTGATACAATATCCAGATCCACTTGAAGATCTGTGAGCAGGAATGTTGGAAGCGCTGTAATTGGCTCATAAGAATGTATAACATCTTTAGCATACCTATCAGCCAAAGCATTCCCAAGTAATATACTATCATCTGCTCTGGTATGTGGTTTACATTTAATTACTGCAACTTTAAGAAGCAGCTGGACCGCTGCCAATAATTTAGCAATTAATTCTTTATGTTGTATAGGGGTTCCTGCTGCTGTCAGATAACCACTCTCTTGCCAGAGTTGTGTAAAACTATGCCCTCTGCTTATAGCAAGGCTGAGTCACTATAAATATTTACAATAGCCCCTTTTGCTTGGGGTTAATAAATTGCTGGCATAAGGAGCAAATCTAAAGTTTCCCTTTACTTCAAATATGTTTTACTCCCATTCTTTCAGTAGATAAAACTATAGTTACTCCTATATTTATTAGTATACCTCTGTCTAATAGATAGTCAGGGGAGTTATGGCGATAAAACAAAAGAACATTTATGACACTGACCTCCCATTCTTGCCTATAGAGGTTCAGTGACTTTGGCAGTAATTACATCATTACTTACCCCGACCAAAATTACCTGCTGATTCGAAGTGGAAAAATTGGCATCACATATATTTAACAAACTCTTTGAATCGCCTTTATCTATTAAACACAGAATAGACAAACCATTAACTGACACATCAATCATTGGTTCTGTATTTTGTCCCAAATTCAAGACAGCAAGTTCAGGGAAGGAATGAAATTTTCATTATAATCAAATCACCATACTCCACTATCTGCTGAAACTGAGTCCCCACTCTTGGGGCATTTCTAACATATATCCTAATTCTGCTAGACTTAGCTCATCTTTCCCTTCTACTTTGAACAGCTAAGACCTATAATTGTAGAATATTGAGGTAAAAACTGTCTACAATATCCCACTAATCCAAGGAATGCTCTCAACTGTTTTAGAGTTGTGGGCATTTGTTGCTTTGCAATGACCTTTTTCCTTTTTGGCTGTCAAATGTTTGATACCTTGGGAGACACAGTGGCCCAGGTATTGTACTTTTAATTTAACCCATTGTACTTTTGCAGCATCTACTTTTTGTCCTATACTAGCTAGAAAATTCATTAAAGAAATAGAATCCTCAGTACAAGCCTGTTCATCAGAGGATGCTAGCAAGAGATCATCCACATATTGCACTAATATTGATCCCATGAGTGGCTGCCACTCATCTAATTTATCCTTGAGCGCCTGAGAAAAACAACTGGGGGAATCATGATATCCCATTGGCAATCTGGTTCAGGTAAGTTGTTTTTTCTCAAAGGTGAAAGCCAATAACCATTGATCATCAGGATGCACAGGAACACTAAAGTATGCTGAGGCAAGGTCAATTACAGTAAAGTGAGTTGCTGAAGGTGGTATTGTTGCAAGTATCCTCTCCTGCTTTTATAGGTTTGGGAACTGCATAAATAGGAGTATTAGCTGAACTCCTACAAGGAGTAAGAACACCCTCCTGTAGTAAATTCCCAATTACTGGTTTAATACTATCAACTGATTCAGGAGATAAGGGGTATTGATGTAGTCTAGGTACTGGCAATGTAGGGTCTCTATTTAACCGTACAGGAGCAACTTTCATGAGACCAGGAGTGTTTACTCCTGTTACCCATATAGAAGGGCTAATTTTTTGTTTGGCCTCTTCTGGAATTCCTCCCTCCATATCAGCTACTAATAAAGGCATGAACAACAAATCAGTTGCTTCATCTTTTAACCTATGCGGTACTGTATGTCAATAACAGTTTTATCCGGAGATAATTGTATTTGTTACCCCCATTTTAGAAAGTAGATTTCTTCCTAATAAATTACAGGGGGAATGTGGAGACAATACAAACGAGTGTTCTGTTGAATGCTCTCCCAATGTCACCGGTACAGATTGCGTAACTCTTACTGAAATTATATTATTATTTACCCCAACCAAAGAAACTCTTTCATTGGAAAGTGGTAAGTTAGGATTAAAGACATGTAAAATAACCAGTGAAGCCCCTGTGTCTATGAGACCACACAAATCAATACCGTTTACATTTATTTCAACCATTGGCTCATCAACGGAATCAACTTCAATTACAGCTAAAGCTTGATAAAATGTGTTATCTATATTGTCACCACATCCCAGCTTATCCTAGCGCTCCCTACAGCCCTTGGCTATATGCCCACTCAATCCACACTTGTAGCAAGTGGGGAGGACACGAGGCTGCAGGGTTGGGAGCCTTACTCTATTTAGGATGATTTGTTGGTATCGGGACTGAATTTTAGGGTTAATGCGCTGTCCCTCATTTTGTCTCCAATTTCCACGTCTTTGCCGTGGCGCCCCATAATTAGAGATATATACCACTCCCGAAGGTGGGTAAGGGGGGGGGGCCTCTACTGGTACACCCTGAGGTGTTACCTACACTGTAGATACTGGTACCCCCTTGGGCTCTGGGACTTTTTCCTTAACCTCTGGTAGTTGTATATTCATCATTTTTGTTTTCTCCTTCTTTTCTACCTTGTCTTTCCCCTTTTTTTTTGTAACAGTTCGTAAGCTATTTGAGCAATCTCAACTAATTCAAGGGCAGGTTTCTTTCTCCATCCCATTGTACGAAGCTCTATTTCTTCCCCAATTTCAGACAACATTTCATCCATTAATACATTCACCAACTTTGCTCGTTTCATATCACTTTCATCATCTGGAATCCAATCACTATGCTTCTGAATAGCATCTTTGAATCTATTCCAGTAATCTAACACATCCTCACCTTTCTTTTGCACAACATCTATCAATGCTCGCATATCTTGAAAATACATTCCATACATACACATACTTTTCTGACACTGCACAATCAATCAAGATTCACATATCATATATGTAGCTTGTTGCGTTTTCTCTATCCACATCAACTTTTTATACCATTTCTTTTAACATTTCTCTAAGTTGGGCAGATCAGTAAAAATTGCCCTAATCTCATTAGGTTTCCAGGGGACATAAACTTTTCCTAGTCTTGCGGTGTAATTACCCTGGTCATCTTCTTCCGCCGGTAAAGCTACCTCTCTCAAGGGGATTTATCCAAATGGTTCTAATTTGGATTTAGAATACTCTTTTGTCCTTAGTCTATATTCTGGGGTGTGCTGGGATAGTAATCCCATCCGCTTCACCTGTTGCCTAGTTAATACAGGTGAGGCATGATCTCTAGAACTCCCTACTGGAGGAGTATTAGTACCCAATTTACTTAATTTATTAAATCTTGCTAAGGCATCTGCTCTTGCTGGAGTGTACTGCCACAGTTCCCCATCTTTTTCAAATGTCATTGTACCATCTACATCATAGAATGGTTGTTCTCTACGGTAATGCAGGGAATACTGTTTATTAACAAGTTTACCTATGAGTCTACACTTGCTATACCATAGGTGCAGATGCTCCTAATAATTCCCTTCTTATTGAGTCATAAGGGGAAACCCAAGCAGCTTTCTCTGAGCACATTTTATAGGGGGAGTGGTTTATATCTTTCCTAGATAATTCTTCCCAGGCTGCTAAACATTCAATCAATCAGACCTTTTTTTAAAAAAAAAAAACAAATTAAACAATGCATCAATTGTAGGCGTATCCAAAGACCCTTCTGGCGGCCACCATTTAGACGGGTCCTTTTTTGTTAGTTTACACCATTTTACCATTTTACATAATGTTTCAGGGCATCTGGGTCTCCACTCACCATCATTTTGTTGATAGGAGCACTTGGTTGCAATTTAACAATACTTAGCCCTGTTGCTTTTGCTATTTTCAATAACTTTTTTTTTCCTCTTTTGTTAACCCAAAAGTATTCATGACAAGCAAAACATTTTTTTTTCCATGCAAATTTCCCATATTTATCACAATTTCTCATTAGTCTCTTTAGAAATGACAATAATTTGGAACTCCGGGACTGAGAGCTCCACCGTTTAACATTATGGCTGTGTACCAGCAGCCCAGTACATAAGTTGAGATATCTCGCTCGTTCTACTCTCAGAAGGACGTCTCCTTTCTGAGTGGTAATAGGCTAGTCCCTATCTAGACTCCCTACTCCAGAGAACACACAGCAGGTCATTCACCTCACTTGTGGCTATCCGCTGAAGGCAATATCTATCCGCCTTAGGACCACAAATGCGCAAAAAACACCATTCACCCATTTGTGGATATCCACTGAAGGCAATACCAATCTGCCTTAGGACCACAAACGTTTATACAAAAAAAAAATTCAACACCACCACCAACTTCTACTCACTATTCAGAAATTGTGGTACCTGCACTTATACATCCCTTCATAAAATATATATATATATATATTGTCATTTCTGGAGACAAGGAAAAAAAGGCAAGCGCTTAAAATGATCATTCCTTAGCATGCTTTAAATTATAATAGGTACCTTTAACATTCTTTAGCAACCATACAGAGACAAGTATGCAGGCAAAATCAAAATAGGAAACGTGTTACCTTCTGTGGCTGCACTCCCCCAACCGACCCCTCCACACCGCACAGAAAAGACAGTATCTATCATGAGAAAATAAAAGTTTTCTCACCTGAGGCCTCATTGCTGCTGTCTGTCCTGGAGAAGGTGGGGAGCCGGTGGTGGAGATGCAAACAAGAAGAAACATCCAGGGGTCACCAAATGTAAAGTTGAACCTTGAAATAAAGGACATCAACGCCAATAGAGCTGCATTCGTCTCACATATGGTTTACTTCAGAATATACACTGTACAGCGGACCCTTTCTCCTTAAAGTCAGGAGAAGAGTGACATACAAGAATAAAAGTACAATATTTATAGACAGTGGTTACATTGGATCCTATAAAGGGCACAAAGCCCACAGTTATGCGTCACAAGTGCGCATTTCACTTAGTATTTCAACACATGCTTGGCTAACGATTTTGGCCACAAAGTCCAACTTTTAGGGGTCAT
The DNA here is from genome assembly GCA_037952925.1 of Lithobates clamitans. NCBI lineage: Eukaryota > Metazoa > Chordata > Amphibia > Anura > Ranidae > Lithobates > Lithobates clamitans. The sequence goes on along the minus strand of JBBGZY010000496.1, from coordinate 249,843 downwards.
CATAACCTAGAATATTTCAAACTGATAAGTTGTTTTGACAGAAAAGGGAGAAATGATTACGAGAAATAATTACTGGAAAAGAGGTTAAGTTGACATTTGGACAGGGACTTTTTATGTCAACATCTTTCCCTATCTCATATTCCGAGAATCATTGGCAGAACATTTAGATGTTGGTCAACCCAGCCACATGTGTTGCAATACCGAGAGAATTCAGAAACTTTTCTTACTGGAACACAGATTCTCAAAAATACAGTGTATATATATTTTTAATAAAAAAGGAGAACTCTGAATATACAAGAAGATATGGTTCCTATATTTTATATATCTTCACACTATCTGTCGAGATACTGACTTCTATTTTTATAGATTGTGAAGGGGCAATCCATTCCGGTCCCATCTCTTCGCATTTCTCTTTATTTTTAAAATTTTTTATTATATAATTTTGTTAAATTTTTTCATGTCATTTTTTATTTAATCTATTTAAAATGTATTTTTTATCATTTTAATTTTATTTATTAATGACACTTATTTAGTTGTGCAATCTGGCATCTATCCACAAGATGGCAGTTTGGACGTTGTAACTATTTCACAATTGTATTCTGCTTGTTGGCCACAAGATGGCAGTGTTTCTTTTAATTTATTTTTCAATTTTGGTTAATCCTTCTGTGAGGCGGGATGCGACCGGATTGGATGCCTTTGATTGACATATGTATTTAAGGAGGCGGCGTGACCGTTCGTATGATCCCTGATGATGTCAGCATGCACTGACAAAACCGGTCGGACGTAATGAACGTGACACGTCACTTCCGCTCGCAACGCAGTTTGCTTGTTTGTCTGTCTGCACGAACCCTCATGTGGGTCATGCGGTTTTAAATTTGTTTTTAGCCTAATACATTTTTGGCATACGTCACCATGGGAGTTTTCCATTTTATTTCTCCCTATTTATGGCACTTATGGTCCCATTGATCCATCTCTATTTTGGGAAGTTTGTTTGCATGCAGCTACAGTGTTACCTACAGGCACCTGACTTCCAGCACCTGATTTCCAGCGCCTCAACAAAGCCGTGATCGTGAGAAGCTTCTTTGGCAGTTCTTTAAGCGTGTTTGACTCCTGTCATGGAAGTCACTTCAATCTGGTGAGTAGGCTGTGTGGCTGGTGATGGTGGCGGAATACTGATATCTGATGCTTTGCTGAACCCAAGGAAGACTCCCCCAGAAGTTTTTAGTTAACCAGAAGTTTCCATTATTGTTTGAACATTTCCTGAACACATATGTTTTTTGGATCGATATTTTTGGATAATTTTGGAATCCAATTTTGTTTTTTAACCACTTGAGCCCCGGACCATTATGCTGCCTAAGGACCAGAGGTCTTTTTCCAATTTGGCACTGCGTCGCTTTAACTGCTAATTGCGCGGTCATGCAAGGCTGTACCCAAACGAAATTTGTGTCCTTTTCTTCCCACAAATAGAGCTTTCTTTTGATGGTATTTGATCACCTCTGCGGTTTTTATTTTTTGCGCTATAAACGGAAAAAGACCGAAAATTTAAAAAAAAAATGATATTTTCTACTTTTTGTTATAAAAAAAATACAATAAACTAAATTTTAGTCATACATTTAGGCCAAAATGTATTCGGCCACATGTCTTTGGTAAAAAAAATGTCAATAAGCGTATATTTATTGGTTTGCGCAAAAGTTATAGCGTCTACAAACTAGGGTACATTTTCTGTAATTTACACAGCTTTTAGTTTATGACTGCCTATGTCATTTCTTGAGGTGCTAAAATGGCAGGGCAGTACAAAACCCCCCCAAATGACCCCATTTTGGAAAGTAGACACCCCAAGGAAATTGCTGAGAGGCATGTTGAACCCATTGAATATTTATTTTTTTTGTCCCAAGTGATTGAAAAATGACAAAAAAAAAAAAAAAATATTTATAAAAATTTGTCACTAAATGATATATTGCTCACACAGACCATGGGCCTATGTGGAATTGCACCCCAAAATACATTCAGCTGCTTCTCCTGAGTATGGGGATACCACATGTGTGGGACTTTTTGGGAGCCTAGCCGCGTACGGGGCCCCGAAAACCAATCACCGCCTTCAGGATTTCTAAGGGTGTAAATTTTTGATTTCACTCCTCACTGCCTATCACAGTTTCGGAGGCCATGGAATGCCCAGGTGGCACAAAACCCCCCAAAATGACCCCATTTTGGAAAGTAGACACCCCAAGCTATTTGCTGAGAGGCATATTGAGTCCATGGAATATTTTATATTTTGACACAAGTTGCGGGAAAGTGACACTTTTTTTTTTTTTCATAAAGTTGTCACTAAATGATATATTGCTCACACAGGCCATGGGCATATGTGGAATTGCACACCAAAATACATTTAGCTGCTTCTCCTGAGTATGGGGATACCACATGTGTGGGACTTTTTGGGAGCCTAGCCGCGTACGGGACCCCGAAAACCAATCACTGCCTTCAGGATTTCTAAGGGTGAAAATTTTTGATTTCACTCTTTACTGCCTATCACAGTTTCGGAGGCCATGGAATGCCCAGATGGCACAAACCCCCCCAAATGACCCCATTTTGGAAAGTAGACACCCCGAGCTATTTGCTGAGAGGCATGGTGAGTATTTTGCAGCTCTCATTTGTTTTTGAAAATGAAGAAAGACAAGAAAAAACATTTTTTTTTTCTTTTTTCAATTTTCAAAACTTTGTGACAAAAAGTGAGGTCTGAAAAATACTCACTATACCTCTCAGCAAATAGCTTGGGGTGTCTACTTTCCAAAATGGGGTCATTTGGGGGGGTTTTGTGCCACCTGGGCATTCCATGGCCTCCGAAACTGTGATAGGCAGTGAAGAGTGAAATCAAAAATTCACGCCCTTAGAAAGCCTGAAGGCGGTGCTTGGTTTTCGGGGTCCCGTGCGTGGCTAGGCTCCCAAAAAGTCTCACACATGTGGTATCCCCGTACTCAGGAGAAGCAGCAGAATGTATTTTGGGGTGTAATTTCACATATTTCCATGGCATGTTTGAGCAATATATCATTTAGTGACAACTTTGTGCAAAAAAAAAAAAAAAAAATTGTCTCTCTCCCGCAACTTGTGTCACAATATAAAATATTCCATGGACTCGACATGCCTCTCAGCAAATAGCTTGGGGTGTCTACTTTCCAAAATGGGGTCATTTGGGGGGGTTTTGAACTGTCCTGGCATTTTATGCACAAAATTTAGAAGCTTATGTCACACATCACCCACTCTTCTAACCACTTGAAGACAAAGCCCTTTCTGACACTTATTGTTTACATGAAAAAGTTATTTTTTTTTTTTTTTAAATTACTTTGAACCCCCAAACATTATATATTTTTTTAAAGCAAATGCCCTACAGATTAAAATGGTGGGTGTTTCATTTTTTTTTTTCACACAGTAATTGCGCAGCGATTTTTCAAACGCATTTTTTGGGGAAAAAACACACTTTTTTAAATTTTAATGCACTAAACAACACTATAATGCCCAAATGTTTGATGAAATAAAAAAGATGATCTTAGGCCGAGTACATGGATACCAAACATGACATGCTTTAAAATTGCGCACAAACGTGCAGTGGCAACAAAATAAATACATGTTTAAAAGCTTTTAAAAGCCTTTACAGGTTACCACTTTAGATTTACAGAGGAGGTCTACTGGAAAAAATACTGCACTCGATCTGGCCTTCGCGGTGATACCTCACATGCATGGTGCAATTGCTGTTTACGTTTGACGACAGACCGCCGCTTGCTTTCGCCTTAGCGCGAGAGCAGAGGGCGACAGGGGTGCTTTTTTTTTTTTTTTTTTTTTTCTTTATTATTTTTTTGCTTTTCTAATCTTACTTCTAAACTGTTCCTTTCATATTTTTTTTTTTAATCATTTTTATTGTTATCTCGGGGAATGTAAATATCCCCTATGATAGCAATAGGTAGTGACAGGTACTCTTTTTTGAAAAAATAGGAGTCTATTAGACCCTAGATCTCTCCTCTGCCCTCAAAGCATCTGACCACACCAAGATCGGTGTGATAAAATGCTTCCCCAATGGCGCTATTTACATCCGGCGAAATCTAAGTCATGAAATGCTCGTAGCTTCCGGTTTCTTAGGCCATAGAGATGTTTGGAGCCACTCTGGTCTCTGATCAGCTCTATGGTCAGCTGGCTGAATCACCGGCTGCATTCTCAGGTTCCCTGTTGAGACAGGAGAGCCAGAGAAAAACACGGAAGACGGTGGGGGGGGGCATTACCTCCCACGGCTTGTAAAAGCAGTCTAGAGGCTAATTAGCTGCTAGGATTGCTTTTACATGAAAGCCGACCGCTGGCTGAAAAGAATGATACCAAGATGATACCTAAACCTGCAGGCATCATTCTGGTATAACCACTCAAAGTCGTGAATGGCATACCTGAAGACAAAAAAATGGTTAACAATGGTTAACAATAAAGCACAGTAAACAGTAAAGTATAAATAATTACATACCTGAAAAACAAACATGATAAAACATAATAACAATAACAATAACAATAAAACATTGCAGAATAGAATGCAGTAAAAAAGAGCAGAACAATAGAGAGAGAGAGAATAGAGAGAGAGAGAACAATAAAACGACAACTATTTTTTTTTATTTTATATAATTTTTTTTTTTTACACTTTTTTTGTAACTAACTTTTATAACTGTAACCAGTTCCAGGTTCGGGTCTCTCAAAATGCAAAGGCATCTTGGGAGACCCTGTGAAAGTGTGCCCTAGTCTGTGCAGTGCTGTACCCTACGCTAATACTCAATTAGTGAATGGTAGCGTTCAAAACATTCACCAATGCAAAGACCAGGATTGTCAGGACAGGAGGGACAATAATAGCGGGTGTCACGCCTATATCTGCACTTGCTGCAGACACAACATCTTTTTTGAGGGGTTCGCTGGGTAGGGGTACTCGGGAGGACATAAAAATGCCTCTCATGCAGCCGACTGCATTTGGTTGGGGATGTGAATGGGGGAAGTACAGGCGCTGCAGAAGTGGTGGGTTCCCAATTAGGATTGGCGAATGCAGCAGGAAGGGCATTATGGGCACGACAGGCCTGTGTTTGTCTTTTTGGTGTCAGCGGGACACTATTTGTGCTTGCCACCTCACCAGCTTGAACTGCACTTATGGGACTCGCCACGTCACCAAGTGTTACTGCAGTGCTGGTTTGACTATGACCGGGGTGTACTAGGCCACTGGTGCTTGCCAGTTCCCCAAAACGCTACCAAAAAAACTGTTAGCGATCGCAGGGATCAGGCCTGACTCTGCGAACGCTGCAGTTATGCGTTTAGTGCCTTGTAAGTGACAGTGATCGATCGATACTGCACTTGGGTGGGCTGGGCCGGGCCGGGCGGAGGGGCAAAACGCAGGTGCTAGTAGGTATCTGGGCTGATCTCGCTAACACTGCGTTTTTGGGAACCCTAAACTGCTGGTGACGCTAGTATAGATCTGATCGGATCAGATATTGATGCGATCAGATACTATACCACTAAGGGAGGTGTACGGTGCGTGCGTGGGTGTTAGTGCTACTGGCGCTAACCTGACGCTGCCTGGGGCTGGTGCTTGCCAGTTCACCAAAATGCTACCAAAAAAACTGTTAGCGATCGCAGGGATCAGGCCTGACTCTGTGAACACTGCAGTTATGCGTTTAGTGTTCTGTAAGTGACAGTGATCGATCGATACTGCACTTGGGTGGGCTGGGCCGGGCGGAGGGGCAAAACGCAGGTGCTAGCAGGTATCTGGGCTGATCCCGCTAACACTGCGTTTTTGGGAACCCTAAACTGCTGGTGACGCTAGTATAGATCTGATCGGATCAGATATTGATCCGTTCAGATACTATACCACTAAGGGAGGCGTATGCTGCGTGTGTGGGTGTTAGCGGTATTGGCGCTAACCTGACGCTGCCTGGGGCTGGTGCTTGCCAGTTCACCAAAATGCTACCAAAAAAACTGTTAGCAATCACAGGGATCAGGCCTGACTCTGCGAACGCTGCAGTTATGCGTTTAGTGTTTTGTAAGTGACAGTGATCGATCTATACTGCACTTGGGTGGGCTGGGCGGAGGCGCAAAACGCAGGTGCTAGCGGGTATCTGGGCTGATCCCGCTAACACTGCGTTTTTGGGAACCCTAAACTGCTGGGGACGCTAGTATAGATCTGATCGGATCAGATATTGATCCGATCAGATACTATACCACTAAGGGAGGCGCATGCTGCGTGCGTGGGTGTTAGCGGTACTGGCGCTAATCTGACGCTGCCTGGGGCGACGCATATCACCGCCGGGCGATTAGGGGGCCAAACCTTTATTCGGTAATAAACGGCGGGTGCCCTGACACTATAAAAAATAAACAAACTAACCAGCGTCAACCGTAACGGTTATACGGTGATCAGTGGTGAAAGGGTTAACTAGGGGGCAATCAAGGGGTTAAAACATTTATTAGATAGTATATGGGGGTCCCTGACGCTATAAAACGCTGACGGCGAACCTAAATATTTACCTCACTAACTAGCGTCACCAGCGACACTAATACAGCGATCAGAAAAATGATCGCTTAGCGACACTGGTGATGGGGGGGTGATCAAGGGGTTAAAACTTTATTAGGGGGGGTTAGGGGGGTACCCTAGACCTACAGGGGGGTAACAGTAACTGTGCTAACACAGTAACTGTCACAAACTGACACCTAGCAGTAATCAGAAAAAAAAAAAAAAAAACTGCTGGTGTCAGTTTGTGACGGGGGGGTGATCGGGGGGGATCGGGGGGCGATCGGGGGGGGGATCGGGGTGTTTTGTATGCCTGGCATGTTCTACTGTGTGTGTTTTGGTGCACTCACATACCTGTCTTCTCTCCTCGGGCCGGAACGGAAACTACCGACCCGAGGGGAGATGACATCACTTCCTTTGCTGCTTTTTAGCATACAGCAGCAAAGGAGTGTTCCCATTGGCCGGCGGCGATCGCGAGGGGGGGGCCACGAACGGATGGCCTCCCCCTCGTCTCCGTTCGCCGGGGAACAAAACGGGACCGCCTCGGGCGGCGGGAGGGGTCCGATTGGACCCCCCACCCGCGGGAGGCAAATCACGTACATGTACGTGATTTTGCCTGCCCGTGCCGCCTTGCCGACGTACATCGGCGTGAGGCGGTCCTTAAGTGGTTAATTAGTTGCCTTCATTTGTTTTATTCCACCATTTATGCACATTGTTTTTACTCAGTTGTTAGTTATTATCACTGGTAATATTTGATTATTTTTATGGTTTTGTTTCACAATAGAGTATAATTCTGCATTTGCACTTCAAAAGGAGCGAGGTTTGTAATTCGTTAATTATTATTATATATAATTTTATTTTGATATAACGTGCTGCTCCTCTAATTAATTAATTTATTGATTAATTAATCTCACTAACATTTATTGATTTCCATTTGCACGAGTTGGTAGTTTCCACCATTTCCCAATTCTTTTTTTCTTTTTTAAGTTACACCCGCAGCAATGGATATTTTTGAGTACATGAGTAGTAGACCCACTGACACAACTGATGTTTTTGCCTCTGCCGAAAATTTAGTACTTAAGGATTTAGAACACAATTTCAAATCCTTAAAAAATGTTCTGGATAAGAAAATTCGAACTTGGTGGGATGTTGCCACATTAGAGCAGTATGTTAAAAATAAAATGACTCCTAGGCGTTTACGTTGGGATTTAGGTCCAAATGATGGTCTTGAAGACTCTGATCTGGATGCCCAATTGTATAACTTTTTTAATGATAGTGAACAGAAATTATTGGATATTATTATTTGCAGGAGACAAGCCAAATTAAGAAAATTAGAAACTAAAATTGTTGCACTTAAGGAGGCTATTTTACCTTTTAAAGACACTGCAGAGTACAAAGAAAAAAATATACAGGTACAGAAATATTTAGAGAAATTGGATAAGGATACTAAAACCAAGAAAATCAAAAAGTATCAACGTGACCTCAAAGATTATAGGGAAAGGAGAATCTACAAATGGCAGAAAGAGTCGGTGGATTTGGCTCTCAACCAATCCATGGACTCCTGCTCAGAGAGATTGGAGCCTATCCAGCCTCCTATTGCTCTTCTTTGTTCTACCCCGGGTGGTGGTAACCAGGGGCACAAGCCCGGTCCCCCCACCCGAGGTACTACTCTTAAAAGAGGGGGCATTGTTCCCAGAGGTAAGTGACTCTGGTTACCCAACATACCCCGCCCCTATACCCAGTTCAAGCTACTATGATAATGGTTATAACGGAGGTTATGACATCCCCACATATAATAGGTTCCAACCTCTCTATCAAGGGGATGACCCACAGAGAGGCGTCTCACCATATAGGGGTTTCCGCAGGAGAGGACATGGAGATCTGCCCCCCCCCCGGGGGGCTGGAATCAAAACAGGGGTTATTCCGGTCAAAGGGGAAACTGGAGAGGAAGGGGAAGGGGTGGACCACCCAATCCATCCTGGTACAATCCACCACCAGAGACCCGTTATGGGGACCAGATGGATCCCCATTGGCAACAATGGGAACCACCTGTGTGGCCCACTCAGGACCCCCAAAAAAACAACGTAGAGGCACAAGGGAAGGAAGGAAGAACAAAAAGAAAGAGAGAGTAGTCAGCCAAGGAGTCTTTAATTTGAGTGATGAGTCCTTCACTCTTAATGAACTCAAAGTACTTGAGCTAGGCCTCAAATACACCCCGGACTAAGGATTAAATTTGAGGTGTTCATTGATACTGAGAAATTTGTGCATAAACTTAACATCAAAAAACATTTTGCAGAGAAACGAGTTCTTCAGATTTTTTCATTTAATTTTTCATTTAATCTATTTAAAATTTATTTTTCATCATTTTAATTTTATTTATTAATGACACTTATTTAGTTGTGCAATCTGGCATCTATCCACAAGATGGCAGTTTGGACGTTGTAACTATTTTACAATTGTATTCTGCTTCTTGGCCACAAGATGGCAGTGTTTCTTTTAATTTATTTTTCAATTTTGGTTAATCCTTCTGTGAGGCGGGATGCGACCGGATTGAATGCGCTTGATTGACATATGTATTTAAGGAGGCGGCGTGCCCGTTCGAATGATCCCTTATGACGTCAGCACGCACTGACGAAACCAGTCGGACGTAATGAATGTGACACGCCACTTCCGCTCGCAACGCGGTTTGCTTGTTTGTCTGTCCGCACGAACCCTCATGTGGGTGATACAGTTTTAAACTTGTTTTTAGCCTAATAAATTTTTGGTATACTTCACCATGGGAGGTTCCATTTAATTTCTCCCCATTTATGGCACTTATGGTCCCATTGATCCATCTCTATTTTGGGAAGTTCGTTTGCATGCAGCTACAGTGTTACCTATGGGCACCTGAGTTCCAGCACCTGAGTTCCAGCGCCTCAACAAAGCCGTGATTGCGAGAAACTTCTTTGGCAGTTCTTTAAGCGTGTTTGACTCCTGTCAAGGGAGTCACTTCAATCTGGTGAGTACGCTGTGTGGCTGGTGATGGTGGCGGAATACTGATATCTGATGCTTTGCTGAACCCAAGGAAGACTCACCCAGAAGTTTTGAGTTACCCAGAAGTTTTCCATTATTGTTTGAACATTTCCTAAACACATATGTTTTTTGGATCTATATTTTTGGATATTTTTTAATCCAATTTCGTTTTTTAATTAGTTGCTTTCATTTGTTTTGTTCCACCATTTATGCACATTGTTTTTACTCAGTTGTTAGTTATTATCACTGGTAATATTTGATTATTTTTATGGTTTTGTTTCACAATAGAGTATAATTCTGCATTTGCACTTTAAAAGGAGCGCGGTTTGTAATTAATTTGTTAACTATTATTACAACCCCTGGCAAAAATTATGGAATCACCGGTCTCTGAGGATGTTCCTTCAGTTGTTTATTGTTGTAGAAAAAAAGCAGATCACAGACATGGCCAAAAACTAAAGGCATTTCAAATGGCAACTTTCTGGCTTTAAGAAACACTAAAAGAAATCAAGAAAAATAATTGTGGTGGCCAGTAACAGTTAGATTTATAGAACAAGCACAGGGAATAAATTATGGAATCACTCAATTCTGAGGAAAAAATTATGGAATCACCCTGTAAATTTTCATTACAAACACTAACACCTGCATCAGATTAAATCTGCTTGTTAGTATGTAGGTAAAGAGGGTAAATCATCACGCAGTGTTGCACAAGATGTTGGTTGTTCACAGTCGGCTGTGTCTAAATATGGACCAAATACAAACAACATGGGAAGGTGGTTAAAGGCAAGCATACTGGTAGACCAAGGAAGACATCAAATTGTCAAGACAGAGAACTTAAAGCAATATGCCTTGAAAACAGAAAATGTACAACAAAACAAATGAGGAACAAATGGGAGGAAACTTGAGTCAACATCTGTGACCGAACTGTAAGAAACCGCCTAAAGGAAATGGGATTTACATACAGAAAAGCTAAAAGAAAGCCATCTCTAACACCTAAACACAAAAAAACAAGGTTACAATGGGCTAAGGAAAGGCAATCGTGGACTGTGTGTGATTGGATGAAAGTCCTATTCAGTGATGAATCTCGAATCTGCATTGGGCAAGGTGATGATGCTGGAACTTTTGTTTGATGCCGTTCCAATGAGATTTATGCAGACGACTGTCTGAAGAAAACATGCAAATTTCCACAGTCAATTATGATATGGGGCTGCATGTCAGGTAAAGGCACTGGGGAGATGGCTGTCATTAAATCTTCAATAAATACACAGGTTTACATTGAGATTTTGGACACTTTTCTTATCCCATCTATTGAAAGGATGTTTGGGGATGATGAAATCATTTATCAAGATGATAATGCATCTTGCCATAGAGCAAAAACTGTGAAAAAATTCCTTGAAGAAAGACACATAAGGTCAATGTCATGGCCTGCAAACAGTCTGGATTTCAATCCAATTGAAAATCTGTGGTGGAAGTTAAAGAAAATGGTCCATGACAAGGCTCCAACCTGCAAAGATCATTTGGCAACAGCAATCAGAGAAGGCTGGAGCCAGATTGATGAAGAGTACTGTTTATCACTCATTAAGTCAATGCCTCAGAGACTGCAAGCAGTTATAAAAGCCAGAGGTGACAAAGTACTAGTGATGTGTTGGAGTGTTATTTTGTTTGTTTGTTTTTCATGATTCCATAATTTTTTCCTCAGTATTGAGTGATTCCATAATTTATTCCCTGTGCTTGTTCTATAAATCTAACTGTTACTGGCCACCACAATTATTTTTCTTGATTTCTTTTAGTGTTTCTTAAAGCCAGAAAGTTGCCATTTGAAATGCCTTTAGTTTTTGGCCATGTCTGTGATCTGCTTTTTTTCTATAACAATAAACAACTGAAGGAACATCCTCAGGGACTGGTGATTCCATAATTTTTTCCAGGGGTTGTATATATAACGATGGCAAGTTTCTCTGCCCCATTTGCTAAAACTAAAAACAAAACACAAAAAAAACAGTCACTGCCACCCACATGCCCAGCGTCTAAATTCAAGCTTGTCAAAGCTGCTGGCTTTACAACTTCTGTCTTTCGGTCAGGTGGTTTCTGCCCCCTTCCATGATTTTTCAGAATGTGCTGTACCACAATAGCAGTACCACAATGTTTTCCAGTTGCTATCTCTTTTCATGTAAGGCCATTCCAGCTCTGTACCATCATGTGAAAGGCAATGTTGTGGCATCGTTGTGCAAGGCAGTCAGCCGCAATGTCCACATTACTGCTGGTATGTGGTCCAGCAAGCATGGTGAGGGATGCTATATTGTGCTCACAGCACACTGGGTAACTCTGCTTGCAACTTAGAAGGATGCAGGACAGGGCTCAGTGCTGCAGCTTGTTGTGCCACCACATTTCCATACAGCTAGTGGTGATGATGTGAGATTTGTCAGCTCCACCCCCTCCTCCTCCTCCATGCCCCACTCTGCTGAATTGTCCTATGAACCACCAATACCCCTTAAGCGTTCAAGGGGCTATTCAATGAGTCAGGCTAAAAGGTGCCATGCAGTGCTTCAGCTGGTCTGTGCAGGGAACAGGAGCCACACTGGAGCAGAGATTCTTGTAGCTCTGCAGGGGCAGGCCCAGAAGTGGTTCACTCCACACCAGCTTGAGCCAGGAATGGTGGTGTGCGATAATGGTGGCGTGCGATAATGGCATAAACCCCCTGTCTGCTCTAAGCTCTGGCACATGTCCTCAATTTGGTGGTGTAAGGTTCTTTAGCAGGTACCCAGGGTTGGTAGATCTGCTAAAGCAGGCCAGAGGAATCTGTAGCCATTTCAGGCGGACATACACAGCCTGTGCTCAGTTGGCTGAAATTCAGTGGAAATTCCATCTGCTGGTAAATCGCCTGATTTGTGACATGCCCACCAGGTGGAACTTGACTTTGGCACTGCTGCAGCAGCTGCACATGCAGCAGAGGTCCGTCAACAAGTACCTGTGTGAGTATGGCACAACGACAGGCTCAGGTCGGATGGATTTTTTCCCAATGCCAATTGCTGCTGATAAAGGATGCATGCACTGTACTGTCACCATTTGAGGGGGCGACAAGGATGCATCAGTGGGTCATGGGGGCCGTGACAATGCATGCTTCAGTGACACAATCGATCTTGTGTTCCTGCTGGAGCAGACTCTGCATGGCTTTATGGACACGGCACTCGAGGTAGAGTAGCGGGAGGAAGAGGAGGACTTCCTTTCCTCTGAAGGTCCGCTTTATGAAGACACCATTATTGCAATGCATCACTCGAGAGGAGAGGGAGGATGAGGAAGAGGAGGAGGATTCTAGCAGTTTTGGAGGCATTGAAGCAGAGGAAGACATACGTCAACCCTTAACAGATGGTTTTCCATCTCCAGATCCCATGGGAGTAGTATGTGGCTGGGAGGAGGCAGTTCCAGATACTGAAATCCTTTAGAGATCCCGAGGTGTTAGCTTCTCACGCCTCTGCAAACTTATGGATAAAGGTAATAATAACTGTAAGCGCATATAGAGAAAAATGCATACAATAATAGGGGTATATTAGGTTATCCAGGCATTAAGTCCATGGCTATAGTGCTGGCAGTCCAGGGGTTAATTAAGTATCTGACAGTTCAGAGTATGTAAAGCAGGCTAGTGGAATGGTTGATCTAGGAGGGGGCTGCTGTCCTCAGAGAGCTGGTTCTGTGGTAGGCAAGAGGGGGTGAAGAAAGGAAGCGCCACCTGAGTTCAGTACTAGTAAGTATGTTTAATAACACATAATAAGATAACACTTACAAGAAAACATGAATAAAAAGGCTCAGCTGTGAGTGGGCAGTCCTTGTGGATTCCTCGAGCTCCAGTCCGGAAAGTGTACCAGCAGTGTAGGGTTGCAGGTGGAAGCTGTTCAGCCAGTAGTTCTTCCTGTTGCCATCAGGGAGAAGCTGGGGCTGGCATGTAGTGCACGGAGGATGTGCGTGACGTCACAGGTCATCCAGCGGCTTCTGGGTACACTTCAGGGGGAGGGCTTATACCAAGGGAGGGTTCTGGCAGTGAGTGAGCACTGAATAGGCTACGCGCTCAGAGTGGCTGCTCCTTCAATAGGCCTGAGGGGGGAGTGTGTCAGTGGTGTGCTATTAATATACCAGCGCTGTGGGACTCAGCACCGACTAACAGCACAGCACTGATAAGGAACTGTAAAAGGCGGTGAACTCAAATGGGGGGAATCTGAAACCAGAGACTATGGTGTATAGGTGGTAGAAAACCATAGTTTCAGAGACCTTGCAGTCCAGAGATACTTCAACATCCAATCATCCAAACAGGCCTCCATTTCTGATACCATCAACTCTACTCCATGTACTACAGACCTTGATCCGTTTGACAAATCGGACCCGCACTTGCTCTACTTGAGGAGTTATATGCTGACAACTACAACGCTGACCTTGAATGGCTCACCCAACATGGTTCTACCTCACCCCCAGTCAGACACACTTCACTATGCCCTAAGTCCATCTTTAACCCAACATCCAACAAGGGTCCATACCTACAGACTTTCTACCAGGTAGTTGTTTACAGATTCACCCAGGACAGAGGCTATTGGAGGGGACTGAATGTGAGCCTCTTGCCAACAGATTATGGGCCCTGGATTTTAAGGGAACAATACTCTGCAAGGTGAATTAGAAACCCAGTCTGATCTGTACTAATCAGACTCAATCGTGTATATATGTATATATTGTATGTAGTCTCATTCTGTTTTGGACTCTTTACTGTGGTCATTTGGGATGTGTGTCCCTGTAGAGGGAGGGGGGATTCCTCCAGCAGCCCCCCTGCTGATAATACTGATTCATAATACTGGGACAAATACTGTTAGGAGATGCTGATGTCAATTCCAGCCACTTGTCTGTCTGTTGCCTGCTAGAATGTGTATTGTAAATAAGTCTAGTATGGGATCTAAGAGTCATTAGATTCCCATTGTTGTTTGGGTTAATTAACTCTGCTATTGTGTGAAGAAGAGTTCGGTGTTGATTTGTGATAATGTTGATTGGGTTTTCTGTGCTACAAGATGGCCAGTCTGGCCTAAAGGTCATGACTGAGTCATCTAGGCTGTCTAACGGGATTAGTTAATTAGCCCATGTTAATTAGGTTTCTGGTCACAGGTGTATGTTCAAAGTAATATGAGCAGGAGGTATACACCTCCTCTTTTACTGTATAAAAGAGCCTGTATTCCTTTCAATAAAAGAGATTCCTGTTTGAACTTACATACAGCCTGCCTGGTGTTTGTTCTGAGCTATCACAACTGGGTTAGAATGGCACATAGCTGTAGTTCTAATCCCGGAGCTTTGGATGACCTAACAATCAGATGTTGCGATCTGCAATCTGATTCTATAGCCGCAGAGGAGTGTCGGGATAGTGGAACCGAGCGAGCAGGGGCTCGTTACAGTAGTCTATACAGATCTCATTAAAATGTGCAATAGCATTTCCAAGCACACCTATATTAAATCCATCCTTTTCCCACTGGAACGCAAGGCCCTAGAACAGCTGACCCACAACAAGTCTATTGTCATTAAACCGGCAGACAAAGAGGGCAGTATAGTTATTCAGGAAAAAGAAGACTATATCCTCGAATCACTACCTACTCTCGGATACAAGCACCTATGCCAGGCTCCCCAGTGACCCCATATTCCAGTTTTCACTTGAAGCAACCACACTTGTCAACAAAGCTTTCACTGACGAAATCATCTCTAAATCAGAAGCCGCGTTCCTTAAGAAAAACTTCTACAAAGTCCCATATTTCTACCACCTGCCAAAAATCCATAAGGATCTCACTCGTCCTCCAGGTCGTCCAATAGTAGCTGCCATGGACAGTGTCACCAGTGGCTTTTCCATATACATTGACCAATTTCTCCAACCCCTAGCACAGAATCTCCCTTCCTATATACGTGACGGACCCCACCTACTTGAGATGCTCAAACCCTATACATGGAATAAGAACTACTGGTGGCTCTCCCTTGATGTGTCATCACTTCACGCATCGATACCCCATGATGTAGAAGTTAGGGCTGTCAGGCATTTTTTAGCTAACGATCCCCTCACCAACCCCCAGCAAGCTAATTTCATACTTGAAGCCCTAGTCTTCTGCCTCAAACACAACTATTTTGAGTCAGAAGGCACACACTACCTTCAGATCAACGGTACAGCCATGGGGCAAACTTTGCCCCAGCTATGTGAATCTCACCATGGGATATTGGGAACACACGTACCTCGCAGCCGACCGCCCCTTTGCCGCACATGTAATATACTATGGCCGATATATCGATGACATAGTGATCATCTGGGATGGTACACTTGACAGCATTCTCACCTTTGTTCAGCATTGTAACAACAACACCCTGGGCCTATCGTTCACGTACGTGGCTGACCACGACACTCTGGTATTCCTAGGCCTTGAACTTTGCCATGACAATGAAACCATATACGCCAAGAACTTTATTAAACCCACTGCAGGCAATTCCTTCATACACTACACCAGCTGCCACCATCCCAGATGGGTGAATAATATCCTCCGGAGCCAGTTGTGCTGTCTTCGGAGGAACTGTACCAATGACAATGAAGTCCATGGCCAACTTTTGTCCAAAAAATTCCAAGATAAAGGATATCCTGCCCCACTCATAGACGCAGCCTTCAACAACTACCGCAAGCCTCCCATCATTCGCCATAACTCCTCCCCTGTTGTCAAGCAACCAAACCATTTCATTACACAATTTCATGATAAACATAAGAAAATACTAGAGTCACACTGGTCTATTTTGCTGGAAGACCCTCACTTGAAAACCACAGTTGGGATCAAACCAAAAGTAACATAGAGAAGATCAAGGAACATTAAGAGCAAAATTGCACCTAGCAAAATCAAGTCCTCTCAACCCATCCCTTCGCAACCTGTCCTTATACGCCTCAGAGGCATGTATCAATGTAAAAAACCCCTCTGTCTCACATGCCAATTCGTACACCATGGTCAGAAAACTTTCAACGTCAAAGGCAAAAGGTACACCCTTAAAGAATTCTACAATTGCTCCATGGACTTTGTCGTGTACCGCCTGACCTGCCCCTGCGGGTTATTTTATGTTGGTCGAACCACAAGGGCACTCAGAGCACGTTTTGGGGAACATTGGCACTTCATTGAAAAGGGCAGAGACCATCACAGCATCCCCAAACATTTCCTTACACACCACGGCCAGTTTACTGCCTTGGTGTGTGGGTTATTGAATCCATTCCCGCCACATTCCCTGCAGCCGAATGTTACAAACGTTTGTGCCAACAAGAGACCTACTGGATCTATTCTTTGGGTACCCTCACACCCGGTGGGCTAAATCGAGGTACACACACTGTTATGAGCCACCTTGTCCTCCCACGAGGCCATCCCAACATTCTACTCCCTCTGTCTCCTTCTCCCCCCTTTCCCCCCTCACCCCCAATAACCCCCTTTTATTCCTTTATTTCACATACCCCCCCCCTTTGCCCCCCCATCCATTTTCTATCTTCCGATATCATTACATATGTACACTCCCCATTGTGTGCAGGCATATATACATTCTCCTTATATACAGCCCTACCTCCCCTCTATTTAACACACTTTTTAATTATTATTTTATAAAATTATTATTTTATAATTTTTTTATATAGATTATATATACACAAATATATTTTCTGTATTTCTTATCTGATATATTTCTCCTAATTTAAATTTTATATCATATATATAGATTGTTTTATATACATTCCTTTTATATATTTTACACATATTTCTTTGATTTTATATTTTATTATCATTTATTTAGCCCTTATGTGCCTCTTCCCCATATGTCATTCTCTCTTAATGTTCATCTTATCACTACTTCATCCTATCACTACTATTATTATAGTATTATGAAACTATGATTTTCTACCACCTGTACACCATAGTCTCTTGTTTCAGATCCCCCCCATTTGAGTTCGCCGCCTTTTACAGATCCTTATCAGTGCTGTGATGTTAGTCGGCGCTGAGTTTTGTTGTCCCACAGCGCCGGCATATAAATAGCACACCACTGACACACTCCCCCTTCAGGCCTATTGAAGGAGCAGCCGCTCTGAGCGTGTAGCCTATTCAGTGCTCACTCACAGCCAGGACCCTCCCTTGGTGTAAGCCCACCCCCTGGAGTGTACCCGGAAGCCGCTGGATGACCCGAGACATCACGCACATCCCCTGTGCGCTCCCTGCCGGCCCCAGCATCTCCCTGATGGCCACAGGAAGAACTACTGGCTGAAAGGCTTCCACCTGCAGCCCTACACCGCTGGTACACCTTTCCGGACTCGAGCTTGAGGAATCCACAAGGACTGCCCACTGACAGATGAGCCTTTTTATTCATGTTTTCTTGTAAGTGTTACCTTATTATGTGTCATTAAACATACTTACTAATACTGCACTCAGGTGGCGCTTCCTTTCTTCACCCCCTCTGCAAACTTATGGTACATGGGCTCCCTCATTCTTCAAAGCCTGCAAAAACACCCAAGAATACGTGGCATCGAGGAGAAGGTTCATTATTGTTTGGCAACCCTCCTTGACCACCATCACAAGGGAAAAGTTGTGTAAGTCATCTCGCCCCCACAGAGGGAGCAGAAGATGAAATCATTTGAGAACACCTTAAAGAGGAGTTTATATAGGGCCTTTCCAGACTTTGGTAGTTTTGAGGTTTCTGTTGATCAAGAGAGGAGCAGTGGAAAAGAGGGCCACCTCAGTGATGCATTTCTAAATTTTTTAGTCCTTGTGCCCAGGGCTCTGAGCTTCCACATCAGATTGGCAGCATCTGCAATAAATGGTGGATGATTATCTAGGGGTGAAAACAGACATGGAGAGCTTTCCAGTTGACGATCCACTGGGGGTTACTGGGTCATGGGAATAGACCACTGGCCAGCATTTGCCAAGTATGCAATTGAGCTGCTGGGCTGTCCTGCATACAGCGTGCTTTCCAAACGGGCATTCAGTGCTGCCAGATGTTTTGTGACAGATAAGAGAGCGCGTTTGTCCACAGACTGGTAACCTGCTGACATTTATCAAAATGAATCAGTCCTGGATTAGCAGCATTTATCAAGCCCCTGATGCCGATGTCACTGATTAAGTGCTTTCTGGAGTTGGAATCTCTGAAAGACTGTCTAGGCTGCCTAGCTTTGTGGGTGTTTATTTCATCTGGAAAAAAAAATTTCGGTGTAGGTTTCATGAGCACAATTAATACCCAAGGACCAGTTTTTCCACACCTGTTTGATAGGTGCATATCATTTCAAGTTTTGACAGCAAGGCCAATTCTTGCTTTCATCAAGAGTTCCTCTAAAGGGTTACGATGTGAAGGCACCACCAAGGTGTTGATTTCATCTGGAAAAAAATTTTTCGGTGTAGGTTTCATGAGCACAATTAATACCCAAAGACCAATTTTTCCACCACTGTTTGGCCTGGGCATATCATTTACATTTTTGACAGCAAGGCCACTTCTTGCTTTCATCAAGAGTACTTCTATAGAATTAGTGCGTGAAGGTACCACCGACACCCAAAGACCCCCCTAGGCACTATATTTAAAATAATTTTTCCTTTTTATTGTTATTTGTCATTTTTATGGTTTCACTTTAAGCATCAGTAAATCACTGCTCATTTAAAAATGATGTTTTTTACAAACTTTGTTTTCATTAATACATGTCCCCCAGGGCAGTTCCCAGACCCCCATATGCTTTTTATAACCAATTACTTGCATACAAGCCTTCAAAATGGGCACATTTGATTTTTCCGGTTTGGGTCCCATAGACTTCAATGGTGTTTGTTATTCGATTCTGAACTTTTGCGTTGTTCAAAAGTTCTTCTGCGAATCTATTCTGCATGTCATTTTTACCAGCAGTTTTTAAACTTTTTATCAATACCAGAAAAGAATACATGGCATGCAGAATATGTTTAGTGCCGTTTTTCTTTTAAGTGCACCTCTTCTAATCCTAAAGTAGATGTACACCCTAGAATCACTCTATGAACAACACACCTCCATATAACACATGCACTTTAATAAATGCATAGAGCAATGTTTGACTTCTGTCTCTTCTCTGGTTGTCCAGCAATCAGCATGGGAACCTTCCAGCCATTTACCAGTGACACTGTGCATCTCATAATGGTGCTCAGCCCCTCTTGTGCTGTCTATGTATTTCAATATAGGTGCGGTGCATCAAGGCACAAAGAATGCGTTTCCTAGTCAGGCTTTGCATTAAAGCTCTGTCATTAGGATTAGAGAGTGGGGTTACTCATTCAAGGCAGGCAGTCAACAGAACAAGGACTTTGGTAATAACATTAAGTGCACAGTGAAGTGACATATACACTGCATTAAGTGCATTTATGCATTTGGTTATATCCATCCCACAGTAGTCCTCAGAGGAAACTTAATAAAATACAGGTGACATAATAAGAGAACTAGAGAAAATAGATAGATGTCACAGAAAAATTTTTAGATATTGTGAAAGAAATAAATCAAACCATTTACCTACTAGAATCCAGCTTAAACAAAATATTTAAAACATAGACTACTATCTTCAAATATATTGCAAAAAATAATAACAAGTAATATTGCAAAAATAATTTTAAAACATGGTACTAAATTATAAAAAAAACAAAAAAACAACTGACCCCGTCCACTGCCCCACTGACACCGTCCACTGAACTACTATCACCATTCACTGTCCTACTGACAGCAACTTCTGCCATACTGATACCTCCACTGCTCTACTGGCACCATCTACTGTTCTATTGTCACTGTCCACTGTCATATATATACTGTACATACACACATGTGTACTTGAGCTTTGGGGTGCACAACCTAATGTGCTGTGCACTTACCGTATATACTCGAGTATAAGTCGTTCCGAGTATAAGTCGAGGCTTTAATTTACCACAAAAACATGGGAAAAACGTATTGACCCGAGTATAAGACGAGGGTGAGAAATGCACAGCTACTGTAAGTGGAAAAGAGGGTCAACAATGCCCATTTGCAGCCTCACTGTGCCCATTTGCATGCCTCACTGTGCCCATTTGCAGCCATAGGTCCCCTGAACTTCAAACTCGGTAGTTAAGTGTCCCTAGATGCCCCCTAGCTGCAGCCAAAATTTGGGGTCTCTGAACCCAAAGTGTCCTGAAATGACATTGCTGCAGATGGACACAGTTGACCGATTTTGGGGCCCCGTATCTCAGGGCCACTAGATGCTAGGAACTCCAGCTTTGGATATGTTTTGGTACCAGTTTCACTGGGTTTGCACATCAAATTTGGGGTTTCTAGCACCAAGTGGCCCTGAGATACAGGGCCCCAAAGTCGGTTCGGAAAATGAAATTTTTTGCTGCAGAAAAGTGCTTGGTATATAGTGTTTGATGCTATCTCAATAATTTTGTTGTTTATTATAGAGACAGAAAGTTATTGCTAGTGTTACAACATAATAATGTGTAAGTTTTAATACAACAAATATAATATAAGTAAATGTTTCATTGT
Organism: Lithobates clamitans; assembly: GCA_037952925.1. NCBI lineage: Eukaryota > Metazoa > Chordata > Amphibia > Anura > Ranidae > Lithobates > Lithobates clamitans. The sequence goes on along the minus strand of JBBGZY010000496.1, from coordinate 228,800 downwards.
GATAGGTGAGAATGTTCTCAGAGCTACCTTTTTATCAAAATGCCTTCAAAGTACAAAAAGAAAGCTCTCCATTATTTTGATGCAGGTTTTAATAAAAGTGCATAATGTCCTTACTACAACTGAAGTGAAAGCCCACTGAGATTAACATTGCATATGTCATTAAAATTATTAAATTATTTTTTAGCTTTGGAGTGGAAAATGCAACACTGAATTCAGACAAGATTCGTTTGAAACATTCAACTTGTCCTTTTAAAAATGTAAATTAAAATTATGATATTTGAATGGTGAGCAATGATAATAGTACTTGGTTAAGTAGGTAAACAGCAACATGTAACGTGTATTCATGTTATTTTTGAAAAAAAAAAAAAAAAAACCTGGCAACATGAAATATAATAAATGTACATAAAAAAATGTACAGCAATTGGTCGAGTCATACGTTACAGTAGCGAAGGCCCTCTGACTGATCCCACTGTTTTGCCCCAGGTTCTATTAACTTCTTGGTCGGTCCCCGACAGCCAGGCATGTCACACTTGCACAATCTCTCACAATAACCAGACAGTGGATGTATTTTCTTGGCTTTATTGCTGTTTAAACTAGAATGGAGTGTAGAGAAACTCTAGAATATGGGATACTCCAGAATTTAGTACACATTTATATTTAGTACACATTTAGAGTCTTTCTATTCTGTCTATTCTCTTCAGGGAGGGAGAATTAAAGGCACAAGCATTTCTGGGATTGCCATAGACTTTTAAAGGGTGTTCCGCGGCATTCGAATTTGCCGCAAACACCCCAAATTGTTCGCTGTTCGGCGAACTTGCGAACAGCCAATGTTCGAGTCGAACATGAGTTCGACTATAAACTCGAAGCTCATCCCTACTCATGAGCAGGCCACATCTTGCTTTAGTCCCACAAATGCTTCTTATCTTCTGCTGTTTCTGCTGCTAAAGATCTTGTGGCCTGTCTGAGGACTTCTGATGTGGAGCAAGGGAGTGGATGCCCTCTGTCTGCCTACCTGCCTGTTATATAAGCAGATGCAGAATAGATACACCACTGTCACCATCATAATTACCCTTCACCACTAAATAACATAGCTACTAGCTGTGTAACAGAATGTTTTTCATATCTATTATCAACCATTCAACCATCATTGGTTCTGTTTCAGTGCTTTTTAACAGCTGATTGTGCTATCATCCTCCACCACAAAATGATTCTCTGTTTTTTATTAATAGCTCGCCTAAATGGACTTTTCCATTGCAATCTTAAAGTATGTGTAAACCCTCACCTTGAAAAACAATCCATTCAGCATCCATTCAGTAAACACACAATACATTCAGTAAACATACAAATGAAAGGCAATATATTTGTATATATATATATATATATATATATATATATATATATATATATATATATATATATATATATATATATATATATATATATATATATATATATATATATATATATATATATATATATATATATATATATATATATATATATATATATATATATATATATATATATATATATATATATATATATATATATATATATATATATATATATATATATATATATATATATATATATATATATATATATATATATATATATATATTTATATATATATATATGAATTCTTTCTCCCTTTCTTTCAGGTTGAGTGCACACTGTGTGCGGATGCAGCTCACAGCAGGGGTGTGATCCTATTTTCTGTTTCAGGGATGAATCAGGCCTGAATTTTTGCCTGAATTCGGACCTGAAACAGAGCCAAAAATGCACAGGGCCCTTGTGAAATCTGTTCCGCAGCCACCCTACAGATGCGTGAACTGGCTCTATTGAGAGTAGGTCACACTCTCCTGTCATGCAAATTGGATGCAGGGGAACCCTCATCCAATTTGCATCAGTGTGAACCCAGTCTCAAGGTGATCACATACCCTCTGTTCTTAGCTGCATAAGTCAGAGCTCTATGGGAGGAGAAACAGCAGCACACCTATTTTCCCAGTGAATGGCTATGCAGGGGAGGGACATGTCAGGACATGTCTGGTCATTGTAGGAGAGCAGGCACAGATAGACAATGGAGCAGGTTGTGCCCTCATGGCTTGTGTGGTCAGTTGTTGATAGGAAAGCAGAGGGACTGGCAGGGGCACCAGGGATTTCACACAAAGGATGCAATACAAAGAAAACAAGATACTTTTTCATACAAGTACATGGTACAGCAGGCACATATCAACAATATAAAATGTTGGGTTTATATAGTCTTTAATCACTTTATGCCCATGCTATTACCAAAAGATGGCTACAACATGGGCTTACATTGCCAGGAGGGCATACATGAACATCCCTCCATGCTCGCGCTGCCCGCACACCCCCTGCAGCATGCGGGTGGCACACTCTGTGTTCACCGAGTCCATGGGACTGGCCTGATCATGGCCCTTTACCACATGATCAGCTGTCAGCCAATGACAGGTGATCACATGATGTAAACAGAAGCTTGTAATCAGCTTTTTCCTTTTTCCTCATGCTGACAGTGTGAGGAGAAAAAAAAATAAAGCCGATTGCCAGCTTCTGTAAAAGGGACATCGGTCCCACACAGTCACCAGCATGCTGCTAACCAGTGCCCACCAGTGCTCCTAACCAGTGCTAACCAGTGTCACATACTAGTGCCCATCCATACTAACCAGTGCCCACCAGTGCCACCTACCAGTGTCCATCAGTACTGCTAAACAGTGCCCACTTGTGCCACCTATCAGTGCCCATCAGTGCTGCCAATCAGTGCCCATCAGTGCCTCAACATCAGTGCCACCTATCAGTGCTGCCTATCATTGCCTATGAGTGCCCATCAGTGCCATCTATCAGTGCCCCCTTATCAGTGCCTATCAGTGAAGCCTAGCAGTGCTCATCAGTGCAGCCTCATCAGAGCACATCAATGAAGGAGAAAAATTACCTGTTTGCAAAATTTTATAACAAACTATGAAAACTGTTTTTTGTTTTTCTAAATTTTCAGTCTTTTTTTGTTTGTTTAGCAAAGAATAAAAAACCCAGTGGTGAATAAAGACCACCAAAAGAAAGCTCTATTTGTGTGAAAAAAAGATAAAAATGTCATATAAGTACAGTGTAGCCTGACTGTGCAATTGTCATTCAAGGAGTGACAGCACTAAAAGCTGAAAAATGGCCTGGGCAGGCAGGGGGTATATGTGCCCAGTAAGCAAGTTGTTAAGCTTTTTCAAGAGAAAAGTGGCAAAAGCAATAAAACAGAAAAAAGGGATCCCTGTTAGGACATTGAATGGACACTGTCAATTTTTTTTAACTCTTTATTTTTAAATATTCAAGAACTTTACAGAGAAGAAGGCTTACAAGACACAATGGTCTAAATATACCTTTCAATTTAAACAGGCGATAGCTACAGTCGGACACTGTCAATGTGATAAACCCCTCAATATTTAAATTTACCAATATACCAAAATACAAGATGTAGATATTACCTGATAAACCAGCTAACACTAGCAATGTGTCAGTAACAAAGAGTTCAACTCATTTTTAAATCTCAGGTCACTGAAGACTAAAATCTAGGTGACTTTTCTGATTGTTTAATTATATAATGTACATATGTCAAAAATGTTTCTGACAGTAATGACCTTAATAAATATTTATGAGGAAAGTGGCAGACAAAAGACACTCAACTCTAATTTGTATTTATAAATAAAAAATACAATCTAACAGTCAGGCCTCAGTGAGCGGTTATGTCATATTCATCATTCATGTCGATAGCTGTCATCTTATGATGCCAGTGCCACCTCATCCCTTTAAACCCAAACACATATTAATTACACAGGTTCTGTGGCTGATTAAGGTGGTAATTAAACTCACTTGGTGCCTGATCTGCATTTAATTAGCCTCAGAACCTGTGTAATTCAAAGGTGTTTGGGTTTAAAGGGATGAGGTGGCAACTCTATGTTATCTTCAGAAATGTTGTTAGTTATTTGTCTGTCCAGTGCATCTTGTCTTTTGAGTCTATGTTTGGAACTTGCAAGAACATTGGTGTTGATGCTCTCAGACAACAATCTACCTGATCATTTGATATTAGAGGAAGACTTCTGTTTGGTTCGCTAACACAATTAAATTGATTTAGCAATGGGGACTATTCACTTAGTAAAATGAATGTTTACTGGGAAAGTGAATGCTAGTAAATAAGATGAACCAATGTTCAGTTTGAATGCCCAAGCACATGCAAGAGAATTTGTTTTTAAATTTGTATTTTTGCTAGCAAATGAATAGCTGATTGAAGTAAGGAATACTTTCTCTAACCTACTGATATTTCCTTTTTTTTTCACAATAAAGTTTATTGTAAATATAGAAGATATAAAGGTAGTAGAATACAAGGTAATGTGGGTATTGCAAATACTCAAAATAATATTATTTAACATGAAATTGAATGTTAAAACATAGGTAAATAACAGTAAAAAAGTAGATGGAGTATGGCAAAGAATTGCATAGATTTTTCTTTTGACACATATAGATTGTGGCTATAGATGAGCAAATAATGTTAATGTAAATATCGAAAAGGAATTCAAATTTTATTTGTTGATCTAAAGACCGACAAATACAGGTAGAAAGGAGTTTGTTATTGAAGTTTGATGAATGGGAATGTATATCAGGTAGTTAATGGCAAATACATTTGTGAATTAAATAAAGTTATATATGAGTATGTATACCTGTGATCCAAGCACACACACACACATATATAAAAGGAGTATATTTCCAAGGATTCTACCTTTGTTGGAATTGAGATGTGTTTTCTCTTTTTATGGCGATTTTTGAAAGCCAGTCTTTTATTGTTGGGATATGTTTAGACTTCCAATTGGCTGGGATTAGTGCTTTGAAAGCATTGAGAGAATTTTTGTATTTGCTGTACGAAAGATTGTTAATATGTAATAAGCAACATTTAGGTCTAACTGAGTGTCTGTGATGTGGACTATCAATATTTTTATCTGGGACCAAAAGGTTTGAATGAGGTCACAATTCCACCATATATGAAGGAAGGAGCCTCTTCCTTTATTGCATCGCCGGCAAACGTGCGATCCCCCGGGAGACCACTTTTTAATTTTTATTGGTGTGGTATACCACTGGGTACAGATTTTATATGATATTTCTTGCATACGGGTACTTAGTGAGCATTTGTGGGTGAATACACTGGCTTTTACCCATTGTCGGTCTGAGATTTGCATATTTAGTTCATTCTCCCACATGTATTTATCTGGGAGATCGGACATGGGCTGTGACCAGTTATACACAAGAGAGGTGGTCCTTTTCATTGGGGATTGATTGAAGCAAATATGTTCAAAGTTAGTAAGGGGTCTAAAGAAATATTCTATTTTTTTGTTGTTCAATATAAAATTGTGGATTTGTAGGTATATCCAGAAGTTTATGGATTTTGTGCCTAGTTCGCGTTGTACATCTGTGAGCAATTTTAATTTAGGCAATGGTGAACTAGAAGAGGTTCATTAGTATTGTCTCTGTAAAAGTTTGCGTTGTCAAGTCCAGGTGGAAAGTCGGTATTATTTGCTAGTGAGGATAAGGGGCTGGGTGAAGAGGAAAGTTTATGTTTGGCTGCAATTTTATGAAATATTTTCAGAGTTGTGTATAATAAGGGGTGTCCTTTGATGTTGAGAGGATATTGACTAGGATCAGTCCAAGGTAGATAGTGTATGGCAAGTTTTGAATAACATTTTTCAAGGGCAACCCAGTCCTTGTAATGATTGTGGCATTGCCAATCTATTATTCGAGATAGATGGGTCGCAAAATAGTATTTCCTAAAGTCAGGAAGGCCTATTCCTCCCTTTGTTTTTGGGCGTTGTAAAAGACTAATTGAGGGTACCCTCAGTCATTTTTTGGCCAAAGAAACTGTCCTTGAATTGAAGCTATTCTTTTAAAGAATGATTCAGGTAGGTCTATGGGTAATGTGTGGAATAAGTATAAAAGTCTTGGCAAGACCATCATTTTTAGTATGGCAGCCCTGCCAAATCAAGAGAACTGCTTGGAATTCCAATTTTTAAGATCTGTTTCAATCTTTTTGAATAATGGTTTATAGTTATATTCATACAGGGTTTCTAGTTTAGGGGTAAGGTGGATGCCCCAGAGCTTCACATTTTTTATGATTAATTTTAAAATTTGATAGATATTTGAAGTCGAGAAAGGTTTTGTTTAGATTTGGGATAGATATATGGGGTTGAGTTATGTAAAAAAGTAGATCATCAGCATAAGCTGCTATTTTGTATTCTCTGTTGTCTATGTTGAATCCATGTATTGATTGTTGTAGGTTAATGGTTCTAATTAAGGGTTCAATAGATAGGATGAATAGTAAGGGTGAAAGGGGGCAGCCCTGTCTAGCCCTGTCTCGGATTTTTATCGAGTCAGAGTATGTTTCATTCATTTATATTTTTGCTCTTGGGTTAATGTATAGGGATTTTTTCCATGTCATCATATTGACACCAAACCCAACATGATTACAGGTGTCGAACATATAATACCAAGAGACCCTGTCAAAGGCCTTCTCTGCGTCGGTTGACAGCAGGAGGCCTTCAATGTCACCTTGTGACATTGTGAGATAAAAATATCTAATTCGTTCACGTCTTTTCACTTCACCCCACATAGAAAATAACCTGAGAATACATATAACTTTTAAATTCAGCTTTCTAACATCAAACAGGAACTTAGATGTCATTTTAAAATCTTCGGACGTGATTCATAGTTAATCTACTCTAAACTTTCCTCTTTCTTATCCTAAATTCTCTTCTTTCTCTTATCCCTCCACTTTTTTGTCTCTACCCTTCTTCTCCCTATCCATCCTTCTAGACTATAAAACTAAAACAATATGGCATACTCAGGCCTGGGAAGATCTCCCACTATTATCTCACACAACATAAATGGCTTAAATACACCAGAAAAAAGGAGTAAAATTCAACTTGAACTAAAGAAAAACGAACCACAAATTGTATATCTCCAGGAGACACACTTTAAAGGACACCAAATACCTAAACTAACAAATAACTACATTACTGAGGCATTCCATGCGACGAACCCCATGCCAAGACTAACGGTGTCTCTATTCTCTTGAGCAAAGAGGCATCTTTTTCCACAACACATCAATTAATTGATCCAGATGGTAGACATATATTTTTGAAAAGTAACATGATTAGAAAACCAGTAACATTAGCAAATGTATACTTTCCGAACAAATCACACATCACGTTTTGTCAACAATTAGTTCATGAATTGAAGAGCTTTGCCGAAGGTTGTACTCTTCTAGGCGGTGATTTTAATATCCCTTTGAACAAAAACCAAGATACATCCACAAGCAAATCGTGTATTACATACAGAATTCTGCTAAAATTTAAATCATTACTAAAATCAATGACCTTAATTGACATTACATCCTACAGGAAAAGACTATACCTTTTACTCCACCCCTCACAAATGCTACACAAGAATTGATCACTTCTTCATCACACAACGAGACCTAGCAGACCTTGAAAAAGCTGAAATTGGATCCATCAACATATTAGATTACGCACCTATTTCGAACAACTTCATCAATAAAAATTTTGCTGGAGATTGAACGCCTCACTACTAGTTGATCCAATTATCCAAACCCAGATTCAGAACTCACTCACTAATTACTTTCAAACTAATAACACTCCAGACATCTCACCACTGATGATTTGGGAAGCCCACAAAAGCGTGATCAGAGGCTAATTCATTTTTCATAAATACTACACCTCACTTTATAATATCCCACCTCAAAACAAATCATCTCACTGTTCAGGTGACAGAAAACAGATAATCACAGAATATCTAAACAATTGTAACATGCCTACCCTAACCCAAACTGATACAGATGCACTAGAAGTCCCCATAACTTTGATAGAAGTCTTGAATGCCATCAAAGAACTGAAACCGGGAAAAAGCCCTGGCCGGATGGTTTTACATCACAATATTATAAAATGTTTGAACCCACTCTAACCCAACCACTGACAAAAGTCCTAAACACTAGCCTGACGTCTGACGTCACCGGCTCGATGCAGATGAGACAATGCCAGCGCGCATGCGCAAAGCGCCGAGGTGGTCCCTTTGACTACTATCCCCAAAGGCCACAAAGCTTCTACAGAATTTCTCTTAGCTTACATCACAGTAATACCAAAACCAAATAAAGACTCTACAGATTGCACAAATTACAGACCCATCTCCCTGCTAAATTTAGACTTAAAACTCCTCGCAAAAAGTATAGCCAACAGAATTAGACCCCTACTTGACAGACTAATTGGACCCGAACAGGTAGGTTTTATGCCAAATCGCGAAGCAAAAGACAACACAACGAAAACACTCAATTTAATCCATAGACTCAGATATTTCCTTTGTAAATTAGAGAAAGTGTTTGAATTTTGATTCTGTTTCCCTCTCACTCTACCAAAGCATACTGCTAAAACTTTCACCATTTTGTTTGTGTTGTCTGTGACGGAAGTAAATTGTAAAAGGAAGAGAAGAGCTTATTGACCTGGTGTTTATTAAACAAAATTAATTCAAATGTGCTCACAAGTGTAGGGGGTTGCAGCACCTGCTGGTGGCCCAGAGGAAGCCTTCTGCATGTGAAAAGCTTTGGCCAGCAGTTGGTCTCACAGTTGGAAAGTTTAGAAGAGCTGGGATTGGCAAAGGAGCAAGGTCTCGCTGAAAATCTATACATGCTCAACATCACCACTGCTGAGAGGGAGATAAAAAACACCTTTCACTTTCAGGTCAGCAAACTGTTCCTATGGAAATGCATTTTGGTGCATACCTCAAGTGACGTACACACTCTCAGGCTCAACTTGCAGAGATATTTTTCAGCTCCCTGGACAGCAATCTAAGCACCAGCATACTAAGTTTAGACATCACTGAGAGGAGTTAACTGAGCAATAAACCCTTTTTACACACACATAATAACAACCACATGTTTTAACAGAATCACTCACCTTTCACAGCCCCCACTGTTGCCATTCTCATCTTTTAAAATACCTGCAATGCCATGCCCATACAGGAGTGTCACACATTTTACACTGTTGTAGCCTCTTGAAAGAGACAGAGGTACTTAATTTCTTGTTACAGCATTCAGAGATTCAGCTTAACTTCAATACCGGGAACTTTCATTCTAACTGCTCAGGCCAATTTTCAGCTTTCAGTGCTGTAATAGCACTTTACCTAAATGAAATGGGGCCTGTTTTTTTTTTTGTCTTCCTCTGGATCAACTGTAGGTATTGGATAGTGTATATGGAGGATTTCTATTCACAGTTGAACTCATTAGTAACCCAGAAATAGTACAGATTGGGAGACTGCATATTGATTCACAAGATCTCCTACCAATCAGCATAATTTAATAAAAAATTGGAAAGCCAATGAAATTGCTATTTATTTCTTCCTGGAGTCCAAAGTAATCTGTGTATTAGTCTAGGACAAATATGCTTTTTAGCAATAAACTCTCACAACATAGTCAGGAAAAGCAACAAGGTCATTGCAGATAGCTGCCATAACCCTGGTATCTTTTTAAACAGCGGATAGTCCACTTTCACATAAAAGTGGAATGAAAAAACCTTCTGCCTTTAGAACCAATTTTAGTAACATTGTTATTATGCTGCTAGGTTCTGCAGTTTCAGGCCTCATGCATATGGATGTATTAATCTGTACACCCATGCGAAGGGTCTTCTTTAATTATGCAGGATGCACAGGTGTTCCAATCAGCTTTGTGCAGACGCCCTTTTCTTATAAAAGTGTATTTTATTGCATTGTAGAAAAATCTATTAAAATGTATGTTTCTTTGAACAAACAGTGATCTAAATACAAAGGTCACAACATGATAAGCAGCAATAATGCATACAAATACATAGAGCTATATAAATGTCTGTAAGCTCAAAATGTTTCACAAAATGATTCTTCAGGAGTGATGAGGCATACATTAGCTATAAGAAAATACAAAAAACAAAAATAAGAACAATACAAAAACCTTTATTATTATAAAGAGAGTCCTGTCTGTTCAGGAAGGGATAGATAATAGAGATTGCAGGGTGGGCACCAGAAAAAAGATTTAAATACTCCTATATTAGGTATAAAAAGACAGTAATGAGGACTGTAGTCCTCCCAGCCAAAACTGCTGACATACCTTTAAATCACATTTATATAATAGAGGGAGCAAAGGGGAGCCCTAATGATAGAGGGTTTCTAACAACCAACTGACCAAAATATTAACATATAGCCCAGGACAGGGATTAATTACCTGGAACAAAAAATCCTAGTAATGCTTGAAGGATAGAGATGTGTATAGAGATCTTACATCTGGGACTTCCAAATAGTAAATAAATCCAGTTACCCAGGGCTGTAGCCTCATACAGTTCAGGCTAGCAAAGCCAATTAACATCCCAGTTGCAAAGTAAAAAGTATCCCAATTAAATCAACACTGCTGGGCCATAGATGCCCAACACACAAGCACAAGAGATATCCAGGGTCACTTACATAGAATGCTAAATAGTATCCCCACAGGGCATCCCTCTACTTCCAACAGGAGCTGTGATGTTTCCATCACCAGCCCTGTCTTTATGCTCACCCCCAAATTCGATTCCTGTCCCCGTCCTGGTTGGGGAGGTCCACCTCTTTTCCCCTCTCCGGACATCCACCGGGAACTGGTGGGGGTCCCTCCTCCCTTTGGTCGCTGTGCTGGCTCCCCGGGTTTGCCCTCTTTTGAATGTCCATTCTTACCAGGGTGGATCTTTCAAAATGGTGGCAGAGGACTCAGCTCGCATGCGTGTGACATCACAATGTTTGTGGCATTCATGCATTCACTATGGGGTCATTATTTCCGCAATCTGCTGGTGACATCAGATGCCGGGGGATTGGGGTTAGCATAAAGACAGGGCTGGTGATGGAAACATCACAGCTCCTGTTGGAAGCAGAGGGACACCCTGTGAAGAATGTATTTAGGATTCTATGTAAGTGACCCTGGATATCTCTTGTGCATGTGTGTTGTGCATCTATGGGATTTTGTTCCAGGTAATTAATCTCTGTCCTTGGCTATATGTTAATGTTTTGTTTTGGTCAGTTGGTTGTTAGAAATTCTTTATCTAAAACAAGGGAAGCAATGAAAACTACGATTTGCAATACTTTCAATCAAAAGGTAATCTTTCAAAACTTCAGAAGCGCTAAAAATCCTAGATAAAAGCTCAAAAGTCTGTAAATTCAGCTAAAGAATGGAGAAACCATAGTTCTTTACAAATAAGTTCATAGGTGATTCATCTGTTCGACAATCGGTACATATAGTGCTTGAGATCCCTCTAGGAATTGCACTCACCAAAAAGAAGATCAATTAAAAGCCTTATGGTGTATGTGAAGTGGCTACGATCGCTGCAAAACGAACATCAATCCAATCCACAGTGACCGATCAGCAAATATAGAGGCCAGCACTCATGTTCTCTGATTTACCCAGATCCAGTCAGCTGAAAGCCATCCTTAATACTCGGGCAAGTAAAGAGAGAGGAAGCCTCATAGTGTAAAACTGTAAAGCTTTTATTATCCAAAAAAAAAACCCCTCCCTTAATACATTGAACTTACAAACAAATAAAAATATAAGGCATCTAATAACTGGTAGCACGGTACATTCCGTTATGTCAATCTCACCACCTGTCGGAGAGCTCTATTGTCTGTGGCGGTTCCCGGGGAGAGCCCAAAATGTATGACCTGTAGGCAAGCCCTGTGGTACACCTAGACGCGTTTTGTGAATCCGTCTTTATCAATAGGACGCCTATTGATGCATTGTATGTATTGTTATATGTTAATGACACATGTTTTTTACATTATATATTATTAAAAGATATATTTTTTATCATTGACGTGGTGGTCTGTTAAAGTCCCATTTAGCGGGTTATTCTTTCTTGCTTGATTAGTAGGGATGGGACCACCATACTCCACACTTCACATGGTAGAAGTCTCTCTTTTTACCATTTAAAATAATATATGTTTTTGTAGTGTTCCTATTTTTGATTTTTGTATTTTCTTATAGCCTATGTATGCCTCATTGCTCCTGAAGAAGTATTTTGTGAAACATGTTGAGCTTACAGGCATTTATATAGCTCTATGTATTTGTATGCATTAATGCTGCTTATCATGTTGTGACCTTTGTATTTAGATCACTGTTTGTTCAAAGAAACAAACATTTTAATAGATTTTTCTACAATGCAATAAAATACCCTTTTATATAAATATTGTTGTTTTTCATGTGACACCATAAAAATCCCATTCCCAAAAATTCTATAAATGTCTTCATATACGGGATGCCTTTGGTCTCTTGAATAGTTGCAAACATTCAAACTATATATAAGCTAGAAAACTGCTGTATGGCATTCTTATGAAGAAAAATAAAACCTCCAATATACTACACAATTCTAACTGAATTATATCTCAAAGGTCTTTCAAATAAACAAAACACGTATTGATGTTACATAGCAACTAACAGAACAACTACATGATTATTCAGCAAGCTTTATTCAGTTCTTAATTAAAATGCATGTACAGGGCCATATGTCAAGTACAAAATGCAGTTTACTCAATACACATTAATTAAAAATCTTTTTATTTACTAAGGCCTCTCACTTTTGTTTTATTACAGTCTGGGGAAATGATTTGATCAGATGGTGAGTTAGCTCATTCTTGGAACAAAATTAGATGCACTAATTTTAAAAAAGAATGGAATTAAGTCATCCTGAAATGTTCTGGCTCCCCCCTACCCAAATCGCTGTCACTTTGGGATTTCAACCACTGGGGGTCTACAGCTGCTTGTACAGCTGCTAACATTTTGCTAACAAATCAATTTTCTCTGGAAGATACACGGTACACATAAGTCACATCAGTTCATAATCTGTGAATTCAGGGAACGAAAACACCACACTTCCTTGTCAGAATGCAAAACACTTTACATTTGTAGTTTCTGGTAATCTATGCATAGAGGAATGCCAAGTCTTTAAAATATTTTTCTGGCAGTTTTACAAATGCTGAGTGATTGTCATTTTGAGAAGGATGATTGTTGCAATTAAATAACCACATGATAAATTTAGGAATATCAATGCTAGTAAAGCATGGTGCGTTGTCGTCATACGTCAGCAAGTCAGTACAGTAATTCAGTTTCATATATGCAGCCTTTTATACTGATATATTGAAACATGTGCTCTAGTATTCATAACAGGTTAAAAACCTATTTATCCAACTATTTAATAAAAAGTGTTATTATTTTGTAGTAGGGTGTGACAGAACAAAAAAAGTAACCTTACCTTACTGGTCTTCAAATGTTCTCTTTTTCACAGCAAGAGCCTATCATTAAAGTGGTTCAAAAGGCAGACGTTTTTTTTTTATCTTAATGCATATCTTAATCTTTTTATCTTAATCAATAGGCTGCAAAATAAAACTGCAAGGGAATGTGTGGGAATTGCATGGGAACACAGCATTGTTACAAAAAAAAATGAAAGTACACAACTTAAAGCGTTTGTTAACCCCCCCCAATAAAACAGGTCCCGTTCCCTTAAAGCATGTTGTGTGCTGTGTAATTTGGCCCCACCTATCACCTAAAAAACCTGGCTGATCCTGTCTGGCTATACCCTCCCCCTATACGCTGACCACAATATATATCAGGGCTGATGAGCCCTGACATATTGGTTAGCATACGTGCCTCCATCATCCGCAGCACTGCTCTTCTGTGTCTGTGTCTCCTCTGTCCTCCTCCCCCCTCACCTCCCTGCCCAAATCATGTAATCCCCTCTGTACCATAATAATAAGTGTCCCTGTGCCTGTGTTATGTAAAAAATCTGCCGAATTGTACCTATATGAGCATGGATCCCTGCCACTCAGCTTACTGACGTCTCGATCTCTCCTCTCTTCCCCTCCTCCTCGGATGACGCCAGCGGGAGGGCTTGAGCTGTGACCTGGAGAGAGAAGAGACCTGACAGTCAGTTGAGCACTGGGAGCCTCTCTCATATAGGTACTATCCAGCCAATTTTTTTACATAACACAGGCACAGGGACACTTATTATAATGGTACAGAGAGGATGGGAGGATTTAGTAGAAGTGGGTTAACAACCACTTTAAGCCAGCCATAGATGGTGTGATTTTCTTTTCTGCAACTCGATTCCCCCATCAACACAGTTAAACTGTGACATGTTTGGCATTTATTCACCCAGTGCAACACCATATTTTATACATTACCAAAAAATTTGGGACTTTTTTGTGTTTGTATGCATTAAAATTCATTAAAGTGTATTTTTGCGTTAGTTTGTAAAATTGCATTAGAAAAAAAAATAACTTATTTGCAAAATTGTATTACAGAAAATAAGGAAATATGCTTTTTTTCAAAATTTTCAGTCTTTTTTTGTTTATAGCACAAAAAATAAAAAACCCAGTGGTAATAAAATATCACCAAAATAAAGCTCTATTTGTGTGAAAAAAATGATTTAAAAAAATTAATATGGGTACAGTGTTGCATGACTGAGTAATTATCATTCAAGGGGTGTAACTTGGCTTCTCAATCAGCTCCAGCATACCTAAGATATACCTTGGGCCTATTATGTTAGCATTTACCCATTGTCATGCCTGCTGCACAGTAAAATTTAGAACAGAGGTAAATATATAAAAAAATGAAGAAATGGGGTTACATTTATTAGCCAAATATAAAGAGAAGAGGATAAAGTCTTAAAACCTTTTAATGATATGCCTATGAAAAAAATTGCCTCAATGGAGGTAGGTATGGGTAGGGGCGGGTACCATCATCCTTAATTGATAATGATATAAAAAGGGGTTTGTCTGGAGCTACTCCAAAAAAATGCCCCAAGACAAAAATGGGAATGGACTATCTCGGTACCCAGGGATGAAGCAATTGAATATAAAAATACATTTTATTGTACATAGACAGTTTTGACATATAAGTACAGAAAATGATTTAAAAACATTGTTGCATACAGAAGCAAAAAAGATTATTATATACAGACTTTTATGAGGTAAGAACCACACAGTGTAGTCCAATTTGGATTCCTCTACATGTTTTGCAAATAAATTTGCTTCCTCAGGAGTAATTAGCCTAGTACATCTAAAAGGAAATACAATTCTTTATTGATACAAATTATAAAAATAATAGTTGGCAAAAAGGGAAGGGAAAGAGGGGAGTGGACATTCATATACAATTATTACAAGGTACTTGGAGTAAGTTAATGAAGTTGAGACTGGCTTACCAATAAAGACCCAGACTGGGTCAGGGGAGGCAAAATGTAAGGCATCCAATTTTATGGGGCAATCCCCCCATGGTGGACACTGTATAGGGTGCAATGAATGAGAAATATTATAAACATGAGGGTTATGAGCCAAATTGAGTGGGTTGGCGACATGCAAGAAAAAGTGAGTGCCAAAAAGGAAACAAAGGGAGGGAGTGAACAGGGAAAGAAGTAGGAAATAGGTGATCAAGGGGTGAGAATGAAGGAGAAAAAAAGGGGGGAGAGAAGGAGGACAGGGAGGGAAAGGGAAAAAGGGGGGGGGAATAAAAAAAAGATGATCAATTAAGAGAAGTCGGGTAAACGTGTGGAGAGTGAAATCAAATGGGATAGTGAAGAGAGGGAAGGAAGGGAGGTGAGTAAAGAGAGGAGGGTAAGGATAAATGAAGTGTTACAAAAAAAGAAGTGAAGAATACTGGGAAGAAAAGGGGAGAGAGTGAAGGGGGAAAGGAGGGTGAAAAGGTGAATGAGAAGGGAAGTGAAAAAGAGCAGAATTAGAAAGGGGGGAGGGGCAAAAGAAGAAAACATGAGCAGAAATGTGGGATAAGAAAAAAAAAAGGAGGGATAAGAAAAAGTGAATACGGGGAAAAGTAAAATAAGAGAAAAGAAAAACAATAAGGATAAAACGTGGAAACTGTAAAGAAAGAGTGGGAAGGAAAAAAAAGGGGAGGTTGAAGGGGAAAAGAGAAAGGAAAAAGGATAAAGGAAAGATGTGATGTAATGCTGATAATGCTGACAGGGGTTTCCCCTTGATAGGTACAGCACTGAAGCTGATACCACAACAGGCTTTCCACACAAACAACAGCCTAGGTAAGAGATATGAAGTGCAGGCATAAGCAAATACACTTTGATAATTCATAGAGAAATGATAATAGTAAGTACACAGCAGCTAAGTTATGAAATAACACATACCTGTCAGAAATTAAATAGAGCGTGGTCCCCGGGTGGTGGCCGTCTACAGTAAGAGGCCGCCATAGCTGCATCTATATAGCTTCTCCAATCAGTGGCGATTGCAGGCGAGCCAGCACCTCCTGATCGGTCCCGCCCACTGTGTGCACGCAACAACACACATGGAGGGCTGCCATGGTGACGACGCCATTGTGTAGCATCACATATGGTGACCCATCCCATTTCGCTACCCGCTGGTGTGCGCATGCGCGATGCCGCCGTGTGCGTTCCAACATTTTTACGACAAAACTCCACACCCCTCGTGGGCTTGCTTCGCTCACCACACTTCGTGCATGGCCTTGCTTCGCTCTGCATAATTATAATCCAACTCTATGTCCACTTTGATGGTGGGGCTTGAACCTGGACTTAGGGGTGGAGTTTTGTCGTAAAAATGTTGGAGCGCATATGGCGACGTCACGCATGTGCACTCCAGCGGGTAGCGAAATGTGATGGGTCGCCATATGTGACGCTACAATTGCGTGTGGTCGTGATGCGCGTGCAGGTGACCCTCGTCCAGGCGGCCGAATGCCGCCAATCAGGGAAAAGGGGGCGGAGACCAACAATGGTTGGAGATCCGCCCTCCAATGGTGAGACACATGTCCGCCGCTTGGGAGAAAAACAGTCACCTCACACCGTCCTCTACATAGGCAGGGCTGACTCAGCCATAGGTATATAATGGTATACACATTACAGTAGCGAGACTGTGGGCATATACCTGGCACAGCTGATCTAGAATTCATCAAGCAGGTCTGGACACGACAAACAGTCAGGCTATTACAATTAATTAAAAACAATAAATTACTAACACAATCAGTCAAAGTTCTCATCAAAACAGGATCTTACATAGAGAATATACTGTAGATCCTGAAAAACACATAATGTTAATTCAATATAGATATTGTGATAGCTCTTATGATATTGAGGCAATAGGCACAGTCATGGGGTGAAAGAGTAAATTGAAATGGGGTAACAAGAAAAAGGAAAATAGGGCAAAAGGATGGAAGGAAAAGGGAAAAAGAGAGGGGAAAAGGGGAAGGGGGAGGGGGAAGGAAAGGGGGGGCCCAAGGGGGGAAAAAGAAGAGAGAGGAAGGAAGAACAAAGGGGAACCATCATCCAGGTGCGGGTTTCTACATAACAACCAGAAGAGGGCCGAGCCCAACACATGGAGCAAGTCTATAATTACAGATAAGGCTTATAGGACAGGGCTTCATTGAGGCATTTATTAGAGTAGCTCCAGACAACCCCCTTTTTATATAATGATATGCCTATGTTAGACTGGGTGAACCACCAAATTGAAATACAAAATGGGTAGAAATATACATCCTGACGTTGATGTGTAAGCCAATATCTTCTATTGTTGTGTGTGTCATATTCTACAGCATTTGCAGGATATTAGAATTTAGTACAGACAGGGTCTGTCAGGCAAGCACAAGTTGTTTTGTAAACTACTCTTATGCCCTGTACACAGGATCGGACATTGATCGGACATTCTGACAATAAAATCCATGGATTTTTTCCGACAGATGTTGGCTCAAACTTGTTTTGCATACACACGGTCGCACAAAGTTGTCGGAAAATCTGATCGTTCCGAACACGGTGATGTAAAACACGTATGCCGGGACTATAAACAGGGCAGTAGCCAATAGCTTTCGTCTCTTAATTTATTCTGAGCATGCGTGGCACTTTGTGCGTTGGATTTGTGTACACACGATCAGAATTTCCGACAACAGATTTTGTTGTCGCAAAATTTTATAGCAAGCTCTCAAACTTTGTGTGTTGGAAATTCCTATGGAAAATGTGTGATGGAGCCTACACACGGTCGGAATTTCCGACAACAAGGTCCTATCACACATTTTCCATCGGAAAATCCTATTGTGTGTACAGGGCATTACTGTTCATTCCTTTGTGCTGTGTGGCTTTTCATACTGCATTTACCTTATGTTAGACCAGGGATGGAGGAAACAAGTTCTGTAAGTTTTGACATTTATTTACAACCACTTTCACCAAATCATTTACTTATTTTACTCCAGGTATTACTATATTATAGTAATAACTTGAGTAAAATATAATATATATTATAGTTATTACTATATTAGACCAGACAAGGAAAAAATAAATACCACTTTTCGCACAGGTTTTTCACAATTTCACAACCTGGACCTCCAAAGCCACAGTGGGCAGGCTTATCCTGGAAGGACATGCTAGCAGACAAAATGGCTTCTCTAGGCGGCTTCCTGTGCACCATTGCACGCTAGTTCATGACCCTTTACATGCACTTAGAAGGTGTGCACGTACTCATGCATGTGTACATATATGCACATACCCTTGCTGCGTGACAGACAATTGCACCAAATGGGCTATCCATCCTGAGCCAGTGCTTTGGTTCAGTGATGTCTTGTCTACAGCATTTCTGTGTGTCCTAAGACCCAGTGTATCTGCACCTGATTCCCATAACCTACCCGGCTTGTCCTGGCTACTCTTTGAACTCTGGTTGAACCAACTCTGGCTTGTCTTCTGAACTTTGCTTCTTTATGCTCCTTTTACTGCTGTTCCACTGACCTGCTACTGACAGGATATGCTGGGTGGAATGTATTTCCGGCCAGGGTTTCCTGAAGTCGTAGTGTGACGTGTGTTCCAGCAGGGACCCCTACATGGTCTCACCCTATGATCTGGAGAGTACAGATCCCATGACTGTTTAACCACCAGATGGAAGCCCGTTTATGCATACTTATTTTTACATGATTTTGAGTAGTTTTTATCTTTTTTTTATACAAAATAAATTTACTTGGGATAATGCACAAGGCTGGTGCGCCCTCTTTGCTTTATCTGACTCTGGCCTGCACCCTGACTACACTGCTGCCTATGCATCTGTACCTTATCTGTCTGCCAGTGTATGACTCGGCTCTCCTGACATCGCTACTATTCCAATTGCTGCTGGCTTGCCAGCCACAAGAACCTGCCTGCTACCCATCAGTGCTTGCTTGCCTTCTGCCAGCTATGGACTTGTGCCTCACCTGTCTGCTGTCACCAGTGCTAGCTTGGTTCTGCTTACTGTTCACCGGCTGTTACTCGACTCACCTGATTTAATGAGGAGGTGTAAAGCTGGGTATGCACTATGAAAAAAAATTCTGTGTGAGGCACAATTGCTCAATGTTTGTATAGTGTGTACCCAACTTTCGACATCCGATTCAGATTTTCCAAACGAAAATTTCCGAAGGGACAAACTCCTCAAAAATGTTCAGACCGAAACAGAACAAACAAAAGTTGTTCAAAGTGTACAGTTTTTGTGTGTTTTTTGTATGAGGAAAATCAGATACGAACTGTGCATGATCAGAAATAGGGATGAGCTTCGAGTTCGAGTCGAACCCATGTTCGACTCGAACATTGGCTGTTCGCAAGTTCCCTGAACAGCGAACAATTTGGGGTGTTCGCGGCAAATTCGAATGCCGAGGAACACCCTTTAAAAGTCTATGGGAGAAATCAAAAGTGCTAATTTTAAAGGCTAATATGCAAGTTATTGTCATAAAAAGTGTTTGGGGACCTGGGTCCTGCCCCAGGGGATATGGATCAATGCAAAAAAAGTTTTAAAAACGGCCGTTTTTTCAGGAGCAGTGATTTTAATAATGCTTAAAGTCAAACAATAAAAGTGTAATATCCCTTTAAATTTCGTACCTGGGGGGTGTCTATAGTATGCCTGTAAAGGGGCGCATGTTTCCTGTGTTTAGAACAGTCTGACAGCAAAATGACATTTTGAAGGAAAAAACCCATTTAAAACTACCCGCGGCTATTGCATTGCCGACAATACACATAGAAGTTCATTGATAAAAACGGCATGGGAATTCCCCAAAGGGGAACCCCGAACCAAAATTTTAAAAAAAAATGACGTGGGAGTCCCCCTAAATTCCATACCAGGCACTTCAGGTCTGGTATGGATATTAAGGGGAACCCCGGCCAAAATTTTTTAAAAAAATGGTGTGGGGTCCCCCCAAAAATCCTTACCAGACCCTTCTCCGAGCACGCAACCTGGCAGGCCGCAGGAGAAGAGGGGGGGACGAGAGTGCGCCCCCCCTTCCTGAACCGTACCAGGCCACATGCCCTCAACATTGGGAGGGTGCTTTGGGGTAGCCCCCCAAAACACCTTTTCCCCATGTTGATGAGGACAAGGGCCTCATCCCCACAACCCTGGCCGGTGGTTGTGGGGGTCTGCGGGCGGGGGGGCTTATCGGAATCTGGAAGCACCCTTTAACAAGGGGACCCCCAGATCCTGGCCCCCCCCCCTGTGTGAAATGGTGAGGGGGTACTTACCCCTACCATTTCACTAAAAAACTGTCAAAAATGTAAAAAATGACAAGAGACAGTTTTTGACAATTCCTTTATTTAAATGCTTCTTCTTTCTTCTATCTTCCTTCATCTTCTGGTTCTTCTAGTTCTTCCTCCGGCGTTCTCATCCAGTATCTCCTCCGCGGCGTCTTCTATCTTCTTCTCCTCGGGCCGCTCCGCACCCATGGCATTGGGGGAGGCTCCCGCTCTTCTCTTCTTCTTTCTTCTCTTCTTCTTTTCTTCTCTTCTTCTCTTCTTCATTTTCTTCTCCGGGCCGCTCCGCACCCATGCTGGCATGGAGGGAGGCTCCCGCTGTGTGACGGCGCTCCTCGTCTGACAGTTCTTAAATAACGGGGGATGGGGCCACCCAATGACCCCACCCCCCTCTGACGCACGGGACATGACGGGACTTCCCTGTGGCATTCCCCGTGACGTCACAGGGAAGTCCCGTCAAGTCACTGTGCGTCAGAGGGGGGCGGGGTCACCGGGTGGCCCCGCCCCCCGTTATTTAAGAACTGTCAGACGAGGAGCGCCGTCACACAGCGGGAGCCTCCCTCCATGCCAGCATGGATGCGGAGCGGCCCGGAGAAGAAAATGAAGAAGAGAAGAGGAGAAGAAAAGAAGAAGAGAAGAGCGGGAGCCTCCCCCCATGCCATGGGTGCGGAGCGGCCCGAGGAGAAGAAGATAGAAGACGCGCGGAGGAGATGCTGGACGAGAACGCCGGAGGAAGAACCAGAAGAGCCAGAAGAACCAGAAGATGAAGGAAGATAGAAGAAAGAAGAAGCATTTAAATAAAGGAATTGTCAAAAACTGTCTCTTGTCATTTTTAACATTTTTGACAGTTTTTTTGTGAAATGATAGGGGTAAGTACCCCCTTACCATTTCACACAGGGGGGGGCGGGATCTGGGGGTCCCCTTGTTAAAGGGTGCTTTCAGATTCCGATAAGCCCCCCGCCCGCAGACCCCCACAACCACCGGCCAGGGTTGTGGGGATGAGGCCCTTGTCCTCATCAACATAGGGACAAGGTGTTTTGGGGGGCTACCCCAAAGCACCCTCCCAATGTTGAGGGGATGTGGCCTGGTACAGTTCAGGAGGGGGGGCCGCACTCTCGTCCCCCCCTCTTTTCCTGCGGCCTGCCAGGTTGCGTGCTCGGATAAGGGTCTGGTATGGAATTTAGGGGGGAACCCCATCTAATTTTTTTTTTTAATTTTGGCCGGGGTTCCCCTTAATATCCATACCAGACCTGAAGGGCCTGGTATGGAATTTAGGGGGACTCCCACGTAATTTTTTTAAAAATTTTGGTTCGGGGTTTCCCTTTGGGGAATTCCTATGCCGTTTTTTTCAATGAACTTCTATGTGTATTGTCGGCAATGCAATAGCCGCGGGTAGTTTTAAATGGGTTTTTTCCTTCAAAATGTCATTTTGCTGTCAGACTGTTCTAAACACAGGAAACATGCGCCCCTTTACAGGCATACTATAGACACCCCCCAGGTATGAAATTTAAAGGGATATTACACTTTTATTGTTTGACTTTAAGCATTATTAAAATCACTGCTCCTGAAAAAATGGCCGTTTTTAAAACTTTTTTTTTGCATTGATCCATGTCCCCTGGGGCAGGACCCAGGTCCCCAAACACTTTTTATGACAATAACTTGCATATTAGCCTTTAAAATTAGCACTTTTGATTATTCATGTTCGTGTCCCATAGACTTTAACGGTGTTCGCGTGTTCAAACGAACTTTTTTCCTGTTCGCATGTTCTGGTGCAAACTGAACAGGGGGGTGTTCGGCTCATCCCTAATCAGAAACAATAAACAACAATAACAAAAATTGTCATACGAAAATTTTCGCACATTATGTCCATCCTCGGTTCCAACTTCCTGTGAAACATTGATGAAAATGCTGGCCTACCCTGCTGCAACTGTATAATCAGAAAGAGATCTCAACACAGCCAGAGGGGTTGTGACCAACAGATGCATCCATGGCAATGGTGACCACATGAACTTTATCAAAATGAACCAAGCTTAAGCTCAGATGTCTTCTATACACCCAGCACCTTTCCCTGATTAACTGCTGCATGCAACTGAGTTTCATTATTTGGGATGGAGCATATATTTACAAAATTAAGAGCACACACTGTTATTGTTACTACTGCCTCCAAATTCTTCTCACTACAGCCCATCTGTAATAATTTTGATTTTTAAAATAAAGGTTTTGGCCACTAATCCCAGTGTTAATCTATTCCTGGCATAGCCTTCTTCCACCCTCTACTGCTTCCCCTTAAAACAAAAGGAATCACTAAATATCTTGATAATGAAATAAATAATAAAAACAAATTGAAAGCCAGAGACAAACCCAGTATACTGTGCCTGATGCTGTCATTTTCTCTTAGGCTTTGGGATAGATTAGCGAGCCAACATAGTTTTAAATCCCCCCACACTTCTATGGCCCCTTTGTTGGGCAATCCAGCATTCCCTCTGAGTCTCAGTCCTCCCGCATTTACATGGTGGACTAATAAAGGGTTTTTCCTGCCTTGCTGACCCCTGTGACCACAGAGGAATATTATCCAAACAGGTCCTGTTGGAGAAGCATCAACTCCACATAAGGGAGTTATTTTGATACTCCAAAATTACACACTTCCTGAAAGCCTACACAAACCTGTGATTTGACATCTTCAACACCCATGGAGTATTTGTGTAGGGAATTTGATAAACATACTGGCCATATCTCTAAAATCTATTCAATACTACTATTGAGAATTGTGTAAAATTACCCCATATAGAAAGGTGGCAGGAGGATTTGGGTAATGCACTGGATGCAGCAGAACGGGGGAAACTGGCTCAATTTAATTCCAAGTCTCACATTATTACCTCACTGTTTGAAGCAAACATCAAGTTATTCTTACGTTGGTATCTAGTGCCTATGAGCTTGGCATCCTCTGTCCCGAGGGCTTATTATCGGTGCTTCTGTAGATGTGGCCAGGAGGGCACCATTCTCCACACCTGGTGGAACTGCCTAATAGTGAAGCAGTTTTGTATCTGCACATATAATTTTGTATATTCCCTCACTCAGGTGAACCTAGCAAAGTCTCCTCAACAGGCTCTTTTAGGGAGACTGGTGGAGGGGATACCGGGATATGTGAGACACCTGATCGCATTTATTATTATATTATTTATTATTATCACAGTGGCCAGGATTTCCATTGCGATTCCTGTAAGTCCCCTACAATCCTTTTTTTAAACATGGGATCCCTGGATAAAGTATCTTTCAGGACTCTCCTGACCTGGTTGAAGGGGTATATTTATAAAGTTATCAGAGGGTGCACATCACTTTCCTTTTCTTTTTTCTTTCCCCATATATTTTCTTCTCCATATTTTTCTCTTCCTTTTTCCACTAATTAGTTGAACTCTCTTACCTATATTGGTTCTGTGAGAACTCTTGCCTACTTTAGCCTGTGACTTATTGGCAGGTGCCCACAGACCCATATGGGCTGTAGTGGATTGAATGGTAGAAATAGTATTGACATAAATAATATGACTGTTGTTTTCAGTGTGCTTGAGGTTTCTTTTTTGTTGACTACCACTAAATTATTCGACCAAGCAATACTGTATATGGTTTCTGATTTTTTATTCTCGCATGCCACCAGCCCTGTATGACAAAGTTGATTGTGTGATGGATGTTGTACTTATTGTACTTGTCTGCAGATTTCTAATGCCCCGTACACACGGTCGGACTTTTTTCGGACATTCCGACAACAAAATCCTAGGATTTTTTCCGACAGTTGTTGGCTCAAACTTGTCTTGCATATGCATGGTCACACAAAGTTGTTGGAAAATCCGATCGTTCTAAATGCGGAGATGTAAAACACGTACGTCGGGACTATAAATGGGGCAGTGGCCAATAGCTTTCATCTCTTTATTTATTCTGAGCATGCGTGGCACTTTGTCCGTTGGATTTGTGTACACACGATTGGAATTTCCGACAACAGATTTTGTTGTCGGAAAATTTTATATCCTGCTCTCAAATTTTGTGTGTCGGAAAATCCGATGGAAAATGTCCGATGGAGCCCACACACGGTCGGAATTTCCGACAACACGCTCCGATCGGACATTTTCCATCGGAAAATCCAACCATGTGTACGGGGCATAATAGTAAAAATTATTGGAAAAGAAAAAATAAGAAAACAAAAAAGCTATTTTTTAAAACTCTGAAATGTAAAATTTTAAAACTGTGATTTCCTTTTTTTCGTAGGATACCTTCAAGGACCTTCTGCCTGACCTTTCAGACTTGTTGATGCTGCTGTCTAAATGTGCTACCAAAGTTGGGCTAATTGAAAAAAAAAAAATACTCATATTTTAAAACACTACCAAGATATCCTTCTCATAACTATTAAGATAACTTTTTTTCCCACTGATATTAGAGGCTTTTGGGGAGGAGACCAATGCATGGATAATGTTTGCTACATTGACAACAGTTAGGGTTCATTCTACTAGAGAAAAGACAAGATGATGGACCTAGAAGATAGATCCTGCAAAAAAAAAAAAAATTGGCAGAGTTTTTAAATCAGTTAAAGAAGCTGAACTTGTGCACTTATGTACTTTATGTTTAAATCCTGTTATCCCTTCAGTCTACACAGGGTTTTATTATAGACAGAGCACACAGGACTCCAAAACCTGAACATTTTCTGGGTAATGTGTCCAGGGATATCTTGGTGAGAGTTCACTTCTAATACTTTTTCACTTCTACCACATTAAAGAGTGGCTTAAGGCAGCAGGGGGAGCTCACTTCCCGAACCTTACATTTCTGTGACCTTGTTTTCAGCTATATTAGCAGCAACCACAGAACTGAAGAAAAAATATACCGCTGTGACAAAAATCCTTAGAGAGTACCATGTCCCTAACAGATGGGGATTCTACATGAAATTGTTTGCTACAGACAACAGCTTACTTCATACAGTTACACTGATTAACAAAGATTTTGCTTCCTGAATACTGTAGAGTTTTTCCTATAGATTTTTGGTGGCTAATCATGGAAATAACTTGTAATTTAACCCATCATGTAATAGATTTGATAGAAATCTTCTGTTTTTTGCTACTTCTTCTTATATACACTATATTGTAAGTTTACTGACTTTAGTGTGCATTATAAGATCCTCTGTGTAGCTCATGCATGTTCACTCAGGGCATACTGCATAACAAGTTTGGAACTAGTAAAGTTTGGACAAGCCTAGGTATGCTTGGGCTGGATGTATGCTGCCTGGAGAGGTTAAAAAAAGCAGCTTGCATGCACAAATGCTAATCACTTCTTTGATAGCAGTTTTCATGTATTTTAATATGATTCTCTCAAAACATAACATTATCTATGTACTTGTATTTTACAAAATTTACAAAAATAGCAAAATTTACTTGCTAAAGCATGATTGGTGACAGCAAAAATGTGTTGCTAGTTTCAGAACAACCCTGACACTTTCTGTTACATTTTTTGCAAGTACACACTTAAGGCTGGGTTCACACTATTGCGAATTGGATGCGGATTTCTCCACATCCAATTCGCATGTCAGGAGACTGTGACCAGCTCTCAATTGAGCCGGTTGATTCCGCTCCTGGCGGCTACAGAGCGGATTGCACAGGAGTCAAATATCGATTCTTTTTAAAAAAGGTAAATACCATATTTATACAAAGCATATGTACCAGGGGTATAAAACTTATAGGAATGAATTTAAGACAGAGAATAAATGCAAATTTACAAGAAGGAGACAAAAAAAATCTCCCCCTTCCTTTCTTCCCCTCCCTCCCATCCTCCCCTGCCGGCCGCCTTCTTCCCCCCCCTCCCCTCCCCCCTCCTCCCCCCTTCACCTCCACCCCATCCCACCATCTTAACCCGACTCTTACCATCCTATCTATATTAACTTCTATAATCATAAGGTCACTATCTTCCATATTTCCCTACAATGGGTATCCCATTTCTTCCAACCAGGGTCTCCAGAGTTTTTTTAAATTCCTTCAGGTTCCTTCTCTTTATATATACTGCCTTTTCCTTTCCACATTGTTTCAGTCACCGTTTTAATCCACTCATCCTTCCGAGGGGGGGTTCTTGCCTGCCATGTTTGTGCAATTATTTTTCTTGCCTGGAAGAGACATCTCTGAACTATTATAATTTTGGAAATTCCTCTATCTGTACTCTCCCCTACTCCTAGAATACATCATTTCGGATCCATTTTAAGTTCTAAAGAAAGGATCTTATTTAGCGATTCTAATATCTCGGACCAATACCGGAATAATTTGGGACACTTCCATATCATATGCATCAGGTCCCTGCCTCTTGACATCTGGGGCAGTTAGCATCTATCCTCCGCCCAAATTCAAATAACCTTTTAGGGGTGTAGTAAGTCCTATGGAGTAGCATCAGGTGTGAGATCTTCTGGGCAGGTGAGACCGACACCCGGTGTCCTCCCGCCAGTATCTCCTTCCACTGCCCATCTGAAAACACACCCAAGTCCCTTTCCCATTTACTTCTACTTTTAAGTTTTTCCGGTGTCTCTATGCTATTTTTACAAATATGTGGGTATATTTCGGCTATAGATCCGCAATGGCCCCCCTGGTCTCCCAGTTTTTGAAGTATGAGGGACTCATTCCAGGGGGGTCCCTGACCCCCAAACTGCGTCTTAAGAGCATATTTAATTAGTATATAGTTATATAATGACCGATCCGGTATATCAAATTCCTCCTTCAATGACAAGAATGATTTTAAGGAATTCTGATTATATAGCTGGACTAATTGGTTTATTCCTCTTTTTTCCCATATTTTGATTTTCCCTATTACTTATAGTTCTTGTAGGTTCTTATTGTTCCACAAGGGAGTACACTTAGTCAATCCACTCATTCCCTTCATGGCTTTAATGGATCTCCAAACTTTTGCTATTAATTTGACCGTGGGGGTTTTATGTATAAAGGAGTCCGCCTCCAGTGTCTCTATCACAGTCCTATGGGGGGCTCCCATGATCATCAATCTCTCATTGCTGAATCCCCTAAGAGTTGAGCTTCTCCCCAAGTGCTGCAACTGGACTGCCAAGAAGTAACTTCGTGGGTGGGGTACTGCCAACCCCCCTTCCCACCAGGGGAGTTGTAAGGTCTGCAAACTTATCCTAGGGGATCCCCCTTTCCATATAAGGTCTCTAAATATTGTATCTATTTTATTAAACAACTTCCTACTTATCCATATTGGCGAGTTCTGCATTATATACAGCATTTGGGGGAGCCATAGCATTTTAATCAAATTGCACCTCCCCCCTGTTGATAACGGGAGACCCTTCCATATTTCAGTCTTACTTTTAAATTTCTTTAACAAAGGGGTTAAGTTATTATTTAGGTAATTCTCTGGGTCCTTCATTATTTTAATACCCAAATATTTCGTTATCTCAGTTATTTCCATCCTGATATTATTTAAGGGGGCATCTTCTCTAACGGAGTCCAGTGGTAATAAAACTGATTTTCCCCAGTTTATGGATAATCCCGAGATTTTTCCAAACCTCGAGAAAATATTCATCACTTGTCTCAGGGATCCCTCAGTGTCTCCCAAGAATATGAGGACATCGTCCACATATAATGCGATCCGCTCCTCTCCACCTTCTCTCCGGAACCCCTCTATTATTCTATTTTGCCTCACTGTTGTAGCTAGTGGGTCCATAGCTAAGGCAAAAATCATGGGAGACAAAGGGCATCCCTGCCTTGAGCCCCTCTCCAGTTTAAACCCAGCCGAGTAATCGTTATTGATTCTTACTTTTGCATTTGGTTCGTTATACAATACTTTAACCCAATTAATGAATGAAGGACCGAAACCATACTCCTTTAATACCCTCCAGATGTATTCCCATTCTAAGCTGTCGAATGCTTTTACCACATCCAACATTAGAACTGCCCTAGAGCCCCTGTTTTCTGTGGGAATCTGTAAGTTCAGGAGAACTCTCCTGATGTTCATACTAGTTGTTCTATGGGGTATGAATCCCGTCTGGTCCGGATGGACTACTATATGGATCACTTTCTTTATTCTGGCAGCTAAAACTTTTGCTAAAATTTTTACATCTGTGCAGAGTAACGATATGGGTCTGTATGACCCAGGTTCCAGGGGATCTTTCCCCTCCTTATGTAGTACAATAATTGTGGCTTCTGTCATTGATGTGGGTAATCTCCCTTTCTCTTTTGCCCAGTTAAACACATCCAGAAGTTCCTGAAATAGTACTTCCCCATACTGTTTGTATATCTCGACTGGGAGACCATCGGGGCTGGGAGATTTATGATTGGCCATTTCTGTTACCGCCATTTTGATTTCTTCTATTGTAATCGGTCTTTTTAATTCCTCACTATCCATCCCCTCCAATGTCGGGATGTCGATATTTTGAAAGAAATTATCCATTTCCCCCTCTCCCATGGTCCCACGAGATTTATATAACCCCTTATAGTATTCTTTGAACGTCTCGGTAATTACTTCTAGCTGAGATGATATCTCGCCTTCCGGGGTCTTAATGGCTGGGACCATGGATGGGGGGGAGTCGGTCCTAACTATATGAGTCAATAGCTTCCCGACTTTTTCCCCTTCCCCATACATAATTTGTTTCTGAAATAGCCTTTTATTTTCTACTTTCCTAATTATTATATCTTTATACCTTTGTTGTTTATTCTCCCACACTCTCTGTTTTTCAGGGGAAGGTTCATTCATGTACTCCCTTTCAGCTTCAACTAGTTCCCTCCTGAGCCGCTCCTCCCAGTACTGTGATTTTTTTTAATTTTTGACACCTTCTGTATGAGTGACCCCCTCCGGTATGCCTTCAGTGCATCCCACATCACCCCCTTCGATGTGGTTCCCAAATTAACTTTTATAAATTCCTTCAGCTCTGCTATTACCACTTCCTGGCTCTCAATTACTTCCAGCCAAGCTGGGTTCATCTTCCATGTTCTATATACTTCTTGTGTCCCGGGTTTACCGAGATTGTAAGCAGGGAATGGTCCGATACCCCTCTGGGTTGATAAACTACATTATTTATTACTTGTGATGCTGACCCATTACCTAACACCAGATCTATCCTCGACAATGAAGCACAGGAACTCGAGTAGCATGAAAACTGTGAGGCCCTTGGGTTCCGTGTTCTCCAGATGTCAGACAGCCCTGCTTCTTGAAGAAATTGTCTCATCCGAGTTTCCTGTTTTGCTTGACTTTGTTGCCCCAAGGGGAATCTATCTGCTTTCCTATCCAAGACTACATTGAAATCCCCAACCACTATAACTGGTAACTCAGTCTTGTCAATTATAAATTCCATAAGGCTGTACATAGTATCCAGTTTAAAAGGAGGGGGATGTATATATTGACCAGTACACATTCCAAATTCTCTATTACACAATGCAGGTACACATACCACCCTTCTTTGTCTACTTTGCACTGTCTGCAAGTGAACGCTACCCCACTGCCAATCAAAGTCGATACTCCTCTTGAATAGGAGGTATGCATGGAGTGGAACTGGTGTTGATATCTTCTATTCCTCAAGTTAATTTTTGTGTCTTTTGTCAGGTGTGTCTCTTGCAGGCAGGCAATTTCAACTTTAAATGTATCTAAACCATCAAATATTGCTGCTCTTTTAACAGGGGAACCCAACCCTCTGACATTCCATGACCCAATGTTTAGAACCATGATTTATTTTTTATATTTATAGTCAGGAGATCCTGTAATAGGGGGAGCAAGCAACCACAAAAAAAACACCCCCAAGCCCCCTCCTCTAGATAAAAGGTGCCCTATCCCTTTGTATTTATATTTCTGAACAACTAAGGTGCTTATCTCTATTAATAAGAGGGGTTTTTCCCCATCACTCAAATATTTTACTTTAGTAGATTCAAACTCTAGAACTTTACTCATAATTCACATACCACACGTGTTTATTATGACTATTTTTCTATTTTACTAGTGTGCCCTGTGTTACCCTGTAAGGGAATATACTATTTATTGTGCAAAAACATTTCCTTATGATCCTGTGATTCAACCGTGTCCTTTTCTGTATCTTCTTACTATATTCATTACCCTCCCCTTCCCACCTCCCCAAACCCTCTCCCCCCCCCACCATTCTAGGTCCCCCTTGAAGGCTTTTTTAATGACTGTCACACACTCCTCTACCCTTTCCCAACTTATTCCCTTCACTCCCCCGTTCCCACCGCCCCCCCCACCGTCCCTTTCTCCCTTCACCCAAGCAAAAACTCGTTTCTTATTCTATCTCAACCCTGTGAGTCCCCCCACCCCACTTTATACAAAATATATCGCTTTATTCTGATTACTTCCCCATCTACGAAAATCCTCTCTAACTCAACCCCTATTTATTTTGGCGACAGCTGATCTTTCTTTTCCTCTAGCCATGCTCGCGCCCTCTCCGGGGACTCAAAAATCTGACTTCTTCCAACTGCATTTACCCTAAGCCTGACAGGATAGAGAAGAGCGTATGTAATATTAAACATTTGAAGGCTACGCTTAATTCCCAGAAATTCTGCTCTACGCTTCTGCAGTTCGGGTGAGAAGTCAGGGTACATTGATATCCTAGCTCCATTATAGGACAGGTTCCCCCTCTCCCTAGCCCTTCGAAGAAAGGTCACCTTATCCTTGTAGTTTAGGAATTTCAGTAACAAGGCTCTTGGGGGGCTTCCCTGAGGGGGAGGTCTAAATGGAACTCTATGTGCTCTTTCAATAGAGAGCTGCTGTGAGAATGTCTCTCTTCCAAAAGTTTCAATTAACCATTTTTCCACTAAACCCATCGGGTCTGATCCCTCACTCTTCTCAGGGAGCCCTACTATCCTCACGTTGTCTCTCCGAAGTCTGTTTTCCATTTCGTCAAATTTTTCCATAAGCCTTTTTATCTGATCTTTCTGTGCCTTCATCTCTTGTTTCATTGGGTTCAAGTCATCCTCCATCAAACTTATTCTCCCTTCTATTTCTGTCACTCTTTCTGCCATTTTCTTAAGATCGTGGCTTACATGGGATAGTTCTTCCTTAATATCTTTCATTTGATCTGACATTTCGCTCAGAGATTGTTTACAGGCGTTAATTGCTGTAAGGATTTCTTTAAGAGATGGCTCTCCTTCCGTTATATGAATCTGGGTACCACTTGTTTCTGTTGTTTTCCCCACGGCTCCTGCACCTTTATTTGAGGGATTCTTTATTGTAATGCTACTTGTAAGCGTATTCATCTGTCCCTGGCTTTTCCTGTCCGTCGCTGTCTTGCTTTGTACCTGCTGCCCCCCTTTTGTTGGAGTGTGGTCCGTTGCGTTGACCAATCTCTCCAATTTTGCGGTTGCTGCAACCGCTGCTGCCGTTGCTCCGGCCACCGTTGGCACTCCACCCTTGTCTTTTTCTTTCTCTTTGGCTGATCGCAGAGACTGTGACCCCATAACTTCCATATTTGCTTGCTCATCTCCCTTCCTTCTTGTCGACATTTTAACCCCTCTGGTCACTATTAATTTGCTTTATTTATCGTGTTGCAACAGTGTATGAGGAGACCAGGAGTCAAATAAGGGAGTATCAGATAAAGAGGGAGGTACTTTTAGGAATATTTTCAAGATTCAAATGTCTCGTCTGCTAGTACCCTGAGATAGGATTCTCAATATGGTATTCTATGAAATAATATAATATAATATGCTACAGTCCCGTTTTCAGGTCTCCAACAAATCCAACAAATCCTATTACTTATTTAAGCTTCTTTCCAAAGTAAGAGCATAAGGGTGGTATTATGAGAGATAGTAGCGCTTCCTTCAGCCCTACTTCACATTTTAATTTCCATTCCCCCCTCAGAAGACTCACCACCCAGATGAGCGGATGTCCCCTCGAGATTCACGGGGGTCTAGGCTTCTCAACGGCTCCGGTGTCTCGTTCAGTTTTCACATCAGTGCCGCTCTCAGCGGTCCTTCCCTGCTGACACCTTGACGTCAGCTCCTACTGTGGGTGTCCTCCCTCGTATTCCCGCGAGAGCGTATCGTGGCTTTGCTTCCGGGTCTCACACGGCTCCAGCGGCTCCCGACGAATGACGTGAACACCCGAAGTTGTTGAAGGGGGAAATACCCCAGCTCCTTAGGAGGGAGAGCGCCACTTAGGTAGGGACACACGGCAAACGGGCTCACATGTCACCAATCCACAGAGCAGCATCAGCCAGTTCAGGCAGCAGGTACTCAGCGCTATGGGTGCAATCCTCCGGCTATATACTCCTGGGGTTTACCAAGCCATAGATGGGGTGAGGAGAGCACACACGCTCACTCCTCACTGACTCACTCCTCCATCCACTTCCGGTCCCGCCTCACACTCATAAGCAGTGTTTGATTGCTTAAATAAGTATGATTTCTCTAAAAAGACAAAAAAACAAACCTCAACTTTTCTTTTAAGAACTGAGCTAATCATATTTATTGAACACGATGTGCTGTCATGTGCTGAGCTTCACTCAGAGAAACTAAGAAGTAAATGCCAGTTTCTGTTCTGATGATAATGCAAGAACAGAACGATCACATGACAGACTGTTAATCAGTGGTGGCTCGTGTGTTGTGGGCGCACGGGTGCCGCCCCCCCATCCATGCACCCTGCCCCTTTCAGGATGCCGGACGCATGGATTCCTATGGCGGGGGCGGGAGGGGGTAGTATTTTTGAAGCACCTGATTAGAGCCAGAGGCTCTAAAAGGCTTCAAAATAGGGTGGACTCAGGGCGCAGAGAGTGCGCCCTGATCCCACCCAATTGTGTGACGATAGCAAATTAATTTTCGCTATTTTCACACTAACCTTCCTTCCCACCAATCAGGAGGCAGGGCATCAGACCTGTTTCCTGATTGGCCAAAGCTTCAGGCCACCCTATTGGATGGCTTGTGCTTAGGAAGAGGAGCGGAGGAGACACACGCTGGAGCGGAGGTTGCCGACGCTCTGGTGCACTTGGAGAGGAGCTGGTGCCTGGCGGTAAGTGCCTGACCACAGGCGGTCTGTCAGAGCCATGAGCCACATGTGGGGGGTTGGGGGTGCTTCCTGAGCCGCGAGCCCTGCGATGGGGTGCTGTTAGAGCTGTGAGCTCCAAGGGGGGTGCCACTGTCAGAGTCCAGAGATGGGGGCAAATGTGCTGTCAGAGCCACGAGTCCCACGAGTAGAGGGGTCAGTGGGCACAGTGGCTGCATATGATGGGCACAGTGACTGTATTTGGTGGGCACAGTGGCTGCACATGATGGGCACAGTGGCTTTATTTGGTGGGCACAGTGGCTGCATATGCTGGGCACAGTGTCTGCATATGATGGGCACAGTGACTGTATTTAGTGGGCACAGTGGCTGCACATGATGGGCACAGTGGCTGTATTTGGTGGACACAGTGGCTGCACATGATGGGCACAGTGACTATATTTGGTGGGCACAATGGCTGCACATGATGGGCACAATGGCTGTATTTGGCGGGCACAGTAGCTGCATATGCTGGGCACAGTAGTTGCATATGATGGGCAACAGGGGCTGCATTTGATGGCAAAATCGCTGTATTTGATGGGCACAGTGGCTGCATTTGATGGGCACAGTGGCTGCATATGATGGGCACGGTGGCTGTATTTGATGGGTACAATGGCTGTATTTGATGGGCACAGTGGCTGCATTTGATGGGCACAGTGGCTGCATATGATGGGCACAGTGGCTGTATTTGATGGGCACAGTGGCTGCATATGATGGACACAGTGGCTGCATTTGATGGGCAAAGTGGCTAAATTTCAACTTCAATCAACTGCAATTGATGTTTTTTTTAAAGTATTTTTCAGAATTTTTCAGTTTGTTTGCACCCCCCCCCCAAAAAAATAAATTTTGAGCACCGACCGCCACTGCTATTAATACTGTCTGACTCATGTCTCTGGTTTCTTTGATAAAAATAAATAAACTGAATACTCCAACCTGCCTTCAGCCATGAAATGGGTGCCACATATTGAATATTTGCCAGTGATAAAGCTAGCAGAGAAAACGAGTTTAGACAAAATAGATGAAGATGCTGCAATGCACCAGACAGACACATACAGTGACAATGATCAGAATTTTGAACTGTGTATGCCTTGTGAGCCTCATCTCATAACACATTCAGAATTAAACAACCTGTGCTTTTGTCAAAATCAAAAGCACAGGTTGACAGTTTCATTTTCTGTATGGAAATTGACAGTTTGTTTGCAGTTTTGGGTTGTAAACATGACCCACTAAAATGGCATCTCTTTATTGATGCATCTGTGTTAAGCCCCAAGGCTGTCTTGTTACATAATGGTAATACTTGTTAGCTATGCTGCATACATGAAAGAAACATACAAAACTGGAACTGTTGTTGAAGCACACCAAGCAAAGCTAGACTATCTGTGGAGATCTAAAAGTAGTGGCTCTGCTACTTGAAATGCAGCTTGGATATACCAAGTACTGTTGCTACTGTATATTATACATAAATTGGACACCCTTACAAGAAAATCACATTACATTCAAAAAGAAATGGCCATTTGGTTTCAGGAAGGAAAAACGTGGCATATGAACTACTTTTTGATCCAACAAAGAAACTTTGGCCCCCATGTCACATCAGACTGATAAAAAAAAGCAATGAGGGGGGGCGTGTCCGGCAGAAGACCTAGGAGGACGTGTGGACACAGAGCTCCACCAAACCGACTACAATCACCTGCCATCCTGGCTGCTAACATCTTGGGTGAGCCACCAAATATACCCTAGAAGCCTTTAGACATCCCTTGACTCCGTCCCTGCCTGTATTGAGAGGCCGGCCTGCCAATCGGGGTTTCCCCCGGCCCTTTCTACACAGCCCAGGTCCGCCACCATTGTGAGGCCTACAGAGCCTCCCACGCTGCTCTACCGACCCACGGACGATCCCTACCACAGCCCAGTTTGAGGTGGGGTGCCTGGCAAGCTGTCTGTCCCCCCATCCAATTCGTGTCCGGCTCAACAGCACAGGGTCCGTCGCCATTTTGCGGCCTACAAAACCTCCACCATCCTCGGTCAGGAGTTCCACGAGCAGCGGGGGTAGCGGAGGTCCATCCAGAAGCCCCTGGTTGACATCTAAGGGCATAGTAACAGGACTGGATAGCCACGGGGGTCCACCTGGGTGTCCCTACCGGCTGATTGTATACATCTACGGCCCGCCACCATCTTGTGGCCTGTAGGCTCCCCAGCATCCCCCGGCCTGGAGTTCAGGGATCCACAGATCAAGAGGTCACCCGCTCTACTCCGGTTGTGATAACACCCCTGGAGGAGACAGAAGAATTGTGTGTAAACGGTGGCCTGTCTGGGATCCCCTGACGGCCAGTCTCCTGCAACATCCCACAGCCTTTAATGTCAGTCTGCACCTCCTCACCTGGGTGCAATACTCCATAAGGGACATCCACATAATCTTTGCAGAAATGCCTGACCCCAAGAAGCAAGCTTACTTCTACAACATCCACTGTCACTTATTTGCTGGCCTTGCAG
This sequence comes from Lithobates clamitans, assembly GCA_037952925.1. NCBI lineage: Eukaryota > Metazoa > Chordata > Amphibia > Anura > Ranidae > Lithobates > Lithobates clamitans. The sequence continues at coordinate 192,723 of JBBGZY010000496.1, read as the reverse complement.
CTTACCCTCTGCTGTGTCTACAGCAGGCTCTTGAAGGAAAATACCCCCACAAGACTCTAGCTATCTCTATTGCACCCTTAATACGCAAAATAGGGGGGAGCAGGTGCGACTAGCACCGAGGGTAGACATGTCTTAGACCCACTCCGGTCCCCGCTCCTTTTCTAAGGGATCCTGTACAGCTTCAAAAGCTTACATAGCCACAGGATTATTATTATCAGCTGCCTACGGACACCTCCGGGCATTACATGGGCAAAGTAGGATTTCAGAAGAACATATACCAAGGTTTTATCCCGCCATCGACAACAAGGTCTGCACAAAACATGGAGCGATTCCCATATAGGTCGCCTTGAATGCGCCCGCAGATTCAACAGATGCTGTGGACCTCCTGGCTTCCTCACCAGGTACTCCTCACATGAGCAATGCACCCCAGCAGACAAACCCAGCCGAAACAGTCACGGTGGCAGTCATGGACTTGAAACTACAAACACTTTTACAGGATTTAACATGCAATATAGCTAAAGAGGTTGGGAAGATTGCTCAGGAGCTCAGGGGGAGATTGATCAGCTTGGAGAGCGCACTGCCACTTTGGAGACTAAATTTGACGAGACTGTACAATATATGCATGCACTGGAGGAAAAAAATGCATTTCTTAAACACACAGTTTCCCAAATTCAACTCCAACAAGAAGATTTAGAGAACAGAGAATGTCGTTCAAATGTGAGGATCCGTGGAGTTCCTAAAACAGTCAATGATAAAGAGCTACGGGTATATCCACTTAATCTTTTTGTCATGCTGGCTCGTTATTGATTGGCGCCAAGATAGGGCCCATAGATCTTTGGCTCCCAAACCTCCTCCTGGATCCAATCTGAGAGACATAGTAGTTCGCTTTTCACTATTATGAAAGTAAGGAAGCTTTAACAGCAGCTACATGCAACAAAAATCGCATTGACTTCAAAGGTTCCAAAATCCAGATCTTCAGCGATCTCTCCCCCATCACTCTGACAAAAAAGACGCAATCTTCATCCAGTCACGGCTCACCTCCAACTGCATCAAATCCCCTATAGATGGGGTTTCCCATTTTGGCTCTCAGCATCCAAAGATGGCACACACTACTTCTTCAGAGATCTTCATGAATGCGAGGCCTTCACTCAAAATTTAGGTCTGCCACCTGTTCCAGAAGAAGAACTCCAGCTCCCCCCGCCTGCCCCGGCCTCTAAGCCCCTTCAGGCCCCTGCAACAATCTGGACCCCAGTACGTCGGAGACAACAGAAGGCTTTCTCTACACCACAAAGCTCCAATCAGCCTAGACCCCCCCACCTGAGGCCCCAAGGATTGCCTGCATTCCACCTCCATGTTTTGGGTTCCCGGATACCCAGAATCTCGGCTGATTTCTTCAGGTATCTGCGGGGAGTGTTCTCCCCTATTTCCCTTCCCTCTTCTGATATGCTCAGTAAACATAGTTTCTAACTTTTTTGCCTAATTTTTCACACACATATGTTTTTCCATTTTGGAAGGCTTCTGTTCTCCTTTTAGCCCCCCATTGCAGTTCCAGTCAGTGGTGTTATGTTCTGAGCAATGTTAACTGGTAACTGTCAGAGGCCAGCTACTACCTAAAGGAGTGGGCCACAGTCCACAGCTCTAGCTGACCGTCATGTCCCTCTGCATGTCCAAGGTCTCTCGCCTTGGTCCCCTGAAGGACTTTTTTCCTTCAGGCTTTCAAAACACGTTTTTTTTTTCTTTTTTATGCTGTCTTCTTGTTAAACCTTTCAAATTTTTACCTGGTCCTTTTTTGACCTGTTTTTGTTCTTTTGTTTTGCTGCAGGTTATAAACTCACCACACATTGTCTTGATGTTCAAAAATGCTGATGTGTATAGGTATCTTGTCCTCCTTGGGTTGGAACATCTCTTACCCATGAGTTATGTTAAAATAACATCTGCTTATCACTCTATGACTGAAATATGGCTTTAAAGATAGTTTCTTGTAATGTCAAGGGCTTGAATTCCTTACGAAAATGCTGGCTGGCTTTGAAGGAATTCAAATCCTCCAGAGCTGATGTGGTGATGGTTCAGGAGACACATTTCCGCTCAGGGGGTTCCTTTAAATTTGCTTCTAAACTATTTCCCACAGTTTATATGGCCTCAGATCCATCTGGTAAGGCTGGAGTGGCCATACTAATTCAAAGTTCTTGTCCTATACAGATCTTAGTTTCAACTCTGGACCCCCGGGGTCGGTTTTTTTCTCCTCAAGTGTAGCCACCTGAATACCTCCTTCACCTTAATGTTTATGCACCCAATAGGGGACAGGTTGGCTTTCTCGCCGGAGTTCTTGATCGGTTGCGTTTTTTTTCTCAGCCTTTCACGATCATGGGCGGGGATTTCAGTATGTGTCTGTCTCCCAGTAGGGATAGATATGCTTTATTTCAACAAATCCCTTCTCTCCAAGTCCTTAAATTGTCCACCTCCTCTCTCAAATTAATTTGCTTTCACAATCTTTTTGATGCGTGGAGAGTTAAGCACTCTACCCAGCGTCAATTTACCTTTTTCTCCCACATAAGCTGTATTCTCGATGGGACCATTTTCTAATATCCACTCCCTTGCTACCCAACATAGTCTCTTCGGAGATAGATCCTATTATGTGGTCTGATCATGCCCCCATCACTTTGAGTATGGTGCTCAACGCCGCATCACCCAAAACTTGTCATTGGAGACTCAACAAATCTCTTTTGTGGCATGTCAAAACTAAAGATAGACTTCTTAAAAAAATAGAGGAGTTTTTTCAGTTAAATGTAGGCTCAGTCTCTGATACATCTAATGTATGGGAAGCCCATAAGGCAGTTTTTAGGGGTGAGTGCATCTCAGCCGGCTCACGCTTGAAACGTGACTCTATTCAGCTGAGGTCGGAGCTTGTGGCCCAGCTGGGGAAGGCGGAGGCGGAGGCGCAGCTTCTCCGCCTCCCTACGGTGGGTCGCTTGTGTACAGTAATTGCTATCTGCAATCATATTAGGTCTGTGGACATGAATAAAATCTCAAAGTCATTGTTATTGTTAAGCAAAAGTTTTATGAGTACGCAGACAAACTACACAGGATGCTTGTCCATAGGCTTAAGCCCCGAACCTTTTTATCAATCCCTGATCATATAGTACAATTAGATGGCACACTTACATACTGCCCCCAGACCATGTCAGGAGTATTATAATAAACTCTGCAACTGCTTGAGCATGGACTCACAGGCCCAGTTTTCACAAGACAGACTATACTCCTTCTTGTCATCTCTACATCTTCCAAAACTATCAGTAGACCAACACTCCTCATTAAACCAACCTATTTCTGTTGAAGAATTAACTGAAGTAATCAAACACCTCCCCTCACATAAAGCCCCAGGTCCAGACGGCCTTCCATATTCCTATTACAAGACATTTTTACTGACCCTAACCCCGCATTTGTTATCCTTGTTCTCCTCATTACTCCAGGGCAAAATACTGCACTCATTTTTACACGCTTTTGTAACTGTTATCCCTAAACCGGGTAAAGATCCATCCACTCCCGATAACTACCGTCCCATCGCCCTATTAAACTCAGACTATAAAATTTTCACCAAGATTTTAGCGAATAGACTCTCCCTGTTACTGCCAACACTAATTCATAGAGATCAGGTGGGTTTCGTTCCCACAAGACATGCAGGCGACAACACATGTCGTACTAATTGACCTAATAGACCTACTTACCAAAACCAAATATCCCTCTTTAATACTTAGTTTAGATGCCCAAAAAGCATTTGATCGCCTTAGTTGACCATTCATGTTTGCAATACTAACTCATTATGGATTCTCTGGCCCCTTTATCCAAGCTCTTTATATATATTCCCACATCACAGGTGCAACTCTCCTCCCACCTATTGCGTCTATTTTCCCTCAGCAATGGAATGAGACAGGGATGCCCCCTATCGCCGCTGCTCTTTATTCTTAGTTTGGAGCCTTTAGCTGCGGCTATACCGGAATACCCTGACATTAGAGACGTTCATCTTCGATAGACGGAATATAAATTATCCTTATTCGCAGATGATGTTCTTCTTACTCTCACTAACCCACACACCTACTTGCCACACCTACATAACATATTAACTACCTTTGGTGTGGCCTCTCAGGTTTTAAAATTAATGCTGCTAAAACGGAAGCATTACCCATAAATATTCCCCCTACCCTCCTATCTTCCCTCCAAAGCAAGTATAATTATCATTGGTGTTCTCAGTCACTTAAATATCTGGGGGTTCAAATCACTGCCTCTTATGACTCTCTGTATCGGGCCAACTTCCCTCCCCTGTTTTTGGAAATTAACCGTCTGCTGACTCACTGGACCGCCCTACCCTTATCCCTCCTGGGGCGTATTAATGTTCTTAAAATGTCCATTCTCCCCAAATTATTATATTTGTTTGAAACGTTACCGGTGGCAGTCCCATTGACGCAGCTGAAATCCCTTCAAAGGAGGAGCCTCCGCTTTATTTGGAATAATGCCTCCCACAGGCTGGCAGGGTCAGTGGTCCTGGCCCGGAAGAGTAGGGGGGTATTGGGAAGTCCAGACTTCATCAAATAAAATTATGCCTCACACCTGAGAGTTCTTGCCTCCTGGACCTCCCAGAAGGCGCCAAATAGGTGGGCGGAAATAGAAATGAGTGTTACAGCCTCAGTCCACCCTTGCTATATGCTCTGGCCTTCTTCCGCCCTTCATATGCCCCAATTACGGAAAATATGCTTGGCTTCAATGCTGTTCATGTTGTCTATATGGAAAAGATGTTCTGAGCGTTACTCCCTGTCCTTATCGTGCCCACCACTCTTGAGTATCCTATTCAACACAGACATCCTAGATAGCCTTTCTTATAAACATATGCTACCATGGACCCAGGCAGGAATTTTCCAACTACAACACTTTGTTAACCCAGTGACACAACATTTATTGACTTTTCCTGATTTGTAAATAACGCATCAGATTCCCCAAAAGCTCTTACATTCATACTTACAGATTAGACACTATTTCTCCACCAGATCCCCTTCTTTGACTTTGAAGAAGCCAACAGACTTTGAGGCCCTATGTGCTAAAGGTCCTTATGAGCCCCAAATGATCTCTACCATCTATAAAATGTTGCATGAGGCTGTTCCTGTGATGGTTAACAACCATCACTACATAAGAAAATGGTTTCAGATCTTACAGCATGACATCTCCTTGTTGGACTGGGGGAGCACCTGGGAGCACACTTCCAGGATTTCTCGATGTGTGACCCATAAGGAAACTACATACAAAGTCCTGATGCACTGGTATAGGACCCTAGATATTTTGCATACCCACAATCGATCAATCTCAAAACAATGTTGGTAATATTGCTGCGGGCTCTCACTACCATATTTTTTGGGAGTGTCCCCCTGTTCCCCAATTTTGGCTCCGAGTTCAGAATTTGCTAGAAACACTGGTTGGTGGCCCCGTTCCTCTAACGCTCATGCATTATTTGTTAGGTCTCTCCCTAGTGTCTCTAAGGCTCTGCGCAGACTGATGTCTTTCATTTTATTGGCTGCCAAACGGGTCATCCCTAGGCTATGGTTATCCACCTCACCCCCAACTCTCCCACAACTGCTCACTACTGTGGCTGACATATGTAGAATGGAACATCTGACGGCTGTATTGGAGGGCACGGAACAGAAATTTTCTAAAACATGGTCAACATGGGATAATTCTATATATGGTTCTGTAGGCAATGAATCTAGGTAATTAATCTCAGTTGTGTTCATATGCTTGTGCTACTATACGCTAAATACTTATTTTTTTATACAGTTCTTTATGTGGAGTTGTACAGTAGGTTTATATTGTCTCTATAACTCCTTCACAGATAGGGTTGGAAGATGTTTCAGTTTTTCTCTTTATGGATTTGAATATCTCTCACCCACTCAAGTCTACAGCTTAATCACATTGCTACTCCTTTATTTGTACAATTTGTGTGTGCCTTGTAGTTCTCTAAGACAGTGTATACCTGCATTACTTCAAAATGTTAATGTCTTACATGTATCTTCTTTTGTATGATTTGCAAAAACTTATAAATAAACAATTAAAAAAAAAAAAGCAATGAACAAGGAAGGTGAAGTTTTTCATTACTTGAGACAGATGTTTCCAAGAAAAACTGATGCCAAGATTAAAGAGAACATTTTCCTTGGTCCATAGATCAGATATGTCTTCACTGACAAGTATTTTGAAGATATGTTAATGGGGTCAGAGAGGATTGGCTGGGAAGCATTCAAGGATGTTGTTGAGAGAATTTTCTTCAGCTAGTTGAAGAATTTCTTACAACATACAAAACCATGACGTGCATGTGCCTGAAGATGAATTTTTTGCATTCACACGTTTTTCTAGAAAATCTTGGTGCAGTGATGAACATGGTTTCACTAGCCACAATAGAAAAACAGTGTTTGGCAACTGGAATCCATAAATGCTGGCTGATTTTTGTTAGACACCTGCAAGATTCACCAGACCATGAGTGCAAATGAAAGTCAGGAGAAAAATACTTTTAGCCCTGCTGAACTCATGCAACATGTCAGAAACTTGTGATTCACTACATTAGGGTCATTAAAAGTTCATTCAATATTTTTCAAGATTCCCTTATAATAGTCTTTCTTAAATTATATTTGGTTCATGTTTGGTATGAGAGCTTTCTGGAAATTTGTCAGTGGCAAGACAGTTTTGCATCAATGAGAGCATTGACATCTAGTGCAAACCACTGGCCAATTTCTATGTGCCAGTCAAAGTGGGCCTATTACATATTTCAATATTATTATTTCTATTATTTGTGAAAGCATCCTCTCCTTAAAGCATTTTTGATAGTGCCTATAACTTCTGCATAGTACTACAGTAATATATACTGTATATAATGAGAGAGGATATAATAGTGATATTCAAATACCTTACTGGTGACCTTAGCATAGGGAAAAAAAAGCTTTTCAATGAAAGGGAGTTTAAAAAGACACACAGCCATTCACTGAAATTGGAAGAGAGGTGGTTTAACCTTAAAGTGTGTAGAGGATTTTTTTACTGCCAGGGTGGTAAGGATGTGGAATTCTCTTCCACAAGCAGCAATATCAGCAGGGAGCATCAATAGTATAAAAAAAAAGATGGGCATCTTAATGTCCACAACATACAGAGATGTACGATTAAGGCTGGGTTCACACTGTTGTGCGGAGTGGCTCAAAGCAGGGGTCTGGGGCGTCCTTGTTCTCCGTTTCAGGGAGGAATCAGGCCCAGATTTTTGGCTGAATTTGGACATAAAATGGACCAGAAGATGCACAGGACTCTTTTGCAAGTTGCTCCACTGAGAGCTGGCCACAGTCTCCTGACATGCGAATTGGATGAGGGGAAACCAGCATCCAATTCGCACCAGTGTGAACCCAGCCTTACTATTGACATAAACATATGCACACACCACAGGTTGAACTGGATGGACTGGAGTCTTTATTCAACCTTACCGACTATGTAACTACTATATATATATATATATATATATATATATATATATATATATATATATACTGTCTCAGATTTGCCCTTGCAGCAGATCCTCCTTCCCACTGCAAGAGCTAACTCTTCATTTTGTCTAGGGATGATGAATACAGTGATGTACTTACCTTAATCCATAGTTCAGAATGTGGGGTGCCCTTAGCATCTTTCCATGCAATGCAGGGCTGCTGGTTCTGCACTGTACAAAATAACGCCTGGAATCAGTAACTGCAGTAGCAGTGAAGGGAAGGGGTTTTTAAAGATTGGTCACACAGAGGAGTATATTATCTTATTCACCATCTTTAACATCTTATTTATCAAAACTTTTTTTCCCCAGAGTTTAGTTGTAATAATTATTATTATACAGGATTTATATAGGCTTTACAACATTAGGACAGACAGTGCAATTACAATACAATTTGATACAGAAGGAATTGGAGTGTCCTGCTCGTTAGAGCTTACAGTCTAGGAGGGAGGGTCAAGTGATACGAAGGGTAATAACTATAATAACTGTGGGGGATGAGCTGATAAAAATGCAGTTGTTAGGTGGAGGCAGGGTAGGCTTCTCCGAAGAGAAAAGTTTTCAGCGATTGCCTAAAAGTAGATAGATTTAAAGATAGTCTGACAGATTGGGACAGGGTATTCCAGAGGATGGGAGAGGCTCGGGAGAAGTCCTGGAGACGAATTTGAGAGGAAGCGGCGAAGTAGCTAGAAAGCAGGAGGTCTTGGGAGGAACGAAGAGGACAATTAGGTTGGTATTTTGAGACTAGGCTAGTGATGTAGCTGGGGGCAGAGTTGTGGATGGCTTTATAACTTATTGTTAGTATTTTGAATTTAATTTGTTGGGCAAGTGGCAGCCAATGGAGGGATTGTCAGAGAGGGGTAGCAGACGATGAGCAGTTTGTACAGTGGATGAGTCTGACAGCAGCATTCATAATGAACCGAAGGGGGAATAGTCTATTTAAAGGTAAGCCAGTGAGGAAGGAGTTGCAGTAGTCAAGGCAAGAGATAACCAGGGAGTGAATCAAGAGCTTTGTAGTTTCATTGGTGAGGAAGGGACATAGTTTGGAGATGTTGCGGAGGTTGAGGCAGCAAGCTTTGGAGAGATCAAAGTCCAGGATAACACCTAGCACCCTGGCATGTGGGGATGGGTGGATGGTTGTGCCATTGCTCTTGACAGAGAAGTCAGGGGAAGAGGCACGTGGTGGATGAAATATTTATTAGTTCGGTTTTGGATATGTTGAGTTTGAATTATTTTCTAATCATCAATTGTGCAATAATTGATAAACACAAACACGCTATTGTTTTAACACTGTATTTTAAGCCTGGATAATTCAACACAGAGTAATTGCTTATTGTGTTTTCCTGTACCTTTTGCACCCTGTTAATAAGTTTCTTCTGTACTGCAATGTGCTCGTATGGATTTTTATCATTTTAATAATTTCACATTGTATTGACTGGCTCTTTTGTTGGTGTGAACTGAGAAGAACCAATGTGAAGTCATTCAATTACTTTTTGCTCTGAGCACATTATATATATATTTTTTTCAAATATTTTCATGTGTAGAAGGGCAAAGGTTCTAAGAATGCAGGGCTTTTAAACCACAATGGAGTACAGTGTGCTTGATAACTTGCTGAGAATTGCTTCATTTATTTTTTACGAGGAAAATCTAACACTGCACATAGAGGAAACAATGAACAGGTCACAGTACCAGCGCTGATCTTTCAATAACCTACTTGGAAAAAAAAAATTAAAAAGGATAGAAAGAAAACATGAAAGCACCTAATTATATACATTTTGTTGCTTTGGCTGTCCAATTGTATGTCCCAAAAATATTCCATTAATAATTATGATGGTAACAGAACCTACTATCCACAATAACATCAGCCAGACAATTATACATAAAGGTTCTTATATCTAGAATTGATGTAAAACGCTTACAATTCCTCAGTTCTACATTCATTTTTAAGAGAATAAATTCTTCTTCTTTTGATTTTAAGGCATTCCCCATGAAGATTTCCAAAAGTTTTAGGACTCAATGGTAGAATGGGTTTAATAATACTTGACAGTACCTTCACCTGTGAACAGAGAGGATTCCCTTCCTGGGAAATAAATCAGAAAATGTAATAAAGTAATTGGGAACAGGGGGGAGATTTACTAAAACGGGTTCTCACAGAATGTGATGCAACTATGCATAGTAACCAATCAGCTTTTAGGTTTTACATGTTTGGGACTACTTATGTTACTTTGAACTGTTTTTGATATTTTGTCGCTTTTTTACTTTAAAAATATTTTGTAAGAGGATATGATGTGTAGCGCCATCTAATGTTTGTATATATTTGGCTTTTACAGACATTTTATGTAATTTGCTGAGTTTTTAAAGGGGCAGCTGCCTGTTTTTGTGGAAGGAATATTTGATTTACTATTTGTTTTAGTGGGGAAATTATATATGTTTGGCACAGTAAAATACAATTTATAACTTTTAGATTTTATTGGCAAACTTTAATTAAACAAGCTGAAGTTAGAAGCTGATTGGTTATTATGTACAGATGCACCATATTCTATGTGCAAAAGCTTTAGTAAATCTCCCATAGAGAAACTATTGCAACTCTCATATAATATTATTCATATATATATATATATATATATATATATATATATATATATATATATATATATATATATATATATAATGCACATCAGTATTGGAATAATATAGGCTCTATAAAAGAAAAGATTATTGCATCCAATGTAGTAACAGGTGTTATCAGCGAAGAGCCCAACAAGAGTCCTGGTATAATTGTGCACATACGGTATACCCAGGTACATATAGTTATTAATAGAGATCCAGTTGCAGGGGCCCCTGAGGATGATCACAATATGGCATCTGTCTTTGTGTTGAAGACCTGAAGACAAGATCAGTGATGATGGGGAGATCTTCCAATTATTCCAACCAATTTGCAACACAGCTTCTCACACATGGAAACAGCGGTGAGGCTCTGGAACTCAGAGGCAGCCTATCTACCCTGCACTTCCCTGCCTAATAGTTTCTAATCTGGCATGCAGCTAGACCTCTAACTACCAGAAATGGCCATCAGATGCTTAACCTGGCTCTAGCCTATGCTACTTATTGAGCCATAAGCTAAAACAAGCTATAGAAACTCAGACCAGAAGAGACAGGGTCAACTAAAATAACAGGAGTTGCATATAACCTGTATTGCAATAAACAGGTTTACCTACTAATATACTGCAAGGTGACCACTACAGTAGCAGTAGCAGTCTACAACCTCCTCTCGCGTGGCTTTGCTTTCACCACTTGAACAACTTGGGTCTACAAGATATAACCAAAATAAATATTTTATATAACTTGGTTGCCCCTCAGTCACCTATTTTTTCTCCCCTCTGCATATCAGTCAAAATGCTTGTGTCTCAGGAGCACAGATAGCTGCTTCTGTATAAATTAAGACTGCAAACAGTATTTACAGGTATTATTAATAAATGCATTGTAACAATGTTATTACAGTGTATTTGTATTAAAGGGGTTGTAAAGGTAAAAGTTTTTTCACCTTAATGCATTCTATGCATTAAGGTGAAAAACATCTGACAATACCGACCCCCCAGCCCCCCCGTTTTACTTACCTGACCCCTCGAAAGTCCTTCCCTTGCCCCCAACATTCTCCTGGCTGTTGATTGGCTGGAGTGGATGGATTGAAAGCAGCGCAGCCATTGGCTTGCGCTGCTGTCAATCACATCCAATGATGCGGCGCGCCAGGGGCGGGGCCGAGTGATACAGTGAGCAGCTATGGCCGGCAGCTGTATCACAAGAGTGCTCCCGCACGCACTCAACACCATGCGAGGGAGCTCGCATGAAAGTGTTGAGTCCTTGCGGGGGGGAGCCTAGACAGCCGCCGAGGATCCCAGAAGACCAGGTTCGGGGCCACTCTGTGCAAAACGAACTGAACGGTGGAGGTAAGTATAACATGTTTGTTATTTAAAAAATGTATCTTTAGTGATCCTTTAAGACTTAAAAGCACTGCATACATACTGCATGTGTACAGCGTATAGTTTTGTATGCATCTGTATGCATCAACATAGATGTCTATTGCTCCAGTCACACAGCTGAACCTGACAACATGATCAGCGGTGTAAAAAAAGCCAATAGGGTCCATTTACGCTGTGTGGCGCATGCATGTAAACATAAGAACAGATGTTACATGTGTCCAGCATATGGGCAACTTTTTATGCAAGATCTTACTGCCAACAAAGATCCTGCATAAACCAAAATAGTCTTGAGAATGAGGTCTTAGTCATTTTACCTGCAGCTCTTTGACCTGCACACAATTTGGTTCCCGCAACCTAGCAAATAGAATGGATGAAATGTTCAAATGTTTCCTTGTTCCTCTAATTTCTTGTCCAGATGTCACAAGAATAACAATCTGAAATTAAATCTCTAGTGTACTTTACAGAATTACTTTCCACTCTATGTAAAACTTAAAACAGAAAAAAGTTTTGTCTAAATTAAAAGAAATACTGGTAATATTCATAAATCCTTTCAATTGTCTGCTTGCAGATGGCCTTTCACTATTTAGATACTTCCAATCACAATGTCCCTTCTCTGATTGTTTTTATATTCAATTATTCTTCGGCAGACTAGTATTTATGTCTGGGGCTAATTTGGAGTTTGACAGCTTGATTATTCTCTATGTTATATGTCATTATTTCTTTTCACTGACTGCATATTAATTGAAATTTGAAGGCTTGATTGCTGTAATACTTCATGCAGCTTTATGGTAAAATAAGGAAAAGGTCAGCATAAAAACTTTAGTAAGATACCACAAATGAGAGAGTTTTTACCACTCATGGGATATGAACATAACTTTTAAGTTCTGATAAAGTTTTACACCAGATGGAAGCAAAAATGTATTACGAAATTAATTATGTTTTAATCAAAGAGAGTATGGGGAATGGTACTAAAAAAGCAGTGTACTGTATATATTGTAGCTAAGGCAAAATGAAAGCTCTCTAGAATCAGTAAGATATGTACTGCACATCTCCTTTGAAATTAAATAGGATTATTTATTATGTATTACTATATAGCACCAGTACATTTTTCAGTATGGGCAAGACTTCAAAGGAGTCTCAGAGGGGCTATAGATGCATTATAGCATGCTGAGTGAAAGGGCAGATGAGGTAGTTTTAATGTTTTGATAATCTGCTGTGTAGAAAGAGCAGGATACTTTTGAGGTCCATAAATGGACATTGGACTGAAAAAAAATGTTTTATGTAGCCATCTGATGAGTGCACCTGACTATGGCTGAGTTAATGATGCAACCAGTAGATATGGCGTTAAATCAAGTTTGAAATTTCAGACCTAGAACAGATTTAAGTTAGTTAAATACAGTGCATGTGCTGTAAAATCGATTAAAATATAATTCTAACCAAATTATTTTTTTTGTTTTAGCTAGAGATGTTCAGCTCTGTAAACAATTTGCTTTTCAACAAAGTGGGTAAAGTTAGCCATGTAAAATTTGAAAAATCAAATCTAGAGTTTCACCTTCTGGCTGAAAAAGGTAAATACAAAATATGCATAAACACTATTTGATAAAAGCTGTTCTCGGGGCAAATAACCCAGTGACAATCAACCAGGGAGCACCATCAATAACAGGAGTGCAGAATGAAATGCACTCCCATGAGCCCCAGGAGAAGTATGGCCAAAAGAGCTTTAACCCTACATCTCCATTAATAGAGATACTTCCAGATGAGTGTTACAGCAAATTCCAGTTGCAGGGACCCCTAAGGATGATGCAATATCTGTCTTTGTGTTGGAGGCCTGAAGACAAGATTAGTGGTCATGGGGGGTATCCTCCAACTGTTGTCCCAGCAGCCTGGAATTGAATCTCTCATCGACAGAAACTGTAGTGTGGCACTGGAATTCAGAGTCAGCCTGTCTATTCTGTGTTTTAGTCCCTCACTAGTAGTTTATAATGGTCCAGGATTTAGCAGCATGAACAGGACATGTAGCTTAGACTTTCTTTCCAAAAAGTAGTAAAGGTCTTGCGAGCTACCAAATCAAAGATCACCTATTTTATAATGGAGTGATGACAGTTGCTAGCACTAATCACGTCCCATACTAACGTGTTAGGCCCCTTTCACACGGTCAGACCGTTCAGGTCCACCTGTCAGTTTTGATGGTGGACCTGAACGGGCGCTCCATGTTAGCCTACGGAGCGAAGGATGTCAGCGGAGACATGTCCGCTGACATCTGACACGGTCCGATCCGCTAAAAGCAGACGAATGGCCCTACGTTCAGATCTGTCACTGGCGTTTTCGTCCGATCTCTCCATAGGCAGCAGCGGCACTCGACAAGCCCCTTCCAGCTCAGGAAGCAGAGAGGGACCTGTCATCCGCCGGCTCAGCGGAGATCAACTAAGAGACCTCCCGCTGAGCCGGCGGACCGAGGTGGACTCCATGGAAGCGGAGTCCGCCTCGTGTAAAAGGGGCCTTAGAATCAAAGATAAATAAATAAATCATGTGCTGCACTATCCCGTTAACCTCCCTGGCGGTATGATTATTTAAGATTTTAGGTGCTGAAAGCAGTACCATTATTTTTGCATGGAAATGTTGTGTTTTATATTGTAGGCCTGTAATTCTTAGGAATAACTCACTGAAATCTGTCCAAACAAGAGTCTAGTAGACATCCTGGGTATGATAACGTTTGAAACACAAAATCATAAATTATAATATAATAAATACCTATAAATAATAACAAATAATAATATAATAGTAATAATACTTTTTATTCAATAAATTTTAGTAAATAATATAAATCAAAAACACTGACTTTTTTTTGGCCAAACAATAGTGCAATATTAGTAGTCATATTGCTTTAGTAAACATCTCGGGTATGGAAAATTTTAAAACAGGGTACAGCACAAAGTCCGATGTCACAGTCAGGACAGTAGAACCGGGTTTCTTTTCTGATTTTTGTTCCTGTGTCGTCACGTTTAGAGCAGCAAACCACACACATCTTTGTGGGTGCTGCCTTCTTTTCCATTGGTGGATTGTGGTCCATAAAGTGTCGACCTGTCAGGCATTCCGGGTTCACAACACCAGCAGCACGACGTCCAGATCTATTTACAGTGGTTGGTGTTTGGTGCTTCAGAAATATAAGTTTGGCAACTTTCCAAACAAAGTCTGCATGAATCACAGGCCTGTCACTCTTTTTTTTTAGAAGAATGAAAGCATTCCACAGGCACTGTTCAAGAAGATGCCTGAAGATTTTTTTGTAATTTTTTTTGTTGCTTTCTCATAGCAGGATAAAAAGTCATGGCCTGGTCAGCTCTGTCAACACCTCCCATGGTGTTGTTGTAGTCCATTATGACTTGAGGTTTCATTACGTCTTTTCCACCTTTTGTATGTACAATGAGAGTAGAGGTGTTGTGAATGGTACTCATTAGGCACACATCTTTTTTTATCGCGCCATCTTAGTGCCATCATTTTGCCTTTTTGCCAGGCAATTATTTCTCCTGCCTTGAGCTTTTTATTGCCAAAGGTTGGTGGCATGTCACGCCGGTTAGCTCTAACAGTCCCGTATGCATCCGTCTTGTGTTGTAGAAGGAACTCATAGAGTTCTGGAGAAGTATAAAAATTATCTGTGGTTACACAGTACCCCTGATTCAGCAATGGATCAATCAAAGTGAGAACAGAAGTGGTTGCCATTCAATAACTATTGAATCTTTTGTTGAATTTGGTCCCTTTCCCGGTGTAAAGGACCAAATTCCATATGTAACCAGTGCTGTCTTCACAGAGCATGAATGATTTTATGCTGAATCGTGCTCTCTTAGATGCGATGTACTGTATCCAGCTAAGTCTTCCTTTGTAGGCCATTAGACTTTCGTCAATACTGACGTCTCTGTCTGGTACCTAGGTCTGCTGGAGATTTTTCAGAATAATTTGATATAGGTCCCAAATCTTTTTCAGTTTTGGAGCTGGATGAGAAGTCTCATCAAATTCTTTATTATTTTGAAAATGCAGATATTTAATTATGAGAGAAAATTTGTATTCCGACATGATGGTGCCAAAAAAAGGAGTGGCTAATATTTTGTTGGTTGTCCAGTACCACTTCTGTAGGGGTTTCCCCACAACTCCCTGGAGAATAATTAGACCCAGAAACTTCCAGATGTCCTCCTTGGTCACTGGTTCCCATTTTCTGCTCCTTGAAAACTTCTGAGGTATAGCAGCTTGTTGCTCCTGGTACCGATTGGTCTCTGTAACAATTCTTTCTATGACCTCATCAGTCAAAAAGAGTTGGAGGTATCCCAAGGGACTGTCATCTTCAACCTCCACTTTGATACCAGGCGCTACGGTAAACGGGAATCTTGGGGGCGCTGTGTTCTCCGTACCGCAATCAATCGAGCACCAAGTCCGCACATCACTGGGCACAGTCGCAGGATCATCGCTGAAATCGCTTTCCGTGCCTGATGACGAACTTCCCCATGATTATCCCTGTAAATATTGCTATGCATGTACACATGCAAAAAAAATTTCAAACCAAGAAATATGACTTTAAGGCAACGAGTACGGGGAATACTTACCCAATAAAGGATTTTATTAACTGCTATACAGAGGGGGTAGTGTACATGTTACAATGTTCTTGTAACTTACAGTACGTAGGAAGGACCAAAAGGGCACTCAAAACCAGGATCAAAGAACATATAGAAAATATTAAAAAAGGGTGTCCGAAACACAACGTATCCAAACACTTCGCACTTTTTCATAATAAAGACCCCACAGAATTACTCTTTTGGGGTATAGAGAGATATAATAAATCTTGGAGAGGTGACCACAAAATTAGAACCCTCAGCCGGAAGGAATCGAAGTGGATACATAGAACCAGAACATTAGTGCCTGAAGGGTTAAATATAGAATTTGATCTTAACTGCTTCATTAGTGATTTTTAGACATTGTGTATTTTTATTTATATCCCATATCTATGTAAACTCAGTACTTCATTTCCGGTGTGCTGTATCTCGTAAATTTGGGGAGTACATTTTTAGAACCTTCATATATTACTGATCTGTCATTTTTATCCACATTTTTCCCTTATTCTAATAAGAAGATATTTTATCCTATTTTTTAGCCATTTTTATTAGGCCCATTTTTATTATTGTTCTTATTAAAGGGTTAATATATATTTTATACACACACTTTTAAGATTAAAGGTACAATATGCTAATTTAGAATAAACTTGATCACATATAGACCGGCCAGAGATTCGATCTATAATTACACTACTAATTTTAGCCCATCATTCAAACATTAAGGAACTTCTTTGAATCGTTTTTTAACCTTTTTTATGTTTTTGTTTGAATACAACTTTATTAATTAACATTGAGCGGCATTGCCCACTCAAAGATGGCCGCGGTATAAGTATTTACTTGGTCTACAACAAAATGGAGTTTTCTCCACTTCCTGTCCCAATGATATATAATGACCATGACGCTAGCCAATCCGGTGCCCTGAAGAACTCTCGTGATATGACGTAACACGTAGGACGCAACCGGAAATACGTAGCGCGGACCGGAAGTGACGTAACGAGTACCGCTAACACGCTGGTTCCACTGTTGTTTGGCGCTTTGTCGTTTATTTTAATGTAAGCAGCTATTTTATTTTAATAAATTCCTTGGCTTAACATTATTACACTATCGGAGTCCTTTGCTTTCAATTACCCCTATATGGAGCCTACCCATTGGAGGAAGTGTCTTCTCCCCTAACTCGGACCAGGATGCTACCACCATCACCGGACCAGAACGAGCACAGACCTACTGAAAGCACACAGGCACTTTTATTGTGTCATTAAGGTGAGAGTCCTGGGAGCCCCGAGTGGGTATCCATTGCCACGAACAGTCACCGGATCACCCAGCAACGCATGTTCACATATCAGTCACAATTGTTATGTTTTTATGTTTCCATCATGCGATTTATGTGATTGAACAGCACTTAGTCACTTTTGATTCACGTTTTATGTTTTTCTTACTATTGAAGGACATTCACTGTTGATTCTCACTTGCACTAATTGTGGTTTTCCACTTGGAGCTTTAATTTTTTAGGTGTGCAGTTTTTATGCAGTAGCATCATGTATTGAGTAATTGTTGCGCAGAATCACGTACACAATTTATCACGATTGTGCATTTTTGAACTTCCCCATGAATCGCTATCACTCACTTCTGCAAGCGATTCTGTCTCGCTGTCGCTTTTTTCCAGCAGGTCATATGCCGCTTTTGAGGTTGAAGCGCGCTTTTTTGATGCCATGGTCGCTCTGCAGTTTCCAGACAGAAAAACTGCAGGCAGGGGCACTGGACAAAGCACTGGGGGGCAATCTGAGGTCTATTTTATTTTATTTTATTTAGTAATGTAATCCAATAGGATTACAATGTGTCAGTGTGTTTGTGCTTTATACATTTTGAATTTGCCGCCGGTTCCACCTCCTGTGTCGCTACACTCACAGGGAATGGAAGCGAGGGCACACAGTGCATCGGGCGGAAGATCCGGCCGCCGAACACAGCGGGAGAACATTGAGGGATCCCGGAGACAAGGTAAGTCACGTCTTCCAGGATCCAGCGATGCGATCCCGAGTCTGGCTCGGGGTTACTGCTTCTGGTACTAAAATCTCACCCCGAGCCAGACTCGGGAATACCGCCAGGGGGGTTAATAATCTGCTGAACCTGCAGCAAAAAACCTAAAAAACAAAATTGTTAACTAAAGTGATGTGCCTATAAATACAATCCCAAAAATAAAAAATATATATATAAGCGACTGTTGTCGTCATACAGCTTACAACATCATATAGCGTGAATATACACACATTTCATAAAATATAAATATTAATACAAAAGTGATCCATAAAGTGCTCAGGTGCATATAGGTCCGTGATACTCTGACCATCCAGGGTCAGTTTTCAGCGTCCTTAACCAGTTGCCGACCGTCGCACGACGATGTACGTCGGCAGAATGGCACGGGCAGGCATAAGGACTTACCTGTACGTCCTTGCCTGCCCGTGGGCTGGGGGCCTTATCGGACCCCCCCGGTGCCTGCGGCAGTCGGATTCTCGTCAGGGGCAATCAAAGGTGAGGGGGAGGCCACTCATTCGAGGCTCCCCCCTGGCGAATGAAATGCTTCCTCGGCTTCTGTAATGTAAACGGAAGCGGAGGAAGTGATGTCATCTCTCCTCGAGCCGGTCTTTTCATTCCGGTGCCGAGGAGAGAGGGCATCCAAGTACGTTTGCACAACACTACACTTCCAGTAGAACACGCAGGCACACATTTTACCCCCCATCACCCCCAAGTCACCCCCCGATCACCCCCCTGTACCCCCTGTCACAGTGACACCAAAAGAAGTTTGTTTTGTTTTTCTGATTATTGCTTTGGTGTCATTTGTGACAGTTATAAGTGGTAGGGCAGTTAGGGTTAGCCCTCTTTAGGTCTAGGGTACCCCCCTAACCCCCCTAATAAAGTTTTAACCCCGTAATCACCCCCTGTCGCCAGTGTCACTAAGCGATCATTTTTCTGATCGCTGTATTAGTGACACAGGTGACGCTAGTTAGGGAGGCAAGTATATAGGTTCGCTGTCAGTGTTTTACAGCGACAGGGGGCAATTAAACCCCCTGATTGCCCCCTAGTCAACCCTTTCACCAGTGATCACTGTATAACTGTTACAGGTGAAGCTGGTTAGTTAGTTTATTTATTATAATTTTAGGGCACCCGCCGTTTATTACCTAATAAAGGTTTAACCCCCTAATCGCCCGGCATTGATATAAGTTAAGTTTTAGGGTCAGATAAGGTCTGTGTCACCCCAGGCAGTGTCAGGTTAGTGCCAGTACCGCTAACACCCACTCACGCAGCATACACCTCCCTTAGTGGTATAGTATCTGAACGGATCAATATCTGATCCGATCAGATCTATACTAGTGTCCCCAGCAGTTTAGGGTCCCCAAAAATGCAGTGTTAGCGGGATCATCCCAGATACCTGCTAGCACCTGCGTTTTGCCCCTTGGCCCAGCCCAGCCCACCCAAGTGCAGTATCGATTGATCACTGACACTTACAAAACACTAAGCACACATAACTGCAGCGTTCACAGAGTGAGGTCTGATCCCTGCGATTGCTAACAGTTTTTTGGTAGCGTTTTGATACAGTCGCTGACAGTCCAAAATGGCAAATCGAAGGTACACTAGTGAAGAGGCCTACACGTTTCTGAGCATGACAGATAGTGAAGAGGAAGTCACTCATCTGTCACATTCAGGCTCAGAATATGATCCTGTAGATGACAGCGACTCCATGACAGATAGCTCTGATGACAGAGTTGTGGTCCCTGCCAAGGTCAGGCGTACCAGACCCCAAACTTCTTCTGTCCTTGAAGTGCAAGAACCATAGGGCTCTCGTATGGAGCAGAGCAGTACTAGCGCTGCTATTCCTTCTGGTGAACTGGCAAGCACCAGCGGCTTAGTACACCCTGGTCGTACATCCAGCACTGCAGTATCACGTGGTGACGTGGCAAGTCCCATAAGTGCAGTTCAAGCTGGCGAGGTGGCAAGCACAAGTAGTGCCCCGCTGCCACCAAGAAGACGAACACAGGTCCGTCGTGCCCATAGTACCCTTCCTGCTGCATTCACCAATCCTAATTGGGAGCCCACCACTTCTGCAGCACCCGTACTTCCCCATTCACTGGCCAACCCGGAATTCCGGTGGAAACAGTTGATTTTATGCCATTTGATTTTTCTATAGATCTATTGTGGACCAAAGCAATTTATACGCTGGTCAACACATCGCCACTATTCCCCAGTCCTCCCTTGCCAGAGATTGGAGACCAATCACGGTCTCTGAATTCAAGCTCTTTCTGGGCCTTTCCCTCAACATGGGCATAACTAAAAAGAGTGAGTTGCGGTCATATTGGTACACTGACCCAATTCACCATATTCCCTTGTTCTCTGCCTCCATGACCAGGGCACGATACGAGCAGATTTTGCAGTTCATGCACTTCAACAACAATGAACTCTGTCGTCCTCGTGGAGACCCTGAATACGATCGGCTCTACAAAATTCGGCCTCCGTAAACCACTTCAACCAATGTTTTGCAGACTTGTCTGCGTTGATGAGTCCCTGATTAAATTTTCTGGCCGCTTGTCATTCAAACAGTACCTTCCCAGCAAGCGTGCCAGATACGGGGTCAAGATGTATAAGCTCTGTGACAGGGCCACAAGCTATACATGTAGTTTTATGGTTTACGAGGGCAAAGATAGTCACGTAGAGCCGACAAACTGTCCTGACTACATAGGAAGCGCTGGCAAGATTGTGTGGGACTTGGTGTCACCCTTATTCGGAAAGGGGTACCATTTATATGTGGACAATTATTACATGAGCGTGCCACTTTTTAGTCACCTTTTTGATCATCAGATTGGAGCATGTGGCACCGTGCGATCTAATCGCCGGGGCTTTCCCCAGCGGCTTGTAGATTCCCGTCTTAGGCTGGGGAAGAGAGCCTGCTTGCGGTGTAATAATTTGTTCGCTATGAAGTGGAGGGACAATAAGAATGTTTTTGTTCTTACCTCCCTTCATGCAGACATGACGGTCCAAATTACTACGGCGACTGGTGTTGTGGAGAAACCCCTCTGTGTCCACGAATATAACCCAAATATGGGAGGGATGGACCTCAACGACCAGTTGTTGGCACCGTACCTAGTTGCCCGTAAGGCCAGACGCTGGTACAAAAATGTGTCTGTATACTTATTTCAATTGGCTTTGCTGAACACTCATGTGCTATACAGAGCTTCAGGACAGACTGGATCCTTCCTTAAATTCCAGGTAGAGATCGTCAGAGCCCTTTTGTTTCCAGACGGTGCTCCACCTCACCTTTCCCAACCAAATGCAGTAAGCCGGCTGCATGAGAGGCATTTTCCTTATGTCCTCCCGAGTACCCCTACCCAACGAGCCCCCCAAAATAAATGTTGTGTCTGCAGAAAGCACGGATAAAGGCGTGACAACTGGTATTATTGTCCCTCCTGTCCTGACAATCCTGGTCTATGCATTGGAGAATGTTTTGAGCGCTACCATACACTAGTTGAGTTTTAGCTTAGGGTACAGCATTGCACAGACTGGGACACACTTTCACAGGGTCTCCCAAGATGCCATCACATTTTGAGAGACCCAAACCTGGAAACGGTTACAGTTATAAAAAAAATGTAAAAAAAAAAAAAAAAAAAAGTAAAAAAAGAAAAATACATAAAAAAATATAAAATAAAAAAAAACAAAAATAGTTGTCGTTTTATTGTTCTATCACTCTCTATTCTCTCTCTATTGTTCTGCTCCTTTTTACTGTATTCTATTCTGCAATGTTTTATTGTTGTTATGTTTTATCATGTTTGCTTTTCAGGTATGTAATTTTTTTATAGTTTACTGTGTTTTATTGTTAACTTTTTTTTTGTTTTCAGGTACGCCATTCAGCTGCAGCGCAGATTTATTTATCTTGACAGCAACAGCGTTTGCTCCCATGATACATAAAGCCGTGACTCCAGCGCTGTCGGAGGTGATTTCACCACCACAGTTACATACTTCAGCATATATGCCGAAGTGTGGGGGCAGCAGTGGGTGGAGGAGCGATTTGTTCCTACCTTTTGCGGGAGGATGCCCCCATGTTTAGGCATATATATATTTTAGGCACAGGTTGCGTTAAATGTTTTATTTTTTACTATGTTTTTTTTGTATTTGCTTTGCAGGTATGGTAAGTCTTACTGTTATACTGTAATATTACTTTGTTTTATTGTTAACCATCATTTGCTTAGCAGGTACGCCATTTAGTTGCAGCGCGGATTTATTTATCTTGACAGCAACAGCGTTTGCTCCCACGATACATAAAGCCGTGACTCCAGCGCTGTCGGAGGAGATTTCATCACCACAGTTACATACTTCAGCATGTATGCTGAAGCGTGGGGGCAGCAGTGGGCGGAGGAGCAATTTGCTCCCACCTTTTGCGGGACGATGCCCCCATGCTTCGGCATTTATAAACGGTGCATATATGCCCATCATTAGAAGTGGGTGGATGAAGGTGGTATTCTAATGGTGGGCATACCCACCGATCAATCTCTTTTTTTCGTTCAGCTCACAGGCTGCATGAAAAAAAAGTTTACAATATATGTCCAACAAGGACCAGCAAGGTACTGGTATGTTGCTGGACTTTAAGTGGGTATACCAGAATGATGCCTGCAAGTTTAGGTATCATCTTGGTATCATTCTTTTCAGCCAGCGGTCGGCTTTCATGTAAAAGCAATCCTAGCAGCTAATTAGCCTCTAGACTGCTTTTACAAGCAGTGGGAGGGAATGCCCCCCCACCATCTTCCATGTTTTTCTCTGGCTCTCCTGTCCCAACAGGGAACCTGAGAATGCAGCTGTTGATTCGGCCAGCTGACCATAAAGCTGATCAGAGACCAGAATGGCTCCAATCATCTCTATGGCCTAAGAAACCTGAAGCTACGAGCATTTTATGACTTAGATTTCGCCGGATGTAAACAGCGCCATTGGGAAAGCATTTTATCACACCAATCTTAGTGTGGTCAGATACTTTGAGAGCAGAGGAGAGATCTAGGGTCTAATAGACCCCCATTTTTTCAAATAAGGAGTACCTGTCACTACTTATTGCTACCATAGAGGATATTTACATTCCCTGAGATAACAATAAAAATGATAAAAAAAAAATGAAAGGAACAGTTTAAAAATAAGATAAAAAAGCAAAAAAATAAATAAATAAATAAAAAAAAAAAGCACCCCTGTCCCCCCCGCTCTTGCGCAAAGGCGAATGCAAGCGTCGGTCTGGCGTCAAATGTAAACAGAAAGTGCACCATGTATGTGAGGTATCACTGCGAAGGTCAGATAGAGGGCAGTAATTTTAGCAGTAGACCTCCTCGTAAATCTAAAGTGGTAACCTATATAGGCTTTTAAAGGCTTTTAAAAATGTATTTAGTTTGTCGCCACTGCACGATTGTGCACGATTTTTAAAGCATGTCGTGTTTGGTATCCATGTACTCGGCCTAAGATCATCTTTTTTATTTTATCAAACATTTGGAAAATATAGTGTGTTTTAGTGCATTAAAATTTAAAAAAGTGTGTTTTTCCCAAAAAAATGGGTTTGAAAAATCGCTGCGCAAATACTGTGTGAAAAAAAAAATGAAACACCCACCATTTTAATCTGTAGGGCCTTTGCTTTAAAAAAAATATATATTGTTTGGGGGTTCAAAGTAATTTTCTTTCAAAAAAAATAATTTTTTCATGTAAACAAAAAGTGTCAGAAAGGGCTTTGTCTTCAAGTGGTTAGAAGAGTGGGTGATGTGTGACATAAGCTTCTAAATGTTGTGCATAAAATGCCAGGAAAGTTCAAAAACCCCCCAAATGACCCCATTTTGGAAAGTAGACACCCCAAGCTATTTGCTGAGAGGCATGTCGAGTCCATGGAATATTTATATTGTGACAAAACTTGCGGGAAAAAGACAATTTTTTTTTTGTCACTAAATGATATATTGCTCAAACATGCCATGGGAATATGTGAAATTACACCCCAAAATACATTCTGTTGCTTCTCCTGAGTTCGGGGATACCACATGTGTGAGACTTTTTGGGAGCCTAGCTGCGTACGGGACCCCGAAAACCAAACACCACCTTCAGGCTTTCTAAGGGTGTAAATTTTTGATTTCACTCTTCACTGCCTATCACAGTTTCGGAGGCCATGGAATGTCCAGATGGCACAAACCCCCCCCCCCAAATGACTCAATTTTGGAAAGTAGACACCCGAAGCTATTTGCTGAGAGGTATGGCGAGTATTTTGCGGACCTCACTTTTTGACACAAAGTTTTGAAAAAAAAAATACATTTTTCTTGTCTTTCTTCCTATTCGAAAACAAATGAGAGCTTCAAAATACTCACCATGCCTCTCAGCAAATAGCTTGGGGTGTCTTATTCCAAAATGGGGTCATTTGGGGGGGGGGGTTTGTGCTATCTTTGCATTTTATGGCCTACGAAACTGTGATAGGTAGTGAGGAGTGAAATCAAAAATGTATGCCCTTAGAAATCCTGAAGGCAGTGATTGGTATTCAGGGCCCCGTATGCAGCTAGGCCCCCAAAAAGTCCCACACGTGTGGTATCTCCATACTCAGGAGAAGCAGCAGAATGTATTTTGGGGTGTAATTTCACATATGCCCATGGCATGTTTGAGAAATATATCATTTAGTGACAACTTTGTGCAAGAAAAAAAAGGTTTGTCACTTTCCCGCAACTTGTGGCAAAATATAAAATATTCCATGGACTCAACATGCCTCTCAACAAATAGCTTGGGGTGTCTACTTTCAAAAATGGGGTAATTGGGGGGGGTTTGTGCCATCTGGGCATTTTATGGCCTTCAAAACTGTGATAGGTAGTGAGGAGTGAAATCAAAAATTTACACCCTTAGAAATCCTGAAGGCGGTGCTTGGTTTTTGGGGCCCAGTATGCGGCTAGGCTCCCAAAAAGTCCCACACATGTGGTATCCCTGTACTCAGGAGAAGCAGCAGAATGTATTTTGGGGTGTAATTCCACATATGCTTATGGGATGTTTGAGCAATATATCATTTAGTGACAACTTTGTGCAGGAAAAGAAAAAAAAAATTGTCATTTTCCCGCAATTCTTGTCAAAATATAAAATATTCCATGCACTCAGCATGCCTCTCAGCAAATAGCTTGGGGTGTCTACTTTCCAAAATGGGGTCATTTGGGGGGTTTTGTGCCATCTTGGCATTTTATGGCCTTCAAAACTGTGATAGGTAGTGAGGAGTAAAATCAAAAATTTACGCCCTTCAAAATCCTGAAGGCGGTGCTTGGTTTTCGGGGCCCCATACGCGGCTAGGCTCCCAAAAAGTCCCACACATGTGGTATCCCCATACTCAGGAGAAGCAGTTAAATGTTTGGGGTGCTATTCCACATATAACCATGGCATGTGTGAGCAATATATCATTTAGTGCCAACTTTTTGTAAAAAATTTTTTATTTTTATTTTTTTATCATTATTCAATCACTTGGGACAAAAAAAGTAATATCCAATGGACTTAACATGCCTCTCAGCAATTACCATGGGGTGTCTACTTTCCAAAATGGGGTCATGGGGGGTTTTGTACTGCCCTGCCATTTTAGCACCTCAAGAAATAAGATAGCCAGTCATAAACTAAAAGCTGTGTAAATTCCAGAAAATGTACCCTAGTTTGTAGACGCTATAACTTTTGCGCAAACCAATATATATGCGTATTGACATTTTTTTTACCAAGGACATGTGGCCGAATACATTTTGGCCTAAATGTATGACTAAAATTAAGTTTATTGGATTTTTTTAATAACAAAAAGTTGAAAATATCATTTTTTTTCAAAATTTTTAGTCTTTTTCCATTTATAGAGCAAAAAATAAAAACCGCAGAGGTGATCAAAAACCATCAAAAGAAATCTCTATTTGTGGGAAGGAAAGGACGCAAATTTCGTTTGCGTACAGCATTCCATGACCGCGCAATTAGCAGTTAAAGCGACGCAGTGCCAAATTGTAAAAAGTGCTCTGGTCAGGAAGGGGGTAAATCCTTCCAGGGCTGAAGTGGTTAATCTAAAGATAATAAACGTGACTTGATAGGTGACTGTGAATATAGTGATCTTCAGCAGTGATTACACTCAGGTGCTCCCCACCCCAAGGTAATGGCCGCTTACCTCAGAGCATGTGACTTCGCAATTATGTTTGGTCAGTACACGTGTTTGAATCGTCAAAACTGATTCCAGGTCAGGTTGCAAGGTCCAAATACTGCTCAAAGATGTGGCATTCTCATATATAAATATGCCCCCCCATGCCCTCCTCCTAGGGGTTCAAAGTTGACAACCAGGGGTAGGGAGTGCCTAAATGATATATTTACAGGCATTTACTATTTCAGACAGTAGAGGGAAGCAGATCCCTACATGTGGTAAAATTTAACCCTGTGTATCACAGAAATTTAGATTTGTATGTCTGATGCATTATAAAGACAGAGGCCACAGATTTGGGATTCTTGTCAAGCAATTTTACACCATTGAAATGAGAATGTAGTGATTGACAGGCATGAGGATATCCCTAAAGAAATTATTAAAAACCAGATTGACTATGTTTCTATTGACTGTGGCTATTTTTTAAACTGGATGTATTTTAAAATTAGAGAAAGAAGAAAAGAAATTCTGCCACTTCTTTTCTATTGAAACCAGCTGAACACTAGCTCTTTTCTAAACTCACCTTCTATCCACTACAGCCAATCACACTCCAACACTTAATTAAGACACTACCATAAACTCACGTCTATGTCACTGCAACCAGCCCCATTTAGCTTAGTCAGGCAAGTAAAGCTCAACTTCATTGTGGTGCATCCAGCCACAAAACTGACTTGAAGAGGGGCTTTCCTAGATTTTCTTAACCTTCCTGATGAAATGTATGTCTGTATGAGTCTCATGACTATAGTGTAAGTCATGTCTGTGAGACTAGCTAACACGTGTCGCTATGGTTGAGGTGATAGTGAATGTTTTCCACTCCATTCACCAACCAAGCTATACTCTTCCACAATGCAAATGATCTAGCCTTGGCTGGAATTAACACTTTAATTAGTTCATGGATAAAACAGATATCAAGAGACATAAAAAAAACAGGCAGGGATATATAATGTATGCAGTATGTAGAATTTATAGAGGTACATTAAATTGCTCCTTGCATACATAATTCTGCCTAATATTCTCTGTTCCTGCTTCCCATGGCATACCAAAGGAACACTAGGTGCTTAACAG
This sequence comes from Lithobates clamitans, assembly GCA_037952925.1. NCBI lineage: Eukaryota > Metazoa > Chordata > Amphibia > Anura > Ranidae > Lithobates > Lithobates clamitans. The sequence goes on along the minus strand of JBBGZY010000496.1, from coordinate 165,345 downwards.
TGTGGATTTAATGCTGAAAAATTTGCAATAAATCACATCTTTTTTAGGACATACAGATATATCCCAGAGAATAAAGTATCTGGCAGGAATATAATAGGTAGTGTATTCATAAATGTTGTATGTAACCCAAGATTTAAACAACATGCACCCAGGATCTAAATATTTTTCCTATGAAATAAAATTAGAAACATGTTTAAATCCTGTTTAATCGGAGTGCCAAAAGTTTAATAATAGTAAAAATGGGTACCTACATCCTATCAGATTGAAGAAATTTGTATTTGAGGCTAGTGGACTTTAATGGTACCGTAACAATTTTAGATACACAAAAGTATAAAACAAGTAGAGTTTATTGAATTAACATGAACATGTTAAAACATATATATTTGTTTAAAATATATCTCTGTTTATTCGTTCAGGGGATGGTACAACTGACAAAAAATGGCAGTACCAGTTCACCCTGTATCAGTTAAATTAGCATGCTCGACATGCTTCTTCAGGAGAATTTTGTTTGCATACTATGATGTTATAGGAACAGAAACAATGCTTAATACTACATAAATGAGATAGAAAAGAACAAGTTAATCATAATATACATAATAAGACGTCACATGCATGACTAATAGTACCAGCAGCATAATAGCAGAGAGCATGGTGCCCCTCCCAAATGGGTGATCATGACCCTTACCCAAGGCAGCAAAATAAGCCACAGCCCAAAAACAGTGGGTCTGCCACGGAGGACATGGGAACTCCCCGCAGACCAGAGAAAACAATAGCCAGGGATCTATTAAAATTTTTTACAGTCAATTCCCAGGTTATTAGTTATAAATAAATAGACAGATAGCAGCGCAGGTTTCAATACAACTGGAAAACACAGTGCAAATCATCAAATTAGTATTTTGAGCAATATTGAAGCTCCTGGTGAGAGATGTACAGTCTATTTGTAGGGCAGCCTTGCAAAGGGAGGTGAAGCCACTCCAATATGTAAAAAGAAAAAACAGCAAATAGGCACCTCTTAGTTAGATTGTAGTATTTAATGGCAAAAAGGGCATTAAAAATACTCACATTTCATGACATATTAGTCCGGTGCAAGGAATAGCGGTAAAAGCCATGGATGATCTCAGCAGTTGTAGGTGGAAGGGAGCCTTGTTCTTCTGTGTTGTCTGCCGTTAGTAAAGCGTGTACTTCTGGGATCCGACCGTGATCCAGAACGAGGCTTGCACCTCAGCCAAGTAATCGTAGGAAGGGCTGGAACACAGAGTCAGTAGTATGCGCTGTAGTGCTGTTAAGCAACGCGTTTCCGAGCATGCGCTGTGAGGCGCGCTCCTTTATCAAGCTTGATCTGTACCAGAACATTAAAATCTTTACCGCCATCTCTCTCTGGACCACACACTTGAAGGATTTAAACGTTGATGACCAGATTTTGGTCCATATTTGCATTGGAATAGTACGGCCCAATAACATACTTCATTTACGCATATATAAATGCATATTTTCTACTATTTGAGTGGAGTCATGTAAAATGTGGTATATTAGAGATATTAAATGCAATTGGTGTGGACCTTCATTATACAGGTGTTCAAAAGAGGTGGGTAGAGCCAGGGTAAGAGACGAAGACAATGAATGAAAAAAATGCCTAATTTGAAGATAAAAATAAAACAGACTTTGAGGAATAGAGAATTTACCCTGTAGTGTCTCAAAAGTATGACGTTTGCAAGTAATCGGGTGTACCATATTACGTAATTGGAATAGAGGTGTTTGCATCCAGGGCAACAAGCGTCCAGTGGACATACTATCAGGTAAAGCCAGATTCCACAATATATTAGTTAGAGGTGGACATGGGGAAGAGAGAGAATATTTCACCCTGCATTTAGACCATATAGTCTGAGTAAATAACATCGGTGCTAAGCACATATGCTTCAAGACAGGGTCAGTAACCAGAGAGGGAGACCATAATAAAGAACACGGGTGTAAAGGATATATGGCTCCCCTCTCAATCTCAGACCATCGGTTTGGAGCCACCTGACATGACCAGGAAATCACAACCCTTAGGTGGGAGGCATAGTAGTATTTAATGATGTCAGGTGCTCCCAAACCACCCCGAATCTTTAAAGCAAAAACCACTGAACTAGAAATCCTGTGTATCTTTTTGTTCCATATACATTTCAAGAAGGCTCTATGGAGGGTTTTAAGTTGATTAATAGGTACAGCTACCAGCAGAGTTTCAAAGGGATACAGTAATTGTGGTAACACAGACATTTTCAGAACGTTTATTCTACCTAGCATAGTTATAGGATAAGTAGCCCATTGGTGGAGGCTCTGGTATATATCCTGTAATAAAGGGGAAAGTTTGTGGAATAAATACTAGAGTATGAGGATGTAAGCTTGATACCCAAATAAGTAAGGGTGTTGGGACACCATTTATAGGGATATGTATTCTTTAGTTGCACTAAAGCTTCTGGTGACATATGTAGAGGAAGAGCTTCAGTTTTGGTAGTGTTAATTTTTAAGCCTAATATGAACCCAAATGTATGTAGGAGGGCGTGCAAGGAAGGAAGTGACGTAATAGGGCTTGTTAAAGTTAAAAGAATATCATCAGCAAAGAGATAATTTGTATTATCGCTGTCTCATCATTACCCCTCTAATGTCAGGATGGCATCTTATTGATTCCGCCAGAGGCTCCAGACAGAGGATGAAAAGGAGAGGGGATAGAGGACACCCCTGTCTGGTGCCATTTGACATGGGGAAACAGGCGGATAGAAATGAGGCCATCTTCACCTGAGCGGAGGTGTGATCATACAATGCCTGTATAGCTTTAAAGAATGGACCCTCAAATCCAAATCTTGAGAGCGTAGAAAACATATAAGGCCAGCTAAGGCGATCAAATGCCTTTTGGGCATATAAACTCAATATAAGAGCTGGACGTGGAAATTTGTTCAACAGATCTATCAAATCTATAGTTCGCCTTGTATTATCACCAGCATGCCTGGATGGGACAAACCCCACCTGGTCCCTATTGACCAGTTTGGGTATAAGTTGAGATAACTGAGATGATAAGATTTTGGTAAATATCTTATAATCAGAATTTAATAGGGCTATAGGCCTATAGTTGTCGGGAATAGAGAGGTCATTCCCTGGTTTAGGTATCACTGATATGTAAGAGTGGGTAAATTGTGAGTGTGGGATGTCACCATGTAGCAAGGAACTAAATAGGTTCAACATATGTGGCATTAGGATGGGCAGAAACGTCTTATAGTAAAGGTATATGAGGCCGTCTGGGCCAGGGGATTTGTGCAAGGGAAGGTTTTTAATTATTTTTGCTAGCTCTTCTGAGGAGACGGGGGCGTTAAGTGTTTCAAGGTCTGAAGTTGTCAATTTAGGCAAGGAAAGATCCCTGAAAAACTGGTCAAATTTATCCTGTGTAAAGTAGTGTTTCTCAGGAGTAAGACAGTTATAAAGCTCTTTGTAAAAGTCCTCAAAAGTTTTTGTCATAGTTTGAGGGAAATGGGTAGGACTGCAATCTTTTTGTATTAGTAGTTCAGGGAAGGAGTGAAAAGGAAGGAGAGAAAAGCTTGTTAACTAACATTCTGTGTGGCTTATTGGAAAATTTGTAAAATTTCTGTTTGGCCCACATAAGAGATTTTGCTGCCTTAATGTATGCCAAGGACTTTATCTGATTATGCAACGCCACTACCTTACGAAGGCCTTCGATCATTGGAGAGCCCACAAGCCCACGCTCCGCACACTTCAGATCAGCTAGTAAGGATATCCGACGACTCTCGCTATCTCTCTTTAGGCGAGAGCCCTCGGCATTACAGAAGCCACGGAAGCAGGCCTTGTGTGCCTCCCAAAGAATTGAAACCCCCTGCACTGAACCAACATTCAGACCCAATAATGACCAACTGAGAAATGCATCCCAGCTTAGTTTCTCTATAAATTTATGACAGCTTATGGGGTGGCGCAGACAGGGGCATGGCGCAGACATCATGGCTCTTTCCTGAGTGGCTCTGTCACGAGTGATGCGCAGTTTCATCGACGCAGTCATCAATTCTGATCATGTCTTCTCTGCTCTTTTACAGGTAATTGTCTCCTATCTCCTATGCAACTGTACATCCCTACTGAACGGACTTTGCTGAGTCTGCTATTAATATTTTTGGTAATTGTCTCCTATCTCCTATGCAACTGTACATCCCTACTGAACGGACTTTGCTGAGTCTGCTATTAATATTTTTGGTAATTGTCTCCTATCTCCTATGCAACTGTACATCCCTACTGAACGGACTTTGCTGAGTCTGCTATTAATATTTTTGGTAATTGTCTCCTATCTCCTATGCAACTGTACATCCCTACTGAACGGACTTTGCTGAGTCTGCTATTAATATTTTTGGTAATTGTCTCCTGCTGCCATATCTTTAAACTTCCTTATTTACTGCTAGCTCTATAACAAACACACTTGCAATAGCAATATTACTGGTGATTGATTCTCAACTCCATGTGGCTTGAGTGATCAAGAGAGGTAATTAGCTTAACGACCCTAGCCTGTGTCTGTATCTGGCCTGGCCCTGGCCATCTCCTCCCCATATTCAGGTGTCTCACATCAGACCCAATAATGACCAACTGAGAAATGCATCCCAGCTTAGTTTCTCTATAAATTTATGACAGCTTATGGGGTGGCGCAGACAGGGGCATGGCGCAGACATCATGGCTCTTTCCTGAGTGGCTCTGTCACGAGTGATGCGCAGTTTCATCGACGCAGTCATCAATTCTGTTCATGTCTTCTCTGCTCTTTTACAGGTAATTGTCTCCTATCTCCTATGCAACTGTACATCCCTACTGAACGGACTTTGCTGAGTCTGCTATTAATATTTTTGGTAATTGTCTCCTATCTCCTATGCAACTGTACATCCCTACTGAACGGACTTTGCTGAGTCTGCTATTAATATTTTTGGTAATTGTCTCCTATCTCCTATGCAACTGTACATCCCTACTGAACGGACTTTGCTGAGTCTGCTATTAATATTTTTGGTAATTGTCTCCTATCTCCTATGCAACTGTACATCCCTACTGAACGGACTTTGCTGAGTCTGCTATTAATATTTTTGGTAATTGTCTCCTGCTGCCATATCTTTAAACTTCCTTATTTACTGCTAGCTCTATAACAAACACACTTGCAATAGCAATATTACTGGTGATTGATTCTCAACTCCATGTGGCTTGAGTGATCAAGAGAGGTAATTAGCTTAACGACCCTAGCCTGTGTCTGTATCTGGCCTGGCCCTGGCCATCTCCTCCCCATATTCAGGTGTCTCACATCAGACCCAATAATGACCAACTGAGAAATGCATCCCAGCTTAGTTTCTCTATAAATTTATGACAGCTTATGGGGTGGCGCAGACAGGGGCATGGCGCAGACATCATGGCTCTTTCCTGAGTGGCTCTGTCACGAGTGATGCGCAGTTTCATCGACGCAGTCATCAATTCTGATCATGTCTTCTCTGCTCTTTTACAGGTAATTGTCTCCTATCTCCTATGCAACTGTACATCCCTACTGAACGGACTTTGCTGAGTCTGCTATTAATATTTTAGGTAATTGTCTCCTATCTCCTATGCAACTGTACATCCCTACTGAACGGACTTTGCTGAGTCTGCTATTAATATTTTTGGTAATTGTCTCCTATCTCCTATGCAACTGTACATCCCTACTGAACGGACTTTGCTGAGTCTGCTATTAATATTTTTGGTAATTGTCTCCTATCTCCTATGCAACTGTACATCCCTACTGAACGGACTTTGCTGAGTCTGCTATTAATATTTTTGGTAATTGTCTCCTATCTCCTATGCAACTGTACATCCCTACTGAACGGACTTTGCTGAGTCTGCTATTAATATTTTTGGTAATTGTCTCCTGCTGCCATATCTTTAAACTTCCTTATTTACTGCTAGCTCTATAACAAACACACTTGCAATAGCAATATTACTGGTGATTGATTCTCAACTCCATGTGGCTTGAGTGATCAAGAGAGGTAATTAGCTTAACGACCCTAGCCTGTGTCTGTATCTGGCCTGGCCCTGGCCATCTCCTCCCCATATTCAGGTGTCTCACATCAGACCCAATAATGACCAACTGAGAAATGCATCCCAGCTTAGTTTCTCTATAAATTTATGACAGCTTATGGGGTGGCGCAGACAGGGGCATGGCGCAGACATCATGGCTCTTTCCTGAGTGGCTCTGTCACGAGTGATGCGCAGTTTCATCGACGCAGTCATCAATTCTGATCATGTCTTCTCTGCTCTTTTACAGGTAATTGTCTCCTATCTCCTATGCAACTGTACATCCCTACTGAACGGACTTTGCTGAGTCTGCTATTAATATTTTTGGTAATTGTCTCCTATCTCCTATGCAACTGTACATCCCTACTGAACGGACTTTGCTGAGTCTGCTATTAATATTTTTGATAATTGTCTCCTATCTCCTATGCAACTGTACATCCCTACTGAACGGACTTTGCTGAGTCTGCTATTAATATTTTTGGTAATTGTCTCCTATCTCCTATGCAACTGTACATCCCTACTGAACGGACTTTGCTGAGTCTGCTATTAATATTTTTGGTAATTGTCTCCTATCTCCTATGCAACTGTACATCCCTACTGAACGGACTTTGCTGAGTCTGCTATTAATATTTTTGGTAATTGTCTCCTATCTCCTATGCAACTGTACATCCCTACTGAACGGACTTTGCTGAGTCTGCTATTAATATTTTTGGTAATTGTCTCCTGCTGCCATATCTTTAAACTTCCTTATTTACTGCTAGCTCTATAACAAACACACTTGCAATAGCAATATTACTGGTGATTGATTCTCAACTCCATGTGGCTTGAGTGATCAAGAGAGGTAATTAGCTTAACGACCCTAGCCTGTGTCTGTATCTGGCCTGGCCCTGGCCATCTCCTCCCCATATTCAGGTGTCTCACATCAGACCCAATAATGACCAACTGAGAAATGCATCCCAGCTTAGTTTCTCTATAAATTTATGACAGCTTATGGGGTGGCGCAGACAGGGGCATGGCGCAGACATCATGGCTCTTTCCTGAGTGGCTCTGTCACGAGTGATGCGCAGTTTCATCGACGCAGTCATCAATTCTGATCATGTCTTCTCTGCTCTTTTACAGGTAATTGTCTCCTATCTCCTATGCAACTGTACATCCCTACTGAACGGACTTTGCTGAGTCTGCTATTAATATTTTTGGTAATTGTCTCCTGCTGCCATATCTTTAAACTTCCTTATTTACTGCTAGCTCTATAACAAACACACTTGCAATAGCAATATTACTGGTGATTGATTCTCAACTCCATGTGGCTTGAGTGATCAAGAGAGGTAATTAGCTTAACGACCCTAGCCTGTGTCTGTATCTGGCCTGGCCCTGGCCATCTCCTCCCCATATTCAGGTGTCTCACATCAGACCCAATAATGACCAACTGAGAAATGCATCCCAGCTTAGTTTCTCTATAAATTTATGACAGCTTATGGGGTGGCGCAGACAGGGGCATGGCGCAGACATCATGGCTCTTTCCTGAGTGGCTCTGTCACGAGTGATGCGCAGTTTCATCGACGCAGTCATCAATTCTGATCATGTCTTCTCTGCTCTTTTACAGGTAATTGTCTCCTATCTCCTATGCAACTGTACATCCCTACTGAACGGACTTTGCTGAGTCTGCTATTAATATTTTTGGTAATTGTCTCCTGCTGCCATATCTTTAAACTTCCTTATTTACTGCTAGCTCTATAACAAACACACTTGCAATAGCAATATTACTGGTGATTGATTCTCAACTCCATGTGGCTTGAGTGATCAAGAGAGGTAATTAGCTTAACGACCCTAGCCTGTGTCTGTATCTGGCCTGGCCCTGGCCATCTCCTCCCCATATTCAGGTGTCTCACATCAGACCCAATAATGACCAACTGAGAAATGCATCCCAGCTTAGTTTCTCTATAAATTTATGACAGCTTATGGGGTGGCGCAGACAGGGGCATGGCGCAGACATCATGGCTCTTTCCTGAGTGGCTCTGTCACGAGTGATGCGCAGTTTCATCGACGCAGTCATCAATTCTGATCATGTCTTCTCTGCTCTTTTACAGGTAATTGTCTCCTATCTCCTATGCAACTGTACATCCCTACTGAACGGACTTTGCTGAGTCTGCTATTAATATTTTTGGTAATTGTCTCCTATCTCCTATGCAACTGTACATCCCTACTGAACGGACTTTGCTGAGTCTGCTATTAATATTTTTGGTAATTGTCTCCTATCTCCTATGCAACTGTACATCCCTACTGAACGGACTTTGCTGAGTCTGCTATTAATATTTTTGGTAATTGTCTCCTATCTCCTATGCAACTGTACATCCCTACTGAACGGACTTTGCTGAGTCTGCTATTAATATTTTTGGTAATTGTCTCCTATCTCCTATGCAACTGTACATCCCTACTGAACGGACTTTGCTGAGTCTGCTATTAATATTTTTGGTAATTGTCTCCTGCTGCCATATCTTTAAACTTCCTTATTTACTGCTAGCTCTATAACAAACACACTTGCAATAGCAATATTACTGGTGATTGATTCTCAACTCCATGTGGCTTGAGTGATCAAGAGAGGTAATTAGCTTAACGACCCTAGCCTGTGTCTGTATCTGGCCTGGCCCTGGCCATCTCCTCCCCATATTCAGGTGTCTCACATCAGACCCAATAATGACCAACTGAGAAATGCATCCCAGCTTAGTTTCTCTATAAATTTATGACAGCTTATGGGGTGGCGCAGACAGGGGCATGGCGCAGACATCATGGCTCTTTCCTGAGTGGCTCTGTCACGAGTGATGCGCAGTTTCATCGACGCAGTCATCAATTCTGATCATGTCTTCTCTGCTCTTTTACAGGTAATTGTCTCCTATCTCCTATGCAACTGTACATCCCTACTGAACGGACTTTGCTGAGTCTGCTATTAATATTTTTGGTAATTGTCTCCTATCTCCTATGCAACTGTACATCCCTACTGAACGGACTTTGCTGAGTCTGCTATTAATATTTTTGGTAATTGTCTCCTGCTGCCATATCTTTAAACTTCCTTATTTACTGCTAGCTCTATAACAAACACACTTGCAATAGCAATATTACTGGTGATTGATTCTCAACTCCATGTGGCTTGAGTGATCAAGAGAGGTAATTAGCTTAACGACCCTAGCCTGTGTCTGTATCTGGCCTGGCCCTGGCCATCTCCTCCCCATATTCAGGTGTCTCACATCAGACCCAATAATGACCAACTGAGAAATGCATCCCAGCTTAGTTTCTCTATAAATTTATGACAGCTTATGGGGTGGCGCAGACAGGGGCATGGCGCAGACATCATGGCTCTTTCCTGAGTGGCTCTGTCACGAGTGATGCGCAGTTTCATCGACGCAGTCATCAATTCTGATCATGTCTTCTCTGCTCTTTTACAGGTAATTGTCTCCTATCTCCTATGCAACTGTACATCCCTACTGAACGGACTTTGCTGAGTCTGCTATTAATATTTTTGGTAATTGTCTCCTATCTCCTATGCAACTGTACATCCCTACTGAACGGACTTTGCTGAGTCTGCTATTAATATTTTTGGTAATTGTCTCCTATCTCCTATGCAACTGTACATCCCTACTGAACGGACTTTGCTGAGTCTGCTATTAATATTTTTGGTAATTGTCTCCTATCTCCTATGCAACTGTACATCCCTACTGAACGGACTTTGCTGAGTCTGCTATTAATATTTTTGGTAATTGTCTCCTATCTCCTATGCAACTGTACATCCCTACTGAACGGACTTTGCTGAGTCTGCTATTAATATTTTTGGTAATTGTCTCCTGCTGCCATATCTTTAAACTTCCTTATTTACTGCTAGCTCTATAACAAACACACTTGCAATAGCAATATTACTGGTGATTGATTCTCAACTCCATGTGGCTTGAGTGATCAAGAGAGGTAATTAGCTTAACGACCCTAGCCTGTGTCTGTATCTGGCCTGGCCCTGGCCATCTCCTCCCCATATTCAGGTGTCTCACATCAGACCCAATAATGACCAACTGAGAAATGCATCCCAGCTTAGTTTCTCTATAAATTTATGACAGCTTATGGGGTGGCGCAGACAGGGGCATGGCGCAGACATCATGGCTCTTTCCTGAGTGGCTCTGTCACGAGTGATGCGCAGTTTCATCGATGCAGTCATCAATTCTGATCATGTCTTCTCTGCTCTTTTACAGGTAATTGTCTCCTATCTCCTATGCAACTGTACATCCCTACTGAACGGACTTTGCTGAGTCTGCTATTAATATTTTTGGTAATTGTCTCCTATCTCCTATGCAACTGTACATCCCTACTGAACGGACTTTGCTGAGTCTGCTATTAATATTTTTGGTAATTGTCTCCTATCTCCTATGCAACTGTACATCCCTACTGAACGGACTTTGCTGAGTCTGCTATTAATATTTTTGGTAATTGTCTCCTATCTCCTATGCAACTGTACATCCCTACTGAACGGACTTTGCTGAGTCTGCTATTAATATTTTTGGTAATTGTCTCCTATCTCCTATGCAACTGTACATCCCTACTGAACGGACTTTGCTGAGTCTGCTATTAATATTTTTGGTAATTGTCTCCTGCTGCCATATCTTTAAACTTCCTTATTTACTGCTAGCTCTATAACAAACACACTTGCAATAGCAATATTACTGGTGATTGATTCTCAACTCCATGTGGCTTGAGTGATCAAGAGAGGTAATTAGCTTAACGACCCTAGCCTGTGTCTGTATCTGGCCTGGCCCTGGCCATCTCCTCCCCATATTCAGGTGTCTCACATCAGACCCAATAATGACCAACTGAGAAATGCATCCCAGCTTAGTTTCTCTATAAATTTATGACAGCTTATGGGGTGGCGCAGACAGGGGCATGGCGCAGACATCATGGCTCTTTCCTGAGTGGCTCTGTCACGAGTGATGCGCAGTTTCATCGACGCAGTCATCAATTCTGATCATGTCTTCTCTGCTCTTTTACAGGTAATTGTCTCCTATCTCCTATGCAACTGTACATCCCTACTGAACGGACTTTGCTGAGTCTGCTATTAATATTTTTGGTAATTGTCTCCTGCTGCCATATCTTTAAACTTCCTTATTTACTGCTAGCTCTATAACAAACACACTTGCAATAGCAATATTACTGGTGATTGATTCTCAACTCCATGTGGCTTGAGTGATCAAGAGAGGTAATTAGCTTAACGACCCTAGCCTGTGTCTGTATCTGGCCTGGCCCTGGCCATCTCCTCCCCATATTCAGGTGTCTCACATCAGACCCAATAATGACCAACTGAGAAATGCATCCCAGCTTAGTTTCTCTATAAATTTATGACAGCTTATGGGGTGGCGCAGACAGGGGCATGGCGCAGACATCATGGCTCTTTCCTGAGTGGCTCTGTCACGAGTGATGCGCAGTTTCATCGACGCAGTCATCAATTCTGATCATGTCTTCTCTGCTCTTTTACAGGTAATTGTCTCCTATCTCCTATGCAACTGTACATCCCTACTGAACGGACTTTGCTGAGTCTGCTATTAATATTTTTGGTAATTGTCTCCTGCTGCCATATCTTTAAACTTCCTTATTTACTGCTAGCTCTATAACAAACACACTTGCAATAGCAATATTACTGGTGATTGATTCTCAACTCCATGTGGCTTGAGTGATCAAGAGAGGTAATTAGCTTAACGACCCTAGCCTGTGTCTGTATCTGGCCTGGCCCTGGCCATCTCCTCCCCATATTCAGGTGTCTCACATCAGACCCAATAATGACCAACTGAGAAATGCATCCCAGCTTAGTTTCTCTATAAATTTATGACAGCTTATGGGGTGGCGCAGACAGGGGCATGGCGCAGACATCATGGCTCTTTCCTGAGTGGCTCTGTCACGAGTGATGCGCAGTTTCATCGACGCAGTCATCAATTCTGATCATGTCTTCTCTGCTCTTTTACAGGTAATTGTCTCCTATCTCCTATGCAACTGTACATCCCTACTGAACGGACTTTGCTGAGTCTGCTATTAATATTTTTGGTAATTGTCTCCTGCTGCCATATCTTTAAACTTCCTTATTTACTGCTAGCTCTATAACAAACACACTTGCAATAGCAATATTACTGATGATTGATTCTCAACTCCATGTGGCTTGAGTGATCAAGAGAGGTAATTAGCTTAACGACCCTAGCCTGTGTCTGTATCTGGCCTGGCCCTGGCCATCTCCTCCCCATATTCAGGTGTCTCACATCAGACCCAATAATGACCAACTGAGAAATGCATCCCAGCTTAGTTTCTCTATAAATTTATGACAGCTTATGGGGTGGCGCAGACAGGGGCATGGCGCAGACATCATGGCTCTTTCCTGAGTGGCTCTGTCACGAGTGATGCGCAGTTTCATCGACGCAGTCATCAATTCTGATCATGTCTTCTCTGCTCTTTTACAGGTAATTGTCTCCTATCTCCTATGCAACTGTACATCCCTACTGAACGGACTTTGCTGAGTCTGCTATTAATATTTTTGGTAATTGTCTCCTATCTCCTATGCAACTGTACATCCCTACTGAACGGACTTTGCTGAGTCTGCTATTAATATTTTTGGTAATTGTCTCCTATCTCCTATGCAACTGTACATCCCTACTGAACGGACTTTGCTGAGTCTGCTATTAATATTTTTGGTAATTGTCTCCTATCTCCTATGCAACTGTACATCCCTACTGAACGGACTTTGCTGAGTCTGCTATTAATATTTTTGGTAATTGTCTCCTATCTCCTATGCAACTGTACATCCCTACTGATCGGACTTTGCTGAGTCTGCTATTAATATTTTTGGTAATTGTCTCCTGCTGCCATATCTTTAAACTTCCTTATTTACTGCTAGCTCTATAACAAACACACTTGCAATAGCAATATTACTGGTGATTGATTCTCAACTCCATGTGGCTTGAGTGATCAAGAGAGGTAATTAGCTTAACGACCCTAGCCTGTGTCTGTATCTGGCCTGGCCCTGGCCATCTCCTCCCCATATTCAGGTGTCTCACATCAGACCCAATAATGACCAACTGAGAAATGCATCCCAGCTTAGTTTCTCTATAAATTTATGACAGCTTATGGGGTGGCGCAGACAGGGGCATGGCGCAGACATCATGGCTCTTTCCTGAGTGGCTCTGTCACGAGTGATGCGCAGTTTCATCGACGCAGTCATCAATTCTGATCATGTCTTCTCTGCTCTTTTACAGGTAATTGTCTCCTATCTCCTATGCAACTGTACATCCCTACTGAACGGACTTTGCTGAGTCTGCTATTAATATTTTTGGTAATTGTCTCCTATCTCCTATGCAACTGTACATCCCTACTGAACGGACTTTGCTGAGTCTGCTATTAATATTTTTGGTAATTGTCTCCTATCTCCTATGCAACTGTACATCCCTACTGAACGGACTTTGCTGAGTCTGCTATTAATATTTTTGGTAATTGTCTCCTATCTCCTATGCAACTGTACATCCCTACTGAACGGACTTTGCTGAGTCTGCTATTAATATTTTTGGTAATTGTCTCCTATCTCCTATGCAACTGTACATCCCTACTGAACGGACTTTGCTGAGTCTGCTATTAATATTTTTGGTAATTGTCTCCTGCTGCCATATCTTTAAACTTCCTTATTTACTGCTAGCTCTATAACAAACACACTTGCAATAGCAATATTACTGGTGATTGATTCTCAACTCCATGTGGCTTGAGTGATCAAGAGAGGTAATTAGCTTAACGACCCTAGCCTGTGTCTGTATCTGGCCTGACCCTGGCCATCTCCTCCCCATATTCAGGTGTCTCACATCAGACCCAATAATGACCAACTGAGAAATGCATCCCAGCTTAGTTTCTCTATAAATTTATGACAGCTTATGGGGTGGCGCAGACAGGGGCATGGCGCAGACATCATGGCTCTTTCCTGAGTGGCTCTGTCACGAGTGATGCGCAGTTTCATCGACGCAGTCATCAATTCTGATCATGTCTTCTCTGCTCTTTTACAGGTAATTGTCTCCTATCTCCTATGCAACTGTACATCCCTACTGAACGGACTTTGCTGAGTCTGCTATTAATATTTTTGGTAATTGTCTCCTGCTGCCATATCTTTAAACTTCCTTATTTACTGCTAGCTCTATAACAAACACACTTGCAATAGCAATATTACTGGTGATTGATTCTCAACTCCATGTGGCTTGAGTGATCAAGAGAGGTAATTAGCTTAACGACCCTAGCCTGTGTCTGTATCTGGCCTGGCCCTGGCCATCTCCTCCCCATATTCAGGTGTCTCACATCAGACCCAATAATGACCAACTGAGAAATGCATCCCAGCTTAGTTTCTCTATAAATTTATGACAGCTTATGGGGTGGCGCAGACAGGGGCATGGCGCAGACATCATGGCTCTTTCCTGAGTGGCTCTGTCACGAGTGATGCGCAGTTTCATCGACGCAGTCATCAATTCTGATCATGTCTTCTCTGCTCTTTTACAGGTAATTGTCTCCTATCTCCTATGCAACTGTACATCCCTACTGAACGGACTTTGCTGAGTCTGCTATTAATATTTTTGGTAATTGTCTCCTATCTCCTATGCAACTGTACATCCCTACTGAACGGACTTTGCTGAGTCTGCTATTAATATTTTTGGTAATTGTCTCCTATCTCCTATGCAACTGTACATCCCTACTGAACGGACTTTGCTGAGTCTGCTATTAATATTTTTGGTAATTGTCTCCTATCTCCTATGCAACTGTACATCCCTACTGAACGGACTTTGCTGAGTCTGCTATTAATATTTTTGGTAATTGTCTCCTATCTCCTATGCAACTGTACATCCCTACTGAACGGACTTTGCTGAGTCTGCTATTAATATTTTTGGTAATTGTCTCCTGCTGCCATATCTTTAAACTTCCTTATTTACTGCTAGCTCTATAACAAACACACTTGCAATAGCAATATTACTGGTGATTGATTCTCAACTCCATGTGGCTTGAGTGATCAAGAGAGGTAATTAGCTTAACGACCCTAGCCTGTGTCTGTATCTGGCCTGGCCCTGGCCATCTCCTCCCCATATTCAGGTGTCTCACATCAGACCCAATAATGACCAACTGAGAAATGCATCCCAGCTTAGTTTCTCTATAAATTTATGACAGCTTATGGGGTGGCGCAGACAGGGGCATGGCGCAGACATCATGGCTCTTTCCTGAGTGGCTCTGTCACGAGTGATGCGCAGTTTCATCGACGCAGTCATCAATTCTGATCATGTCTTCTCTGCTCTTTTACAGGTAATTGTCTCCTATCTCCTATGCAACTGTACATCCCTACTGAACGGACTTTGCTGAGTCTGCTATTAATATTTTTGGTAATTGTCTCCTGCTGCCATATCTTTAAACTTCCTTATTTACTGCTAGCTCTATAACAAACACACTTGCAATAGCAATATTACTGATGATTGATTCTCAACTCCATGTGGCTTGAGTGATCAAGAGAGGTAATTAGCTTAACGACCCTAGCCTGTGTCTGTATCTGGCCTGGCCCTGGCCATCTCCTCCCCATATTCAGGTGTCTCACATCAGACCCAATAATGACCAACTGAGAAATGCATCCCAGCTTAGTTTCTCTATAAATTTATGACAGCTTATGGGGTGGCGCAGACAGGGGCATGGCGCAGACATCATGGCTCTTTCCTGAGTGGCTCTGTCACGAGTGATGCGCAGTTTCATCGACGCAGTCATCAATTCTGATCATGTCTTCTCTGCTCTTTTACAGGTAATTGTCTCCTATCTCCTATGCAACTGTACATCCCTACTGAACGGACTTTGCTGAGTCTGCTATTAATATTTTTGGTAATTGTCTCCTATCTCCTATGCAACTGTACATCCCTACTGAACGGACTTTGCTGAGTCTGCTATTAATATTTTTGGTAATTGTCTCCTATCTCCTATGCAACTGTACATCCCTACTGAACGGACTTTGCTGAGTCTGCTATTAATATTTTTGGTAATTGTCTCCTATCTCCTATGCAACTGTACATCCCTACTGAACGGACTTTGCTGAGTCTGCTATTAATATTTTTGGTAATTGTCTCCTATCTCCTATGCAACTGTACATCCCTACTGATCGGACTTTGCTGAGTCTGCTATTAATATTTTTGGTAATTGTCTCCTGCTGCCATATCTTTAAACTTCCTTATTTACTGCTAGCTCTATAACAAACACACTTGCAATAGCAATATTACTGGTGATTGATTCTCAACTCCATGTGGCTTGAGTGATCAAGAGAGGTAATTAGCTTAACGACCCTAGCCTGTGTCTGTATCTGGCCTGGCCCTGGCCATCTCCTCCCCATATTCAGGTGTCTCACATCAGACCCAATAATGACCAACTGAGAAATGCATCCCAGCTTAGTTTCTCTATAAATTTATGACAGCTTATGGGGTGGCGCAGACAGGGGCATGGCGCAGACATCATGGCTCTTTCCTGAGTGGCTCTGTCACGAGTGATGCGCAGTTTCATCGACGCAGTCATCAATTCTGATCATGTCTTCTCTGCTCTTTTACAGGTAATTGTCTCCTATCTCCTATGCAACTGTACATCCCTACTGAACGGACTTTGCTGAGTCTGCTATTAATATTTTTGGTAATTGTCTCCTATCTCCTATGCAACTGTACATCCCTACTGAACGGACTTTGCTGAGTCTGCTATTAATATTTTTGGTAATTGTCTCCTATCTCCTATGCAACTGTACATCCCTACTGAACGGACTTTGCTGAGTCTGCTATTAATATTTTTGGTAATTGTCTCCTATCTCCTATGCAACTGTACATCCCTACTGAACGGACTTTGCTGAGTCTGCTATTAATATTTTTGGTAATTGTCTCCTATCTCCTATGCAACTGTACATCCCTACTGAACGGACTTTGCTGAGTCTGCTATTAATATTTTTGGTAATTGTCTCCTGCTGCCATATCTTTAAACTTCCTTATTTACTGCTAGCTCTATAACAAACACACTTGCAATAGCAATATTACTGGTGATTGATTCTCAACTCCATGTGGCTTGAGTGATCAAGAGAGGTAATTAGCTTAACGACCCTAGCCTGTGTCTGTATCTGGCCTGACCCTGGCCATCTCCTCCCCATATTCAGGTGTCTCACATCAGACCCAATAATGACCAACTGAGAAATGCATCCCAGCTTAGTTTCTCTATAAATTTATGACAGCTTATGGGGTGGCGCAGACAGGGGCATGGCGCAGACATCATGGCTCTTTCCTGAGTGGCTCTGTCACGAGTGATGCGCAGTTTCATCGACGCAGTCATCAATTCTGATCATGTCTTCTCTGCTCTTTTACAGGTAATTGTCTCCTATCTCCTATGCAACTGTACATCCCTACTGAACGGACTTTGCTGAGTCTGCTATTAATATTTTTGGTAATTGTCTCCTGCTGCCATATCTTTAAACTTCCTTATTTACTGCTAGCTCTATAACAAACACACTTGCAATAGCAATATTACTGGTGATTGATTCTCAACTCCATGTGGCTTGAGTGATCAAGAGAGGTAATTAGCTTAACGACCCTAGCCTGTGTCTGTATCTGGCCTGGCCCTGGCCATCTCCTCCCCATATTCAGGTGTCTCACATCAGACCCAATAATGACCAACTGAGAAATGCATCCCAGCTTAGTTTCTCTATAAATTTATGACAGCTTATGGGGTGGCGCAGACAGGGGCATGGCGCAGACATCATGGCTCTTTCCTGAGTGGCTCTGTCACGAGTGATGCGCAGTTTCATCGACGCAGTCATCAATTCTGATCATGTCTTCTCTGCTCTTTTACAGGTAATTGTCTCCTATCTCCTATGCAACTGTACATCCCTACTGAACGGACTTTGCTGAGTCTGCTATTAATATTTTTGGTAATTGTCTCCTATCTCCTATGCAACTGTACATCCCTACTGAACGGACTTTGCTGAGTCTGCTATTAATATTTTTGGTAATTGTCTCCTATCTCCTATGCAACTGTACATCCCTACTGAACGGACTTTGCTGAGTCTGCTATTAATATTTTTGGTAATTGTCTCCTATCTCCTATGCAACTGTACATCCCTACTGAACGGACTTTGCTGAGTCTGCTATTAATATTTTTGGTAATTGTCTCCTATCTCCTATGCAACTGTACATCCCTACTGAACGGACTTTGCTGAGTCTGCTATTAATATTTTTGGTAATTGTCTCCTGCTGCCATATCTTTAAACTTCCTTATTTACTGCTAGCTCTATAACAAACACACTTGCAATAGCAATATTACTGGTGATTGATTCTCAACTCCATGTGGCTTGAGTGATCAAGAGAGGTAATTAGCTTAACGACCCTAGCCTGTGTCTGTATCTGGCCTGGCCCTGGCCATCTCCTCCCCATATTCAGGTGTCTCACATCAGACCCAATAATGACCAACTGAGAAATGCATCCCAGCTTAGTTTCTCTATAAATTTATGACAGCTTATGGGGTGGCGCAGACAGGGGCATGGCGCAGACATCATGGCTCTTTCCTGAGTGGCTCTGTCACGAGTGATGCGCAGTTTCATCGACGCAATCATCAATTCTGATCATGTCTTCTCTGCTCTTTTACAGGTAATTGTCTCCTATCTCCTATGCAACTGTACATCCCTACTGAACGGACTTTGCTGAGTCTGCTATTAATATTTTTGGTAATTGTCTCCTGCTGCCATATCTTTAAACTTCCTTATTTACTGCTAGCTCTATAACAAACACACTTGCAATAGCAATATTACTGGTGATTGATTCTCAACTCCATGTGGCTTGAGTGATCAAGAGAGGTAATTAGCTTAACGACCCTAGCCTGTGTCTGTATCTGGCCTGGCCCTGGCCATCTCCTCCCCATATTCAGGTGTCTCACATCAGACCCAATAATGACCAACTGAGAAATGCATCCCAGCTTAGTTTCTCTATAAATTTATGACAGCTTATGGGGTGGCGCAGACAGGGGCATGGCACAGACATCATGGCTCTTTCCTGAGTGGCTCTGTCACGAGTGATGCGCAGTTTCATCGACGCAGTCATCAATTCTGATCATGTCTTCTCTGCTCTTTTACAGGTAATTGTCTCCTATCTCCTATGCAACTGTACATCCCTACTGAACGGACTTTGCTGAGTCTGCTATTAATATTTTTGGTAATTGTCTCCTATCTCCTATGCAACTGTACATCCCTACTGAACGGACTTTGCTGAGTCTGCTATTAATATTTTTGGTAATTGTCTCCTATCTCCTATGCAACTGTACATCCCTACTGAACGGACTTTGCTGAGTCTGCTATTAATATTTTTGGTAATTGTCTCCTATCTCCTATGCAACTGTACATCCCTACTGAACGGACTTTGCTGAGTCTGCTATTAATATTTTTGGTAATTGTCTCCTATCTCCTATGCAACTGTACATCCCTACTGAACGGACTTTGCTGAGTCTGCTATTAATATTTTTGGTAATTGTCTCCTGCTGCCATATCTTTAAACTTCCTTATTTACTGCTAGCTCTATAACAAACACACTTGCAATAGCAATATTACTGGTGATTGATTCTCAACTCCATGTGGCTTGAGTGATCAAGAGAGGTAATTAGCTTAACGACCCTAGCCTGTGTCTGTATCTGGCCTGGCCCTGGCCATCTCCTCCCCATATTCAGGTGTCTCACATCAGACCCAATAATGACCAACTGAGAAATGCATCCCAGCTTAGTTTCTCTATAAATTTATGACAGCTTATGGGGTGGCGCAGACAGGGGCATGGCGCAGACATCATGGCTCTTTCCTGAGTGGCTCTGTCACGAGTGATGCGCAGTTTCATCGACGCAGTCATCAATTCTGATCATGTCTTCTCTGCTCTTTTACAGGTAATTGTCTCCTATCTCCTATGCAACTGTACATCCCTACTGAACGGACTTTGCTGAGTCTGCTATTAATATTTTTGGTAATTGTCTCCTATCTCCTATGCAACTGTACATCCCTACTGAACGGACTTTGCTGAGTCTGCTATTAATATTTTTGGTAATTGTCTCCTATCTCCTATGCAACTGTACATCCCTACTGAACGGACTTTGCTGAGTCTGCTATTAATATTTTTGGTAATTGTCTCCTATCTCCTATGCAACTGTACATCCCTACTGAACGGACTTTGCTGAGTCTGCTATTAATATTTTTGGTAATTGTCTCCTATCTCCTATGCAACTGTACATCCCTACTGAACGGACTTTGCTGAGTCTGCTATTAATATTTTTGGTAATTGTCTCCTGCTGCCATATCTTTAAACTTCCTTATTTACTGCTAGCTCTATAACAAACACACTTGCAATAGCAATATTACTGGTGATTGATTCTCAACTCCATGTGGCTTGAGTGATCAAGAGAGGTAATTAGCTTAACGACCCTAGCCTGTGTCTGTATCTGGCCTGGCCCTGGCCATCTCCTCCCCATATTCAGGTGTCTCACATCAGACCCAATAATGACCAACTGAGAAATGCATCCCAGCTTAGTTTCTCTATAAATTTATGACAGCTTATGGGGTGGCGCAGACAGGGGCATGGCGCAGACATCATGGCTCTTTCCTGAGTGGCTCTGTCACGAGTGATGCGCAGTTTCATCGACGCAGTCATCAATTCTGATCATGTCTTCTCTGCTCTTTTACAGGTAATTGTCTCCTATCTCCTATGCAACTGTACATCCCTACTGAACGGACTTTGCTGAGTCTGCTATTAATATTTTTGGTAATTGTCTCCTATCTCCTATGC
Source organism: Lithobates clamitans (assembly GCA_037952925.1). NCBI lineage: Eukaryota > Metazoa > Chordata > Amphibia > Anura > Ranidae > Lithobates > Lithobates clamitans. The sequence continues at coordinate 144,448 of JBBGZY010000496.1, read as the reverse complement.
AACTGTACATCCCTACTGAACGGACTTTGCTGAGTCTGCTATTAATATTTTTGGTAATTGTCTCCTATCTCCTATGCAACTGTACATCCCTACTGAACGGACTTTGCTGAGTCTGCTATTAATATTTTTGGTAATTGTCTCCTATCTCCTATGCAACTGTACATCCCTACTGAACGGACTTTGCTGAGTCTGCTATTAATATTTTTGGTAATTGTCTCCTATCTCCTATGCAACTGTACATCCCTACTGAACGGACTTTGCTGAGTCTGCTATTAATATTTTTGGTAATTGTCTCCTGCTGCCATATCTTTAAACTTCCTTATTTACTGCTAGCTCTATAACAAACACACTTGCAATAGCAATATTACTGGTGATTGATTCTCAACTCCATGTGGCTTGAGTGATCAAGAGAGGTAATTAGCTTAACGACCCTAGCCTGTGTCTGTATCTGGCCTGGCCCTGGCCATCTCCTCCCCATATTCAGGTGTCTCACATCAGACCCAATAATGACCAACTGAGAAATGCATCCCAGCTTAGTTTCTCTATAAATTTATGACAGCTTATGGGGTGGCGCAGACAGGGGCATGGCGCAGACATCATGGCTCTTTCCTGAGTGGCTCTGTCACGAGTGATGCGCAGTTTCATCGACGCAGTCATCAATTCTGATCATGTCTTCTCTGCTCTTTTACAGGTAATTGTCTCCTATCTCCTATGCAACTGTACATCCCTACTGAACGGACTTTGCTGAGTCTGCTATTAATATTTTTGGTAATTGTCTCCTATCTCCTATGCAACTGTACATCCCTACTGAACGGACTTTGCTGAGTCTGCTATTAATATTTTTGGTAATTGTCTCCTATCTCCTATGCAACTGTACATCCCTACTGAACGGACTTTGCTGAGTCTGCTATTAATATTTTTGGTAATTGTCTCCTATCTCCTATGCAACTGTACATCCCTACTGAACGGACTTTGCTGAGTCTGCTATTAATATTTTTGGTAATTGTCTCCTATCTCCTATGCAACTGTACATCCCTACTGAACGGACTTTGCTGAGTCTGCTATTAATATTTTTGGTAATTGTCTCCTGCTGCCATATCTTTAAACTTCCTTATTTACTGCTAGCTCTATAACAAACACACTTGCAATAGCAATATTACTGGTGATTGATTCTCAACTCCATGTGGCTTGAGTGATCAAGAGAGGTAATTAGCTTAACGACCCTAGCCTGTGTCTGTATCTGGCCTGGCCCTGGCCATCTCCTCCCCATATTCAGGTGTCTCACATCAGACCCAATAATGACCAACTGAGAAATGCATCCCAGCTTAGTTTCTCTATAAATTTATGACAGCTTATGGGGTGGCGCAGACAGGGGCATGGCGCAGACATCATGGCTCTTTCCTGAGTGGCTCTGTCACGAGTGATGCGCAGTTTCATCGACGCAGTCATCAATTCTGATCATGTCTTCTCTGCTCTTTTACAGGTAATTGTCTCCTATCTCCTATGCAACTGTACATCCCTACTGAACGGACTTTGCTGAGTCTGCTATTAATATTTTTGGTAATTGTCTCCTATCTCCTATGCAACTGTACATCCCTACTGAACGGACTTTGCTGAGTCTGCTATTAATATTTTTGGTAATTGTCTCCTATCTCCTATGCAACTGTACATCCCTACTGAACGGACTTTGCTGAGTCTGCTATTAATATTTTTGGTAATTGTCTCCTATCTCCTATGCAACTGTACATCCCTACTGAACGGACTTTGCTGAGTCTGCTATTAATATTTTTGGTAATTGTCTCCTATCTCCTATGCAACTGTACATCCCTACTGAACGGACTTTGCTGAGTCTGCTATTAATATTTTTGGTAATTGTCTCCTGCTGCCATATCTTTAAACTTCCTTATTTACTGCTAGCTCTATAACAAACACACTTGCAATAGCAATATTACTGGTGATTGATTCTCAACTCCATGTGGCTTGAGTGATCAAGAGAGGTAATTAGCTTAACGACCCTAGCCTGTGTCTGTATCTGGCCTGGCCCTGGCCATCTCCTCCCCATATTCAGGTGTCTCACATCAGACCCAATAATGACCAACTGAGAAATGCATCCCAGCTTAGTTTCTCTATAAATTTATGACAGCTTATGGGGTGGCGCAGACAGGGGCATGGCGCAGACATCATGGCTCTTTCCTGAGTGGCTCTGTCACGAGTGATGCGCAGTTTCATCGACGCAGTCATCAATTCTGATCATGTCTTCTCTGCTCTTTTACAGGTAATTGTCTCCTATCTCCTATGCAACTGTACATCCCTACTGAACGGACTTTGCTGAGTCTGCTATTAATATTTTTGGTAATTGTCTCCTATCTCCTATGCAACTGTACATCCCTACTGAACGGACTTTGCTGAGTCTGCTATTAATATTTTTGGTAATTGTCTCCTATCTCCTATGCAACTGTACATCCCTACTGAACGGACTTTGCTGAGTCTGCTATTAATATTTTTGGTAATTGTCTCCTATCTCCTATGCAACTGTACATCCCTACTGAACGGACTTTGCTGAGTCTGCTATTAATATTTTTGGTAATTGTCTCCTATCTCCTATGCAACTGTACATCCCTACTGAACGGACTTTGCTGAGTCTGCTATTAATATTTTTGGTAATTGTCTCCTGCTGCCATATCTTTAAACTTCCTTATTTACTGCTAGCTCTATAACAAACACACTTGCAATAGCAATATTACTGGTGATTGATTCTCAACTCCATGTGGCTTGAGTGATCAAGAGAGGTAATTAGCTTAACGACCCTAGCCTGTGTCTGTATCTGGCCTGGCCCTGGCCATCTCCTCCCCATATTCAGGTGTCTCACATCAGACCCAATAATGACCAACTGAGAAATGCATCCCAGCTTAGTTTCTCTATAAATTTATGACAGCTTATGGGGTGGCGCAGACAGGGGCATGGCGCAGACATCATGGCTCTTTCCTGAGTGGCTCTGTCACGAGTGATGCGCAGTTTCATCGACGCAGTCATCAATTCTGATCATGTCTTCTCTGCTCTTTTACAGGTAATTGTCTCCTATCTCCTATGCAACTGTACATCCCTACTGAACGGACTTTGCTGAGTCTGCTATTAATATTTTTGGTAATTGTCTCCTATCTCCTATGCAACTGTACATCCCTACTGAACGGACTTTGCTGAGTCTGCTATTAATATTTTTGGTAATTGTCTCCTATCTCCTATGCAACTGTACATCCCTACTGAACGGACTTTGCTGAGTCTGCTATTAATATTTTTGGTAATTGTCTCCTATCTCCTATGCAACTGTACATCCCTACTGAACGGACTTTGCTGAGTCTGCTATTAATATTTTTGGTAATTGTCTCCTATCTCCTATGCAACTGTACATCCCTACTGAACGGACTTTGCTGAGTCTGCTATTAATATTTTTGGTAATTGTCTCCTGCTGCCATATCTTTAAACTTCCTTATTTACTGCTAGCTCTATAACAAACACACTTGCAATAGCAATATTACTGGTGATTGATTCTCAACTCCATGTGGCTTGAGTGATCAAGAGAGGTAATTAGCTTAACGACCCTAGCCTGTGTCTGTATCTGGCCTGGCCCTGGCCATCTCCTCCCCATATTCAGGTGTCTCACATCAGACCCAATAATGACCAACTGAGAAATGCATCCCAGCTTAGTTTCTCTATAAATTTATGACAGCTTATGGGGTGGCGCAGACAGGGGCATGGCGCAGACATCATGGCTCTTTCCTGAGTGGCTCTGTCACGAGTGATGCGCAGTTTCATTGACGCAGTCATCAATTCTGATCATGTCTTCTCTGCTCTTTTACAGGTAATTGTCTCCTATCTCCTATGCAACTGTACATCCCTACTGAACGGACTTTGCTGAGTCTGCTATTAATATTTTTGGTAATTGTCTCCTATCTCCTATGCAACTGTACATCCCTACTGAACGGACTTTGCTGAGTCTGCTATTAATATTTTTGGTAATTGTCTCCTATCTCCTATGCAACTGTACATCCCTACTGAACGGACTTTGCTGAGTCTGCTATTAATATTTTTGGTAATTGTCTCCTATCTCCTATGCAACTGTACATCCCTACTGAACGGACTTTGCTGAGTCTGCTATTAATATTTTTGGTAATTGTCTCCTGCTGCCATATCTTTAAACTTCCTTATTTACTGCTAGCTCTATAACAAACACACTTGCAATAGCAATATTACTGGTGATTGATTCTCAACTCCATGTGGCTTGAGTGATCAAGAGAGGTAATTAGCTTAACGACCCTAGCCTGTGTCTGTATCTGGCCTGGCCCTGGCCATCTCCTCCCCATATTCAGGTGTCTCACATCAGACCCAATAATGACCAACTGAGAAATGCATCCCAGCTTAGTTTCTCTATAAATTTATGACAGCTTATGGGGTGGCGCAGACAGGGGCATGGCGCAGACATCATGGCTCTTTCCTGAGTGGCTCTGTCACGAGTGATGCGCAGTTTCATCGACGCAGTCATCAATTCTGATCATGTCTTCTCTGCTCTTTTACAGGTAATTGTCTCCTATCTCCTATGCAACTGTACATCCCTACTGAACGGACTTTGCTGAGTCTGCTATTAATATTTTTGGTAATTGTCTCCTATCTCCTATGCAACTGTACATCCCTACTGAACGGACTTTGCTGAGTCTGCTATTAATATTTTTGGTAATTGTCTCCTATCTCCTATGCAACTGTACATCCCTACTGAACGGACTTTGCTGAGTCTGCTATTAATATTTTTGGTAATTGTCTCCTATCTCCTATGCAACTGTACATCCCTACTGAACGGACTTTGCTGAGTCTGCTATTAATATTTTTGGTAATTGTCTCCTATCTCCTATGCAACTGTACATCCCTACTGAACGGACTTTGCTGAGTCTGCTATTAATATTTTTGGTAATTGTCTCCTGCTGCCATATCTTTAAACTTCCTTATTTACTGCTAGCTCTATAACAAACACACTTGCAATAGCAATATTACTGGTGATTGATTCTCAACTCCATGTGGCTTGAGTGATCAAGAGAGGTAATTAGCTTAACGACCCTAGCCTGTGTCTGTATCTGGCCTGGCCCTGGCCATCTCCTCCCCATATTCAGGTGTCTCACATCAGACCCAATAATGACCAACTGAGAAATGCATCCCAGCTTAGTTTCTCTATAAATTTATGACAGCTTATGGGGTGGCGCAGACAGGGGCATGGCGCAGACATCATGGCTCTTTCCTGAGTGGCTCTGTCACGAGTGATGCGCAGTTTCATCGACGCAGTCATCAATTCTGATCATGTCTTCTCTGCTCTTTTACAGGTAATTGTCTCCTATCTCCTATGCAACTGTACATCCCTACTGAACGGACTTTGCTGAGTCTGCTATTAATATTTTTGGTAATTGTCTCCTGCTGCCATATCTTTAAACTTCCTTATTTACTGCTAGCTCTATAACAAACACACTTGCAATAGCAATATTACTGGTGATTGATTCTCAACTCCATGTGGCTTGAGTGATCAAGAGAGGTAATTAGCTTAACGACCCTAGCCTGTGTCTGTATCTGGCCTGGCCCTGGCCATCTCCTCCCCATATTCAGGTGTCTCACATCAGACCCAATAATGACCAACTGAGAAATGCATCCCAGCTTAGTTTCTCTATAAATTTATGACAGCTTATGGGGTGGCGCAGACAGGGGCATGGCGCAGACATCATGGCTCTTTCCTGAGTGGCTCTGTCACGAGTGATGCGCAGTTTCATCGACGCAGTCATCAATTCTGATCATGTCTTCTCTGCTCTTTTACAGGTAATTGTCTCCTATCTCCTATGCAACTGTACATCCCTACTGAACGGACTTTGCTGAGTCTGCTATTAATATTTTTGGTAATTGTCTCCTGCTGCCATATCTTTAAACTTCCTTATTTACTGCTAGCTCTATAACAAACACACTTGCAATAGCAATATTACTGGTGATTGATTCTCAACTCCATGTGGCTTGAGTGATCAAGAGAGGTAATTAGCTTAACGACCCTAGCCTGTGTCTGTATCTGGCCTGGCCCTGGCCATCTCCTCCCCATATTCAGGTGTCTCACATCAGACCCAATAATGACCAACTGAGAAATGCATCCCAGCTTAGTTTCTCTATAAATTTATGACAGCTTATGGGGTGGCGCAGACAGGGGCATGGCGCAGACATCATGGCTCTTTCCTGAGTGGCTCTGTCACGAGTGATGCGCAGTTTCATCGACGCAGTCATCAATTCTGATCATGTCTTCTCTGCTCTTTTACAGGTAATTGTCTCCTATCTCCTATGCAACTGTACATCCCTACTGAACGGACTTTGCTGAGTCTGCTATTAATATTTTTGGTAATTGTCTCCTATCTCCTATGCAACTGTACATCCCTACTGAACGGACTTTGCTGAGTCTGCTATTAATATTTTTGGTAATTGTCTCCTATCTCCTATGCAACTGTACATCCCTACTGAACGGACTTTGCTGAGTCTGCTATTAATATTTTTGGTAATTGTCTCCTATCTCCTATGCAACTGTACATCCCTACTGAACGGACTTTGCTGAGTCTGCTATTAATATTTTTGGTAATTGTCTCCTATCTCCTATGCAACTGTACATCCCTACTGAACGGACTTTGCTGAGTCTGCTATTAATATTTTTGGTAATTGTCTCCTGCTGCCATATCTTTAAACTTCCTTATTTACTGCTAGCTCTATAACAAACACACTTGCAATAGCAATATTACTGGTGATTGATTCTCAACTCCATGTGGCTTGAGTGATCAAGAGAGGTAATTAGCTTAACGACCCTAGCCTGTGTCTGTATCTGGCCTGGCCCTGGCCATCTCCTCCCCATATTCAGGTGTCTCACATCAGACCCAATAATGACCAACTGAGAAATGCATCCCAGCTTAGTTTCTCTATAAATTTATGACAGCTTATGGGGTGGCGCAGACAGGGGCATGGCGCAGACATCATGGCTCTTTCCTGAGTGGCTCTGTCACGAGTGATGCGCAGTTTCATCGACGCAGTCATCAATTCTGATCATGTCTTCTCTGCTCTTTTACAGGTAATTGTCTCCTATCTCCTATGCAACTGTACATCCCTACTGAACGGACTTTGCTGAGTCTGCTATTAATATTTTTGGTAATTGTCTCCTATCTCCTATGCAACTGTACATCCCTACTGAACGGACTTTGCTGAGTCTGCTATTAATATTTTTGGTAATTGTCTCCTATCTCCTATGCAACTGTACATCCCTACTGAACGGACTTTGCTGAGTCTGCTATTAATATTTTTGGTAATTGTCTCCTATCTCCTATGCAACTGTACATCCCTACTGAACGGACTTTGCTGAGTCTGCTATTAATATTTTTGGTAATTGTCTCCTATCTCCTATGCAACTGTACATCCCTACTGAACGGACTTTGCTGAGTCTGCTATTAATATTTTTGGTAATTGTCTCCTGCTGCCATATCTTTAAACTTCCTTATTTACTGCTAGCTCTATAACAAACACACTTGCAATAGCAATATTACTGGTGATTGATTCTCAACTCCATGTGGCTTGAGTGATCAAGAGAGGTAATTAGCTTAACGACCCTAGCCTGTGTCTGTATCTGGCCTGGCCCTGGCCATCTCCTCCCCATATTCAGGTGTCTCACATCAGACCCAATAATGACCAACTGAGAAATGCATCCCAGCTTAGTTTCTCTATAAATTTATGACAGCTTATGGGGTGGCGCAGACAGGGGCATGGCACAGACATCATGGCTCTTTCCTGAGTGGCTCTGTCACGAGTGATGCGCAGTTTCATCGACGCAGTCATCAATTCTGATCATGTCTTCTCTGCTCTTTTACAGGTAATTGTCTCCTATCTCCTATGCAACTGTACATCCCTACTGAACGGACTTTGCTGAGTCTGCTATTAATATTTTTGGTAATTGTCTCCTGCTGCCATATCTTTAAACTTCCTTATTTACTGCTAGCTCTATAACAAACACACTTGCAATAGCAATATTACTGGTGATTGATTCTCAACTCCATGTGGCTTGAGTGATCAAGAGAGGTAATTAGCTTAACGACCCTAGCCTGTGTCTGTATCTGGCCTGGCCCTGGCCATCTCCTCCCCATATTCAGGTGTCTCACATCAGACCCAATAATGACCAACTGAGAAATGCATCCCAGCTTAGTTTCTCTATAAATTTATGACAGCTTATGGGGTGGCGCAGACAGGGGCATGGCGCAGACATCATGGCTCTTTCCTGAGTGGCTCTGTCACGAGTGATGCGCAGTTTCATCGACGCAGTCATCAATTCTGATCATGTCTTCTCTGCTCTTTTACAGGTAATTGTCTCCTATCTCCTATGCAACTGTACATCCCTACTGAACGGACTTTGCTGAGTCTGCTATTAATATTTTTGGTAATTGTCTCCTGCTGCCATATCTTTAAACTTCCTTATTTACTGCTAGCTCTATAACAAACACACTTGCAATAGCAATATTACTGGTGATTGATTCTCAACTCCATGTGGCTTGAGTGATCAAGAGAGGTAATTAGCTTAACGACCCTAGCCTGTGTCTGTATCTGGCCTGGCCCTGGCCATCTCCTCCCCATATTCAGGTGTCTCACATCAGACCCAATAATGACCAACTGAGAAATGCATCCCAGCTTAGTTTCTCTATAAATTTATGACAGCTTATGGGGTGGCGCAGACAGGGGCATGGCGCAGACATCATGGCTCTTTCCTGAGTGGCTCTGTCACGAGTGATGCGCAGTTTCATCGACGCAGTCATCAATTCTGATCATGTCTTCTCTGCTCTTTTACAGGTAATTGTCTCCTATCTCCTATGCAACTGTACATCCCTACTGAACGGACTTTGCTGAGTCTGCTATTAATATTTTTGGTAATTGTCTCCTGCTGCCATATCTTTAAACTTCCTTATTTACTGCTAGCTCTATAACAAACACACTTGCAATAGCAATATTACTGGTGATTGATTCTCAACTCCATGTGGCTTGAGTGATCAAGAGAGGTAATTAGCTTAACGACCCTAGCCTGTGTCTGTATCTGGCCTGGCCCTGGCCATCTCCTCCCCATATTCAGGTGTCTCACATCAGACCCAATAATGACCAACTGAGAAATGCATCCCAGCTTAGTTTCTCTATAAATTTATGACAGCTTATGGGGTGGCGCAGACAGGGGCATGGCGCAGACATCATGGCTCTTTCCTGAGTGGCTCTGTCACGAGTGATGCGCAGTTTCATCGACGCAGTCATCAATTCTGATCATGTCTTCTCTGCTCTTTTACAGGTAATTGTCTCCTATCTCCTATGCAACTGTACATCCCTACTGAACGGACTTTGCTGAGTCTGCTATTAATATTTTTGGTAATTGTCTCCTGCTGCCATATCTTTAAACTTCCTTATTTACTGCTAGCTCTATAACAAACACACTTGCAATAGCAATATTACTGGTGATTGATTCTCAACTCCATGTGGCTTGAGTGATCAAGAGAGGTAATTAGCTTAACGACCCTAGCCTGTGTCTGTATCTGGCCTGGCCCTGGCCATCTCCTCCCCATATTCAGGTGTCTCACATCAGACCCAATAATGACCAACTGAGAAATGCATCCCAGCTTAGTTTCTCTATAAATTTATGACAGCTTATGGGGTGGCGCAGACAGGGGCATGGCGCAGACATCATGGCTCTTTCCTGAGTGGCTCTGTCACGAGTGATGCGCAGTTTCATCGACGCAGTCATCAATTCTGATCATGTCTTCTCTGCTCTTTTACAGGTAATTGTCTCCTATCTCCTATGCAACTGTACATCCCTACTGAACGGACTTTGCTGAGTCTGCTATTAATATTTTTGGTAATTGTCTCCTGCTGCCATATCTTTAAACTTCCTTATTTACTGCTAGCTCTATAACAAACACACTTGCAATAGCAATATTACTGGTGATTGATTCTCAACTCCATGTGGCTTGAGTGATCAAGAGAGGTAATTAGCTTAACGACCCTAGCCTGTGTCTGTATCTGGCCTGGCCCTGGCCATCTCCTCCCCATATTCAGGTGTCTCACATCAGACCCAATAATGACCAACTGAGAAATGCATCCCAGCTTAGTTTCTCTATAAATTTATGACAGCTTATGGGGTGGCGCAGACAGGGGCATGGCGCAGACATCATGGCTCTTTCCTGAGTGGCTCTGTCACGAGTGATGCGCAGTTTCATCGACGCAGTCATCAATTCTGATCATGTCTTCTCTGCTCTTTTACAGGTAATTGTCTCCTATCTCCTATGCAACTGTACATCCCTACTGAACGGACTTTGCTGAGTCTGCTATTAATATTTTTGGTAATTGTCTCCTATCTCCTATGCAACTGTACATCCCTACTGAACGGACTTTGCTGAGTCTGCTATTAATATTTTTGGTAATTGTCTCCTATCTCCTATGCAACTGTACATCCCTACTGAACGGACTTTGCTGAGTCTGCTATTAATATTTTTGGTAATTGTCTCCTATCTCCTATGCAACTGTACATCCCTACTGATCGGACTTTGCTGAGTCTGCTATTAATATTTTTGGTAATTGTCTCCTGCTGCCATATCTTTAAACTTCCTTATTTACTGCTAGCTCTATAACAAACACACTTGCAATAGCAATATTACTGGTGATTGATTCTCAACTCCATGTGGCTTGAGTGATCAAGAGAGGTAATTAGCTTAACGACCCTAGCCTGTGTCTGTATCTGGCCTGGCCCTGGCCATCTCCTCCCCATATTCAGGTGTCTCACATCAGACCCAATAATGACCAACTGAGAAATGCATCCCAGCTTAGTTTCTCTATAAATTTATGACAGCTTATGGGGTGGCGCAGACAGGGGCATGGCGCAGACATCATGGCTCTTTCCTGAGTGGCTCTGTCACGAGTGATGCGCAGTTTCATTGACGCAGTCATCAATTCTGATCATGTCTTCTCTGCTCTTTTACAGGTAATTGTCTCCTATCTCCTATGCAACTGTACATCCCTACTGAACGGACTTTGCTGAGTCTGCTATTAATATTTTTGGTAATTGTCTCCTATCTCCTATGCAACTGTACATCCCTACTGAACGGACTTTGCTGAGTCTGCTATTAATATTTTTGGTAATTGTCTCCTATCTCCTATGCAACTGTACATCCCTACTGAACGGACTTTGCTGAGTCTGCTATTAATATTTTTGGTAATTGTCTCCTATCTCCTATGCAACTGTACATCCCTACTGAACGGACTTTGCTGAGTCTGCTATTAATATTTTTGGTAATTGTCTCCTATCTCCTATGCAACTGTACATCCCTACTGAACGGACTTTGCTGAGTCTGCTATTAATATTTTTGGTAATTGTCTCCTGCTGCCATATCTTTAAACTTCCTTATTTACTGCTAGCTCTATAACAAACACACTTGCAATAGCAATATTACTGGTGATTGATTCTCAACTCCATGTGGCTTGAGTGATCAAGAGAGGTAATTAGCTTAACGACCCTAGCCTGTGTCTGTATCTGGCCTGGCCCTGGCCATCTCCTCCCCATATTCAGGTGTCTCACATCAGACCCAATAATGACCAACTGAGAAATGCATCCCAGCTTAGTTTCTCTATAAATTTATGACAGCTTATGGGGTGGCGCAGACAGGGGCATGGCGCAGACATCATGGCTCTTTCCTGAGTGGCTCTGTCACGAGTGATGCGCAGTTTCATCGACGCAGTCATCAATTCTGATCATGTCTTCTCTGCTCTTTTACAGGTAATTGTCTCCTATCTCCTATGCAACTGTACATCCCTACTGAACGGACTTTGCTGAGTCTGCTATTAATATTTTTGGTAATTGTCTCCTGCTGCCATATCTTTAAACTTCCTTATTTACTGCTAGCTCTATAACAAACACACTTGCAATAGCAATATTACTGGTGATTGATTCTCAACTCCATGTGGCTTGAGTGATCAAGAGAGGTAATTAGCTTAACGACCCTAGCCTGTGTCTGTATCTGGCCTGGCCCTGGCCATCTCCTCCCCATATTCAGGTGTCTCACATCAGACCCAATAATGACCAACTGAGAAATGCATCCCAGCTTAGTTTCTCTATAAATTTATGACAGCTTATGGGGTGGCGCAGACAGGGGCATGGCGCAGACATCATGGCTCTTTCCTGAGTGGCTCTGTCACGAGTGATGCGCAGTTTCATCGACGCAGTCATCAATTCTGATCATGTCTTCTCTGCTCTTTTACAGGTAATTGTCTCCTATCTCCTATGCAACTGTACATCCCTACTGAACGGACTTTGCTGAGTCTGCTATTAATATTTTTGGTAATTGTCTCCTATCTCCTATGCAACTGTACATCCCTACTGAACGGACTTTGCTGAGTCTGCTATTAATATTTTTGGTAATTGTCTCCTATCTCCTATGCAACTGTACATCCCTACTGAACGGACTTTGCTGAGTCTGCTATTAATATTTTTGGTAATTGTCTCCTATCTCCTATGCAACTGTACATCCCTACTGATCGGACTTTGCTGAGTCTGCTATTAATATTTTTGGTAATTGTCTCCTGCTGCCATATCTTTAAACTTCCTTATTTACTGCTAGCTCTATAACAAACACACTTGCAATAGCAATATTACTGGTGATTGATTCTCAACTCCATGTGGCTTGAGTGATCAAGAGAGGTAATTAGCTTAACGACCCTAGCCTGTGTCTGTATCTGGCCTGGCCCTGGCCATCTCCTCCCCATATTCAGGTGTCTCACATCAGACCCAATAATGACCAACTGAGAAATGCATCCCAGCTTAGTTTCTCTATAAATTTATGACAGCTTATGGGGTGGCGCAGACAGGGGCATGGCGCAGACATCATGGCTCTTTCCTGAGTGGCTCTGTCACGAGTGATGCGCAGTTTCATCGACGCAGTCATCAATTCTGATCATGTCTTCTCTGCTCTTTTACAGGTAATTGTCTCCTATCTCCTATGCAACTGTACATCCCTACTGAACGGACTTTGCTGAGTCTGCTATTAATATTTTTGGTAATTGTCTCCTATCTCCTATGCAACTGTACATCCCTACTGAACGGACTTTGCTGAGTCTGCTATTAATATTTTTGGTAATTGTCTCCTATCTCCTATGCAACTGTACATCCCTACTGAACGGACTTTGCTGAGTCTGCTATTAATATTTTTGGTAATTGTCTCCTATCTCCTATGCAACTGTACATCCCTACTGAACGGACTTTGCTGAGTCTGCTATTAATATTTTTGGTAATTGTCTCCTATCTCCTATGCAACTGTACATCCCTACTGAACGGACTTTGCTGAGTCTGCTATTAATATTTTTGGTAATTGTCTCCTGCTGCCATATCTTTAAACTTCCTTATTTACTGCTAGCTCTATAACAAACACACTTGCAATAGCAATATTACTGGTGATTGATTCTCAACTCCATGTGGCTTGAGTGATCAAGAGAGGTAATTAGCTTAACGACCCTAGCCTGTGTCTGTATCTGGCCTGGCCCTGGCCATCTCCTCCCCATATTCAGGTGTCTCACATCAGACCCAATAATGACCAACTGAGAAATGCATCCCAGCTTAGTTTCTCTATAAATTTATGACAGCTTATGGGGTGGCGCAGACAGGGGCATGGCACAGACATCATGGCTCTTTCCTGAGTGGCTCTGTCACGAGTGATGCGCAGTTTCATCGACGCAGTCATCAATTCTGATCATGTCTTCTCTGCTCTTTTACAGGTAATTGTCTCCTATCTCCTATGCAACTGTACATCCCTACTGAACGGACTTTGCTGAGTCTGCTATTAATATTTTTGGTAATTGTCTCCTGCTGCCATATCTTTAAACTTCCTTATTTACTGCTAGCTCTATAACAAACACACTTGCAATAGCAATATTACTGGTGATTGATTCTCAACTCCATGTGGCTTGAGTGATCAAGAGAGGTAATTAGCTTAACGACCCTAGCCTGTGTCTGTATCTGGCCTGGCCCTGGCCATCTCCTCCCCATATTCAGGTGTCTCACATCAGACCCAATAATGACCAACTGAGAAATGCATCCCAGCTTGGTTTCTCTATAAATTTATGACAGCTTATGGGGTGGCGCAGACAGGGGCATGGCGCAGACATCATGGCTCTTTCCTGAGTGGCTCTGTCACGAGTGATGCGCAGTTTCATCGACGCAGTCATCAATTCTGATCATGTCTTCTCTGCTCTTTTACAGGTAATTGTCTCCTATCTCCTATGCAACTGTACATCCCTACTGAACGGACTTTGCTGAGTCTGCTATTAATATTTTTGGTAATTGTCTCCTGCTGCCATATCTTTAAACTTCCTTATTTACTGCTAGCTCTATAACAAACACACTTGCAATAGCAATATTACTGGTGATTGATTCTCAACTCCATGTGGCTTGAGTGATCAAGAGAGGTAATTAGCTTAACGACCCTAGCCTGTGTCTGTATCTGGCCTGGCCCTGGCCATCTCCTCCCCATATTCAGGTGTCTCACATCAGACCCAATAATGACCAACTGAGAAATGCATCCCAGCTTAGTTTCTCTATAAATTTATGACAGCTTATGGGGTGGCGCAGACAGGGGCATGGCGCAGACATCATGGCTCTTTCCTGAGTGGCTCTGTCACGAGTGATGCGCAGTTTCATCGACGCAGTCATCAATTCTGATCATGTCTTCTCTGCTCTTTTACAGGTAATTGTCTCCTATCTCCTATGCAACTGTACATCCCTACTGAACGGACTTTGCTGAGTCTGCTATTAATATTTTTGGTAATTGTCTCCTGCTGCCATATCTTTAAACTTCCTTATTTACTGCTAGCTCTATAACAAACACACTTGCAATAGCAATATTACTGGTGATTGATTCTCAACTCCATGTGGCTTGAGTGATCAAGAGAGGTAATTAGGTTAACGACCCTAGCCTGTGTCTGTATCTGGCCTGGCCCTGGCCATCTCCTCCCCATATTCAGGTGTCTCACATCAGACCCAATAATGACCAACTGAGAAATGCATCCCAGCTTGGTTTCTCTATAAATTTATGACAGCTTATGGGGTGGCGCAGACAGGGGCATGGCGCAGACATCATGGCTCTTTCCTGAGTGGCTCTGTCACGAGTGATGCGCAGTTTCATCGACGCAGTCATCAATTCTGATCATGTCTTCTCTGCTCTTTTACAGGTAATTGTCTCCTATCTCCTATGCAACTGTACATCCCTACTGAACGGACTTTGCTGAGTCTGCTATTAATATTTTTGGTAATTGTCTCCTGCTGCCATATCTTTAAACTTCCTTATTTACTGCTAGCTCTATAACAAACACACTTGCAATAGCAATATTACTGGTGATTGATTCTCAACTCCATGTGGCTTGAGTGATCAAGAGAGGTAATTAGCTTAACGACCCTAGCCTGTGTCTGTATCTGGCCTGGCCCTGGCCATCTCCTCCCCATATTCAGGTGTCTCACATCAGACCCAATAATGACCAACTGAGAAATGCATCCCAGCTTAGTTTCTCTATAAATTTATGACAGCTTATGGGGTGGCGCAGACAGGGGCATGGCGCAGACATCATGGCTCTTTCCTGAGTGGCTCTGTCACGAGTGATGCGCAGTTTCATCGACGCAGTCATCAATTCTGATCATGTCTTCTCTGCTCTTTTACAGGTAATTGTCTCCTATCTCCTATGCAACTGTACATCCCTACTGAACGGACTTTGCTGAGTCTGCTATTAATATTTTTGGTAATTGTCTCCTATCTCCTATGCAACTGTACATCCCTACTGAACGGACTTTGCTGAGTCTGCTATTAATATTTTTGGTAATTGTCTCCTATCTCCTATGCAACTGTACATCCCTACTGAACGGACTTTGCTGAGTCTGCTATTAATATTTTTGGTAATTGTCTCCTATCTCCTATGCAACTGTACATCCCTACTGATCGGACTTTGCTGAGTCTGCTATTAATATTTTTGGTAATTGTCTCCTGCTGCCATATCTTTAAACTTCCTTATTTACTGCTAGCTCTATAACAAACACACTTGCAATAGCAATATTACTGGTGATTGATTCTCAACTCCATGTGGCTTGAGTGATCAAGAGAGGTAATTAGCTTAACGACCCTAGCCTGTGTCTGTATCTGGCCTGGCCCTGGCCATCTCCTCCCCATATTCAGGTGTCTCACATCAGACCCAATAATGACCAACTGAGAAATGCATCCCAGCTTAGTTTCTCTATAAATTTATGACAGCTTATGGGGTGGCGCAGACAGGGGCATGGCGCAGACATCATGGCTCTTTCCTGAGTGGCTCTGTCACGAGTGATGCGCAGTTTCATCGACGCAGTCATCAATTCTGATCATGTCTTCTCTGCTCTTTTACAGGTAATTGTCTCCTATCTCCTATGCAACTGTACATCCCTACTGAACGGACTTTGCTGAGTCTGCTATTAATATTTTTGGTAATTGTCTCCTATCTCCTATGCAACTGTACATCCCTACTGAACGGACTTTGCTGAGTCTGCTATTAATATTTTTGGTAATTGTCTCCTATCTCCTATGCAACTGTACATCCCTACTGAACGGACTTTGCTGAGTCTGCTATTAATATTTTTGGTAATTGTCTCCTATCTCCTATGCAACTGTACATCCCTACTGAACGGACTTTGCTGAGTCTGCTATTAATATTTTTGGTAATTGTCTCCTATCTCCTATGCAACTGTACATCCCTACTGAACGGACTTTGCTGAGTCTGCTATTAATATTTTTGGTAATTGTCTCCTGCTGCCATATCTTTAAACTTCCTTATTTACTGCTAGCTCTATAACAAACACACTTGCAATAGCAATATTACTGGTGATTGATTCTCAACTCCATGTGGCTTGAGTGATCAAGAGAGGTAATTAGCTTAACGACCCTAGCCTGTGTCTGTATCTGGCCTGGCCCTGGCCATCTCCTCCCCATATTCAGGTGTCTCACATCAGACCCAATAATGACCAACTGAGAAATGCATCCCAGCTTAGTTTCTCTATAAATTTATGACAGCTTATGGGGTGGCGCAGACAGGGGCATGGCACAGACATCATGGCTCTTTCCTGAGTGGCTCTGTCACGAGTGATGCGCAGTTTCATCGACGCAGTCATCAATTCTGATCATGTCTTCTCTGCTCTTTTACAGGTAATTGTCTCCTATCTCCTATGCAACTGTACATCCCTACTGAACGGACTTTGCTGAGTCTGCTATTAATATTTTTGGTAATTGTCTCCTGCTGCCATATCTTTAAACTTCCTTATTTACTGCTAGCTCTATAACAAACACACTTGCAATAGCAATATTACTGGTGATTGATTCTCAACTCCATGTGGCTTGAGTGATCAAGAGAGGTAATTAGCTTAACGACCCTAGCCTGTGTCTGTATCTGGCCTGGCCCTGGCCATCTCCTCCCCATATTCAGGTGTCTCACATCAGACCCAATAATGACCAACTGAGAAATGCATCCCAGCTTAGTTTCTCTATAAATTTATGACAGCTTATGGGGTGGCGCAGACAGGGGCATGGCGCAGACATCATGGCTCTTTCCTGAGTGGCTCTGTCACGAGTGATGCGCAGTTTCATCGACGCAGTCATCAATTCTGATCATGTCTTCTCTGCTCTTTTACAGGTAATTGTCTCCTATCTCCTATGCAACTGTACATCCCTACTGAACGGACTTTGCTGAGTCTGCTATTAATATTTTTGGTAATTGTCTCCTGCTGCCATATCTTTAAACTTCCTTATTTACTGCTAGCTCTATAACAAACACACTTGCAATAGCAATATTACTGGTGATTGATTCTCAACTCCATGTGGCTTGAGTGATCAAGAGAGGTAATTAGCTTAACGACCCTAGCCTGTGTCTGTATCTGGCCTGGCCCTGGCCATCTCCTCCCCATATTCAGGTGTCTCACATCAGACCCAATAATGACCAACTGAGAAATGCATCCCAGCTTAGTTTCTCTATAAATTTATGACAGCTTATGGGGTGGCGCAGACAGGGGCATGGCGCAGACATCATGGCTCTTTCCTGAGTGGCTCTGTCACGAGTGATGCGCAGTTTCATCGACGCAGTCATCAATTCTGATCATGTCTTCTCTGCTCTTTTACAGGTAATTGTCTCCTATCTCCTATGCAACTGTACATCCCTACTGAACGGACTTTGCTGAGTCTGCTATTAATATTTTTGGTAATTGTCTCCTGCTGCCATATCTTTAAACTTCCTTATTTACTGCTAGCTCTATAACAAACACACTTGCAATAGCAATATTACTGGTGATTGATTCTCAACTCCATGTGGCTTGAGTGATCAAGAGAGGTAATTAGCTTAACGACCCTAGCCTGTGTCTGTATCTGGCCTGGCCCTGGCCATCTCCTCCCCATATTCAGGTGTCTCACATCAGACCCAATAATGACCAACTGAGAAATGCATCCCAGCTTAGTTTCTCTATAAATTTATGACAGCTTATGGGGTGGCGCAGACAGGGGCATGGCGCAGACATCATGGCTCTTTCCTGAGTGGCTCTGTCACGAGTGATGCGCAGTTTCATCGACGCAGTCATCAATTCTGATCATGTCTTCTCTGCTCTTTTACAGGTAATTGTCTCCTATCTCCTATGCAACTGTACATCCCTACTGAACGGACTTTGCTGAGTCTGCTATTAATATTTTTGGTAATTGTCTCCTGCTGCCATATCTTTAAACTTCCTTATTTACTGCTAGCTCTATAACAAACACACTTGCAATAGCAATATTACTGGTGATTGATTCTCAACTCCATGTGGCTTGAGTGATCAAGAGAGGTAATTAGCTTAACGACCCTAGCCTGTGTCTGTATCTGGCCTGGCCCTGGCCATCTCCTCCCCATATTCAGGTGTCTCACATCAGACCCAATAATGACCAACTGAGAAATGCATCCCAGCTTAGTTTCTCTATAAATTTATGACAGCTTATGGGGTGGCGCAGACAGGGGCATGGCGCAGACATCATGGCTCTTTCCTGAGTGGCTCTGTCACGAGTGATGCGCAGTTTCATCGACGCAGTCATCAATTCTGATCATGTCTTCTCTGCTCTTTTACAGGTAATTGTCTCCTATCTCCTATGCAACTGTACATCCCTACTGAACGGACTTTGCTGAGTCTGCTATTAATATTTTTGGTAATTGTCTCCTGCTGCCATATCTTTAAACTTCCTTATTTACTGCTAGCTCTATAACAAACACACTTGCAATAGCAATATTACTGGTGATTGATTCTCAACTCCATGTGGCTTGAGTGATCAAGAGAGGTAATTAGCTTAACGACCCTAGCCTGTGTCTGTATCTGGCCTGGCCCTGGCCATCTCCTCCCCATATTCAGGTGTCTCACATCAGACCCAATAATGACCAACTGAGAAATGCATCCCAGCTTAGTTTCTCTATAAATTTATGACAGCTTATGGGGTGGCGCAGACAGGGGCATGGCGCAGACATCATGGCTCTTTCCTGAGTGGCTCTGTCACGAGTGATGCGCAGTTTCATCGACGCAGTCATCAATTCTGATCATGTCTTCTCTGCTCTTTTACAGGTAATTGTCTCCTATCTCCTATGCAACTGTACATCCCTACTGAACGGACTTTGCTGAGTCTGCTATTAATATTTTTGGTAATTGTCTCCTATCTCCTATGCAACTGTACATCCCTACTGAACGGACTTTGCTGAGTCTGCTATTAATATTTTTGGTAATTGTCTCCTATCTCCTATGCAACTGTACATCCCTACTGAACGGACTTTGCTGAGTCTGCTATTAATATTTTTGGTAATTGTCTCCTATCTCCTATGCAACTGTACATCCCTACTGATCGGACTTTGCTGAGTCTGCTATTAATATTTTTGGTAATTGTCTCCTGCTGCCATATCTTTAAACTTCCTTATTTACTGCTAGCTCTATAACAAACACACTTGCAATAGCAATATTACTGGTGATTGATTCTCAACTCCATGTGGCTTGAGTGATCAAGAGAGGTAATTAGCTTAACGACCCTAGCCTGTGTCTGTATCTGGCCTGGCCCTGGCCATCTCCTCCCCATATTCAGGTGTCTCACATCAGACCCAATAATGACCAACTGAGAAATGCATCCCAGCTTAGTTTCTCTATAAATTTATGACAGCTTATGGGGTGGCGCAGACAGGGGCATGGCGCAGACATCATGGCTCTTTCCTGAGTGGCTCTGTCACGAGTGATGCGCAGTTTCATTGACGCAGTCATCAATTCTGATCATGTCTTCTCTGCTCTTTTACAGGTAATTGTCTCCTATCTCCTATGCAACTGTACATCCCTACTGAACGGACTTTGCTGAGTCTGCTATTAATATTTTTGGTAATTGTCTCCTATCTCCTATGCAACTGTACATCCCTACTGAACGGACTTTGCTGAGTCTGCTATTAATATTTTTGGTAATTGTCTCCTATCTCCTATGCAACTGTACATCCCTACTGAACGGACTTTGCTGAGTCTGCTATTAATATTTTTGGTAATTGTCTCCTATCTCCTATGCAACTGTACATCCCTACTGAACGGACTTTGCTGAGTCTGCTATTAATATTTTTGGTAATTGTCTCCTGCTGCCATATCTTTAAACTTCCTTATTTACTGCTAGCTCTATAACAAACACACTTGCAATAGCAATATTACTGGTGATTGATTCTCAACTCCATGTGGCTTGAGTGATCAAGAGAGGTAATTAGCTTAACGACCCTAGCCTGTGTCTGTATCTGGCCTGGCCCTGGCCATCTCCTCCCCATATTCAGGTGTCTCACATCAGACCCAATAATGACCAACTGAGAAATGCATCCCAGCTTAGTTTCTCTATAAATTTATGACAGCTTATGGGGTGGCGCAGACAGGGGCATGGCGCAGACATCATGGCTCTTTCCTGAGTGGCTCTGTCACGAGTGATGCGCAGTTTCATCGACGCAGTCATCAATTCTGATCATGTCTTCTCTGCTCTTTTACAGGTAATTGTCTCCTATCTCCTATGCAACTGTACATCCCTACTGAACGGACTTTGCTGAGTCTGCTATTAATATTTTTGGTAATTGTCTCCTGCTGCCATATCTTTAAACTTCCTTATTTACTGCTAGCTCTATAACAAACACACTTGCAATAGCAATATTACTGGTGATTGATTCTCAACTCCATGTGGCTTGAGTGATCAAGAGAGGTAATTAGCTTAACGACCCTAGCCTGTGTCTGTATCTGGCCTGGCCCTGGCCATCTCCTCCCCATATTCAGGTGTCTCACATCAGACCCAATAATGACCAACTGAGAAATGCATCCCAGCTTAGTTTCTCTATAAATTTATGACAGCTTATGGGGTGGCGCAGACAGGGGCATGGCGCAGACATCATGTCTCTTTCCTGAGTGGCTCTGTCACGAGTGATGCGCAGTTTCATCGACGCAGTCATCAATTCTGATCATGTCTTCTCTGCTCTTTTACAGGTAATTGTCTCCTATCTCCTATGCAACTGTACATCCCTACTGAACGGACTTTGCTGAGTCTGCTATTAATATTTTTGGTAATTGTCTCCTGCTGCCATATCTTTAAACTTCCTTATTTACTGCTAGCTCTATAACAAACACACTTGCAATAGCAATATTACTGGTGATTGATTCTCAACTCCATGTGGCTTGAGTGATCAAGAGAGGTAATTAGCTTAACGACCCTAGCCTGTGTCTGTATCTGGCCTGGCCCTGGCCATCTCCTCCCCATATTCAGGTGTCTCACATCAGACCCAATAATGACCAACTGAGAAATGCATCCCAGCTTAGTTTCTCTATAAATTTATGACAGCTTATGGGGTGGCGCAGACAGGGGCATGGCGCAGACATCATGGCTCTTTCCTGAGTGGCTCTGTCACGAGTGATGCGCAGTTTCATCGACGCAGTCATCAATTCTGATCATGTCTTCTCTGCTCTTTTACAGGTAATTGTCTCCTATCTCCTATGCAACTGTACATCCCTACTGAACGGACTTTGCTGAGTCTGCTATTAATATTTTTGGTAATTGTCTCCTATCTCCTATGCAACTGTACATCCCTACTGAACGGACTTTGCTGAGTCTGCTATTAATATTTTTGGTAATTGTCTCCTATCTCCTATGCAACTGTACATCCCTACTGAACGGACTTTGCTGAGTCTGCTATTAATATTTTTGGTAATTGTCTCCTATCTCCTATGCAACTGTACATCCCTACTGATCGGACTTTGCTGAGTCTGCTATTAATATTTTTGGTAATTGTCTCCTGCTGCCATATCTTTAAACTTCCTTATTTACTGCTAGCTCTATAACAAACACACTTGCAATAGCAATATTACTGGTGATTGATTCTCAACTCCATGTGGCTTGAGTGATCAAGAGAGGTAATTAGCTTAACGACCCTAGCCTGTGTCTGTATCTGGCCTGGCCCTGGCCATCTCCTCCCCATATTCAGGTGTCTCACATCAGACCCAATAATGACCAACTGAGAAATGCATCCCAGCTTAGTTTCTCTATAAATTTATGACAGCTTATGGGGTGGCGCAGACAGGGGCATGGCGCAGACATCATGGCTCTTTCCTGAGTGGCTCTGTCACGAGTGATGCGCAGTTTCATTGACGCAGTCATCAATTCTGATCATGTCTTCTCTGCTCTTTTACAGGTAATTGTCTCCTATCTCCTATGCAACTGTACATCCCTACTGAACGGACTTTGCTGAGTCTGCTATTAATATTTTTGGTAATTGTCTCCTATCTCCTATGCAACTGTACATCCCTACTGAACGGACTTTGCTGAGTCTGCTATTAATATTTTTGGTAATTGTCTCCTATCTCCTATGCAACTGTACATCCCTACTGAACGGACTTTGCTGAGTCTGCTATTAATATTTTTGGTAATTGTCTCCTATCTCCTATGCAACTGTACATCCCTACTGAACGGACTTTGCTGAGTCTGCTATTAATATTTTTGGTAATTGTCTCCTATCTCCTATGCAACTGTACATCCCTACTGAACGGACTTTGCTGAGTCTGCTATTAATATTTTTGGTAATTGTCTCCTGCTGCCATATCTTTAAACTTCCTTATTTACTGCTAGCTCTATAACAAACACACTTGCAATAGCAATATTACTGGTGATTGATTCTCAACTCCATGTGGCTTGAGTGATCAAGAGAGGTAATTAGCTTAACGACCCTAGCCTGTGTCTGTATCTGGCCTGGCCCTGGCCATCTCCTCCCCATATTCAGGTGTCTCACATCAGACCCAATAATGACCAACTGAGAAATGCATCCCAGCTTAGTTTCTCTATAAATTTATGACAGCTTATGGGGTGGCGCAGACAGGGGCATGGCGCAGACATCATGGCTCTTTCCTGAGTGGCTCTGTCACGAGTGATGCGCAGTTTCATCGACGCAGTCATCAATTCTGATCATGTCTTCTCTGCTCTTTTACAGGTAATTGTCTCCTATCTCCTATGCAACTGTACATCCCTACTGAACGGACTTTGCTGAGTCTGCTATTAATATTTTTGGTAATTGTCTCCTGCTGCCATATCTTTAAACTTCCTTATTTACTGCTAGCTCTATAACAAACACACTTGCAATAGCAATATTACTGGTGATTGATTCTCAACTCCATGTGGCTTGAGTGATCAAGAGAGGTAATTAGCTTAACGACCCTAGCCTGTGTCTGTATCTGGCCTGGCCCTGGCCATCTCCTCCCCATATTCAGGTGTCTCACATCAGACCCAATAATGACCAACTGAGAAATGCATCCCAGCTTAGTTTCTCTATAAATTTATGACAGCTTATGGGGTGGCGCAGACAGGGGCATGGCGCAGACATCATGGCTCTTTCCTGAGTGGCTCTGTCACGAGTGATGCGCAGTTTCATCGACGCAGTCATCAATTCTGATCATGTCTTCTCTGCTCTTTTACAGGTAATTGTCTCCTATCTCCTATGCAACTGTACATCCCTACTGAACGGACTTTGCTGAGTCTGCTATTAATATTTTTGGTAATTGTCTCCTATCTCCTATGCAACTGTACATCCCTACTGAACGGACTTTGCTGAGTCTGCTATTAATATTTTTGGTAATTGTCTCCTATCTCCTATGCAACTGTACATCCCTACTGAACGGACTTTGCTGAGTCTGCTATTAATATTTTTGGTAATTGTCTCCTATCTCCTATGCAACTGTACATCCCTACTGATCGGACTTTGCTGAGTCTGCTATTAATATTTTTGGTAATTGTCTCCTGCTGCCATATCTTTAAACTTCCTTATTTACTGCTAGCTCTATAACAAACACACTTGCAATAGCAATATTACTGGTGATTGATTCTCAACTCCATGTGGCTTGAGTGATCAAGAGAGGTAATTAGCTTAACGACCCTAGCCTGTGTCTGTATCTGGCCTGGCCCTGGCCATCTCCTCCCCATATTCAGGTGTCTCACATCAGACCCAATAATGACCAACTGAGAAATGCATCCCAGCTTAGTTTCTCTATAAATTTATGACAGCTTATGGGGTGGCGCAGACAGGGGCATGGCGCAGACATCATGGCTCTTTCCTGAGTGGCTCTGTCACGAGTGATGCGCAGTTTCATCGACGCAGTCATCAATTCTGATCATGTCTTCTCTGCTCTTTTACAGGTAATTGTCTCCTATCTCCTATGCAACTGTACATCCCTACTGAACGGACTTTGCTGAGTCTGCTATTAATATTTTTGGTAATTGTCTCCTATCTCCTATGCAACTGTACATCCCTACTGAACGGACTTTGCTGAGTCTGCTATTAATATTTTTGGTAATTGTCTCCTATCTCCTATGCAACTGTACATCCCTACTGAACGGACTTTGCTGAGTCTGCTATTAATATTTTTGGTAATTGTCTCCTATCTCCTATGCAACTGTACATCCCTACTGAACGGACTTTGCTGAGTCTGCTATTAATATTTTTGGTAATTGTCTCCTATCTCCTATGCAACTGTACATCCCTACTGAACGGACTTTGCTGAGTCTGCTATTAATATTTTTGGTAATTGTCTCCTGCTGCCATATCTTTAAACTTCCTTATTTACTGCTAGCTCTATAACAAACACACTTGCAATAGCAATATTACTGGTGATTGATTCTCAACTCCATGTGGCTTGAGTGATCAAGAGAGGTAATTAGCTTAACGACCCTAGCCTGTGTCTGTATCTGGCCTGGCCCTGGCCATCTCCTCCCCATATTCAGGTGTCTCACATCAGACCCAATAATGACCAACTGAGAAATGCATCCCAGCTTAGTTTCTCTATAAATTTATGACAGCTTATGGGGTGGCGCAGACAGGGGCATGGCACAGACATCATGGCTCTTTCCTGAGTGGCTCTGTCACGAGTGATGCGCAGTTTCATCGACGCAGTCATCAATTCTGATCATGTCTTCTCTGCTCTTTTACAGGTAATTGTCTCCTATCTCCTATGCAACTGTACATCCCTACTGAACGGACTTTGCTGAGTCTGCTATTAATATTTTTGGTAATTGTCTCCTGCTGCCATATCTTTAAACTTCCTTATTTACTGCTAGCTCTATAACAAACACACTTGCAATAGCAATATTACTGGTGATTGATTCTCAACTCCATGTGGCTTGAGTGATCAAGAGAGGTAATTAGCTTAACGACCCTAGCCTGTGTCTGTATCTGGCCTGGCCCTGGCCATCTCCTCCCCATATTCAGGTGTCTCACATCAGACCCAATAATGACCAACTGAGAAATGCATCCCAGCTTGGTTTCTCTATAAATTTATGACAGCTTATGGGGTGGCGCAGACAGGGGCATGGCGCAGACATCATGGCTCTTTCCTGAGTGGCTCTGTCACGAGTGATGCGCAGTTTCATCGACGCAGTCATCAATTCTGATCATGTCTTCTCTGCTCTTTTACAGGTAATTGTCTCCTATCTCCTATGCAACTGTACATCCCTACTGAACGGACTTTGCTGAGTCTGCTATTAATATTTTTGGTAATTGTCTCCTGCTGCCATATCTTTAAACTTCCTTATTTACTGCTAGCTCTATAACAAACACACTTGCAATAGCAATATTACTGGTGATTGATTCTCAACTCCATGTGGCTTGAGTGATCAAGAGAGGTAATTAGCTTAACGACCCTAGCCTGTGTCTGTATCTGGCCTGGCCCTGGCCATCTCCTCCCCATATTCAGGTGTCTCACATCAGACCCAATAATGACCAACTGAGAAATGCATCCCAGCTTAGTTTCTCTATAAATTTATGACAGCTTATGGGGTGGCGCAGACAGGGGCATGGCGCAGACATCATGGCTCTTTCCTGAGTGGCTCTGTCACGAGTGATGCGCAGTTTCATCGACGCAGTCATCAATTCTGATCATGTCTTCTCTGCTCTTTTACAGGTAATTGTCTCCTATCTCCTATGCAACTGTACATCCCTACTGAACGGACTTTGCTGAGTCTGCTATTAATATTTTTGGTAATTGTCTCCTGCTGCCATATCTTTAAACTTCCTTATTTACTGCTAGCTCTATAACAAACACACTTGCAATAGCAATATTACTGGTGATTAGGGATGAGCTTCGAGTTCGAGTCGAACTCATGTTCTACTCGAACATTGGCTGTTCGCAAGTTCGCCGAACAGCGAACAATTTGGGGTGTTCGCGGCAAATTCGAATGCCGCGGAACACCCTTTAAAAGTCTATGGGAGAAATCAAAAGTGCTAATTTTAAAGGCTTATATGCAAGTTATTGTCATAAAAAGTGTTTGGGGACCCGGGTCCTGCCCCAGGGGACATGGATCAATGCAAAAAAAAGTTTTAAAAACGGACGTTTTTTCAGGAGCAGTGATTTTATTAATGCTTAAAGTCAAACAATAAAAGTGTAATATCCCTTTAAATTTCGTACCTGGGGGGTGTCTATAGTATGCCTGTAAAGGGGCGCATGTTTCCTGTGTTTAGAACAGTCTGACAGCAAAATGACATTTGGAAGGAAAAAACTCATTTAAAACTAGCCGCGGCTATTGCATTGCCGACAATACACATAGAAGTTCATTGATAAAAACGGCATGGGAATTCCCCACAGGGGAACCCCGAACCAAAATAAAAAAAAAAAAAATGATGTGGGGGTCCCCCTAAATTCCATACAAGGCCCTTCAGGTCTGGTATGGATATTAAGGGGAACCCCAGCCAAAATTGAAAAAAAAAATTGACGTGGGGTTCCCCCTAAATTCCATACCAGACCCTTCAGGTCTGGTATGGATTTTAAGGGGAACCCCGCGCCAAAAAAAAAAAAAAAAACGGCGTGGGGTCCCCCTAAAAATCCATACCAGACCCTTATCCGAGCACGCAACCTGGCAGGCCGCAGGAAAAGAGGGGGGGACGAGAGTGCGGCCCCCCCCCCCTCCTGAACCGTACCAGGCCACATGCCCTCAACATTGGGAGGGTGCTTTGGGGTAGCCCCCCAAAACACCTTGTCCCCATGTTGATGAGGACAAGGGCCTCATCCTCACAACCCTGGCCGGTGGTTGTGAGGGTCTGCGGGCGGGGGGCTTATCGGAATCTGGAAGCCCCCTTTAACAAGGGGACCCCCAGATCCCGGCCCCCCCCCTGTGTGAAATGGTAAGGGGGTACTTACCCCTACCATTTCACTAAAAAACTGTCAAAAATGTTAAAAATGACAAGAGACAGTTTTTGACAATTCCTTTATTTAAATGCTTCTTCTTTCTTCCTTCATCTTCTTCTGGTTCTTCTGGCTCTTCTGGTTCTTCCTCCGGCGTTCTCGTCCAGCATCTTCTCCGCGGCGTCTTCTATCTTCTTCTCCTCGGGCCGCTCCGCACCCATGGCATGGGGGGGAGGCTCCCGCTCTTCTCTTCATCTTCTTCTCTTCTTCATCTTCTTCTTCATCTTCTTCTTCTTCTTCCTTCTTCTCTTCTTCTCTTCTTCTCTTCTTCCTGTCTTCTGCGGGCCGCTCCGCAGCCATGCTGTGGCATGGAGGGAGGCTCCCGCTGTGTGACGGCGTCTCTTCGTCTGACGGTTCTTAAATAACGGGGGGCGGGGCCACCCGGTGGCCCCGCCCCCCGTTATTTAAGAACCGTCAGACGAAGAGACGCCGTCACACAGCGGGAGCCTCCCTCCATGCCACAGCATGGCTGCGGAGCGGCCCGCAGAAGACAGGAAGAAGAGAAGAAGAGAAGAAGAGAAGAAGGAAGAAGAAGAAGAAGATGAAGAAGAAGATGAAGAAGAGAAGAAGATGAAGAGAAGAGCGGGAGCCTCCCCCCCATGCCATGGGTGCGGAGCGGCCCGAGGAGAAGAAGATAGAAGACGCCGCGGAGAAGATGCTGGACGAGAACGCCGGAGGAAGAACCAGAAGAGCCAGAAGAACCAGAAGAAGATGAAGGAAGAAAGAAGAAAGAAGAAGCATTTAAATAAAGGAATTGTCAAAAACTGTCTCTTGTCATTTTTAACATTTTTGACAGTTTTTTAGTGAAATGGTAGGGGTAAGTACCCCCTTACCATTTCACACAGGGGGGGGGCCGGGATCTGGGGGTCCCCTTGTTAAAGGGGGCTTCCAGATTCCGATAAGCCCCCCGCCCGCAGACCCTCACAACCACCGGCCAGGGTTGTGAGGATGAGGCCCTTGTCCTCATCAACATGGGGACAAGGTGTTTTGGGGGGCTACCCCAAAGCACCCTCCCAATGTTGAGGGCATGTGGCCTGGTACGGTTCAGGAGGGGGGGGGGGCCGCACTCTCGTCCCCCCCTCTTTTCCTGCGGCCTGCCAGGTTGCGTGCTCGGATAAGGGTCTGGTATGGATTTTTAGGGGGACCCCACGCCGTTTTTTTTTTTTTTTTTTGGCGCGGGGTTCCCCTTAAAATCCATACCAGACCTGAAGGGTCTGGTATGGAATTTAGGGGGAACCCCACGTCAATTTTTTTTTTCAATTTTGGCTGGGGTTCCCCTTAATATCCATACCAGACCTGAAGGGCCTTGTATGGAATTTAGGGGGACCCCCACATCTTTTTTTTTTTAATTTTGGTTCGGGGTTCCCCTGTGGGGAATTCCCATGCCGTTTTTATCAATGAACTTCTATGTGTATTGTCGGCAATGCAATAGCCGCGGCTAGTTTTAAATGAGTTTTTTCCTTCCAAATGTCATTTTGCTGTCAGACTGTTCTAAACACGGGAAACATGCGCCCCTTTACAGGCATACTATAGACACCCCCCAGGTACGAAATTTAAAGGAATATTACACTTTTATTGTTTGACTTTAAGCATTAATAAAATCACTGCTCCTGAAAAAACGTCCGTTTTTAAAACTTTTTTTTGCATTGATCCATGTCCCCTGGGGCAGGACCCGGGTCCCCAAACACTTTTTATGACAATAACTTGCATATTAGCCTTTAAAATTAGCACTTTTGATTATTCATGTTCGTGTCCCATAGACTTTAACGGCGTTCGCGTGTTCGAACGAATTTTTTTCCTGTTCGCATGTTCTGGTGCGAACCGAACAGGGGGGTGTTCGGCTCATCCCTACTGGTGATTGATTCTCAACTCCATGTGGCTTGAGTGATCAAGAGAGGTAATTAGCTTAACGACCCTAGCCTGTGTCTGTATCTGGCCTGGCCCTGGCCATCTCCTCCCCATATTCAGGTGTCTCACATCAGACCCAATAATGACCAACTGAGAAATGCATCCCAGCTTGGTTTCTCTATAAATTTATGACAGCTTATGGGGTGGCGCAGACAGGGGCATGGCGCAGACATCATGGCTCTTTCCTGAGTGGCTCTGTCACGAGTGATGCGCAGTTTCATCGACGCAGTCATCAATTCTGATCATGTCTTCTCTGCTCTTTTACAGGTAATTGTCTCCTATCTCCTATGCAACTGTACATCCCTACTGAACGGACTTTGCTGAGTCTGCTATTAATATTTTTGGTAATTGTCTCCTGCTGCCATATCTTTAAACTTCCTTATTTACTGCTAGCTCTATAACAAACACACTTGCAATAGCAATATTACTGGTGATTGATTCTCAACTCCATGTGGCTTGAGTGATCAAGAGAGGTAATTAGCTTAACGACCCTAGCCTGTGTCTGTATCTGGCCTGGCCCTGGCCATCTCCTCCCCATATTCAGGTGTCTCACATCAGACCCAATAATGACCAACTGAGAAATGCATCCCAGCTTAGTTTCTCTATAAATTTATGACAGCTTATGGGGTGGCGCAGACAGGGGCATGGCGCAGACATCATGGCTCTTTCCTGAGTGGCTCTGTCACGAGTGATGCGCAGTTTCATCGACGCAGTCATCAATTCTGATCATGTCTTCTCTGCTCTTTTACAGGTAATTGTCTCCTATCTCCTATGCAACTGTACATCCCTACTGAACGGACTTTGCTGAGTCTGCTATTAATATTTTTGGTAATTGTCTCCTATCTCCTATGCAACTGTACATCCCTACTGAACGGACTTTGCTGAGTCTGCTATTAATATTTTTGGTAATTGTCTCCTATCTCCTATGCAACTGTACATCCCTACTGAACGGACTTTGCTGAGTCTGCTATTAATATTTTTGGTAATTGTCTCCTATCTCCTATGCAACTGTACATCCCTACTGATCGGACTTTGCTGAGTCTGCTATTAATATTTTTGGTAATTGTCTCCTGCTGCCATATCTTTAAACTTCCTTATTTACTGCTAGCTCTATAACAAACACACTTGCAATAGCAATATTACTGGTGATTGATTCTCAACTCCATGTGGCTTGAGTGATCAAGAGAGGTAATTAGCTTAACGACCCTAGCCTGTGTCTGTATCTGGCCTGGCCCTGGCCATCTCCTCCCCATATTCAGGTGTCTCACATCAGACCCAATAATGACCAACTGAGAAATGCATCCCAGCTTAGTTTCTCTATAAATTTATGACAGCTTATGGGGTGGCGCAGACAGGGGCATGGCGCAGACATCATGGCTCTTTCCTGAGTGGCTCTGTCACGAGTGATGCGCAGTTTCATCGACGCAGTCATCAATTCTGATCATGTCTTCTCTGCTCTTTTACAGGTAATTGTCTCCTATCTCCTATGCAACTGTACATCCCTACTGAACGGACTTTGCTGAGTCTGCTATTAATATTTTTGGTAATTGTCTCCTATCTCCTATGCAACTGTACATCCCTACTGAACGGACTTTGCTGAGTCTGCTATTAATATTTTTGGTAATTGTCTCCTATCTCCTATGCAACTGTACATCCCTACTGAACGGACTTTGCTGAGTCTGCTATTAATATTTTTGGTAATTGTCTCCTATCTCCTATGCAACTGTACATCCCTACTGAACGGACTTTGCTGAGTCTGCTATTAATATTTTTGGTAATTGTCTCCTATCTCCTATGCAACTGTACATCCCTACTGAACGGACTTTGCTGAGTCTGCTATTAATATTTTTGGTAATTGTCTCCTGCTGCCATATCTTTAAACTTCCTTATTTACTGCTAGCTCTATAACAAACACACTTGCAATAGCAATATTACTGGTGATTGATTCTCAACTCCATGTGGCTTGAGTGATCAAGAGAGGTAATTAGCTTAACGACCCTAGCCTGTGTCTGTATCTGGCCTGGCCCTGGCCATCTCCTCCCCATATTCAGGTGTCTCACATCAGACCCAATAATGACCAACTGAGAAATGCATCCCAGCTTAGTTTCTCTATAAATTTATGACAGCTTATGGGGTGGCGCAGACAGGGGCATGGCACAGACATCATGGCTCTTTCCTGAGTGGCTCTGTCACGAGTGATGCGCAGTTTCATCGACGCAGTCATCAATTCTGATCATGTCTTCTCTGCTCTTTTACAGGTAATTGTCTCCTATCTCCTATGCAACTGTACATCCCTACTGAACGGACTTTGCTGAGTCTGCTATTAATATTTTTGGTAATTGTCTCCTGCTGCCATATCTTTAAACTTCCTTATTTACTGCTAGCTCTATAACAAACACACTTGCAATAGCAATATTACTGGTGATTGATTCTCAACTCCATGTGGCTTGAGTGATCAAGAGAGGTAATTAGCTTAACGACCCTAGCCTGTGTCTGTATCTGGCCTGGCCCTGGCCATCTCCTCCCCATATTCAGGTGTCTCACATCAGACCCAATAATGACCAACTGAGAAATGCATCCCAGCTTAGTTTCTCTATAAATTTATGACAGCTTATGGGGTGGCGCAGACAGGGGCATGGCGCAGACATCATGGCTCTTTCCTGAGTGGCTCTGTCACGAGTGATGCGCAGTTTCATCGACGCAGTCATCAATTCTGATCATGTCTTCTCTGCTCTTTTACAGGTAATTGTCTCCTATCTCCTATGCAACTGTACATCCCTACTGAACGGACTTTGCTGAGTCTGCTATTAATATTTTTGGTAATTGTCTCCTGCTGCCATATCTTTAAACTTCCTTATTTACTGCTAGCTCTATAACAAACACACTTGCAATAGCAATATTACTGGTGATTGATTCTCAACTCCATGTGGCTTGAGTGATCAAGAGAGGTAATTAGCTTAACGACCCTAGCCTGTGTCTGTATCTGGCCTGGCCCTGGCCATCTCCTCCCCATATTCAGGTGTCTCACATCAGACCCAATAATGACCAACTGAGAAATGCATCCCAGCTTAGTTTCTCTATAAATTTGTGACAGCTTATGGGGTGGCGCAGACAGGGGCATGGCGCAGACATCATGGCTCTTTCCTGAGTGGCTCTGTCACGAGTGATGCGCAGTTTCATCGACGCAGTCATCAATTCTGATCATGTCTTCTCTGCTCTTTTACAGGTAATTGTCTCCTATCTCCTATGCAACTGTACATCCCTACTGAACGGACTTTGCTGAGTCTGCTATTAATATTTTTGGTAATTGTCTCCTGCTGCCATATCTTTAAACTTCCTTATTTACTGCTAGCTCTATAACAAACACACTTGCAATAGCAATATTACTGGTGATTGATTCTCAACTCCATGTGGCTTGAGTGATCAAGAGAGGTAATTAGCTTAACGACCCTAGCCTGTGTCTGTATCTGGCCTGGCCCTGGCCATCTCCTCCCCATATTCAGGTGTCTCACATCAGACCCAATAATGACCAACTGAGAAATGCATCCCAGCTTAGTTTCTCTATAAATTTATGACAGCTTATGGGGTGGCGCAGACAGGGGCATGGCGCAGACATCATGGCTCTTTCCTGAGTGGCTCTGTCACGAGTGATGCGCAGTTTCATCGACGCAGTCATCAATTCTGATCATGTCTTCTCTGCTCTTTTACAGGTAATTGTCTCCTATCTCCTATGCAACTGTACATCCCTACTGAACGGACTTTGCTGAGTCTGCTATTAATATTTTTGGTAATTGTCTCCTGCTGCCATATCTTTAAACTTCCTTATTTACTGCTAGCTCTATAACAAACACACTTGCAATAGCAATATTACTGGTGATTGATTCTCAACTCCATGTGGCTTGAGTGATCAAGAGAGGTAATTAGCTTAACGACCCTAGCCTGTGTCTGTATCTGGCCTGGCCCTGGCCATCTCCTCCCCATATTCAGGTGTCTCACATCAGACCCAATAATGACCAACTGAGAAATGCATCCCAGCTTAGTTTCTCTATAAATTTATGACAGCTTATGGGGTGGCGCAGACAGGGGCATGGCGCAGACATCATGGCTCTTTCCTGAGTGGCTCTGTCACGAGTGATGCGCAGTTTCATCGACGCAGTCATCAATTCTGATCATGTCTTCTCTGCCCTTTAACAGGTAATTGTCTCCTATCTCCTATGCAACTGTACATCCCTACTGAACGGACTTTGCTGAGTCTGCTATTAATATTTTTGGTAATTGTCTCCTGCTGCCATATCTTTAAACTTCCTTATTTACTGCTAGCTCTATAACAAACACACTTGCAATAGCAATATTACTGGTGATTGATTCTCAACTCCATGTGGCTTGAGTGATCAAGAGAGGTAATTAGCTTAACGACCCTAGCCTGTGTCTGTATCTGGCCTGGCCCTGGCCATCTCCTCCCCATATTCAGGTGTCTCACATCAGACCCAATAATGACCAACTGAGAAATGCATCCCAGCTTAGTTTCTCTATAAATTTATGACAGCTTATGGGGTGGCGCAGACAGGGGCATGGCGCAGACATCATGGCTCTTTCCTGAGTGGCTCTGTCACGAGTGATGCGCAGTTTCATCGACGCAGTCATCAATTCTGATCATGTCTTCTCTGCTCTTTTACAGGTAATTGTCTCCTATCTCCTATGCAACTGTACATCCCTACTGAACGGACTTTGCTGAGTCTGCTATTAATATTTTTGGTAATTGTCTCCTATCTCCTATGCAACTGTACATCCCTACTGAACGGACTTTGCTGAGTCTGCTATTAATATTTTTGGTAATTGTCTCCTATCTCCTATGCAACTGTACATCCCTACTGAACGGACTTTGCTGAGTCTGCTATTAATATTTTTGGTAATTGTCTCCTATCTCCTATGCAACTGTACATCCCTACTGATCGGACTTTGCTGAGTCTGCTATTAATATTTTTGGTAATTGTCTCCTGCTGCCATATCTTTAAACTTCCTTATTTACTGCTAGCTCTATAACAAACACACTTGCAATAGCAATATTACTGGTGATTGATTCTCAACTCCATGTGGCTTGAGTGATCAAGAGAGGTAATTAGCTTAACGACCCTAGCCTGTGTCTGTATCTGGCCTGGCCCTGGCCATCTCCTCCCCATATTCAGGTGTCTCACATCAGACCCAATAATGACCAACTGAGAAATGCATCCCAGCTTAGTTTCTCTATAAATTTATGACAGCTTATGGGGTGGCGCAGACAGGGGCATGGCGCAGACATCATGGCTCTTTCCTGAGTGGCTCTGTCACGAGTGATGCGCAGTTTCATTGACGCAGTCATCAATTCTGATCATGTCTTCTCTGCTCTTTTACAGGTAATTGTCTCCTATCTCCTATGCAACTGTACATCCCTACTGAACGGACTTTGCTGAGTCTGCTATTAATATTTTTGGTAATTGTCTCCTATCTCCTATGCAACTGTACATCCCTACTGAACGGACTTTGCTGAGTCTGCTATTAATATTTTTGGTAATTGTCTCCTATCTCCTATGCAACTGTACATCCCTACTGAACGGACTTTGCTGAGTCTGCTATTAATATTTTTGGTAATTGTCTCCTATCTCCTATGCAACTGTACATCCCTACTGAACGGACTTTGCTGAGTCTGCTATTAATATTTTTGGTAATTGTCTCCTATCTCCTATGCAACTGTACATCCCTACTGAACGGACTTTGCTGAGTCTGCTATTAATATTTTTGGTAATTGTCTCCTGCTGCCATATCTTTAAACTTCCTTATTTACTGCTAGCTCTATAACAAACACACTTGCAATAGCAATATTACTGGTGATTGATTCTCAACTCCATGTGGCTTGAGTGATCAAGAGAGGTAATTAGCTTAACGACCCTAGCCTGTGTCTGTATCTGGCCTGGCCCTGGCCATCTCCTCCCCATATTCAGGTGTCTCACATCAGACCCAATAATGACCAACTGAGAAATGCATCCCAGCTTAGTTTCTCTATAAATTTATGACAGCTTATGGGGTGGCGCAGACAGGGGCATGGCGCAGACATCATGGCTCTTTCCTGAGTGGCTCTGTCACGAGTGATGCGCAGTTTCATCGACGCAGTCATCAATTCTGATCATGTCTTCTCTGCTCTTTTACAGGTAATTGTCTCCTATCTCCTATGCAACTGTACATCCCTACTGAACGGACTTTGCTGAGTCTGCTATTAATATTTTTGGTAATTGTCTCCTGCTGCCATATCTTTAAACTTCCTTATTTACTGCTAGCTCTATAACAAACACACTTGCAATAGCAATATTACTGGTGATTGATTCTCAACTCCATGTGGCTTGAGTGATCAAGAGAGGTAATTAGCTTAACGACCCTAGCCTGTGTCTGTATCTGGCCTGGCCCTGGCCATCTCCTCCCCATATTCAGGTGTCTCACATCAGACCCAATAATGACCAACTGAGAAATGCATCCCAGCTTGGTTTCTCTATAAATTTATGACAGCTTATGGGGTGGCGCAGACAGGGGCATGGCGCAGACATCATGGCTCTTTCCTGAGTGGCTCTGTCACGAGTGATGCGCAGTTTCATCGACGCAGTCATCAATTCTGATCATGTCTTCTCTGCTCTTTTACAGGTAATTGTCTCCTATCTCCTATGCAACTGTACATCCCTACTGAACGGACTTTGCTGAGTCTGCTATTAATATTTTTGGTAATTGTCTCCTGCTGCCATATCTTTAAACTTCCTTATTTACTGCTAGCTCTATAACAAACACACTTGCAATAGCAATATTACTGGTGATTGATTCTCAACTCCATGTGGCTTGAGTGATCAAGAGAGGTAATTAGCTTAACGACCCTAGCCTGTGTCTGTATCTGGCCTGGCCCTGGCCATCTCCTCCCCATATTCAGGTGTCTCACATCAGACCCAATAATGACCAACTGAGAAATGCATCCCAGCTTAGTTTCTCTATAAATTTATGACAGCTTATGGGGTGGCGCAGACAGGGGCATGGCGCAGACATCATGGCTCTTTCCTGAGTGGCTCTGTCACGAGTGATGCGCAGTTTCATCGACGCAGTCATCAATTCTGATCATGTCTTCTCTGCTCTTTTACAGGTAATTGTCTCCTATCTCCTATGCAACTGTACATCCCTACTGAACGGACTTTGCTGAGTCTGCTATTAATATTTTTGGTAATTGTCTCCTGCTGCCATATCTTTAAACTTCCTTATTTACTGCTAGCTCTATAACAAACACACTTGCAATAGCAATATTACTGGTGATTGATTCTCAACTCCATGTGGCTTGAGTGATCAAGAGAGGTAATTAGCTTAACGACCCTAGCCTGTGTCTGTATCTGGCCTGGCCCTGGCCATCTCCTCCCCATATTCAGGTGTCTCACATCAGACCCAATAATGACCAACTGAGAAATGCATCCCAGCTTAGTTTCTCTATAAATTTATGACAGCTTATGGGGTGGCGCAGACAGGGGCATGGCGCAGACATCATGGCTCTTTCCTGAGTGGCTCTGTCACGAGTGATGCGCAGTTTCATCGACGCAGTCATCAATTCTGATCATGTCTTCTCTGCTCTTTTACAGGTAATTGTCTCCTATCTCCTATGCAACTGTACATCCCTACTGAACGGACTTTGCTGAGTCTGCTATTAATATTTTTGGTAATTGTCTCCTATCTCCTATGCAACTGTACATCCCTACTGAACGGACTTTGCTGAGTCTGCTATTAATATTTTTGGTAATTGTCTCCTATCTCCTATGCAACTGTACATCCCTACTGAACGGACTTTGCTGAGTCTGCTATTAATATTTTTGGTAATTGTCTCCTATCTCCTATGCAACTGTACATCCCTACTGAACGGACTTTGCTGAGTCTGCTATTAATATTTTTGGTAATTGTCTCCTATCTCCTATGCAACTGTACATCCCTACTGATCGGACTTTGCTGAGTCTGCTATTAATATTTTTGGTAATTGTCTCCTGCTGCCATATCTTTAAACTTCCTTATTTACTGCTAGCTCTATAACAAACACACTTGCAATAGCAATATTACTGGTGATTGATTCTCAACTCCATGTGGCTTGAGTGATCAAGAGAGGTAATTAGCTTAACGACCCTAGCCTGTGTCTGTATCTGGCCTGGCCCTGGCCATCTCCTCCCCATATTCAGGTGTCTCACATCAGACCCAATAATGACCAACTGAGAAATGCATCCCAGCTTAGTTTCTCTATAAATTTATGACAGCTTATGGGGTGGCGCAGACAGGGGCATGGCGCAGACATCATGGCTCTTTCCTGAGTGGCTCTGTCACGAGTGATGCGCAGTTTCATCGACGCAGTCATCAATTCTGATCATGTCTTCTCTGCTCTTTTACAGGTAATTGTCTCCTATCTCCTATGCAACTGTACATCCCTACTGAACGGACTTTGCTGAGTCTGCTATTAATATTTTTGGTAATTGTCTCCTGCTGCCATATCTTTAAACTTCCTTATTTACTGCTAGCTCTATAACAAACACACTTGCAATAGCAATATTACTGGTGATTGATTCTCAACTCCATGTGGCTTGAGTGATCAAGAGAGGTAATTAGCTTAACGACCCTAGCCTGTGTCTGTATCTGGCCTGGCCCTGGCCATCTCCTCCCCATATTCAGGTGTCTCACATCAGACCCAATAATGACCAACTGAGAAATGCATCCCAGCTTGGTTTCTCTATAAATTTATGACAGCTTATGGGGTGGCGCAGACAGGGGCATGGCGCAGACATCATGGCTCTTTCCTGAGTGGCTCTGTCACGAGTGATGCGCAGTTTCATCGACGCAGTCATCAATTCTGATCATGTCTTCTCTGCTCTTTTACAGGTAATTGTCTCCTATCTCCTATGCAACTGTACATCCCTACTGAACGGACTTTGCTGAGTCTGCTATTAATATTTTTGGTAATTGTCTCCTGCTGCCATATCTTTAAACTTCCTTATTTACTGCTAGCTCTATAACAAACACACTTGCAATAGCAATATTACTGGTGATTGATTCTCAACTCCATGTGGCTTGAGTGATCAAGAGAGGTAATTAGCTTAACGACCCTAGCCTGTGTCTGTATCTGGCCTGGCCCTGGCCATCTCCTCCCCATATTCAGGTGTCTCACATCAGACCCAATAATGACCAACTGAGAAATGCATCCCAGCTTAGTTTCTCTATAAATTTATGACAGCTTATGGGGTGGCGCAGACAGGGGCATGGCGCAGACATCATGGCTCTTTCCTGAGTGGCTCTGTCACGAGTGATGCGCAGTTTCATCGACGCAGTCATCAATTCTGATCATGTCTTCTCTGCTCTTTTACAGGTAATTGTCTCCTATCTCCTATGCAACTGTACATCCCTACTGAACGGACTTTGCTGAGTCTGCTATTAATATTTTTGGTAATTGTCTCCTGCTGCCATATCTTTAAACTTCCTTATTTACTGCTAGCTCTATAACAAACACACTTGCAATAGCAATATTACTGGTGATTGATTCTCAACTCCATGTGGCTTGAGTGATCAAGAGAGGTAATTAGCTTAACGACCCTAGCCTGTGTCTGTATCTGG
The DNA here is from genome assembly GCA_037952925.1 of Lithobates clamitans. NCBI lineage: Eukaryota > Metazoa > Chordata > Amphibia > Anura > Ranidae > Lithobates > Lithobates clamitans. The sequence goes on along the minus strand of JBBGZY010000496.1, from coordinate 105,057 downwards.
CCTGGCCCTGGCCATCTCCTCCCCATATTCAGGTGTCTCACATCAGACCCAATAATGACCAACTGAGAAATGCATCCCAGCTTGGTTTCTCTATAAATTTATGACAGCTTATGGGGTGGCGCAGACAGGGGCATGGCGCAGACATCATGGCTCTTTCCTGAGTGGCTCTGTCACGAGTGATGCGCAGTTTCATCGACGCAGTCATCAATTCTGATCATGTCTTCTCTGCTCTTTTACAGGTAATTGTCTCCTATCTCCTATGCAACTGTACATCCCTACTGAACGGACTTTGCTGAGTCTGCTATTAATATTTTTGGTAATTGTCTCCTGCTGCCATATCTTTAAACTTCCTTATTTACTGCTAGCTCTATAACAAACACACTTGCAATAGCAATATTACTGGTGATTGATTCTCAACTCCATGTGGCTTGAGTGATCAAGAGAGGTAATTAGCTTAACGACCCTAGCCTGTGTCTGTATCTGGCCTGGCCCTGGCCATCTCCTCCCCATATTCAGGTGTCTCACATCAGACCCAATAATGACCAACTGAGAAATGCATCCCAGCTTAGTTTCTCTATAAATTTATGACAGCTTATGGGGTGGCGCAGACAGGGGCATGGCGCAGACATCATGGCTCTTTCCTGAGTGGCTCTGTCACGAGTGATGCGCAGTTTCATCGACGCAGTCATCAATTCTGATCATGTCTTCTCTGCTCTTTTACAGGTAATTGTCTCCTATCTCCTATGCAACTGTACATCCCTACTGAACGGACTTTGCTGAGTCTGCTATTAATATTTTTGGTAATTGTCTCCTATCTCCTATGCAACTGTACATCCCTACTGAACGGACTTTGCTGAGTCTGCTATTAATATTTTTGGTAATTGTCTCCTATCTCCTATGCAACTGTACATCCCTACTGAACGGACTTTGCTGAGTCTGCTATTAATATTTTTGGTAATTGTCTCCTATCTCCTATGCAACTGTACATCCCTACTGATCGGACTTTGCTGAGTCTGCTATTAATATTTTTGGTAATTGTCTCCTGCTGCCATATCTTTAAACTTCCTTATTTACTGCTAGCTCTATAACAAACACACTTGCAATAGCAATATTACTGGTGATTGATTCTCAACTCCATGTGGCTTGAGTGATCAAGAGAGGTAATTAGCTTAACGACCCTAGCCTGTGTCTGTATCTGGCCTGGCCCTGGCCATCTCCTCCCCATATTCAGGTGTCTCACATCAGACCCAATAATGACCAACTGAGAAATGCATCCCAGCTTAGTTTCTCTATAAATTTATGACAGCTTATGGGGTGGCGCAGACAGGGGCATGGCACAGACATCATGGCTCTTTCCTGAGTGGCTCTGTCACGAGTGATGCGCAGTTTCATCGACGCAGTCATCAATTCTGATCATGTCTTCTCTGCTCTTTTACAGGTAATTGTCTCCTATCTCCTATGCAACTGTACATCCCTACTGAACGGACTTTGCTGAGTCTGCTATTAATATTTTTGGTAATTGTCTCCTATCTCCTATGCAACTGTACATCCCTACTGAACGGACTTTGCTGAGTCTGCTATTAATATTTTTGGTAATTGTCTCCTATCTCCTATGCAACTGTACATCCCTACTGATCGGACTTTGCTGAGTCTGCTATTAATATTTTTGGTAATTGTCTCCTGCTGCCATATCTTTAAACTTCCTTATTTACTGCTAGCTCTATAACAAACACACTTGCAATAGCAATATTACTGGTGATTGATTCTCAACTCCATGTGGCTTGAGTGATCAAGAGAGGTAATTAGCTTAACGACCCTAGCCTGTGTCTGTATCTGGCCTGGCCCTGGCCATCTCCTCCCCATATTCAGGTGTCTCACATCAGACCCAATAATGACCAACTGAGAAATGCATCCCAGCTTAGTTTCTCTATAAATTTATGACAGCTTATGGGGTGGCGCAGACAGGGGCATGGCACAGACATCATGGCTCTTTCCTGAGTGGCTCTGTCACGAGTGATGCGCAGTTTCATCGACGCAGTCATCAATTCTGATCATGTCTTCTCTGCTCTTTTACAGGTAATTGTCTCCTATCTCCTATGCAACTGTACATCCCTACTGAACGGACTTTGCTGAGTCTGCTATTAATATTTTTGGTAATTGTCTCCTATCTCCTATGCAACTGTACATCCCTACTGAACGGACTTTGCTGAGTCTGCTATTAATATTTTTGGTAATTGTCTCCTATCTCCTATGCAACTGTACATCCCTACTGAACGGACTTTGCTGAGTCTGCTATTAATATTTTTGGTAATTGTCTCCTATCTCCTATGCAACTGTACATCCCTACTGAACGGACTTTGCTGAGTCTGCTATTAATATTTTTGGTAATTGTCTCCTATCTCCTATGCAACTGTACATCCCTACTGAACGGACTTTGCTGAGTCTGCTATTAATATTTTTGGTAATTGTCTCCTGCTGCCATATCTTTAAACTTCCTTATTTACTGCTAGCTCTATAACAAACACACTTGCAATAGCAATATTACTGGTGATTGATTCTCAACTCCATGTGGCTTGAGTGATCAAGAGAGGTAATTAGCTTAACGACCCTAGCCTGTGTCTGTATCTGGCCTGGCCCTGGCCATCTCCTCCCCATATTCAGGTGTCTCACATCAGACCCAATAATGACCAACTGAGAAATGCATCCCAGCTTAGTTTCTCTATAAATTTATGACAGCTTATGGGGTGGCGCAGACAGGGGCATGGCGCAGACATCATGGCTCTTTCCTGAGTGGCTCTGTCACGAGTGATGCGCAGTTTCATCGACGCAGTCATCAATTCTGATCATGTCTTCTCTGCTCTTTTACAGGTAATTGTCTCCTATCTCCTATGCAACTGTACATCCCTACTGAACGGACTTTGCTGAGTCTGCTATTAATATTTTTGGTAATTGTCTCCTGCTGCCATATCTTTAAACTTCCTTATTTACTGCTAGCTCTATAACAAACACACTTGCAATAGCAATATTACTGGTGATTGATTCTCAACTCCATGTGGCTTGAGTGATCAAGAGAGGTAATTAGCTTAACGACCCTAGCCTGTGTCTGTATCTGGCCTGGCCCTGGCCATCTCCTCCCCATATTCAGGTGTCTCACATCAGACCCAATAATGACCAACTGAGAAATGCATCCCAGCTTAGTTTCTCTATAAATTTATGACAGCTTATGGGGTGGCGCAGACAGGGGCATGGCGCAGACATCATGGCTCTTTCCTGAGTGGCTCTGTCACGAGTGATGCGCAGTTTCATCGACGCAGTCATCAATTCTGATCATGTCTTCTCTGCTCTTTTACAGGTAATTGTCTCCTATCTCCTATGCAACTGTACATCCCTACTGAACGGACTTTGCTGAGTCTGCTATTAATATTTTTGGTAATTGTCTCCTGCTGCCATATCTTTAAACTTCCTTATTTACTGCTAGCTCTATAACAAACACACTTGCAATAGCAATATTACTGGTGATTGATTCTCAACTCCATGTGGCTTGAGTGATCAAGAGAGGTAATTAGCTTAACGACCCTAGCCTGTGTCTGTATCTGGCCTGGCCCTGGCCATCTCCTCCCCATATTCAGGTGTCTCACATCAGACCCAATAATGACCAACTGAGAAATGCATCCCAGCTTAGTTTCTCTATAAATTTATGACAGCTTATGGGGTGGCGCAGACAGGGGCATGGCGCAGACATCATGGCTCTTTCCTGAGTGGCTCTGTCACGAGTGATGCGCAGTTTCATCGACGCAGTCATCAATTCTGATCATGTCTTCTCTGCTCTTTTACAGGTAATTGTCTCCTATCTCCTATGCAACTGTACATCCCTACTGAACGGACTTTGCTGAGTCTGCTATTAATATTTTTGGTAATTGTCTCCTGCTGCCATATCTTTAAACTTCCTTATTTACTGCTAGCTCTATAACAAACACACTTGCAATAGCAATATTACTGGTGATTGATTCTCAACTCCATGTGGCTTGAGTGATCAAGAGAGGTAATTAGCTTAACGACCCTAGCCTGTGTCTGTATCTGGCCTGGCCCTGGCCATCTCCTCCCCATATTCAGGTGTCTCACATCAGACCCAATAATGACCAACTGAGAAATGCATCCCAGCTTAGTTTCTCTATAAATTTATGACAGCTTATGGGGTGGCGCAGACAGGGGCATGGCGCAGACATCATGGCTCTTTCCTGAGTGGCTCTGTCACGAGTGATGCGCAGTTTCATCGACGCAGTCATCAATTCTGATCATGTCTTCTCTGCTCTTTTACAGGTAATTGTCTCCTATCTCCTATGCAACTGTACATCCCTACTGAACGGACTTTGCTGAGTCTGCTATTAATATTTTTGGTAATTGTCTCCTATCTCCTATGCAACTGTACATCCCTACTGAACGGACTTTGCTGAGTCTGCTATTAATATTTTTGGTAATTGTCTCCTATCTCCTATGCAACTGTACATCCCTACTGAACGGACTTTGCTGAGTCTGCTATTAATATTTTTGGTAATTGTCTCCTATCTCCTATGCAACTGTACATCCCTACTGAACGGACTTTGCTGAGTCTGCTATTAATATTTTTGGTAATTGTCTCCTATCTCCTATGCAACTGTACATCCCTACTGATCGGACTTTGCTGAGTCTGCTATTAATATTTTTGGTAATTGTCTCCTGCTGCCATATCTTTAAACTTCCTTATTTACTGCTAGCTCTATAACAAACACACTTGCAATAGCAATATTACTGGTGATTGATTCTCAACTCCATGTGGCTTGAGTGATCAAGAGAGGTAATTAGCTTAACGACCCTAGCCTGTGTCTGTATCTGGCCTGGCCCTGGCCATCTCCTCCCCATATTCAGGTGTCTCACATCAGACCCAATAATGACCAACTGAGAAATGCATCCCAGCTTAGTTTCTCTATAAATTTATGACAGCTTATGGGGTGGCGCAGACAGGGGCATGGCGCAGACATCATGGCTCTTTCCTGAGTGGCTCTGTCACGAGTGATGCGCAGTTTCATCGACGCAGTCATCAATTCTGATCATGTCTTCTCTGCTCTTTTACAGGTAATTGTCTCCTATCTCCTATGCAACTGTACATCCCTACTGAACGGACTTTGCTGAGTCTGCTATTAATATTTTTGGTAATTGTCTCCTGCTGCCATATCTTTAAACTTCCTTATTTACTGCTAGCTCTATAACAAACACACTTGCAATAGCAATATTACTGGTGATTGATTCTCAACTCCATGTGGCTTGAGTGATCAAGAGAGGTAATTAGCTTAACGACCCTAGCCTGTGTCTGTATCTGGCCTGGCCCTGGCCATCTCCTCCCCATATTCAGGTGTCTCACATCAGACCCAATAATGACCAACTGAGAAATGCATCCCAGCTTGGTTTCTCTATAAATTTATGACAGCTTATGGGGTGGCGCAGACAGGGGCATGGCGCAGACATCATGGCTCTTTCCTGAGTGGCTCTGTCACGAGTGATGCGCAGTTTCATCGACGCAGTCATCAATTCTGATCATGTCTTCTCTGCTCTTTTACAGGTAATTGTCTCCTATCTCCTATGCAACTGTACATCCCTACTGAACGGACTTTGCTGAGTCTGCTATTAATATTTTTGGTAATTGTCTCCTGCTGCCATATCTTTAAACTTCCTTATTTACTGCTAGCTCTATAACAAACACACTTGCAATAGCAATATTACTGGTGATTGATTCTCAACTCCATGTGGCTTGAGTGATCAAGAGAGGTAATTAGCTTAACGACCCTAGCCTGTGTCTGTATCTGGCCTGGCCCTGGCCATCTCCTCCCCATATTCAGGTGTCTCACATCAGACCCAATAATGACCAACTGAGAAATGCATCCCAGCTTAGTTTCTCTATAAATTTATGACAGCTTATGGGGTGGCGCAGACAGGGGCATGGCGCAGACATCATGGCTCTTTCCTGAGTGGCTCTGTCACGAGTGATGCGCAGTTTCATCGACGCAGTCATCAATTCTGATCATGTCTTCTCTGCTCTTTTACAGGTAATTGTCTCCTATCTCCTATGCAACTGTACATCCCTACTGAACGGACTTTGCTGAGTCTGCTATTAATATTTTTGGTAATTGTCTCCTGCTGCCATATCTTTAAACTTCCTTATTTACTGCTAGCTCTATAACAAACACACTTGCAATAGCAATATTACTGGTGATTGATTCTCAACTCCATGTGGCTTGAGTGATCAAGAGAGGTAATTAGCTTAACGACCCTAGCCTGTGTCTGTATCTGGCCTGGCCCTGGCCATCTCCTCCCCATATTCAGGTGTCTCACATCAGACCCAATAATGACCAACTGAGAAATGCATCCCAGCTTAGTTTCTCTATAAATTTATGACAGCTTATGGGGTGGCGCAGACAGGGGCATGGCGCAGACATCATGGCTCTTTCCTGAGTGGCTCTGTCACGAGTGATGCGCAGTTTCATCGACGCAGTCATCAATTCTGATCATGTCTTCTCTGCTCTTTTACAGGTAATTGTCTCCTATCTCCTATGCAACTGTACATCCCTACTGAACGGACTTTGCTGAGTCTGCTATTAATATTTTTGGTAATTGTCTCCTGCTGCCATATCTTTAAACTTCCTTATTTACTGCTAGCTCTATAACAAACACACTTGCAATAGCAATATTACTGGTGATTGATTCTCAACTCCATGTGGCTTGAGTGATCAAGAGAGGTAATTAGCTTAACGACCCTAGCCTGTGTCTGTATCTGGCCTGGCCCTGGCCATCTCCTCCCCATATTCAGGTGTCTCACATCAGACCCAATAATGACCAACTGAGAAATGCATCCCAGCTTGGTTTCTCTATAAATTTATGACAGCTTATGGGGTGGCGCAGACAGGGGCATGGCGCAGACATCATGGCTCTTTCCTGAGTGGCTCTGTCACGAGTGATGCGCAGTTTCATCGACGCAGTCATCAATTCTGATCATGTCTTCTCTGCTCTTTTACAGGTAATTGTCTCCTATCTCCTATGCAACTGTACATCCCTACTGAACGGACTTTGCTGAGTCTGCTATTAATATTTTTGGTAATTGTCTCCTGCTGCCATATCTTTAAACTTCCTTATTTACTGCTAGCTCTATAACAAACACACTTGCAATAGCAATATTACTGGTGATTGATTCTCAACTCCATGTGGCTTGAGTGATCAAGAGAGGTAATTAGCTTAACGACCCTAGCCTGTGTCTGTATCTGGCCTGGCCCTGGCCATCTCCTCCCCATATTCAGGTGTCTCACATCAGACCCAATAATGACCAACTGAGAAATGCATCCCAGCTTAGTTTCTCTATAAATTTATGACAGCTTATGGGGTGGCGCAGACAGGGGCATGGCGCAGACATCATGGCTCTTTCCTGAGTGGCTCTGTCACGAGTGATGCGCAGTTTCATCGACGCAGTCATCAATTCTGATCATGTCTTCTCTGCTCTTTTACAGGTAATTGTCTCCTATCTCCTATGCAACTGTACATCCCTACTGAACGGACTTTGCTGAGTCTGCTATTAATATTTTTGGTAATTGTCTCCTGCTGCCATATCTTTAAACTTCCTTATTTACTGCTAGCTCTATAACAAACACACTTGCAATAGCAATATTACTGGTGATTGATTCTCAACTCCATGTGGCTTGAGTGATCAAGAGAGGTAATTAGCTTAACGACCCTAGCCTGTGTCTGTATCTGGCCTGGCCCTGGCCATCTCCTCCCCATATTCAGGTGTCTCACATCAGACCCAATAATGACCAACTGAGAAATGCATCCCAGCTTAGTTTCTCTATAAATTTATGACAGCTTATGGGGTGGCGCAGACAGGGGCATGGCGCAGACATCATGGCTCTTTCCTGAGTGGCTCTGTCACGAGTGATGCGCAGTTTCATCGACGCAGTCATCAATTCTGATCATGTCTTCTCTGCTCTTTTACAGGTAATTGTCTCCTATCTCCTATGCAACTGTACATCCCTACTGAACGGACTTTGCTGAGTCTGCTATTAATATTTTTGGTAATTGTCTCCTGCTGCCATATCTTTAAACTTCCTTATTTACTGCTAGCTCTATAACAAACACACTTGCAATAGCAATATTACTGGTGATTGATTCTCAACTCCATGTGGCTTGAGTGATCAAGAGAGGTAATTAGCTTAACGACCCTAGCCTGTGTCTGTATCTGGCCTGGCCCTGGCCATCTCCTCCCCATATTCAGGTGTCTCACATCAGACCCAATAATGACCAACTGAGAAATGCATCCCAGCTTAGTTTCTCTATAAATTTATGACAGCTTATGGGGTGGCGCAGACAGGGGCATGGCGCAGACATCATGGCTCTTTCCTGAGTGGCTCTGTCACGAGTGATGCGCAGTTTCATCGACGCAGTCATCAATTCTGATCATGTCTTCTCTGCTCTTTTACAGGTAATTGTCTCCTATCTCCTATGCAACTGTACATCCCTACTGAACGGACTTTGCTGAGTCTGCTATTAATATTTTTGGTAATTGTCTCCTGCTGCCATATCTTTAAACTTCCTTATTTACTGCTAGCTCTATAACAAACACACTTGCAATAGCAATATTACTGGTGATTGATTCTCAACTCCATGTGGCTTGAGTGATCAAGAGAGGTAATTAGCTTAACGACCCTAGCCTGTGTCTGTATCTGGCCTGGCCCTGGCCATCTCCTCCCCATATTCAGGTGTCTCACATCAGACCCAATAATGACCAACTGAGAAATGCATCCCAGCTTAGTTTCTCTATAAATTTATGACAGCTTATGGGGTGGCGCAGACAGGGGCATGGCGCAGACATCATGGCTCTTTCCTGAGTGGCTCTGTCACGAGTGATGCGCAGTTTCATCGACGCAGTCATCAATTCTGATCATGTCTTCTCTGCTCTTTTACAGGTAATTGTCTCCTATCTCCTATGCAACTGTACATCCCTACTGAACGGACTTTGCTGAGTCTGCTATTAATATTTTTGGTAATTGTCTCCTGCTGCCATATCTTTAAACTTCCTTATTTACTGCTAGCTCTATAACAAACACACTTGCAATAGCAATATTACTGGTGATTGATTCTCAACTCCATGTGGCTTGAGTGATCAAGAGAGGTAATTAGCTTAACGACCCTAGCCTGTGTCTGTATCTGGCCTGGCCCTGGCCATCTCCTCCCCATATTCAGGTGTCTCACATCAGACCCAATAATGACCAACTGAGAAATGCATCCCAGCTTAGTTTCTCTATAAATTTATGACAGCTTATGGGGTGGCGCAGACAGGGGCATGGCGCAGACATCATGGCTCTTTCCTGAGTGGCTCTGTCACGAGTGATGCGCAGTTTCATCGACGCAGTCATCAATTCTGATCATGTCTTCTCTGCTCTTTTACAGGTAATTGTCTCCTATCTCCTATGCAACTGTACATCCCTACTGAACGGACTTTGCTGAGTCTGCTATTAATATTTTTGGTAATTGTCTCCTATCTCCTATGCAACTGTACATCCCTACTGAACGGACTTTGCTGAGTCTGCTATTAATATTTTTGGTAATTGTCTCCTATCTCCTATGCAACTGTACATCCCTACTGAACGGACTTTGCTGAGTCTGCTATTAATATTTTTGGTAATTGTCTCCTATCTCCTATGCAACTGTACATCCCTACTGAACGGACTTTGCTGAGTCTGCTATTAATATTTTTGGTAATTGTCTCCTATCTCCTATGCAACTGTACATCCCTACTGAACGGACTTTGCTGAGTCTGCTATTAATATTTTTGGTAATTGTCTCCTGCTGCCATATCTTTAAACTTCCTTATTTACTGCTAGCTCTATAACAAACACACTTGCAATAGCAATATTACTGGTGATTGATTCTCAACTCCATGTGGCTTGAGTGATCAAGAGAGGTAATTAGCTTAACGACCCTAGCCTGTGTCTGTATCTGGCCTGGCCCTGGCCATCTCCTCCCCATATTCAGGTGTCTCACATCAGACCCAATAATGACCAACTGAGAAATGCATCCCAGCTTAGTTTCTCTATAAATTTATGACAGCTTATGGGGTGGCGCAGACAGGGGCATGGCGCAGACATCATGGCTCTTTCCTGAGTGGCTCTGTCACGAGTGATGCGCAGTTTCATCGACGCAGTCATCAATTCTGATCATGTCTTCTCTGCTCTTTTACAGGTAATTGTCTCCTATCTCCTATGCAACTGTACATCCCTACTGAACGGACTTTGCTGAGTCTGCTATTAATATTTTTGGTAATTGTCTCCTATCTCCTATGCAACTGTACATCCCTACTGAACGGACTTTGCTGAGTCTGCTATTAATATTTTTGGTAATTGTCTCCTATCTCCTATGCAACTGTACATCCCTACTGAACGGACTTTGCTGAGTCTGCTATTAATATTTTTGGTAATTGTCTCCTATCTCCTATGCAACTGTACATCCCTACTGAACGGACTTTGCTGAGTCTGCTATTAATATTTTTGGTAATTGTCTCCTATCTCCTATGCAACTGTACATCCCTACTGAACGGACTTTGCTGAGTCTGCTATTAATATTTTTGGTAATTGTCTCCTGCTGCCATATCTTTAAACTTCCTTATTTACTGCTAGCTCTATAACAAACACACTTGCAATAGCAATATTACTGGTGATTGATTCTCAACTCCATGTGGCTTGAGTGATCAAGAGAGGTAATTAGCTTAACGACCCTAGCCTGTGTCTGTATCTGGCCTGGCCCTGGCCATCTCCTCCCCATATTCAGGTGTCTCACATCAGACCCAATAATGACCAACTGAGAAATGCATCCCAGCTTAGTTTCTCTATAAATTTATGACAGCTTATGGGGTGGCGCAGACAGGGGCATGGCGCAGACATCATGGCTCTTTCCTGAGTGGCTCTGTCACGAGTGATGCGCAGTTTCATCGACGCAGTCATCAATTCTGATCATGTCTTCTCTGCTCTTTTACAGGTAATTGTCTCCTATCTCCTATGCAACTGTACATCCCTACTGAACGGACTTTGCTGAGTCTGCTATTAATATTTTTGGTAATTGTCTCCTATCTCCTATGCAACTGTACATCCCTACTGAACGGACTTTGCTGAGTCTGCTATTAATATTTTTGGTAATTGTCTCCTATCTCCTATGCAACTGTACATCCCTACTGAACGGACTTTGCTGAGTCTGCTATTAATATTTTTGGTAATTGTCTCCTGCTGCCATATCTTTAAACTTCCTTATTTACTGCTAGCTCTATAACAAACACACTTGCAATAGCAATATTACTGGTGATTGATTCTCAACTCCATGTGGCTTGAGTGATCAAGAGAGGTAATTAGCTTAACGACCCTAGCCTGTGTCTGTATCTGGCCTGGCCCTGGCCATCTCCTCCCCATATTCAGGTGTCTCACATCAGACCCAATAATGACCAACTGAGAAATGCATCCCAGCTTAGTTTCTCTATAAATTTATGACAGCTTATGGGGTGGCGCAGACAGGGGCATGGCGCAGACATCATGGCTCTTTCCTGAGTGGCTCTGTCACGAGTGATGCGCAGTTTCATCGACGCAGTCATCAATTCTGATCATGTCTTCTCTGCTCTTTTACAGGTAATTGTCTCCTATCTCCTATGCAACTGTACATCCCTACTGAACGGACTTTGCTGAGTCTGCTATTAATATTTTTGGTAATTGTCTCCTATCTCCTATGCAACTGTACATCCCTACTGAACGGACTTTGCTGAGTCTGCTATTAATATTTTTGGTAATTGTCTCCTATCTCCTATGCAACTGTACATCCCTACTGAACGGACTTTGCTGAGTCTGCTATTAATATTTTTGGTAATTGTCTCCTGCTGCCATATCTTTAAACTTCCTTATTTACTGCTAGCTCTATAACAAACACACTTGCAATAGCAATATTACTGGTGATTGATTCTCAACTCCATGTGGCTTGAGTGATCAAGAGAGGTAATTAGCTTAACGACCCTAGCCTGTGTCTGTATCTGGCCTGGCCCTGGCCATCTCCTCCCCATATTCAGGTGTCTCACATCAGACCCAATAATGACCAACTGAGAAATGCATCCCAGCTTAGTTTCTCTATAAATTTATGACAGCTTATGGGGTGGCGCAGACAGGGGCATGGCGCAGACATCATGGCTCTTTCCTGAGTGGCTCTGTCACGAGTGATGCGCAGTTTCATCGACGCAGTCATCAATTCTGATCATGTCTTCTCTGCTCTTTTACAGGTAATTGTCTCCTATCTCCTATGCAACTGTACATCCCTACTGAACGGACTTTGCTGAGTCTGCTATTAATATTTTTGGTAATTGTCTCCTATCTCCTATGCAACTGTACATCCCTACTGAACGGACTTTGCTGAGTCTGCTATTAATATTTTTGGTAATTGTCTCCTATCTCCTATGCAACTGTACATCCCTACTGAACGGACTTTGCTGAGTCTGCTATTAATATTTTTGGTAATTGTCTCCTGCTGCCATATCTTTAAACTTCCTTATTTACTGCTAGCTCTATAACAAACACACTTGCAATAGCAATATTACTGGTGATTGATTCTCAACTCCATGTGGCTTGAGTGATCAAGAGAGGTAATTAGCTTAACGACCCTAGCCTGTGTCTGTATCTGGCCTGGCCCTGGCCATCTCCTCCCCATATTCAGGTGTCTCACATCAGACCCAATAATGACCAACTGAGAAATGCATCCCAGCTTAGTTTCTCTATAAATTTATGACAGCTTATGGGGTGGCGCAGACAGGGGCATGGCGCAGACATCATGGCTCTTTCCTGAGTGGCTCTGTCACGAGTGATGCGCAGTTTCATCGACGCAGTCATCAATTCTGATCATGTCTTCTCTGCTCTTTTACAGGTAATTGTCTCCTATCTCCTATGCAACTGTACATCCCTACTGAACGGACTTTGCTGAGTCTGCTATTAATATTTTTGGTAATTGTCTCCTATCTCCTATGCAACTGTACATCCCTACTGAACGGACTTTGCTGAGTCTGCTATTAATATTTTTGGTAATTGTCTCCTGCTGCCATATCTTTAAACTTCCTTATTTACTGCTAGCTCTATAACAAACACACTTGCAATAGCAATATTACTGGTGATTGATTCTCAACTCCATGTGGCTTGAGTGATCAAGAGAGGTAATTAGCTTAACGACCCTAGCCTGTGTCTGTATCTGGCCTGGCCCTGGCCATCTCCTCCCCATATTCAGGTGTCTCACATCAGACCCAATAATGACCAACTGAGAAATGCATCCCAGCTTAGTTTCTCTATAAATTTATGACAGCTTATGGGGTGGCGCAGACAGGGGCATGGCGCAGACATCATGGCTCTTTCCTGAGTGGCTCTGTCACGAGTGATGCGCAGTTTCATCGACGCAGTCATCAATTCTGATCATGTCTTCTCTGCTCTTTTACAGGTAATTGTCTCCTATCTCCTATGCAACTGTACATCCCTACTGAACGGACTTTGCTGAGTCTGCTATTAATATTTTTGGTAATTGTCTCCTATCTCCTATGCAACTGTACATCCCTACTGAACGGACTTTGCTGAGTCTGCTATTAATATTTTTGGTAATTGTCTCCTATCTCCTATGCAACTGTACATCCCTACTGAACGGACTTTGCTGAGTCTGCTATTAATATTTTTGGTAATTGTCTCCTGCTGCCATATCTTTAAACTTCCTTATTTACTGCTAGCTCTATAACAAACACACTTGCAATAGCAATATTACTGGTGATTGATTCTCAACTCCATGTGGCTTGAGTGATCAAGAGAGGTAATTAGCTTAACGACCCTAGCCTGTGTCTGTATCTGGCCTGGCCCTGGCCATCTCCTCCCCATATTCAGGTGTCTCACATCAGACCCAATAATGACCAACTGAGAAATGCATCCCAGCTTAGTTTCTCTATAAATTTATGACAGCTTATGGGGTGGCGCAGACAGGGGCATGGCGCAGACATCATGGCTCTTTCCTGAGTGGCTCTGTCACGAGTGATGCGCAGTTTCATCGACGCAGTCATCAATTCTGATCATGTCTTCTCTGCTCTTTTACAGGTAATTGTCTCCTATCTCCTATGCAACTGTACATCCCTACTGAACGGACTTTGCTGAGTCTGCTATTAATATTTTTGGTAATTGTCTCCTATCTCCTATGCAACTGTACATCCCTACTGAACGGACTTTGCTGAGTCTGCTATTAATATTTTTGGTAATTGTCTCCTGCTGCCATATCTTTAAACTTCCTTATTTACTGCTAGCTCTATAACAAACACACTTGCAATAGCAATATTACTGGTGATTGATTCTCAACTCCATGTGGCTTGAGTGATCAAGAGAGGTAATTAGCTTAACGACCCTAGCCTGTGTCTGTATCTGGCCTGGCCCTGGCCATCTCCTCCCCATATTCAGGTGTCTCACATCAGACCCAATAATGACCAACTGAGAAATGCATCCCAGCTTAGTTTCTCTATAAATTTATGACAGCTTATGGGGTGGCGCAGACAGGGGCATGGCGCAGACATCATGGCTCTTTCCTGAGTGGCTCTGTCACGAGTGATGCGCAGTTTCATCGACGCAGTCATCAATTCTGATCATGTCTTCTCTGCTCTTTTACAGGTAATTGTCTCCTATCTCCTATGCAACTGTACATCCCTACTGAACGGACTTTGCTGAGTCTGCTATTAATATTTTTGGTAATTGTCTCCTATCTCCTATGCAACTGTACATCCCTACTGAACGGACTTTGCTGAGTCTGCTATTAATATTTTTGGTAATTGTCTCCTATCTCCTATGCAACTGTACATCCCTACTGAACGGACTTTGCTGAGTCTGCTATTAATATTTTTGGTAATTGTCTCCTGCTGCCATATCTTTAAACTTCCTTATTTACTGCTAGCTCTATAACAAACACACTTGCAATAGCAATATTACTGGTGATTGATTCTCAACTCCATGTGGCTTGAGTGATCAAGAGAGGTAATTAGCTTAACGACCCTAGCCTGTGTCTGTATCTGGCCTGGCCCTGGCCATCTCCTCCCCATATTCAGGTGTCTCACATCAGACCCAATAATGACCAACTGAGAAATGCATCCCAGCTTAGTTTCTCTATAAATTTATGACAGCTTATGGGGTGGCGCAGACAGGGGCATGGCGCAGACATCATGGCTCTTTCCTGAGTGGCTCTGTCACGAGTGATGCGCAGTTTCATCGACGCAGTCATCAATTCTGATCATGTCTTCTCTGCTCTTTTACAGGTAATTGTCTCCTATCTCCTATGCAACTGTACATCCCTACTGAACGGACTTTGCTGAGTCTGCTATTAATATTTTTGGTAATTGTCTCCTATCTCCTATGCAACTGTACATCCCTACTGAACGGACTTTGCTGAGTCTGCTATTAATATTTTTGGTAATTGTCTCCTATCTCCTATGCAACTGTACATCCCTACTGAACGGACTTTGCTGAGTCTGCTATTAATATTTTTGGTAATTGTCTCCTGCTGCCATATCTTTAAACTTCCTTATTTACTGCTAGCTCTATAACAAACACACTTGCAATAGCAATATTACTGGTGATTGATTCTCAACTCCATGTGGCTTGAGTGATCAAGAGAGGTAATTAGCTTAACGACCCTAGCCTGTGTCTGTATCTGGCCTGGCCCTGGCCATCTCCTCCCCATATTCAGGTGTCTCACATCAGACCCAATAATGACCAACTGAGAAATGCATCCCAGCTTAGTTTCTCTATAAATTTATGACAGCTTATGGGGTGGCGCAGACAGGGGCATGGCGCAGACATCATGGCTCTTTCCTGAGTGGCTCTGTCACGAGTGATGCGCAGTTTCATCGACGCAGTTTAACGAAAGCAGGATAACTAAAGCTGCATGAACAACAGGAACTTTCCTCCACTCTGCAAGCCAAGCAAACCACCTTTGAACTTTATTTTATATTAGGTTAGTTTCCCACTCTCTATCCACTAACATGCTCCTTATTCTCTTCCTTCTCACATTGGTGTCTTCTGTCCTCAAATTATCTTTACTCTACCCCTCCTCTCTTCCCTGCAGCATGCACATATCACCCTCACTCCTACCCTCTCCCTACTATGGCACTCATCATCTCCTGCAGTTGCTGCACCCACATGCTGACATAAACACCAGGGCCACTAGACACGTGTGCTCATGCACATCCCATTCCCACCTTGCCTTCCTCACCCTCCTCCTTCTCCTAGTCTCAGGTGACATTTCTCCTAATCCTGGTCCGCCATTTTCCAAATGCAAGCCACATATCCAATACCCCTCCCCCTCTGGCAACCACCGCAATCCACACAGTTTAATTTCTATCCCCCTGCTTCCTCAAAGCACCCCACCAATCTCATGTGCCCTTTGGAACGCCCGCTCCATCTGTAACAAGCTAACATCTGTACATGACCTCTTCATCTCTCATGGCTTGAACATACTGGCCATAACAGAAACCTGGCTGCAAAATTTTGACTCCGCTTCTCCTGCTGCCCTCTCCCATGGTGGTCTCCATTGGACTCACTCCTCCAGACCCAACAGACAGAAAGGAGGTGGAGTTGGCTTCCTTCTGTCCCCACAAAGCACCTTCCAAGTCCTTACTGTCCCTCCCTCTCTATCCCTTTCTTCTTTCGAGATGCACTGTATTCGTCTGTTTTCTCCCATTTCTCTGAGGATTGCAGCAATTTATAGGCCTCCAGGACCGGTATCGCGCTTCTTTGATGACTTTGCTGCCTGGCTACCCTACTTTCTCTCCTCTGAAATACCCACCATTATTCTTGGTGACTTTAACATTCCTGTCAATGTTAACAGCCCAACTACAGCTAAACTTCTCAACTTAACCTCATCTTTTGACCTAACCCAATGGACACATACTTCCACTCACTCCAATGGTAATACCCTTGACCTTGTATTCTCCCATCTTTGCAACCCTGGCAACCTCACCAACACCCCCTTTCCTCTATCTGATCACAACCTCATTACTTTCACTGTATCCTTGCCTCCAACCACCCATCCCTCCAAGCAGCAAACAATTACTTGTAGAAACCTTCGCCACTTTAACCCTTCTCTTCTCTATTCTGCTACTGACCACCTATATGACATAATCTCTCCCCTGTCCTGTCCTGACCTGGCCACTTCTGTCTACAACAGTTCACTCTCATCATCACTAGATGCACTTGCTCCTCTAACCACACGCAGAATTAGGCCCCGACCGTTACAACCCTGGCAAACTGACAACACTAGAAATCTCAAGAGACATTGCCGTGCTCTTGAACGACTGTGGCGTAAAACCAAATGCCTGCAAGACTTCACCCTATATAAATCTGCCCTTCTAAAATACAATTCATGCCTCCATGCTGCCAAACAAGCCTACTTTGTCTCTCTTATTAATTCCTTGTCATCCAGTCCTCGTCGGCTCTTCTCAACCTTTAACTCTCTGCTTCGTCCACCACCCCCTCTACCCACTAACTCACTCACTGCCCAAGAGATTGCCAATCACTTCAAAGACAAGATCGATGCAATTCGTGAGGACATCTCCACTGTGCGTACATCTTCCCCACCCATCATACCTTGCCCAGCAGCACATTCAACACTCTCCTCTTTTGAATTGGCTACTACGGAAGAGGTTACAAAAATTTTCTCGGATGCCCACCTAACCAATTGTCCCTTGGATCCTGTTCCCTCAAAACTACTACGGTCACCCTCTTCTTCTATCCTATGCTCCCTCACCCACATCTTCAATCTCTCCCTTTCTAGTGGCATTTTCCTCTCCCCTCTAAAACATGCACAGATCACTCCCATTCTTAAAAAGCCCTCACTGGACCCCACCGACCTGAACAACTTAAGACCCATCTCATTACTCCCATTCACCTCTAAACTTCTAGAACGCTTAGTCTACAACCGTCTTAGCTCCTACCTCAATGAAAATAACCTTCTTGACCCCTTACAGTCTGGCTTTCGCTCGCAGCACTCCACGGAAACTACCTTACTAAAACTCACTAACGATTTAATAACTGCTAAAACCAACAGCCAGTACTCCATACTCCTACTACTTGACCTCTCTGCGGCCTTTGATACTGTTGACCACCCACTCCTTCTCAATAAACTACATTCCCTTGGCCTCCGAGATTCTGCTCTATCCTGGTTCTCTGGCTATTTATCACAGCGCTCCTTCAGTGTCACCTACAACTCTGTCTCCTCCTCTCCATTGCCCCTTTCTGTGGGGGTCCCCCAAGGCTCGGTTCTTGGACCCCTTCTCTTCTCTATCTACACCTCCTCCCTTGGTCACTTAATAACTGCCCACGGCTTCCAATACCACTTATACGCTGATGACACCCAAATCTATCTGTCTACTCCTCACCTCACTCCTTCAGTCTCCTCTCGCATTACTAACTTACTAACTGACATATCAGCATGGATGTCGCACCACTTCCTTAAACTAAATCTCTCTAAAACTGAGCTATTAATATTCCCCCCTGCCCGTGCCCCTCTCCATGACTTTTTCCATCAAAATCAACAATGCAACCATCAGTCCCTCCCCTCACGCCAGGGTACTAGGTGTAATCCTAGACTCTGACTTGTCATTTCAGCCTCAAATCCAATCGCTGTCAAAAGTTTGTAGAATTCACCTCCGTAACATCTCTAAAATTCGCCCTTTTTTAACAAATGAAACCACCAAGCTCCTCATTCACTCCCTTGTTATCTCTCGCCTTGACTATTGCAACTCCCTTCTCATTGGCCTACCGCTCCATAGGTTATCCCCTCTTCAGTCTATCATGAATGCTGCTGCCAGACTTATCCACCTTACCAACCGCTCAGTGTCTGCCAACCCTCTACTTCAATCCCTACACTGGCTCCCAATCACCCAGCGAATTAAATTCAAAATTCTAACAACAACATACAAAGCCATTCACAACTTTGCCCCAAGCTACATCACTAATCTTGTCTCCAAATATCACCCAAATCGACCTCTCCGCTCTTCTCAAGACCTCCTGCTTTCAAGCTCTCTCATCTCCTCCTCCCATGCTCGTCTCCAGGATTTCTCCAGAGCCTCTCCCATCCTCTGGAACTCGCTACCTCCATCTATCCGGCTATCCCCTACTCTTGCTACTTTCAGGCAATCCCTGAAAACTCATCTCTTCAGGAAAGCCTATCACGTCTGCAACTAATCTCCTACCACTTCCACCAGCTCATTTCCCACAGTTACAACCTTTTGTACCACCTGCCCCACCCTATTAGATTGTAAGCTCTTCTGAGCAGGGCCCTCTTAAACCTATTGTATTGTATTGTATTATAACTGTATTGTCTCCCTTTTATATTGTAAAGCGCTGCGTAAACTGTTGGCGCTATATAAATCCTGAATAATAATAAAATAATAATAACATTGAGCTGGAAAAATTCACTCAAGCTCCCAGCCAGTTTCTCTCTGACAGGTGTGGAGTTGAGGAGATGTTCGTTAAGATGCCAGTGACAAGTTTTAGAGGCAGGGTGATGTAGGGAAAGATCTAGTGAGATAGGGGCATGGTCCGGCCATGTTATGGGTGAGATATTAAAGTCTACTGTATGGGGGAGTAGCGGTGCCGTTATAAAAAAGTGATCTAATCTAGAGTACATTTTATGTGCCATTGAATAAAAGGTATATTGCCTCTGTGTTGGATGTTTAATTCTCCAGGCATTGAACAGTCTGTGTGATCTAATTAATTTTCTAAAGGAGGTGGCTTGAGAGATCACCTCTGTGTTGGGGTATTTTCGAATAGTGTATGTCTATCTCTCTTATGGGACATAACCAGATTGAAATCACCTCCTATTACCATAAGGGGTTGAGAATAACGCTGTAACCTACAGAATAGTGCATCTAAAAAAACATTTTGTCCAGAATTGGGTGCATACACATTTACCAACGTGAGCTTACATGACATATATTCACATGCCAGGATGACAAACCTCCCATGGGGGTCAATGTATTTATCCTTTACCTTAATAGGGCAAGATTTTTTGATGAGTATAGCTACTCCAGCCTTGCCAGAAGGGTCAGAGGCTATGTAAGAACTAGAAAAATGCTTTGTTGCAAATTTCATCGATCCCCCAACTTTGAAGTGAGTCTCCTGTATCATCACAATGTCAGCACCAGACCTTCTAAACACCTTAAGGGCGAGCCACCGTTTCTGGATGGAGTTTAGACCCTTAACATTCTGAGAAATAATTCTTAATGCCATAATACATTTGCAATGTGCCTGCTCATTATGACAGAGAACCACAAAAGCTGTAGCTCATCTGACTGGTATACTGCCCCATATCCGTGTGTGAGTACATTTAACAAAAACAGCCCTAAGCACAAAAATAAGAATAGAGGTAATGAAAAAAGAAACACAAGAACGTGAGGACCTAGTAGAGATCCAAATAGAAAAAAAAAGAAAAACCAAAGTAATTTCACCTGGGAAGCAACTGCTACTCAGGAGATCAAGATCTTGGACAGTTCTGGACCACATAGAGACTCCCATCAGATGGAGACGCAGAGAGGAGGGATCCCTCCACTACCCAGTGATTGTGTAGTGTCTAAAAGAAACAGCATCAAACAAACAAAAAGCATATATGCATGTTTATTTTCTTACTTGTATCTTATTTGTGAAAGAAATAAAGAGAAAAAAAAAAACAACACAAAAATGGAACCTTGTGTGGTAAAAATGGAGCAAAAGAAAACCAAGTAATTAAACTATACCCCATGGGTATGCGGGGTAGTATCTCCGGTGTTTGGAGAACTATTCAGCCTAAAATCCAGATAAAAAGAAAACAGAACTATATGTGATCCGTTACTAAAATAAAGGCCAGCCTGCCTATAAAGATGAACCATCCATGGCTTTCCTTCATTTTTTTTCAAGGAGGACGTCTGGAGGTACGTTGAGGTGTAGAAATGGGCCTCTTCTGCTTATTCTGGACCGGGGTCCAGATCCGGGTTGATGTAGCAGGAGCCATGCGACCAGACAAATCAGCAGGTGGAAGCAAAAAATCTTCCGGTAAGGGAGGCAATGCCAGGCTCTTTATGAATGCTTCTCCCTCATGTATGTCGCTTAGACAATGTTGTCTAAGAGTTATTAAGGATAAATCATTGTATATCTGGATTTTTGCTTCTTTATATTCGGCAGATGATTTGTTGCGGGTGGCGAGGGTCGGAGCTTCCTTGCTGTCATAGAAATGAAAGTAAACTATGACATCTCTGGGTCTAGCTCCAGAAGGTGGTTTGGGACGCCTCCAAAGCCTGCAATGTTCGGGGCTAGGGTGTTGAAAAGACCCAACAGATACGGTCGCAGAGTGATATCGCTCACATTCTCTGGTATACCACGGAAGCGTAGATTCTGACGTCTTTCCTTGTTCTCCAGGTCCTCCTGCTGCAACTGGAGTTGGGATACAGAATGCTTTAGTGAGGAGGATTCTTCCTCCAATTCCTGGACATATTGTATGAGGTTATCAAACTTAGTCTCTAGTGCATCAGCTCTTTCCCCTATATGTGCAATTTCACCTCTCAATTCCTGTGAAAGCTTACCCACCTCCGCAGAAAAGTTCATCTGCTGTAAGAGAGTGTCAGGGTGATAACCGTAGGACGGGTAATTCTGCCAGTATTCCTCATGGTGGCGCCCTTCTGCCTATTTAAGCCTGCTGCTGGTTCATGCTGGTTGCTGGATTATCATCAGCTTCCTGTTTTCCTTGTTCCTGTGTTCCTGGTTCCTGTTGTGATATCTGCTTCCTGTTACTACTCGGCTTGCCTGACTGCTCCAGTATTCCGCCTGCATTGACCCCGGCTTGTATCTGACTATTCTTCGGCTCCGCATTTGTACCTTGATTGTCCTCCTGTGTTTGACCCCCGGCTCGGCTACCTTCTCTGTTCCTGATTATCCTGCTGTACAACCTTACCTTCAACCTTACCAGCGCACCCTAGCAGCTCCCTGCTATCTGCTACTCAGCAACAGCGATCTGGCAACCCATGCACCTTTGGGCACCGTACTCCCTGTCTCACTCCCAGGGTTACGCTGCACTTAGCCGCAAGGGGCGCCCCCTCTGCAATTCGGCCTCACATCCAGGACTCTGACAGAGAGCCTGTAATTTCATGTCCGGCAGTTCAGGGGTTAATACAGACTGCGGGGCTTGAGGGGTCATGGCTGGAGCATCTTGAGTGAGGGATGTGCCGCTTTCTGTGTCCTCAATCCCCAACGAGGGGTCCATAGCAGCGAACTGATCCGTGGACATAGGCAAGGCCAGGGATTGTGGCCTAGTAAGGTATTTATCCATTGCTGCCTGGTAGCACGGGTCCTCTAACAGTGTTTCTGCTGGCCAACTTTACCCATAGGGTGCTATATACATGCAGGGAGTGTTAAAGCTTACCCCCGTGGCGAAAGAATCAGGTTTAAAGTGGTACAGGGGTCTGGAGAGCGGACGGGATCCGGAGCTCAGCCTCTATACATCCGCCATGTTCGAGAGCCGCGCATGCGCCTCGCAAGCCATCACTTTAATACATAACGTACAAATAATATAACAAAATTGTGTATATATATATATATATATTATATATATATATAATATATACCTATAAATATAATTCATACAAACAATTATTCTATATTGCGCATCATAGACAGCTAGCGTTTTGAATGTCAGAACCCCCCATTGACGCTCATGGAGCAGTGATTAAGAAATAATCAAAATAGCACATATTAAATCTAAAGGAAGAGAGAAGGGAAGAGAAAAGAAAAAGATGAAAAAGGAGGAAGGATAAAAGAAGAAAGAAAAAGAAAAGAGGGAAAGAAGAAAAGCTTTCCGATGAATATCGTCATTTATGGCCAAAGACAATCAGTAGAAAAAGTGTGCATGCGTGATAAGTGCTTAGATGCATTACTGCGTCTACAAAGTAAGACGACTAAGATAAAGGGATGGCTCAAAGAAAATGCCTATATGAGTTAACCTCATTGAGGCCAGGCGGAGTCATAGCATCAAGGCGTTCGATCCATAGAGTTTCGCATTGAAGGATACGCTTATCCCAATTTCCTCCTCTAGGGTCTGGAAAATGGACCTCCAGAACAAAAAAGGAGACCATTTCTGGTATTTGTGATGCAGCCGACATGTCTTGTAACGGGTGTGATGATTTTACCCCCACCTGAGTAATAAGCATGGTCACCAATCCTCTGGCCAAACTGGCGCTTGGTTTTTCCCATATAAAACGCTCCACACCTACACTTCATAATATATATATGACGCCCTGTGTGTAGCAATTAGAAAAAGTGTGTGATTTGTGCCATTGGCCATTGAGTAGACGAGTACCCTGGCCCTCCTGTATCCATGGGCAGCATGGGCAATTGCCACAGCGGTAAGTCCCATGTGGGGGGGAACTGGTGTTTTGTGGGGGACATAATAGCTTGAAATGACTTGGTCTCTAATGCCCTGTACACACGATCGGACATTGATCGGACATTCCGACAACAAAATCCATGGATTTTTTCCGACGGATGTTGACCCAAACTTGTCTTGCATACACACGTTCGCACAAAGTTGTTGGAAAATCCGATCGTTCTGAACGTGGTGACGTAAAACACGTACGTCGGGACTATAAACAGGGCAGTAGCCAATAGCTTTCGTCTCTTAATTTATTCTGAGCATGCGTGGCACTTTGTGCGTCGGAATTGTCCACACACGGTCGGAATTTACGCAAACGGATTTTGTTGTCGGAAAATTTTATAGCCTGCTCTCAAACTTTGTGTAAATAAACAAAAGAGAAGTGCCTCCGGATCAGGATCAGTTAAAAGACTTTAATATACAAAACGAATATGTCCACTTACATAGATATAAGGCAAGTAGAGCACAGATATTCCTCGAGTAGTGATGTCCCAGCGTGAGTAGCCTGTTTGTCAGATCTGTCCATAGGAGAGAGGAGTGACAGTCCCGTCCAGTAAGATATGTGGGCTCTGTCCCAGGGATGAAAACGAGGCTTGGCTCGGATGAGCTGTGGAATGCAGGTCTCCGCCGCGGTTACGGATGTGTGGGACAGAGCCCACACATCCTGCTGGACGAGACTGTCACTCCTCTCTCCTATGGACAGATCTGACAAACAGGCTACTCACGCTGGGACATCACTACTCGAGGAATATCTTTGCTCTACTTGCCTTATATCTATGTAAGTGGACATATTCGTTTTGTATATTAAAGTCTTTTAACGGATCCTGATCCGGAGGCGCTTCTCTTTTGTTTATTTCTTTCATGTCTGGAGCCTGCTTCACGCTTCCCCGAAAGGCTTGCCCTGGATCACAGACTGTTTTTAGTCCATACAAAAGGTTTTTGTTCATCTTCCTTTTATAATCTTACTGTGTCATTGTCCACAAGCTCCCTATTTTCCAAGAGGACATTTGTTTCTTAATTATTCTTAACCAGCAACAGCGCAACCTATCTATGTTTTTGTTCTCAAACTTTGTGTGACAGAAATTCCAATGGAAAAAGTCCGATGGAGCCCACGCACGGTCGGAATTTCCGACAACAAGCTCTGATTGCACATATTCCATCGGAAAGTCCGACTGTGTGTACAGGGCATAAGAGTGGTCGCATGTCTAAAAATCAATTCAGGTGTCTGTTTCACATATTTTGAGATGTCTAGTCTTCCGAGAGAAAGTGACAGTTTTTTGTGATCAGTGATCGTAATTGGGATTCATTCGTGGAATAACGTGTGACAAAACCATTGGTCTGCACACATTGTTTAGGAGTAGTTTCATATACTAGGAAAGTTCTAGATCTGGCTTTAGCTCCATTGAAAGAATGCCTCAATAGGGTTCTGGTATAGCCCCTTGCTAGGAGCCTTTCTTGCAAAAGGTCAGCTTGTTTCTGAAAGTCTAATGCCCCGTACACACGTTCGGACATTGATCGGACATTCCGACAACAAAATCCTCTGATTTTTTCCTACGGATTTTGGCTCAAACTTGTTTTGCCTACACACGGTCGCACAAAGTTGTCGGAATTTCCGATCGCCAAGAATGCGGTGACGTCAAGCACGTACGACGAGACTAGAAAAGGCCGGTTCAGAACCAAGCGCAGCACCCTTTGGGCTCCTTTTGCTAATCTCGTGTTAGTAAAAGTTTGGTGAGAGACGATTTGCGCTTTTTCAGACTCGTGGCTTTCAGATCGTTTTCTGCCGTTCAGTTTGAGCTTGTGGGTTTGTATCTGCTCTTCAGTGCGTGCAGTCAGTTCGTATTGGAGTTTTCTGTGCGATCCTGTCCGCTCGTTGCTGTTTTTCAGATCGCTCTTCACAGGCCTTGCTGTTCTTTAGTGCATTCTGTTACTTCGTTCTGAGCAGCCGACCGTTTTCTAGCCATGTTTCGTATGCGTACTCCTCGTAGAGTTCGTGCTGTGCGGGGGCTTGGTGTTGGGGTCCTGATCTTGACACAAGTCCAGTCCATGAACAGGGTGGGGAGGAGTTCATGGACCAAGAATTGGTTGCTTCAGCGTGACCAGTTCTGTCATATGCCTTTGCTCCGTGAGATCCGTGAGAATAATCCTGATGATTTCAGGAACTTTCTCAGGATGACGGACCCCGTGTTTCACCGTTTGTTGGCTTCGCTGACCCCCTATATCAGCAGGCAGGATACCTGCATGAGGCAAGCCATCACTCCGGAGCAGAGGTTGGTCGCTACCTTGCGGTATTTGGCCACAGGGAGAAGCCTGCAGGACCTCAAGTTCTCGACAGGCATCTCCCCCCAGGCTCTGGGGATCATTATCCCAGAGACATGTTCTGCCATCATCCAGGTCCTGCAGAAGGAGTATATGAAGGTAAGATTTTTATCCTTTAATATCACATTTTATTGTATTGAATGTTTGCTAATATACAGTATTTCTTTCCTCATTCCCTAATTACCATGATTGTATTATGCTGTGAATGTCCCCTTTGTCCTCATGCATGCTGGATTTTTATGTAATTATTATTTTAGGTCCTTCATACATATTTGCCCTTCAATAACCTCTCCAGCATGGTGTCTCCTGCCCTATATTCACCTCATGTAGTGACTTAACAATGTATTTTATCAGCTCCATAGTAGTGCTTTACCCCAAACACCCCATAAAATGTTTTGAAATGTTATTTTTGATTTAAATTCAGGCAGAGGGCCAGAGGCTTTTTTTTGTGGTGTCCCCAAATTTTTTGTAACCCTCCCTCCCCCAACTGCTAAGTCAGCTAATCCCAATTCTCTATCCTCAATCATCTATCTGCTGACTTTGCCAAACCCATACACACTATACCCACCTCTTTAGTGCTCAGATTTATGGATGAATTCCCCCAAGCATGTAGTGCAAGGGCCTGCCTGTATACTTTCCAATGGTACTGTTTAAAGTTCTTGTATCCTATTATGATCTTGATAGGTAATAGCAGAATGTCCAAATGTGCTCAAATGTGTACAGTGTGTATTTATATCTTTGTATTATGACACTTCTTACCTGTCCAGTGGGCTGCCAATAGTGTAACTAAGGAGGGGCTGTTCCAAGTAATACCCTGTATTTAGGCATTCATCTCTCAATGAAGTGAAGAGGGTTACCTGTCCAAGAGTTCCCCCCCCCTATAATGTTAGAAATGGCCCATGAGAGGGGGGGGGGAATATGATAGGTGTACCTTATACTTTGTTGTTGTTAAATTCCCCTTAATAAATGCTATCTGGAGGTTGACCCATAATGTTTGTGTCTAATCTGCTTGCCAGGTTTCTGTGAAAAAATAGTAATGTTTATTGTTTTTTCCTCAACAGTTTCCTTCCACGCCACAGGAATGGCAGACTGTGGCCTCCCACTTTGCCCAGCGGTGGGACTTTCCTAACTGCGGAGGGGCAATTGATGGGAAACACGTCCACATCGTCCCACCACCCAACTCGGGGTCGTACTATTATAATTACAAGGGGTTTAATAGTATAGTGATGTTGGCGGTGGTGTCGGCTAATTGCGACTTCTTGTATGTGGACGTGGGGAAGAATGGCCGGATGTCCGATGGTGGAGTGATCGCCCAGACGGAGTTCTACAGGCATCTCCAGAATGGCAGCTTGGACTTACCACCTCCAGAGGACAATGTTGAAGGTCTCCCATTTGTGTTCGTTGCTGATGAAGCATTTGCGCTGGGGGACCACCTGATGCAGCCATTCCCGATGAGGACCCTCACCCCGGAACAGAGGGTTTTCAATTACCGGCTGGCCAGAGCCCGAAGAGTGGTGGAGAACACATTTGGAATCCTGGCCAGCCGGTTCCGATTATTTATGACACCCATCCATATGGCGGAGTATAAACTGAACCATATAATACTTGCCTGCTGTGTTCTCCATAATTTTCTACGAAAACATTCAGCCAACTATGCTGGCTCAGTTGGGCCTGAGGCCGGAATCCCAAATACTTCAACAATGACGGCACTTGAAAGCGGCCGTCCTGGCTTGCCCTCCCTGAATGCCCGTGATGTCCGGTTACGATACCTGGAGTTCTTTGCGGGTAGGGGGGCTATCAATATGCCAGACAATCTGTGACACCTTTTTCAAATAAAAAACAACCAAAAGAAATTCTTGGTGGACATTTACTGCTTGTGTTTGTTTTAGCTGACCCTGACAGAAATGTGTTGAGTGCAGAAAATGTCGTGATTGGGTAACCTTATAAAAAACAGTGTTGGCTGGTACTTCCTAAATGCAAAAACACATTTCACTACAAGTGCACTTGCAACTGCACTGAACCTGCGCTTGTAGTGCAAAGAGGATTTGCCCTTAGGAAATAACCCCCATTTGTGCATAAAACAACAATTACATCACCCCAAAAGTATTGTAGTGTTGAGACAATAATCCACACATTCTTGAGTAAGGCACTTTTTTATACCTGCACAATCACATGCGCATTTACCAAAGGTTTTTAAAACAAACCAACATGTTTGTTGTATAACAATGTTTGCAGTAGCATTATGAAAAATCGAAATATCCATTTCAGATAAAACAGGCCTGTGTAAAACCAACAAGAAAGCCAAAAAACTTGAACTTACAAAGTTCACATATGGTAAAACCTGAAGGCTATATCAGACATCAGTATTTAGGAACTGGGTTTGATATAGCGTTCAGATGGGGGGAAATCACCCCTGGAAAAGCCAAATTTGGAAGATGCACACCAATTTACGAATGTCAACATGTGCTATCTGCCATCAGGGGGGATCAAGGGACGTGTTTTGGGGGAGCAAGCCCTTCCTCAACGCTACTTTATAATTGAGGAAGGGGTTGCACCCCCAAAACGCGTCCAGTGATCTCCCGTGATGGCAGATAGCACATGTTGGCACACTGTGTGCATCCTCCAAATTTGGCTTTTCTAAACATTGTAAAAATTTTTGTAAGATAAAACTGGTGATTTTGTGGGGTTTAAATTCGCCCCAAAACATCAATCATGTTATTATTTTTTTTAATAACATCACTGATTTGTTGCTGGATGTTTTGCAATTGGAGATTACACCCCATGATCTCCCCTATCAGTATCTGGGCACTTTCTGATGTAAAGCGTTCTGGATCCCGATCACCTAAAAAGAGATAAAGAACAAAAAAAACAGGTCTCAAAAATCTGCCAACATCCATCTCTTTTACCTGAGCCTGTGGTTGCAGACACTCACCTGTTGTGGTGCCAATCTCCACCACGTCTTCTTCTTCCTCCTGCTCTTCTTCTTGGGTAGGTATTTCCCCTTCTTCCAGAGGGGGGGGTCTGTGTTCTCCTGGGATGAGGGGTGTCCGAGTCTTTTCTCCCCTATGTAAAACAAAAATGGTATACTTAGCACACAGATATTTGATGGCAGAACTAGAAATAGGAAACATTGCTTGGAAGTGGGGTACAATTGTCATTTTAGGCGAGTTCAAAGATGTCTTTTTTTTATTGTCCTTTGTCAAGCTGCAATACTTTACCTGTTGAGTACAAGCTTCACACATGTAACCCCCCCTATAGTATACACTGGAGCATCAGTGTGCCCCCCCTAATAAAAATGGTGTTCTTGTGTCCCACACTAGTGCTCCAGTGTCCAGATGTGAAAACAGCTGCTCAGTGTCCTCTCCTTACACAGAATCTAGTTTGCATTTCATTCTAGTAACAAACCCATCTACATAAACAAATATTTGGCATCCAAGTAGGCCCAAAAAAAATGTGTGAAAATGCATATGGCCTAAACAATGGTGTTCTAGAGGCCGAAAGAAAAATGTTTGATACGAACGAATAATGGGCCCATGAACATTAAATTTGACCTTTTTAAACGTTACAATTACTAAAAGCATATGGAGCAGAATGAACGGAATAAAGACAGAAAGAATATGAACACAGCACAACTACTTACTTTTTTGCAGCACTCTCCGGATCTTTCGGTACTGCTCCGGCTCTCTCAACTTCAGGTCCGACCACCGCTTCCTGAGCTGATCTTTAGACCTTCGTACCCCAAAATTCCGCTCAAGACTCCTGACCACTTTACCAATGATTTTGGCCTTTCAGATGTTGGGGTTGGGGTAAGGCCCATATTTTCCGTCATAGTCGGACTTCTTCATGATGTCTACCATCTCCAACATCTCCCCAAACGACATATTTGTGGCCTTAAAACGTCTCCTTCTGGATCGGGATGTGCCTGGATCCGGGCTTTCCTCCTCCTCCTCCTCGTTGCTAGAATTAGCATGCAACTGTTGTAGCTCCGCCATCATGCTCTTCCCCCACTGCGCCGAACAAAAAGGGGCGGGGAATAGACTAGAAAGAACGTCAGGGGCGGGCGGAGTTACACGCATGTGCAGTGTGTATAAAGCGTAACACGCGTGCGTATTACGTACGATCTGTGAGCGGAGGAAGCAGCATTGGACGCGCCGATCGTAAGAACGAAGGTAAAAGACAAACTTGGGCCTATACTGCTTCTAGATTGAGGCCTATATTGTAACAAGATTAGGAGAGTTTGGACTGACATTAGGCTTTGTCTTGTGTTGTGTCTTGCAGTGAACATGGATATCTTAATAAGAGATACTGACTTCATGTCATTATTCATTGATATGCTAAGTGAGCTGCCCTGTCTGTGGGAGATTACCCACCCCCATTACAAGAACCAAGCAAAGAGGAAGGCAGCACTGGAGCAATTGTGTGAAATTGTGAAGCAGGTGATCCCCACGGCAGACATCACTTATTTAAAGATATTAATTGGTTGCCTGAGGAGCACATATCTGAGGGAGCGCAATAAAGTCCTGGATTCACAGAGATCCGGAGCAGCAGATGACATCTATGTCCCCAGGATGTTGTACTATGACAGGCTGCACTTTCTGGCAGGCCAGACTGAACCCAGGTCATCCCTCTCCAGTCTTCCTTCCACACTTCCTTCCCCCCCGGCTGAGGCTTCTGACGCCCAACCTGGGCCTTCCAGGCCACATGTGGAGGAGCCCAGATTGAGCCAGGTATAGCATTCCTCTAAATATTTCTGCTTGTCCAATTAATGATGTTAACTAGATGTTATTTGGGAGTACTAATTTATGATTGTGATTGATGATGCCAAAACTAAAACCATGTCCCTTTTTCATACACAGGGAAGTCTTAGCCAGGAGGTGGCCGGGCTGAGCCGGCTGGCTGATCTGCAGGTCCCTCCACCCCCCCTGGAAACAGAAAGTGGCAGTAGGAGGAGTACCCTAGAGGAGGCGGCTATCAGATTTTTTTGTAGGGCTACAGAGGTCCTGGGAGCACCACACACCAGGCAGGAGAACCTTGCTGCATTCATAGCCTATAAAATGCAGAGGATGGAGGAGGGCCAACAAGCCATGTGTCAGGCCCTCATATCAGAGGCTCTGGAGAAAGGTGTGAGGGGCCAACTTACACCTCACACACAGCTTTGGGATGGTCCTCCTCCTCCAGGTCCTCCCAGTCCTCCTCCAGGTCCTCCCAGTCCTCCTCCTCCTCCAGGTCCTACTCCTCCTCCTGCCACATCTCCAACTGCACAGCCACAGCCCGGAAGGAAGTGTGAAAGGAAGACCAGAGAGTGAGGACCCTGGATCCAGTCTGGTCGGCCAAAAGATGCAGCCTCTTGTGGTACCACAGCCTGCTGATATCCAAGTCTCTGTGAATCCCGGACCAGACTGCCCTCCCTTACATATGGACTCCTCAGGCCACCAATTTTGAGGTTTAAGAATTGATGTCTGCCGTGGGGGTCCCAGGCTTCACTAATTTCTCCTGTTGATCCAGTGTTGCCTTCCTCTTTGTTTGGTTCTGAGCCCTTAATAAAGGATTTTTGTTTTGAATTATACTCTCCTATGTGTTTTACTTCTTCAAAAATGATGGTTTGTTTGTGATGATTCAGGTACATTTCTAAAATACAATGTGAAATGAACAAAGGACACCAACAACAAAAAATCTCATGGAGATTAAATAATAAAAGATATCAATGGTGTTGGGGTAACTTGCCACACAAAACACACACAAAAATATTCTGGAGTAAAAATAAAAATAACATTGAACAAAGATCAGCCTTGGAAAAAATCCAAACATTAAAGAAAAAAAAAAGGCTTAAAAACAAAAAATATAAAACTGTCAGATGTGACAACTAATAACAATATATTGAGGGAATCCCACTAAAAAAACACAAATAAAACTTTGTGAGAAGTGTGTGTGAATATGAGCAGCAAAACTACTTAATTCTTGTCACATTATAAAGAAGAAGAGAGTGCGCTGTATTAAACCATTTTTTACATTGCAGCGTGACGAAAGTGCTGTATCCATTGCGAACGCTAAGTTTACCAGAACGAGCTGTCCCGTGTCGGAATTTCTTCTGAGCATGCGTGGCACTTTGTGCGTCGGAACAGGCCACACACGGTCGGAATTGACGCGATCGGATTTTGTTGTCGGAAAATTTTATCTCCTGCTCTCCAACTTTGTGTGTCGGAAAATCCGATGGAAAATGTCCGATGGAGCCCACACACGGTCGGAATTTCCGACAACACGCTCCGATCGGACATTTTCCATCGGAAAATCCGACCGTGTGTACGGGGCATAAATCTGATGTACAGTTTCTTCGCAATCGTATATATTGGGCGTAGGGGGTGCTTTTGACTAGTGATGGTGGATGGAGGCTCCGAGCATGAAGAAATGTGTTTCCTGTGCTGGGTTTTCTGTATAGGTCTGTATAGATGTATCCATCTGTACCTATTGATATATTAGGGTCCAAAAAAACACCTGTGTATCACTAATAGTATACGTGAATTTCAAATTGTATTGATTGATATTAAGTTGTTCAAGAAACTAACAGAGCTCTTGAGTGGTGCCAGTCCAAATGACCAAAAGATCATCTATATACCTAAACAAGTATTGAATCATGGAGAGCTATGGTGTAAAGATATCACTGGAGAATATCTCCCTCTCTCTGCCACCAAGATATCAATTTGCGTATGATGGTGCACAGCACGTGCCCATGGCTACTCCTTGTATCTGAAGATACAGTTGATTCATGAAGACAAAGTAGTTCTTTGTCAGGATAAATTTGAGTAGATCAAGAACAAAATGATTTACTGGCCAGGTGTTTCTATCTTGCTCCCTGAGAAAGGACCCCGTCACCCAGACTCCCCACTCGTGCTGGATACTAGAATACAATGATTCTATATCTATAACAACGAGTAAGCCACACGGGGAACATGGGTCCCCTCTACATGTTTTAACAGGTCAGGCGTATCTTTTATAAATGAGGGTAAGCGTGTGACATGGGGAAGGAGAAAAGAATCAACAAATCTACTGGCGTTCTCTGTCAGAGACCCAATGCCAGAGATTATAGGCCTGTCGGGTGGACGCAAAATACTCTTATGGACTTTAGGAAGGGTGTAAAATGTCAGTGTATGGGGAAAAGGATTAATCAGATAATCTAAGGTGTCTTTGACTATCAGGCTTTCCTGATAGGCCTGTGTACACAGTATTCTGAATTCTCTTTCAAACTTTGAGACTGTGTTCAAATGAATGGCATGGTACCAGCTTTTGAATAAAGTGAGTGGTGATTGCGCTGTGATAAAAAGGGGAAGGGGGGAAGAGGAAGGGGAAGGGGTTAACTCAAATGTATAGAGAGGTGAGTTAAAAAATGAAAAAAAAATTTTTTCAAAGGTATAATGAGCATGAGGGCTAGTATCATACTAGCACATGAAAAATATTGTAGATACTGAAACAAAAGAAAAGAAAATTATCAGTGCAAAAGGGCTAGTATCATACTAGCACATATGTGGTAACTCAGGCAAATACTTATTAAAGGAAAAATCTCAGTGCAAAAGGGCTAGTATAATACTAGCACATACATGGTAACTCAGCAAATTCTTATTAGTGACTCCAAGTAAATAAATAAATGGTGAACAATCCCACCACCTTGTAGTACAAAGTGCTCAAACAATGAGTCATCAGTTCCAAAAAAGGCAAGTCCACAAGCCACAGGAAAGGGAAAAAAGTATTCAGTGGGGACACCTCTGTGCTGTGCTCGCAAGCAGCTCACCTTACTGCTGCAAGACAACAGCTTGTAATCCAATAACAAATCACCAGCAGGCAAGGGTCCCATCCAGTAGTTCAGGCGATTCGGGTGGTGGGTGTGCAGGATGGTATATAAAAAACATAAGCAGACAGTATATAGTATAACTCCGTGGCGGCCAGAGTGGAAAAAGGGGACAGGACACAGAAGGGGGATGCACTCACTTTTGTAAAATGAGCGTGGGCGTCAATCCAACGAACGCCGAGTTCGTACACCCCAAAAGGGTGTCTTCAAACCGTCCCCATTTCCTCAATGCTCATCACAATGGGATGAGTATATGTGGAGTGTTGGAAGAGAGTGCACATAGCGTGATCCCATATATAAATCAGTTTATTAGGTTAAAAACAACATGGTACACTTACATTTAGCAGAAGGCTATAGTAAAAAACATCCACGAGCTCCGAGCTCGTATCCTGTCGTCAGTCTGTGACAGTTCCCATGCTCCAATTGGAGCACGGGAACTGTCACAGACTGAAAATTTTTTCACAGACTAAAATGTTTTTCATTTTTTCACTCACCTCTCTATACATTTGAGTTAACCCCTTCCCCTTCCTCTTCCCCCTTCCCCTTTTTATCACAGCACAATCACCACTCACTTTATTCATACCACTTTTGTCTGTTTGGATCAGCCATTTTAGGTGTTGCAGCAGTGCCCCTTAGCATAGGTATTTCTGACAGCGCAGGAGTTTCCTCATTATTTATCTATGGTACCAGCTTTTGTTGTTGAGCACATTATGGCACATTAGTTGATATTGTAGGTGTGACATCAAAACAATATCGCCTCTTTTGTCTGAGGGCTTAATGACTACCTGAGTTTGTGTCTTTAACTGCCTAAGAGCCATAAGTTGTTTATCAAAAAGATTTAAAGAAGAGGACTGCCAGCGTGCAGCCTTCATGTCTCTGATGGTTTTTTGGAGGAACATTAGGACAGAGAGAGAGTTCAGGGAAGTGTCGTGATTTAGGTTTAAACACCTTATTCACACTTAGTGATCTAGATGGACCTTTGGGTTGTGTCGTCTCGGGGGGGGGATCAAGTTCGACAGCCCCTCATCATGTATAATCATAAGATCTCTGAGAGCTCTAAAATCTCTCATTGTGAAACCTTTAAGCTGCTCTGAGATTTCCCTCTCAGTTTTCATTTCCTTTCAATCAAGGTCAAACATAAATTTATAAGTCAAATTCCGGGCAAAAAGGTAAAGATCCTTAATTGTCTCCATAATATTTATTTCCTCTGACGGGCAAAAACCTAGGCCCATTCAGAGAACTGATTCCTGAATTGGGGTGAGGGGGAAATTCATAAGATTTATTATGCTAAGTTTTGAGGGGATGGAGGTGTCTGTGGTGTTCGCACCACATATGTGTTGATGTTGCTCTGGATTATGGCCTCCGCCAGAGCCGGATCTAAAAAATCCCCAACTTGTGTGGGAAGCTTTGTATTGGCAGGTACAGTAGTAGTATGCTTTGTAGCACTGGAGTAAAATTACTGCTGACAATACCTGCATCCGCCACTCGAGACGGCACATCCGGTCGTTCCTTTTTATCAAAGTCTGTAGGCGAATACCCATCATTGTGATTGATCATTTAGAGGGACGCGCTCTTAACGATTGTGAATTAGAAAAATGTGAATGAGCCTGTGACGAAACAGAGGCATTAGTAGAGGAATCAGATTCTGTGGCATCTTCAGCATGAGATTGTGCATGAAAATTACGTCTAGACATATTTCTGTGATTAGTTTTCCCTGTCCACTTATAGGCATATCCCTCAACAAATGCTAGTTTATCTAAATTAAACTTTTTCTGTTTGTTGGTGACAATTTCCCTGTTCATAATTTCCAGATGATCCCTGATTTCCTTCCATTTAGAGTGGAAAGCAGGGAACTCAAGAACGTATTGATATTGGGCATTATGGGCATCAATTTCTGCATCCAAAAGTTTTAAATCATTGACATAGTGATTGACCAGTAAGGTCATTAGTTCCCTGCTACATTTGGTTAAAGTTCCTTCCCATGGTTTTTTAAAATCCTCTGAAGGACTTTTAATAGTGGGGAAGGTACGGAGTCATAGATCCTGAGAATTAATATGCTCTTTGATATAGCGAAGGAAAAACTAATTATGCCAGTATACAGTAGGTGTGATTTATGTTTAAGCAGCGTTTTAATTTTGCCCAGATAAATAGCAAGATCATTATCACCCTTTTTGGTGTAATACAGTCTCTATTTGGGGCATAAATCCTGCCCAGGTAGTACCATTAAGATCAATAGCGAGATACAGGGATTCAGATAGCCACAGCAGTCTATTTTACTCAAAATCGAAAAAAAAAATATTTATGAAATGGAAATCATTAAATCATAATAAAGATAAAGCACTTAAAATTTGCCTCCGGGTGTGTTATCCACCCATAATGAATATTTAATCGGAGTGCCAAAAGCTTAACAATAGTAAAAATGGGTACCTACGTTCAGATTGAAGAAATTTGTATTTGAGGCTAGTGGACTTTAATGGTACCGTAACAATTTAAGATACACAAAAGTATAAAACAAGTAGAGTTTAGGGATGAGCCAGATGTTCAAGTCGAACATAAGCTCGACTCAAACATTGGGTGTTCGCCTGTTCACCGAACAGCGAACAATATGCAGTGTTCGCGGCAAATTCGAAAGCTGCCTGAATACCATTAAAGTCTATGGGACACTAACATGAAAAATCAAAAATACCAATTTTAAAGGCTTATATGCAAGTTATTGTCATAAAAAGTGTTTGGGGACCTGGGTCCTGTCCCAGGGGGCATGTATCAATGCAAACATTTTTTTTTTTAAACGGCCATTTTTTCAGGAGCGGTAATTTTTTTTAATGCTTAAAGTGAAACAATAAAAATTAAATATTCCTTTAAGTATTGTGCCTGCAGGGATGTGTATAGTATGCCTGCAAAGTGGTGCATTTTTCCCGTGTTTAGAACAGTATCACAGCAAAATGACATTTCTAAAGGAAAAATTGTCATATAAAACTGATTGCGGCTGTAATGAATTGTCAGGTTTTGGCAATATAGATACAGATAAGTGAAAAAAAAGAGCATGGGATCCCCCCGTCTATTACCAGGTCCTTTGGGTCTGGTATGAATATTAAGGGGAACCCCGAACCAAAATAAAAAAAAATTGCGTGGGGGTCCCCCTAAAATCCATACCAGGCCCTTCGGGTCTGATATGGAAATTAAGGGGAACCCTGCACCAAATTTAAAAAAAGATGGAGTAGGAGTCCCCTCTAAAATCTCTACCAGACCCTTCAGGTCCGGTATGGATTTTAAGTGGAACCCTGTGCCAAAATTAAAACAAAAAATGGCATAGGCGTTCCCCCAACATGACGGGACTTCCCTGTGGCATTTCCCGTGACGTCACAGGGAAGTCCCGTCAAGTCACCATGCGTCAGAGGGGGGCGGGGTCACCGGTTGGCCCCGCCCCCTGTTATTTAAGAACTGTCAGACAAGGAGTGCCGTCACACAGCGGGAGCCTCCCTCCATGCCAGCATGGGTGCGGAGCGGCCCGGAGAAGAAAATGAAGAAAAGAAGAAGAGAGGAAGAGAAGAAGATGAAGAAGATGAAGAGAAGAGCGGGAGCCTCCCCCCATGCCATGGGTGCGGAGCAGCCCGAGGAGAAGAAGATAGAAGATGCCGCGGAGGAGATGCTGGACGAGAACGCCGGAGGAAGAACCAGAAGAACCAGAAGAACCAGAAGATGAAGGAAGATAAAAGAAAGAAGAAGTATTTAAATAAAGGAATTGTCAAAAACTGTCTCTTGTCATTTTTAACATTTTTGACAGTTTTTTAGTGAAATGGTAGGGGTACTTTTGTACCCCCTTACCATTTCACACGGGGGGCTTCCAGATTCCGATAAGCCCCCCGCCCGCAGACCCCCACAACCACCGGCCAGGGTTGTGGGGATGAGGCCCTTGTCCTCATCAACATGGGGACAAGGTGTTTTGGGGGGCTACCCCAAAGCACCCTCCCAATGTTGAGGGCTTGTGGCCTGGTACGGTTCAGGAGGGGGGGGCTGCACTCTCGTCCCCCCCTCTTTTCCTGCAGCCTGCCAGGTTGCGTGCTCGGATAAGGGTCTGGTATGGATTTTTGGGGGGACCCCACGCTGTTTTTTTTTTTTTTTTTGGTGCGGGGTTCCCCTTAAAATCCATACCAGACCACCCTTCGTGTCTGGTATGGAATTTAGGGGGAACCCCACGTCATTTTCTTTTTTTAATTATGGCCGGGGTTCCCCTTAATATCCATATCAGACCTGAAGGGCCTGGTATGGAATTTAGGGGGACTCCTACGTCATTTTTTTTTTTAAATTTTGGTTCGGGGTTCCCCTTTGAGGAATTCCCATGCCGTTTTTATCAATGAACTTCTATGTGCATTGTCGGCAATGCAATAGCCGCGGTAGTTTTAAATGAGTTTTTTCCTTCAAAATGTCATTTTGCTGTCAGACTGTTCTACACACAGGAAACATGAGCCCCTTTACAGGCATACTATAGACACCCCCCAGGTACGAAATTTAAAGGGATATTACACTTTTATTGTTTGACTTTAAGCATTATTAAAATCACTGCTCCTGAAAAAACGGCCGTTTTAAAATTTTTTTTTTGCATTGATCCATGTCCCCTGGGGCAGGACCCAGGTCCCTAAACACTTTTTATGACAATAACTTGCATATTAGCCTTTAAAATTAGCACTTTTGATTTCTCCCATAGACTTTAAAAGGGTGTTCCGCGGCATTCGAATTTGCCGCGAACACCCCAAATTGTTCGCTGTTCAGCGAACTTGCGAACAGCCAATGTTCGAGTCGAACATGAGTTCGACTCGAACTCGAAGCTCATCCCTATTCACCAACAACTTATATGTTATACACAGGTTTTCATAGACCGGGCTGTTTGCTGCTCTATCCAGTTTTATATTTTCTTCTGGAACTGATACAGCTGCGGAAAATATACACACGTTTTGTATAACTGCCTTCGATTTACCATTCACATATGGTACTTGATTGGAATTTAAGGTATAGTTGATTGATTTCTTGCTCTCTTTGTGCTATCTATACACAGATATCTCTAGAGCCTGGGACATATGTTTACTTTTGTCTCCTCTTGCTATAGTGTTTGCTCGCTACACTATCAGAGCAATCCCTGATCCATCACTGAGGTTTTATAACTGGCCTCAGTCTAACGCTCCAGATCAACTTTTCGATTGTCTACTGAAATTATATTCTCGGTGTGATGACCCTATTATCACAGGCTTTTGGCCACTGTTATATACAGTATCTCACAAAAGTGAGTACACCCCTCACATTTTTGTAAATATTTTATTATATCTTTTAATGTGACAACACTGAAGAAATAACACTTTGCTACAATGTAAAGTAGTGTGTGTACAGCTTGTATAACAGTGTAAATTTGCTGTCCCCTCAAAATAACTCAACACACAGCCATTAATGTCTAAACTGCTAGCAACATAAGTGAGTACACTGATAAGTGAAAAAGTCCAAATTGGGCCCAAAGTGTCAATATTTTGTGTGGCCACCAGTATTTTCCAGCACTGCCTTAACCCTCTTGGGCATGGAGTTCGCCAGAGCTTCACAGGTTGCCACTGGAGTCCTCTTCCACTCCTTCATGACGACATCACGGAGCTGGTGGATGTTAGAGACCTTGCGCTCTCCACCTTCTGTTTGAGGATGCCTCAAAGATGCTCAATAGGGTTTAGGTCTGGAGACATGCTTGGCCAGTCCATCACCTTTACCCTCAGCTTCTTTAGCAAGGCAGTGTCGTCTTGGAGATGTGTTTGGGGTCGTTATCATGTTGGAAAACTGCCCTGTGGCCCAGTATCCGAAGGGAGGGGATCATGCTCTACTTTAGTATGTCACAGTAGATGTTGGCATTCATGGTTCCCTCAATGAACTGTAGCTCCCCAGTGCTGGCAGCACTCATGCAGCCTCAGACCATGACATTCCCACCACCATGCTTGACTGTAGGCAAGACACACTTGTCTTTGTACTCTTAACTGTTTGCCGCCACATACGCTCGACACCATCTGAACCAAATAAGTTTATCTTGGTCTTATCAGACCACAGCACATGGTTCCAGTAATCCATGTCCTTAGTCTGCTTGTCTTCAGCAAACTGTTTGTGAGCTTTCTTGTGCATTATCTTTAGAAGGGGTTTCCTTCTGGGACGACAGCCATGCAGGCCAATTTGATGCAGTATGCGGCGTATGATCTGAGCACTGACAGGCTGACTCCCCACCCCTTCAACCTCTGCAGCAATGCTGGCAGCACTCATACGTCTATTTCCCAAAGACAGCACCTGGATATGACGCTAAGCACATGCACTCAACTTTTTTGGTCGACCATGGCAAGGCCTGTTCTGAGTGGAACCTGTTAAACCACTGTATGGTCTTAGCCACCATGCTGCAGCTCAGTTTCAGGGTCTTGGCAATCTTCTTATAGCCTAGGCCATCTTTATGTAGAGCAACATGTCTTTTTTTCAGATCCTCAGAGAGTTCTTTGCCATGAAGTGCCATGTGGAACTTCCAGTGACCAGTATGTGAGAGTGAGAGCGATAACACCAAATTTAACACACCTGCTCCCCATTCACACCTGAGACTTTGTAACACTAACAAGTCACATGACACCGAAGAGGGAAAATGGCTAATTGGGACCAATTTGGACATTTTTACTTAGGGGTTTACTCACTTTTGTTGCCAGCAGTTTAAACATTAATGACTGTGTGTTGAGTTATTTTGAGAGGACAGCAAATTTACACTGTTATACAAGCTGTACACTGATTACTTTTCATTTTAGCAAAATGTCATTTGTTCAGTTTTGTCACATGAAAAGATAGAATACAATATTTACAAAAATGTGAGGGGTGTACTTACTTTTGTGAGATACTGTACTATACTGGTAAATAATCGGGGAATTGGCTGTAAACATTTTTAATAGATCCCTGGCTGTCTCTGTCTCTGGTCTGCGGGGAGCTCCCGCATTTCCTGGGGTGGACCCACTCTTTTTGGACTATGGCATTCCTATAACATGATAGTATGCAAACAAAAGCTCCTGAAGAAGCAGTGAATACCCGTGAAACATGCCGAGCATGCTAATTTAACTGATACAGGGTGAACTGGTACTGCCATTTTTTGTTAGTTGTACCCTCCCCTGAAGGAATAGACAGAGATATATTTTAAACAAATATGTATGTTTTAACATATCGATGTTAACTCAATAAACTCTGCTTGTTTTATACTTTTGTGTATCTTAAATTTTTACAGTACCATTAAAGTCCGCTAGCCTCAAATACAAATTTCTTTATGTTTAAATCCTGAGTAGGGATGAGCTTCGAGTTCGAGTCAAACACATGTTCGACTCGAACATTGGCTGTTCGCAAGTTCGCCGAGCAGCGAACAATTTGGGGTGTTCGCGGCAAATTCGAATGCCACGGAACACCCTTTAAAAGTCTATGGGAGAAATCAAAAGTGCTAATTTTAAAGGCTTATATGCAAGTTATTGTCATAAAAAGTGTTTGGGGACCTGGGTCCTGCCCCAGGGGACATGGATCAATGCAAAAAAAAGTTTTAAAAACGGCCGTTTTTTCAAGAGCAGTGATTTTAATAATTCTTAAAGTCAAACAATAAAAGTGTAACATCCCTTTAAATTTCATAGCTGGGGAATGTCTATAGTATGCCTGTAAAGGAGCGCATGTTTCCCGTGTTTAGAACAGTCTGACAGCAAAATGACATTTCCAAGGAAAAAAGCCATTTAAAACTACTTGTGGCTATTGCATTGCCGGTCCGACAATACACATAGAAGTTCATTGATAAAAATGGCATGGGAATTCCCCACAGGGGAACCCTGAACCAAAATTTAAAAAAAAAATATGACATTGGGGTCCCCCTAAATTCCATACCAGGCCCTTCAGGTCTGGTATGGATATTAAGGGGAACCCCGGCCAAAATTAAAAAAAAAATGATGTGGGGGTCCCCCTAAATTTCATACCAGACCCTTCAGGTCTGGTATGGATTTTAAGGGGAACCCCATGCCAAAAAAAAAAAATGGCGTGGGGTCACCCCAAAAATCCATACCAGACCCTTATCTGAGCACGCAACCTGGCAGGCCGCAGGAAAAGAGGGGGGACAAGAGAGCAGACCCCCCCTCCTGAACCATACCAGGCCACATGCCCTCAACATTGGCAGGGTGCTTTGGGGTAGCCCCCCAAAACACCTTGTTCCCATGTTGATGAGGACAAGGGCCTCATCCCCACAACCCTGGCCGGTGGTTGTGGGGGTCTGTGGGTGGGGGGCTTTTCGGAATCTGGAAGCCCCCTTTAACAAGGGGACCCCCAGATCCCGCCCCCCCCCGTGTGAAATGGTAAGGGGGTACAAAAGTACCCCCCTACCATTTCACTAAAAAACTGTCAAAAATTTTAAAAATGACAAGAGACAGTTTTTATATAAACCAAATTCACCAAAGGAAAATTATAGATGAAATAGTGGCGCTTATCCCCAGGTGGGGAGATGCCAAACACTCTTATCCAGCCAGTGAGCTGAATACAGACGTGACTACAGAAAAAGTGAAAAAACATATATTGCTAAATATCCCAAAAAGTAAAAATTAATATTAAATAAAATAAATTATTCAATAAACTCAATATGAGCTAATATAAATTATAACACTCAGTGAAAGTGATATACAAATATATAAATCCAAGAAAAAATATATAGTGAAAATTGAACACAGTAAATATCTATAAAGTCCAGAAACCAATCAATCGTGGAAAATGAGCGTGAAAATATTTGAAGAAAGTCCAAAAAAAGAGTCGTGAAAATATTTGAAGAAAGTCCAAAAAAATAGTGAGGGTGACTCCAAAACTGCTCAGCTGTGTTTTCAAATATCCACCACACCTCTGTGACGTGAATCCACTCCCTGCTGGAATTCAAACTCACCAGCTGTTAAGGCCTCTCACTCTCATGTTTGGCCTGACAGAGCCTCTAACCCATTTACATGGGGGTTAACATGTGACCATACACCTCAACTGCTCCATAGGAACACCGCTTTTCTCAGGTTGGTAGTATGACATAAAAATAAAAGAAGCTTCAATAGTGTAATCTCGTTTAAAAGATTTAATCACATATAAAACAACTTGTAATGAACTCACATTTAAAATAAAATAACAGGCAAGTCACTTCACGGCAAATTGAGAACTCCCATAGCACAGCAAGCAATAGCAACTGAAATAACAACAGGCAGGCCACGGCGGACCCAGGAGGTATGTGTGCTCACGTTCGTCTCACCCATCCGCAGCATTCGTCCCTTCACTTGAGCTCCGCTCTGTCCCCCTTCACTCCTTCCTCTAGTATTCGCGTGAGATCGCCGACTTTATAGATATTCGTGTGAGATCGCCGACTTTATAGATATATCTATAAAGGCTTATATGCAAGTTATTGTCATAAAAAGTGTTTGGGGACCTGGGTCCTGCCCCAGGGGACATGGATCAATGCAAAAAAAAGTTTTAAAAATGGCCGTTTTTTCAGGAGCAGTGATTTTAATAATGCTTAAAGTCAAACAATAAAAGTGTAATATCCCTTTAAATTTCGTAGTTGGGGGGTGTATATAGTATGCCTGTAAAGGGGCGCATGTTTCCCGTGTTTAGAACAGTCTGACAGCAAAATGACATTTCAAAGGAAAAAAGCCATTTAAAACTACTCGCGGCTATTGCATTGCCGGTCCGACAATACACATAGAAGTTCATTGATAAAAACGGCATGGGAATTCAGTTGGGGACAGTTGAAGTCACGAGCGGTGATGTAACGCGTAGGGCGTGGCCGAGACAAGACGAAACCGGAAGTCAGTAAGGAGGCGCCTCAGACGCGGCTCCTCAACCTCTTTTCACTGTTATGCTGTTTTTAATTATTTACATTGTAAGAGACCACCTATATTTTCAATAAATAGTCATTTTAATTAACATACTACACCATTGGAGGCATCTTTCTCTCCCTTTCCTGTTCATACCACCGGACTGGTGGAGCCCAGGTGGGCAACCCCTCTTTGTTTCCATATCTGATAGGTGCTTTAATCAGGAGAACCGCTACACCACCAGAGAAGCCCTACCTGAATG
This sequence comes from Lithobates clamitans, assembly GCA_037952925.1. Classification (NCBI taxonomy): domain Eukaryota; kingdom Metazoa; phylum Chordata; class Amphibia; order Anura; family Ranidae; genus Lithobates; species Lithobates clamitans. Next base: position 61,280 of record JBBGZY010000496.1, on the reverse strand, counting down.
GCACTATATTACACCGAACAAAGAACCTGTTTTGATGCCCATATTTATTCTATCTAAGGTGAGAGTCCAGAGAGCCCGGTGTCACCGGATCACTACAATTTCAAAAATCATTATCACCTCCCTTCTCCATTATATGATCCCAAGTGGAAAAAGCACAATATAAACTCTTTTTTTAATATTGATGCACAATATAAACTCTTTATTTTTAAATATTGATGCACAACAGCACTTTTGATGATCACTCATTTATTTTAATACTGAGCACTGTTAAGATGTTGCACTGTATCTACACTTATAGAACACATTTTATTCATCTATAAATAGTATTTACTATACCTTGAGGTGATAGATTTGAAGCGCGAAATCACTTTATTATTATTGTATTGCTGAGTGTAAGTGAACACTTTCGATTTTGCTGCAGTCCGTAGAGACATCATCACCATCCACACACACATTTATTATTATTATTTTTTATTATATTTTTTATTATATTTTTCATCATTCGTTATTTCAGTTAATCACGCAGATATCCACACAGCCTGTTTACTCAATTTAGCGCGAGGGACCACACTATACATTTTTGTCACACAGCGGGAGCCTCCCTCCATGCCAGCATGGATGCGGAGCGGCCCGGAGAAGAAAATGAAGAAGAGAAGAATATGAAGCAGAGAAGAAGATGAAGAAGAAGATGAAGAAGAGAAGAAGATGAAGAGAAGAGCTGGAGCCTCCCCCCATGCCATGGGTGCGGAGCGGCCCGAGGAGAAGACGATAGAAGATGCCGCGGAGGTGATGCTGGACGGGAACGCCGGAGGAAGAACCAGAAGAGCCAGAAGAACCAGAAGAAGAAGAAGAAGATGAAGGAAGATAGAAGAAAGAAGAAGCATTTAAATAAAGGAATTGTCAAAAACTGTCTCTTGTCATTTTTAACATTTTTGACAGTTTTTTAGTGAAATGGTAGGGGTACTTTTGTACCCCCTTACCATTTCACACAGGGGGGGCCGGGATCTGGGGGTACCCTTGTTAAAGGGGGCTTCCAGATTCCGATAAGCCCCCCGCCCGCAGACCCCCACAACCACCGGATAGGGTTGTGGGGATGAGGCCCTTGTCCTCATCAACATGGGGACAAGGTGTTTTGGGGGGCTACCCCAAAGCACCCTCCAAATGTTGAGGGCATGTGGCCTGGTACAGTTCAGGAGGGGGGCGCTCTCTCGTCCCCCCCTCTTTTCCTGCAGTCTGCCAGGTTGCATGCTCGGATAAGGGTCTGGTATGCATTTTTGGGGGGACCCGACACAGTTTGTTTTTTTTTGGCGCGGGGTTCCCCTTAAAATCCATACCAGACCCGAATTTAGTGGGGACCCCCACGTCATTTTTAAAAAAAAAATTTGGCCGGGGTTCCCCTTAATATTCATACCAGACCTGAAGGGCCTGGTATGGAATTTAGGGGGACCCCCACATCATTTTTTTAAAAAAATTATGCCCGGGGTTCCCCTTAATATCCATACCAGACCTGAAGGGCCTGGTATGGAATTTAGGGGGACCCCCAAGTCATTTTTTTTTTTACATTTTGGTTCAGGGTTTCCCTGTGGGGAATTTCCATGCCGTTTTTATCAATAAACTTCTATGTGTATTGTCGGACTGGCAATGCAATAGCCGTGAGTAGTTTTAAATGGCTTTTTTCCTTTGAAATGTCATTTTGCTGTCAGACTGTTCTAAACACGGGAAACATGCGCCCCTTTACAGGCATACTATATACACCCCCCAGCTACGAAATTTAAAGGGATATTACACTTTTATTGTTTGACTTAAAGCATTATTAAAATCACTGCTCCTGAAAAAACGGCCGTTTTTAAAACTTTTTTTTGCATTGATCCATGTCCCCTGGGGCAGGACCCAGGTCCCCAAACACTTTTTATGACAATAACTTGCATATAAGCCTTTAAAATTAGCACTTTTGATTATTCATGTTCGTGTCCCATAGACTTTAACGGTGTTCGCATGTTCGAACAAACTTTTTTCCTGTTCGCATGTTCTGGTGCGAACCGAACAGGGGGGTGTTCGGCTCATCCCTAATCCTGAGTGAAAACCTTTTTAAATAGTTGTCTAGCAGGGATAATATCACTGCTGTCACTGCTACTGCTAGGCTGTGTGTGTAGCCAGAGCAAGTCCAGCCCAAAACCCAGGACACAGATAAAGAGGATAGTGATCTCTTTGCTTCATGGGAATAACACAAGTCTGCTGGGAGGAACTGGGGCTGATGGGAGACCAACCTTTATATATCAAAATGCCAACACAGAATTAAACCTACCAGCAGCTCTGTACAGAGTATGGAACTGATCATCCCTCTGAATGAGCCCTAAGGGACCAAAAACTTAAAATTCAGCCAGATTGACTTAGAATGCAAGGATCAAGAGTGCATTACGCTCAGAATGCACTGTGCAACATTCACTGTGTGCAACACACACTGACCTACCTGATACCTACACTGACCTACCTGACCCATACACTGACCTACCTGACACATGCACTAACCTTCCTGACACATGCACTGACCTACCTGACCCATACACTGACCTATCTAACACATACACTGACCTATATGACACATACACTGACCTACCTGACACATACTTCCTGCACTACTCAAACCCCCCCTCATCCCCCCACACACAGTACAATGTAGATCGCAGGATCCATTATCTTCCATACCTCTCCATGGCCTCATCATCCAGCTCTCCCCAGCACTGAGCCGGCAGTATTGCAGGAGTCCCCGCCATCCAGCTGCTGCTTGGTATCCCCACCGCTGGGAGGTCAGCTAGCAGCCACTGCACCTCTCCCATAGTCATGATCTTCTCCGAGCACTGCCCTCCCCCTCCACTGTTCCACAGGTGGCAGTGCCAGAGGGACATGCTGGACCAAAGTAGTCCTGGGGCAGGGCAAGTTGGAAAAGGGTGCCACAGAGAGGAATGCCTGAATGCCTCACCAGAGGTGTAGGGGTTTGGGGAGGCAATAAGCTGCAGCACAGACCCTCAGGACAGCAGAGAAATAACTTTACACCCCCTAAATGTTGCACCTGGAGCGAGATGACTGGCTGCCCACCCCCATGCTACGCCACTGGTTCCAAGTGCCAACCCCAGGCCTTGGGACTCAGGGCTAATGATTCTGAATGGGAAATACGAGACACAGGCTTTTTGGGGGCACACTCGGGGCCCTGTCAGCCCCCCCCTGTTGATGCCATTGGGACTGATGCAAGGAAGGGCCTGCACCACCAGTGCAAGTGACTGCCTGGCTGTGGGATTTTCCCCCTCCCTATCCTGGCTGTGCTGACTCCGTAAGCTTGTGTGCCCACAGAGAGAACTCTGCCTGCCAGCTGGGTTTGGGGAGGCAATAAGCTGCAGCACAGACCCTCAGGACAGCAGAGAAATAACTTTACACCCCCTAAATGTTGCACCTGGAGCGAGATGACTGGCTGCCCACCCCCATGCTACACCACTGGTTCCAAATGTGCCAACCCCAGGCCTTGGGACTCAGGGCTAATGATTCTGAATAGGAAATACGAGACCCAGGCTTTTTGGGGGCCCACTCAGGGCCCTGTCAGCCCCCCCCTGTTGATGCCATTGGGACTGATGCAAGGAACGGCCTGCACCGCCAGTGCAAGTGACTGCCTGGCTGTGGGATTTTCCCCCTCCCTATCCTGGCTGTGCTGACTCCATAAGCTTGTGTGCCCACAGAGAGAACTCTGCCTGCCAGCTGTGGCATGTGTGCCATAATTTTGCCATCACTGACCAAGGTAGTTAAATGATCTTTATAACAGGTTTGTATATCATCTTTCTTCTTATAAGTTGTGTATTGTCTCTATTGTATCTTACTAATTGTGTGCTGTTTTAGAAGCTCTATTGAGTTGTATTATCAATGTTGTTTGCTCCACTCATTTTCTTCCCTTTAGGCATTATCCTGTACATTAAAGTCCATTTAAATCCACAGGTGTGTCAGGGAGTGTGGTGCTTTGTTTGAGCTGTGGACAATGAGAACAGAGGCCTGAAGAAACAGCGACTCCTTTGGGAATTGCTTAAATTCTTAAAGTGATGCATTATTATGCAAATCTCCTTTAAATAGCATGCCTGGAGATGCCCTGACCCTGACTGCAAAACTGACTTTTACAAAGAAAAAAGTAAGTTTAAATTGCCAGCCAAATGACAGCTTGCAGCTGCTTCATTCTGTTGTACACAGAGGAGTCCATACATCTATAACAGACCCTTATCTTAGATGAAGATTTAACATTAGTGCCCTCCCCCCACTAATTCATACAAGATCCTCTGTGTTCAGTATGGATTTTTAGGTGGATTCCACGTAAAAATAAGGAAAAAAAAGCATAAGGTCCCCCTTGAAAATATATAGCAGACCCTTATCTGATCATGCAACCTGGCACACCAGGTTCAAGTTCCACCTGAACCATACCATGCCAAATTGGGCCTTTGGTGGTGGTGGTGCTGGTACCACAACATTGTAAGTCCTCACTCTCTCTTGGTGGGCGCAGAAACGGGCTCTGCTGTGAAATATTAGATCAAGAATTGTAATTACATGCCCCTGTTGAACAGGGGCAGAAAAATTGGGCCTTTGGCACTGGTGCTGGTGCCACAACACTGCAACCCCTCACAGATACTCTAGTTGGAACGCAGAAACGAGCCCTGCTGCAAAGTATTACATCAAAAATTGTAATTACACGCCCCTGTTAAACAGGGGCTGAAAAATTGGGCCTTAGGCACTGGTGGCGGCGCCCAGAACCAAAAATGTTCTTACAAGCTATCAGCGTGATCATTGAGGAGGAAGAGGATAATTACTCAGGATAGTCACTCAGCATCAGCATAGGCAGTCTTTGAAGGGATCTGAGATTTAAAAAAAAATTATTCAGTTACATCAGCATCAGGTGCTTGGTAGCTGGTGGTGATCCAAGACTAATTCATTTTTATGAAGGTCAGTCGATCCACCGAGTCGGTTTTTGGTGGGAAAGGTGTCCAAGTCAGATCTTGTCCCTAGGTATTTCTGCACCATGTAAAACAGATGCTGGCGATGGTTGCTGGAACCGATCATACCTTGGGGCTGCGGACTAAAAAATTGTCTGAATGCGTCGGTCAGACGGCCACCTTCTCCACCGCTCTTTCTTTGACTGACCGAAGCCTCAGCAATACGTTGTCCAGAAACAGGAGTTTGTAACCTCCCAGTCTTTGGGAACGCGTTGCACAGACCTTTCTGCAAGGCCTCCCGAAGATGTTTCATCCTCTGCTCCCTCTGCAACGGCAAGATAAGGTCCGCAACCTTACCCTTGTAACGTGGATCAAGGAGGGTTGCCAGCCAGTATTGGTCCTTCTCCTTGATAGCATGAATACGAGGATCCTTACGCAGGCTTTGCAGGATCAGGGAGGCCATGCAGCGTAGGTTTGCTGAGGCATTCGGTCCGGAGTCCTCTGGGTCACTAAGGATGACATGGTCCGCAGCCACCTCCTCCCAGCCATGTACAAGTCCATGTGTTTCTTGGGACTTAACCCCTAAAGACTGCTGCTGATGCTGAGTACCAGTCTCCACCTTCATACTGACGCAATCCTCCTCCTCCGACTCCTCGTCCTCTTCCTGTGTGATCGGCGGGCATGCAGGAACACTGTCTTGATCGCATTGAGAGCTAAGGAAGTCCTCCTCTTCCTGCCTCTGTTCTGCCTCAAGTACCCTGTCCATTATTCCACGCAGCGTGTGCTTCAACAGGTGGACAAGGGGGACAGTGTCACTGATGCATGCACTGTCACTGCTCACCATCTTTGTGGCCTCCTAAAATGGTGACAGGACAATGCATGCATCCCTGATCATGGCCCACTGGCGTGGGGAAAAAAAACCAAGCTCCCCTGACCCTGTCCTGGTGCCATAGTCGTACACGTACTCATTGATGGCCCTCTGCTGCGTGTGCAGCCGCTGCAGCATGGCCAACGTTGAGTTCCACCTGGTGGGCATGTCACAGATTAGGCGGTTCTTGGGCAGGTTAAACTCCTTTTGGAGGTCCGCCAGCCGAGCACTAGCATTATATGACCATCAGAAATGCACACAGACTTTCCTGGCCTGCCTCAGGACATCCTGTAAGCCCGGGTACCTGCCCAAGAACCGTTACACCACCAAGTTAAGGACGTGAGCGAAACAGGGCACATGGGTCATTTGTCCCTGTCGGAGGGCGGAGAGGAGGTTGGTGCCATTGTGGCAAATCACCATTCCTGCCTTAAGTTGGCGTGGCAACCACCTCTGAACCTGCTCCTGCAGAGCTGACAGAACCTCTGCCCCAGTGTGGCTCCTGTCCCCCAAGCACACCAGCTCAAGCACCGCATGGCATCTTTTGGCCTGCGTACTTGCGTAGCCTCTTGAACGCCTACGGAGCACCGCTGGTTCCGAGGACAAAGCACAGGAAGAGGCCATGGAGGAAGAAGAAGAGGAGGGGGTGGAGGAGAGAGGTGTGTCAAAATCATTAGTAGTGGCATTTTGGAGGCGTGGTGGTGGAACAACCTCCAACACTACTGCACCTTGTCCTGCATCCTTCCCAGCTGCCAGCAGAGTCGCCCAATGCGTCGTGAAACTTAGGTAACGTCCCTGTCCATGCCTGATGGACCATGAGTCAGCGGTAATATGCACCTTACCGCTGACCGCCCTGTCCAGCGAGGCATGGACATTGCCTTCCACATGCCGGTAGAAAGCCGGAATCGCCATCCGTGAGAAAGTGGCGTTTGGGTACCTGCCACTGAGGAACCGCACATTCCATAAACTCATGGAAGGGAGCAGAGTCTACCAACTAAAAAGGCAGCAGTTGAAGTGCTAGCAATTTTGGCAAGCTAGCATTCAACTGCTGGGCATGTGGATGGCTGGGAGCGAACTTCTTTCGGCGGTGCAGCAGTTGGGGCAGGGAAATTTGCCTGGTACAATCTGACGTTGGTGTACCGAAAGCAGATTGCCCACAAGTACTTGGCTGTGACACACCTAATTCTACACCTTCATTCCTCTCAGTGCAGGTCTCTGAGAGGATTGAAGGTATAGTGGGGTTGGAGATCTCAGCTGATGAGGAGCAAGGAGGGGTCCTCTTTGTTCATTGGTGTGGGTCTTTTAGATACGCTTGCCAACGAACTGCATGGCAGGTCAACATATGTCTGGTCAAGCATGTGGTGCCCAAGTGGGAGATGTTTTGGCCACGCGAGATCCGCTTGGCCATATGTTGCAAATAGCAGCGGTGCAATCTGATGCACTCGTCTCAAAAAAGGCCCACACCAAAGAACTTTTTGAATAACGTGCAGAGACTTCAGCACCCTGCACTTGCAGAGCTTTGGGGTGTGATGCAGTCAATGTGCTGCCCTTAGGCTGGCCCCTGGAGGGCATCCTGCCTCATGGTGATGTGCCTCCTCCTCCTCTTCCTCTCTCCTATCAGGCACCCACGTTGAGTCAGTGACCTCATCATCCCCTCCCTCCTCATCACTGGAGCAAACCTGGCAGTATGCTGCAGCAGGGGGAGCATGACTGCCAGATTGCTGTCCTTCTTGGGCACCCCCTTTGTCCGTGCTCATGTTACTGCCTTCATCTAGCTCAGTATCATCATCAGAGCCTTCCAAACGCTGGGCATCCTCCTGGAGCATGTACCCAACACTGTGGTCAAACAGTTCGAGGGACTCCTCAGGAGGACATGGTGGGGCTAGGGAAGGAGTCACTGATGACATTGAGCCGAGGGAAGAGGCCGCGTTGACAGCTGCTTTGACAGACAAAGTACCCTGAGCATAGGTGAGAGAGGATGAGGAGGATGAGGATGGCTTGGTCATCCACTCGACCAAGTCTTCCGCATGTTGCGGCTCAACGCGGCCAGGTGCCGAAAAAAAGGCCAACCGTGTCCCATGGCCACGTGCTGATGAGGATGCACCGTCTCCACAACCAGCACTGTTGCCTTTAGACACAGAGCCTGCTTGCCCTCTTTTATTGGCTTGTGACTGTCTGCCTCTTCTTGTTGGCCTTCCAGACATACTAATGGCCTGTAGCTGCACTAAGCTGGGATATATATATATATATATATACTGATACTGCAGCTAGCAAAATCAACTGCCTGCCTGTAGTATGAGAACACCACCAACCTTCTACAGATAGCTTTAGGTGAACACTGTGCAGAGCTCCCCAAAAAATAACTTGTAGCTTATTTAGCTGCCTGCGGTAGTGATAGGATCAGGAAAACACCACCAACCTTCTACAGGTAGCTTTAGGTGAACACTGTGCAGAGCTCGCACTACACTAACTTGTAGTTTTAGCTGAACACTGTGAGGAGGACGCACTACACTAACTTGTAGCTTTAGCTGAACACTGTGCAGAGGTCGCACTACACTAACTTGTAGTTTTAGCTGAACACTGAGAGGAGGACGCACTACACCAACTTGTAGCTTTAGCTGAACACTGTTAGGAGGACACACTACACCAACTTGTAGCTTTAGCTGAACACTGTGAGGAGGACGCACTACACTAACTTGTAGCTTTAGCTGAACACTGTGTAGAGGTCACACTAAACTAACTTGTAGCTTTAGCTAAAGACTGTGAGGAGGACACACTACACTAACTTGTAGCTTTAGCTGAACACTGTGCAGAGGTCGCACTACACTAACTTGTAGTTTTAGCTGAACACTGTGAGGAGGACGCACTACACTAACTTGTAGCTTTAGCTGAACACTGTGCAGAGGTCGCACTACACTAACTTGTAGTTTTAGCTGAACACTGTGAGGAGGACGCACTACACTAATTTGTAGCTTTAGCTGAACACTGTGCAGAGGTCGCACTACACTAACTTGTAGTTTTTGCTGAACACTGTGAGGAGGACACACTACACCAACTTGTAGCTTTAGCTGAACACTGTGAGGAGGATGCACTACCCTAACTTGTAGCTTTAGCTGAACACTGTGCAGAGGTCACACTAAACTAACTTGTAGCTTTAGCTAAACACTGTGAGGAGGATGCACTACACTAACTTGTAGCTTTAGCTGAACACTGTGCAGAGGTCTCACTACATTAACTTTTAGTTTTAGCTGAACACTGTGAGGAGGACGCACTACACTAACTTGTAGTTTTAGCTGAACATTGTGAGGAGGACGCACTACACTAACTTGTAGCTTTAGCTGAACACTGTGCAGAGGTCGCATTACACTAACTTGTAGTTTTAGCTGAACACTGTGAGGAGGATGCACTACAAAACTTGTAGCTTTAGCTGAACACTGTTAAGAGGACACACCAAACCAACTTGTAGCTTTAGCTGAACACTGTGAGGAGGACGCACTACACTAACTTGTAGCTTTAGCTGAACACTGTGCAGAGGTCACACTAAACTAACTTGTAGTTTTAGCTGAACACTGTGAGGAGGACGCACTACACTAACTTGTAGCTTTAGCTGAACACTGTGAGGAGGTCGCACTACACTAAGTTGTAGTTTTAGCTGAACACTGTGAGGAGGACGCACTACACCAACTTGTAGCTTTAGCTGAACACTATTAGGAGGACACACTACACCAACTTGTAGCTTTAGCTGAACACTGTGAGGAGGATGCATTACCCTAACTTGTAGCTTTAGCTGAACACTGTGCAGAGGTCACACTAAACTAACTTGTAGCTTTAGCTGAACACTGTGAGGAGGACGCACTACACTAACTTGTAGCTTTAGCTGAACACTGTGCAGAGGTCTCACTACACTAACTTGTAGTTTTAGCTGAACACTGTGAGAAGGACGCACTACACCAACTTGTAGCTTTAGCTGAACACTGTAAGGAGGATGCACTACCCTAACTTGTAGCTTTAGCTGAACACTGTGCACTACACTAACTTTTAGTTTTAGCTGAACACTGTGCAGAGGTCACACTAAACTAAGTTGTAGCTTTAACTGAACACTGTGAGGAGGACGCACTACACTAACTGTAAATAGTCTAGCTGCCTGACTGTGGTACTAATAGGATCAAAAGAACACCAGCAATTTTCTTCAGGTAGCTGTAAATACTGTAACAAGACAAGCCTGCCTGTCAGTAGGAAGATAACAGGAACGGATCTTGCTAAACTGAATACAGTGTATATATATATATATATATATATATATATATACAAATATATATATATATATATATAAATATATATATACAACACCTGGGATGCATATATATATACACAATACACTGTAAGTGCAGCTAACTCACTGACTGTCCTGCCTAATCTAGCTAACTCAAATGAAATGACACTCTCTCTCTCTAAGCACGCCGGAACACACTACACAGGGCCGCCATGCAGGCGGCCTTATATAGTGTGTGGCGTGTTCCAATTCCCCTGAGCCAATTACAGCTCTCTCTACTGACGGCGCTGTGATTGGCCAAGCATGCAGGTCATAGTGCATGCTTGGCCAATCATCAGCCAGCAATGCACTGCGATGCTGCAGTGAAATATGGGCCATGACGCGCCGCACGAATTTGGCACGAACGGCCCATATCGTTCGCAATTCGACGAATGATCGAACAGACGATGTTCGAGCCGAACATGGGTTTGACTCGAACGCGAAGCTCATCCCTAGTATTTAGCATACCATAAAGTGTCAACATAAATGTTCATGAGCTGAGTAAGTTGGATCATGATTCATCCTTCCATTATATATACCTTCTTAGGTGCCCATGTGGGTTGGAGTATGTTGGTCGTACCATTAGGAAATTGAACGTTAGGTTGGCAGAACACATCACCAATATTAGGCAGGGTTTCGACAAACACAGTGTCTCTAGACACTATGATACTGTACACAATAGGAACCCTAAGGGAACTGTTTTTATTGGTATTGAGAAATATGTTCCCCACTGGCGAGGCAGTAATGGTAAAAGAACCATCTCTAGATCCAAAACAAATTGGATCTACAGACTTGGTTCTCATGCCCCCAATGGGTTGAACATAGAGTGGGACATTAATTGCTTCATCAACAATAGCTGATGTATTCTTCAATAATGTGTTTTTCCTCTTATTGATGTGTAACTCCAATACACTCTATATCTCCTACATCACTTTAATGGTGACAAACTAAATGCATATATATTTTTTATATATTTTAATCTTAATTTTTAGCTTTTATTGTGCTTCGGTTAGTGATGCATCATGGCTGATGGGTAATCTAATTTCATATTATACTTATTGCACCAAATATTTCTTATGTACCCCATGGTGTGAAAGTTTTTTTACCTTAAACTATGTTTTTCTGGTGTTCGTTCACATTATTGAACATTCCCCTTTTTTTGCCACTAGATGGCATTGTGTGTATCATACACCTTTGCCTTGTACGAATGTCTTTGTTACTTCCCCTATACCAGATGAACATTTACATATTTAACTTATGGGCGTCTCAACTGAATTGTATGGGGGTGTGGAGTAATTATGATTGATACCAGCCTCTGTTCCCCTTCAGCCAATGAATGCGCTATGGTGCCGCAGCGCTTGTGTATATATAGCGCATGCGCAAGCGTGGTTGCGTACCCCTGATGACGTTAGTTGCAATGAAACGGTCATAGGGTCACAACGTCAACACGCATCGCACATGCGCGTTTTTGTTTTAAACCGCTCGTTATTTTATTTTGTCATTTTGCTTGTAAGCTTTTTTTATCTATTGGATTGCATTGCTGTATATAATAAAACAAACAGCACTGGTCAATCTGCACTATTGGAGTCCCTTTTCTTTTCTTGGGATTTGTGGCCCCCGTTTGTGTACCTGGTCTATATGGGAAGGAATATCGGAAGGAACTCTGGGGACCATTTCCTCTACATTGGTGCCCCTGTGACTGCGGATTAGTCGTGGAAAGAGGAGACCAGTAGGATAACGTAAGGAGTCCATTGCGGGATATATCCAGGAGTCCATCTTCCACTACCAAGCCTGTTTTGACCCCCCTGAGTAAGGGCGGTCGCAGGCTTTCTGGTAAGCCTCCAACTATATCATCTGGTGGTGGGCTGCACTGATGGTGGATCATGTAACTCCGGACCCCTCATTTGGCTTGTTTGTGGATTTACACCTTCATCTTATCACATTTATGAAATTTTTTATTTAATTTTTTTTTTTTTTGTCACGTCTATATAGTCACATATATGAACTCTTTGTCAACATTTTTGATAATATTTTTATATAATAATATTTTTTTTTGTCACTCATAATTTTGTATACACCCATTCAGGGTACGGTTCCAGTAGTTAAACATCACGCATTGATTTATGATTCATTAACTTTTTAGGTCATAATTTATCAATTTATATGTGTATGTAACACATGTGCCATTTTTTACTAGTCCAGCGCTACATTGTCTTTTTTGTATATTTTATGTGTCCTTGTATTGGGGTTATTGTGTTTTAGCTGCAGGACTTCCTTCATGGTCCCCTATTTTAGTTCTCATTAGTATTTATGATCAGCACCTAGCGCAATTTCTTTCTCTTTTTGGTTTCCATTATGCTGTAGCCTGGCTGAACTTGAGGATTTCAGTTGGGGGTATTAATGACTTTTATTGGGTTTTGTATTTGTTAAGTAGACCTGACTGGAAATGTGTAGAACTGGGAAAATGAAGGAGGGGGTAAATTTTCAGGCTCAAATCAGTCAAGGGGTTCACTATTCTGGTCAGCAATCCATGAAGCCCAATTTTTGAAAAAAGTTTTGGTGGTCAGTTCGGATTTAGCAAATGCGTACTCCAGTTTGAAGTGTTCATTAAGTATGCGGATAGTATCTGCTAACGTGGGTGAGTTTACAGACTTCCACCTTCTCGCTAGTGCTAGACGGGCAGCTACCAGAATATGAGTTGCCAATTTTTTGGTTTGTGTATGCCACGTGGGGATCGATAACCCCAGCAGGAGATCCAGGGGAGTCATAGGGGGAGATGCAGGACACGTGGAGGAGATGAGGGTAGATACCTCCTGCCAGAACTTTTGGATATTGGGGCAGTCCCACCAGATATGGTATAAAGTTCCTGTTTTCTCACAGCCTCTCCAGCACTTCGCTGATGTGGTAGGGTAGATGGCCGCAAGCCTCGCTGGTGTGAGGTACCAATTGTGACATAGCTTTTGTGGCAGATTCCCAATTGGAGATGCAGTGGGATAGGCGATGGGGAAGGGTTATGGCTTGGTACCACAGTTCACTCGGTGGTGGGTTGTCTGTGAGAGAGGACCAATAGTTGGTTGAGGGGGAAGATAATTTATCTGAAGGTGTGGTGAGCAGCCTGTTTGTAAATGAAATACCCTTAAGTGTCGGTTTAGGAATGTCATAAAATTTCAAAAGGGCATTTGGGAGAGAATCTTCCTGTGTCCATTGTATTTTAGATAGGGTTGATCGAATCCTGAGATATAGGAAGAAGGATTGTTTGACTATTCCATATGTCTCCTGTAGGTATGAAAATGGGTGTAGGCCCAAGGAGGATTATAATAGTCCCACATTAGTTATTCCTTTACATAGCCATTGATCGATGTTAAGATCAGGCGACAAAAGCTCTATCGTTTTCAAGGGTAACTTAGACAGGATTGAGTTGAGAGAGGTATTCCTTCGTTAATTTGAGTAATGGCTGCTGTTGCTGAGCCTAGAAACTGATGATTTGGTTTGTAGTTGAGTAGTATGGCTGCAAGTAAATTATTCGTGTCAGTCTTGAGGACCGTGGATTCAATCTGTTACCGGGATTTTTGGGAGTTAGGTAACCGCCACTCTCTCAATTGGTCCAGGAGTACAGCTCTGTAATATGCTTGAATATCGGGAGCTCCCATACCCCCGTGATGAACAGGGGTTATGAGAATAGATCTTTTCAATCTAGGTTTTTTGTGTTGCTATATAAATGTATCGATTATACCTTGTAGTTTTCTTATTTGGGCTGTAAGAAAGGGTAGGGGAATAGTGCAAAATATATAAAGTATATAAAGTATGAGCGGAAGTAAAAACATTTTTGACTGAGCAATTCTACCGGCCCATGAGATGGAGAAACTGATCAGTTCTTTGGATAAGTGCAAAAGCTTGTCCACGAGGTCATCGTAATTCACTTTGGTTAGGTTTTGGCTTGGATAGGTTAAGCAGATTCCAAGATAGGGAAGGGAGGAGTTGGTGGACCATGTGAAAGGAGTTGTCACTGTTATTTCTTGCTTGGTTTGTGGGTCTATGCCCAGGTTTAACATAGTGGATTTGCTATGATTGATTTTGTATAGGGAGATCGAATTAAATTTATCAAGTATGTTTTGAACCGCTGGGAGGGAGGATCTGGGATTGGTCAAAGTGATAACAACATCATCTGCGTATAGTCCGATTTTGTGTTCTGTATCTCCTATTCTGATTCCCGTTACTGATGTTGCCGAGCGGATGGATTGTGCCAACGGTTCCAAGATTATGGCAAAGATCAAGGGGGGGTGGGCACCCTTATCTGGTGATTATGAATGGGTCTGAGACCATTCCCAATGTCCAGACTCGAGCAGTGGGGGAGGAGTACAGGTCCAATACGGTAGTTAAAAAAGAGTCAGCGAAGCCAAATTTACGAAGCACCTCCTCCATATATGTACAGTGGACGTTGTTGAACGCCTTCTCCGCATCCAAGGAAAGAAGCAGAGAAGGCGTTTGACTATGCTCCCCTCACTGCACGAGGTTGATGAGAAGCCGGGTGCCGTCTGAAGCTTGTCCCCCTGGTATAAAGCCCACTTGGTCTTGGTGGATTAATTGGGGAATTAACGAGGATTGACGTTGTGCCAATGTTTTTGCATAAATCTTGGTATCTGAATTTAAGAATGAAATTGGTCGATAATTGGGGGGATTGGGAGGCCTGAACCTGATCTCGGACTGAACCTGCCCCTCAAATAAGGGATTGGTAAGCAGGGATGAATTTAGTCACCAAACAGTATGCCTCAGGGATTGCTTATTGGTAAAGAGTTGATTGTGACTGGCGCATGATCAGACCAGGTGATCGTACCAATTTGGGCCTCCATGACTGATTGCAGTAGATATTTGTCAGTAAGGAACAGGTCAATCCGGGAGTAAGAACTTGGGGAATGAGAAAAATAAGTGTAGTCCCATTCCTCAATGTGCAAGCCCCTCCAGGGGTCATATAGTTTCTCTTTCTTAATCAGAGAGGTTAAAGCAGAGGGTCTGCGTTTCATGGGGTTGGATGTATCAAGGGCCGCATCAATTATGTCATTGAAGTCCCCGCATATAATTACTGGGTTCGATCTATATGGTGCTATTCTGGAAAGAAGCCTTGTGTAGAAGTGTTTTTGACCTGTATTTGGTGCATATAGATTAACTACAGTGAGACGGTTATTTTCTATTGTTGCTGATAAAATAAGATACCTACCCTCCTCATCCACTTCACAATGATGAAGTGTAAATGAGACAGATGAACTTATCGCGATCATAACGCCTTTTTTTTGTTGGGTGCATTGGCAAAGAAGCAATGTGGGAATTGCTTGTGTGAACAGGAGGGAGGTTTAGTTTTAGAAAATGTGTTTCTTGAACACAGAGTATGTCCGCATGTTGGGTCAGTGCTTCTCTCCATAATAGGTTACGTTTGAATGGGGAGTTTAGGCCTTTAGCATTGATTGTCATGAGGGATATGGCCATGCTGCTTCAAATTACCCTGTAGGCTTAAGCGAGAGGAATGAGAGTACACTTGAAACGATTAACAGTCAAGTAAAATAAAAATGGTAGATCAGCTATAAAATTATGGAATGATGATCAGCATGCAATATGACCCTCATATAATGAATAAAAAAAAATATTACTTATCTATTTTGATAATATAAGGTATTTCTGATCAGTGTTATCAACAAGTTTAAACAACAAATTTAAACACAATAACATGCTTAGCACACTGTAACCTGAGGGTGTGGAACAAGGTAGTACCACATTAGATCCTATTCACGCTGAAACACGTGGCAACAATAGCTTTAAGCCTCAGTCTTTGTCAGGTGCAGGCAGACGGTGTTCGGTGTGGGTTGGTCGGGATCCCCCATTTCCTGGATTATTGGCATGGAGAGGAAGTAACCCCCAATTGGTTAGTTTTTTGTACCCATCCTTAGGAATCAGTTGTTGTTTGTAGGTAACCAATAATTTAGCGGGAAAACCCCATCTGTATATGATTTTATGCTCCTGGGGTATTGATGTAACTGGAGCGAAGGCTCTACGCATCTCCATTGTTGCAGGGGAGAGATCGGTAAACATTAATATATTGGAGTAAGGTGGTGGTAGCGGTTTAGTGTTTTTGGTGGCAGAGAGGATTTGTTCTTTTACGTGATAGTAGTGTATCCATGCCAGAACGTCCCTAGGTACCTCAGCGGTAGGTGGGCGGGCTTTTCAATCTTATGAGCCCGATCAATAATTAGGTCTTGTGCGTTTAAGCATAGGAGCAATTTTGAAAAGAGTTGCTGCAGGTATTGAGTGAGCTCGTTCGGTTTGATCGATTCTGGTACGCCTCTAAACTTAATATTGTTTTATCTAGAGCGGTCCTCTAAGTCCGCCAGTTTCACTTTGATGCGCTGGATTTCAGTTCCATGATGGTCATGGGTGTCCAGGAGCTCATTATGAACCTTGGAGTATTCCTGCCTGGTCTCCTCTAACATATCAGCCCTTTCTTCTAGGCAGTCTACCCTGTCATGCATTTGAGAGATAGACAGCTGCAACTCTGTGTAATCTGTGTAAATCCCTTTGCAGGGTTAAAAGCATGGTTTTAAGCATAGCCTCTGTGACAGTATTATCTGAAACTGGCATGGCTGCTAGGGATGCATTAACTCCTGTATTGTTATCCTCTTCTGCTGCATTAGCCCATAATTGTTTTTTAGCTAGGGGCTCTTTACATGGCGAGGGAGCAGGGGAGGACGCCAGTCTCTTACCTCTGTCTGCCGTCTGCAAGCTGGAGGGAGGCTCTGGCGGAGGTGCAGTATCCATGTCCTCTCTGGGAAGATTAGCGGCCGCATTCCCATTAGATTGAGGATTGCTTGTAGTGAAGCCTGGCTGAGCGGCAGCTGTGAGTTTCTCCCTCTGGAGCCGGCGCCATCTTTGTGCGACTGCATGGCTGCGGTGCTGTAGTAGTCAGTGAGGCGGTGTGGTGCTGGCGGTTTGAACCGGCCCCTTGTCATGCCGGAGTGTTCTCTTGTCCTTCCCCCCACGCTTGAGCTCTAACGCAGGACTCTATGGGACGCTATATGTTGCGGAGGATCCAAACGGTGGAGCGCAGCTCAGGACTTATGCCTCCATCTCAGTCCGCAGCAGGCCGCGCCCCCGGAATAAATCATTTTTATTGTTTCTATTTAAGCATTCTTAAAATCACTGCTACTGAAAAAATGTCTATTTTAAAAACGTTTTTTTGCATTGATACATGTCCCCTGAGGCAGTACCCGGGTCCCCAAACACCTTTTATGGCAATAACTTTGCATATAAGCCTTTAAAATGAACACTTTTGATTTTTCACGTTCGTGTCCTATAGACTTTAACAGTTTTTGCATGTTCGCACAAATTTTTTGTCTGTTCGCATGTTCTGATGTGAACCGAACCGGGGGGTGTGAACCGAACCTAGTAACTGGTAAAGAATGCCAGAGCCTTTCACTATCATATAAAAGCAGAACACTCTGTTTAAAGCCTCTCATACTTGGTTTTCCATTAGAATTTCAGATGACTGAACAACTGGTGAAAAAGAACCCCACCCCAAATTCTGGTACCACAGGATTCAGAAAGTCATTGTCCTGTGGTACCTCTCTATTAAAAAACACATTAGTAGATCATAATATAATAGAATCATAGATTGGATCAACAAAAGATAACAGCTTCAAAATGTACGTGATAATAAAATTGTACAGTACATTAATGGAAATAAAATTCAGAACAATAGGATATTAAAATTTCTACAGAATAAAATCTACTGTCAAAGTGATACCATAGGATTTTTTACAAGGTCATTTTGTGATGAATGCTGCAGCAGAATAGAAAGAAAGAGCAAACTGAACTTATAAAAGATCTGTCACATAATGACAAATTTCAGAGTTTAAAATAAAATGGTTTGGAGGCAGTAACTAAAGTCATCTTATATATTCAAAATACTTAGAATATTTTCTGCTTTAATGGACCACTTGGATATCTTTATCACAATGTTATGCCATTTGATAATTCACCTGCGGCATTTCAATGAACTTTTTGCTGTAATTTATAATAAAGTCCTTTATTAAAACATGTCAGAAGTTGTATTATGGATTGTGCTAAGTACCTTGTGAATAATTTGAAGTGCTGAACAATGTAAAGTAGCTAAAATAACTAAATATGTTTTGCTGCAAATTACAAGATATTTAAACCAATTATGTGTACGTAATGCGATAATGGATCTAAGCAATTATGATTTGTCGTGTATACTGTCACAATTTTATTTTAAATTAGAAGCTTTGAATGTCTTGTTTAGGCTAAATCACAGCTTTGGTGGCATGGTTTATGAAGAACATCTTTCATATGTTGAGGATAATACCAAGAATTAGATTAGAAGCAGGATTTTAAGTGGTGTTTTTTTAATTTACATTTTGTGAACCAAAATGTTTGTGCAATACTTAGAAGAGCTACAAATAAAAAAAATATATATCATTTTTAATCACCTCCTTTCACCACAATAGGAGACACTGATGAGTATTAATTGCTAGCTGTAGCAAGGTTAATACTCCATTAACCACTTCAGCCCCAGAAGGATTTACCCACTTCCGGACCAGGCCATTTTTTTTGATACAGCACTGTGTTGTTTTAACTGACAATTGGGCGGTCATGCGACCTTGTACACAAACAAAATTTATGTCCTTTTTTTCCCTCCAAATACAGCCTTTTTTTGGTGGTATTTGATCACCTCTGTGTTTTTTATTATTTGTGCTATAAACAAAAAAGACCAACAATTTAAAAAAAAAAAAAACAATATTTTTTACTTTTTGCTATAATAAATATAAAAAAAGTCTTCATCAGTTTAGTCCAATATGTATTATTCTACACATTTTTGGTAAAAAAAAAAAAAAATGCAATAAGCATATATTGATTTGTTTGCACAAAGATATAGAGTCTACAAAATAGGGGATAGATTTATGGCATTTTTTGTACTAGTAATGGTGGTGCTCAGCGATTTTTAGTGGGACTGCGACATTGCAGCAGAAAAATCGGACACTTTTGACACTTTTTTGGGACCATTGACATTTTATACAGCGATAAGTGCTATAAAAATGCACTGATTACTGTGTAAATGTCACTAGCAGGGAAGGGGTTAACACTAGGGGGCGATCAAGAGGTTAAATGTGTTCCCTGGGAGGTGTTTCTAACTGTGTGTGGATGGGACTGACTGGAGGAGGAGAGAGATCACTGTTCCTGATCACTAGGAAGAGCAGATCTCTCTCACCTCCCCTGTCAGAACAGGGATCTGTCTGTTTACATTGACAGATCCCCGTTCTGGCTCTCTGTGCAGCAATCACAGGTGGCTGACGGACATCATGGCCGCCGGCCACATGCATCGGCTCCGGTGTCGTGCCACAGGCGCGTCCCTTTGGTGGTGCGTGCGCACCCCTCACAGCTCTTAAAGTGGCCAACATACACCTACGGTGGTTTGTGCAGCCATGCCAACCTGCCACCATTTAACGATGGTGGCTGATTGGCAACAGTCGGTGCACATTGGCACCAAAGTCAGAAGCAGATGGGGTGTCCTAAAGAACGGTTTTAGGGATTGGGAGCTAAATTGAGGATATGGACCTCCTAGGTAGTATTCTCAGGAATACTACCGGTACATCGAGCCACACCAGAAAGGCAGAGGGAGATTAAGGAAGTAAACAAGTGGCTGAAGAGATGATGTAGTAAGGAGGGGTTTGGGTTCCCGGAGGACTGGGCCGACTTCTCAGTCAATCACCAGTACTATAGAAGAGACGCATTGCACCTAAATGAGGAGGGTGCAGATCAGGTGGGAGTAAAGATGGCCAAAAAGTTAGAGGGGTTTTTAAACTAGGCGACGGGGGGAGGGCCCAGAGGTAGAGATAGTCAGCGTGGAACATATTCCAGAGGCTAGTATTGGGACATTAGTGGTAGGTTGACAAAAGCACATAAACCCAAGGTAAGTATAATAACAAGTCCTAGTTGCAATCTTGGAACACTCATGTTCACCAATGCCAGGAGCCTGGCGGACAAGATGGGTGAACTAGAGTTACTGTTGTACAAGGAGGATTTGGATTTTGTGGGAATTTCAGAGACCTGGTTCAACAGCTCTCATGATTGGCTGGCAACCATTCAAGGGTATACCCTTTATTGCAGGGATAGAGAGGATAAAAAAGGGAGAGGGGTATGCCTATATATCAAGAATAATGTACAAGTGAATGTGAGAGATGACATCACTAAGGGAGCTAGGCAGGAGGTGGAATCCTTATGGGTAGAGCTCCAAAGTGATGAAGCTAAGTGGAAAATATTACTGGGAGTATGCCATAGGCCCCCCAACCTGAGGGAGGAGGGGGAGACGGATCTCCTATCACAAGTTGGATTAGCAGCAAGGATGGGAAGTGTTATCATAATGGGGAATTTTAATTATCCAGGCATAGACATAGAGTGGAGGGAACCACACATTCATCTAAGGCTCACCAATTCCTAAACGTCTTGCAGGACAATTTCATGGTTCACATGGTAGACGCACCAACTAGAAATAAAGCGTTACTGGATCTACCGATTACCAACAATACAGACCTGATCACGGATGTGGAAATACGGGGCAATTTAGGAAATAGCAATCAAAGGTCAATTGGCTTCAGTGTAAATCACACAAATAGGAAACATAAGGGGAATACAAAGACACTGAATTTCAAAAGAGTCAATTTCCCTAAACCACAAACCTTATTAGAAGGCAGGAATTGGGATAAAATCTTAGGAACGAAGAACACAGAGGAGAGATGGGTTTGTTTTAAGAGCATATTAAATAAGGGAGCAGCTGATGCTCGTTATGAGTGTAGACCACCAGGAGCTCTGTCTGCAATACAACTGAACATTTCAAAAGACTTTAGGTCATGACACAGGAAGGAGTTGACCAGCAGATATCCTCCACCGTTTACCACCAAATGAAAGTTCAATTTGTCCTGAAAAAAACAAGCCCATGACGAGATTGCCAGGATGTGTTTACGCTATTTTCGTCAGGATTTCGGCTTGGGCTTTACCTTATTGGCCATCCGGTAAGCAGGAATTTTAAAAGGTCCACTATATAGATCTTCTGTCACGTCTTATGATGTCAAGTCCTCAACTGTGTGGAGTTTGCGCACACTAGTTTGCCATCTGGTAAGCAGCTTTATGTGGCCTGTTACACTTGGTGGGATTTTTTCCATGTCTCTTCTTTTGGGTGAATGCTCACTTGTTCTTGATATCTGGTAAGCAGATTCTTTTGGAGGTTCACCTATATATCCAAAGAGAACTACTTTATTGCATGTTTTCATGTCACTCACTTTACACTCCTGTGTGTGCGGTGGACACAGGATACTTTATGATTATATATGATTTGGGTTTGTTGAGTGTTGCACCCCTTTTTTGTCTTTTTTATGTTTATTATTGTATCAGTATTACACTATGTTTTTTGCAATATATTTTTTGGATAACCCCATGCGGACCTGAATATGCTGTACGAGTGCGACTGATCCTGTCTCATTGGAATCGCTCTCTAAAGGCCCGGGCTGGGTTTAAGCCACTGGTCTGATTTTGGCTTACGTTCTGGTAAGCATTTCACCACATAGATATGTCATAATTGAATTATCATCTTTCAACATTATCACATTGAAGAGTTTTAACGTCACTTATCACCATTGAACTCTTTTTGCATTGGACTTTACCCTATCATTATTGTTTTCAACATTTCCTAGCACGTTTTTTTTTTGTTTTTATATTAAATAAGGGCATTAGCCAATGCATTCTTGGGTAATAAATTTAAAAGAGCAAACAAAAGTCTTGGATGGCTTAACTCCAATGTAAAAATGCATATAAAAGCAAAGAAGATCCTCAAAAAATACAAGGTTGAGGAATCATCATCAGCATTCAGACTTTATAAAGAATGCAATAAGAAATGTAAGGGTGCAATTAGGGCGGCTAAGATAGAAAAGAAAAGACACATAGCGGAGGAGAGCAAAAAAAATCCCAAGAAATTCTATAAGTATGTAAACAGTAAAAAAAGGGAGGGCAGGCCATATTGGCCCCATAAAGAATGAGGAAGGACATCTGATTCCAAAGGATGGGGAGATGGCGAAGGTATTGAATTTATTCTTCTCCTCAGTCTTCACGAGGGAATCGGGGGCTTCAGTAACCAAAACTGCAGTGTTTATCCTTATGACACATCACAGGAAGCACCTCCATGGTTAACGGAGGACAGAATTAAAATTAGAATTGGGAAACTTAACATTAATAAATCACTAGGACCAGATGGCTTGCATCCGAGGGTACTTAGGGAACTCAGTCAAGTAATTGCCAGACCATTTTTCCTAATTTTTACTGACAGTCTACTGACTGGAATGGTACCAGGTGATTGGAGAAAAGCCAATGTAGCACCAATATTTAAAAAGGGCACAAAATACATCCCTGGGAATTACAGATCAGTTAGCCTAACATCAATAGTATGCAAGCTTTTGGAGGAGATGATGAGGGACTATATACAAGATTTAAGTAATGAGAACGGTATCATTAGCAGTAATCAGCATGATTCATGAAGAATCATTCTTGCCAAACCAATCTATTAACCTTCTATGAGGAGGTGAGTTGCCATCTAGATAAAGGAAGACCCGTAGACGTAGTGTATCTGGATTTTGCAAAAGCATTTGACACAGTTCCCCATAAACGTTTACTGTACAAAATAAGGTCCATTGGCATGAACCATAGGGTGAGTACATGGGTGGAAAACTGGCTACAAGGGCGAGTTCAGAGGGTGGTGATAAATGGGGAGTAAATAAATAAATGTAGCGCTATGTGTAAAATTATAAATATAAAGTGCAAATCTCTAAAATAAATAAATCCTACATATAAATGAATAGCCCATAAAATGAAAAAATGAAGAAATAAGACATGAAAAACTCTTCTTGTGATCAGTGTATCCACACAATTCCACCACAGTGATTGTTCATCCTCAAAAGGAGTGCACACCACCACCAGTAAAAATGTGGATGTTTCAAAACTCATATGCGGATCTCCCCACAAGCTCTTTGCTCTCACTTCCTCTTCCCAATCAATGGTGGGTAATCCAGATGGCTCTTTTCTAATGGTAACTCAGCTCATTAATATCCAAAGAAGCGGATCATGTCCCAGCTTGGCTCAAGATTCCATGAGTTCAGGACATGTAAATAATAAGTATAGAGACCATAGTGTTCTCCGTATACAAATTTATTCAAAGCCCCCAAACAGACAAGTTGCACTTACAAGATAAAAACTTTTAAAATCACATAAAAACCTCCAGAGTAGCACCACCGGGTCCACATACACAGTGCCCGGCTGGACGTGACTATCAGCTCCTCCCTCCTAGATGCGTATCGGCCAATCACAGGCCTTCCTCTTTCTCTACTGATGTTTTATTTTTTCATTTTTTCATTTTATGGACTATTCATTTATATGTAGGATTTATTTATTTTAGAGATTTGCACTTTATATTTATAATTTTACACATAGCGCTAAATTTATTTATTTACTATCCATTTTGGAAAATAGTGTGGTGTACCACTTGGAATGTTTAGCAGCTGTGCACGTTTATTATTAGGTTATTTTATTTCAACATCACAAATGTTTTTTACTTGTGGTGCTGATTGTTTTATCTTATAATTTGATAAATGGGGAGTACTCGGAATGGTCAGAGGTGGGTAGTGGGGTCCCCCAGGGTTCTGTGCCGGGACCAATTCTATTTATTTTGTTCATAAACGACCTGGAGGATGGGGTAAAGAGTTCAATCTCTGTATTTGCAGACGATACTAAGCTAAGCAGGGCAATAACTTCTCTGCAGGATGTGGAAACCCTGCAAAAAGATCTGAACAAATTAATGGGGTGGGCAACTACATGGCAAATGAGGTTTAATTTAGAAAAATGTAAAATAATGCATTTGGGTGGCAAAAATATGAATGCAATCTATACACTGGGGGGAGAACCTCTGGGGGAATCTAGGATGGAAAAGGACCTGGGGGTCCTAATAGATGATAGGCTCAGCAATGGCATGCAATGCCAAGCTGCTGCTAACAAAGCAAACAGAATATTGCCATGCATTAAAAAGGGGATCAACTCCAGAGATAAAACGATAATTCTCCCACTCTACAAGACTCTGGTCCCGCCGTACCTAGAGTATGCTGTCCAGTCTGGGCACCAGTCCTCAGGAAGGATGTACTGGAAATGGAGCGAGTACAAAGAAGGGCAACTAAGCTAATAAAGGGTCTGGAGGATATTAGTTATGAGGAAAGGTTGCGAGCACTGAACTTATTCTCTCTGGATAAGAGACACTTGAGAGGGGATATGATTTCAATTCATAAATACCGTACTGATGACCCCACAATAGGGATAAAACTTTTTCGCGGAAGGGAGTTTAACAAAACATGTGGCCACTCATTAAAATTAGAAAAGAGGTTTAACCTTAAACTACGTAGAGGGTACTTTACTGTAAGAGCGGCAAGGATGTGGCATTCCCTTCCACAGGCGGTGGTCTCTGAGGGGAGCATCGATAGTTTCAAGTAACTATTAGATAAGCACCTGAACGAAGGCAACATACATGGATATACAATGTAATACTGACATATAGTCACACACATAGGTTGGACTTGATAGATTTGTGTCTTTTTTCAACCCCACCTACTATGTAACTATGTAACAGGTTAAATAATGAATCCTACCTTCACAGTGCAGATGGGATATCATACTGTATATGTGGACAATGAATCAGAAATAATTGGCTATCCAGTGAGAACACAGGTGACTCAGTAAGCTGTAATGCTAAACCAGCAAATATGTGAGTGGTAAGCTAATATATTACCCTAATCATGCACCACAAACAGGACAAAGACTCCCACTAGCACACAGACAAAAATGTCTATATGACAAACACATACAATAAATTGTTATCCTAAACTGTATTTTCACTTTTGTAATGAAATTTGAGATTTTTGAGATATTTCACTAAATGTTTGTTATTATTATACACAATTTATTTAGCGCCAACAATGTACGCAGCACTTTACAATGAAGAGGGGGGACAGCACAATTACAGTACAGTTCAATACAAAAGGAACAGGAGGGCCCTGCTCATACAGCTTACATTCTAAAAGAAGAGGGTGGTGGTACAAAAGGTAATAGATGCAGGGAATGATTTGATGGGAGTGGCAGTTGGGTGGGTGCGGAATAAGCTTCCCTGAATAAGTGAGTTTTCAGGGATCTCCTGGGTGGACAGGTTAGGGGCTTATCGGACATACTGGGGCAGGGAGTAGTCTTGAGAAGTCGTGAAGGCAAGCATGGGAGGAGATAACAAGGGAGCTAGAGAGCAGGAGTCCTGGGAGGAGCGGAGGGGACAATTTGGGCGATATATGCAGATGAGGTTGGTGATGTAGCTGGGGGCAATGTTGTGGATCACCTTGTATGTTATGGTTAGCATTTAGAATTTTGTTTGGTTGGGTAGGGGAAGCCAGTGAAGGGACAGGCAGAGAGGAGCATCAGTCACGGATCGATTAGTGAGGTGTAGTAGTCTAGCAGCAGCATTGAAAATAGACTGAAGGAGGAAAAGCCTGCGTAAGGGTAGGCCATTAAGGAGAGAGTTGCTTTTTGGTGTCATTAGTCAGGAAGGGTCGAATTCTAGAGATGTTGCAGAGGTTAAGGTGGCTGGATTTAGCCAGTGATTGGATGTGGGGGCTGAAGGAGAGGTCAGAGTCAAGGATTACACCCAGCACCCTGGCATGTGTGGAGGGACCAATGGTTGTGCTGTTGATCTTAATGGTAAAGTAATGGGGGGCAGGAAGGAGGAAATATAACAAGCTCAGTTTTAGAAAGATTGAGATCATTCAGTAAGTTTGAGATCTGTGAGGTGATCGAGGGGGTGAGTTGAGGAGTGGAGAGATAGATCTGGGTGTCGTTGGCGTAGAGGTGGTATTGGAAGCCATGGGAGGTTATCAACTGACTCAGGAAGAGGTATAGAGTGAGGTATAGAGTGAGAATAGGAGGGGCCCAAGGACGGAGCCTTGGGGTACCCCAACAGAAAGAGGAAGAGGAGCGGAGGATATGGAGTTGTAAGTGGCACTGAAAGTGTGCTGAGATAGATAGGAGGAGAACCAGGATAAAGCAGAATCACGGAGGCCAAGGGAGTGTCGTTTTCTGAGGAGGAGAAGGTGGTCAACTGTGTTGAAGGCAGCAGAGAGGTCTAAGAGTATGAGTATGGAGTAATGGCCATTGGTTTTAGCAGTTAGTAGGTCATTGGTTAGTCTTAGTAGGGCAGTTTCAGTGGAATGTTGTGGACGGAAGCTGGACTGTAGGGGGTCGAGAAGGTTGTTGTCCGTGAGGTAGTGACTCATTCGGTCATGGACAAGGCATTCAATGATCTTGGAGGCAAATAGGAGCAGGGAGATGGGTCTTAAGTTATTCAAACAGGTGGGGTCTAGTGAGGGTTTTTTAAGTATGGGGGTAACCAGTGCATGCTTGAGCAGGGAAGTAAAGGAGGGAGAGGTTGAAGATGTGGGTTGGGGATGTGTGGCCAGGCATCGCACCAAGATGGACATGTAGCACTGAGCTCCCGCTCTGAGAGGCCCTGCAACTTCTGCTAGTCAGTGATACACTTGACCCCTAACCGCAGAAACATGGATCGATCATCATGGAGCATGTCAGCAATGAGGTCCCGAGAGCAGGACACACAATTAATCCGGTAGATCCCCGACATCTTCATGACGCGGCCTAGAGGCAGGACAGAAGCCTTGCAAGCAGCGCATTCACGTGAGCTGCGATCCCCCAGCAGAAGCCCGCAGCGCGTTAGAGTAGATACAGCGGCACGAACACCCCCACTGCTGTATCTAGATGATCTCCGTAGTGTGGCCACTGATATAAAGAGCACACTCTCTGCTGCAATCTCAGATCTAGAAGAGGACATACAGGCAATCGCTATGAGGGTAGAAGAGGTTGAACTCACGCAAGCCCGCCATGATGCCTCCCTGTGCCATGTGCAACAAATGATAGAACTCTAGTACAACTAATGAAATATCTGCCTCCAGACAGGATTAATTAGGGCAAACACAGCTTACAAGCACCCCTCATAACAAAGAGACCTAAGTAGAATTCTTCGTTGCTGGGATTTACAGAAAAGAACATCTAAAAAGGTAAGCTGTGATTTATTAATATTTTATTACGTTTTCCTATGTGAATGGGGATGTGAAACAAATGTAATGTAAGTGTTATCCCAACTTAGCTTCAAAGGTGGAAATACCCTTTAAAGCACTTTTCAATAATTCCATATACTTCTTAAAGCTTCCAAGCCGCCATGTGTTAAAAAGCAGTGCAAAGTGCAGTATCTAATAGCAATCAACGAGAAATCATCACTGCTCTAACTACAGCAAACTGACCTGAGATTGGTATGGTTGAATACATTTAAAGTTTTTTGTTCTGTTTTCACCAGATCACTATCTAATTTAGCTTCCAAAATGTGAACTATTAGGCCATATAAGAAAATGTATTTTCTTTACAAAATAGTGAACTCTAGGAACATCGGACCTTCAAGAAATATTGTAGTTCCTCTGTTGAGTAACTGTGACAGTTACTTTACTAACATGGCACTGCAGAATTCTACACTATAAAAAGACAGCAGTACTTCTTTGTGGATGCTTAAAACATTGGGTAATTTACAAAGGACCATATTGGAATTATATTAAGTGGCCTAAAAAAAGAACTGACAAAACTGACATAACAATGTCAGAAACCAAAAAAATACATACATTCAGGTATAAAATGTAATTTAAAAAATGTCATTACATATAAGACACTAAGCAATAATTGGACAGGATATTTTCTATTTCTCTACTAATAAACAGCAGAAGATTTCACTTAGCAACAATGTATTCAAGAATCAAGTACCTTAATGAAAAGCATCTGTACAGCACTAAGAAGGTCTCTGCAGGCGAGGACACTTTACATTGTCATACCTATGTGAAAATAAACATTTTGAATTCATCATGTTGTCATCTACCTGGACTTTTCCCATCTCCCTTTTTATCACATGATCTTTAAATATGAGGGGTATTATTCTACTAGGACAATTCTATCAGTTGTCTTTAATCAAAGTTGTACACAAAACCACTGCATATCCACAGTTGCCCCTTTCAGTCTAAAGCTAGTCTGCCAACATAAGAACAAGTGAGAAAAATTAGCTGCACACCAACATACGTCCAACAGGTTTATTGAAATTCTGCCACCAGGACTAAAACAATGGACCAAGGGGTGACGACATTTCACACATACATTGTGCTTCTTGAATTAGCACCCAGCCCTTCCTTTTTGGTAAATTATTATACTCACCTGGAGCATTTCATAAACTGTTTACTGTACATTTTTTTGTGAATGAAACATAGTAGTATGTACCCCTTACTCAATAATATTGGGGAGTGATATCTGGTGGTGGGGAGGGGAACCCTAAACAAAAAAAAAGTTCATACCAGACTCAAGCGTTTTCAAAGTGTCTTGAAACACCTGTAAGTAAGAGGGTGGGATAGTCTCATTTAAATAAAGTCCCACCAAAGTTATAGTCCCTCCAAACAGGTTTAAATAAGGTTCAACACACAGGTGGGTGGCCAAGGGGCAACACACCAATCTAACATCTAATGCATGTCCATCTGGACCAGTCTGTCCTCTGATGACTGCTCTTGCGGACCGGATGAAGGCAAATGAGAAGTAGGTCACAATGCTTCTGGCAGGTCTCTCTTGAAAGTTCTCTCCCTCTTGGTCAACACAGCAGCTGTACTGACACAGGAGGAGTGAGTTGGGTTAGACAACTCTACCCTAATCTCTCCCTGGTGCCTAATAGGACTCTCTCCCCACAGGAGCCAGAACACTTTATTCATTTCTCTCTCTCCTGCCACCTCTATGTCCATTCAATCTCTGGTTGGTGAGCTTAAGTACACCACGCTGCAGATATGAACAATCACTTCTCTCCTCCTGTCTTCTCTTTTTTTGTTGTACATGGCCAGTTGGGAGCAAAAACCTGCTGCTGTACGGACGCAATAATGTTCAAGCTGTGTCTCACCCAGTCCTTAAAATGGATGCTGGCCAGGGCTACAATGCAAAAATATCTTAATGAAAACTAAGATAGCTGAAAAAATCATAAACATTGTAAACAGAGTTGTTCATGAAGTTTGAGCAGGAGCTATTACATGCTACACAATGAGAGGGTTCTACACAGAAGGGTAATTCTCTATAAATTGATTGTAAAAGTAAAAGTTTTTTTACCTTAAAGCATTCTCTGCATTAAGGTAAAAAACCTTCTGTGTGCAGATCCCCACCCAACCCTTCTTTATACTTACAGTATCTGATACCATTTTTGATCCAGTGCTGTGCTGGAGAGCAGCTCTCCCTATCTTCACATGGCAAATTGATAGCAGTCATTGGCTCCTGCATCTGTCAATCAAACCCAAATCTGTCAATGGAGGCAGACAAGGTGACTTGGAATTGAGCCTGCAGGTGCACCACAATAGGAAGTGGCACACAGAGAGGAGCCAGGAGTGTTGGCGTGGGACCCGAGAAGAGGAGGATTATGGCTGCTCTGTGCAAAACCATTGTACAGAGCAGGTAAGTATAACATGTTTGTTCTCTTAAAAAAAATTGCAGTTTACAACCACGTTAATTTTGATAGCTTCCATGGCCTCTATTTTATTATAATTTAAGCTTTTAGTACAATCCTTTTGTTGAGCCCATGTAGGTGCAAAAATATAACAAAACAGTGGTAAAATTGGGTTCACTTCAGCTTTTCCTTTCTGCACTTTCTTAATAACGCAATTCTCTCTTGTGCAGACTGGATCAGAGATTCAAAGTATTTTATTTTACTTTAAATGTAGGTTCTATAGCCAGCTCTGTACAGTCCAGCTGTGTATGATTCTTCATGTTTTATTTATATATTGTCTTGTGTAGCCACTTTTCTTCTTCCGCTTGTGCTGTATCTTGCTAATCATTTCATCTTTAGCACTGTCACAGCAAATGCCAATTGCTCTCCTTATCTTAGCACAATAGGTATGATAATGGATTTTACCTCCTTATTTCAGCTACAAATCAGGCCTTCCCAGCCAGTGAAATATATTTAGAGATAATGCGGCTAGCGATATATTGTAGCTAGAGCAGAGTGTTGATGTGCTCTACTGTAAGAAAATTGTCCCCTTGCCAACTCTAAATCAGTTTCTGAATAGGTATTGCTGTTCTATGGTCTGCAATTTACCTTGAGGGCCATGTCAGCTGTGATGTCTCTAATAGCAATTCTACAATGATGGATATCAAAGTTCAACTGTAAAATTCTGCAATGATTTGCTGTTTGGGGATTTAAAAATCTCAGGGATGGATTGCATTACTTGTTCACTCTTTTTTTTTTTGTAATTTAACACAATTGGCTCCGCAAATACAATTCTGTAAGATTTATAGATTAAACCTATTGAGGAGATGAGCGGTGCATTTACAGATTTTTGAAATGATGTGATTTGCCATTCCCAAGAAAAAGGAACTTTACCAGTTATCACAGTCAGACCATATGTAGCCACCACAAGAGAGTTTGCTGAAAATCTTCTTAACTCTACAGTTAAGTAAAAAAAATAGGAGCTTTGACCTCAGTATAATTACTTTGAATTCTGACCAGCTGTTGTGACAGAAAATATTTTGTTCCTCATATTTGTTTAGTTATGCAAAGTAAATTAAGGGAGTAAATGTAGAGTTCTCATCATATTTTAAATAAGACTGAAAACAGGCACTTTCAATTAGGAAACAATTATACATTATATTAGCAAAAGTATTGGGACGCTGCCTTTACATGCACATGAACTTTAATGGCTTTTAGGAGTGTGTCTATGGGAATGTTTGAACATTCTTCCAGAAACGCATTTGTGAGGTCAGGCAATGATGTGGACGAGAAGGCCTGGCTCCCATTGACACACTCCTAAACCTTATGGACAGCTTTCCCGGAAGAGTTGAAGCTGTTAAAGCTGCAAAGGGTGGGCCAACGCAATTTTATACCCTACGGACTAAGACGGGGATGCCATTAAAGTTCATGTGCGTGTAAAAGCAGTCGTCCCAATAATTTTGGTAATATAGTGTATGAAACATCTCCACTGATCCAAAATATCTTTTTTTTTTTTTTATAACTTTATTTTGGGAGTGCAGATTATACATAGAATTCAACAATGCAGTACAACAGTTATCTGTTTCTTGTTAGTATTTATCACAAACATCAATTAAAATAATTTTAAGTATATATTGGTTTAATAACAGGCATGTTTCCTTTGAAATGTGCTATTAAGGCAGGTAGTCATAGGTTAACGGTTCCAGTTTGATTTATCCATCAGTGCTGAGGAGAGTGCCCTCCATCCGTAATTAAATAGTAAGCTTAAACTAAGCATAATTCAAGCGAAGGTGTTCCAACAATGCATTATGACTAACTATGTGACTTTCCAAGGAATCTCACCAGTCTATGCATCTTATCTGAGTAGCGCTCTGCCATTTTTTTTGGTGAATTAAGTCTACGTATTGCATTATATAAAAATTATGGTGTTCATTCCCACGAACATAGGATTGGCACCATAATGGAATACTGCAATCCGGGGGTTTTTTCTTATTTTTTATCCTCTTCCCCCCTTACTGATGGGGAAAAGAGACAAAGGACACTAGTAGTGTCAAAGGGAGAAAAAGGAAGTAAGAATAAGGGGAAACAGAAGTGAAGAAACAAAACAAAAAAAAAGGAGAGGTAGGTATAGGGCCCTGGAGAGACCGACGACCCGCAGCTCCGAAGCATCTAGGGGACAGACACCTATGTATACGAGTTGTATTCATCTGAAAAGCGGAACATATTCCAACGTGTCCACGGGGTGCTATGCTCCTCTCCTTTGTCCCTGATAGCAGCTGTGAGGCTCTCCATTTGCTGAATATCACAGACCCTGCTAAACCATTGTGTCATTGTTGGAATGGACTGCTGCTTCCACATGCTGGGAATACACGCCCTAGCCCCGTTCAAGAGGTGTTTCAGCAAAGATTTGCGATACCGTTTGCTAGACATCGGAGTCAGGTTCAGGAGCACTGCCGCTGGATTGTTCTGGAGAGACACACCAGTGAGTCTGTGAATGATTTCCAACACTTGTCTCCAGAAAGGATCCAAGGCTGGACATTCCCAGAAGATGTGGATCAGTGTGCCAGTTTGTGTACTACATCTCCAGCACAAAGGGCTGTGCCCCGGGAAAATGGATGCCAGCACCGAAGGGGTCCTGTACCATCGTGTCAGAATTTTGAAGGTAACTTCTTGGTATTTACTACATAAAGAGGATTTATGTGCAAAGAAGAGGATTCTAATCTTTTGGTCTTCTGTAAACGTGATGTTTAGGTCCCTCTCCCACTTCCCCAAGTAAGGGGGATCCTGTTGAGACGCAGGGCCGGACTGGCCTACCGGGATACCGGGAGATTTCCCGGTAGGCCGCCTGAGTTGCTGCGGCTGCAGTGCTCCCCTCCTGCTCCTGTGTGTCACGGAGCTGGCTGTGTCTGTGTTCGGCGGCCGCGCTGTAACATGGTCCCGCCCCCCTAGACCGGCTTGTGTGATAGTGGATAGAATCAGTGTTCCGCCTATCACACGAGCCGGTCTAGGGGGGCAGGACCATGTTACAGCGCGGCCGCCGAACACAGACACAGCCAGCTCCGTGACACACAGGAGCAGGAGAGAGGGACGGAGCAGGAGAGAGGGATACTGTAGATGCCCGCCCGTACAGTCCGCCTGTGTGCCTCAGCCTGTATAGGAGGATCGGCGGGGGGAGAGAAGGGGGGCCGCATATAGAGGAAATGAGCTTTCTATATTCCTCCATGCAGCCGCTGAATACTTGCAGGAGGGAGAGGAGGAAAATTAAGTATTCAGCGGCTGCATGGAGGAATATAGAAAGCTAATTTCCTCTATATGCGGCCCTCTGCCGATCCTCCTATCCAACTTCTTTTACTGGCCCCCCCAGTTCCTCTTGTGCTCCCTGGCTCCCCCCCATGCTCTCCTCCCCTCACCACACTCTCCAGCCCCCCCCCACAGTTCTCTCCACCCCTGTTTTTTCTGCCCCCCCCCCTGCTCTCCAGCTCTCCCCATCCTACTCTAGCCACCATCCCAGTGCTCTTCACTCCCCCAGTGCTCTCCACCCATGTTCTTTCTCCCCCCCAGTGCTCTCCAGCTCTCCCCATCACTCTCCAGCCCCCACCCCAGTGCTCTCCGCCCCCCACAGTGCTCTCCAGCCCCCCATTCTCCGCACCCCTGTTTTCGGTCCCCCCGGTGCTCTCAAGATGCACCCATCGCTCTCCAGCCCCCCCGTGCTCTTTGCCCCCCGTGCTCTCCACCCCTGGTTTTTTTTGGCTCCCCCTCCAGTGCTCTCAAGCTTCCCACCCAGCACTCTCCGCTCCCCACCCCTGTACTCTCCACTCCCCCGCCAGTGCTCTCCAGTCCCCCGTGCTTTCCACCCCTGTTCTTTCTGGCCCCCACTGGTGCTTTCAAGCTCCCCCATTGCTCTCCACTCCCCCCTGCTCTTTGTACCCCCCAGTGCTCTCCACCCCTGTTTTTCTGCCCCTCCCCCAGTGCTCTTCGCCACCCCACACTCTTAGCCCCCCCGTGCTCTTTGCCCCCCGTGCTCTCCACCCCTGTTTTTTTTGGCTCCCCCTCCAGTGCTCTCAAACTTCCCCCCCAGCACTTTCCGCTCCCCACCCCTGTACTTTCCACTCCCCCTGCATTTTGCCCCCACCCATGTGCTCTCCAACCCCCGCCAGTGCTCTCCAGTCCCCCGTGCTTTCCACCCCTGTTCTTTCTGGCCCCCACTGGTGCTTTCAAGCTCCCCCCATTGCTCTCCACTCCCCCCTGCTCTTTGTACCCCCCAGTAATCTCCACCGCTGTTTTTCTGCCCCTCCCCCACTGGTGCTTTCAAGCTCCCCCCATTGCTCTCCACTCCCCCCTGCTCTTTGTACCCCCCAGTGCTCTCCACCCCTGTTTTTCTGCCCCTCCCCCAGTACTCTTCGCCACCCCACACTCTTAGCCCCCACAGTGCTCTCCACCTCTGTTCTTTTTGGACCCCCAGTGCTCTCAAGTCCCCCCCCCAGCGCTCTCCGCTCCCCATCCCTGTGATTTCCACTCCCCCCTGCTCTTTGCCCCCACCCATGTGCTCTCCAACTCCGCCAGTACTCTCCGCTCCCCCTTCTTTCCAGCTCCCACCCAGTGCTCTCCACTTCCCCAGGACCAGAGGACAGGCTGACTGGGGCTGGAAAATGAGGATGGCTGAAGGTGCAGGTGGCCGGGGACCACTCCATCTCACAGCAAACAGATCCTCTGGAAGGAGCACTGTCCCCATCCAAAACGAGAACAGACCCTGCCTGCTGGCATGCAAGGTACCGTACCGAGCATCAACAACACACCTTCCCACAGACAGGGACTGCTGACTGGGCCATGGGGCACAGGAGGGGCTGCAATGATGGGCACAGTGAAGCTGCATTCCTGGGCACAGTGAGACTGCATTCACGGGCACAGTGAGACTGCATTCACTGGCACAGTGAGACTGCATTCACTGGCACAGTGAGACTGCATTTGATGGGCACAGTGAGGCTGCATTGATGGGCACAGTGAGGCTGCATTGATGGGCACAGTGAGACTGCAATGGTGGGCACAGTGAGGCTGCAATGGTGGGCACAGTGAGGCTGCAATGGTGGGCACAGTGAGGCCGCATTCATGGGCACAGTGAGACTGCATTCACCGGCAGAGTAAAGCTGCATTTGATGAGCACAGTGAGGCTGCATTTGATGGGCACAGTGAGGCTGCATTGATGGGCACAGTGAGGCTGCATTGATGGGCACAGTGAGGCTGCATTGATGGGCACAGTGAGGCTGCATTGATGGGCACAGTGAGGCTGCATTGATGGGCACAGTGAGGCTGCATTTGATTGGTACTGATGAGGCTGCATTTGATGGGCTCTGGTGAGGCTGCATTTGATGGGCACTGGTGAGGCTGAATTGAGCTCCTGTATCATGTCTGCAGTCTCTGACCATCTCCTATATCATGTCTGCAGTCTCTGACCATCTCCTGCATCATGTCTGCAGTCTCTGACCATCTCCTGTATCATGTCTGCAGTCTCTGACCATCTCCTGTATCATGTCTGCAGTCTCTGACCATCTCCTGTATCATGTCTGCAGTCTCTGACCATCTCCTGTATCATGTCTGCAGTCTCTGAGGGAGTCTGCAGAGGAGTCAAGAGTGGGAGCACTGCCGGGATGGGGGTCATGGGAGAAGTCAGACAAGTGTGGACTGTGGAGAGGAGACTATAGGATAAAACCAGAGCCACCGAGCTGGAGCCGACTGACTGAGCCCTACACGGCGCACCTGAGAGGAGGTCAGTGACAGCACCGCTAGGCCAGTCTGAAGGGGGGGTCACTGATGTAAGGGGGGAGTGAATACGATAATGTAAGGGGGCACCGATATAAAGCACAGGCTTATATCAGTAACCCACCCCCCCTTACCTTAGTGTATTCTTTCTGCGGAAGGTGGTTCCCCCCCCCTCCCACGTTCTGAGTTCCTGGGGTCCCCCTTGATGATTGATCACTTACCACTTTTAACTGGAATTTGCTTATATATATATATATATATATATATATATATATAAAGCCCTATGTGATTTCATATCTGTCTTATCTATATATAATACACTCTTCAAATGTGCATTTTATGGTTTTCCCTTTCATGAACAAGAAATCAATGACATTATGCTGTTGCGGTGGTATAATAATGCTGTGGGGCTGGTATGAAATTTTTTCCAGGGCTGGATGTTATTCCCAGTCTGGCCCTGTTGAGACGTATGGTTCAGTAGAATGTTGTATGAGAGAGAGAGAGATTTTCGAATTGGCCCCTCGCCCATGCACAACTCCTCAAAAGGTGTAGGTTGTTTACAGAAACCCTTGACCTCTGGAAGGGATCTGAGAAAATGTGACAGCTGTAGGATCTTCCATCTGCCTAGTAAGGAGTTGTTAAAGCTAGTGTATGTGTTAGAAGGGTCATTCCAACCCGTCGATCCACAAAAAGTGGAGGCTCTGACTAGACTCCGATCCGAGTGGAGCCGAAAGGATCTATCGGATAGGCCTGGATGGAAATCCGGGTGTCCAATTATGGGTGTCATTGGAGATGGAAAATTGGGCGTCTCTGCCAATTTGGAGTATCTACGGTGTTCCTCCAAGGTGGTATCGAGCAATGGGTGGGAAGGCAAGAATCTGGAAGAGTGAGTTCCACTCCAAGGTAAACCCTCAATAGGAAACTGAATTGTTTCCTGTTCTAATCCAATCCATAGCTTGTGTGATGAGTGTCTGCACCAATCTACAATTCTGTTCATGTGGACTGCTGTGTAATAGAGAGCTGGGTCAGGGAGGCCAATGCCTCCTCTCAGTTTTGGTCTCTGTAATAGGGATCTCTTGAGCCTCGGTGGTTTGCCCTGCCAGACATATCTGATGAATACTGATCGTAACTTACGGAAGAATTCCTGTGGAATCCTAACAGGCAATGCCTGGAGGAGGTAGAGTAGTTTCGGCATGATGTTCATTTTTAATACATTGCATCTGCCGAACCATGAGATCGCCAGCCCCCTCCACCTGTCTAGGTCCGTGGAGAACACATTCAGGAGTGGTTGAAAATTGAGATGATAAATGAGGTGTAGATCAGTGGGGATTTTTGTACCTAAATATTTGATGGCCTGAGGAGACCACCTGAAGGGGAAATTACCGCTAACAGAGGCCCGGGAACTAGGGGAGAGAGTGATGTTTAACGCTATTGACTTTTGGAGGTTAATTTTGAAATCCGATAATTCCCCGTATTTACCTATTGCCGATAGTAAGTTTGGGAGAGACGTATGAGGATCTGAGATGTAGAATAACAGATCGTCTGCATACGCAGCAATTTTATGATGATAAGTACCCGTCTCGAGTCCCTTGATATTCGGGTTAAGCCTTATGTGTTGTAATAAGGGCTCTAGTGCCATTATAAAGAGGAGCGGGGAAAGTGGGCATCCTTGCCTCGTGCCGTTGCTTATCTTAAAGGGGCTAGAGGTAATCCCATTTACTCTTACTGTTGCCGTGGCAGAGGAATATATGGCGGAAATCCATGATAACATGGGAGCTGGCATGCCAAAACGTCGCAGGGTGGCCAAGAGAAAAGTCCAATTCACCCTGTCAAACGCCTTTTCGGCGTCTGTAGATAACAAAATGAATGGGATGTTGAGGCGTTTAGCTCTAGCCACTACATTGATCGTCCTGATTGTATTATCTCGCGCCTCTCTGTTACGGATAAAGCCTGCTTGGTCTAGAGGGATTATACGTTGGAGAACTGAGCCTATTCGCTCTGCCAGGATTTTTGTGAATAGCTTCAGATCACAATTAAGAAGGGAGATAGGTCTGTAACTCGCGCACATCAGCGGGTCTTTTTCAGGCTTAGGGATGACAGTTATACTGGCTTGCAGGATATCTGAAGGTATGGCGTGATTATCCAATATGGCATTGAAAGCAGTAACGAAGTGAGCTGCCAGTTGAGTTTGGAAAGTTTTATAATAGGTGATGGTGAAACCATCGGGGCCTGGTGCCTTCCCTGTCAGAGTATTTGCTAAAGCTTTTGTGAGCTCATCTGGGGTGATAGGCTGCGAGAGCAAGTCAACTTCCTCCTCATTAAGGGAAGGTAGTTTCGCAGCTGCGAGATACGCCTCTATAGATTCTACACTATTTTGGTTTCGTACCCCCAAGGGAGAGGAATGTAAGTTGTACAGGGCTTCATAGAATACCCTGAAAGACTCCGCCATTTCTGCGGAATCGTGAATCTTGGATCCTGTGGGTGAAGATAAGACAGTGATGTAGGAAAGGTTGCGTTGGGTCCTTATAGCATTTGCAAGTGTTCTGCTGCACTTATCTCCAAATTCGTAAAAGGTTCTACGTATCCTCAAGAGGTTATTCTTAGCGTGGAACAGAGAATGCTCTCTGATTTGCTCTCGGAGCCTGGTCACTTCTCCCTCCGTGGTTTTATCTGGGTGGTATTTGTGTCGTTTTTCACAGTCATGTAATTTTACTAGCAAGTCAGATACCATTTTTTCTCTGGCTACTTTGAGTCTGTGACCATGTTTAATAAATATTCCTCTTATATAACATTTATGCGCTGACCAAATAGTTAGCGGATTGGGGACCGATTGTTTGTTACTTTCGAAAAAGAGATTCAGTTCTTGCAGAATGTCTGCTCTCACCTCAGGGTCTTGGATAAGAGATTCGTTTAGACGCCATGGGGCTCTCTTGGGAGTCGGGCGTTTCCAATTTAGGGTCAAAGAGATCGGAGCATGATCTGAAAGAGCGATGTGCCCAATCTGTGCCCCTGAGACAAGTGGAATCGTAGCGTGGGAGACCAGGAAGAGGTCAATCCTGGAATATGAGTTGTGGACAGCCGAGAAAAAGGTGTAATCTCTCTCCTGCGGATGAAGAATCCGCCATATGTCAACTAAGCGATAAGAATGCAGTAGCTCCCTGATTCGGTTCCGGCATCGCAGAGAGAGGGCCGAGGATCCCGACGATGTGTCTTTACGGGGATCTATGGTAAGGTTAAGGTCTCCCCCTAACACTAGTGTTCCCTCTGTGAAGGAAGCCAAGGCGTCCAGGCATGATTCAAGTACAGACAATTGGTCTATATTTGGCAAGTACAGGTTCGCAAATGTAAATGTCTGTGACTGGATAGTACCTTTGACAAAAAGGTATCTACCTTCCGGGTCAGCATGGAGGTTCCTCAGCTGCCAAGGCAAAGTTTTAGCCAGGAGGATACTTGTCCCTTTAGACTTTGAGGAAGGTGAAGCACTGTGGTACACTATCGGGAAATGTTTGCTGTGGAGTTTAGGGATACAGTCAGCCCGAAAATGGGTCTCCTGTAAGAACACAATTTGGGGTCTCTGTCTCCAAAGATCCGAAAGACAACTAGAACGCTTCTCTGGAGCATTTAAGCCTTTCACATTCCAGGATACAAACTTCAAAAACATGTCTGATAGAACGGAGCCGGGTCGCCAGACCTCTCCAGAACCCGGAACTATTAGAGATATATAAAAAGAAAAAGAAAAAAAAAAAAAAAAGAAGGGGGGAGGGGGAAAATAGATTAGAGTAGAAGAGTTGCAGTAAAAGAGTGGTGAGAGACACAGATAGAGGCAGGAAAAATAAAAAGAAGAATGGAAGGACAAAAAAAAAAAAAAATGGGGAGAAGCAGGAATAATCTAAAACTCCAATCGGAGAATTACTGCCTAATGGGGCAGCTAGGGCCTTTGTTGGGGAAGCGGTAGGGCACTTCAGAGGTCGGGCTCCCGGAACGCGAATCGCCCCCCAGGCCACCTCTCAATAGGAGCGGTCCCATCCGGAACCGCCTTGGTACATTAGACTTCATTGAAAAGAGATAGCTCTTTAGAAACACAGAGCATACAACCCTATGACGTTCAGTATTTTATAACACTTCTTAACGTTATAACCAGCAACAATAAAACATTGAGTAAAGCCTTAGTTAAAAGAACTATATCAAATTCTGATCTCTCGTTATTAGCTCTGTTTACTAACTGGATCACTAAACCCACCGGGTCCCATCCAAGAGAGGGTAATCCAAAACTCCTTACCCGAGTCTCCATATCTGTGAAAGTCAGTTTCCATCTGAAACTATCTCAGGGTCCCGAGGTAGGGTAGTTGGTAAGTAGTAGGGGTGGATAAGGGAGGGGGTGAGGAGGGGAAAAGGGGGAGGTAAATGTGGGGGAGGGTGGGAAAAGGGGAAGGGTAGGGAGGGGAGGGAAGTAGTGGACCAATAGTTAGATAATAACCTCTCTATACAGATATTTATCCTTTGTTATTCTAAGAAATTCCAACTCTTGATATCAGCTAGTCCCTCTTTGTCCCCTCTCAGAGGTTAAACTCACTTCAGCGGTAAGCCTCAAAATTATTAAACAGTGTGAACTATTTGTACCCTTTTCTGTGTCTGGTAATGTGGTACCGGCTGATAAACAAAAATCAATGAGGGGTTGCTGAATTATTATCGACAGAGTCTGTTATTTCTAGTTTACAACAATAATGACATATCTGTGTCTTCTTAAGGATGATCTCTCCTGTGAGGCCCGCTTACTTGACTGCGTACTTTCCCTCCATTCCTGGAAAAAAAAAAAAAAAGGGGGGGGGACCAAAACTGTCCAGGATACTGGAGACTTAACTTGTCTCCATGGAGCCCCTAGGCCAGAGAGATACGAGAAAGTCTAACCAGATGAGCATACGAAAGATAACAACAATAGGCAAGTAAATAGCCAAGTTCAGGCTTCAGAGCGACTTATCTCTGTGAATTCAAGGTTCGTTGTCGAGGTCTTTGAGGTCTGCCCGAAGGGTTCCCTGCCGGTATGTTAGTAGTAGGTGTCAGGACAAATGCCAGCCAGTTAGGTAATGCCATTGATGGTAGCCCGAGGGTAGTGAGAAAGGTGGGAACCTCCCTAGGGTGTCGGAGGGTGTATGTGCGACCTCCCTTCCTTGCTATCAAATGAAAAGGATGGCCCCACTTGTAGGTGATTCCTTGTTCACTGAATTTCTCCAATAGGGGTTTCATGCAACGACGCATCTGTAGGGTCCTTCGGGAAACATCTGGTAGGAGAGATATCTGGGCTCCATCAAAGTCAATATGCCCTCTACGCCAGGCTCTTTGGAGAATGTCCTCTTTAATAGAGTAATTATGCAGGCAACATAGAACATCTCTAGGTCTGTCCTCCACCGCATTTCTGGGGCCAAGGGTTCTGTGGACCCTGTCTATTGCGATAGGTGTTTCTGTCGGGCGCTCTAAGCAATCATTAAAATAGAGCAGTCACTGTCGTTTTTAAGTCCGCTTGCAGGGTCGCTTCTGGCAGACCGCGGATTCTTATGTTACGCCTGCGGCTGCGGTTTTCCTGGTCATCTAGTAACAAGTGTAGCTGTGCGATTTGGTCTGCCATCTCCTCTTTTGTGTCATTTAATTCTGTAAAGCCCTGGCGCAGGGTTGTGGTTTCTTCCTCAATGGAAGTGACTCTTGCGGTGACTGCTGTTACTGATTGCTTCCATTCTAAGTGCCACTGAGTCCAGGTCATCTCTTGTGGGCAGCTTTTGCAATAGAGCCCATAATGTCTGTTCTCCAGTAAACATAGATGGGGGCATATGTGCAGGCACAAGCAGTGGGGCAGAGCTCATGGAAGTCTGCTGTAAGATGGGCAGAGGCGCATCAGGGGTTAAGCTCTGTGACTGGGAGCATTGTATGTCATGTGAATCCCACTGCGGTGTGCAGCTGGGTTCTCCTCCCGGGCTTGTAAATGATGTGAGTGATAGTGAGCGGGGGAGGCAGGGGGAAAGGTCGCTGCTCGGTGAGAACGGCAGCATGTCATTACACTGGGCTTGTCTCCCCCCTCCTCCTGTCGGCGCGCCATGCTCCTCACCTTCGCTTGTGCTCAGCGCCATCTTAGGAATGTCCAGTGTAGAAGCCACTGGCTGTTTTGGCACCAGGTATCTCTCCATTCCGCTCTCCGCTCACACAACACAGCTGAGCAGTCTTCCCTGGCCAAGAGGATACTCTGAGAGTCCAAAATGTGGGGTTTTTCTGTGCAGGCGATCTGTGAACAAGCCACGACCCGGGAGCCCTCTGAGAAACACGGCTTCACTCCTCCATGCCGAGACCACGCCCCTCCAAAATATCTTAGAACAAGGATCTGGAAGGTAAAATTCTTGAAAAAAAATGTAATGACTAAAGGATAAAGGTAAAATGTAATATGGCTGCACTGCTTAAAAAAACAAACAAAACTTTTCACATAGCAAGCATGTTGTAATGCAATTTCTCCTTTTGGCCATAAGAGATGATTGAAAGAAAGAGAGAGAGAGAGAGACAGGTTTTCACACAGCACTGTAAAGGATGTGAATAATAATGATATCAGGTGTTACTAGGTGAGGTATATTAAAATGTCTATTCCAAACACTTTATATCTGTATCAGAAACATTGAATGTTAAAAAACATAATACTTTCCAGATATTTTGCTACTTCCTCTTTTTCCTGTCTGAAGCCAGACCGCATTGAGTTATCAATAGACTGTAGCTTCCTGTGGCTTTCTGCTGCTTCCTCATTCATCTCCCAGAAATTGCATCAAGACCAGACATGACGTCAACATATAATAATAGCTTTGATTAATTGTTAAGTTTGTTGAAATTTATGCTAAAATTGCTAAAACTGCTGACATTGTTAGAATCTTATGAATTGTCATAACGACATGTTTTGCATATACTGTACTCTTTTGCAAGGGT
This sequence comes from Lithobates clamitans, assembly GCA_037952925.1. NCBI lineage: Eukaryota > Metazoa > Chordata > Amphibia > Anura > Ranidae > Lithobates > Lithobates clamitans. Next base: position 18,744 of record JBBGZY010000496.1, on the reverse strand, counting down.
ATAAAAACCAACTAGAAAAACGGAAATAAACTAGAAGTTTCTTATTCTGAATTAAGTGTCAGAGCATGATTACTTCTTAATGGCATGCATGCTTTAATTTGATAAAGGGGTAGATATAATAATTTCAGAACTTTTATTCTGAATCCAAAACATTTTGGCGCTCAAAAGTGGGGCTCGAGGCTAGGATCGCTAGGTAGCCGATCTCGAGAAGGGACCAGGAGAAGCCATCGCGGAAATACAGGAGGAGACTGATCAAATCTAGAAACGGTAAGACACTTTTGATATCTTGTATATCTAGTCTACTGTTTATCCTGTATCCGTGGCTGGTCAATCTCTGTGCCCATATCGGCTTCCTGCGACCCTCAAAGACAGGTATTAATCTTGCCTCGAGTCTATTGATAAGTTAAAGAACCTGCAAATTATATCTACCGCCTGTTTTGTTCTGTTCTGTTTTGTTGATCGATCTGGGTTTTGTGATGGCTGTTGGGAGTTGGGGATTGCTTATATAGTCATGGATGGCGGCTTAAATTAGTTGACATGGTTAAACTTCTCCTGGGACTAGGAGAAGGCATCAGGATGTGGTTAAACTCCTCCTGAGGGGATAAAAATAAATAATTGTGCAGGCAAAGCACGGGTACAATAAGTACGGAAGTACGGGCAACTGGGAAACCTCAGGGGGGGGCGTCAGGAACACGCACAGTGGTGTGGGGGATCCCGTGACAGTTTGAGAGATCCTGTACTCCATTGCAGCCATCACATATCTTGTTGTTGGTTGTTGGTCACATTTTGTTGTTGGTTGATTATGTCATGCCCTAAATGTGTTTGTGGTCTGTTATTTGGGATACATGAAGAGGGCTGGGTGTTGATTGAAGTGGTAGAGCCAGGATATAGAGTTGAGTCTCTTGGTTTCAAACCTCTACTGCCACATACCCTGCATTTATTGGTGTTCAGATTGAATGTGCATAATCCAGTAAAAATTGTTGTTGGCAAATCACTGGAAGTAATAGAGGCTCAAACTAGAATAACAGGACGTGCAGCCGAAAGGTGCCCCTTGCAACCTGAACAACCAGAAGGGTTAAAAGAAGGGGAAAGAGACAGAGTGAGAAGTTTGGGTATTGAGTTGGGACATGTAAATGAGATTTAAAGTGGTGCATTGAATATTAATTACTGTACTCCTTATCTGTTTGTTAATTGTCTTGTTGAGGGTAATAAGTAGTCACGTATTACCCGCCTGCTCCCTTACCTGTGGCCATCTGAGTGGACAGGGCTGTGACTAGTCTTCATTTTGGGAAGACGTGTGTAAGGAGACTTGCACGACAGTCGAACACTGTAGACGTTCTTTTCTCTCTCTGTATCCATTTTGTCTTTTGTCCTCGTTAACTTGAGACCGTGATATGGTCTGAACCGGTACCAGGTGACGGATAGAGGATTGTCAGACCCTTGAGTCAGGACAGCCTCATGACCCATTTAAAATCGTGAGCAGACACACATAAATATCACAGTCATCAAGACAGAACGTAGTAAGATAATGTTATATATTGGAAAGTGGTCCGAAAGAGGACAGGTGGTGGTCAGAGGATTGTCGGACCCTCGAGTCCAGGACAGCTTCATAAAACCGCCTGGACACATAAGCCTGGACACATAAACTTCCCAATAGCTAACGATGGGGCAGAAGTTAGAAAGACCTAAAGAGGGTGGTTTGGCTTGTGATCTGGTGTTAGAGGGAGAAGGAGAAGATGCTGTCAAGGAAGGGAAGAGATTGGCAAAACTGTTTGGGGTCACTAGGCATTTGGGTGGTCGACTAGAGCCGAATGAATGGTGTACTCTTTTCAGAAGGGAAAGGGGTTTGTTATGGGGCCATGGGCTGCTGCAAACAGCAGACGCTTGGTTCAAAGTTGCCAAAGCCATTCATGAAGAAGGATGAATAGAACATGAAATATGTCTGAATGGTTGTATTATGTATGTGTACAAGAAGCCAGGAAAGGGGTCAAAAGCTAAGACAGACAGACAGCCACCGCCCTATAATGGTATCTGGACCCCAGGAAGTACACACTCCTAAAATGTTACTGCCCCTCTGCTACAAGTGACAGAGGAGCCTGTGACACCTCCTCCACTATGCTTAGTAATTAACAATGTGCACTTGTCTTTATACGGCTCAGGTGGTTGTTGTCACACACGCCCAACCCAAACTGTACCACTGCCCCCACCGGAAGCTACCCACATACATCCAGTGATAGACCAGTCCTTGGTATCATATTACGGAGCCCAACCTACCCCAGTAGTGACAAGTGTACATTCTGGGAAAAAACTCGGACAGCTCCTAAGGGGGGAAACACAGACACTCAAGCCTCAGGAGGTCCACCCCTTGGCCCTCCTGCCCTAATAGACCTAGGACTAAGGACTCAAACTCTACCCAACCCAAGGCTAATAGACTAGACTAGACTAGACTAGACCCAAAGTTAGCCCCAACCCAGTCCCTCCTCTTAAAGTCCCGACCAGGGTCACGCCGGCCCTGCCAGGATGCACCAAGCTGACAGGCATACTGGAACAGGTACAACCCCAAAACAACAGACTGTTACATTGTAAGGCACACCCTGCATTGGATCCATCTCCATGTATGGGGGAATGGGTTCCTTTATGCCATTGTCCAACGTCCCATTCGACCGCCTATACGGTGATATACGTTTACAGCCCCTCTTACACCCCTTGTAATTCAACAACCATTACCTAGTACTTTCCCTGAACCCCCTTTGAATGGGTTCTTGGACTCTCACACCACCAAAGACAACAACTCCTATACGGTCCTTTCCTTTCATCACCGAGAGTCTGAGAGTCTGACTTTAAGGAGTTTCGCTAAAACAGTGAATGTAGCAAATATGCTATATTTATGAAAATTGTAGTTATGTAATTGTATTAGCAATAACTGGTTTTAAAATGAAGTTTAAAATGTTCAAATTCAATTGAGAATATATTTAACAGTATTATAAGAGGAAGTTTATGCTCTGGGCGTTATACCAGGAGAAGAGCGAAAGAGGAAGTGTTTTCCTCACTCAAATCTGTATCTAGATTCGAGGCTCATTCACATCTGAATATTTTGAAAAAAAAAAAGGAAAAGAAAACATTTATTCTGTATGTATTCATACATGCACTCTGAAATGTCTGGCGCCTATATGTGCATAGGAGATCACACGAGGAAAGGCAAATTTGTTGAGAAATAGCACAAAAAGTTTGCTGATTTGGGTTTTAGTGTGCTGAACAAAGAACAAAGACACATATCAATTTATTTCAGATCTTAAAGAGTTAATCCGAAAGGGTCTGAGTATAAAGTATAGAGTATAGAGCTAATGGAGCTTGAGACGCTAGTAGCTAGTGGAGCTAATTGAGTTAGTAGTTGTTAGGTCTAGAGTCCTCACAGAGCAGTAGAGAGTAGCTCCTCTCATGATGGCCTCTGACACACCCTATCTGCGCCCATCAGTATCAACTCCACGTGTCCGCTACAACTGCGGAAGACCTGGCCATTCCAGAAGAAGACCTGGCCGTTCCAGAAGAGAATACCGAAGACAGCTGAAGCTTGCACACAGGCCCCAACTGTGACCCACGCGGACATATGTCCAATTGGAGACATGACATTCCTCCCCCACCCCCCCCAGACCATGAAGACTTTCTCCACTAGGATCCCGGCAAACCTGTGTCACTTACCCCTACAATGGTATCTTCTGGAGACTCAGCAGGTCCTCTCACAAAAATAACTCTCCCCATCGAGGGCCATCCTACAACATTCTTATGTGACACAGGCACTGCCAGAAGTGTAATTAGGGCTGAAGAACTATCCGATACCTCGTTCTTATCAGACATTGACATAACATGTGTAGAGGTTGATGGAACACCCAGGAAAAACCCCTTTACACGCCCTTTACAGGTGGGCAACTTTCCTGATCTACTAGTAAGATTTGTGGTCTCTTCCACATGCCCCTTAAATCTTTTAGGGGCTGATGTCTTATCCAGACTCCAGGCTTCTATTTCCTTCCAACCCGATGGTGGTGTTCTGGTCTCCCCACCGCTGACCATCGATGATGCCTCAGCACTGTGCTCTGTTCCCCTTTTTGTTATCATTGGATGCATGATGTGAGGTTGGAATCCCGAATCCCAAAAGAGGTTCTGGATCAAGTCCCTACAGGCTTGTGTGCAGCTAAAGCTTGGGGCCTCTTTGCCCAGAAGACCACAGTACCCCTTGAAGCCAGCTCAAGCTGCATCTATTTCAAAGCAAACCAAAATCCTTCTGTCAAATGGAGTTTTGATACCCTGCACATCTCCATGCAACACACCACTGTCCCCAGTGAAGGAACAAACTGCAAAAGGAGAGCCAGAAAAACACAGAATGGTATAAGACCTTAAGGCTGTGAACGAAGTTACTATATTGGAGACGCTTATGGCGTCCCTGGGTGGGAAACCCACACACCTTGCTGACAGGAATACTGCCCACAGCAAAAATAATATACAGTAGAAGACTTAGCTGGACTGTTATGCCACAAGGTGCCCAGAACTCCCCTTCCCAATCCGCTAAGGTATTGGCCCTCATTCTGGACTACTGGATGAAGTTACACCTTCAGTATGTAGATAACTTCCTGCTCTGTGCAGATACCCTTGAGGACGCCCTTAATCTTTTCCGAATGTCTCCTCCAACACTTGGCAGAGCAAGGATGCAAGGCCTTAAAGCAAAAAGTCTAGAGAGAAAGTGAATTTCCTAGGCCTCTGCATCTCCCAAAGTACCCGACATCTCACTGAAGAAGGAGCTGCTGCAATTAAAGCCATCCCTTTGCCTCAAGAATGAATCCCAGAAGCCTCCCTCTTGCTGCAACCCCTCTATGATGCCCTTGCTTTCTTTCTCCAGAAGTTGTGGACTATTTTGAAACTCTGAAGGAGATCCTTTCAACAGCCCCCACTTTGGGACTAAAAGACTTTCAAACTGTTTGTCTCAGAGACACAAGAACATGCCACAGGAGTTTTGGTTCAGACCCATGGCAACAGACTCAGACCCATTGCGTATTACTCCTGTCAACTGGACTGAGTGGCTTCAGAGCCGTCTTTGAAGTACAATGCCCCTCATGACGTAGCTGCCATACTAAACCAAGTGCAGCCCAAGCACCTGTCAAGACACCTCAAACTCCAGTGTGCCTTGCTCATCCCTGATAACATCACTCTCCTCCGATGTGATACTCTCAACCCATCCACTCTACTTCCACTTCTCGAGGGGGGGATCCTTTTTAGAGAAAGATGCTAAGATGCTCATCGCACCGCTCAAGACTGTTTCAAGGTGATGAAAATGGAGACTTCACATTTACTGACAGTCAGTGAAACAGCCCTTGAGAATCCTGACTTGACAATCTTTGTGGATGGGTCTAGGTATGCTGACAGCATTGGACGGTGCCACACAGGACCACGCAGTCACCACCGAAGATACCGTTCTTCAGGCTGGATTCCCAAGAAGCACAAGGAAATCACCTGGCAGATACTGCTGCAGAACAAGCTGCAAAGTTGTCAGTGGAGTGGATGCACCCATCCTGGATGGTGCAGAAGAAATGGTACAGACCACCATGATTCTACAAGACCTTCCTGTGAGCAGGACCCTTCTCAAGGAGCAGCAAGAAGCAGCTGATAAAGAAGAAGAAGTGTGAATCAAGAAAGGAGCCACTGAAACTGAAGGGATCATGGATTTAGACAAGAGGCCGTGTTTGCCACAATCAATGTTTCCTGCAGTGATACAGTGAGCCCACGGTGCCTCTCATCTGTAAAAAACTTTGATCAATGCCCTGATCAATAAATACTACTTAGCCCCGAGGATTACACCACTCACCAACAACTTTTGCAAGTCATGCACTATATGTGCTAAATGTAACCCAGGAAGAATGGAAAAGGTACCTTTGAAGTATCTAGCAAAGGCCCAGGACCCCTTTCAAAGGATACAGATCAACCACATCCAGATGCCAAAGAGTGGCCGATATGAGTATGCATTGATTGACAGCAAAAAACATGGCGAAAAAGACTTTTAACAGAAACAGTGGGCAGGTATGGTGTCCCAGAGGTTATAGAGAGTGACCAGGGGGCGGCTTTCACAGCCTCAGTAAAAAAAAAAATATATGGGCAGCTTTAGGAGTCACATTATCTTTCCACACCCCATACCACCCTTAGAGAAGTGGGAAGGTGGAAAGATTAAGCGGCACAATAAAATTTAGAATGCTAAAGATGCTAAAATGTCTCAGGAAACAGGGAATGAGTTGGCCAGAATAGCCTGCCCATAGCTTCATTCAGTGTTATGTACACTCCAAGGAGAAACCATGGTCTGTCACCCTATGGGATAATATTTGGTTTAGCCCCCAGACTAGGTTGTTATTTCCTACAATAGTTGTAACTCCAATCTGATGTATTAACTGATTTTGTGACTGCTTTATCTCGAGAATTAATCTATATCCATTTGGAAGTATTCTCCTCCATTCCAGATCTTGAATGAGATACAGGATCACACAAGTTGGTTCCCGGAGACTGGGTCCTGGTGAAGAAGTTTTTTAGAAAACACACCCTTGAACCCAGATATGATGGTCCTCTCCAGGTTCTCCTAACAACCACCACATCAGTCAAGGTGGCCGGGAAAAACTCGTGGATACACGCCTCCCACTGCAAGAAAGTCCCTGTACCTGAGGAAGAGGCCGAGGGAACCAAATGATTCTGTATATCCTTTTCATTGTGACTACTATTCAGGCACAGGAGGTAGCCATCAAGCAAAAAGATGGTGTAACACAATTCTGGTATAACTCATCCAATACACATGTTGCTACTTTTATATCCTCTCATGAACAAATAATTCCAGGTGCTATGTACAAAAATCCAGCCCTGGGATGAAGCAGTGAGACCCATGACTGTGTATGTAAGCGTCACTGACACCTATTGGGGCGACAACTGTGATTTTTGGGGAGCAGTGGGATGGAACACTGGGGGTACAAACTGGGAGTACAAACCTGAAAACGCCAAAAATAGGAAAGACAAAAATGGGAAGTCACTCTTAGAATGACAATCACTGCGTTACAGTCACCTCCCCTTGAGATGCAACACCGTAGGGCTATAGGGATAGATAGCACCTGACCACATTTGGCCAGTTGTATCGAGGGGGTGGTGAGTAGGGATGAGCCGAACACCCCCCTGTTCGGTTCGCACCAGAACATGCGAATAGGAAAAAACACATAGATCATCCTTACACCAAAGAGTTCAAGCTGACCATTGAGAATCCTAGCCCAGAAGACAGTGGGACCTATGTTTTGGGCCTATGGTGGGGAGGTGGGCATCCCGGTTTTAGAAAGCCTTTCCAACTGAAAGATATGTTCAATAATCCTGAGTGGGGAGTTCCCCAATCCATATCTAGCTCAAACCCCCTGAGGCCCCATATACAGAAGTTAGGGGTCATGGTGGTCATAGCAGACCCTACCTTTAAGGACACGATGGCCGCAGAGACTGGGTTCTCAGATGTCAACTTGTGGCTAGAATGGATGAGGTACAATGCAGAAAAACATAACAAGACCAATTGTTATGTATGTGGAGGGACTAGGCCTCATCTGGGAACAGTACCCCTAAACATACCCAGACTTAAGAGGAGACATAGGAGTGCCCCAGCAGGAAGCTTTGACCCTCATGTATACATAGACAACATAGGGGTCCCTAGAGGGGTCCCAGATGAGTTCAAAGCAAGAGACCAAACAGCAGCAGGATTCAAATCTTTGACCCCCATCATCACTGTAAATAAAAATGTAGACTCCACGGTTTAGCCGAACAACTAGAAGCCGCGTCACACATGACTTTCCAAAACCGCATGGCCTTACATATGGTCCTGGCTGAAAAGGGGGGTATGTGTAAAATGGTGCCTAAAACAGGTACATGCTGTACCTACATTCCAGACAACACTGGCCCAAACGGTAAGGTGACTTTGGCCATCAGGAAACTTGAAGATTTGTCCGAAGAATTAAAAAAGAATTGAGGGCTCACCAACCCTTGGGATCAATACTTCACCTGGGTTAGGGGAGGGTGGCAGGGATTACTAACATAGATAGGAATAACCATCCTAATAATCTTGGTGTCATTGGCTGTCATAGTTTGCTGTATTCTCCCCTGTTTTAAAAAGTGTGTAGCGAAAGTTATTAACCAATGTTCTTTTGCTTTTGTGAATCAGGAAATACCAGATGAAAATTATGAAACGCACTGCGTTACAGTCACCTCCCCTTGAGATGCAACACCGTAGGGCTATAGGGATAGATAGCACCTGACCACATTTGGCCAGTTGTATCGAGGGGGTGGTGAGTAGGGATGAGCCGAACACCCCCCTGTTCGGTTCGCACCAGAACATGCGAATAGGAAAAAAGTTTGTTCGAACACGTGAACACCTTTAAAGTCTATGGGACACGAACATGAATAATCAAAAGTGCTAATTTTAAAGGCTTATATGCAAGTTATTGTCATAAAAAGTGTTTGGGGACCTGGGTCCTGCCCCAGGGGACATGGATCAATGCAAAAAAAAGTTTTAAAAACGGCCGTTTTTTCAGGAGCAGTGATTCTAATAATGCTTAAAGTCAAACAATAAAAGTGTAATATCCCTTTAAATTTCATAGCTGGGGGGTGTCTATAGTATGCCTGGAAAGGGGCGCATGTTTCCCGTGTTTAGAACAGTCTGACAGCAAAATGACATTTCGAAGGAAAAAACCCATTTAAAACTACTCGCGGCTATTGCATTGCGGACAATACACATAGAAGTTCATTGATAAAAACGGCATGGGAATTCCCCACAGGGGAGCCCCAAACCAAAATTTAAAAAAAAAATGATGTGGGAGTCCCCCTAAATTCCATACCAGGCCCTTCAGGTCTGGTATGGATATTAAGGGGAACCCCGGCCAAAATTTTTTAAAAAAATGACGCGGGGTCCCCCCAAAAATCCATACCAGACCCTTATCCGAGCACGCAACCTGGCAGGCTGCAGGAAAAGAGGGGGGGACGAGAGTGCGGCCCCCCTCCTGAACCGTACCAGGCCACATGCCCTCAACTTTGGGAGGGTGCTTTGGGGGATGCCCCCCAAAACACCTTGTCCCCATGTTGATGAGGACAAGGGCCTCATCCCCACAACCCTGGCTGGTGGTTGTGGGGGTCTGACACTAGTAAGTGTCAGAGCATGATTACTTCGTAATGGCATGCATGCTTTAATTTGATAAAGGGGTAGGTATAATAATTTCAGAACTTTTATTCTGAATCCAAAACAGCACTACAAAGAGAGTGCTGAGAGAGATATGAGGAGGGTTGTTTCAGGATAGTGAGGAGAGCGGTCTGAGGTACCAGCATCTGATTGAGGGGAGAGACACATGCTGACCCCAGCGACTGTGTGACCCAACAGAGGGAGAGGAAGCCACGTACATTATCTCACAAAAGTGAGTACAAACCTCACATTTCTGTAAATATTTTATTCTATCTTTTCATGTGGCAACACTGAAGAAATGACACTTTGCTACAATGTAAAGTAGTGAATGTACAGCTTGTATAACAGTGCAAATTTGCTGTCCCCTCAAAATAACTCAACACACAGCCATTACTGTCTAAACCACTAGCAATAAAAGTGAGTACACCCCTAAGTGAAAATGACCAAATAGGGCCCAATTAACCATTTTCCCTCTCCGGTGTCATGTGACTTGTTAGTGTTACAAGGTCTCAAGTGTGAATGGGGAGCAAGTGTGTTAAATTTGGTGTTATCACTCTCACTCTGTCATACTGGTCACTGGAAGTTCAACATGGCACCTCATGGCAAAGAACTCTCTGAGGATCTGAAAAAAAGAATTGTTGCTGTACATAAAGATGGCCTAGGCCAGGGATATGCAATTAGCAGACCTCCAGCTGTTGCACAACTACAAGTCCCATCATGCCTCGGCCTCTGGGTGTCATGCTTGTGGCTGTCAGAGTCTTGCTATGCCTCATGGGACTTGTAGTTCTGCAACAGCTGGAGGTCCGCTAATTGCATATCCCTGGCCTAGGCTATAAGAAGATTGCCAAGACCCTGAAACTGAGCTGAAGCACGGTAGCCAAGACCATACAGTGGTTTAACAGGACAGGTTCCACTCAGAACAGGCTTTGCCATGGTCCACCAAAGAAGTTGAGTGCACGTGCTCAGCGTCATATCCAGAGGTTGTCTTTGGGAATTAGACGTATGAGTGCTGCCAGCTTTGCTACAGAGGTTGAAGGAGTGGGGAGTCAGCCTGTCAGTGCTCAGACCATAAGCCACACACTGCATCAAATTAGTCTGCATGGCTGTCATCCCAGAAGGAAGCCTCTTCTAAAGATGATGCACAAGAAAGCCCGCAAACAGTTTGCTGAAGACAAGCAAACTAAGGACATGGATTACTCGAACCATGTCCTGTGATCTAATGAGACTAAGATAAACTTATTTGGTTCAGATGGTGTCAAGCGTGTGTGGTAGCAACCAGGTGAGGATTGCAAAGACATGTGTCTCTTGCCTACAGTCAAGCATGGTGGTGGGAGTGTCATGGTCTGGGGCTGCATGAGTGCTGCTGGCACTGGGGAGCTACAGTTCATTGAGGGAACCAACATTTACTGTGACATACTGAAGCATAGCATGATGTCCTCCCTTCGGAGACTGGGTCACAGGGCAGTATTCCAACATGATAACGACCCCAAACACACCTCCAAGAAGACCACTGCCTTGCTAAAAAAGCTGAGGGTAAAGATGACGGACTGGCCAAGCATGTCTCCAGACCTAAACCCGATTGTGCATCTGTGGGACATCCTCAAACAGAAGGTGGAGGAGTGCAAGGTCTCTAACATCCACCAGCTCTGTGATGTCATCATGGAGGAGTGGAAGAGGACTCCAGTGGCTACCTGTGAAGCTCTGGTGAACTCCATACCCAAGAGGGTTAAGGCAGTGCTGGAAAATAATAGTGGCCACTGTTTCGGAAATATTTATACCTCACTTAAACGATTAACGATACAAATGTAATTGATTAAACCTTTGTCTATATAAAAATAAAAACGAGTGATAACAGGGAAAAAAGATAAAAATTACATTTATTTACACAGAAAAAGAAGGTTAGAATGATTAGAATTTATCATATATCTCTATAGTGTTGGCACTAGGCTGCAAAGTTAATTCAGGCATAAACTCATAAATGTTTTCAATGGACATATACAAGATATACAAAGTCATAAGATAAATCCTAGGATTCAAAAAGGTTAGAAAGAAAGATAGACATAGATTTCAATATACTTTACACCGACAGCATATCCCTCAGATGTTCTCGGGCTGGACTGCCTGTAACCATTTAGCCCACTTCCTTTTATATGCATTCTCCACCAATCAGAAGATGCCACAAATGAAAGAGATGTCTCAAAATTCATGCTCGGACATTGCTGTTACAGTGCTACCCCCTCGGTGCCTACCAGTCTATGAATTAATGAACAATCTCCTTTGATCTCCCAGCCCAAACAGTCCCGACAGTAGTATGTTAATGGCCCCTGGTGAGTTGATTACCACCTAGGGGACCTTTCCTGATTCCCATCAGTGTATTGGAAGCATGTTAATGGCCCCCTGAAGAATGAATGCCTTAAGGTCTGCCAATACCCTTTGATCTAATCAACACCTCTAGGGCTTCTCGGGTTCACATCAAGGTAACTACATTCCTAAGGTGAGCTTTGTTCTATCATGATATTAAGAAACATATTCCCATATATAAAATATATATATATACCCACACATAGATACCCACATATACACGTAGATATATATATATATATATATATATATATACATACATACATACACATACACATCCTATGGGGCAAGGCAGTTTAAATTGGAGTCCTTGCAATGGTCCACTTGAATCTCATTGATATAAATATGATATCCAATATTTCCATCACATTTCCCCCTGAAGTTCATTCTTGAACTTATGTCCTCCTTCAATGATCTTGCACCCACCCACAACAGCCCAGAAGCCCCGACCCTTCCCCACCACCACTGCAGCCTCCTCTTCCTTTCTTGAACACGCCGGAACTCCTCAAAGTAGGCATAAGATAGCAAAGAAATCCTGGTCCTTTGGAGACTTCACATCCAAACCATGAGTGTCTGTATTGCAATGTTTCATCACTCCTCTGCCTTGGAGGAGCGGAACTCCAACATTGATGGCGGGATCCTGGCATATCTAGTCCTGTATCTTTGTAAGACCATGTAATGGTTGCATCGATTGGATCAGACCGCGAGACAGCACTTTTCAGCATGGTGAAGGAAAGTCCAGGAAAGTCTTATTCGTGACACATTTATCTCAAGAAATAACTTGGTGGTCGCTGCTTCTTCAGGTGGGGTCGGGCGGGTCTCCAGACAGTCGTGCATGAATACAGAAAGAGAGAGGAGAACGTTAGTGTACAGATATTGGAGAAATGCTGGACAGGAACAAAGTGTTGGCCATTAAGACTAAATACTCATAAAGGGTGTAATGTGGACGAGTAGAGTGGGTTCCCACAGGGTACAGAGTCTGAGCAACAGCCAGTATCATCCATGGCCCTTGATGGTAGGGATAGACAATACTGTCTGTTATTGCCAGGTCCCTGGGTTCACCACACCTGCTCACGGGGCTCAGGTTAAAGTAGTAGGTAGACTAGGGGAGGTGAAATTACATTAAGACATAAAACTGGATGTCCAGGGATACTTTAGTTAAAATATGTTTTTGTTTTTTTTAATAAATAAGTCTTTTTTAAACAAAAAATGATATGACTGATGTCTTAGTTACATTATCTTGAGAAGATAGATGATATAAAAAAAAAAATAAAATAAAAAAAAAATAATAAAAAATAAAAAAATGATTAAAACTTTTAAACAACAGCAAGGGGGAGGGGAAGTGGGACTTTATATGAAACTGCGCCGGGTAAAGGTCGCACGTTTCCATCCCTATCACACAATATCTAGAAAACCCGCAAGCAAGAAGCCAGTGGGTAAGGAGGAGGAGGTGGGACTTTATATGAAGCCAATGGTTTGCAAGCCGACACAAACGGTGGATCAATAAAATTCTTTATTTGCATGTTCATACAAACAATGGTATCAAACAATATCAATATAACACTTGGTAAAATGTTAGCAATGATAACCAGAGATCAACATAAGGACCAGTAGTATAGTTATCAAGGATATAAAAGATATACAGGTAACATGAATAATAACATGAGTATAAGCAATATTATTGAAGATAGACCAGGGATCACCAGGTGTCAGAATGCGTACATGGTTAAAAACAAAATAATGCCTGCCTGATAGCTGGCCTAAAGTTCCTGTTGAGGGGTAAAACTTGGTATAACATGGGTTGGGACAGTAGATGACAACCGGTAGCTCGACGCGTTTCGTGGTTCAAGACCACTCATCAGGAGCAGACATGTCATGTTTCTGGAGATAAAAATGATAATAATATCAAGGGCCAAAGTAACAATGGGTATAGAGGGCTAAATAAACCTCCCAAAATTGAAAAGTACTCACGGCAATTGTGGGTAAATGTGAATGGCCAGGTACGGCAACCATCCGGAATTGATGCCGGGTCGGGAGCTGAGGCGGGCCCCCCCCGCCACGGCGACCAAAACAGGCAATCCCCCCCAGGGCGATGCAGAGCCACGGGGCACCCTAGAGTTGAAGGTGGAAAATGAGTGATAATGCAGGGAGTGTGTGTGCAGCGGGGGGAAGGGGGAGGGGAAAAGGGGGAGGGGAAAAAAGGGGGGGGAAAAAAGGTAAGGGTTGGGGGGGGGGGAGGGGAAAAGGAGGGGGGAGGGGGGAGGGGAGGGAAAGAAAAAGGGGGGAGAAGGGGGAAAGGGGGGTAAAAGAGGGGGGGGGAGGGGGGATGGGGGGGGGGGAGAAGAGTGGAGAGTGGGCATGATCTAAAGGTGAGTGAGTGAGTGAGTGGAGTGAGTAGTGGAGTGAGAGAAGGGGGGTGGGAAAGCAGGAGGATAGCATGTGCACGAACAGGGGTAAGGAGTGAGCTTACCTGTGTGACAGGGTGGTGTAGAGCAACCACCACCATGGTGAAGTGTAGCGGTAGTGTGCCTCGAGCGCCGCACCGCCCCAGGTGGACAGGACGCCCATATATAGACGCCGCCGCGGGGAGGCCCGCCAACGTCACGTCCGCATGGCCGAGGGTGGGAGGAGCCAGAGTGGGAGGCCGACCAATGGTCGGCGGCCGCTGAGACCAACCCACCAAGCCTGCGAGCATGACAACCAGCGTGAGGGGCGCGGCGGCGCCAGGAGGCGCGGCGTACGTCCACCGCTGGTGACGTGACGTCGATGGGCAGTGGCGGCAAGCCCCGCCCCCACACACACGCCCACCGCGAGAGGCGGGCGAGGAAAGGGGAGGGGGGGGGCGCCGAAGCCGGCAGTGCCCATCGCAGCTCCCGGGCAGGCAAAGGCCGGACGGCCCACCGGCCAGCCACAACCACCCACCCACAATTGGGTTGGACCACCATTAGGAAAGGGTTGACCATGAAATTGATAAACCTAGTAACAGGATGAGAAACATGGCATGTACAATTGGAGCTGGAAAAAATGACAAAAGGGTAAACACAGGTGAGGCTCCCAAGAAATCAAAGGAGCAGGATGATAACAATCTGGTAATGTCAAGATAGAGCAATAGAGCAAACCATGGGCTTCCATCCCTATTCATATAAACAACAGCAAGGGGGAGGGGAAGTGGGACTTTATATGAAACTGCGCCGGGTAAAGGTCGCACGTTTCCATCCCTATCACACAATATCTAGAAAACCCGCAAGCAAGAAGCCAGTGGGTAAGGAGGAGGAGGTGGGACTTTATATGAAGCCAATGGTTTGCAAGCCGACACAAACGGTGGATCAATAAAATTCTTTATTTGCATGTTCATACAAACAATGGTATCAAACAATATCAATATAACACTTGGTAAAATGTTAGCAATGATAACCAGAGATCAGCATAAGGACCAGTAGTATAGTTATCAAGGATATAAAAGATATACAGGTAACATGAATAATAACATGAGTATAAGCAATATTATTGAAGATAGACCAGGGATCACCAGGTGTCAGAATGCGTACATGGTTAAAAACAAAATAATGCCTGCCTGATAGCTGGCCTAAAGTTCCTGTTGAGGGGTAAAACTTGGTATAACATGGGTTGGGACAGTAGATGACAACCGGTAGCTCGACGCGTTTCGTGGTTCAAGACCACTCATCAGGAGCAGACATGTCATGTTTCTGGAGATAAAAATGATAATAATATCAAGGGCCAAAGTAACAATGGGTATAGAGGGCTAAATAAACCTCCAAAAATTGAAAAGTACTCACGGCAATTGTGGGTAAATGGTGAATGGCCAGGTACGGCAACCATCCGGAATTGATGCCGGGTCGGGAGCTGAGGCGGGCCCCCCCGCCACGGCGACCAAAACAGGCAATCCCCCCCAGGGCGATGCAGAGCCACGGGGCACCCTAGAGTTGAAGGTGGAAAATGAGTGATAATGCAGGGAGTGTGTGTGCAGCGGGGGGAAGGGGGAGGGGAAAAGGGGGAGGGAAAAAAGGGGGGGGAAAAAGGTAAGGGTTGGGGGGGGGGGAGGGGAAAAGGAGGGGGGAGGGGGGGGCAGGGGAGGGAAGAAAAAGGGGGAGAAGGGGGAAAGGGGGGTAAAAGAGGGGGGGGGGAGGGGGGAGGGGGGAGGGGAGAAGAGTGGAGAGTGGGCATGATCTAAAGGTGAGTGAGTGAGTGAGTGGAGTGAGTAGTGGAGTGAGAGAAGGGGGGTGGGAAAGCAGGAGGATAGCATGTGCACGAACAGGGGTAAGGAGTGAGCTTACCTGTGTGACAGGGTGGTGTAGAGCAACCACCACCATGGTGAAGTGTAGCGGTAGTGTGCCTCGAGCGCCGCACCGCCCCAGGTGGACAGGACGCCCATATATAGACGCCGCCGCGGGGAGGCCCGCCAACGTCACGTCCGCATGGCCGAGGTTGGGGGAGCCAGAGCGGGAGGCCGACCAATGGTCGGCGGCCGCTGAGACCAACCCACCAAGCCTGCGAGCATGACAACCAGCGTGAGGGGCGCGGCGGCGCCAGGAGGCGCGGCGTACGTCCACCGCTGGTGACGTGACGTCGATGGGCAGTGGCGGCAAGCCCCGCCCCCACACACACGCCCACCGCGAGAGGCGGGCGAGGAAAGGGGGGGGGGGGGGGCGCCGAAGCCGGCAGTGCCCATCGCAGCTCCCGGGCAGGCAAAGGCCGGACGGCCCACCGGCCAGCCACAACCACCCACCCACAATTGGGTTGGACCACCATTAGGAAAGGGTTGACCATGAAATTGATAAACCTAGTAACAGGATGAGAAACATGGCATGTACAATTGGAGCTGGAAAAAATGACAAAAGGGTAAACACAGGTGAGGCTCCCAAGAAATCAAAGGAGCAGGATGATAACAATCTGGTAATGTCAAGATAGAGCAATAGAGCAAACCATGGGCTTCCATCCCTATTCATATAAACAACAGCAAGGGGGAGGGGAAGTGGGACTTTATATGAAACTGCGCCGGGTAAAGGTCGCACGTTTCCATCCCTATCACACAATATCTAGAAAACCCGCAAGCAAGAAGCCAGTGGGTAAGGAGGAGGAGGTGGGACTTTATATGAAGCCAATGGTTTGCAAGCCGACACAAACGGTGGATCAATAAAATTCTTTATTTGCATGTTCATACAAACAATGGTATCAAACAATATCAATATAACACTTGGTAAAATGTTAGCAATGATAACCAGAGATCAACATAAGGACCAGTAGTATAGTTATCAAGGATATAAAAGATATACAGGTAACATGAATAATAACATGAGTATAAGCAATATTATTGAAGATAGACCAGGGATCACCAGGTGTCAGAATGCGTACATGGTTAAAAACAAAATAATGCCTGCCTGATAGCTGGCCTAAAGTTCCTGTTGAGGGGTAAAACTTGGTATAACATGGGTTGGGACAGTAGATGACAACCGGTAGCTCGACGCGTTTCGTGGTTCAAGACCACTCATCAGGAGCAGACATGTCATGTTTCTGGAGATAAAAATGATAATAATATCAAGGGCCAAAGTAACAATGGGTATAGAGGGCTAAATAAACCTCCAAAAATTGAAAAGTACTCACGGCAATTGTGGGTAAATGGTGAATGGCCAGGTACGGCAACCATCCGGAATTGATGCCGGGTCGGGAGCTGAGGCGGGCCCCCCCGCCACGGCGACCAAAACAGGCAATCCCCCCCAGGGCGATGCAGAGCCACGGGGCACCCTAGAGTTGAAGGTGGAAAATGAGTGATAATGCAGGGAGTGTGTGTGCAGCGGGGGGAAGGGGGGAGGGGAAAAGGGGGAGGGAAAAAGGGGGGGGAGTACTTTTCAATTTTTGGAGGTTTATTTAGCCCTCTATACCCATGTCTGCTCCTGATGAGTGGTCTTGAACCACGAAACGCGTCGAGCTACCGGTTGTCATCTACTGTCCCACCCATGTTATACCAAGTTTTACCCCTCAACAGGAACTTTAGGCCAGCTATCAGGCAGGCATTATTTTGTTTTTAACCATGTACGCATTCTGACACCTGGTGATCCCTGGTCTATCTTCAATAATATTGCTTATACTCATGTTATTATTCATGTTACCTGTATATCTTTTATATCCTTGATAACTATACTACTGGTCCTTATGTTGATCTCTGGTTATCATTGCTAACATTTTACCAAGTGTTATATTGATATTGTTTGATACCATTGTTTGTATGAACATGCAAATAAAGAATTTTATTGATCCACCGTTTGTGTCGGCTTGCAAACCATTGGCTTCATATAAAGTCCCACCTCCTCCTCCTTACCCACTGGCTTCTTGCTTGCGGGTTTTCTAGATATTGTGTGATAGGGATGGAAACGTGCGACCTTTACCCGGCGCAGTTTCATATAAAGTCCCACTTCCCCTCCCCCTTGCTGTTGTTTATATGAATAGGGATGGAAGCCCATGGTTTGCTCTATTGCTCTATCTTGACATTACCAGATTGTTATCATCCTGCTCCTTTGATTTCTTGGGAGCCTCACCTGTGTTTACCCTTTGTCATTTTTTCCAGCTCCAATTGTACATGCCATGTTTCTCATCCTGTTACTAGGTTATCAATTTCATGGTCAACCCTTTCCTAATGGTGGTCCAACCCAATTGTGGGTGGGTGGTTGTGGCTGGCCGGTGGGCCGTCCGGCCTTTGCCTGCCCGGGAGCTGCGATGGGCACTGCCGGCTTCGGCGCCCCCCCCCTCCCCTTTCCTCGCCCGCCTCTCGCGGTGGGCGTGTGTGTGGGGGCGGGCTTGCGCCACTGCCCATCGACGTCACGTCACCAGCGGTGGACGTACGCCGCGCCTCCTGGCGCCGCCGCGCCCCTCACGCTGGTTGTCATGCTCGCAGGCTTGGTGGGTTGGTCTCAGCGGCCGCCGACCATTCCTCCCGCTCTGGCTCCTCCCACCCTCGGCCATGCGGACGTGACGTTGGCGGGCCTCCCCGCGGCGGCGTCTATATATGGGCGTCTTGTCCACCTGGGGCGATGCGGCGCTCGAGGTACACTACCGCTACACTTCACTATGGTGGTGGTTGCTCTACACCACCCTGTCACACAGGTAAGCTCATTCCTTACCCTTGTTCGTGCACATGTCAT